>JAMJFZ010004023.1:0-1200000 GCA_026225945.1 Cricetomys ansorgei
ACTTCCTCCAATAAGGCTACATTTCCTAATAGTGCCACTCCCTATGAGCCAATAGAGGATATTTTCATTAAAACCACTATACATAGGTGAGTTCAAATAAAAGGATAGAAAAATGTATAACATGCCACCTCTCTGAAATTAGAATTTAATATCAGACCTAGGAGACGAAAAACATGACTATAAGGACTCACAGTAACAAGACTCCATCTACTCGGTAGAGAAACAACTCTGAATTTGTATAGCCTAAAATAATTTCAGAACACATTCATGATGATACTCACTGGTAGGCCTAGATCCTAAAAGGCAGGAGGATCATGAATTCAAAGTCAACTAGTTAGGCCCTGTCTCAAAAAATCAGATTGATACATAGATGATAGACAGATGATAGATAGATAGACAGATGATAGATAGACAGACAGATGATAGACAGACAGATGATAGATAGATTATAGATAGATAGATAGATAGATAGATAGATAGATAGATAGATAGATAGACAGATAGATAGACAGACATCATCCATCCATACATATATACATACATACATACATGACAGTAAATAGGTAATAGACAGATCATAAATTGAAATAGATGATAGATAGATAGATAGATAGATAGATAGATAGATAGATAGATGATAGATAGAAAAATAGACAAATACATAATTGTGAATTTAATATACCCCTCTCAATAAGAAGGAGAAAATGTGCACAGACACACAACCTCACTTACCCCAGAGTCATCACACACCCTTCACCTCACAACCTCAGCAGCTCCTGACACAAGATAATGCACACAGATGGGATGGGGAGAGAGCCAAGGATGGTGCTCAGCCTCTCCACCTTGGATGAATCCTGTTCCTGAAGAGCATCTCTTTAATTGGTCTCAAATCACTGACCACTTTCTAGGGAGAAGAAATCACTGTGGTTCACAAGCTGAGAGCTGGCAGAGAGAAGGCAAAACCAGTGACTCTTGCCATCTATTGACTGTCTTCTATGCAGTACTGTTGTGCTGGGTACTTTATTTTACTTAACATTAATTCTCACCAATACTCTTAGTGGGATGGGGGAGGTAAGGTAAAAATTGAATACGGTACAATTTACTACTGCCCCCAAATGAGCATAAAAATGGCAGGGGGTGGGAAGAGAAGAACAGAGCAATAGGGTGGAGGGAGGGATGGGAGTGTGGCCAAGATGGAAAGCCACCAGCCTCCCTGGGCTTCCAGTCAGTCTGGACAGGCTCAGAGAAGATGCGGGACCACCCTGAGTCTACGTGAGTCTCAAGAGTGGATTTCTGAGTTCACTTGCCAGGTAGACTTTGCTGAAAACAAAAGGACCTCATCAGTACACAAAGACAACACCTGGAATCCCACACTCAGACCTGTCATCAGTAAGAGCATTAGGATGCAAGGACCGAGGTCAGAGGAAACAGACGCGTTCTTCTTGTGTTCCATTTCTCTCTAGTCTCCCTCTGCCTTTGGCTCTAGCCAAACACTTGTGAAGCTGGTCCCTTGCCAGCCTCCATCTCAGAGCCTGCACATCCACACATGATCGCCCTGCTGTCCTGCCTGTAGGCCATGCTAGGCTCTCTCTTTCTCTAGCCCACAGATCCGGGGGCTCCCTCTAAGGAGCTTTCCCAGACTCAGTCACTCTCCCCCTCCACCACTGTTTCCCAGGCCTAAGCTCTCTCTTTTCTAGACTTACCATGTCTTCTCCCTGCTCAGTTCCAGGTCCCCCCGCTGGCATCAAAGCTGTCCCTTCATCGGCAAGCAGTGTGGTTGTGTCCTGGCTGCCCCCAACCAAGCCCAATGGGGTGATCCGCAAGTACACCATCTTCTGTTCCAGCCCCGGGTCCGGTCAGCCGGTAAGTGGTGAGAGGATCAGGGGAGCAGATCTTTTAGGGACGACGTATTAGTCAGCTTTCAGGTCAAAACCTTGGGCCTTTCTCTATCTGTGTTTTTTTCTGTGAATCGTAGTTTCAGAATGGGCACTGGACCAGATGGCTCACTAGGTAAAGGGTGTCTTCTGTTAAACTCCAGAATCTGAGTCTAAGCCCTGGGACCCACACATTAGGAGAGGACCTACTTCTGCAAGTTGCTTTCTGACAACACACACACACACATACACCACTGTGAAATGTACACTCCTCTCCCAAATAAATAAGTACATTTAATAAAAATTAATTTTTTTAAGTATGGGCACTGTTTACTCTAAAATGGCTAAAACCTTGCGTGATATCCGTCGTGGGCCAGGCATTTACTGCAGAGGCTGCAAGCTTGTGACAGCTTTGGAGCACCTTTTGAATCATGTGAGTCACAGCCAAACAGAGAGAAAAAGAGGCCACCCAGCTTTGCTCTTTCAGCCTGCCAACCTCAGGCTCCCAGGACCTGGCTGGCCCATGGACTCTGGGAATGCATGGCCTTTCGTCAGGCTCCTCCGGGTTTGGAGGCACTGCTGAAGCTCTATGGCAGATAACTGCCATGGTGTGGAGCTGGGCAAAGAAGATGGGTGGGAACAGTCTAGGGGTTAGGGCATCTCTGGCCAGGGCCTGGGCTTCAGTGGGCAAGAGCCTCATAGTCTGTGTACCTTCCCTAATCCTGGGAGATGGGGACCCCCAAGCAGAGGTACAGTCCAGAAGTCAGTCTTGACTTCCACTGGGAGTTCATGGATCCCCAGAGAGAAGGAAGAGAGGATGGGGTGGGCAAAGCATTGCATATGGCCATATCCCATAATATACTTCCTTCCCCTCTTTTCTGATCCCTAGCCATTTGGGCACAGAGTGCAGCTAAGTCCAGACTTCTCTGCAGCACATCTATTCTCAAATGAGAGCAGGTGGAAATCCCTGCCCTCAGCAGCTTCAAGGGCTAGGGACAGTTGTGAGAACACCTTGGAGGTCATCTGGGACATAGGCTTAGGGCTGGGTGGGTGAGGGGCAGGAGGAAACGCTAGCCAAGCTTGCTCTCTGGGCCAGGAATGCTCTCTGTGGCTTCTAGGTCACTGTTACCCTTCCCTCCTCTGGTTTACTGCGGGCTTTCTAAACTACCCCTCAGGAATGGGTACCTTCTCACTCTCCACTTTCTAAACTTTAGGGTATACACGTGCCTGTATTTCCGTGTTTCTGCATCATGCTGTCCACCAACATGCTAGGTGGAGGCTTGGGGTGCAGTCTCCTCTTGGAGCTCATCACAAGGTGCTGCTGGGCAGGCACTTTGCAGAGTGGGTATCTGGAAGAGGAGTTGCCAGGACATGGGGCCTGAACGCTATACTTCTGGTGTTACGCCAGGTGTGCATGCATGTAAACACACACACATGCACACTCAGGGGCTGAGTCTAGTTGCTCCATATTAGCATAGACCCTTGGGATTGACCAATCAATGTTTCTGCATGTCTTCTGCCCCCTCCCTTTACCCTTCCCCCTCTCTCTGTCCTCGCAACACTAAACTGTTCACCTTCCTTTTCATACCATGCCTTTGCCTTCATTGAGTCCTCCTGGGGCCTATTTCTCCATCATGTGACTGCCTTATGGACATTAACTGTTGGCATAGTTGACTCCTGCATTGGCCCCAAGGACCACAGGAACAATGTCTTTTCATCTCTGGATCCCCAACTGTGGAGCACTTATCAAAAATATTAGAGTGAAAAAGAAAGAAAGAAAGAAAAAGAATATCAGAGTCACTGATACATGTTTGATGATTGAATATCTTATAGCCTGGCTACTTTAAAGCCCTAGACATGTGGCATGTTCCCTTTTGTAGCTGATAGTAGAAGGTAGTCATATTCTAGCTTGACCTTTACAGTCATTTTCTCTTCTGATAATGAGGTCTTTCAAAGGGACCATCTGTGGTGGCCACCTGATTAAGTCAGTCTTCAGGAGTGTCCAATGACTGACTGGGATCCTCTCTCAGGCCTTAGCACAGAGTCTCTGGTCCCCATCCCCACCCCCACCCCTACTGCTGAAGACACTGGAACTGTGTCAATCAGCTTTCTGTTACTATGACAAATACCTGAGATAATCAACTTATAAAGAAGAGAGGTTTGTTTTGGCTCACAGCTTTGGGGGTTTCAATCATGGTCAGTTGATTCCATGGCCTTTATGCCTATGTTAAGGCAGCTAGCTCATCATGGCAGGGAATAAGTGTATTGTAAAGAAAGATACTTATGTCTAGGAGGTAAAGGAGAGACATTCATCCCAGCCTACATACCAAGGCCTGTCTCAAAGACAAGAGAGACAGGAAGGACATGCTACCAATGACTTAACTCCCTCCAACTGGGTCCCACCTCTTAAAAGTTCTACAGCCAGACTGGAGAGATGGCTCAGCAGTTAAGAGTACTGTGTGCTCTTGCAGAGGTCCTGAGTTCGATTCCCAGCAACCACATGATGGCTCACAACCATCTACAATGGGATCAGATGCCCTCTTCTGGCATACAGATGTACATGCAGATAGAGCACTCATGAACATAAAGTACATAAATAAATAAATCTTAAAAAAAATAAAGTTCTACAGCCTTCCACTAGCACCATAGGCTGGGCACCAAGCCTTCAACAGATGAGACACTCAAGATCCCAAATGTAGCAGACTCTTGTTCCAGTCCCTTTGTGTCCTGGGCATGTAAAAACCCCCTCTTTCAGGGGAGTCTTCCATGGGGCTATATCACACAAGGTCTACATAGAGTGATAAGAATTTCAGTTCAACTACCTGGGAGACTGGGGTGGCAGGGAGACATGCTGAGCTCAGTCAGGTCCCCGGGGAAAGCTACTACTCATCACAGTACAAGCCACGTTCCGAGTGACTGTGTTCCTTTACAAGAGGAATTTTGCTCAAGGTGCTAGGGATGAGGACATACTCACATACAAGAGACATGTGAAACCATGGTGAGTGGCAGAAGCAGATGGCCATGAGGCTGGGTGCTTATATACACTGGTGTGTGCATGTGAACACGTGCATGCCGCTCCATGGCTCGCAAGAACAGGGTCAGCCGGGACTGCATCGAATAGGGCGAAACTCTACCAAATACTTCAGTACAGTGGCTGTGTTTCTCTTTTTACAAAAATAGTAGCCAGGGCCAAAAAAACGGCTCGGTGGATAAAGGGGCTTGCTACTAAGTCTGATAAGGTGTGTTCGATCCCCAGCAACCACATGGTGGAGAGAACCGACTTCTACAAGTTGTTCTGACCTCTATTTGTGCACACATGAATTTGCACACTAAATGAATAAGTAAGATAAATTAATAAATACTAGGGCTAGAGAGATGGCATATTGGGTAAAAGGACTTGTCGTGAGAGCCTGACAATCTGAGTCAGGTCATCAGAACCTGCAATGGAAGGAGAGAACAACTTCCTGGAAGCCGCCCTCTGACCCACACATACACATCATGGCATGCATGTTCACGCACATATACACACATAAATAAATAAATGCTATTAGAAACCCTGAAAGGGCAGAACACGATAAAGAAGAAAACATGTTACTGTGCTCTCTCCCTAAACATGAGCACTGATGGTGTTTTAATAAATAGCCCTTCAGTTTGGGAGACAGGGTCTCATGTAACCTAGGCTGACCTCGAACTCCCGATATAGCCAAGGAAGACTTTGGACTTCTGACCTCCCTGCCTCCACCTCCCAAATACTGAGACCACAGGCATGTGCCATCACACCAAGCCTAGCCTTCCAGTCTCTGATCTGCACATATATTATCTGCACATATTATGTGAGATTTGAGCATTTTTACATAATAATAAATTTATTAGTAATAATAAATTCATTAATAAATTAATAAAATTGTTATATAATCATTTCATATAATTTATGAAGGTACTTTTATGTACCATCAAATATTCTTTTGTGGCTGTGGTGAGACTTTTTTTGTTGACATTTATTTTTAAAACAAGATTTTACACATCCCAGGCTCTAAAGACTGGAGAGTGGTGGCGTATTCCTTTAATCCCAGCACTTAGGAGGCAGAGGCAGGCAGATCTCTGAGTTCGAGGCCAGCCTGGCCTACAGAGCAAGGTCCAGGACAGCCAGGGCTACACAGAGAAACCTGTCTTGAAAAGAAAAAAATGGGCTGGAGACATGCCCATCAGTTAAGAGCACTGATTGCTCTTCCAGAGGTCCTGAGTCTAATTCCCAGCAACCGCATGGTGGCTCACAACCATCTGCAAGGGGATCTGATGCCCTCTTCTGGCATACAGATGTACATGCAGATAGAGCACTCATATACATAATAAATCAATCTTTAAAAAAAATGTCTTGATCCCTCCACATCCCAAGTGCTGAGATGACAAGCACGTAACATACACACACAGTTTACACACTGCTGAGGTGAACCAAGGCCTTGGCACACTAGGCAAGCACTGGCGAAGCTAGTTGCTAAGCTAAGCTTAGCTAAGATAGCTAAGCTATCTCCAGTTCACCAGATGTTCAAAACGCAGTCTTGAGTGATCACTTTTATACAACCATTTCACAAGGCTTCCCTCTTGCCTCCACTTTCACTCCTATAAATAATATTGGACTTTCTTCATGAAGCTTCTGTGGATATGTGTCAGTATTTCCCTGGCATGGCTTCCCACAGGAATTCCTGGGTCACAGAGGCTCTGCATTCATGCTTACAAGTTGCTTCTGGGCAGCACAAAGGCATCTGATGTGCCACAGAGCATCCAGGTTCCTGAGTCTGTGCTGCTGATTTCAGATTTGCTGTGGAATTTGTTTTCGTTTTCGCCACTTGGATTTTATTTCTTAATAGTTGTCTCATTTAAATTCTCTTCCTTTGATCACTTACTAGGTTGTTTATTTGCAAATGCTTATTGGTTGTCTTTTTTTAGTTACTTTCAAGTTATATCCTATGTTCACTCTTGCTATTTGGGTTGCTTGCACTTTTCTTACTGATTTGTAAGTGCTTTTTTCTATATTAGAGACAATAGCCAGTTTCTAATGTGTAAATTACAAGTAGCTGCTAATTCATGCCTTTTGCATTTGTTTTGATGCATGATAATATTTCTTTTTAGAGAATTTGAATTTATCAGTCATTTCCACTTTTTTTTGCATCTGTGATTACAAAGACTTATTATTGTTTGCCTATCAGTTTTTCCTATCATAGTGTGTTTTTCTTCTATAACTTCGTATAGGACAGTATGGCTTTAAAAGCAATTTCAAGGGATTCATTGGGAGTCCAGATTAAAAAGAATGTACTAGAATCTGGTGAGCTGCTGCTATCTCTCTAGAGATGGAGGTCCAATACCTCCATATGAGACATCAATTTGAGGCCTACTTTGGCTACATCATGGTTCCAGCCTATCTATGCTGTAGAGTGAAACCCTGTCTTTAAAAATAAAAACAAGGGCCTGAGGAGATGGCTCAGTGGATGAAGGTGCCTCTTGCTGCTCACATGAGAACATGATTTGAGTCCCGGCACTCACCTAACAGGCTAGCTGTTGTAGCATGTGTCTATAATCCCAGCACCAAGGAGGTGCCAGCCAACATGGCAGGTGCCTAGAACCCCATCACTGAGGAGGTGAAGGCAGGTAGGTCCCTGGGCTCCAGGACAAGCCAGCCTAGGCTAATGAGTGAAGGACAGGTCCCAATGAGAGACCCTATCTCAAAAAAAAAAAAAAAAGTAAGCAGCTTCTGAGAAAAAAATACCCAAGTATTGACCTCTGACCTCTACACACACTCACGTGTACCCACACACATACCACAGATAAACAGACAGGCAAAACACAAAAGATCTTCAAGGGAAAGACAAACTTTCCTACCGTGGATAAGCACAAATGTATTCTCAGGTACACACTGACACACACTAGCACATGCACGCGACATCTATCCACACGTGGATGCACATGCACACACAAGCACGCATGTACACACACACCTTGCCTCAGGGTGACTCACAGTCAGAGCCCAGAGTAGGCAAGGTTGTGTGATTCCTAATTTGCACATGAACTAAGGCCCTATGGGGCTCAGACCACGTGCGTTACCTGCCTGGTAAGGACAGCAAGCACTGAAGCCACCACACCAGCCTCGAGCCATGCACTGGCATAAGCTGCACCAGTCTCCAGATGCCCTAGCTTAGAAGGGCTCAGAGTGGCTCTGCACCTGTCCCCAGCAGGAATTGTGTTCAAGGTTAACACAGCATCACGCCCCACCCCCAGGAAAGGCAGGAGGGGGACCCTGCCAAGAGATCTGTGCACATTACGAGGGTGCATGAACCTTCTCCCAACATTTCCCTACAGATGACCTGAGGCCAAAAGAAGACTTTTTTTTTTCCTGTTACAAGTCACTGGGCCCTTCTGCTCTCCCATCAGCCGTGGAGAATGTCCCTCGTGGAGAGCGTCCCTCGGTGACATTCATCTCTCGGCACACGTGTGCATCCACACAGCCGTGTGCAAGAGTGCCCGAGTACAAAATCTCATGACTGCGGAGATAACTAATTACGAGCTCCCTCTGGCCTCAGGGCCCCCATCTGTTCCAGGGACTGTTCCTCCTCCTTGGACTTGTGCCCTGATCTCAGAGAGGCCCTAGTGCTATCCTCTCCCCTATTCCCTGTGGCTGGCCAAAAAAAAAATAAAATAAAATGAAAGTCAGCCCCATCCGGCCGATGCCAGGGAAGAGGCTGACGGGAGGTCTACAAACTAGCGCTTATCAAAAGCGCCTTCTCAAATTCATTTCAATATCTGAGCCTCTGGTTTCCAAGGCAACATAATCTTTTCATCAAAGCAACTGGTAAAAACCACTGGGATCTGATATTGTTTTGTTGGCAACTTGTCAAAACTGTCATTTGGCTAAAAAAAAAAGAATGTTATAGATTTATGTAACCTACAAATATATACGGTGATCCATACCACTAATAATCGTTAATGAAGTGCTGCCCAGTACAATTCTCCCCGCTGCCTCCCTACCCCTTCCTGAGAAGGGAAGAGTGTAATTAGGTGGCAGGGCTGGGAGGTGGCTGAGCAGAGGACAGGCTGGAGGGATGACTACAGCCCTAACAAGGCAAATGCAATCATTTGACTTCTCCAGAGAACCTCTTTCTTTGCGTGTGGTTTCCCTGGGACCTGGGGGTCCTTCATTCTCCTTTCTCTGACTGCCCCTCCTCATTCACTCAAAATACCCACACCTGTTCACCTGTAGCTGCAGCTGCTACAGCCTATATAACTCAGAGAGGTAAACTGAGGTTGACCCAGAAATACAGCAAGAACTGGCACCATCAGCTCCCCAGGGCTAAGCCCAGCACAGATGCTGTCCACTGCTGTCCTCAGGCTGGGAGAGAGCACACTGGACAGAGTCCTGGCTCCAGTCCAAGATGCTGAGGACAATGGCAGGCTGGGGGCTAAGGCCCGGCTTTTGTTTCAAAGTGTGGCTTCACCTCTGCCCACAGGCTCCCAGTGAGTACGAGACAAGTCCTGAACAGCTCTTCTACAGGATCGCCCACCTGAACCGAGGACAGCAGTACCTGCTGTGGGTGGCCGCGGTCACCTCTGCAGGCAGGGGCAACAGCAGTGAGAAGGTTACCATCGAGCCTGCTGGCAAGGGTGAGAAGCCTGGGCCTGGGGCTGGGGCTAATAGAAGCTTCCAGAAGCTTATATGTAGAAGACTGTGCCTCCTCCGTGCTACCTGTGACTGTGACTGTGAGGAGTTGGCCCCTCGGCTCCTTCCTGTATATACCAAAGAATAGGCCTCTGCTGCCCCCTGACTCTGGAAAAGCCACACAACAGGTTACAGTCAAGGCCCACTCTTACAGAGGCACCTTGGCTATACTGCAAACTCTCCTCTGACTTGAGGGAGGCCCCTTCATCCCCCCATCCAAAGAAGAGCCTCGATCTTAGTACTCAGCTCCTGGAAGAGGGGTGTCTCAGGGTATGGGGTACACCAATGCTTCCATAGGGCCTTTGAGATTTCGTGCTGCAACCAGAAACCGCAGGCAGAAGTTTCTCTCTGGTGATGCTCCTTTATCCACCAGCAGGGTCTGGGCTGGAATAAGGCCTCAGGGCAGGCCTCATCCATTCCTGATCTGAATATGTAGGTACTCCCATACTTTTAAGAGAATAACAACTTTGAGGCCCCAGCCCAAAACCCAGGATCAGCCACACAGTGCAACTGAACTCTGTTTTGGCCCAGGGGCAGAGGAACTGCCAACAATGAGCTTCAAGTCTTCCAGTGTCTCCAGCCTCCTGGTCCTTCCCTCCTGCCTCGTTCCCTACCTGGCCAACTCCAAGCTCACCTGGCTCTCCATGCCAGGGTCCCAGGCCTGGCCTGCACTGGCCCAGGCCCACTCCCTGGAATGAGAGAAGCTTTCCTGTTAGTCACAGGGGCAGAGCCAACAAGCATCCAGCTGAGGGTCTGTGGTAAGCCAGGGACTCACACCTCAGCCACCAGGCTCTGGCAGCCTTCTATCCAGCTGTGTGACCTGGCATCCAAGACAGTTGAGACATGTTGTGCTGTCCTCAGTATCTCCTTGCACACAGCTGTGTCAGCACCCCTCCCTTCCTCTTCTCCTCAAATGCTACCCACCCTTTCACCTCCTTCAGAAGGGAAGGAGCCCAGAGCCTGCCATCTTCCCAAGACAAGGTCCTAAGGCCTGAGCTCTTGGCAGAAGTCTGGCCCTGCCCCTGTGGGCATCAAATACAACACATTCCTACACATACACAGCTATCCTGTTAAACACTACTGTACCTCTGCCACGCTTACGCACACTCACACGAGTGCACGCTTACGCACATGTACACACAGCCTCTCCTACCCAACTTGCCCTCCTTCTTGTGTGCCTTGTCCCTGCTAGAACACCATCACTACCCAGATGGCCTGGAATCTTGGGAGGGCTCTCCACCCACCATCTCCTCCAAAACCAGCAGACCCCAGGTCCTGTGAGCTCTTGGCCTGAGCCCTGGCACATTGGTTCCATTTTGTCACAGGACCACCTCTACCAAAGCAGCCAGTTTAGCCAAAAATATCTCCTCTGACTTGCATTGTAAATGTGGGGAGCCCTGTGGAAGAGGCTATGGGACTGTGAGCGGTAAAAAGCAGGGCAGCCCTCACGTTCTCCTCCCTGTAGCCCCAGCGAAGATCATCTCATTCGGAGGCACCGTAACGACACCCTGGATGAAAGACGTCCGGCTGCCTTGCAATTCAGTGGGAGATCCAGCCCCGGCTGTGAAGTGGACCAAGGACAGGTATGTGGTAGGCTCTGGAGTCATATGGCTCCTGAAAAAGCTGTTTGCTCCTCACTCTGCCCTATGCCAGTCCAACAGGGCATATGGCAATGCTTGTAGCAGTTTACATACACACACACACACACACACACATACACACCAGCTAATGACCTTCTTCCTGGGTGGGTGAAGAGACTGGGGCTCACTGGAAATCCCTGGGACATGCTGGAAAAAACCCCAAGAACCCAAGACCCCCTGCAAGCCTCCTCCTGCCTCTTTTCTATTGCCCCACAATGGGGAGAGGGCCCAGGACTAGGGAGCATGTGCCATAACCCATGTCACCTCCTCATCTGGCAGTGAAGACTCAGCAATCCCTGTGTCCTTGGACGGACACCGGCTCATCCACACAAATGGCACACTGCTGCTCCGTGCTGTGAAGGCTGAGGACTCGGGCTACTACACCTGTACCGCCACCAACACTGGTGGCTTTGATACCATCATCGTCAACCTTCTGGTGCAAGGTAAGGCTCTGCAAGGCAGGTGGTTTGAGTGGTGACAGGGACAGGAATTCCACCCTGTTAAAGATACTGAATGACAGAGAAAACCCACCCTGGGTGTTGGGGAGGCAGACCTTGGTGGAACCAAGCTGGGAAAGGAAGAGAAAGGGATGAGAAGGATGTGGAAGAGCCAGTACCTTCCTGTTATGACCCTCAATCCCTCCAACATTGCCGTGGGGCTCATCTTTTCCACTGAGAGTCGGTGGCTTTCCTCCATAGTTCCCCCGGACCAGCCCCGCCTAACTGTCTCCAAAACCTCTGCCTCTTCCATCACTCTGACCTGGATTCCAGGGGACAATGGGGGCAGCTCCATCAGAGGTAAGGAGGAATCCTTCCCCTATCCCTAAGGCTTGGTCCCATAATCCCCGGGAAAGATCTGGAGGGTGATTCAGACTATAAGTGTTCAGGTGCATGAAAAGTGCTCCCATCTCCTCTATTAGTGGACGTTTTCTTCTCTGGGCCTTGATTTCCCAGTCTTTCAAAGCAGACAAATATGACATCAGTGCCTCTCAAACAAGAGTAAGTGTGACTCAGCAGAGATCTTGTAAGGATACAGCTCAGGGTTCAATAACCTGAGGTGGGGGTAAGAGTATCCATCCAGAATGCTCTTCCCAAATGAGGTCACTGCAGGTCAGGGACTTCCTGCTTCTAAGAGAACAGTTAGTGTCTTAGGCCTCCCAACTCTCAATACCTCACTAGAGCTATGGAGAGCCCCAGATTCACCCCTCCAGCTTTGCATCTCATTTGCATATGCCCATCGCTATGTCCTCTGCTGGAGTCTGGCCCCCATAGTACATACTGGGGAGTCAAGGCTGGGTTTCTGCTGCTCTGCCCTTCTCTGCTTTGCCCACTTGAGCAAACCCCTCCTGCAGGCTTCGTGCTGCAGTACTCAGTGGATAACAGCGAGGAGTGGAAGGATGTGTTCATCAGCTCCAGCGAGCGCTCCTTCAAGCTAGACAGCCTCAAGTGTGGCACATGGTACAAGGTGAAGCTGGCAGCCAAGAACAGTGTGGGCTCTGGGCGCATCAGCGAGATCATCGAGGCCAAGACCCATGGGCGGGGTGAGGCCGGGTCGGGGGTGGTGGTGAAGCCCTGGCCTAGGAGGGAGGTGGGTGGGGTGGAGAGCCCACAGCATGGGCAGAGGATGGTTATCAGGGGGAAGGAGGAGCCAAGTGCATAGGGGACTAGAGGGAGGAGACTCAGCCTTGTTCCCATCAATAGAACATACTCTCATCACCAGGAGAAACTGATCTGGACTGAGGGGCAGGGGGGGAAGGGGGCGGGGGTTATAGCTAGTATTCATGACTACCTGGGTTCAGTCCCCAGCAACATATAAACTGTAATCAGAGGTGGAAGCAAGAGAATCAGGAAATTTGAGGTTATCTTTGGCTACATAGGGAGTTAGAGGCCAGCCTGGGCTACCCTTATAAAACCTTATCAAAATTAAATAATTAATTAAAAGATCTTACTGCCATATCAAGAGGGTCAGAGGTCAGTAGTCTTCCTTCCACCACTCACCCTTCACTGCTGGGACCCCCTCCAGGGCCTTTCCTCCTCTTCTCCACTCCTGGGGCACCTCTGCTGCAGTCCCAGCCCAGGAAAAACCTCCCAGATAAAAGAGGGATCCCTTCCTTCCAGGGCTCCCTAACCTCTCTCTTACCCCTCTGGTCCCCCCAGAACCCTCCTTCAGCAAAGACCAACACCTCTTCACCCACATCAACTCTACACATGCTCGGCTTAACCTGCAGGGCTGGAACAATGGGGGCTGCCCCATCACAGCCATTGTCCTGGAGTACCGGCCCAAGGGGACCTGGGCCTGGCAGGGCGTCCGGGCCAACAGCTCCACAGAGGTGTTTCTGACAGAACTTCGAGAGGCCACATGGTATGAGCTCCGCATGAGGGCCTGCAACAGCGCCGGCTGTGGCAACGAGACTGCCCAGTTCGCCACCCTGGACTACGACGGCAGTGAGTTGGAAAGGATGAGCTGGGACAGCCCCAGAGCATCTAAAGAGATGGACAAATAGAAACAGACAGGAACGTGCCCAGGGTAGAGGGCTAAGGAGCAAGACAGAGGGGCCAGCAGATTGGTAGCAGGTGGGTAAGTGGACAGGTCTATGGGTGGCCAGTCCTGACAGGTAGATGGGAGTCTTTGAAGATGCAGTTCTTGCTGTTCATTGCTTCGGGGAGGTGGAGAGGGAGAGGTAAGCTGAGATGGAACTGAGGTCCTGCCATCTGGGGGCTATACTAACAGAGGGTATTAGTCAAGATGGACAGCCTGTTTCACAATAACAAATACTAAGAGCCTGGTGGCTCAGCCCAGTGAAGATTCTCTTCTTGCTCTGACAAAGTCCTGACAGAGTTGATTGGCTACCACTTTCACTTGTGCCATCTTCAACATGGCCCCTCCCCCAAAGAAAAAAGGCTCATCAGTTCTTAACTGCCTTGAAGGGCTGGTTTTCACCACTTCTTTGTGTGTGTGCAGGTGCATGCCTGTGTGTGTGTATGTGTGTATGGTGTGTTTGTGTGTGTGTGTTGGGGACCAAACCCAGGACTTTGCTCTAGCTAAGTAAAAAATTATCACTTCTTTTTCATCCTCTATTATTCCAACTAATCATGTGACCCTAATCTAGCTGCAAGGTAGTCTGGGAACTGTAGACAAGAACATGGATAATTGGTGAGCACCTAACTGGTGTCTATCTCATAGGGATGCTACACACATACAGAGAGATAGAGAGGGGGCATTGGAGGAAAAGAAAGCTGAGCTCTTAGGGGCCAATTGTTGCCAGGTAAATTAAGTCCACCTACATACTAAGGAAACAGAATGAAAACAGTCTCAGGAGCTAGGCCCCAACAAGACAGTCTTTGTGTAGATAACTCTTAAGCACAGCTTGGAAAACAGGCAAGGATCAGGGTTTGGCAGAGGGTTATATGAGTAGAGTCTATCATTGCCTTCCTGAAGGCACCAGAGACAGCAAATGCTGCTCATGGGAAGGGATCGCAGGATCCCCACCCCACCCCCTGCCCCTGGCATCCATAATCACTGACTGATCACCCTGCTTTGTTCCTCCCACACACAGATAGATGTGAGAATGTAATCCCATCAACCCCCATTCTAGGATTAAACATTAAACCTGGCCAGGCAGGAAAATAACCTTGAGAGAGATCAGGAAAATTCTAAACAGAACCAGAAAGTCACTAATATAGCATAAAAGCTTCAAAACTGCACATAGTTGTGCTGATGGACCAGAATTTAGGGAAGCAGAGGAGAAGTTTACAGCTCTGGACTGGGAAGTGAGTGGGGGTCAGGGACCAAGGACAATAGAAGTCATCAGTAGGTTTCCCCACCCATGGGCCTCTGTGAGCTCACAGCATCCCCTGGTTCTCTTCTCTACCCCACTCAGGCACCATCCCTCCCATCAAGTCTGCTCAAGGTGAAGGAGATGATGTGAAGAAACTGTTCACCATTGGCTGCCCCGTCATCCTGGCCACCCTGGGGGTGGCACTGCTCTTTGTTGTACGCAAGAAGAGGAAGGAGAAACGGCTGAAGCGACTCCGAGGTGAGGGACTTTGGTAGGCTTTCTGGAGAGAGGGTGATGGCTCCCAGTCATACTGGCCACCTTTCAGTGGATCACAGAACCATCTGGCCAAGAGACAGAGCCTGTGTCTCCTGAAAGGAAGACCTGCCAGTCAAACCTTCTCAAGTCTCCTTAGTTATTCACAGCTTTCTCCTCTATGTCCCCAGGATTTCGTGCCTATGCTAGGCCTGACTCTTATATAGATCCACACTGGCGATGCCATATTGGTTATTAACATATGAAAATAGTTCCATATTGGTTGGCAAATGCATCTCTCTAGGACTCCGCTCAATTCCTGGCCAGGAAGTATCCATGCTGTGTCAAATGTGAAATATTTTAAATATCATCCCTTTCAGCACTTAACACCATAGTCTGGCATGAATGAATCTCTTGTTTCTCAATTGTCCCAGAACCTGATACAGTATCTAGCATCTACTGGTTACTTCATATGTTTGTTCACTCCCTTAGAAAATATTTGAGTCTGGTGCAGAGTAGGTACTGTTGGAGGGCAGAGATGCAGAGATGAAGAAGGGGCAAGCCATAAACTTATAGCATTCACTATTTAATGTGAGAAGCCAGGAGACAATAGCAGAACAGAAGAGGGAATTACTAACCTCTCCATAGAATTCAGGACCAGAGGGGATGGAAGAATGGATTGTCCAGGGAATGGCTGGGTGAATGAGTACATAGTTGGATGAATGACTGAATGTTTAAATGGATGAATTGAATATATGGCTGATGGAAAGATGTATAAATACAAGAATGGCTAGGTGAATGGTTTGATGAAGGTTTGGATATGGTTGATTGGGTAGGTGGGTGGGAGGCTAGGTATTTTGATGGATAATAGGTAACAATTTGATGCATGATATAGCCAATCATATAGTTGGATAAAAGAATAACTGGAATGGTAGAATAATTGTATGACTGGTGAATGGGTGGTTGCATAGTAGCGTGGATAGTTAGATATATAAACGGAAACATGGTGGATGCTGAAAGCATTGTTGCATAGATGAGTCAGTAGTTGGAGTGCTGTTTGAGTAGACGGTTAAATAGTTAGATGGGAAGCCTAGGGAAATAGGTCAGTTAGAAGAGTGCTTGCCTAGCGTGCCTGTACCCTAGGGTTTGGTCCTCAGCACTGCATAAGCTAGGTTGAGGGGATACACCAGTAAATCTAGCACTTGAGAGGTTAGGACGGGAGGATCAGAAATTTGAGATTATCCTCAGCTACAAAGGGAGTTCAAGTTTGAGGCCAGCCTAGAATTCAGGAGACTGTCTCAAAAAGAAAAAAAAGTTTGATGCACTGATATTTGGATCACTGGATAGATGGGTGGGTGGGTGGATGGATGGATGGATGGATGGATGGACGGGTGGATGAATATTTTGTTGGCTGAATGAATGGTTGGGTAGACAGGTAGATGGCTGGCTGGATGCAAGCATACCACTGTCTCCACTGTGCGGGTCATCCTCAGCTTCTGGGCTCTAATACATTGGATAGACCCTTTGGTTCCCTTCTCTTCTGGTCTCAGTGAGATTCAAGGCCCCTTTGAGATGGACTCTTAAATCCATTCATGGACTTTGGGGCACAGATGCTCTAGAGGAAGAAGTAAAGTCTCTTGGCTGCTGTGAGAGTTTAGTCATCTAAGGCCACTGACCACCTCTGCCTCATCCGACATTCTCCCCTTTTCCCAAGAGAGAGCTGAGGATCCTTTACTTCTGTCTGTTTCCAGCATGCCATGGCATCTTGTTAAATTACATCTGGCTCATGAAGTAGACAGAGCACTAAGGATGCCCCCTCTCCTTTAGGAAAGAGCTTACTATTAGATGGGGAAAAAATTCTAAGGACAGGGAGCCGGATCTAAGCCAATGCCAACGGGGAACAATGAAATCTTGCCATATGGGTCTTAATCTTGCTCCTTCCCTCCTTAGACCATTGCCATTTTAGACAGTGTCCCCACTTCATTCACATGGCTCTCAGTCCTCCTGCTCAAACTCCATTCTCACCTCTCTCTACTGTTTTGCAGATGCAAAGAGTTTGGCAGAAATGTTGATAAGGTAGGTGTCACTTGGCTGCTTTCTCTTTGCTCCACTCCCCCTGTTCCCCTAGTCTGTTCTCCTCCCCCTGCTCCTCTATATTGGAGCCACCCAAAGTGGTGTGACATCTTTGTGATCTGCAAAGCCCCTTACCCTACTCCTGAGCACCCACTTCCTTTCCTTCATCCACAGCAAGAACAATCGAAGCTTTGACACCCCTGTGAAAGGGCCACCCCAGGGTCCACGGCTCCACATTGACATCCCCAGGGTCCAGCTGCTCATCGAGGACAAGGAGGGCATCAAGCAGCTGGGTGAGTGGCCTGTTCTAGGTGTGCTCCCCCAGGCCACAACCCATGGAGGACAACTGCAAGTCCCATGGCCAGGCCAAGGGTTCTAGCAGCAGTCCCACCCACATAACAGCCCTGGAATTCACTGCAGATCGTCTCAAGGGCCAGTTTTCTCTTCTTCCAATGCTGAGAGCTACTGGCCTCTCTGGAACTCTGCATTGGACAAAGACAAAGGAAAATTTGAGGAGGACTTCAGGTGATTATTTTTCTCCCTCTAGGAGATGACAAGGCCACCATCCCTGTAACAGACGCTGAGTTCAGCCAAGCTGTCAACCCACAGAGCTTCTGTACTGGTGTTTCTTTGCACCATCCAGCTCTCATCCAGAGCACAGGACCCCTCATCGACATGTCAGACATCCGGCCAGGAACCAGTATGCATTAATCCCAAAGGGACAGTCCTATGGAAGCTGGGGGAGGGGGGATGGTGGGGGGAGTCACTCAGCATGGGGTAGAGTTGATTTTTTTAAAAAGAAAGAAAAAGAGGGCTGGGGAGCTGACTCAGTTAGTAAAGCACCTCTACAAAAGCCTGAGGACTTTGGTTTGGGTTCCCATCTCCCACATAAAAAGCCAGGGACAGAGACACACATCTGCCATGCCAGCTCTGGGGATGCAGAAGCAGGCACATCCCTAGAGCTCTTGCCCAGCCAGCCTAGCCAAATTGGTGAGCTCCAGTTTCATTGAGGGATCCTATCTCAAAAGACCAGGCAGGTGGAAGACAACAGACATCAACCTCTGGCTTCCACACACAAACAACACGTGTATACACACACACACACACACACACACACATATACATTTTGAGAGAGAAAGACTACAATGGAATGGATGAAAGAATAGATGAGGCTCTGGAGTTAGGTAGGAGTCTGAAGGCCTAGACTGCAGATATCCTACTTACAAATGGCCTTGGGCATTGCTAACCTTGTCTCTCTGGTTCTTGGTTTCCTTACTTAGAAAATTTGGGCAAGGGTTGGGTCTTCCTGTCCTCTCCAAGGGCTTTCTGTCACAGTGACTTCAGGATGGGCTACATCAAGGGCATAGGGAATGACAGTTAGAAGGCAGCAGAACAGAGCATCCCATTCTTCCCAACATAGAAGAAAATACTGGGGGAGGGGGATCAGGGTACCTCCCACTGCTCCTATACTTTTTCTGTCACTCTTCTCCTATGGGGCAAATCACGTAGTCAGGAAAGCTGCATGGCCAGCATTCTCGAGGGAGCCTCTGTGACTGCTTCTGCCTCTACCCTTGCTCCCCACTGTTCTTCGTGCTAAGTGCCAGCTGCCCATGCCCAAGTGCCCTCAGCTGGAGGGTGCTATCTCTTGCCTCCCTCTGTGTAGACCCAGTGTCCAGGAAGAATGTGAAGTCAGCCCACAGCACCCGGAACCGGTACTCAAGCCAGTGGACCTTGACCAAGTGCCAAGCCTCCACCCCTGCCCGCACCCTCACCTCCGACTGGCGCACTGTGGGTTCCCAGCACGGTGTTACTGTCACCGAGAGTGACAGCTACAGCGCCAGTCTATCCCAGGACACAGGTGTGTCTGGGGACCTGCCTGCATCCCATCCATCTCCTCCAGTTCCCCACATCCACTGCCCACTTCTCTTTTTGCTGACTCCTTTCTAACCAGCCTCTGTTGTCTACCATCCACATGACTTTCCTTCCCAGCTATCCACTGACTCTCTGTGTGGTGGGTATCAGGGGAGGGACATTTGATCTTACTTGCACAAAGATTTTATTTTAATCCCCCCCCCAAAAAAAAACGATTAGGAAAAAAAATGGTGCACTAGACATGTGTTAAAGAAAGAGCTGATATTCCAGGGGTCGGTCTGTTCTTCATTAGCCAATGATCTCACTTCTGCCACCCCTACCACTCCACCAGGGAGAACAGGAACTTCCAGTCTGGTGCCCTCACAGCCAGGTTTCCAAAGGTCCTCTTGGATTAGGGACAGCGTCACTCCCACACATCACCCCCTCCTCTCCTCTCATCTCCACCCCTTCCATGTCTCTAGACAAAGGACGGAACAGCATGGTGTCTACTGAGAGTGCTTCCTCCACCTATGAGGAGCTGGCCCGGGCCTATGAGCATGCCAAGTTAGAGGAGCAGCTGCAGCACGCCAAGTTTGAAATCACAGAATGCTTCATCTCAGACAGCTCCTCTGACCAGATGACCACAGGCACCAATGAGAATGCCGACAGCATGACATCTATGAGCACGCCCTCAGAGCCTGGCATCTGCCGGTTCACCGCCTCTCCACCCAAGCCCCAGGATGCTGACAGGGGCAAGAACGTGGCTGTGCCCATCCCTCACCGAGCCAACAAGAGTGAGTGCTCAGCCCGCATCCCCTGCCCTGCCCCATCCCCAATACCATAAGCCTTATCTAGATCTTGTCCTGCCAGCCCTGCCTGGTTCCAAGGATAACAATAGCTCAGAAACAAGTTCTGGCTCAACTTCTTCATATTTCTGTGGTTTTAAATAAGTCTCTTAACCTCTCTGCCCTTAATTTTCTTATTTGTATAATTCAAATGATACTATCTCCTTTGCATTAAAAATCACATGCATGACTGATCCATGGGAGGGGCTCATTATGTAGTGGGCATTCCCTTAATCTGTGAGGATGGACTGGGATTGAGAGAGTGTGTCACCAGGCCTCTGACTCTGATAGCTTCTGCCTCTTTGATTCCAGGTGACTACTGCAACCTGCCACTGTACAACAAGTCAGAGGCCTTCTTCCGAAAGGCAGATGGACGGGAGCCCTGCCCTGTGGTCCCACCCCGAGAGGCCTCCATGAGGAACCTGACTCGAGCCTATCACACCCAGGCCCGGCACCTCACTCTGGACCCTGCCAGCAAGCCCTTGGGCCTCCCCCATCCAGGGGCCCCCGCTGCCACCGCCACGGCCACCTTACCTCAGAGGACTCTGGCCATGCCGGCCCCCCCAGCTGGCATGGCACCCCCAGCACCTGGCCCTACCCCCAGCGAGCCTCCTGCTGCCCCCAGTGCTGCCCCTCCGGCCCCCAGCACTGAACCTCCACGGGCCGGAGGCCCACACACCAAAATGGGGGGCTCTAGGGACTCACTACTTGAGATGAGCACCCCAGGTGTAGGGCGTTCTCAGAAACAGGGGGCTGGAGCCTATTCCAAATCCTACACCCTGGTGTAGAAGCGCTGACATCAGGAGAAGGGCTCCACGCTGGGACCTCTGCACCTCCAGCCCTCACACACCAACGTGGCTGTTTCCTGAATTATTTATATTAAACTCACAGACAAAAAAAAAAAAAAGACGTCAAAAAGAAACCCCCAAGTCATGAACACTTGTACATAGGACTCTTTTGTACAAATGAAACTATTTTCTTCTTCTCCATGAAGCCAGGGCACAAAAGTCAAATCCTCCACCCCACGAACTATGTGTGGAGAGATATATACATATATAGGCAGAATGGGACACAGCAACAATCTATATATCTATATATTTCTCTCACCTTCTTTTGAGACAGAGGCACAAAGACAGCAATTTTTTGGCCCTCCTACTCACCCCCCTCCCAACTAGGTGATTTTGACAAAGACCAAAATCCCAACTCAGAGACACTGCATGCGATTTTACTGTTCCAAGAAAACCAGGAGTTGCTTCAATTTGCAGATGCTTATGTGTTAATACCTTTTTCTATAAAAAAAGACCCAGCGCCATGTGCAATAAAGGTTATGTTTCTACGTGGTGGCTTTTTTCCCATCTGGCAAGGGCCAGTGGGGAGGGCGGAAAGACCTCTGTACCAGGCCCCAGCTTTGACTTCGTGCTAGAAGCTTTTTTAAAGCCTTCAGTTAGCCAGGGCACATCCATTGAGCATGTCTTTTGTTCTCAGATTCATGCTGGGTTCTAAGAGGCGACCAGCTCTGTGGCTTTGAGCAAGTACCTAAACCCCTCTGAGCCAGTTTCTTGTCTGCAGACTGAAGGTACTTGTAGCCCATGCAATGAGACAGTGAATGTGTTCTGGGAAGCCTAGAGCCAGCAGTGGGAGTCCCCTGACCTCTCCTCCAGAAGAGCCAGAGCAGATAGGGGAGTGTGAACCACCAGTGTGAACCACTGGTGCACAGTTACATGAGAAGTACAGGTGAATATATGTTTCAGTTTTCTTAAAGTGTGTATAGCTTTTTTCTGACATTGGGGTCTAGGCTCTAAGCCTTCTGTCTGTCTTCTTTCTTATTCTCTGTAACTATCTGTCTTTCTCTGACCCTTGTTTCTGCCTCCCTTCCCTATCATCAGCTTCTAGAGCTCACTGTCTCTCCTGTCACCACCCAACCAACTCTGGTGCTCACTGTTCCCCTGACACCAACAAACCAACCGTCTTTTCCCATGGACACACTCTCTTAAATAGCTCCCCTCCAAGTTGTTCCCAGAAGTCCAAGTGACATGTAACCATAAGGAAGGCTGCACAGTACATAAAACTTCTTGGGGGCTGGAGATGGTTCGGCAGTTAAGAGCACTGGCTGCTCTTCTAGAGGACCCAGGTTCAATTCCCAGCACCCACATGGCAGCTCACAACTGTCTATAACTCCATTTCCAGGGTGTCTGACCCTATTACACAAATGCACTTAAATTTTTTTTTTAAATTCTTGGCAAAGAATCCCCCTACAAATATATAAACTATTTGGGGATGTACCCAGCACTCAAAGCTCAGGACTGACATTGGGCAAGGTATAGCCACAGGGAGGAGAGAGAATGCTTGGAGGTCAGAAGGCAAAAGGGGTTCAAAGGCAAGGAAAACCGAGAATGTCCAGAAGACTTGGAGAAGAAGGACAGGTTTGGCAGGGATCAGCAACTCAAACACCGGGTAGAGAGACCAGTGTCACACGGAGGATTTGGGTGCACAGCATTTCTGGAGACACGGTCTATTCGGGGAGGCTGCCTGTGACCTCCTTCCATGGCCACAAAGGTTTGGAACAGCAAAGTTAGGGGAAAGGCCTAAGTTAGAGGCCAGCAGCAAATCCTACACGGTGACCAGCCCCGGGGAGACTGGACTGAGGATCTGGAAGGAAGATGGGTGTTTCTGAAGATGACAGAGGACTGAGAAGGGGCAAATTGGTGGTATAGAGCAAGAAGCAAGCTAGTGCAGCACGCAAGCAGGTCACACCAAGCAGCCTGGGCCACAGTGAAACCCTACCTAGGCTATGTGGGATGTCCAGAAATTAATATGAACAACCATGTTAACGGGTAAGGGAAGGTATAAAGACTCTGAAGTGAGTTCAAAGTTCATGAAGAAGTGCTCGTTTCAGCCCCCACACCCACAATAGACCCCAGAGAACTGGCTAACTGCATAGCAAAAACCAAGGCCCTGCTGGCGCAGCTCAGAACCTGACACTTCCCATGGCTATGTGCGCCATCTGCAGGTAATGTCTGAGATTGCAGACACAATAATCAAACCTAGAAGCTCTGCCTAGAATTAACTAAATGAACACACAAACTCTCTCTCTCTCAACCTCTCTCTCTCTCTCTCTCTCTCTCTCTCTCTCTCTCTCTCTCTCTCTTTCACACACACACACACACCCATGCTCTCTGAACACTGAAAAACAAATATGAACCAGTCACAGCTCCAGCCAGGTCACGGCATAAATAACTGCAGAGAAGTTAGGAAATTGAGCCACCCTCCTCGGGGCTACAAAGCGGACATTGCAGTGAGGGCATGTTGTGGAGCCCTATGGTGTGGGAGGCAGGAGCTAGGTAGAGTCCGTCACATTGCCTCATGACTTCATTGCTGGTTTAGGACACAGTGTCAAGTTTCTATTTCACAGACAAGAAAGCCAGGACCTTCGGGGGTTAGGAAACTCTTCCAAGTTTAGAAGATCCGGAAGAGATCAATGAGGCTTTAGCTCTTAAGAGTCTGCTCCCTTGGTCACTGAGTCACACTACCTGGTGTTCCACCTTTCAAAGTCTGAGTTTCTGTTGTGCCATGAGGAGGCTGCCATCAGAAGAATCCACCCTGGGAGTAAGCTGGACTGAAGCAGGTAAGTAGCAGATATGGAGCTGTGCAGTCAGATGAGCCTTGATGCTGGCGGGATGGGAGGGGAGCACTGCACAGTTCTCTCTGGAGAGACACGGTCAGCGGTGGAAGGGGAAGGATGCCTGGGAGGTTGCTGGAGAAGGCCTGGGGCCTGAGGACTGTGTAGGTTGAGGAAGAATGAAAGCAGCAATGGAAAGCCAAGCAGGAGCCAGTTAAACGTCTGTTCAACTGAGCTGGGCCCCTTACTAAGATGCACAAGGTCTGGAAATTCAGACAGGCCAGGCTGGAGTGTAACTCAGTGGGTAGAATTCATGCCCAGCATACATGGGCGGAGCCCCAGGTTCAATCTGCAGCACCACATAAACCAGATGTCATGGTGCATGCTGGTAACTCCAGAACTCAGGAGGTGAAGCCAGGAGGATCAGAAGTTCAAGAGCCTACATAGTAAGTTTGAGGCTGGCCT
The DNA here is from genome assembly GCA_026225945.1 of Cricetomys ansorgei. NCBI lineage: Eukaryota > Metazoa > Chordata > Mammalia > Rodentia > Nesomyidae > Cricetomys > Cricetomys ansorgei. The sequence continues at coordinate 24,106 of JAMJFZ010004023.1, forward strand.
GGGATATATGAGACCCTGTGACAAATGGGAAGGCAGAGGAAGAGGAGGAAGAAGAGGGGGAGGAAGAGGAGGAAGAAAAATGAAGAGAAAGAGGAAAAGGAAGAGAAGTAAAAGAGGAGGAGGAGGAGGAAAAGGAAGAAGAAGAGAAGGAAAAGGAGGAATTATCAGGTCTGTACAAAACCCAGACTATTTCACTTGCTAATACTGTTGAACCATACCACGTTCTGTTCTTTGTTCTAGAACCATACCCAGACCCCACAGATCCCTACCCTTGTCATTTGCTTTCAACAAAATGAAGACCTGGATCAGTCACCTTAAATGTCTGCTCATCCTTTCTAGATATCTCCTTTGTCCCCTGCAGGCAAAGCCACCTTGAGGACCCTGGTCTTCAAAATGTTGTCCAAAGACAAAAGCATCAGCAGCACTAGACGCTTAGAAAAAATAGAACTCTTCAGGCCTCACCTGGAGCCACTGACTGAGTCGAAGCTGTATCTTAGCGTCATGCCAGGGGTGCATATATACAGGAAAGTTTAGGAAGCCCCCTCTCAAAGACTGTCAGAGAGACAGCATCTTGTTTCTCCATCTACCAACAGCCAGAGCTAGACTAGTAGATCTCAAACCTAGCTGTACAAGAGTCCCTGGAAAACTGGCTACAAACTGCAGAGGCCGGAATCTCACCAATCCAGTCAAATAAGTACTTGTTGGCATTAGGCCAGGTATTTGTATTTTTATTACTGTAAAAATACATACCATAAAAATTTTCCATTTTAAGTATTTTTAAATGTTCAGTTGAGCAGCATTAAGTATATTCACTTAACTTTGAACTGTCCCTCTCCTTTTCTAGAACTTTCTACGTTCTCTCTAGAGTTGCTTGTTTGGGGGAAACTTATATGAGTACAGACACTCAATATCTGTCATTTCTTATCTATTATTTTGCATAAAATAATGTCTTCAAGTTTCATCTGTGTTGTATTGTTACTTGTTTGAGTGTTTTGTTTGTTCATTGTTTGGCTGGCTGGCTGGCTGGCTGGTTGGTTGGTTAGTTGGTTGGTTTTTTAGACAGGATATTTCTATGTAGCCCTGACTGGCTTGAACAGGCTGTGGCAATCCTTCTGCCTTTACCTGCCAAGAGCATGAAAAGCAGGTGCGCCCTCATCACACCTGACCCATACATTGTATCTTTTGTTGTTGTGTTTTGTTTTTGATTTGAGGCAGGTTTTCTGTATGCCCAGATTAACCCTAAAGTCTCGATGCTCTTCAGCCTCCCTTTCTGTATGCCCAGATTAACCCTAAAGTCTCGATGCTCTTCAGCCTCCCAACTGCTGTGATTACAGGAGTGAGCCACCATATTTGCATATTTTTTGAGAGAATATGAGAAATTAATGACAACATATGACCTTTTTACATTTATTATGTGTGTACATTTATGTGTGTGTACATGCACCCATGTGTGTGTGTGTGCACATACATACCAGGGTATGCAAATCAATGTCAAGAGGACAACTTATAGGAGTTAGTTCTCTCCTATGCAGTTAATTCCAAAGGTTGAACTTAGTTTATCAGGCTTAAAAAATGGCAGACATTTTTCACCCACTGAACCATCTCAGCATCCCTGTTGTATCCTATATCAGAAATGTATTCCTATTTAAAATATTGTACATATTCACCGTACTTTGTTCATCTGTCATCTGTGGATGTTCACACCTTCTGAGCATTATAAATAACGCTGCTAGTGACATGGGTATGTAATTATCTGGATCCCTGCCTTCGATTCTCTTGAGCTTATGACCAGAAGATTTGCTGAGTTATATAACAATTGTACGTTTCAATTTTTTGAAAAACTGCCACCCGGTGACTATGTGCTGTTTCTGTTATTGTTTAGTTGTTTGCTTGATTGGGAGTTGTTTTAGACTGGATCTCATTTTGTAACCCAGGGCTTCACATGTAATCCAAACTGGCTTTAAACTCATGGTGTTTCTCCATTTCAGCATTCTGAGTGCTAGAATTACAGACACGAGCCACATCACACTTGGCTAAATGAGGACCATTGGTGAAATCCATTGTGACTTGTCTTGTTCCTGTCACAGTGCTGGGAAGCATTCTACTACTAAGTCATACCTCCAGCAACATCTGTATTTTTAAGATTTTTTTTTTTAATGTATATGAGTGTTTGCTTTCCAGTTTGTATGTACATCACCTGCATGCTTTATTCCCACAGAGGCCAAAAGAGGGCATCACATTTCCTGAGACTAGAATTATATATGGCTATGAACTACCTTGTGGGGGCTGGGAATTGGACCTGAGTCTTCTGCAAGAGCAAAATTGGTATTAATCATTAAGCAATCTTTCCAGTTCCCAACATCGGTATTTTTTAAAGATTTATTTATTTATGTTTATGAGTACTCTGTCTGCCTTCACGTCTGCACAACAGATGAGGGCATCAGATCCCATTACAGATGGTTCTGAGCCACCATGTAGTTGCTGGGAATTGAACTTGGGACCTCTGGAAGATCAGCCAGTGCTCTTAACTGCTAAACCATCTCTCCTGCCCAACATCTGTGTTTTTAACAAGCAAAATGCTTTCCAAAAATTTACAAGTTTTTTAACATTTATTTATGCATGTGTGTGTGTGTGTATGTGAAGGTCAAATGACAACTTGCTGTATTTGGTTCTCTCCTCTACTGTGGATTCTTTTGTATGTTCTCCTCCCCGGGTGGTAGCTAAGCCATTGGCCACTGGTACAGCTCCAGGAAAAAGAGGCTAGGGCAGGTCTGGAAAGGTTTTTGGTGGGAGCCTGAGAACCACAGGAAACAGACTTCCCAGGAAGTTATTGAAGCAATAAAAAAGTTACAGGATAGAGGGAAGGGCACTGGGCAGCCTCATTTGCATCTGGGAGGCTCACAACCAGACCTAGGTGGTCATATTGTCATTGCCTGGGGCCAAAGTTCTGGAGGTGCCTCTTCTGCAGGGGGAGTGGTCTTACAGGGGCCAGAGGAAGACCTTATAAGGTTATATAGGGAAAAGAGAGACCTAGCCAGAGGCCCTCCAACAGCAGCATTAGGTAAATGATCTGTCAGTGCCACGCTGTGAAGGCATGGCACCATAGGAGCTAGCTGGGATTTGTCTGAGTAAGAGAAGGGAGCAGCTGATGCTTTCTGCTCTCAGGGTGAGAATTCCAGGGTTCAAAGCACACTTCAACCCTCTCTTAGCTCAAGGACAGGCCCACACTCCATGTGGATTCTAGGTATTGAACTCAGGTCATCAGGCTTGGCAGCCATTTACTGAGCCATCTTACTAGCCCCCAAATTAATTATTCATGAACCAAATGTCCTCAACACTTCCGATGATATTGAGCTGGACATCAGAAATACAAGGGCCCTGTGCTTCTCTCCCTGCCCTCAAGGGTACAAATTGGCAGAGACAGATGCTCACGGTGAAGTATGCCCATGATCCCAGCACTTGGGAGAAAACAGTAGGGGAATCAGTTTAGGATCATCTTTCAAGGCCAGCATATGCTACCTAGTCCCTGTCTCAAGAAGAAAGAGAAAAAGAAGAGAAGAAAGAGGAGAAAGGAGGATGATGATGAAGAGGAAAAGAGGAGGAGGAAGAGGAGGAGGAATTTGAGGAAGAGAAGTAGGAGATGAAGAAGGGGTGGAGGAGGAAGAATTGTCAAAGGTGAATGAGAAGCGGCTGGTCTGCACATGACGACAGTTCCAGGCACCCCCTTCCAGATGGGGCCACAAGACTGGGTGCTGACAGGTGGAATGTGGCAGAAGTGAGGTGTGCTGCCTTCATGCTGAGTGCATAAACATCTCCCTAGTCACTCCTGCTCTCCCTGTCTAGATGCCAATGCCCAAGGGCCACTTACTGAAGATGGCAAAGCCTCTGTCAGCTTGGGCACCTGCACATGTGCTCAGAGTAGGGAGGGGTCCCTTCTAACACACCAACACCACTGGCTTTCTTGTGAGCAAGAAGTAAACATTTAATGTGTTAAATCTCTGGGGGTCTGAAGTTTATCTTTACAACAGCTAGTATCATCCCAACTTATGACAGAGACGAAGAACTTGGCTCTCATCCATCAGGAGCCTAGAGCCCCTCTATCTCCTGGCTTACAGACTGGATATCAGGCCAGGCAAAGGTTGGAGGAAGAGCTACTGGTAAGCTGGAAGGGAGGAAAGCATCTGTGGTCAGTAGGACAGCAGGATAGGAGGACCAACTGGGCTCCAGCCCTGAGGTAGGGTCCTATCCTCGCTCCCAGAATCCACCTCTCCTGGGCAGTGGGAGCAATGAGGGGGAGGGAACAGCTGCCAGCTATGTGTTGCTCTTGAGATGATCCATGTTTGGTTTTAGTGCCTTACAACTAAAGGATCTCAGGGTTCAAAGAGGCCCTCAGGGTCGCCTCATTCAAGCCTCCACCTGAATCTTGAGTTCCTTCTGCAACCAGCAAGGGCTTCCCTGCCTACCTCCTTTTGTAGTCTCAATGTGTCCCCTAAAGGTTCTCATGGTTAAAAACTTAGTAGTCCCCGAAGTTGTATGTTGATAGTATCTGAGTTCTTTAAGGGGTCATTAGGATTAGATGGTGTCATGATATTCTTTCTATTGCCGTGATTAAACATTCTGATCAAGAGCTACTTAAGGAAGGAAAAGCTTTATTTGGCTTACACTTCCGGGTCACAGTGCATCACTGAAGGATGTCAAGTCAGGAATGCGAAGCAGAAACCTTGGAGGAACAGTTTGTTTGCCTGCTCTCCGGCTCATGCTTAGCTAGCTTTCTTATACAGCCCAGGACCGCCTGACTAGGGATGACCCACCCACAGCGAGCTGAGCCCTCATTTATCCGGACATTCCCACGGGCAAATCTGATCTAAGTAACTCTTCAACTGAGGCTTCTCCTCTCTGATGATTCTTAGCTGTGTCACTCGAACTAGGCAAACCAGGACAGATGGGGTCATGAGGGTGGGGCTGTACCATGTCATCAGTAGTTGTATAAAAAAAGAAACTTGAGTTGATATGCTTCTCTCCCATAATGCCCTTCATCATGCTATGATACAGCAAGAAGGTCCTCACCAGGCTCTGAGCAGATGATACCACCCTGCTCTTTTGGACTTTATAGTCTTTGTAGCTATGAAGAAATGAAGGCCTACTTATAAACTACCCAGTCTTGGATATTTTGTTATATAGCAACAGAATACAGAGTGGGTCCAACAAAAGTGTCACAGACACCTGTGGATGGCTCTGCCAACAAAATCTCCCCTTCTGCCAGGCCTGAACTGTCCCATCAAAACAAGTCTCAATCCACCCTCACACAGGAGGAGCATTCCACACATGAGGTGACAGTGGTTAACCTTGAGAGTCAACTTAACTGGCCTAATAAGTACCTGGGGAACTGAAAAGTGTGTCTGTTTTCAGAGATAATAAAGATCGTGAGGGCTCTACCTAGTATACAGATTGAACCATTAACGGATGGTGGCAGAACTGTGGAATGTGGCGTCTGGTTGGAGGAAATAGGTTGCCAGGGATGTGCTATTGGAAACTAGGTCTTGACCTAGCCCTTTGTTACAGCTCTGCTCCGTTTCCTGTCTACAAGGAAAAGAAACTCCTCCACCATAATGTTCTGCCCAAGTCCATTCAGCTAAGACACCAGAGGCTGAGTCCTCTAAAACAGTGAACCAAAATAAATCCTTCCTCTTTAACTTAAGGTACTTTTTCATAAGGTAATTAAAACATATTGTCTTTGGGCTGTTTTTAGATGATAAACCAGTTCCAGGATCCCGGGTATTCAGACCAAGCTGCCAGGGACTGTGCTGTGAGCCTGGAGGGAAGGGGAGCTGTTGACACTGAAGTGGTTGTGGGCAACAGAGTTTGACTTTCAGAAACAGATCCAGTTCAAATCCTACTTATAAGCTCTGTGACCTTGACCTGCAGTTATCTAGCCTCTCAGAACTTAAACTTTCTCATCTCTGAAATATCGGTTTCCTAAGGTTGATTACAAACAAGAGCATAAGGAAACCATAGCACAAGGAAGCGGCCAACAGATGTTGGCTTGCTCCCTCAATTACTCCTTCCTTCCTACAAAGTGGCTAGGACACTGGGCTAAATTCTTGTTTTCAGCTGATTTACCATACAAATCTCTGACACGGGGCCATGCTGGCTGATCCTCCTAGCTATCCCCTTGCTACAAACTCAAGACTACACATAGACTGTTTACTGAGGGAAGTGGGAAAAACCCACTTAACTTTACCAGCTTAAAACCTGGGTGTGGGGCATCGAGCATGTCTTCAGTTTTGTCTACACCAGAAGAAACCCAGTCTGGGGAAACAGCACTGTGGGTCTGCAGCCTAGCAAACTGGACTCGGGGAAGGGGCAGACAGTGAATGTGAGGGTGTACTCCCTGAGGACTCGCAGCAGGTGTAGGGCTGAAGAGTGCTCTGGGGGAGGGGGAGGGAGTGAAGGGTTCTACAATTTACTGGGGACCTCAGGCTCCTAAAGGTTTCTGAGCCTTGATTTTTCTGTCACCCCTAAAAATGGAGTAGACACACCTGCACCAAACTCCACACTGTTGGAATGATTAAATCAGACAGATAGCCAGGGAGGTGTTTCAACCATTTTCCCTCCTCCCTTTCCCTCAGGGGGAAGGATACAAAGGCCGTCAAAGAGAGGAACACATTGGCAGACTGCCTCGTAGAAAACAGACTTGCAGAGATTTAATGGATGCAAAAAACACAGGATTGTCACCAAGGTAGGTTGCATCACATGAGCTGTTCTCAAGGCACATCGAGTGGGACAAATAATAAAATGGACTTTTTTTGTGTGTGTTTGGCTGATGACTACAAAATATCTGCGAGAGTAAAAAGCCAACTGGCTCTTAGTGTCTTGTTCTACAGCCAAGAAATGAGCAATAAAGCGGGGAGAGTTGGTTTCGGGGGGTTGCAGGGGTAAAGGCAGCCCTCAGCTTCTCAAGACAAGCAAGACGAGGGCATTTTGTCTAAACAAGACAGATGCCGAGGACACAGCCTGCCGCTCCCGCGGAGCCCACAGAGGGGGTGTGGGCTGTGGGGGCTGTGGGGGCTGTGCGGGCTGTGCCAGGAGCACCACCTAGCCCAAGACCATCCCTGCCCATGCCAGGTACCAGTCAGCCCTTCCACCAGCTCTGGGAAGAGCTGACAGTTGATTGGCCCGGGGTGGCCAGGAGTGGCCAGGGGTGGCCAGGGGTGGCCAGGGGTGGCCCGGGCTGAAGGACAGATGGAAAAGGGCTCACAGCTACACTAGGGATGTTGTAGGAAGAGAAAGAGCAAGACACAGAAGCCATCCCCGTCTTTTTCCTATGGCTTTTTGGCTTCCTGGAGAGATAGGTGCTTGAGACCTGAGAGCAAGGGAGAGAGCTCCGAGAGCATCCCGAGGGAAGGAAGGGTGCTCCTGAGGAGAGCCCTGAGGAAAGCACAGTGCTGGCTGAGGGAACAGAGGCAGAATATCTGGGGCCCTTGAGCAACTTCCAGCAGTGCTCAGGCAGCTGAGTCCAAACCTGAGATAGTCAAAAGAAGATATTAAAAATGGAAAAAGGAAAAGAGAGGGGTGAGCGCGATCCTTATGGGGCTGAGGTATCGGAAAGACGGGTACAGGCCCAACAGAGTCCCAGGGCTGTCCTGACCAATGAAGGACCGCACTCTGCACCTTCATGAGAGCCCTCACCAGACCTCGAAGGCCGGGAGACCAACCTCCCAAGGAGAGTCCCTAGGCCTCCCACAGCCGCTCCTTTAATTGGAGGCGGCCACATCTCAGTGCTGTTTTGATGCAGAAGCTCACAGGTGCCCCCATATCCCAGCTCGGGACAGTCCATGGTCGAAGCTCGTGTGGCTCTTCACAGCCATGCCATGCCCTCCACCCACTTACCCATGGTTCCACCAAGTCCTCCGGTGGCTGCCCTCCACCCCCTTTCCCCGAGTCCTGGGTAGAGTGCACGATGGAGGACGTGCTTGATCAGGGAAATAAAGTGCTGGCAGCTCTTCAGGCACTTGGGGTAGAGGAGGGGGCCCACTGCCCTGGCCCCCCACAGGGCTCAATAGTGAAACACATTCAGTCTGTTGTTCTCATCCAGGCCCAGCTGCAGTAAGTTTGAGGTGGCTGTTGGTTTGGGCACCGAGGGGAAGAGTTGTCTGGCCACAGAGTGAAGGAAAATTGTGGATGGCTGAGTATGTCCAGGTGGATGCTAAGAAAGGGTCGAAGGCCCAACAGGATGCTCCTCGGCCACTATAGTCGGCTGCTTTGTCAGGGAGGATCTAGGGCTTGGGGACCAGCTGAAAGGATACACCTTGGGGTCATTCCTGAAATGTTCTAGCCACTTCCGGTTAGACTCGATCATGCTCTGAATGCTGACACTGTCCGTCTTGGGGACTCGAGAATGGGGGCGCTGCAGGAGGTGGAGCTGCTCACTGGCAAAGAGGAGAGTTGAGAGCGTGAGGAGAGGAAGAGTAAAGTAGGCAGAGGAGGGATGGTGTGAACAGCCAAGCATCCCCCTCCCCCTCACCGACCCACCAACACCTCCGTGAGGCCTCCAGCAATTCAAAGGTCTACCTCCAGCAAGGCAAGCATCAATTCCCAAAAGGGAAGGCAGTGGCTGCCCTCCACCCCCTTTCTGCGAGTTTAATGCAGACGTTTACTCTGGACTCTCACATTTGTCCATCCTCAGCCAATCCCATCAGCAAGAAGCTTCCTTTGTCGGCTCGCATACTTACATAGCATTAGCATCGGCCCTCGGGCTGCCCCAAAGAGCAGAGATGGTTGGGAGACTTACAGTTAGGGTTGGGTGTGGGGAGAGGAGTATATTTGGCAGAGAATAAGATGAATAGGAAATTAATAACAGGTCTAAATAATTGCCTGTCTGTCTCCCCCACGGGGTCTCCCTCTTACTCCAGATGTTGCTCAGCAGGTATTGGAGAAGGGGCCATAAGAATCAGACAATGAGCTCAACAGAAAAGACGGGCCAGACTCCAGGGCTAGTGGGGCCAGGATAAGCAGGGTCTCACCTCAGGTTCAATGGGCAGCATTCACAGAGCTAGTTGGACACGCCCCTCCCCACACCCACTGGACCTCAGCAGCAGGATTTGGCTTTTCACTGGCTATGGGGGGTACCTTAGACATAGTCAAGATGTAGGTGACTCAGGACTGGGAACCTGCCTGGCTTCCTGGGGCACCAGGACCATGAGGTCTGTGTCCACCCGTCCCTGGTTCATCTGCCCAGGGAGGTACAGTGAGGATCTTGACTATGAAGCTCCGCCCAGTGCAGAGAGGCTTACCTTACAGACACGTAGCCCAGCTTGTTCTCCAGTGGGGGCGGGCAGCCGCTGAGCAATGGGATGCCAGCTGGAACAGCAAAAGAGAGTTCAAGGGTGGCAGTCAGCTGAGCCAGCCCCAGCGGGCCACCTCCAGGTTCACTACCAGCACCTCCTGCATTCCCAGAAAAGGACGTCCCCAGAACAAACAATGGCAGGGAGAGTTTCTGATGACAGACAAGAGCTGTCCTATTTACTTTAACTCTAAAATTCTAATTTCCAGTTTGGACAGAAAGAAGAATTTACTTTGCTGTTACATTGTCCTCAAGTGGCTGCCTTTATGACTTCTTATGTGCCTTACCAGGGCGATGAGACTAGAGGAGACCAGGCCCCAAAGCAGAAGCCAGGCCAAGCAGTCATGTGACTCACTCACTCACAGGGTATTCTGGAGCTTATTACTAGACAGCCCTGAGTCTCAACTTACTCATCTAGAAAATGGGGATAAATAATTCCTACCTCAGAGAACTACAATATGGACTAAATGAAGGAGCGCGTTGTGTAAACGCCATAGTGTACTGTACTGATGGCAGGCATTAGGATGACAGCAATAACTTCTTTAGATTCTGCCGGGCTCAGCTCCTAACAGTACAGGCTCTGTGTAAAACATTCTGGCACAGAGCCTCTGGGGCAGGGTCACCAGCAAGGTCTCCCTTTACCAGGGTCCCACAGGCGGAGCCAATGGGCCAAAGATGGGGATGAGGTAAGGGGCAGGCAAAAGAAAGGATGATTGTGAGAGAGGACAGAAGGTGGAGGAGGGAGATGGGAAGGTCCTACCCAGACACCAGGCCTGTGGGCGGGGGTGGCGGGGGGTGGAGACCTACAGGGAAAATACTTGCGCCACTTCTCCAGCAGGAAATCATCCACCGTTTGTGAGGAAGAGGAGGAGAGCTTGGCGCCCTGTCCCGGGTCCCAGGCCCACTGGGTGGATGTGGATGTAACAGAGGATGACGATGAGAGCTTGGTCAGGGAGGAGTAGGCAGGGGCAGGGGCGCTCTTGGAGGACCGCAGCGAGGAGGTGAGGAGCGGAGGCGGGGGCTGGCCGCCGAGGACCTGTGGCGGCGGCTGGGAATTGAGGCTGCCCAGCACGCTCAGCACCCCGTTTAGCTCACTGCTGATCCGCTGAAGGGAGCTGCTCAGGTAATGGATCTTGTTGGGATCAGCAGAGCTTAGGGGTGAAGTGACTGAAAGGAAAGAGGCAGATGGCAAGGACTCAGCTTCAGGTCCGGCTGGCACTTGAGTACTCTACTGCTGCCTCTTCCTGTCCCTGCAGGTAGAGCCTGCCTTCTGGGAGGACAAAGGATGGCTTCTGTGTCCCAAAGGAACACAGAGAGGTCTTTGACCCAATTGAGGCCAGAGCAGCAGAAAGTAGGTGGCTGGACCCAGCACTGACAAGGTACCTCATCCAGACACAGGCTCACTGCAGGGCTGGAGGGCAGGGGACTGGACCAAAGCCCCCACAACACTGGACTTCTCCCCACCTCTCCCTCCCAGGCTCCCGCGCCAGGCCACCACTCACACTCACTGTGAGGCAGGGGGCAGGACTCAGAACTCTCACTGCTCAGGTCTTCCATGTCGCTGAGATCAAAGGTCACCTTCTTGATAGAGGATCCTTTCATAGTGTCCTCATCAGAGACCTGGCAGATGGGAATAGTCACCAGTATTGTCCCTTCCCATGTGTTTTCTATCCACCTGCCCTTGTGGTAAGTGAGGTCTGGTGAGTTGGTTCTTTCGGGGTTCAAGGTTCTACAAGCACCCCAGGAGAGGTACCAAAAAGTCTGCGTCAGTACAGAGGCTAAGCTAAGAGAACCCACCTGCTTGTGAGACAGTGCATAGATCCCTCAGGACCGGAGGAACCCCATTACTCTGCCCCCAACTAGCCTAGCAGTCTCCCCATTTGAGCGCCCCTGCTCTCAAACCTAAGCCTGGAGCGTGGAGGACACTGCACATAGTCAGGGAAGGAGGGACACCCCTGCTACCACACTTGGTCATGCCGCTCCTGGAACCACGTAGGAGGAGCAGGGCTTGTCCCCAATTCTGTGACATTCACCAAGAATGCTGAGACCAAGCACCAGAAGCTCCAAGGTCACCCTGAACCATAGCCCAAGATGGCAACTGTTCAGATGTTTTGGCAGAGCCAACACCTCTACTATCTCAACAGCCAAGTGCATGAGCCCTAGAGATCCAGTTCTCCCTGGATCCCAAGAATAGAGGAGGAGGGAGGAGCCTATGTGGGTTATGTGGCCACGAGGTGATACCTCTTCCTGTAGAGAAGTTTCCAGCTGGTTCAGCTTCTCCTCTTTCTTCTTCAACAGGTCATGGCCTTTCCGCATGGCTGACTTCATCTCATCCAGGTGCCTCGTCTCCTGTGGCCAGGGAGGAAGGGGAAGAAAATAGCCTTAGCACAGACACTAGAATCCCATCCTGAAACTTGCTGGCTGGGTGGTCATAAACACACCAAACACACCCCGTAAGTCTCAGTCCAGCTGCTCAGCTGAGAGAAACACTACTTTCCCTTGGATCCTGGGAACTGACGGGATGGTGTGTTACATAGGGAGCACCATGCTGTAGACACTTAAGTTCTCAAGCTGTTGACCAGATGGCTACCATCACTCCACTACCTGTTACTATCACCCTGGCCGCCAACGGAAGGAATAAAGCAGGGCAGGAAATGTACCCGGGGATAGAATGGATACACCCTGGGGAGCCCGTCCTTGTGTCCACAAGCCTCTTGCTATCTGTTACCCACAAGGCTAGGCATACAGGTCGCAGGGCATGTGTCCCTCAACAGTTCTGGCACCGTCAGAACTCTAAGAGTCCAGACATGATCCGGGGGAGCCCATGCTATCGAGGCCTCGACTGGTACAGAAACCTGAAACATCATGTAATGATGGCATCTCTGTCTTTTCATTGCAAATCAGACTGCCCGAGAAGCCAGCCAGGGCAGCTACTCCCCGTTAACACTGAGTGTACCAGAGCAGCAAAGAAGAGCGTTGCATTTGAAATATTTCAGACAGTGGTCACACCTTTCACCCAGGAGATGGCAATGGGAACACAGGCTGAGTATGCCATTTCCAAGCTGCTTGGCTTTAGAGATGTTTGAGATTGTGTAGTTTTTTTCAGGTTTGGGAATATCTGCATAACTTTACGGCTTGCACTGATTTGGGGATCAGGAACCCTCACGTACACCTCGCTGGCTAAAGATGATTGCTATGAAGATAAAGCTATAGTATGGCCATGATCAGGCAAGTGGCCCCAGGACCCATGTGGCCCATCTCAGGGTTTCTAGAATGGTCAGCTGAGGAAGGCTAGCACCCAGACCTCCCGACACAAGCTAGCAGGCCCTCCTTTAGGCTCCTGACCTCATCCAAGTTCTTGCGCACGTTGTCCAGGACCTTGGTGCCTGGTAGGTCTCCGTCCACCTCCTGGGCACTAGCCAGCTCATGGCGCCAGTGCTGCTGGGCGGCTTTCAGAGCCGTCTGTCGCCTCCTCATGGAGCGTGTCTGGCGCACCAGGAACTCTTTAGCACTGCGGACAGCCACACCCTCAGCAGAGAGGAAGTGCCGGACACTGTGGGCATCAGGAAGCAAGGAAGGAAAGCTAGAGACTACACGGAGCCACAGCGCCACTTCCCACCTGAGCATACACAGGAGCTACGGGCAGGGCTGGGGATATCACTGTTAAGTAACTAAGGCAGCAGTTCTCAACCTGCTGGCGGTGGAACAGTCGTTTCACAGGGGTCGCCTAAGACCATCCACATCTCAGACATTTACACTGTGATTCATAGCAGTAGCAAAATTACAGTTATGAAGTAGCAACAAAAATAATTTTAAGGTTGGGGGGTCACCACAACATGAGGAACTCTATTAAAGGGGTGCAGAATGAGGAAGGTTGAAAACCACTGACCTAGAGTGTGTGGCACATGGGACCAATAACAGACACTCTGGGGATTGTGTTTCAGGCCTGCACTCAGATAGCTACACTCCTAGGGGGTCTGACCTTTGAGTAGAGGTCAGCAGGGGCTAGCAGGCTGTGTTAAAGGGCACAAACTGTAGGACCTTAGCTTAGTAGGGAGGATTCTCCCATCCCTGGGCCGTGCCTTGAACCAAGCCCCACTGGTGGTCTCTGTCATCTCAGCTTTGAAGTGAGCGCTCACTCAGCTTTCACAGACAAGATGGGCTAGGGAAACTCACCTGTCCATGGACAGGTCGATCTCCTCCTTGCTCTGGGAGAGAGAAGAAGACACCTCTTGTGCCTCATTCTGCAAACACGCAGTGGAAAGGGTCAGCTGAGTGCAGCAAAAGCAAACAGCCCGAAGGCTAAAGAGACCCTGAAGCCCCTCCCAGTGTCCCAACCAAAGCAACAGTTCTGCCAGTCCCTGCAGGTAACCACCTGAGTGATGCAGAAGGCAGAGAGGGGAAGAAGAAAAGGAGGCAAGAACCTAGTTAAAGCAGAGCCAGGTTCCTCTCCAAATGTCCCACCTTTCTGCCTCCCACCTACAAGCCCCGCCATTGATCCCCAAACCTCCACCCCAGCTCACTGTGCCAAGAGATTTCCTCAGGTCCTCAATGTGGAGATCTGGCTCCAAATGTGGGGAAGCATTATTCTCAGCTGCCAGCTCTTTCAAGATGTCCTGCTTCCTTTGTACTTCAGCCTCTAGACTGCTGTGGTGAGAAAGGAGCAGGAAGCAGGCCATGAGGCCAGGGCACTCGCTCTTACTCCCACAGGGCAGGGCTGAGGTGTGGACACCAGAGCCCAGAATCCTCTGCTTCTCATAGCCTCGACACTCCATTCCCTACACATGAAGCAGAAATGTGCTGGCTGCTTCTGTCTAGATTCCAAGCTGGGCCCTCTTCCTCTCCCTCTGTTGGTCCATGATGAGACGGGGCCCGTAAGCAGCAGAGGGTGGGGGTGGAGTGGTGGGTGACCAGTGGCCAGGACCAAAGCACACACACTACCTCACATGCTTCTGCAGTCTCTGACTTTGCGCCTGTAGCAGATCCACCTGGGACTCCAGTTCCACCCGTCGGATGCGCAGGTCATCAACGACCCTTCGCAACTGCCGCTTTGACTCTGCCAAGTGAGTGTGCTCTTTCTTTACTTCTTCCAGTTGCTGATGGGTGACTGTGGCTTCCTGGGGCAGAGGAAAAGATAAGAATGGCCACAGCCCCAGTGGGGGGGTAAGGTGCAGGAGCATGAGAAGTGTGGAAGACAGGAAACAACAGGGCAGGAGCTGGAAGCCACTGTTCCTAGGAACTGGGGTCTGTAGACTCCCGGTCTCCCACCACAGCCCTACTCCCTGATGCTTGAAAGACGGGTACCCTGGGTAACATGACACTGGCCAACATAGTCTTGGATCCCCTAGGCCCTGGACAGGTGAACAGATGGTGGGGGGCAAACTAGAGGGAAAGGGGGGCAAACAGACCTCCCTCTCCAGAGCAGCCTGTCTCTGCACATCCAGGAGCAGCTGCTTCTCCTTCCGCATGTTCTCCTCCTTAGGGGAGATAAGCCCCAGGCTGACTGCAAACCCAAGATTGAGGTGGAGCCTCCCTCTGTGCTCAAACCCCCTCCCCAAGGCAAGGTAGATCTAGCCAACACCCTCTCTCACCTGGACATCCAGCTGAGCCAGCCTGCTCTTGACATCTTTAGTTCTGGTTGTAAATTCCATCTCTAAATCCTGTAATTTCCTTTCCTGGCAGAAGTTTGGTAGAAAGACGTGGTTTGTAGAAAGGGTAAGAGGTGTTAGCTGAGGACACGAGGAAGGTCCAGAACCCAGCATGCCATACCCCAAACTTTAAGCTGGACTCAGGCTTCCTCTCCTTTCCCCATCCTCACATCCTCCCAGGGTACAGCATGCCACATCCTGTTGATTCCCAGTGGGGCAAGGAGCTATGATCCTGTCCACCCCAAAGACGTAAGTGGGCTGACCTCTCCTTTCCAGTACTAGGCCTATTCCCAGGCTCAGAAAACAAAGGAGCAAAGATACTCTCAAGTGTAGACATGGCTAGAGTGAGCCCATTCCTGAAGGTACCAGACTCTGCACCCAAGACTTCCTACCCACCCTCCCTCAAGCCCTCACTTGATCCCAGTGCCGGCGCCTTAGGTCTTCAAGCTGCTGGTCCTGCTCCTGCCTCACACTCTCTAACTCTCGCTCATGGGCCCTTCGCAGGCGCTCCAGCTCTCCAGTCAGGTGCCCCAGGAGGTCAGCCCGCTGCTTTCTCTCCTGAAAAGATCATGGGGCCACCAGTGAGAACTTACAGTGGCCCCTTACACCCCCAAAATTAGTCTCCCCAACTCCTACTGTGTCATATTAGTTAGACCAATGAAGATCACTATTAGCTCCCCAAAGTAGGTTTTAGAGGAGGGCCACAGAGACAACACAAACCCAGGCCCAGGATGCCTGCTTGATCTCCCCCTGCGACTTAAGCAGGTGCAGGCCAGATGTCAGGAAGAAAGTCCCCTTTGGGAGACCACCTCCCCTACTAATGCATGGTGTACAACTTCTCCATAAAGAAAGAGAAGCCACTGGTAGGTTACCAATAGTCTTCAGAAAGGACTGAACCAGCATGGGAAGGCATGCAGTCAAACTGTGTCAGGAGACTGCTGTTTCTGCCAGGAAAGACTGTACAAAGAGTCTGGACTCCGGCTACTAGAGCAGGAGCCAGAAGGTCTCCCATATGGGCTGAGCTGTGCTGCAGTCACACTGCTACCCCTGTCCACTATTCGCCCCCAATGGGAGGAAGTCAAGTTGGGGGTAATGAGGTAGCTACTATTATTGCCTTCTAGTTGACAGAGCCTGAAATCACCTATAACACCTGGAATCTCTGCGAGAGATTGTCTGGATTGGGTTAGCTGAGGTGGGAAGGCCCACCCTAAATGTGGGCGGCACATTCCATGGGCTGAGGTCTCAGACTTCCTAAAAACAAGGGAGCTGAGTATCAGCACGCCTCCCTCTCTGTTGCTGACTGTAGACAGTGTGACCAGCTGACAAGCCTTCCCCGCCATAATACGAGTATAATTGCACACTGGGCCAAAGTAAACCCTTCCTTCCTGAGTTGCTTTTGTTAGGTAGTTTGTCACAGCAACAGAAAAGGGAACTGACACAGGCAGATAAAGTTAGCTATTTGTTTGGCTCTTGGTAGTGTCTTGTTCTGAAATTCCATGTGCCCTAGTGACATGGCTTTGGAGTGACTAAAACTGAAGGCTGTGGAGTCAGACAGCTTGGGAAGGTGGCCTAGACTCCCTAGGTCTCAGTGCTCTGGCCCACAAAGTGAAGAGAATGACAGCACACATTTCCCCAGGCCGCCATGAGGAGAGAATGCAGTAGGATGGCTAAGGAGCTCAGAGCAGCGCCTGACACCCAGTAAAGCTGGGTGCCTATCAGCACTCACTACCATTTAAGGAGAGTGCAGCCACTGTGGGGAAACAACACCCCTCACTGGGGAATGGGGTTTCCTTATGCTTCAGAAAAAGCTGAACAATGGACCTTGCTATTGCAGGGTGCCAGAGAAGTGAGTCTCTACCCCACTTTCCAGGTCTCATCCTCTCCTCATGCCTGGCAGGCAGCGGGGAAGGACCTCGGTTGGTGTGCCTATGTTTATGTGTGCTGGGTAGGGAGGTGACTGGGCTACCTCAGCTTCATATCGCTCTCTAGCTTCAGCCATCACTTGCCGGTGCTCCTCCTTCATCTTGTCCATCTTCCTCTCGTGCTCCCTCTCTACCTCCTGGCGCTTGTCCCGAAGGAGGCTGCTGAGCTGTGAGGGGGACAGAAGGAAAACAGCTTACAGGACTGAGAGTAGACAGGCCTGGGGCACCTGAAGATCTTACACATGAAGTGTCCCTAACATACACACACACACCACACATACACACACATACACACATATACACACCACACATACACACACACACACCACACACACACACACATATACACACCACACATACACACACACACACACACCACACATACACACACACACATATACACACCACACATACACACACATACACACACACCACACACAAACACCACATACACACACACACATACATACACACCACAAACACACCACATACACACACACACATACACACACACACACACATACACACACACACATACACACTACACATACACACACACATACACACACACATACACACACACACATATACACACCACACATACACACACACATACACACACACACACATACACACACACACATACACACCACACATACACACACACACACACACACACACACACACACACACACACAGCACCAAAGCATGCATACATCTGCACTATCATCCTTACCCCTCCCTACAGACATACAGGGGCCTAGGAGTAGCAAAGGTCCTGGCCTGGAGGGAGTGGAGGCCACCCAGGCTACATGGCCCAGCAGACTTTTACAAAGCTCACAAAGTCCAGCACTCACCTCTTGCTCATACTCAATCACCTGATGAACCTTCTGGTGAGCTCTCTGCTCTGCCCACCCAAGGCTCTCCTGTAACTGGGCCTCCTCTTTCTGCTGAGCTACCTCTATCTTCTTCTGGAGGTTGGAGACCACCTAAGGAGGTGCCAGGGCATACAACAAAATGTGGCCCTCAGAAGTGAAGCCACCATGCAGGGACTCACTGCCAGGGATTCAGCACCCATCCCAGAATCCTGTCGGGGAAGGACGCTCACTCCCTACTGGCCACGGGTGGGACTGAACTCATGGGCCACCCAGCGTGAAGGGATCTGAGGGCCCAGGCTCAGTCCCTCAGGCCAGGCCATCCTCTTCTCACCTCCCGGTGCTTGGCCTCCAGTGAGGAACAGAGCTGCTCCAGCTCAGCACTATGCTCCTTCTCCAGGCCTGCCACTGCCTGAGGAGAAGCAGAGGGCCTGTGAGAGAAGCAGGGCAGGGGTGCTGGCCAGGTACTGGCTGTGGGAAGGCTCGGTTCAGAAGATCACCTTGTTCTTTGGAAATAAAGTAGAATCACAGGGACAACTCAGCCACTAAAGTCTGCAGCTGGCAGAGGGGAAGAACAAGGCCAGTGTAGAGGGATCTCTTGGTACACCTCGAGTCACTGCCTCCATCCTCTGACTGAGCAAGGCCACAGGTACACACACAAACCCACTGTTGTGAGTAAGAACCAGGCCAGATGGAGGTGGAAGTGGACTGTTTGGGCACCTGATTTAGATCATTCTGTATCTAACAACCAAACTCTCTCACCAAAAGAGAAGTTCTGTGCGGCCTGTTGCTTTGGTATTTAATTTGGAAGCTGACGTGAGGTTAGAAGAAGGGTGGGGAAAAGAGAAAACCTGTGCAAGGGACTAGTCCCTTACTCCAGAGCAGAAGTCAGGGAAAGGAGTCACTGCAGCCGCCTACCAGGAACAGGGCCAGCACCTTTGTGTCAAGTCCTCTGCTCTGGCCGAAGCTCCCCAATAGCAAAAGCTCCCCAAATCCACAGGACATTTCCCTATACATCTTGCCCTGGTAGAATGGGTCCACAGAGAAGGGCTCAGAGAGTCAGCTCCCCTCCCTGCACCCCTACCTGGAGCTAGCCTCTCTCACCCTCTGCATGCTATGTCACTTGGTCGCTCACCTCTTTCCTCTCCCTTTCCAGCTGCTCCCTCAACTGCCGCAGAGCCGCCTCCTTCTCTGCCTCCTTCTCTGCCTTCAAGACGGCCTGTGCACTCCTTTCCTCAGCCTCCAGCTGCTCCCTCAGCTGATCCAGCACCCTCTTGCTTTTCTGTTCCAGGCTGGCTCTTTCGACCTTTTGGAGGGTCTCTGCCTCTTCTCGAAGCCTTTGCAGGGCAGCCTCTTGCTCGGCTCTGGGCAGACAGAATAGAATGGGAATTACCTGCGTGCTCAGGCCATCTCCTCAGGCCAGGTGGCTCCCAGTGCAGACTCACTTAATCTGGTTCTCAAATGCTTCTGTGCTGGACTGCACCTGGGCCCGGAGGTGGGCCAGCCTCCGGCTTCCCTCCTCTCTTATCCGAGCCTCCTCTTCCTTCTCCTCCTCCTCAGCAGCTTTCTGCAGCTGTGCTTTCAGGAGGCTGGGGGAAAGGAAAGACAGGCTGGTGAGAGTGACCACAGAGGTCTTTCTTGTATTCAGGATCCATGCCACTTGGCCTCTAAGAGCCTTACAGCCTACCTACAAACCACCCTTGATGTTAGAGGTCAGAACTTTCATCTATGCTGGTTCCTCGTAGACCTACACTCTATGTACCTTCAGCCACAGGAAGCAAATAGCAGGCTGTTTGGTCCCAGGCTCCCCTCCACCTACAGGTTATCCTCCTGAACATGGTACTCACTGGAGGAATCTCCGGTCCTACATCTCTCACTCCTTAGTCATGGGACTCCATCCTAGGCACAGTAGACACATCACCACCCTTTTCTTTGCTCATGCTGGTTCTTAGCCAAGGATTCTATTTTTCTACCTGACAAAACCATATTCATTGCCCAACACACAAGTTCATCAATTCTCCTTTCTGCTCACAATCCGCACTCAGGGCCTTTCTTAGCCCACGCTGCCCTGTGCCATGCGCCACAGTACCTTGTAACTGATCTGGTCTATCTGCTTTCCTTGTAAGACAGGGAATTTCTTCAGAGCAAGATTCCTGCCTCCTCTGGAGGAAGGGACAGGGTCTTGTGTAGCCTAGGCTAGCTTCAGACTCACTATGTAGCCAAAAGTGGCCTTAACTCCTGATCCTTCTGCCTTTACCTCCCAAGTGCTTGGGACAACAGGCTTACGCCACCACACATGGCTAATAATACTGTCTGTAAGTCTTTTGTAGCAAGCACCCAATGTAGTGCCTGATATAAAATGGTGTTCAATCAATGCGTTGGGTTTGTGTAGTACTATTTAACTCCAAACTATGAGCAAGCCTTAAATGTCCACGAAGGGCACCTTATCTGATCAGTGGTTGCCATCATTTCACCAGAAGCAAATATACCTTTGCTTTCACAAATTACCCAAATCTTTTTTGGGTAACTCCTCACATAGACCCCACAAGACTAGGGGATGTGTGCAGTGCACCCAGGAGTTCAACCCTAAGGAAAAAAAAAATTCAGGAGACAACCTCTTTGAAAAAGTCAGTAGTGAATGCCAGAGCAGAAACTGACTTCGGGTTATTTTTTACTCCAAGTTATCGCTGTCACTGCTTTCCTCTGTAACGAAAAAAAAATGTTGAGCAAAGTCCAACCCTCCCTGTTGGACTCACCAGAAATCCTGCCTCTTTTTCCATGGCAAAATTTACAAAACCAACACTAAATGTAGGGTTGATGGGGAACTGAGAGCAACTCAAGCTCTCCATTTTATTCCTAACAAAACAAAAGGTCGCCCTGTCTTCTCATCCTGCAGTGAGGAGGACCCCCCACACCAGGAAAGTTTGCGTGCGAAGAGAGACAGGGGTCTCATGATGAACTGCTCCGAGAGCCAGGCAAGGCTCTTACACACGGATAAATCACTTTGTCATGACTGGCTAAAACTTCATTTTCACCTAAAATCAAAACAAGAAAGCCATTTATGGAGCAAATACCATGTTCTAGGTCCCGAGGCAGATACTTCCAGCACCCTGGTCTCCACCACAAACTTAGAGAGCTCTTAGGAGACGCCTCAGAGGTGCTGGAGATGCTGTATTTTAAGGTAAGCTATTAGGCTGTGCCCCCGCCCTGATCTTTAGTTGGCCAGAAGAGAAGAATATTCTTCAGGGACCCAAGAAGGTGTGGTCCTTGGTCAGAGCCTGTGCTGGGCTAATGAGACACTGAACCTGACCTCCCACTATTCAGGTGTTGGTTTTTCGTTTTGTTTCCTCAAATTTAAGCATAGATTTGCTATCTATGGTCTAAAAATAGTAACTCTCAACCACTCTTGGATGTTCTGTCTAAAAGGACAAGACTTGGCACTAAACTGTCAAATCAACAAAGTACGTAAACACATTTCTGAAGCACCTTGCCTAGCCACGGGCTGTGACATGCTGCTTATTACCTTCTAAGTAAATTTGCCCTTTTCTTTTGAGCAGAAACTTGCTTTCATTCTAGTGCAGAAAGAAGCTGGCTAAAGGACCACCTCTCCAGTCTCTCTTGTCACCAATGGAGCCGAGCCAGAGATGCTTCCCTGGGTACTCAACGTAATACCAGTAGAGGTTTCTGGGTAAGGTTCCTAGGGGCCGCTTTGGTGAGGCTGTGGGCATCCCAGAGGGGTCAGCACAGGAAATGGGTGCCCTTCTCTCCCCGCACCCCTCCACAGGGAGGAAGAAGACCTGAGGGACTTCTCTTTCTGCTGGTAAAGCCGGTGCACCTCCTCCTCCTCTTCCTCCTCCTCTTCCTCCTCCTCTTCCTCCTCCTCTTCCTCCTCCTCTTCCTCCACATCCTCCTCCCGACAGAGCTTCTCTTCCAGCTGCTGCAGCCTCTCTCGCTGCAACCCCAACAGCCGCCTCTGGTCTTCCTCCAGTTCCTGGGTCACTGCCTCTTCCATGGCCTTCAGTATAGCCTCTGAGAACTGCTTTTGAGGAGCTGCAGGCTCTGTGGTTTGCCTGCATGGGAGGAGGGTCAACTTACCACTGCAGTGTTAATATCCACCAAGGTCCACACAGCTACAGAACATCATACCAAAACTCTAATGGAGAGTCCACAAGCAGGTCACACAGGGGCTGGCAGTAAAATACAGTGAGTATCTGTTCTATGAGACATGCCACACTGAGTGGAAAAGGTCCAAGATCCTAGGAGAGGGGCAACCCACAGCAACCCTGGGAAGCTGTGAACTGAGAGGTCAAACCCTGATGCCATGGCTCAGGAACTGTCAGAGCAGAGAGAATGACATTCTGACCCTCATGGATTCTCCCTTGGAATGGCTTGAAATCCTGTCTCCATAGCCCCTCTAGAGCTCTGCCTGCCAGTTAAGGCTATTTCAGAAAAAAGTCCCAGAGTCTGTTCTCTGCCTCCCAAACTAAGTCATTGTCTTGTCTCATAGAACTAAGTCAAGGCAATGTCAAAGAGTCTCAGAAGGAGCTACAAAAATTCTCTGCTTTGATACCAAAGGAGCCAGGTGCTGCCCTAAGCCAAATATGGTGGGAGGCTTTCATCAGCTCAAGGTTAAGTTAGTGTTTGGAAATGGATGAGAAACTCTGAGCTAACCTGCGTGCACAGAGGATCTTTAAGGAGACAACAACGTCATTGGTTTATTGTGTGTCTAGGTCAGTGGTTCTCAACCTTCCTAATGCTGTGACCCTTTAGTATAGTTCCTCATGTTGTGGTGAACACCCCCCAACCACAAAATTATTTTTGTTGCTATTTCATAATTGTAATTTTGTTACTGTTAAGAATTGTAACATAAATATCTGATGTGCAGATGATCTTAGATGACTCCTGTGGAAGGGCCATGAGACCCCAAAGGGTTTGCAACCCACATGTTAAGAACCACTGATCTGGAGAGTCATGAGGACTAAAGGAAATATCAAAACACCAATGACCATTATGAGCCATGAAAGCAGTATGAGGATAAAGCTTCTGACTTCCTTAACAGCCGGGAGGCATGTGCACTCCTAGGCCCCTAGTCTCACATTCCAACCAGTCTCGGCACAGACACTCTCCTTGCACAATGCTCAGGCACAGCAGGCTGGCCACAGCTTGGTCCAGCAGGGACATGTGGGCAGGATCCAGATCCAAGAACCACCTGAGAGCCAGGCAGAAGACCCCCGGCATCCCTTCCTTCCAGCTCAGCAGTGCGGCAGACAGAAGGCAGCAGGAGGGGACAGATCAGAATGGCAGAAGAGAACAAGATGAAGAATTCCACTGCAACCCATAGAGATTAGCCAGAGAAAGACAGAAAAGGCTAGTGACATCTCTGAAATACCATCAAGACCTGTCCTTCCCCTATTCCTAAAATCAGAACTCAGAAAATAACCCTAGGCCATGCTATCAACTCTCTTCTCCTAACTCTGTCCCCTCCCTTCCTTCACATCCTGGCTTCCTCTGAGTCCCCTGACACAGCTCAGCTGATGGCAGATATAGCAACATGGCTGCTACCTCCTCTGAGAATATTGCCCTCCACAAGAGCCTCCCCACCCAGCTCTCTGCCTCATCAACCCTCCAACTCATTTCCAACCTTGGCAGAAAGCATCTTTTTTCCCAGCAACAGTACCTCTTAATGTCTGTCTCCCTTGTGGGCTGCATAGCTATGTGGAGCCCCAGGGACAGATGCTGCAGGAAGATGGGACATCAGAGCACACGTGCCCAGGCTATACACACCAGTGAACCTGCCTGCACACCTTGCACACAGGCATGAGGCAGTTTCCTGCCTCCCTGGTTTAAAGAGTTGGTTATCCTGAACACCTTGTTTAGGTCTAAAGCACTGGACGATGCCTGAAAGATCTAACAAGAAGCCGAGGGCTCTGGAAGAAGAGGTGGGTCTGGTTTCTAGGCCAACCGTTCAGGTATCAGCCTCTGTGAGACCTAGTTTCCAGTCATGGGAGGCAAAGGGGAGGCACTGGGGGAGCCTAATCATTTCAGGTTGGCCCCAAGTAGCTCAGAGACACACAGGGATAAGCAAGGTGGGAAGGCAGGGGGGAGAGGTGATCCCCAAGAGCATTCTAAAGTTGGGGTACTACTACTGCTAAGCTAGAGAGCCAGATACCCTCCACTTCCTGCAGTGCTACTAGGGATCAAATTAGGACCTTGCATAAGCTAGGCAAATAAATGCCCTACCACTGAGCTATACAGCCAGCCAGTGGTTTGGATCCATTTATTATTCTGCAAATGCCCACAAAAGTAGCAGACAATGAAGTCTGCCGCCTAACCCTTCAGACTCAGCTGCCAGATGCAGAACTCCCCACACCACTCTAAAAACCCACCAATTCCTATTGGAAAAGACTCAAGAAAAGCAAAGCAGGCACCTCCTAAGGGATGGGACACATTGAGCCTAGAGGGTCGGTCAAGTGTCTGGAGACCCCAGAAGGGACATCATCACTAAGACAGGAAGAAACATGAGGTTGGAGCACTGAGCAGCCAAGGTGTCTGGAGAGGAGCTGAGCTGAGGCTCTGGCCTCCCCAGAGAGGACCCCCATCTGGCTCTTCCTTTCTCTGAGCCACACTCAGATCCTGTCCTCATGGACAGCACCCCGATCCGATCCGCTGGGCCACAGTCTCTCAGGGGACCTGAGACAGCCACATGTTTGTCACTGTAGTATAGCTCACTGTTTGAAAAAATGTGCCTGCTGCATGCCCACGTGACTCCCGCAGGGGCAGGGTGACAAGATGAAGACATAAGATAATGAGCTCAGTGGCCAGGGCTGCTCTCAGTGAGTCAGCAACGCAGACAAATGTCTGTTCAACAGCCCTGGGCCCTCTGCACCCCTCATTCACTGGGGGAGACAAGCAAATCGCAGAGCCTGGCACAGCTACTTTAGACCTGAAGTCAAAAGTCAGGGTTCTAAGAGAGCAAGTCAGTTTCACTCTGTGACTCACCAGCAAATCCCCTCTCCACCCCGAGCCCCCATTTCTTTCCTAAACATTCCATATTTGTTTTAAGTGCTTGATGGAGGAGACAATATGCTTCTCCCAGTTCCCCTCACCCACCCTCAGACCTTAGGTCCTGGCCAGGAACTCTAAACAACCCAAGCTTAAACCTGGGCAAGATCAGTAATGGCTGATGGAGCTCTTAAAGCTGCACACAGAGCACCAAGGATGCGTTCATCCTTTGCTCCATTTCTTGCCACCACTAAAGGGAAATGGGCATTCAAGTGGTCCATACACTGGGAAACAGGACAGACACATAAAACTGGCCCTTACATCTCCGGAGAGACAGGTGAGGTGGGGCGGCTGACTGCCACCTTCTCCTCGAGCTCCATAGCCTCTTGCTGCCCAAGGCCCAGCTCCTCGGCCTGGGAATACTTTTCCTCAGCCCTCTCAGGGAAAGCAGGTGGGCTCAGGACCTGCTCCCTTACAATCAATAAAGAAGCAATAAAGAAGCGTTAGAGCTGGTAGAAAGGGAAGGGTTCAATTCACAGCCTATTTGGGGGTCAAAGAGCTGTGATGGAGACAGGGAGGGCAGCCCCAGGGAAACTTCTCTGCCTTAATCCCCAACTCCTTCCCTCCCAGCCTCTTCTCAAGTCATTTGAAGACCAGACATTCCCACCCACATGGGAAGAGAGATGGTCCCATCACCCAACACTGCACACAGCAGGTGTTCAATGGATGGTGTTGATTGAACATTGCTACAGCTCAGCTTCCCCTGTGACTCATTGCAAATGTACGAATCTTAAGACCAACATCTTCCTCTTGCCAGGGGAACAGAGGCACTGGCAAATATACCCTGGGCTCTGGGCCAGGCTGGGACATAAAGGCCCTTCCATCTGGCTTCAGGAAGTCCAGGGGCCCTGCACTGCCTTCTGGCTGGGCCTGGGACAAAGCAATGCTCCAGCTCAGTTTGTATGAGACTAGAGGTGGGTTGCTGCCTGTCGGGGAAATGCTGGTAAGAAAGGAGCTGAAACCTGGTGGGGGGTGAGAGGGGGGGACTCCTTTAATCTCAGCACTCAGGAGGTAGAGGGAGGCGGATCTCTCTGAGTTCTTCGAGGCCAGCCTGGTCTGCAGAGTGAGTTCCAGGGCAGCCAGAGTTATATAGAGTGAGATGTATATATATATATATATATATATATATATATATATATATATATATATATATATATATATATCTCGAAAAGTCGAAAAGAGAAAGGAGCTCAAAGGGGTTCCCTAGCAGGCATGGAGTAGCCAGGGCAACAGCAGAGTTTGTTGGGCAGGAGACACTCTTATTCAAGAGTTCCTATGCCCTGCCCCCATCAGGCTGGCTACCCTAATTTCAGCTGTAGACTATAAAGAAGCAGTTTCACCTTTCCAACTGCTCTGCTACTTTTGCTTTGGCTGCAGTGTCTTTAACAACGCCCATCCCCGCTCCAGGCACACTATTTCTCAGTATCACAATGACACGAGGAGGGGCCCCCCACCCCGAGGGACACTTCTTCCTCATCCTTACCTCTGGAGGGGGGCCAGTGGTGTGGGGCTGGCTACAGAATCCTTCCCAGGCTCCTCTGCTTCCTTCCACTCAGGCTGCCCCTCCAGGGTCTGCAGAGGCCCTTCCTCAGAGGCCTGGCTGTGAAGGGCACTGTGGAGCTGCTCCCTGGGCAGAAATGGGGAAGATAACCTGGTCAGGGCAGCCAGAGGAGCAGGGTTAGGCCCTCACTTGGAAAGTAAGAAGAGACTGTACAGCGCATGGCTATAGTGTGCAACAGTCCCTCCTCCTCAGCTGGACAGGAGTTGCTGGCCCCCACACCGACAGAGTCCAGATAACAGCAGCCACACGGAGCAGCACGCCGCCTTCTCAGCTCCCCCTGCAGGGTTACAGCTGTGCTCAGTGCCCTGCTGCAGTAGCCTGGTCCAGCAGCTGAACACCTTCACATATATGTCCATTCTCAGAATTCACTGTCACTGGGGCCAGAGAGAGATGGAAGAATTAAGGGAAAATGGGGAAAGGAAGGGCTGAAGAGATGGCTCGGTGGTTAAGAGCAGGTACTATTCTCCCAAGGGCCTGAGTTGGAATCCCAGCACCCATCTCAGATGGCTCCCAATTGCCTGTTAATTCCAGTTCCAGGGAATCTGACACCTCTGGCACTCAAATTCATGAGTGTACACACATGCACCACTCACAGACACACTTAAAAATCAAATGAATCTTAAAAAAGAAAAAGAAAAGAATGGAGAAAGGAAAGGCTGGAGATGATTCAGTGAATAAGAGTACTTGTTGTTCTTATAGAAGACACAGGTTCAATCCCCAACACCCACATGGCTGCTCACAATCATCTGTAACTCCAGTTCCAGGGAATCCAACATCTTCTTCTGATATCTTATGGCATCAGGCAGACATGTAGTATACAGGCATACATGCAGGCAAAACATTCCCACACATAAAATAAATCCAAAATATAAGAATAAATGGGGAGAGGAGATGCTGGACTCCAGTGGTCAGATGGCAGCAGTGCAGGGAGATTGCTGAGTACATCAAAGGAGGAAGAACGCAGAGCACTTGCTTAAGAAGAGATGACTACCACCCTTTGTATTCCTGGGTGGAAGTCCTCCCTTTATGGGATGTGGCCAGGAACACACACACACACACACACACACACACGCACACACGCACACACGCACACACGCACACACGCACATACACACACGCACACACGAGGGCGGGAGCTGGGAGGAAGAGCACACAGCCATTTTTACCATCACAGGAAGAGTTCTGGCTCAGAACACTGAGTGCCTAAGTGCCTAAGAACATGGCTTTCCAGACCTCCAACAGGCCACGTCAGCCCTGGCTCACGACCAGATACACACAGCTTAATCAACTCAATCCAATAAGGAGGACAGAGCCCTGGACTCACCACAGGGCCATGTGCAAAGTCCTGCCAAGTGACACTTCACACTCCTGTCACAGTACAACACCACAGGCAGGGTACACACACACACACACACACCTTGTACTGTCACCCAGCCAGGTCACCATCTGCCTTCCAGCAAGGGCATACTAAGTCAATGCCAACCCTAAGGACCAGGAATTCTACCCAAGCCCAAACCACTCTAAAGACACACGATGTCTTGGGGCCCTGAGACAGCCTCCCACTGTACCTCTCCGAGACTTGGGAATGCTTGCTCTGTGGCTCTGCTCGGCTGGACTGGCTGTTGTTTCGCTCTTCTTCCTCAAACCCCTGGGCCTGTAAGCAAGAAGCCAGGGAAGATGTGCATTAGAGGGCTCTGCACTACAACAGTTTCTTATCCTGCTGGGTGCAATGCTCAGCAGGTGTACTACATACAGCATCTCTCGAGAGGACAGAGGCCACTGAGACACAGAACAGGTCTGTCTACTGTAGAATGCAGCTTCCTAAGCTCTAGCTAAGCCCCTGACCCACAGGAGATAGATAAATATGGTCACTACACACAGATAGGAGCCAGAGGCAGCAGGAGTGGGGGTGGGGACCTAAAAGCCTGGCCTGCTGCCTGGAGCCTGCACTGGTAGCTATGAAGAGAAAGCAATAATCTCTATACACACTCTAAATTCACTGAAGCCTGTGTCACCAGGGCCTGTGGTACGGAGGTGCCAAAATCAAATGGGCAGTCCAAAGGCAGTAGGCAAGTACGCCAGAAAGGAAGAATTCTGGAGCACCGGGAACTGGTGGAACAAGGGAGGCTGTGCCACCCAGAGGGTGCCATCCGACTCTGGGAGGAAGAGAGTGACATTCCTTCTACTCCACTCCTTCCACTGCTCCATTCCAGGACAGGAATCTCCACCAGTAGACAATGAGAGCCACCTCCACTCTGGGTCTGGTATTACAGCATCCGTTCGAAAATAAGCCCTCAAATCTTATTTTACATCTTTGGTACCTAGGTAAATTTAGCAAGCTGGCTTTTGATTTTGTTTATTTGTTTGTTTTAAGGCTATTTTTGATGATTTCACATATTTCTCAAAGAAATGCGGTGGTGATTTTAGCCTGGGATCCACTCTTCATTCTAGAACATCCTGCCTGCAAGTGCCTCCATCTCTGAACTAGGGCATGGTAAAGCATGGCTCCCTGGGCTTCAGTGAAGGTGAAATGTCCTACACACAGACACAACCTCTGCCCAAGGAAGGCAGGCTATATGCCAGCCCTTCTCTCTCATCCTCTCCCTCAGCCTACTCAGGAAGAAAAGAAAAGCTCTGTGCCAGGACCAGGCCCCACTCTAGGACTGGCCCTCCTGGCAGGACTCAGGGGTCATTGAAAGAGGCGGAGACGGAGATCGCTCACCCTGACTTCCCCAGTGGGCCCACAGTCCTGTGCACCCACACATACACACACACACACACACACACACACACACACACACACACCTCTCCTCTGACAGCCCTGAATCCCAGCAGTTGTATCTGACTCTGCCATCTGGGTGGGTAAGGAAGGGTGAGGCTTGCACTAAAACCCAGCTCCCCCAAATTACATTAAAACTAGCGATGCCGTCTGTGAGTACCTCAGGAGCCTGCAGCAGAAGAGCACCCTGCCAGGCTGCCGCTCCTCATCCCATCAGCCTGGGCAGACCCTATACACACCCTCCCACCTCACCTCACTCTCCCAGGGTTCAGCTCAGCACACATCTCCCTGCAGACCACCCAAGACCACCTCCTCTTGTTCTCACACAGACCAGCTGCACTTCACAAACTAAAATGCAAATAACAAAGCAGGGTGACTGTAATAAAAACCATGAAGACAGAGGCAGGCGGATCCGGCCACAGGCCACACCGTTCTGTCTGTCTCTTCTTGCCTCATGTCCTGTACTTTTGCAACAAACTGAAGCAGTTTCCTGACAGAGAAGGAATGCCTCAGAGGACAATGGGTCCTCTGAGTAGAGTTTTACTTGTTCCCTAGACCTTTCACCCCAGAAAAGAAGAAAGGACCCATATAAGAGACGGGTATGGTGGCACTCTTCAGAAAGGAGAGCAGAACAAGCACATGCTAAGCCTCTGACCCAGCACTACCCAGGACACAGGGACCAGCCTTACCTCAGCTCCTCAATTTTGTTTTTAAGATCTAGTCCCAAGGTGGAAGCGGGAGGATTGCAAGTTTGAGAGAAGCCTGAGTAACTTAGAGGGTTGTTTTTTGAAGGGCAGGGACCAGGGTGCTCACTTAGCTAGCATATATAAAGCCCTATATTCAATGTCCAACAATGAAAAGAGGGATGATTATCTTGACTGTGATGATAGTTTCAAAGGAATACATGTGGTAAACTTATCAAATTTTTCTCTTTAAATATGCAGTTTGTTGTAAGACACTTATATCTGAAGCTGTATAATTTTCTTCCGGTGCTGGGGATGGAGTCCAAGACTTCATATATGTGAGGCAAGTGTTCTACCACTGAGCTACACCCCTAGACCTCAAAATAATTTTGAGATGAACAAAACTTAAGAGAGTTTAATTTCAAGGGCCTCCCTGTTCCTGACCATGAGAGATCAGAACAGAGGAAACGAGGCCAGCGCCCCAGAGGACTGCACCTATGGGTCTGCCTATGCTGTGAAGCCACTGCTGCTCCCTCCTGCAGCTCCACCCTTCCACACCCAAGGACAGGAGCCTGCTGCAGGCTGAGCCCTGTTAGAGGCACTGCAGGCCAGTAAGCCATAGCATCTAGCACTACCCACTCTCCAACAGGCTGTATGAATTAGAACTTCCTCTGCCAGGATTGGCTGCCAGCAAGCAGTGGCTGCTGACAACTAAATCAAGCCTATCCCTGACCCAGCTCTATACCAAATGATACCACCCAGAAGGGACTACTGGCTTCCTTAGGGCTCAGGTGAGCCCAGAAATCTATCTTCTGTAAAGCTCCCAAGTAAGTCAGAGAGCAGTGAGGCTTTGGAGCCACAGTCACAGAACCCACCCTGCCCTGTGGACCAGGTAGCTTTCCTAGCTACTTGTTACCCAAGGGGCCTCACAGTGCACGTGCTCCAAGCCCTCCCTACCTAACTTTACCTGCCCTCTCTGTGCATTTACATCCTCAGCACTGAAAACAGGGGTGATCCAAAGTCTAACAGAGCCCTGGACAGTCACCTAGGAAGACACCAGTCAGACCTGAGAGGAACATGTGGGGCTCAAATGCAGTCTGAAAGCACTACCCTGTATGCACCAAGGCACATCCCACCAAGGGCTCCCAGGCTGGGTTCATATTAAACATCCTGTTGTTTCACCCAACAGACTCCCATTCACTCAAATCAGCTGCTCCCTAAAACTTGCAAACACCATGTGCCAGAATCCCTCTTCTAGCAGCCTACGATGGGGAGAAAAAAAAAAAAAACAACTTCCCTGACTTAAGCTCCTTTCAGGCATCTTTGTACCCTACTAAGTGGAGGCGAGCTTACAACTGGCAGAGAAGACAGACAGAACACCATAAAAGCAAAGAATCCTGGGAATGGAGAGGGGAAAGGTCACCTCCTCCAAGTAGGTACCAGAACTAGGCCTCAGAGCCTAAAGAAGAGAAGGCAGGGGTCAAAGGGGAAGCAAGCAGCAGGGCTGGCTGAGCAGTCACAAGGGGCAGCGTGTGCAGACTGGTAAAGCTGCTGGGGGTGGCAGAACCAGGAATGAGTAGGTGATCAACCCTCAGTTGCTGAATGCATAAAATGCATGCATAAAATGCTGCATAAAATGCATAAAATGGACTCGTGGCCAGGCAGGAATGTTTCGATACATAGCAGCAATGAAAGAGTCGTGGCCAGAAGCCCCATCAGAGGCAAGTGTCTGGAAGGAGGGAATGTCCAGAAGTCTACAGTGATGGGCAGGAGTCATCTATGGGTCACCCCTAAAAGTGGCTGCCAGAGAAAATGAGGCCCTGGCCTAGCCCACCCAGACTCACCTCCCAGTGGGCTTCATCCAAGACTGGAGAAAGCATGTCACCATCCAGCAGGTGCTCTGAGATCCGGCTGCGAAAACCAAAGTCCTGGAGGTGGTGGAGAGGAGAAAGTCGGCAGGCCTGTCACGGCTGCGCGCTCACTGGGCCCTTTCCTCTATGCCCAACTAAGCTTTCAGAAAGGTGTGTAGTGTCCCAGGAACCGAGCTAAATGCTGTGACACCTAATTAAGTTCTCAAAGCAGGCAAGACGATAAGAGCAACAGAGTCAAAATGCTCATTGTAGACACTAAGTGGAGAGTGTGGAGACTCACTGTGAAATTCCTCTGCCTTTTCTATGAATTTGGCATTTTCGTAATAAAATTATAGACAAAAATAACCCTGAAGACTGAAGTGCTTATGCGCTCATGGACACAGCTGCAGACTGGGGAAGACATGTAATTTGGCCCAGGACAAAAAGCTGGTAACAAGGGGACTGTAGGTCAGTCGAGCCCCAGGCCTGACTCTTTTCATGACACACGCTACCCAGTTGTCTTCCCCTCCCTGCCCATCCCATGCCCAAGCAGGGCAACAGCAAACCCCAACTTGTGGGTGGCTTGGAAGTGAGGCTTGATGTGCTCCTTCCAGCTCGATCCTCTCTTCTTCCTAGAGGTGGCCCTCCCTCTAGACAATGGGACTCATTAGCAGTGTTTCGCCCAGAGTCCTCTGGGGATCCACAGCGGGGGGTACCCACAACAAGCCCAAGTCCTCATTGCTCTTTGGCTGCCACAGGACAACACCACACCCCTTCTGAGCCTAAGATCCCTGCTGAGCTTAGTGCTGGATTGCTATCCGAAAGTATTCTAATGAGGACAGTTCTGCCATCAGCCTGATGGATGGCAGGATGCCCAGACAAGGTCTGGTCTTGCTGCCTCCAGTTTCCTCCCTCCATGCCCAGAGTGAAGAAAAATGCTGATGGGCACGAGTACCTCACGGTGGCAGCTTTGGGAGGACCAGACCACTTGTTTCCGTGAGTTCAGTGACACACAATTATCCATCGTTGTCACGTGTTTAGTTTGGTTTAGCAGGTTTTTTGTTGCTTTGTTTGGGGCTTGGATGGGTTTTGCTGTTGTTGTTTTGTTTTGATTTTTCCAATAGTGACTTGTTATTATTGTTGTTGCTGTTTACCTCTCTAGCCTTTCTAGTTTGTGGGGTTTTCTTGGATTTTGATATTTTCCCTTCTGTTTGATTTCTATTCCATCTAATGCAGCTGCCATCTGCTCCCGAAGCTCATGGCTCAGTGTGAGTGAGGCCAAAGCACTCGGCTGTCTAACTCCTCTGCAGCCCTCCTATCTTCTGTTCATCCCTGACCCTCTTCCACTAATCCCTTCCCTTAGACCCGCCTCCTCTGAACAGATGGAGGGGGACATGCAGAAGTAACGAAGGGCCAAAAGTAGCCGAATCTTCCCTTTAAGACTCACACTTGGCGAATGGACTTGAGATCCAGCTGGATGGAAGGTCTAGCAAAGAGAAATCATGGATGACCTGGCAGTGCAGGACAAAAGCCTTAACTTTCAAATTAAATCCTGGCCAAAGCCTACACAGGAGCAGCCTGGAGTTGCCTGGATTTGTTTAACAGTCCTGCTTAGAGGCATCAGGCAACTCAGGTTGCCTTGTAGACAAGTCAAAAAGAACACTAACACCAGCACTGCATAGTGTCTATGCTCTGCCCCAGCTCCTACAGCAAACGGATGAAGTGAGGCAGTGCTACCTCTGGTTACTGAGTTGAGAAACTGGAACTAATAAGAGCTGATTTTGAGGGTTAACTGCTCCACTTCCCAACTATGTAGCCATTGCTAAAGTACTTCTCTGGGGAAAAGAAAAGGCAGGCTCTTATAGATTGCCCTGTTGCGGCTCACTGCAACTCACCAAGCCAACGAAAGACTTAGGGTCAGAAGCTTCAGATTCTGATTGCTGTGGGTCCTTCAGATGTTCAAGGATCTCTGACTCCTGCAGGAACATATCAAAGAGAAACCTCCAACCTGAAGTTCAAGGCCACTATCCAAAGAATTCCCATTAGGCCACAGGGGCAACACAGGATTCAGCTCAGGTTGAAAATCTACCCATTTTGAAAACTAACATATAAATACCAGCCTATACAGGAACAGGGCTATGTACTTATGCTGATAGGAAACAACTACACCCCAATCAGATCAGCAGAATTTAGACAGGAGAGTTAAGAATAGTAAAGACAGGAAGTCGGCAGTATAGATGTTTGATGCTATCTTAAAAAATAAAGTGTATCTTAATGTGTGGGCATACTCACATGCATGCAGGGTATGCAAGTGTGTATATGTGTGTGTGGCGCATGCGTGTGTGCACATGTTGAAGCCAAAGGTCACCTTGGATGCTGCTCTTCATGATAACTATCCACTTTGTTTTGGGGGACAGAACCTTCCACTGGCCTAAAGCACATCTGATCTGGCTAAGCTGGCTGGCCAGCCAGTGAGCTTCAGGGATCCATCTCTCTCCACCTCCCCAGAGCTAGGACTATAAAATGCTCACCAGCACACCTGGTTTTTAAGGTGGACTCAGATCTTCATGTCTGTTCATCAAGCACTTTACAGACTGAGCCATCTTACCAGCTCTGGGAGTGTCTTTTCCTGAACACAGAAGCTCTATAAATGAATCCCCTCACTGTCTATATAGAGAAAGACAACGGGCAGGAAAAGCTATAATGCCAAAGGCTCTCTCCACAGACCTACTTCTGACCACTTTGGTTACTGAGTAATCTATGAGTGCAATCACTTGCATGTTTGGGACAGGTACAGCATCTGTCATAGAAATGGATGAGAAGAGTCATCCTGTAATCTGACCTACCTATGCTGGAGAAAAATACTCAATCCTGGTAGCCTTTACCCCACACTCATCCCAACACACACACACACACACACACACACACACACACACCTGTCCTTCTTTATAAGAACTCAGATTGCAGCAAACCAAGATAACACATAGGCAGGGAGAAGGAATGAGGAGAAGTGAAGAGCATGAATATCCCAGGAGGTGCCGACGGAAAAGCGCATTTCTACTCTGAATTCTCAGTGCCAGCAGGCTTGCAGTTTCATTCAGGATTTTACTGCCTGCTGGGTCTGGGCGTATTTGTCACAATTAAGGGCTCTGGCTGATGTTGACAGCTGAACGCAGCTCCCAGCTCAGTAATAGAGACATAGAGACAGGAAGCTGTACAGGGCTGGAGACAGTGGCAGCAGGTTGCAGCTGACAACCGCCTTGGGACAGAGGGACTTACCTCACTGGCAGCTGACGTGCTCTCCTCGAGGGCAGAAGCCTCCTTTGGTTCCTTGGCTGAACTTTCTTTCCTGGAACCCTCCTCTCCTGCCTCCACTGGGTCCTCTGCTGGCTCCTTTTGAGAGGCTTTGGCAGGCTGATCACCCCCAGGGTCCAACCCAGGAGCCACCTGACTCACAGAAGCCTTGGAATTGCTGTTATCATTTTCTTTCTGTGAGTTTCGGGGACTTGTCCCTCTCGCCTGGGACCTGCTGCCATCGACACTGGCCAGACTACTGTCTGCACCCTGGCTAAACAGCTTGCCGGGAGTGGGGGGCCGGTCAGCATCTGAGTCATCGAGAGAAACATCCTTCTTGTCCACTGGCTGGCTGGTTCTTGGAGACTCCTAAGGAGTGAAGTTAGCGTCAGACAGGAGCCAAAACCTTTAGAGGCTGACATAAGATGGAGTGGCCATTCCTTGACTCTCAGGTGGCCTGTTTGGCCTCTGACCCTAATGTTATCCCACATAGCTCTGTGTGTGTTTGTGTGTGTGTGCGCGTATGCACACATGCACTTGTATGTGGAAACCAGAGGTCAGCATAAGGTGTCTTCTTCAGTTGCTCTTAGACATGGCCTCTCACTGAACCTGGAGCTCACCAATTTGGTCAGACTACCTGGCCAGCATGCTCCAAGGACCGACCTGTCTCTTTGTTACACCACTGTGGTTATGGATGCATGTTTCAATACCTGGACTTTTATTATGTTTTTTATGTACACTGGTGTTTTGCCTACATTGTATGTCTGTGTGAGGGTATTGGGTCCCCTGAAAGTGGGGTTACAGATAGCTGTGAGCTACCATGTGGGTGCTGAGAATTGAACCCAAGTCCTCTAGAACAGCTAGTGCTCTTAACCGCTGAGCCATCTCTTCAGCCCCCATACCTGGATTTTTAAATGAGTGCTAGGGATCAGAACTCATGTCCACATGCTTGTACAGCAAGTACTTTACCCACCAAGCTGCCTCCCTAGCCCTCCCAAACAGCTTTTTTTTTTTCAAATGTTGTTTTAATTATATGTATATGTATGGGTATGTGCATATGAGTGCAGGTGTCTGTAGAGGCCAGAAGCATTGGATCCTACTGGAACTAGAATTATGGACAGTTGTAAACTACCCAATATAAGTATAGGAACCAAACTCAGGTCCTCTGCAAAAGCAGTATATACTCTTAACCACTGTGAGCCATTTCTTCATTAACCCAAATAGTTTTACAAAACAGATTGCTGTCCCTTGACCCACATCCAGATACACTGAATGGGAATTTTTGTGGTAGTATAGACACACCAAACTAGGCAACCATCTGTGATGGGCTTAGAAATCACTGTAACTCTGC
This sequence comes from Cricetomys ansorgei, assembly GCA_026225945.1. Taxonomy (NCBI): domain Eukaryota; kingdom Metazoa; phylum Chordata; class Mammalia; order Rodentia; family Nesomyidae; genus Cricetomys; species Cricetomys ansorgei. The sequence goes on from JAMJFZ010004023.1 coordinate 60,474, forward strand.
CATCATCTGCCACAGCCTCCAGTGCCATCAGCCGAACCCTCAGACCTCAGGGGCCGTATTTACTTAAAATAGTGACAGATACCATGCAAGAGAACAACAGCAAAGACTGCAACTTTTATTTTTCATTTTTCAAAGACAGAAGGGGAAAAATATGAGAAGGGCACCCCTCCTCCCCAAGCCTCCCCACACAAGCTGGTCACCAGCAACCCCACAGACTGCATCTTCTGTCCAGGACTCTCAACCTAGGGTCTCCAGGAAGCAGATGTCCAGATGGATTAGCTGGGTAAGAGATCAGGCAGAGATGACAAAGGAGGAAAGGACATCAGAACAGATATAAGTCATCGCTTATGACGGACAGAAAGAGGAGCACAGGACAGTTCTGAGAAAATCTGAGTCAAGCCAAGTGCTCAAGCAGGCTGCCGTCAGAGAAGTCCCACACGAGGCAGAAAGGCCCTGTTGCCAAACCTGTCAGGACCTGTTACACCAGAAGAGAGCAGAGTTTTGGTATAAACTAGGAAAGCCAGAAAGGCTAGTAGCTGGCAGCTCTCAATGTTCTAAACCCTGCTTTGCTTGGGTCTCCTTTTGCACACTTGACACAGTGACCACACCCTGCTTTTCACAAACAAACTCACTAGTTAAAAGTCAAAGCTGCTTCTGCTAAATTCTTCATAGAGCTGACCAAAATAGAAACAGAAAGTCCTCCCTCATAAATACAGCCAGTGATCTCTCATGGGCTCGAGCTCAGAGCCTCTTTCCAGAAGAACATCTGTGTTGGCTCTTAGGCTGTCAGACTGAGCAACTCCTGATGAGGGATTTTAAGAGTTCCTGGTTCCCTATCCTAAAGACTAAAACACGATTCCCTATCCTGAAGATTAAAGCAAAGAGCATAATTAGTGCTATAGCGTGGATCTGAAGTGTCCCCCAAAAGGCCCATGTGGCAGAGGCTTGCCCCCTGGTGGCATTACTGGGAGGGGGTAGTAGGACATGGGTCCCAGTGGGAGGTCTTTGGGTTGCTGGAGGCATGCCCTTGAAAGAGGCTGTGGGACCTCACACCCTTCATCTCGCTGCTCCTTGGCTTATGATGTAAACATTCTTGCTGTGCCACATGGTCCTGCCATGACGTGCTGCCGCACCATGGACCCAAAACAAGGGGGCCTATCAATCATGGCCTTCAACTTCAAAACTGCAAACAGACATGAGCTTTTTCTTAATACAGCTTATTAAGATTTAATTCAGATATTTCACTATGGTAGTGGAAAGCTGAGCATCACAAGCCAAGTCAGCAGCTCGAAGGAGGATGCCTCCACGTGGCATCTGTTGTTCTAGTGCAATATCTGTGGGAGCCAAAGGCAGAAGCGTTGCAGATCCGCGACCCACTGACAGGCTCACCCAGGCTCCCGAGGAACAGTAAAAGGAGGCAGGAGATGTGATCTCAAGCAAATTATTTGACTACTGTGCCTCAGTTTCTTCCTCTTAAACACAAGGATTCAAGGAGTGTCTGCTTGGAGGGTTAAATGGGTTAACACTGATTAAGTGAAGCAAGGAACTTAGGCTATGCCTGTCTACAGTTGTCAGTGCCCCAGAAATGATCACTAATGTTCTATGGTAATGGGACCCACGTATTCACTCACTGAGCATCCTCAATGTGCCAAGCACTCACTGCCTTACGGAACGGGAAATGACCAGACAGCTCCTGCCTGCAGGGAACTAAGCTAACACTGAGAAAAGTAGAATGCCCCATATGGTCCTGGCTGTGAGTTTTGACAGACCAAACCAAATAAGCACTAGAGGCAGGTGTGACACTGTCACCAGCCCCAAGAAGGCGGAGTGGGGAAGGCAGATACTAACCAGCACCACGCCTACCACTCTGAAACTAATATAGAGTAACTCTGCTGCTGTCCCTAAGTTGGGAGAAAGGAGTGGGTGATCGATCGCCTTCTCTTCAGAAAGGGAGCTTCATTCAAGCTGAGGCAGGAGCTCCACAACTGGTCTGCCAGGCTCTGCGACTCCAAGGAGAGTGGAGTTTATCGGGGAGTGAGGAGTAGGGGGTGGGGGGGTCACCACATGACTCATTCAGCAAGTGGGGCCAATCCATTCTAGTCAGGCTCATCCTGGAATTAAGGAAGGTTCTCCTGTCCTCCTCCTTCAATCTGGGATGAAACCTAGTCTTAAAAGGGTTACCTAGCAACAAACTTTGGATTAGGAGACAGAGGAAGTGACAGACACCAGGCAACACCTATAGCCCTTAAGAGGAAGTATATACCGCCTCAACTGGCCCCAGCCCTCCCTGCTTCTCACATCCCAACTATACCTTACATCTCCTCCTGCCTGAGCTTGAGCACTGTGCTGTTTCTCTACTCTGCTATGCACATTCTCTTTTGTTTCTGAAGAGGTCAGACTTGGCACACACTCAGCTTGTACTCTACAACTGAGCCATTCAGTCCTGAAACAAACACTGCCCCCTCCCCTGACAACCATTGCCTCAGCACTACCTCTCCCAGGAAGCCTTCCTTGGTCGTTGGTCCCTGGACCCTGGGTCTCTCTACTACAGTACCTATAATAGCTGTGGGTGTCTTTTGTTTATTTTCCTCATTGGATGAACTCCCTCTTGTGCTTATGGCATATAGCATTGTTCAGTAAAGACGAGACTGCATTTTTGTTTGTTTGTTTGTTTGTTTGTTTTTAAGAACACATGTGTCCTGCCAGGTGGCGGTAGCGCATGACTTTAGTCCCAGCACTCTGGAGGCCATAGGGGGTATAAGATCTACTAGAACTACAACCAGCTGTGAGCTACCCGGCGTGGGTGCTGGGAACCAACTCCTGGTGGCCCTTGACTAGCAAGTACTCTTAATCATTTAGCCATCTCTCTAGCCCCTAGATTCCTAGATTCCCATAATTATACTGGAGAGAACATAACCCAACTACTAGAATCTGAGCTTCATCTAGGCAACTCTCAAGCTCAAATCCTTCAAAAGATGAATTTCAGCTTGGGGCATAGCTTACTGCTAGAGTGTGTGCCTGAGGCGTAAGGCCCTGACACACATCTTTAGCATCCTTCCCTCTCCCCAAAAAGGAAGATTTCCATGTAACTGGATGATCTCAATCTGCCTATCTAAAGATAAAATTGCTAAAATAGAGCAACCATTAGAATAAATGGCCTTAAAAAAATAAATAAAATAAACAGCCTTGGCCTGCATCCAGTATCTATTGACTACATTGATAGGACAGCCAGAAATGGGTGGAGAAAGCAGGGGAAATTAAACACTGGCTGTCTATCATCTACAAAAGGATTCAGGAAATCTAACTATCTCAGCTGACGACTGCACATTGTTCACCCAGGCCCTGCTCCTTGGCATGTCACCAGGCCTAGGGCCTAAAGCCCCCAGCCAGTATGCACACTCCAGGCATCTGTGTAGTCTCCTGCTGCAGGCTCTTCTCTGTGGGCCTCTCCGTGCCCAAACCCCCAACCTCCTCCTGCTTCAGTCCCAAATCCTTTCACATCTCAATGCGTATTTCAAGATCTTGCCATCTGTACAAGGAGGGGGTGAAGAGGAGCAGAACCTGTTCTTGAATATTTAACACTTTTCAAAAGTCATGAGGCTCCTTAGGTTGCAGTCCCAACCCCTCACCTGCCCAGAACACAAAGGCAGGGGCTCCTATGACCCACACAGCACAGGAGGGGAATCACTGAGCGGGGGAGAGAGAGCTCAGCAGCATGTCTGTGCATTCACACTGTTCTGGAAGAGACTCCCGCCAAGCCAACTACCGGTCAGGTTTATTTTCCAGGTTTGGTGCCCATTCAGTTGGTCTCAATTCTTTGTTCAGCTCCCCGGGTTGTAGTGAACACTTTCCAATCACACTGACATCATCCTGTGATTTCTAAGCCGAGGCTCCCTTCCTCTCCTTCGATAGTTGATGGCTTTTCATCAGCACCACATGACCACACACTGCCAGCTCACCACCCTCTGCCTCCCCCTCTCCCTCTGAAGCCTTCTTGGTGCGAGTTCCATGAACCTCTCCCTTTCGGACTATGATAGACTAGCAATGGGTTTAGGCTGGAAAGCAGAGGAGGGAGTCGACATGACTGAGCTGCATTCTTGCCATCCTACTGCCCTCTCATGGAAGTAAGAGCAAAATGACTGCTTGGTAACTCGAGGCAGGGTGAACCTAGGAAGAAAGGCTGCAACAGGAGTTAACTGCAAGACCATGGGGGGGTGGGGGGAGGCGACTATACATTTGGACAAAAGCCATTTGGACAAAAGCCATTTTCAAAGGTTAATGCCCAAGTGCAGTTTCGCCTGCCTAGAAAGCTACACTTATCTCTACCACCAACATCTCCCCCAAGAAAAAGCACTTCCTGAGCCTAGGACATAGGACCCCACACCCCACATGGCAGAGAACTGAAGACAGGAGTGGGAGGTGTCGAAGCATCACCTACTCCAGACGTTTCCCCTCTACACTGGTGCCAAGCAAGCTATTAAGACGTTTAAAGAGCTCCCACACCCCCACCACCAAACGGAAAACTTCAGAAGTCTAGAACATGTCAATGGAAACGATACCTTTCTTGGTTGACATCTATAATCCATTAAGAAGTAATCATGATCAATCTACAGTGGAATTTCAATTTACCAGCTGACTGTATTTGCCCCTACAAATACTTAGTGTACCCAGAATCTGAAAAAGCCAGGGGAAGGAAAAAACAACACTCCAGCCCACCTGGATAGCCCCTCTACTCCACTCTCTCGGCTCTTAAAGCAAACACACCCAAGCACTTCCTGTGTCCTGGGCAGTGGGCTAGGTGCTGTGTGTACAGACGTTACTTATGCAGCATCTACACCCTCAATGTGCCCGGTCCCCTGGAAGCTACCCTCTTTCTCCAAGCACGCAAGTCCTCCTTGACAACCCCTCCTCCGAGTCACAGACAGCCATCCGCAAACTGAGCACCTCCTCAGAGTCTACCAGTCTGCACAATGGTTAATGGTGGGCATGAAGAAAACAAAGTCCTCCTGTCGGAGACCCAAACTGAATTCTTACTCAACCAGAGCAGCTTCACTCAGAAGGAACAGTTTCAGAGCAGACGTGTATCAGATTGGAGACACAGATGGGACAGTCGGGGAGAGTGCTACATTTGGCAGAAAGTCACAAACAAAACATATCTGACTGTGCAGAACCAACAGGCTGGACAGATTCTGGGATAATAAGCAAAGCTTTGCTATGAAATGGGTCCTTCCCCAAAGCCAGCATTGGGTCCCCTTAAAAGATGCACCTACAGTGAGGTCTCAAGTACCAATCCGGAGCCTGTCAACCTGCATGTGGACTGAGGCAGTACCCTGGCCTCCAAGGAATGGTGAATATCATCAGAGATAATAAGAGATTGGGCCAGTAAGATGGTTCAGTGGGTAAAGGCACTTGCCGACAACCTGAGTTCGATCCCCAGGACCCACATAGAAGGAGAGAACAGACTACTGCAAGTTGTCCTCCAACCTCTACATGTACTCTGTGACATAAACATGTGTGCAAATAAATAAATCAAAATGCAATTTAAAAATAAAATAAAGGAGGCTGAGGAGATGTCCTACGCAGTCAGAGCATGTGCAAGCATGAACACTCATGTAAAAGGCCAGGGGTGGCCACGCACCTGTAACCCCAGCACTATGGGAGGGAGGCAGAGAAGGATCAGCAGGGCATGCTGGCTGCCAGTCTTGGGCCAGGCTCAGTAAGAGACCAGTCCTGAGGGGATAATGAGGCAGAGAGTGATAGAGCAGAACACCCAATGTTCCCCTCTGGCCTCCATGTGCACTTGAGCATAGGCTCCAGCAATCATACACATGCAACAAACATACATGGTCACATACATACAAGAGGGATAATAAAGAAATCAACTGCAATCAGTGATGGGAGCACCTTTGCTTTTCTGGCTGGCTTTTGGCCATTCTAATGATGTAAAAGTGATTTTGATTTTAAAGTGTAGAAGGTACTAATAAAAACATAATATATAAGACTTGTATGAGTCTTAGACCTTGTAGTCAGTATTTAAATGTCTACATGAATCTAATTTGCAACTTCATGATTTATTGCTTGTAACAAATATTTTAAGAATATTTAGAGAACTGTTAAATTGCTTAAAAATTAATAAATCAGACACTAGACAGAAAACATATAGTAGGAAGTGTTCCTATGATTACTAAGCCCAAGCTCCAAACCACACACCAAAGGTTATGAATATGAGGCTCAATGAGTTGTACTGCCCGTGTGCTCTCCATAAAGAAAATGCTGGTGGTAGCACAGATGAGACCTCAGAGACAGGACAGGAACTTGGAAGTATGTTGTAGAAGCTATTCTCACGCATATGCTTTTTTTTCCACCCTTAAATCTTTGCTCAGGTTGTTTGTTTACCTAGATTATCCCGTCTCTTCCCTGTCTAAAATTTAGCTTCTCTTCAAAACCCAGGGCAAATATCATCTCTCCCGCCATGTTTGCCTGGTGTCTAGGCAAGAAAGCTCTTCCCCATGTAGTACACATGTAGTATACAAGCAGTATACAAGGAGGGGAAGGGCCATGAGCATACATGTCTCGTTGTGCTCGAAGCACCTACTAGTGCAGGGACTTCCAAGGACTAGTTATTCGACAGCTGAGAAAATGAATGGATTCCCTGAACCCCAGAAATCCTGGGCAGACCCAGATGAACCCGTTCCCTTTTCAAATATGCTCCACAGATTACAAAGCTTCAGAAAGAAGAAAGGTGTGGCCCAAGGTGTTTGCCAGCAGGGGCTTCAGGCCCTTACCTCATACTCGAAGTTACCTCCCAGGGCACCGAGGTCCAGATGCAGGTTCTTGAGAAGCTCGCTGGAGTTTCGGACACTCTGCAAGCAAAAACAACGATGAGCAACATCTTAGGGTTTCCTTTGCTATGATAGAGTCCATGACCAAAAGCAACCTGGGGAGAAAAGGGTTTACTCCAGCTTGTAGCGCTCAGGTCACACTCCGTTACTGCAGGAACCCAGGGAAGAGACTAGAGACAAGAACTGATGCAGAGGCCACAGAGGAGTGCTGCCTTCTAGCTTTCTCCTCCTGGCTTGCTCAGCCTGCTTTCTTATACAGCCCAGGACCACCTGTTCAGGGATAGCATTACCCGAAACGTGCTGGGCACACATTAATCACTAACTTCAAAAATGCTTCACAGGCTTGCCTACGGGCCAATTTTATGGAAGCATTTTCTCAATTGGGGTTCCCTCTTCTCAGGTAACTCTAGCTTGTGTCAAGTTGACAAAAGAATAATAATAATAAGTCTTTAAAAATTGGCCAGCCCAACATGAAGGGCACGCAGAGGAGAGTAGGGGGCCCTAGCAAGGCTTTGGAGGACTCCAGGGCAGGCCCTCCATGAAGGCCTCACTAAGTAGCCCTTTGTCCAGGAAGCACAAGGCCAAGCAAGTATGCTGTATTCTCCAGATCAGACCTAAGAGGCATACAGACTGGTCAAGAAAGAAGGTTATGGGTGGGGGAAAAATCATTTTATTTTTAAAATGGCTTGGAGGATAGGCAAAGATGGATCCAATCCATGTATCCACCAACGATGAGGCATAAACAGCGCACAATGCGTAAGCACAACCGCCTTCAAAATTACATACTGAGCGAAAAGGTGCCAGACATCAAAGAGAAACACTGTGATTTTACTCATATAGAACATCTAGAACTGGCAAATTCATGAAAAAAAAGGGGGGGGGGGTCTGGAGGAAAAAAGGATTTATTGTTTAGTGGCTAGAATCTGGGATCATAAACAGGTCCTGAAAATGGACAGTGACGGTAACATAACAATATGGAAAAAAAATCAATATCCCTGAATTACTGAACAGTTAAAGTAAGTTAAAAATCTTATGCGTGTGAGTTCTTTACCACCATTTTTTTTAAAAGCCAGAGGGTTTCCAGGCCAGAGAGCAGACCTCATCATACCTGCTTGTCACTTTCCTCTTCATCCTCCTCGTTGGTCTCTTCCCCTAAAGCCAAGAGGCTGAGAGCATTCTTGCCCTCATGGACAGAGCCCAGGAGACCCTTTGCACAAACAGCAGTCTTGAGACCCTGTGGAGGCTCCAAAACAGAAAGGAAACAGGGGACTCACCAGGAAGACCTTCAGAACGACCCTGACATGCTCCCTCAATTCCTGCTTAGATGGGTCCCCAGTCAATTCCTACCATGTCCACGAATCTGAACTCTAATTCATACTGTGCACTCCCTCCCCAGTTCCTGCTGTCCCAGCCACATGGATGGGGAAATGAGCAAGGTGGCTCACAGCCCAGTCCACCCCCGCGGCCAGAGTGTCTCCTCTGAGACTACATGATGAACTAGCCTGTCTAAAGTGACCGGTCACCGTTCCAAGTGTGACACCCAAAAGGTCCCCACAGTAACAAAACACATGCACAGCAGAGAAGGGACTCACCAGCGTGGGTTCCCCAAGCTGCCCAGAATCTGCCGAGCTCCCCAGGCTCACACTCTGGGATCCACGTAGAGCACAGGGCGGGCCATCCCCAAGGCCTCGTAAGGGAGCCAGGCCCCAAAGAGGGGCCTGGACCAGGGCTAAGGGGGAACCCAGGACCTGGGCAACAGAACACATCTTGTTACAAACCCCAGAAACCACGTGATTCTCAGGGTGTCGGAGACAGCTATAAAAATAAAGCATCTAAATCTTGCCCGTTCAAATTTAAACCGCCTCCGTTTGGAGGCTGCTAATGAGACACAACATCCAGAAATACCACCGTGCCAAATGGATGAGAAATCGCAGGCCAGTTTCCTGATTCTGGTAACTTGTGCGCTAGCTCACATCTGGCAGATGCTTAGACTTGGGGCTCTGCTCCCCTTTCAGAAGCTACATGACAAGTGAGCAGGACAAGAGGCAGAGATAAAACCTCTCGGAAATCTCAATAGTTGATGCTTGGACCTGATAAGTCAAGAAATAGCAGTCTCAACAGGTTACTGATAAGGACAGGAGTAAGCTCCGGGAGAAAGCACAGCCTCCTGGGCGGGCTGTGCACACAGGAGGCTGCTACACTTAAGCATGCGCCTCGTTGTTCTCTGTGATCTGCTTTCCCTGGTTTTCAGGAGAGCCAACGGAAGGCTTCCTTCATGCAAGTGAGGACTGGAGTCAAAATCCAGGCTGGGTCAGAATCTGTGAACCCTCGGGCTACTCACAGCCTCTCACATTCCCAGTTCCTTCATCTGCCAGATGAAAAGGGCCCATGCTTGGACCTATGAGGTCTGCTAAGCAGCTCAAATGAGGTAAACACAAGGGGCTTCTGTAAGGGGCCCAGGGCTGTACATTATGGAATCACTGTTATTACAGGGATCTGTACTGTGATCGCCTGGCTTAACAGAAGCAAGAGGCCAGCGTAGGGTCTGGAGAGACGGCTCACTGATTAAGAGAATCTGCTGCTCTTCCAGGGGATCTGAGTTCACTCAGTTCCCATAACCCACTTCAGGCAGCTCACACACAACTGCCTATAATTCCAGTTCCAGACAATCTTTAATACCCTCTTCTGGCCTCCACAAGCACTTACACACACACCACACACACATTCTCTCTCTCTCTCTTTCTCTCTCTCTCTCTCTCTCTCTCTCTCTCTCTCTCTCTCTCTCTCTCACACACACACACACACACACACACACACACACACACTTTAAAAATAAAATCTTTAAAAAAAAAGATCAGCATAGCATCTTGGGGACACATTATAAAACTTTTCAAAACTTTTTCTCAAATTTACTATGTATAAAACAAAGAGAACTATTCAATTCTGCTCTAACTCCTAAGAAGTGAAAACAGAAAATGGAATCCAAAGGCCACAATCACCACCCTCTTGGTCAGTCTGGCCCAGGGAAGAGATCCCTGGACAAGTCTCAGAAGGGCCATTTTTCTGTACTCAGAGGACACCTGAGTCTTGACTGAGAGGTGAGGTAAGATTCACCCCTTACCTCTGTAGATAGCCAATCACCTGGCCTGTTGCAGAACATCTTTGTCAGGGAGAAAAGCTACAGATACATAAAATTGGCCAGTGATGCTGAACACTAGGCCCTGCTCATTCCCACAATCACCTAAGGTAGGTGCCACCACTATACAGAGAACCCACTTGAGTGAGGTGGGTGGGGGTCAAGAACCCTGTCCAAAATCACAGGCTTCGTTGAGGGAATTGAGTCCAGGATTATCTCAAAGAGAGTATTCCGTGTGGTTTTATGACTATGGTAGGAAAAAGTGCAGAAAGCTTCTCCCAGGGGACTGTGAGCAAACTGAGCCTGCCCTGCCTGCTCAGCCCTCCCACCAGTCCAAGCGTATCAGCAAGCAAAACCCTTCCCACACTGTATTTATAGAAAATTACAGACTCCTAACATAGCTAATTTGCTAACGTGCTGGGGGCTTGAGGGAGGGAGACAGGCATGCTGAGGGCTTTGTTCTCTTGAGCCTTTACTGAATCGGTAGTTAGCAAAGAAATTATACATCCCTGGCTCCTGGCTGATCATCGTCTATAGATGGCCATTAACTCTGAGCATGGGGCTGTGCGTGCCGGTGTCCTTCAGAGCAGATAAACTTGATGCCATTGGGCTAATTAAAACTTTCAGGATAATCTGTGGCTTATCCGATATTTATAGTACTACACTAGTTATTAGAACTAATGGAGAACCAGTGCGTGTTGGCAATTAGGGACCAGAGAGAACGACTGGGTAAAGCCACAGCTGGGCCACAGCAAAACAGCTAGGGAATTCAGACTGAGCCCTGTGGTTGCCATCCAGCTTGGTTTCTGAATGAGGAACAGGGTGAGTCTTGAAAGGAACAAAGTGAAAGAATGACAAGGCAAGCTCCACTCTCTGGAAAATCCCAGTTGGGAAGTCAAGTCACAAGCAGGGTCCACACAGCCTGACGTAGGTTAGTCATGAGATTTTTCTGGGGACCCTGGGAGGCAGGGAGTGGAAGCAGCTGCCTAGACAGCAGAGGCGGACTGTGAGCTCAGTCCTTCCTAAGAGTGTAACTCTAGTGCTGTGTGCCTCCAAGAAGGGATGTCCAGAGCTTTGGGGAAGAACACCTACTTTGAAGGACTCTTCTCTAGAATCAGCGGATAGGAAAGGCTCCCCAACCCCAGAAGGTGCCTGGATTCTGTATAAAGGATTGTCAACCCTAACCTTGCCCACACTCGGAAGCAATCCCTTCAAAGCATGTGAACCGCCCATGAGCATGACTGCATCCAGGGAAGGGAGCCCAGAGATTCCCTCAGTTCTAGCCTGCAGGTGATGGGGCAGAACAAACCTGAAGCCCAGGTATTCTTATCAAGTGGCCATCTGGGTAGTTAAGGGCCCTCAGTTACTGAAGGAGGTGTAAGCCTCAGAAAAGCAGACCTGAGGGCATCGGAGCAACCTCAGCTTCTGCTCCCTCCCTGCCAAACTCAGGGGCCCCAGGCCTGAGGCCCCACTTTCTAAGAAGCCTACCTGGTTGAGAAGTGGCATCTTGCTTGGCTCTGCAACAAGCCCAATGTCGGAACTCAGCTGGACTAGCCCCTGCCTGAGGTCGCCGCTCGGCTGGCACTGTGCTTGCTGAGAGGCCTCCTGCCCAGTAGGGGCAGAGACCACTTGTGGAGGATGTTCCAGCAGCTCTGGCCCCCAAGCCAGTAACCCCGAGTCCCTCTCCAGAGCTCTGATGGCCTTGTGTTCGCCCTCACTAGACATCCTGGAAGACTCTGTAGCCACGCAGCAGACCATACCGGTGATGTCTTTACATGGCATTTCCTGCATGTTCTCGGGCAGCCCCAGGCCCTCCAGCCGCCTGGAGATCTTGACCATCTGAAGGATGTGCTGGTAGAACCTCTGGTCCTCAGAGTAGTCTTCACTCTCCGACTGCTCCTCGGCAGAGCTCTGAATGTGGGACAGCTGGGGCACCAAGAAAGGGCAGAAATGCGCACCTCTAGGCCCTGGGCCTAACTGACCCATGCCAGGAATAGACCCCTGGGGACTCTGCAGGTCCCAGGGGAAGTTGTTTACCTCACCTAGGATCTGGGAGGCAAGGGGTGAGGCCAGGCTGCTGCCCTCTCCACTACTGCTATCCGAGTCAGTCCCGGGCACATTAGGCTTCCTGTCTTCAATGGGAGGCTCTGGAGACTCAGGTGGATGGTGCCTCTCTTCACTAGCAGAACCCCCTGAAAGGGGCTTTGCAACTGGTTCTGATACCAGAGTATCAGGTGGCATCAGCGAGAGTCTCTGTGGTGAATCTTCAGCTGAGGCCTCTGGAACCTCAGGAGTAGCATGCTCTACTTCCTTGCAACTCTCTGGGGTGTCCTTGTTGACAAGCTTGGAGACCTGCCCCATCCATCGTCCTGGGTGCTCTCTCCTCCATCTCCCCCTACCCAGGTCCCCACCTTCCCCAGGAACTCCCTGCCAGTTCAAGTCCTCTGCTGGGCTGCTCTCTAATAAATAGCGCTTGTTCTTCCTGGCAGGCAGTACATGGTCAGACGAACAAAGGGACAGAGAAGGCTCCTCCTCAGAGGATGGTAAGGGAATGGGGCTCTGACCTTTATCCCCTCCAGGGCCAGTGCAGCTCAGTGTGGCTATGCTGTGACTATGCTGCTCCCCTTTCAGCTGCAGGCCTCTGGAGGCTTCAGAGAGCTCAGAGTGGACAGGGGTCTGGCTCTTGCATTCTAACACATCCCGCCCATTCTGAAGTAGTTCGGTGTTCTGGGGACCCCCAGTGCCAAGTTTCTGCTGTCTGGTCCTCAATTCCAGCTTTTCTATTTCAGGGTCTGAAAATCCCATGTAGATTTTCTCTGTTGCCTTCTGAGCTGACTCCAGACCCCGTGGGTCTCCTAATTCTGTCTTGCATTGCACCGGAGGCCTGCCTAAGATTTTCTCCACATCAGCAAAGATCTGGTGGGTTCGAGAAGCTTGGCCTTTGGAGAGTGGCTGCAGCTTACCAGGAAGGGCACCCATGAGAGGCCACGGGGTGTCACCCAACATGCATGGGCTCCTCCCTTTCTTAAAGGAGGCCTCACTCCTAGCCTGTACTTCTTGGTCTAGGTCCAGATCGGCAAGCCCAGGTGCTGGGAGAGGGGACAGGCCACGAAGAAAGGAGGAAGAAGGCAGAAGTCCCTGCTCAGGCTGTGTTTCCTAGATGGGTATATAAACATGCAGAAAAAACTAAGACTGACCTTCTGATGGATTTTTGCTACCTCAGCCCAAGACCCACAGCAGAAAACCACCCTCCTTAAGGTAAGGCAGAAACCAGAGAGAGAAAAGAAAGGCCAAAGCTCTCTTAGGCCAAATATATGCCATTTTCTAGGTTCTAGTTCCCCCCTACAGAAAGAAAGAAAACAACCATATTAACAGCCTATAAACCTTGCTCCATAGAGCCTGGGGACTTGATACCTAGGGAGCTACCATGGTGCGAAGGCTGCAGTATGAGTGACAGGTAAACCAGATTAGCCCTGTTTGTTTTTAATCCAGCCTCTACAGAGCAGCCATCTGAAGTCAGCATTTCACCACTAGTCAGGGTCTAGAAACCACAGCCATGTGATTGATCCCTAAGCTTCCTCAAGCCCTCAGGTTCATGATCAGTTAATTTTATAAAAGCCTAATTGAGGACTTCCAGAAATGTCCTATGAGGAAGAGAAGAAAGGAAGCCTGGGAAACTCAGTCTGACACAGCACAAGTTGGCACTGCTTAAAAGACATCCAGTCACAGAATCTTGGGGCTACAAGAAAGCCTTAAAAGAATCAATCAACCACCTTCTACAAATATACTAGCCAGCCAGCTGGGAGCGTGCCTCTCCAGAGGGCCCAGAACACCTGATCCTAGGTAGCCCGTGAGCCTCAGGCCTGACCCCTGGACAAACTCAAGCTTGAGGTGCCTGGCCTGAGCCCTAACAATCCCACTGAGGACCTGGGGCTGTCCAGCCATCCTTCTTTACTGGACCTACAGAAGGGGCCCTTTCTAACAAGGAGCTCCCGGAACTCAAACACACACCCAGAGCCAAGTCAGTCACCCAAGCCCATCTTGAGTCAGGCTGGGGCCTGCCAGGTGCCAAAATAGCATTTCAGATTATCCTGGGTTGATGAAAAAGCCAACATCCACCTTCCGCTTTTCAAATACATGATGATAATAGAAAATTTTATTTGGAAAGCACCTATCTTCAGTTTTCTGTAGGAAGGGGCTTCTTACCCTTTTCTTAGAATCATGTATAAAGCCCGGGGGCAGGGAGGCAGAGCAGCAACAGAACCTGAACCTAATAAAGGACTGAAGGACTTAACAACTATTCAAAGCCAGAACTGACACCTCAGGAAAGAAGAAAACAGGGCTGGGGATATAGCTCACTGGTAGAACACTTGCCTAGGAATCTCAACATGGGGAGTGGGGGAGAGCACCAGGTGGCACACAAAATCAAAAGGACAAAACCACTGCACCATTGAGAGTTGCAAGACTTCCCAGCGCTGCCCACAGGGCTGAGCTGAGCTGCCAGCCCTATGCCTGCATGAAGGGAACAAAGTTCGTCCTGAACCGCAGGGCCGCACTTTACTAAGCTCTTACTCAGCCCCTGCTCAAGTCAGGGTGATGACTTCTACCTCCTAACTTCAGACATGCTGAGGGTCAAACAAATCATGGGCAGAGCCCTCTGAACTCAGACAAGAGCTGCTGGAAACCAGTGAGCATGACGCAGTTTAACTGCTGCTACCCTCCGCTAGCCAAGGCCGCTGGCCACAAAGACCACTGATGACGTCGACAAAGCTGATGGCATGTATGTATCAATTATAGGCTGACCTCAAACTCCTGATCCTCCAGCCTCAGCCCTCCAAGTACTAGGACTGCAGGCATTGCACCACCAAGCCCAGCTTCCCTTTTAGAAGGCTCTGGTGTTCTGACAATTTTAAGATAATGACAAACAATGAGCCCACGCCCAGGGCAGCCTGGCTCGCTCCAGTCTCTCTGCTCCCCACTCCTCAGGAGTGACAAGTTCCCCGCCACTTCTTTGTCAAATGCAAACATGGTCCCTGCCCTGCTGAGCTCACGCTGTCACTAATCCTATCATGTAACACATGCTACCCAAGGGGAGAAAAGGCATTATTAAGAGAACAAACAACTATTAAACACTGAAAGAAAAATCTACCCTTTGAATTAGACAATGTCCTGTCAAGAATTCATTATTGTTTTAAATCCTGGAGGGTCTCCATACCCCCTTGGGTTGTAGCCCTGGGTAGGAGCTGGCTTCAGGCGAACTCACCAGAGGACTTTTGGAGATCTCTTTGTCCTTCTTGTTTTTCTTTTCTTTTTTCTTTTTCTTGTCTTTCTTCTTAATGGCCCCAGGAGCCAACCACTTCTCTCGCTCTTGGATCACCAACTTCCGATAGTGCTCATCACAAGGATGGTCCCAAATGGACTGCCCAGTGTCAAAGTTGAAATAGTAAAGGTCACCTGTGATGTTCTGGCTAGGGGTGAGTAGAGTTCAGAAGTTAGTCCCTTCCAAGGTCTGGCAAGAACAGAATTCAATAAAAAAGAAGAAATATTGGAATATATAAAATAACTTATAGCAATGGATAGTTATTTTTTAAAGTGTGCTAAACATTAAATTTGACACTAAAGAATAAACAAATAAGAAACTGAAAAATAGACCTAGGAAATTACCCAGAATACAACATGGAAGATAAAATGGTATTTTTAAATATGAGAAATAAATCAAAGACATGGAGGATAAAATATGGATATTCAAAGCTGCAACAGCAGCTTTTTTTTTCTTCATCTTATTTTTTTTTTAGCACAAGCAACAAACTTCTGAAAGATTACTCAAGAAAAAGAGATGCCTAAAAATGAACTAATTAATTTCTTTTAACAATTTATTTTACTTTATTTGTATTAGTGTTTCGGCTGCATGTATGTCTGTATGAGGGTGTCAAATCCCCTGGAACTAGAGTTGCAGACAGTTGTGAGCTGCCATTTGAGTACTGGAAACTAAACCTGGGTCCTCTGGAAGAGCAGCTGGTGTTCTTAACTGCTGAGTCATCTCTCCAGTCCCAATTTTTTTTTTTTTTTAAACAGGGCTGGAGAGATAGCTCAGCAGTTAAGAGCACCGGATGCTCTTCCAGAGGACCTAGGTTTGATTCCCACCACATGCATGTTGGCTCAGAACAGTCTGTACAACAGTCTGTGACTCTAGTTCCAGAGGATCTGACATCCTCTTTTGAAATCCATAGGGGGAAAAAAAAAACCCACATAAAATAAATTAAAAACGAATTATCCAGAGCTGGGGATGTGGCTCAGTTGATAGAATGCTTGCCTAGAATGCAGAAAGCCCTGGGTTCAAGCCCCAGCACTGCATAACGCATCAACATAATGTAAAGTTTTAAACTGGGGCTGGAGAGATGGCTCAGTGTTTAATAGTACCTGCCACCCTTGCAGAAGACCAGGGCTCAGCTTCTAGCACCCACATGTCAGCTCACAACTGCTTGTAAATCCAGTTCCAGACTTTTGACACCCTTTCAGGCACCTGCATTCACGGCATATATACAGACAAGCAGGCACACACATATACATGCAAAAGAAATTTTTTAAATTATGTTTCTATACACATTATTTGAAACAGTACTTTCGGGTCTGAGACAGTAGCGGTGGTCCACCCCTCTAATCTCAGCACTCAGGATGTAGAAGTTGGAGGCCCTAAAGTTCAAGGTCATTACATCTCTTTCAATTTGAGGCCAGCCCAATTTAAAATGTCCTAGGTTACATGGAAAGACTGTCTCAAAGGACAAAACAAAGCAAAAACACTGGCCTGAATACTCTTATACCTCATGGGGCAGGGATGAGAAAGCATCTCCTTACGGAGTCCTGGCTGGGCTGGAACTCCCTATATAGACTAGGCTGGGCTGGCCTCAAACTTACAGCAATCCTCCTGCCTTTGCCTTTTGCTTTTGTGTGCATAGCCACATGCAGCTTTATTTTAGAAATATTTAGAAATATTTTAGAATATTTAGAAATATTTTAGAACTGGATTTGAAGTTAAAACTTTTCCCACAAAGAAAATTCTAGGCCCAGATGATTGCAATGGTAAATTATATCAAATATTTAAAGCAGAAATAACAGCAATCTACACAAACTTGTCCGTGTCCATAAACCTGAAGAGGAAGGAATTCCCATTCTATGAGGACAACAATAACATGGCATAAAACAAGATAAAGACGTTATGAGAAAATGATACTATAGACCAGTGTCCCCCAAGGACACAGATGCAATAACACTTAATGTAATTTTAGAAGATCAAATCCCATAAAATATAAAAAGGATCATATATCATGACCAAGTGGAGTTATCCCAGGAATATGAAACTTGGTATAATGTTTGAAAATTGGGGTCAGAGAGATGGCTCAGCTAGTGAAGATGCTTACTGCCAAGCCTAAGGACCTGCGTTCCCTTCCAGGATCTCGCATGGTAGAAAGAGAGAGCCAACTCCCACAAGATACCCATACCCATTCTGATCTCCATACTTACATGGTATGTCCACATATAGATGATAGATAGATAGATAGATAGATAGATAGATAGATAGATAGATAGATAGATAGATAGATAAACATACAAATGGGTAGATAAATTAATAAAAATGTAATGAAAAATTAATTGATAAAAAATATTTGAAAGTTGCTGGGTGATGGTGGAGGTGGAGGTGGAGGTGGAGGTGGAGGTGGCAGTGGCACACACCTTTAATCCCAGCACTGAGAGGCAGAGGCAGACAGAGCTCCCAGTTCAAAGCCAGCCTGGTCTACAGAGCAAGTTCAAGGACAGCCAGGGCTACATAGAAAAAAACTTTGTCTCACAAAAAAAAAAAAAAAACCAACTCATTCAATAAATTTGACTATAAGAAAAGACTAAAAGCTGGGCAGTGGTGGCGCATGCCTTTAATTCCAATACTCAAAAGGCAGAGATAGGTGGATCTCTGAGAGTTCAAGGCCAGCCTGGTCTACAAAGTAAGTTCCAGGACAGCCAGAGTTACAATAGAGAAACTCTGTCTTGAAAAATAAAAAACAAAACAAAAAGAAAAACACAAAAAAACACATAATCTTACAAACAGACATAGAAAAGCACAGGATAGAATCCATCTGTTACTTCTCCAAAGTCTCAGTGAGCCAGCAACAGAAGAAAGTCATTTACAGGAAACCTACAGCCAACAGCTACATAATGATGGAAGACCAAAAGCTTCTGCCCTAAGAGCAGGACCAAAGCAGACATCCTCTGTCACCACCTCTACTTAATGATGCTGAAGGCTCTGGTCACTAAGGTACAAAATAGAAAGAAAAGGCAGTCAGATTAGACAGGAGGAAGCAAAAGATACTTTATTCCTAGGAGACACAATCACTTCTGTAGAAAATCCTACAGAATCTTAAAATAAATAAATAAAGCTACTAGGCCTGACATAATTGATTTTAGCAAGGTTGTAGAGAGCAAGATCAATATACAGAAACCAGTTTTACTTCTCTATAAAAGCAACAAACAACTGGAAACTGAAAACACGGCACTTACAGAAGCATCAAATACGAACTACTTAGGGACAAATCTGAAAGAGGCAAGACACGTACACAAAAACATATCTTAGAGATATTAAAGGAAACCTGAATAAATGGAAACAGACTGTGTTCATGGGCTGGAAGATTCAATATCATTTAAGATGCCTATTCTCCCCAAATTGATTCATATGCAGTCCCAATCCAAACAGTAAGGTGACAGGATAATGTTTAAATTCACATGAAAATGCAAAGAACTTATAATGAAACACTGAAAATTGAAACAAAGGGCACTAATGCTCTCTCAGAAGACCCAGGTTCAAATCCCAGCATCCACATGGTGGCTCACATCTATCTGTAACTCTAGTTCCAAGGAATCCAACTCCCTCTTCTGGCCTTTTAGGCACCAAATATGCATGTGGTACACAGATTAAACACGCATGCAAAATGCCTATAAACATTAAAATAATTAATAATAATAACAAAAAGAAAATGGGAACAAGATTGGAATATCTACCCTGAAAGATTTCAAGACTTATAAAGCCGTGTGATGAGGGGAGAATGGCACAAAACATATTACATCAATGCCAGAGAGCAGGAAATACAGAAACTGAATTTTTTTAATGTCTATGGGTATTTTGTCTGCGTGTATATCTGGCACCACACGTGTGCCTGGTGCCCTTGGAGGCCAGAGGGGAACATGGAATCCCCTGGAACTAGAGTTACAGACTATTATGAGTCACCACGTAGATGCTGCTAATTAAACCTGGGTCCTCTGGGAGAGCAGCCAGTGTGCTTAACCATCTAGCCACCTCTCTGGACCCAGAAACAGACTCTCTTAGGCATGGTTAGTCCAAAAAACATTTTAATGTTGTTCAGTATAAGAGTTTGGTTTTTTGGGGTTTTTTTTTGTTTTGTTTTGTTTTTCTTTAAGAATGTGGTACACCTTAAGTGGGGACATTTATAGAGTGCTCGGGTAGCATGCACTGGGCTCTGTGCTCCAGCCTCATTAACACACACAAATAAAATGTGGTGTGTCTAATATGGAAAAGTACACAACTGATAAAGATAAGCAGGTAAGATAGTGTGATGATTAGTTTTAAACATCAACTTGCCACAACCTAGAATCACCCAGAAACAGTCTCAATTGAGGAATTTTCTGTATCTGATTGGGCTATGGGCATGTCTGTGGGGGACTGTCTAGTTAGTTTACCCAGCCCATTGTGGGTAGCATCATTCTCTGATTTGGGGCTTTAGACTGTGTAAGAGTAGAGAAAAGTAGAGCTTTGAAAGGTATGCCTTTAATCCTAGCACTCTGGAGACAGAAGCTATGAGTTCAAGGTCAGTCTGTTGTACACAGTGAGTTCTAGACAGGCCAGGACTATACATTGAGATTCTGTCTCAAAACAAACAGAAACAGAGAGAATACCTAGGTAGCAAGCTAGCGCATAGGCACATCCATTTCTCTCCCCCCTTGACTATGGACACAATGTGACCAGCTGTCTCCAGCTCTTGCCCCTGGACTTCTCAACACCATGGACTGTAACCTAAAACTGTAAGCTTTCTCCCCTAAACTGCTTTTGGTTAACGTATTTTATCACAGCAACAAAAGTGAAACTGTTGCGGGCAGATAAACTATGCATGGTGGCACATTCCTATAATCCCAACATTCAGGAGGCTGAGGAAGGAGAATCACAGCCAGCCTGGGCTACATAGTAAAACCTCGTCTTAAAATTAAAACAAAACAAAAAAAATTAATAAATAAACAGGTATAGTGGTGCACACCTATAACCCCAGCACATGCAAGAGGATCAGGAGTTCCTGGACATCCTCATAAATGATATAAGATGAAGTCCAACCTAACACCCACAAGACCTTATCTCAGAAGAAAGAAAATAAATAAAAATGAGACATGGTGGTACACACCTGTAACCCAAGCACTCAGAATACTGAGGCAGAAGGATCGCAAGTTTAAGGCCAGCCTGGGCTACATAACAAGATTGTCTCAAAAGGAAAAAAATAAATAAATAGACCTACATATACTGACATAGAACGAGAGTGCATATAATGTAACAGTTTTTATTAAAACAATAAAATGACAAGTGTATGTGGGGGCTGGGGTGTTAAAAGTTCTAGAAGGAATTTACCAACGGACAGTAATTACACTTGGGAAAGAGAATGGGTTAAAAATGACATGCACAAATAACTTTTAATGACTTATGCTACTTTAGAAAATGAAAAATAGTTCACTTTCTCCCTGTAGGACAAGAGAGTATCAGCCACACTAGCAGGTACATGAAGGCAGCTGGCATAAGGCCTGGCACACAGCTGGCTCTAAACCAGCCAGTTCCCCACCCTCCATCAGAGAGGGCACTACTGGGACAAAACAGAAAATGCTCTCTTCCAAACACAAGCTTGAGTTCTCAGCACCGGGAATACTGTCGGAAGCGCTAACAGATTTCCTAGAAAAAAGATGTGAAACTGGAGATGGTCCAAGGAGAGGCAGCTAAGAGACCAACAGAACAAGGAGCTGTGAGTGAGGAGAGCTGAAAGGAGCTGTGCCTTCAGCTGAGCGGAGCAAGGTGGATAGCGCAGACAACCTGAATCTCAGCCAGCCTGGTAAATGGCTGGTAAGAGAGGCACAAATCACCTAGCCCACCAAATGCACCTTCCCAGCGATGAGAAGACCCTAGGACTCCTCAGGACTAGTTTAGAATGAACTGGAAGCCCTTCCCTGAGATGAGATGTAGACTTAGGGTCACAGCTTTAGGAAGACAACTTGGAGAGGGATCTGCCCCCATGATGAGAGAGGACAGAGAAGACACGCAGCACTGAACAGTGTCACCGTGAGTGGAGACGGGGCAGTCCTCGGGAGGAGGGAGCTGGCAGCAGTGGGCTTGGCTTATTTTAGCTTCCTCTCCTGGGGCACTGTTTTCTCGCTGTAAACCTCTGCTTCTAGGAGATAACCTAGTGATTTCTCTCACAATGCATTCAGCTTTCAGGGAATTCAAAAATATCAGTGAATCCATGAAGATGCCATGCAAGACTAAGTTACACAAGAGACTGAATAAGCCTGGCAACCTGAGTTCAATCCCTGGAACCCATACAAAGAAGACCGACTCCACAAAGATGTCCTCTGATGTCCACACTGTGCCCATGCACACACATGAACACAATAATGATTTAAAGAGAGAAAAGAGCCAGGCAGTGGTAGCGCACACCTTTAATCCCAGAATTCAGGAGGCAGAGGCAGGCAGATCTCTGTGAGTTCAAGGCCAGCCTGGTCTACAGAATGAGTTCCAGGACAGCCAGAGTTACAACAGAGAAACCCTGTCTTGGGAAAAGAAAGAAAGGGGTAGTGGAGCAAGGAAAAAAACAGGAAGGAAGGGAAAGAAAGGGAAGGGAAGGGAAGGGAAGGGAAGGGAAGGGAAGGGAAGGGAAGGGAAGGGAAGGGAAGGGAAGGGAAGGGAAGGGAAGGGAAGGGAAGGGAAGGGAAGGGAAGGGGGAAGGGGGAAGGGGGAAGGGGGAAGGGGGAAGGGGGAAGGAAGGGGGAAGGGGGAAGGAAGGGGGAAGGGGGAAGGAAGGGGGAAGGGGGAAGGGGGAAGGAAGGGGGAAGGAGGAAGGGGGAAGGGGGGGAAGGGAAGGGAAGGGAAGGGAAGGGAAGGGAAGGGAAGGGAAGGGAAGGGAAGGGAAGGGAAGGGAAGGGAAGGGAAGGGAGAATACGCTACATAAATTTAAGGATGGCAGAGCAACATGTTGCCAAGGGAGACAGAAATCTTTTGCCAAACCTGTGTGGCCTCACTACAAACTCCTTTGGCCTCAGCATCTATTTCAGACATATTGAATGAAGAGAAACAGCTGTCGCCTTTTCTGTGTATGTGCATTCTCACATGAATACTGATGTGCATCCATGTGGCGGCCAGAGGACAAAGGCAGGCATTGCTACACAAGAGCCATCCACCTTGCTTTGAGACAGTCTCTCACTGGCCCAGTGTTCACCAGGTAGACTAGACTAGGTGGCCAGCAAGCCCCAGGAGTATGCCTGTCCCCACTTCCCTATGCTGAGATTTCAAGCAAGTACCACCATGTTTGGCTTTTCGTAAAGGATTCCTGGAGACCAAATTCAGGACCTCATGGTCTCAGGGCAAGCACTTGATAGACTGAGCTATCTCCCCAAACCCCACCGCTGTCACTTTTAACACTCTATCAGTATGCAAGGACCAACAAGGACTCCTCCTCGGTGTGACCAGCTCAGACACCAGTGTGAGAGGACCAAGCCAGGGTGGCAGCTCTGTGGTCAACAAGTACATTCAGATTTCAGATCCTATCCCAGGGATCTTAAAGTCAACCTGCTCAGCCCTGAAACAAGAGGTAACCTGCAGAGGAATGGCAACCCTGCCCCTGGACATTAAAACTAATCTCCAGGACATGGGGAAATGGCTCAGATAAAGTGCCTATCATCTAAAAAAAAAAAAAATAATCAATTAATTAAAAAAAAAAAAGAGCCAGAGGCTGGAGAGATGCAGCTCAGAGGTTAAAACTGTGCACTGCTTTTGCAGGGGACCTGATTTCAGTTCCCAGCACCCCCATCAGGCAGCTTACAACCTCCTATAACTCCAGCTCCAGAAGATACGATGCCCTCTTCTTGCCTGGCCTCTATGGACAACTGTACTTACATTGCACATACCCACACATGTACACATAATTAATGTCTTAGTCAGGATTACTATTGATATGATGAAACACCAAGACAAAAATGCAACTTGGGGAGGAAAAGGTTTATTTGGTTTACATATCCCAAGTCACGGTTCACTGAGGAGAGCCAAGGCAGGAACTCAAACAGGGAAGAAACCTGGAGGCAGGAGCTGATGCAGAAGCCATTGAGGAACACTGCTTACTAGCTTGCTCCTTATGGCTTGCTCATCCTGCTATAAGAAAATAGAACCCAGGACCACCAGTCCAGGGTGGCATCGCCCACAATGTGCCAGGCCTACCCCACCAATCACTAATTAAGAAGATGCCCTACAGGCTTGCCTACAGTCCTATCATATGGAGGTATTTTCTCAATTGAGGTTCCTTCCTCTCAGATAACTCTAGCTTGTGTGAAGTTGACAAAAAACTAACCAGCACAATTAGAAATAAACCTAAAATACAAAAACAAAAAAAAGGGGCTAGAGAGATAGTTCAGCAGTTAAGAGCACTTGCTGATCTTGCAGAGGACCAGGGTTTAACTCCTAGCACCCACCTGGTGGCTCACAATTATCTCTAACTACAATTCCAAAGAAGCTGATGTCCTCTTCTGGCTTCTGCAGGTACCTGGCACATACATGGCACATATACATATATGGAGATAAAATATTTATACACTTAAAATAATATCAGACAGGCATGGCAGTGCATATCTGATGTACACACAAACACATGTACACACACCACTAAATTCCAGAGTCAGGTTCCTCTGCCTATGACAGGGCCAACTTAGTGAGCCACTGCAATGACTTACCATGGTTTCCAGCCCTTGGGCAATGGAGCCTCAATACCCTCCCTCGCCAGCCACATCAGTTCTGGTTCCTTGATGGGGTCAATGCCAATCACTCTGGCAAAGTCAAGGATTTCTGCAAAAAGAGGAAGAGGGCAAAGGAGAGGGTAGGAGAGTAAGAGAGAGAAGGATGGGAAGGGGTGGAAAGAAGTGAAATTCAGTCAATTCTTTTCTGGATTTTCCTTTACTCTCCAAGTTTTCTTCAATGATAAAATATGATTTCTCTAAATATAAATAATAAACATAAAAAACTACAGCTAGCGAGGTGGTAGTGGTGCACACCTTTAATCCCAGTACTTGGGAAGCAGAGGCAGGAGGATCTCCGTGAGTTCTGGGCCAGCCTGGTCTACAGAGTGAGTTCCAGGACAGCCAGAGTTACAACAGAGAAACCTTGTCTGGGGCGGGGAGTTCAAGGTCATCTTCAGCTCCACAGTGAGTTTGAAGCCAAACAGGCTACTTGAGACCGTCTCAAAAAGCTTTAAATAATCAAATAAACAAACAGAATAGTTTCTTTACATCACAATTTATAAATGGCATCTGAATCAAGTCATGCTACCTCCAAACTCCCATGAATATAATCTGAAACCACAGTTAACAAAGGGAGAGAGAGTAATGAAACCAAGACTTCACAGTAGGGAGGCCTCAGGAAGGACCCAAAGCCACAGCAGGAACCATCCAGGATGGGGGCAGCCTTACCAGAAGATAAGCTCTCAAGATTTACAAGAGCCGGACACAATGCACATGTCCCTCAGGCCCCAAGTGAGCTCATAAACTACACATGACTGAGCTCTTTGAGGACATTGCAAACACACAGAACGTGAGCTAAATAGTGCGTGTTGTGACGGTGACATGTACCATGTGCCACTGCAACAGACAGAAGGCAGTGCCTGGTCCTCTGAGGCACAGGAGGGTACCCCGCTGAGAAAGTAGATGATATTCAGGTGGCCTTTTCCCCATCTAGTGAACCCCTCTTCTAAAAGGCAATTGCCCTTACTCAATTATACTATATACTTTGGACTCTACTTCCGATCTACTTTCGGAATCAAACAAAAGAGCCCTTTGTCAGAGATCTGGAAGACACTATGCACTATGACTATGCTAAGAGCAATCTCATCTTTGGGGAAAAAAGACAGGTGATAAGTCCATTGGAACATGTCACTGGTGGCCACAGGAATAATGAAATAAATACCCAGGCTTAAGTCTTGTCTAAGCAAGACAGGTATCACCAATATAGGTCATCCCTATGGAGAAATAGAGAATAACACACCTGGGGACTAGGAAATCACACTTTTTCTAAAGAGCCAGCTGGCACTCGACTGGCCAGAGAATGACTTATGGAATAATTTCACCTTTTTTAGTTTTTGAGACAATGTGTCATTTAGAACTCTCTATGTAGCTCAGGCTAATCTCAAACTTACAAACCTCCTGCCTCAGTTTCCCAAGTGCATATTACAGGCATATGCCACCCTGCACAGCTTCATCATGACTGCCTCCTATGAACCACATACTCTGTGCCATGAGAAAAGCTAAAAATAGTCACTGTCATAACAAGAGACAGACAGCAGAGATGTGAATATAAACACTCAGGCTGGAGAGATGGCTCACTGTCTAGGATTCTGCACTCCCCTTGCAGAAGACCAGAGTTCAGTTCCCAGCACCCATGTTGGATGGCTCACAACCTCATGTAACTCCAGCTGCAGAGGATCCAATGCCTCTGGCCCCTGCACCTCCTTGTAGTCATGTGCGTGTGTGTGTGTGTGTACATACACACACACACATTTATACATAATTTAAAATGAATCTTTAAGAAAAGATAAATACACAGAGAGAATTCTTATTCTCAGAAATACAATGAAGTAGATATCAAGGTGGAGTGTGCTCCTTCAGAAAGGATGGCCAAGGATTTCAGCAATGGGGACACTAGAATAAAGAGCCGGTGCAACGGACCTGTGCCAAGGTACATCTTAGCCCATCTGAGGACTGCCAGAAACCAACTCGACTGCACAGTTAACTGGCAAGGTGGGAGAGCCTGTCACAAAGAACCCAGAAGCCTCACCATCGATAATGAATATGTGAAAGGCCATTGAATTCAACCTGGAAATGGTCCATTTTGCCCTGTAAGACCACTGATACTAGATGGAACACAGACCAGGCAATGCAGAAACAAGATCACAAAGCTGAGCGAGCAGGAAGCCACTGGGGCAGAGAAGGTGATGTGGCTTTGGCTAGAGCACAAAAAGCTAGATGTTGGGCAGAAGAGTTCTTTTTTTGTTTGTTTGCTTGTTTGTTTTTTCTTTATCCTAGAAAAACCTTTATGCAAACCAGGTGAGGTAGCACATGCATGTAATCTTGACACTCCAGAGGCAAAGGTGATGAGATCACCGCCAGTCTCAGGTCAGCCTGACCTACATAGCAAGACCCTGTCTAAATTTTTAAAAAGGAGGAGGAGGAAAAGGAAGAGAAGAAAAGGAGGAGGAGGAGAAGGAGAAGAAGGAGGAGGTGGAGGAGGAGGTGGAGGAGGAGGAGGAGGAGGTGGAGGAGGAAAAGAAATCCCAGCACTCAGGACACAAACACAGGAGGATTTATTTCTGTTAATTCTAGACCAGCCTGGTCTATATAGCAAGTTCCAGGCCAGCTGGGGCTGCAGAATGAGATAGAAATCAAGCAGCCTTTACCTTTACCATGCTCAGGACCATGCATGTTACAGATTTCAATTCCTTCTGGTTCTGGAATTTTGCAAAGACTTTACAAGTTAAGGATCCCTCATCAGAAATGTCTCATCGGAAAGGCAGATTTGGGAGCATTTGGGATTTTGAATTTTCAGGTATGCATATCTTGAATTCCAGAAACAATGTGTGGTGACCCATATCTGTAACCCCAACATTTAGAAGATGGAGATACAAGGATTAGGAGTTCAAGACCAACTTGGACTGCACAGTGAGGGTGAGGCCGGCAGGGCTTAAGAGGAAGGAAGGAAGGAAGGAAGGAAGGAAGGAAGGAAGGAAGGAAGGAAGGAAGGAAGGAAGGAAGGAAGGAAGGAAACAGATGCACACACTCTCACACAAACAGTTTAAGCTACAGATTGAGATCCTGCCTCAAAAAAAAAAAAAAAAGATAAAGAAAACTTTAAGTCAGTAAGCAAGATGGTTCAGCAGGTAAAGACATTTGCAGCCAAGCCTAATGACCAGAGTTCGATCCTGGGGCCCACATGGTGGAAGGGGAGAACTGACTCTTGTACATAGCACACGCACATACAGTAAATAAACGTAAAAATAAAGACAATCTAAAGGCATTCAAGAATAGCACAAAAAAGATACAAGGGCAGGAATACAAGATTCTTGGAAGGAAGACTTCACAAAGACAGCAATCCAATATTCATCACAATACCTCCAGGTGCCAACAGTCCTCCCATACACTGCCCTACCTAGAGCTTGACAAGTCATGGGGTAATAAAACAAGATGGCCGAGAACACTGGCCAAGAAACTGCAACAAGAATAGCCCTACTCAGTATTAGAATCTGACAGAGCCCCGGTAACTCAGAGCATGACTCTGATGTGGCTAGACAGTCCAATGGGAGAGAAGAGACAGATCCTAATGCACACAGCAATAGCCCGGCCAGCGGGTAGATGAGCTATCCCATTAATGGCATACTAACTAAACTAGAGCGTGAGAGAAATCAGTTCTCCTTTGGTGGAGAAGGTTTTTCTATCAATGATACGTACATAACTCAGAGGCCATTCACCAACAGACTGATGATAGACAACATAAAAATTACAAAATCTAGGCCGGAGAGATGGCTCAGCAGTCAAGAGCCTTGGCTGCTCTTCCAGAGAACCTAGGATCAATTCCTAGCACCCACATGGAGGATCACAACTGTCTGAACTCCAGTTTGATGGGATCTGGCCATCTGTGGGCACCAGATATACACCTAGAATGGAGACATACATGCAGACAAAACATACACATAAAAATAAACAAACCTACAAAGAATTTTTTTCTTAATTACAAAATCTGGGGCTGAGAATACAACTCAATGATAGAGTATGTCCTTAAAATCTGGGTTCAGTCTCTAGTACCAAAGAATGAACAACAGAAGAATAGCTGGGTGGTGACTCCTACCTGTAACCCCAGCACTTGGGAGGCTGAAGCGGAGAAAGCTATAAATTGGATCTCACAAAATGGAAGTGGGGGTGGGGGCAGCAAGATGGTTCAGCAGGTAAAGGTGCTTGCCACCGATCCTGAAGAGTGGGGTCTAATTCCTGTAATCCATGTGGTGGAAGGAGAGAACTACTCTCATAGACTGTCCTCTGACCTTCACGTGTGTACTGTGAAGTACTGTGTACTTTATGCCACCCTCCAGTACATAAATGCTTAAAAACTAATTAACAACAAAAATAAAGAATACGTATAATTTTAAAACTTCTACATGGCAATCAGCAAACACACTAGGCGGATAAGCAAATTGAAAGTTCTAAAGTGGGATCCTAGACTCCCGGGGGGCCATGTGTGGTCACCGTCTCTACCGGGTCCACAGACCACCTGAGCTGGAGGTGTAAGCGTGGCTCTCTTATAATAAAATCTTATTGACAAAAACAGTCAAGGTGCCCACTTGGGCTCAAAGGCTATAGTTTGTCATCCTCTGATCTAACCCAAATATACTGAGCAGCCCTGTGCATGGACCAACACTGTACTGGAAAACTAAAAGCAAATCAGGAGCTGCTCTTCCAGAGGACACAGGTTCGATTCCCAGCACCTACATGGTAGCTCACAACCATCAGTAACTCCAGCTCCAGGGGATCTGATGGCCTCCTCTAGCCTCCTCAGGTAACGCACACATATGGTACACAGACAGGCATGCAGGCAAGAACACCCATACACATAAAATAATTATTTTAAATTGTTTTAAGTAAATCAAATATGATGTCTGCCCTCAAAAAATTACAATCAGCCACAAGTCTCTTACCTTGCTCACTTGGAATATAGGTCTCATCAGAATCTTCCTCCAGAACCAGCTGGTCACCTAAGAGGATGGGTCGTCTAGCCATGATTCAGTCCAGCGTACTAGCTAGATCCCAGAGACCCTATCCAAAGAGAAAATCAGTGAGCTGGAAGGGAAAGGTTGAGTTGGGTCATCGAGCATCTGGGTCACACCAGACCCTGCAAACCAGCATGGCTGAGGATCCTGCCTGCAGTGCAGAGCTTCACAGGCCCTCTGCCTGGGTAATTTCCCTGGCATGGCCCTGCCCAGGGTTATAGAACACATAGTGCACCACAGGAGATCTTCAGGCCTGGCTCTCTGAAGTGTTTTAACTTGAGGTCTGGAGAGATAGCTCAGTGGTTAAGAGCACTGGCAACTTTTCTACAGGACCTGGGTTCAATTCCCAGCACCCACATGTGACTCACAACTTTCTGCAACTCCAGTTCCGAGGGATCTGACATCATCTTCTGGCCTCTGCCTGCACCATGGATGCACATGGCTCGTGTTCATAAACGCAGACAATACTCGTATACATAAAATAAAAATAAACCTTTAAAGAGTTTAACTTTATCTGTAGTTAACTGTATCCTCCCCAAACTGTAGTGTACCTCAGCCGAAAAACCCCAGTGACACCACAAACACAGACCCTCAGGTGTCAGCACAGGAGCCAGTGTGACTTCAGTACCTGCTCTGAGAGCACTAAGACAAAAGGACCGGTTCCCACCAAAGGATGAGGAACACAGGGTGATGACGCCGGTGATCTAGACATGGGGTGGCAGCACACATGACAGGGGCTAGACATGGAAAGCCTCGTAGACTCTGCCCTGTAGTAAGGGGAAGTCACTGAGGGCTCTGGGAAGAGAAAAAGGACACAGAGTGGCTTTCTATTTAGGACAAGAACTCAGGGAAGACTGACATGGCTGGATTGGAGAAATGGAAACTGGCTCAGAAAAAGCGCATGAGAAGGCTTCCATCCCAGTGAAAGTTAACGAGGGCTTAAACTAGGACAGAAGAAGCAGTGGTGGAAAAGGGATGAAGACACAGAGCTATCAGGTTTAATGGGAGCAGGGGGAGGGGAAAAGAGGAGTCTCAGTGGACTGAACTGCGTCCTTCCAAAACTCACACACTTAGGATCTTACTTTATAAGAAGTAGGGTCTTTAAGACATAATCGACGTTAAGTGAGGTCATAAGGGTGGGGCCCTGGCCTGACAGGATCAGCGTTCTTCTAAGCAAAGGAAGATAAATGAAATCAGAGTTCTCACCCCACCAAATGAAGACAAAGCAGGACGGTAGCCACGCGAAAGGCAGGAAATAGGAAGGAACTTGATCTGTGACTTCCAGCCTCCAGAACCATGAGAAAATGGAGCCCCGTTGTTTAAGCCACCATCTATTAGCCAGAACTGACTAAGACACGAGTCTACTGTGAAGCCAAGGTTTCCAGTCCAGGGATGCAGCGGTGCCAAGGTCTTAGCTGTCTGTATGTATTCTGTATGTTATTTTTGTTTGTTTGCCGTGCTGGAGATAACTCATACCATGTTGGGACTGTTCCCCTCATCCTGCCCCTAGTCTCACCGGCAGCTCTGGACCCCAGAGTTCTACTAACCTTCCCCACAGAAGCTCCCATGCTGAAATCTAATGAAGCAGAAACAAGCAGGCTGCCAGGGCCCTCCCGACCTGAGTCAGACAGCCTAGGTATGACCAGCAGGGCAGGTCCTACCCTCTCCTGTCCACTTCTTGAGAAGCTCTCACTATACAGTCTGGGGCAGCGAGCATGCTATGCCCCCTCTTACAGCAAAAAGACATCCTCTTCCCTCCATTGCCCATCATAAAATTCAAGACTGGCTAGGTCTGGGGTGGGATGTTCAGTAATGGCTGAGCCCGGTAACTCTGAATCTATCCCAGATCCTTAGAGATGGACAGGACAAGCAACAAAGAATCCACCAAGACCTGTTGCATGGCTGTCTGTGATCATGACACTGATGCCTTCTTCAGCTCTCCAGACCTCCCAGAAAACCAGACTCTGCCTTTCTCATTCCCACCATGCCCCCTCTGTTAGGACAAACTACTGGCTGAGATGCATATTTAACATATCAAAGTGAACCAGGCTACTGCATTCTCCCAGCATCCCTCAGTCCCTACCTGTTAGAGGGTTCTCTTGGCTTGCATACCCCACCCCCTACCCTGAGTTCTCTAGCCCAGAAGGCTGGGCTGCTCCATTACCCTCTTTCTTGGTCTCTTTTGGCCTCCTGGCCTCTGGTCTTCAGGTTCCCCTCTTCCTTCTCTCTCCCCTCTCCCGTCTCCCCGCTCCTCACATGACCCAGAAGCTCAGTCAGGTCTTGTCCACCCTGGACTCTCCCAGATGTCTCTGTCTCTGGCTACAATCTCCCTTTTATCTACAGTAAACTTTCCACCACCACACTTAGGAGCAGTGTGTCCTTTCCTTTTTATTTCTGTTTTCATTCATCCTCCAAGCAAGTGGAAATTAAAAAAAAAAAAGAACTAAAGGAAAAAAAATCCCTGCTATTCCTAAGCTGAGAGAAAATGCTCACCACCTCAGAAGCCAGACTACCCTCCAGACACTACACCCATGCTCTCCACTCAGTCACAGACAGGGAGGGCCTGACCACCACTCATTCTGAAAATCAGAGCAGAGCCGGGCAGGAACCAGGGCACGGATGGGGTCACCTGAGTTGTTAATCCTCTTAATTAGAAAGAAGAGGGGAAGAGAAAAGGAGAGGGCCACAGACTGAGAGGACAGTGACCCAGACACAGGTGAACAAGCATTCACCAGACACAGATCCACACAGGCTCTATGGTAACCCTTTCACACAATCTGAGAAATCCTGCATCTGAGAAGTGTGGCCTCTCCCTACATCACATCTACAGAAATCAACAGGAACTGCTGTCCTCGTGGCATAAAAAAAAAAAAAAAAAAAGCCTGAGTCCCTGTTTGCTTTTGTCAACACAAACTAGAGTCACCTGGGAGGAAGAAACCTCAAGTGAGGAATTGCTTCCATCAGATAGCCTGTGGGCATGTCTGCAGAACAGTTTCTTGATTGGTGACCGACAAAGGAGGGCCCATCCCACCATAACACCCGTGGGCAGATGGTCCTGGATTGTACAAGAAAGGCAGCTGAAGCCAGGTGTGGTGGTGCATACTACTAATCAGGCAGAGGCAGGTGGAGCCTGGTCTACATAGTGCATTTCAGGATAGCCAACACTACATAGAGACCCTGTCTCAAAAAACAAGAGAAGGAAGAGTAGCTGAGCAAGTCATGAAGAGGAAGCCAGTAAAGTAAGCAGCATTCCTCCATGGTTCCTTCCTCTGCTCCTGTTTCAGTCCCTCCCCTGACATTCCTTCCTGCTGGACCATAAGCTATTAGATGAAATAAACCCTTTTCTCCCAAAGTTGCTTTGGTCATGCTGTTTTTCACAGCAATAGAAAACAAACCAGGCCGGACGGTGATGACGCACACCTTTGATCCCGGCACTTGGAAGGCAGAGGCAGGTGGATCTCTGTGAGTTTAAGGCCACCCTGATCTACCAGGACATCTGCTTTATTATTAACAAAATTATCTATATTTAATTACCTACAGGCCAGGAAGAAGGTTAAAAAAATCTAAATTCAAGGATTTTGCAAATTTCAGACAAATCTTCTGCCAGGAAAACGAAATAAATTATAGCTGAGCAATACTATACCTTTCCTTGCTTCAGAGAAGACGTGGCAAGGAGAGGCCCAGAGGGCAGCGAGATGCAGGTTCTCGTGCGTACAGAGAAAAAACTGTACCAACTGAGCTATCTCACCAGCCCCCAAAGAAAGAAAATTTAAGGAAGAAGGAACACCTTGAACAAAGGCAAAGCGGTTTGGTGGGAAGGAGTGGAGACCAGGGCTATAGAGTGCTTGCCAGGCATCTGCAAAGCCCTGAGTTCAATCCCTAGTACCACAAGACAACAACTACATACATACACACTAAAACACATATATACCCATGTGTATATATGAAAGATACACAGAGAGAGACGAGAGAGACGAGCACATGTGCTTGGAGGGGTCAGGATTAATTTTGACAACAAAAGCTTAGACTAACTGCACACTTCTCTGTTGCAGGGACTGTACTAAGGGCTTTATGTCCATCAGCTCACCCCAACCTCTCTGTTACATAAGGATTACTATCCCCACTTTTCAAATAAAGAGACTGCTAGAATGAAAAGCAAGGAACAGCTAATACGGGCTTGGAAGGGCTGGAGCTGTGTGCTGGACTTCATGAGGAGCAGTCACAGGAATTTCATAAAGGAGGCTGGAGTGATGAGACTTACAGTTGATAAAGGTGACTCTGACAGCTGCACAGGAACTAACAGAGAGAGGCAAGAATAAGGCAGTTATTCTGAAAGCACAGCCGGGAAATTATGAACCAAGTCAGTGGTTACCTGAATGAAAAGAAGGGACCAATCCTGAGGGTAGTAGAACGCAGAATAACAGGTCTTGTGGTCTAGGTGAAGAGAGGAGAGAAAGCAGAGAGAATTTCCAGCCTATTCGTTGTGATTTTAGGCCTCAGCCAAAGAGGCAAGCCCACAGCAGACTGCCTAGGATCCAAGACACTTCAAAGAGAGGCGCGATGCAGACACTATAATGAATTCCCAGCGTAGACTGGGCTAAGTGACTAGGGAAGTTCTCCCACAGAGACAAGAAACACGGCAGAGATTGATCTCAGGTTCAGCGAAAGTCGGAGACAATCCGTAAGCAGATCTAAGCTCGAGAAAGAGGTATCTGGCCGGACAGCAAGTACTTCGCTGAGCCAGTAACTGAAGCTCGGGGCACATTCCTCCCAGAGCTGGGGTTCGGTGAGAAGCAAGTAGAAGCCTGCAGAGGGCTGAGCTGGCAGACGCGCAGTCACCGAGGCCAAGAAAAGGACAGCGGTTCCGGGCAGAGATTCCTGAATCAGTGCAAAGAAAACCCAAAACCTCCCCTCCTCACTCCGGGCCAAAAGATGCCACGAGCTTGGCTGAGCTTGGAATAGCCCAGGAGTGGGTTACAGAAGGGGTGGGGGAGGGTAGACTCAAGAAAGGCTAGAAAGCCAGGCCCTGCAGCTCCTAGGGCTCTCCTATCCCACCTCAGTTCCCGCGCAGCAACAACTCGCAGCGCCTCAGCTCCCCACAAACTCCTTGCCCGCCACGCCACCAAGCCAGGCTCCGACGAAGTCTCACCTGTTCCCGACCCGGAATGCCCGGGACGATGGCTCTGCGCGGCCTCCCCAGCACCACCCCGGCCTCCCCGCTTCCAGGGACGCCGGGGTGTCCGGCTCCCCCGCTTCCAGGGACGCCGGGGTGTTGCCCTGCAGCGACCAGAAACCACTTCCGGAAAAGCATCAGCCTAGCAACTGATAGTCCCGCCTCTACCAAGAGCCAATAGGTAGCCTACTGAGAGCCCTGACATTGGATTGGTTGAAGGTCCCGTCAGATCATACAGTCTTTGCATCATGGAAGTTGTAGTTCAAGATAGTGGATGAACTACCCTCCCCAACCCACCCCCCCAACACACACACACACACACACGCACACGCACACGCACACGCACACACACACACAGAGAGAGAGAGAGAGAGAGAGAGAGAGAGAGAGAGAGAGAGAGAGACCTGAATGTAGACAAGAGAATTTATTCTGCTGCAGGGAGCATTCATAATATTAATAGCAACGTTAATTACCCATTATTTATAGGTCATCATTTTCTAAAACGTGAATAATATCAGGTGAACAACTGGTTAAAGAACTATGAAGAGGCTGGAGAAATGGCTCATTATTAAGAGAGCTGGCTAGTATCTTTTTCCTGTTAATGTGTGTGTTTATCTGACACAAGGACATTTTGGTAGTTGGGAGTCAAAGGTGTGTTACAGCTCTGAGGAGGGAAAGTGTCTTGGCAGTTGGGAGCCATGGAATACCACAAAGTCACAACACGCAACAATCCTCACACAAGAGATTTATTGGGAAAAGACACAAGAGAGTGGCTACCTATGCTGGGATGAGAAGCAGCAAAGAACTGAGAGAAGGCAGGCTTTATATAGGGTTTCCTGGGGAAGGAGTTTTCCAGAGTGAAATTTTCCAGGGTGGGGATTGGCAAATTTTTGAGTCTTGAGCTTGGGTGAGCTCAGTGGTTGGTGGAATTTCAAACTCAATGATTGGTGAGTTTTTCAAAACCTGGAAGTGAGCTTGGACTTGTCACTCTAACACTCCCCTTTTTTTGTTTATCAATAAACAATGGTGGGGAGGGGTGACATGATCAATAGTCTACTTCCTGATGAATGGGGAAGCACCAAAGTCCTGGGGCAAGCTTTACCATCAGAGTCCAGTTGAGAGTCACAGGCTTCAGGTTCCATAGTCAGGGACTGATAACCTGTAATAGCGACTGATTAAAAGTCTGATTAGAAATACTTTAAACTTGTTGAAGAAAATCTAGACAAGAAGTTTATAAGGCAGGGTGCAATTAGTAGGATTAAGAGGAGGAGGAGGAGAAGTTTAAGAAGGGTAGTATCCAATTCCATATTAAATTGTCAATGCTCCACTGACCAGAGGCATCAAACTGTTACTTAATATTTTTTGAAGATCTGTCTGGAGTTGTTGGATCTTATCTTTTACTATACCCAATTGGTTGACGTAGAAGCAACGTTCCTCCCTGAGGAAGAGACCACCCTTCTCTGCTGTTAGTAAACCTAATCCTTGCCGATTCTGTAATACTATAGCAGCCTGTGAGTCTACTTGAGCATGTTCCTGGATGAACTGAGAAGAAAACTGATAGTAGCTAGTCAAGGAAGTAGTCAGTCCCACGGTTCTAGTGGCAGCACCGGCAGTTAGGCCCAAGACTGCAAGGGTAAGACCTGAACCACTGGTTCGTCAGGCCATGCCTCTATAAGCCCTGTGATAGAACCAGCAATGATTCTTTACCAGGTACCACCTCTAATTTTGGGAAAAGAACACCAGGGCACAAGTCCCAAACCACCAGTGGGTAGATAACAGGAAATATAAGTGCCACAAAGAATCAATGCATTGTGGATGTTTGGGGATAGGGACTGGGTGGTACTGCTAAGGGTTAAGGTATTATCGCAGTCTGGAAAATTCAGTGTGCCCACAAAATATGTTTCTGGGAGTTAAAGCAGTCTGTGATACCAAAAAGAGAATTTGAAAATCGAGCGTGCCAATTTTTGGTCATTGGGCTATACCGATAGGTCAAGCTGTTTGTAGTAACAGAGAGTCTCCAGATCTCCTGCCTTAGACTCCCACATACCTGGGGATACAGAGCTGCACTACCAGGCCTCACTTTCTATATGTAACCAACAGCCATGAACTCCTGGTCCTCCTGTCTATACCTCCCAAATGCTGAGATCAAATTTTCTGATCTTACTGAGTTAGCTGGTCTGGTGTAGAGTCTGAGGGCAGTGGTTTTCAACCTGTGGGTCACTACCCCTTTGGGGATCGAAAAATCCTTTCACAGGGGTCACCCAAGACCATCTGCATATCAGAAGGACCAATGGAAATAATTTCAAGGTTGGGGGCCATCACAACATGATGTACTGTTTTAAAGAGCCGCAACATTCGGGAGGTTGAGAGCCACTGCTGTAGGGTAAGAGGGCTGATCATGCCTGCAGGCTCACACCTGTCATCCTAGTATTTGGGAGGCAGAAGCAGGAGAGTTGCTGAATGTTTGGGACCAGCCAGGGCTACCGAATGAGATCTTGGAAAGAGAGACTGAAAGCGAGTGAGAATAATAACCTCCCTTTTCCTGGTTAACTTCATTGATAACATTTCCCTGCTCGTTCTTTTTTGGGGTTGCTGGAGGTCCAACTTAAGGCCTTATGCCTGTTATACTTATATGCTCTACCATGGAGCCACACCCCAACCCTCAGCTGTCTTATTTAAGAAGTTTCCTTTCAGTTAGTTTATTTTTTATCAGAATGACTGCTGGATTTTATCAAGGCTTTCCATCTCTGATAAATAATCTGATGGCATAATCATACAGGTTTCCTCCTCCAGCTGTCAGAGTTCCACAGCTTCTCATTTTAAGCTCTTATCCATGAATATGCTGATATTTCTTGGCGTGCTAATATTTGAAAGCTTTCCGAAGCAATTGGTCCTCAGTTTGACTGATGGGAAGTAATCGGGTGGGTCATGAGGATTCATGGCAAGAAACCATCAAAGGCACGAACAGATTCAGACATAGAAGAGGCAGCCACCTCCTGACTGGCAGATTAAATGCTCCCAAGAAAACAGATTGCAGGTCTCCCTGTTGGATCTTGGTAGGTGATTGCTGTCTGACATGCTCCTCCATCCCTTTAATCTTGCTCCTCCAGTCTCTGCTCCTGAAAACACTTCCAATTTTAAGGTTTAAATTAAATGCCACCTCCCTAGATACCGTGTGTGTGTGTGTGTGTGTGTGTGTGTGTGTGTGTGTGTATGTTCCAATTTTTTGCTTGTTTTTTGAGGCAGGTTGTCTCTGTGTAGTCTGGCTGTCCTGGAAATACCTATATAGACCAAACTGCCCTCAAAACTCACAGATTCTTTTAGCACTGCCTCCTGTGTGCTAGGATTAAAGGCACGTGCCCCAACATCCTGCTTATACCCCAATTCTTGACACTATATTGTGACAAGAATCACAATTCTCCCTGGTGGAATCTCTTTTGGGACCTGTGCATCTTTTTTCTGCCCTTGTGCAAGGCAAAGTGGCTGGCATACTGAGGATACTCAATCAATGCTGATTCGGGAGGCTGAGGTAGGAGGACTGCATCAAAGTCGAGGCTAGCCTAGACTGCACTGTTACAGGACCCTGTATATATAGAGAGAAGAATGAATGAATGAATGATTACAATAACGAAAGAAGGACTAGCAGATGAGAAGTGTAATGTTGGTTCCTTCCTGCCCTGTCAGAGCTGGGAACGTTCTACCGCCAGGGTCCTGCAGAATGAACTCCACCTCGGCAGAGGGCATCCCAGACCCCTCTCACTCCGGAAGCTGGGCTGCCTGGCATGGGAAGACTACACTTCCCAGCGATCCCAGGGAAAAGCAAAAACCCTTTGGCTTTGACAGCCGCCGCCACAAGTCTTTCCGCCTCTCCAGCCTCTCTGGGTGCTGGGAGCCGGGAGCTGGATTATGGTGGCCTGAGCAGCCGACGCAGCTGCAGGAACCGGGAGCCCGGTTCAACCCCACTCTGCGGACCCCGCCTGGAAGACCCCGAAAGCTTCGGGGTCGGATCGCCATGCCCGCCCCTCCCAGCCCCACGAGGGGCCTGAGCCCCCCGTTGCGGCTGGTGGCCGTCGTCCAGTTGTAGCTGAGTCCCGGATCGCCACCGTTTCTCTCCTCTCCTGCGCTGCGGATTTCTCCTGCCGGCTCTCCGCCGTCTGGATCGGGAACTGAGTGAGGGGCCTGCAGGCTCTGCAGTCCTGATGCCTCCAAGGCGGCTCTCCTAAGAGAATCCTCCACCACTCAGACTTAGGGGCAGGCAACAGGGACAGTCGCCAACAGGAGCCACAAGGCCCGGGCTCACCATGGCCCCGGCGCTGCGCTGGCTCCTGCTATGGGTGGGCTCGGGAATGTTGCCTGCCCAGGGCACCCATCTCGGCATCCGGCTGCCCCTGCGCAGCGGCCTTGCAGGGCCACCCCTGGGCCTGAGGCTGCCCAGAGAGACAGACGAGGAACCAGAGGAGCCTGGCCGGAGAGGCAGCTTTGTGGAGATGGTGGACAACTTGAGGGGCAAGTCGGGCCAGGGCTACTATGTGGAGATGACCGTGGGCAGCCCCCCACAGACGGTAAGGTGGTCCGAACTGGCAGCCTTCCTTCCTTCATGGTAGAGGGGTGACAGAGTAGGAATGAAGCAGGTTGCCCTTGCTACAATGGCTTGCTCGGTGGGTGCAGCAGGACGGGCTTTCTCCAAGCTATTCGTCCAGGGTCTGGTTGGAAGTAGCCTTGCCCTTTCCACCTCCTTGCACTGGTGTCCCAGTACCAGGGCTAACTGCCCTCCTCTCACTCCCACTGCCCCATCCTCCCCACTAAGAAAGGCACTTCAACGGTGGTGCCTGACCCTGGGGAAAGGGCCAGGCATAGGGACACTGTAACAGGTGTCAGCATCCTCTGGCTCTGGCCAAGCTGGAGTCTCTCATATCCCATCACCCAACTCTCCCCTTCTCTAGTGTTCTGGGGAAATCTAAGATCCCCACTTTTATCTTCTTGAGCACCCAAGAATCCTGGCACCAGTTGAATCAATCAGCTCTTAACTCCCAGTCTGGGTTGCCGCAAACCAGCAAAGTTGAGAGCCTTGCTGACAACCATGTAGCCTCCACATCCGAATAGACTCTGCCTTCTTCCAGTCCCTTCCCCCTCTTCTATCCCCACCCCCACTCTCTACACTCTAGCCCTTCCCCCACTCATGCCTCAGAACATGGCCAGAAGGGAACTGAACTGGGTCTGAGGAATGGATAAGCCTAGGAAAGGAACCAGAACCTTTTGAGGTGGAGGGGCATGTAGCCTTGGGGAAAGCACTTTTCACTGTCCCCATCTTTTCCAACAATTGTCAAGGTACCTCCAAGGTGGCTGGTGGAGGTTGTGTCCTTTGCCTGTGCTGACTGGGAGTGTGGGCTTGAGTCAGCCACCTTCCATGTGGGGTTCCTGGTTGACCTCTAAGTGCATCTGCCGCCTCTGTGGGCGAGTCTGGGTATTGGTGATTCTGCATATGCTTCTGTGTGTCTCCTTGAATCTGACCTGTGTGTTTCTTCAAACTACCCTCAGTGGCTCCAGACTACGTCCATGAAGCTTGTCCATGGAGGGTATGGAAAGGTGGGAGTGTGTTGGGGTCAGGGAGGCAACCATCACATTTCCTTTAACTCAGACAGTTGGATATGGGAGAACCACAAACCCCTACTTTCTTGCTTTCTAACAGGAGCCAGCTTTGCTGGGTCCATGCTGCTCGGGCTTGCTTTGGGAGCTCTGCGGTCCTGGTCTCCCTCACTCACCCCTCCTCTTTGCTGTGCATTGTAACTTCCCAGAAGTAGTATGAAATCTGTGTATGGAAGCCAAGCTAGAGCTAGAATTCAGTCTGCGCCAACAGAAGGCAAGATGTCAGGGAAGGCGACGTACAGAGACCTGGAGCTTTAGTGATGCGCTGTGCAACTGCACAGATCTGTAATACAATCAGCAAGGACTTTAGGGGTCAGACAGGCCAGGAAACTGGGCTCTGACTACTACCTACAGCTTTCCCTTTTCCCAGCTGTGTGGCCTTAGGCAACTTACATAACCTCTCATTGACTATTGCCTTCTCTTTAAAATGTGGGAAATGAGCTCTCCTTTGCAAGATGATTGTGAGGATTAAATGAAGCCATGTAGGGGGAGACACATAAGAAAGCACTGGGTTATTGACTGCCAATAAATATTACCTCCTCCTTATCTGGCCTGGCCCCTCTGCCTCTTCTGTACATATTGGCAAAATCTGTGCCAATATTTTGAAAATACTTGGAACTGGGGGACCAGTTGCTGTACTTCCCTGATCCCCTGTGATTGTAGGTACTCCCAGCCCAGCCCTTGGCAGAAAGTAGTTTGCTCGGGGGCTAGTCACTATTTCCCCGCTCCCATATAGAAGCTAGAGCAGCAGCCTGGAGGTTACACCTGGGAACCCAGAGTAGAGACACTCTGTGGTTGCACGTGACTTGTAAGTCCCAGACCCTAGTGCAGCCAGCCTCTGCTCTGTGGCTATTTGATTCCTCTCCTCAGCAGGCTCTAGGAAGGATGAGCATTCTTCTTACTTGACTGAGCTATCAGAAGCTTGAAACGAGAGCGAAGATGGCAGGGTTTTGTGAACAAGGAAATGTGCAATTTCCCTTGGAGGGGTGCTTTCCACACTTGGGGGTTCTGATCTACAAAGAGATGGAGGACACACCTTCTGCACTAAAGGATTTAAAAAGGAAGTGAAATAGAAGTAATCCTTCGAGGTCATTCATAACCTTGATAATAGTGACGGTCTGTAGATTCTTGTCTACAACCTGTTAAACATGTAAATTCTCATGACCCCACCCTAGACGCTAAGAGACAAAATTTCTGGATGTCTCAAGCTTGAGAGGCATTGATATGGAAGTACAAAGAATGATGCTGAAGGTAGAGTTGACTCCAGAGGCTTCTCGGAGTAGGTGTGTACTGAGCGTGGTCCTGGAGGATGGAAAGGAATGAAGACCATCTCCAGTCAGGGCCCGGCACCCCTCCTGCCACGCTGTGATTGCTTCTTGCCTGCTTCCCACCCTCGCCCGTAGACTACGAGAGGCCAGGGATGAATGAGAGAATAAGTTGTGTGTTTGAGCTTATGCATGTTTGTTCAGGAGGTAGGAGAAAGCCAGGCCAGTTGATATTACAGGTTTATGCTGAGACCAGATCAATTTGGGTAAATAAAATGGACCCAAAATGTCAAAAAGCCTTAAATGTCAAGCTGTACAGTTGGACTTGAGCTCTGAGGGGAAAATTGAAATAATTGTACCGGAGAATGATATAAAGCAAGCAAATAGATGTCTGAATTTTAGGAAGAATGGAATATAGATCAGGAGGTGGGGACCTCACTCACAACAGTTCAGGCGCACGGTGCTATGGAGAAGACAGCATGGGGCTGTGATGAGAGGGAGAGAGAAAGGAGATCAGGACTGTCACAAAGTAGAGGAGCAGGGCTTGTGACGTCATGTGAAGGGTGAAGAAGGCATAGAGGTGACTTTGTGATCTGACATGGCATAAGTTGGAAGGAACAGACTATTGGTGGAATAGAATAGAGGGCAGGAGGGCATGTTTGTTTGTTTGTTTGGTTTTATTCAGTCTGCATATTTTAGTTTGTTCTGGTTTGTTTGCTTTGCTGCATTCCCTGCCACCCCCAACCCCCTTGCTATGTAGCCCTGGCTAGATACAATTCATGAACCTCTGCCTCAGCCTCCAGAGTGGTGGGGTTAAGACATATGCCACCACATCCAGCTTCTTAATTTGTTGTTTGTTTGCTTGTTTTTGAGACAGGGCCTCATCACATAGCCCTGGCTGACCTGAATTTACTATGTAGACCACATAGGCCTCAAACTCAGAGGTCCACTTGCGTCTGTCTCCCTAGTCCTGGAATTAAAGGATTGTATCAGTCACCAAGCCTGGGTTATTTGGTTCTTTATTTATTTGTTCTTTGTTTCTGCAATATATATAACAGCTGTACATTATTCACCCCTTTCAGAAGAAGAAATAGGCTTTGAAAGTTAAATCCTGGGTCAGGTGATGTGTCAGTAAGCTGACCCGGCCTCACCCTTTGTTCCTCGCACAATGCTATTGTCCTGATTGTCTATTGAGAGCATCCCTCTGCTATGAGCTCTCCTTTACAATTGTGTAGTACGCTATAACTATTTTTGTTTCTTCATCAAGCTCGTGGGGCTATGGGGTGTAGCTCAATAGAAGCACAGTAGCCTAGCATGCATATAACCCTAGGTTCACTCCCCAGCACCACAAACTTCAAGTTCATATTCTTTTTCTTTTACAGTTATTGGTTGTTTGTTTCGTTTCGGTTTGGTTTGGTTTGGCTTTTTGAGACAGGGTTTCTCTGATGTAACTCTGGCTGTCCTGGAACTCACTCTGAAGACCAGGCTGGCCTCGAACTCATAGAGATCCGCCTGCCTCTGCCTCCCGAGTGCTGGGAATAAAGGTGTGTGCCACCTCTGCCTGGCTTTTATTTAGTGTATGTATGTGCACATACCAGGACCTGCACGTGGAGGCGAGAGGACAACTTGTAGGAGCCATTTCTCCCCTTTCATCATGTGGGTCCCAGGGACTGAACTTGGCTTGTCAGGCTTGGCTGCAAGTGCCTTTACTCGCTGAGCCATCTCATCAGCCCAAAAGCTCATAGTCTAATGTGTATGTTAATTTTCAACTCATGCATCTGCTGAGTGAATGAAGAAATGAGCTACAGGATATTTAAATAGAGCCACTAACTGGGCCTGGTGACTTATGTCAGCTCCTCAAGAGACTGAGGCAGTAGTATCACAAGTTCAAGATTTACCTGGGTTGCAAAGTGAGTCCAAGGCAGCTTGTGTAATTTGGGTAATTTGGTAATTTGGCAAGACCCTGTCTCAAGAAAGATAGAAAAGTGAGGAGGTTGGGCTAGGAATATAGCTTAGTAGCACAGCACTATCAACGGATATAGCCTAGGCTGGCTTCAAGCTCATTCTATAGCTAAGGATAATCTTAAATTTCGGATTCTCTTGCTTCCACCTCTCTAGTAGGGTTAGGTGTGTGTACCAACATACCTGGTTTAGAGGGTGCTGGCAATCAAATCCA
Organism: Cricetomys ansorgei; assembly: GCA_026225945.1. Taxonomy (NCBI): domain Eukaryota; kingdom Metazoa; phylum Chordata; class Mammalia; order Rodentia; family Nesomyidae; genus Cricetomys; species Cricetomys ansorgei. The sequence goes on from JAMJFZ010004023.1 coordinate 103,818, forward strand.
GGGATCACGCCTGCGAGAGAACACTCTGCCAAATGAGTTGCATCCCCAGCCCCAAACTGGGATTTATTATTAAAAGATTTTAACCTTTTCCTAGGTGGGGCACACTAGCAAGCCCAGCATGTGGAGGTAGAGGCAGGAGGATCAGGAGTAAAGAGCTAGCTAGCTACATAGAAGGAAAAGATTTTAATGTAGATAAATGTGTAGACAGTACTACTGAGAGAGGCATACACTTTTTAAAAGTAAAGTGCTTGAGGACCTAAGTTCAATTCCCAAGACCCACATTTAAAAAAGCTGTGTAGCCGGGGGTGGGGGAATGGAGGGGGTGAGGGGCTGCATGCCTTTAATCCCACACTTAGAAGACAGAGGCAGGCGAGATCTCTGTGAGTTCGAGACCAGCCTGGTCTACAGAGTGAGTTCCAGGACAGCCGGAGTTACAACAGAGAAACCCTGTCTCAATAATAATAATAATAATAATAATAATAAATATAATAATAATAAATATAAATAAATAAATAAAGCAAGTTGTGTGGCTGGGAGGTTGTAGTTGTAAACTACTGTCTTTTACCCTCAATTTAGGGAAAGAGAAAGGAAGAATAGAAAGAAACTTTCACCGCTTTTGCAAGCAGCCTTGATATAGAATGAGAGAAAGGTAGAAATCTTCACAGCCTCTTTTAGGTTGTCCTAAGCTTCAAGAGGACTAGCTGATAGTGAGTCAGACTAGCGTCTCAACTCACAATCTGTAAACTTGATCTCTCCAACCTTTGTAAGAATCAACATACTAGACAACAATTCAGCCAACAAACCACCCTGGCTCTCAGGTCTTCAGACTTTTTATACCCAAAGCCAAAGGTCCCATAAACCCATGCAGCACACAATCCCCAAAACAAGCCACACATGCCAGAACTACTGCACCTAACCAATTATAGCCACCTGCAATCCAAATCCAACGCCTAAACATCTACCACACCTCAGGTGGGAACTGAACCTAATTCAAACGCCATTTTTGCGTTTTTAAAGAAACCAAAATAACAAAAACTTCTCCCAAGTGTTCCACTACAGGCATTGGTCGCACATGCCTTTAATCCCAGCACTTGGGAGGCAGGAACAGCCAGATCTCTGGGAGTCACTGGCCAGTCAGCTTAGGCTACTCAGCAAGGTACAAATCAATGAGAAACTGTCTCAAAAAAAAAAAAAAAAGTGTATGGCTGACCCCTGACCTCCAAATGTATGCATATACACTCCTGTGCTCTGCCTTCTTGGTGCTGAGCTCACAGGCATGAACCACTCCTAGTTAATTTCCCCAGTTTCCTATCCTGTCCCATTTTAAAATGTAAAGGTGGATGTGTCTCAGTGTGACAGGATAAGCATCATTGACCTGATACTGAAGAATAGTTTGTTAGCAAGGAAATTTGGTGACAGTCAATTCAGTACGATAAATATTTATTGAGCACCTGTTGTGTGCAGAACAGAAACAGAATGCCATTGTTCCAGCCTTTGGAGAGCTTACAGTTTGGTGTGGAGCACGCATATATAAAACATCAGTGGTGTCCGAGAACAGTGAGTCTAGGAAGTGCACAGAGCAAAGCAGTGCCTCCTGATAGGGTATAGGCTTGCTGCTTGATGCTGCTTGACGCTTCGGGAAGAGGTGTGTGACCTGTGGTGAGAAGCTCATCTGGAGCGGTAAGGATGCTGTGGGGGCTGCATGGAACTGGGGACCTCGTTCTGGAAGCAGCTGGCAGACCTCAGAGGCCTGTGAGAGAGGGATGGTGGTGTCTAATTTGGGTTCCAGGAAAACAACTTTAGTGTGGAGGAGGGCTTGGATAGGGTAGTGTGTGAGACAAGCATCTGTTAGGAGACAAGGGCCTGAAGGGGGGGCGGCAGTCAGGGGAGACAGCAGGGAAGGTCTCAGTTCAGTTCAACCAGCCCTGCTCTGTTCCTGTGAGTTAAGGGGTGAGAAAAAGTCTAAGGGAAGGCGTTAGGTCCTTCTCCCTAACCTCTCTGGTTTGTTTGTGTAGGTGAACAGCAAAGGGGCAAGCTTTTAAAACTTGATCTGGTTTACCAAGTTCCATACAAACTTATTTTTCTTTCATTTTTTCTGGCCAGGGGAGCCAGTGAGAGTCCTACACTTGTAGCTCAGGCTATATCCTAGAGCTCACTCTGCTGCCCAGGCTAACCTGGAATTTGAGTAATCCTCTTACCTCAGCCTCCTGGGATTGATTACAAGTAGGGGCCACCATGCCTGGCTTCTATGGTTACTTTTCTGGTTTAATGATGAGACCTCGTATTAATGTGGTCATTTTGGTGATAAGGAAACGGAGGCTAAAAGAGATTAGGAGGGTTTCATGAAGTTACTCAGCTAGGAAGAGCACAGCTGGAGTTCAAGTCCAGCTTTAGTTCTGAGTATTAGCACCAGATTAATTTGCATTTTATAGTCTTGAACATCTCAATTGACTTGGAGATGCTGGTGAACCATCCTTCCGGTGAACCTGGCAACAGCTGGCCACAGACACCTGGAAACTGCTAGGAGCTAGGACTCAACAGACTTGGGAATCACCCTGCAGAGTCAGCAAATGATCTTGTTCTTTGAGAGGACAGAGAGAAAAGAGGATAAGAAATGGAGGAAGAATATTAGGTATAGACTTGGAAGGAAAAAAAAAAACCCATCAAAAACAGAGGCCTTCCTGGGCTGGGCTACAGTTGGCACCAGTCTTTTAACCTCACACACTCCTCTACCTTCCCAGCCCAAGAAAGATAGGTTCATTTGGGAGAGGGGGGTGTTGAGAAAGGCATTGTCCTCTGATGAGCATTTTTAGACATTTCTAGTAAAAAGCAAAGCAGAAAATTCTAGTTGAAAATCCAGGAAGAGGCCAGGTATAGTGGAACATGCTTTTAATCCCAGCAGAGGCAGGTGGATCTCTGTGAGTTTGAGGACAGCCTGGTCTACACAGTGAGTTCCAGGACAGCCAGGGCTACATAGTGAGACCCTGTCTCAAAACAAACAAATAAGCCAAAAAAGAACCACAACAAAGAAAATCCAGGAAGAGATCTCCCAGGAAAGTCGCCATGATCTGAGTCTCTCTCCTCTGTAAGCCATCTCTCTGGGTGACTGGGCAAAATCCAGGCTGTTTTCCTGGTTCCAGAGTGAGCACTGATATTGGCCTACCTTGTCCTGCTGGTTCTTAGTAGGGTGAGACGGGTGCTCTGAGGAAGGGTGCTGAATCTTTAGTCTCAAGAGCACTGAACCAGAGAGTAGAGGCTGTTCTCTCAGACCTCCAGGACCTCTGAACCCTGTGCTTGCCCTCTTCGCTGCCCACTGTAATCCCACTGTGCCAAGATGGCTGTCTTCTGCTGAGGTCTCTCCTAAGGATCAGTGACCCCCAACTTTGGGGATATTGCCAGGGAATAGAGGAGGTGAGCCTTAGCTTTCCCCAATGGGTAAGCATGACTCAAGGACTGGCGGGAAATTGAGCTTATACCTGACAGGGAGAATCAAGTAGCTAATAGCTGCTCTGGGGAAGTTTTGGTTTTTTGTTTTTTTTTAATGTGGGTTCTACAGAGAATGAAGGTACAAAAGAGGCCTTAGGAACCAGAGCAAGGGTCGGGTATGCAGCTCTGGTAGAGTACGTGGTTAGTATGCATGAAGCCTTGGGTTCCATCCCCAGCACCAGGAGTAAAATTGAAAAGCCATCATGTCAATTAGACATGATGGTTTTTGACTCGTGTCACCCCACCTAACTAGGAAGCACTGATAGATATCAAAAGAACTGACACAGAGGCTGGGGAAAATGGAATACCATGGCCAAAAAGGAAAAAGTGCACTAGATAAATTTGGTTTGGTGACCTAATCCCTTTAAGATTCCTTAAAAAGCTGGCCTGAGCTAGGGTAAGTGGTGCTTGTTCCCAGGTACCAGCCACTGCCTGGTGAGCAAAGAAAGCAGAGGATGTAGCTAGAGAAAGAAGTGTGTGTGCCTAGTGTCAGCTGCTTTATTCAGAGTAAGATGGAGCTGAACAGAACACAGTTGCAGGGCAGTCTGAGGCAGGAGGGAGCTGTTGGCCATAAGCCATTTCCAGTTGTTAATTCTAGGCTCCCTGTGCCCTTTCCTGACCCTTCTCTCAGGTTGTGATATGCATCATCCTCTCGAGAGATCTGATGAAGCCAGGCAATGATGGTGCATGCCTTTAATCCCAGCACTTGGGAGGCAGAGGCAGGTGGATCTCTGAGTTTGAGGTCAGGCTGGTCTACAGAGCGAGTTCCAGGAAAGCCAGGGCCACACGGGGAAACACTGTCTCAAAAAACAAAACAAAAACAAAACGAGAGATCTGATGAATCTCATTTAGCAAAGGCTGAGGCCAAGCAGGCCTGGAGCAACCATGACTGCTCTAAGAACCATGGAGCCCCAGAGAAGATTCAGGCTATGTACGCGGGCATGGTGGACTGCAGTTGTCATGGTCACTCAGCGATCTGCTGAGGCCCTGAGTTTGAGAATAATACCTGTCATCTATAGGGTCACAGGGAACCAACAGCAGGAAATGAGAACCACTGTCAGTGTAAGTCGGCCAGGTAAGGTAGTGCATGCCTGTAATTCTATCACTTGTGGGAGGAGGCAGGAGGATTGTTGTGAGTCTGAGGCCATTCTGGACTACATGGAAGTTCCAGGCTTGCCTTTACTACAGAGAAAGACCCTGTCTCAAAAAAATAAAATGAAATGAAATAGTGGTATGAACACCTGCTGGGCCAGGGAATAATTAGGTAACAAGATGCTCCACTATTAGGTGCTTCTAGTCGGTGGGATAGGCAGGCAGTGAATCAATGATGAAGGTTTGAGGAGTGATAGCCAGAGAAGCCAGGTAGTGCTGAGGATCTGCAGGAAGGGGAGCTTCATCTTGGCAGACCCTCGAGAGACAGGATATTTGACCATGACTTGAAAGTTGAACAGGTGTCAGACGCACAGCGGGAGGACATGCCAAGCTAAAGAAGGAGCTATCAGTGCCCAGGTGAGGTCATCATGCTCCTCAGGAACATCACAAGAACCACAGTGAAGAAAGGGAGAGTAGCAAGAGAAGCTCCATGGGGGAGCTCTGTGGTTAGTCAGTAGCCCCCAATGCCAAGGGTCCTAGGATTTCATTTAGATAGTTTGCCTAACACTGGGCAACAAACTGCCCAATTACTGTGACTTAAAATGTAAATCATTTCCCAGGATTCTGTGAGTTGGCTTAGGGTCCTCCTGTTTTAACTCATTCATGTGACTACATACAGCAATGAGCTAGAGGCTGAATTGCCCCAACCTGCTAGGTTTGTGGCTCCATGGTATCCTTAAGGAGGCAAGACTTGGGCTGCCACACAGACTCCCTGGTTAGGGTACTAAGACTGTGAGCCCTGTGAACAAGTGCCTTGTTAGCCTCTCCTTGCTTTTGCTGATGTCCTACTGGCCAAGCCCAGAGACACTGTGCAAGGAATCACATTTTCTCTCCAGATGGGAAGGACCAGAAAGTCAAGGAGATGAAAGGCCACAACTAAGGGTTGGCTAAAGCCTGTGGAAACTGGTCCTGGCTTTGTGGCTTCTTTATAAGATGGCCACGTTGCTCACACTCCCTGGGTCTGTTTCCTTTTCTTCAAAATGGAAGAAAGAAAGCCTCCTACATCTCAGCCCTGAGCTACACACAGAAGAAACAGATGTCTTCTTTGGAAGGAAGACTTAGAGATAGTACCTTTGCCCTAGAGGCTTGCCAAAGCTGCAGAGCTGGGGATAAGCTGCTAGGAAAGGTTATGGGGTAAGGGAGGTTTGCTTTATTCTTTTGTCATGGATAGTTCCTGGGACCTTGTGAATGCTAGGCAAGCACTCTAGCACTGAGCTAACCACTACCCTCATTGAAGATCCTTAATAATCTAGTATTGTTCAAAAGTAAAAAGTATCCTATCTTTCTAGACCAGGTGACAGAAGCTCTGGAAGGCTCCTTTTATCTAGAAGATTCTGAGATATCCCTGTGTCTGGGGGTTAAGCCCTATAGAATTGAGGGAACCCAGAGCCCGCCTTAAATTTGCTAGCCTCACGTTTACTGAACCAGCTAAGACCTATTGCTGAGCACAGCAGAGTGAACCTGGGCAGGTATGCCTCTCCCTGTGGGACTTGTTAGCTCTTCCCTAGAAGCTGTCTTCTCTCAGAAGGCCTCCAGGAGCACATTTGTTTGTTAAGTGATTGGCACTGACCTCATCCTGACCCCAAGCTAAATCTCCCAGGTATGGGACTCCTAATTCTCCCTAGGCCAGGGGACAAGGAAGGAAGGCTACAAGACAAGTAGCCTTGAACTCAGCCTCTCACGTCAAGCCCAAGGGGATGGGTAAAGAAAGGAAAGCAGATCATAAAATTAAACAGCTTCTGTTGGGAGCCTCTGAGGGACTTTCTCCCCCTCTGTCCAAAAAAAACCAGTTTTTCAAGAAGCACCTATTGCCAGGCACTAGGATACCCAACTAGGGCTACACTGAGGATTTTAAAGTTCTTAAACACAGGGGAAGTGAGAGAGAGTCAGGGAGGCAAGTGGTAAGGGACATATAGTTAAGGTTAGAGTTAAGGGAATGGACCTAGTCTTCCTCCCCAAGGAAGCCCCATTTATGCTGAGGCTTAAAGATGAGGAAAGAGGACACAGAACCAGGAAGAGGATGGTCCAACAGAGCTGCAGCCAGTGCCACTCCCTCTGTGGGCAGGTCCCGTGGCAGGCCAGTGAAGTGTGGCAGGGCTTGGAGGAGTATCTGAGGCTGAGTATGCAGGCAGGGTGGGTTGGAAACACCCTGAAGGAAGTATGAAAGCTAAAACGTTGTAATTTTAATAGTGAGAGAAACCTGCTATTTTAGGAGGGCAACCTAGTCGTGCTTGACCTCGGGAGGGTTACTTAGGACACAGCACAGAAAGGCAGACATGTTAAGATAGTTAAGATTGGGGCCTGGAGAGATGGTTTAGTGGTTTAAGAGCACTGGGGAGAGAGTTCAGATCCTAACACCTACATTGTAGCTCACAACCATCTGTAACTCTAGTTCCATGGTCTCTGACACCCTAGTCTTATCTCCTATTCTCCTGCACACATGGGCTACATATACATGCACACACATTTTATACACACACACACACACACACACACATATATATTACATATATGACAGACAGTATTATATCTTATATGACATTATTACATATGAATATATATATATATATATATATATATATATATATATATATATATATGACAGTTTAGGTTGAGAAGCCTCGAGATATCCCATTTTGAGATGAAGCTAGCTGGGCCAAGGGGTGGCAGAGGAGATGGGAAGAAACACAGACACACAAACTCCTTGAGGGATGGTGACTGGACAGGACTATGGGAGCAGCAGGGACAGATACTTAGAGTCTCTGAGGTTGTTGCCTTATAGGAAAATGGGATGGTGCCATCACTTACTGATACAGGGAACACAGAAGAGGACCAGGTTGAGCTTGGCTTTGGTCATCCCTGCTTTGAGGTGCTTATGGGAAGGAAGAAGCCAAAGACACACTGGTGAGCCTATGAAGGAGACAAGAGAGGACCTGAGAGGTGACATGGGGAGCAATGCTCAAGGTCTCTCTTGTACGTGTTCCTGTGAGAATCCCTGTAACTGTAGTAAGGGCTGTTGGTAGTGGCGGGATGCAGGCATACCCACTTTTAGAATGAGCTGAGGAAGAGTGGGAGGTGAAGGAACGGAGACAGCTTGGCTGGGAGCTTAGGTTGTGAAGAGAGGGTAGCTGGAGGCGGGTGTGAGATTCTGGAGGGTTAGTGTTGTTTTTAATGAGGAGACTCTGCATTTGTAAAGGCCAGTGGGAAGAATTCAGATCCAGTGGTGTTGGGATGGAGGAGCAGGTGCACATGTAGCATGATGGCTGAATTTGCCTGAGGGAAGAGGAGTAGGTGCCTGGCAGAAGAGCAAGGAGGGAAATGTCTCCCCAGCCCAGACGAAAACTGGGGCCCTAGCTAGCAGATAGTGCCTGGGGCTGAGGGCAGGAGTGGCTGGGGCAGCCTCAGACCCAGTAGGGCTAGAGTATGAGGCTGACAAAGACTGGGATGGGCCCTGGGCCTGGGAGGTGAGGCTTCCACAGCTGTCCCCCGACTAACTGCCTTGTTTGGCAATGAAAGTACCGGATGGCTCAGTTCCTCTGCCTCAGGCCTGCACTAAGCTGAAAGGGAGAGGCTGCCAAGAGCTGCCCAAGGGGCTCAGTTAGAAATGTTGAAAGACAGGCCCAGAAGTCACTTCTCAGCAGCAGGACCACATTCACTGGAGGAACAGCCAGACACTGCTGCGGAGCGAGTCTCAATGGTTTCTTCTGGTTTCCCGTTTTGTTGTGGAGAGGGAGAAGCAAGAGCAATTGGAATCGGGCATGTGTGGGGGCTGGGGGTGAGGTAGGTTGTTATTTCTTGGAATTAGCCCCATTTGTCTGAGAGAGACCTTACTCAGATGAAAGAGTAAAGCTGGGACTCGAAGGCATCAAGAGGATCTGTACCTTGTGGTAGAAGAGAGCCTGAGGAGAGGGGAAGGGCCTTGGACAACAGGATCTCTGGATAAAGGCTCCATCTATTCTAGCATAAAGAAGTTGCCAATCTGCTAGAGCTGGCCTTTGCATACATTCCAAGTAGACCCTTCCATGCAGGTGTTGGGAGGAGACACTCTTTCTGGTGCTACTAAGCCCTAAAGGTAGAAAGAGGGATCCTGAGAAGGGGGGGGGGTGTGGGTAAAGCATTTTAACCATTAACCCAGTCAGTTGAGATCCACCATGTGGAGCCTCTCAGCTATATTGATTTTCTCTGAAAGCACAGCCACTGTAACTCCCGGCTGCCCAGAGACCAGGGAGAGGCACAGGGGTAGAGATAAGGAGGGAAATGGGAACCCAGCCGGGAGTAGGAGCTGGGGAGGAGATCTGAGGCAGGGTCCGAGGGTTGGCCACCAGTATAGAGGAATCTTTGGGGTGATTAGGAAACCTAAGCAGGCATTGGAAGCAGTCAGCACTGCCACATGAGCACTGCTGATCATGGAGTAGCTGGTAAAGAACCTGGTAGACAGGGCGAGACATGCTCAGAGGAGCATGGTGACCTGCTCAAGGTGACTAGTCATAGCTCTGCTGACTTCACTGAGAACGGAAGTAAAGGCCCTGAGGTGGTGGTGGGGAGTGTGTGGAACTGAGATGCTGGACTTTGCTGGTTTCTTTTATCTGCTCCTAGGATATAGCAGACACGCAAACAGTGGGCTGGTGTGGCCGAGGGAGGGCTCAGGCCTTCAGAGCTTCACCATACTGCTACACACTTGGCACTGTATGCCAATCACTGCAGTGACTAGCTTTACAAAGATAATTTTTCTGTGAGGTAGCTAAATGTGAAAATGGAGAACTCCCAGACTAAAATTCGCCTCCAGAGAAGATAAGGTTGAGGGGTGTTTGTATGGCAAAGAAGTAGGGTTGCTACAACTTGGATTCAAACTGTATCCCAAAGGCCTGTGTGTTTTCAGGTTGGTGCTAGTGGGAGAAAGTTAGGTAACTGGGGGTACATTCTAGGAGGAAGTAATAGGATTCTGGTTCCTTCTTCTTCCTTTGCTTTTCGGCTGCTATGAGACGAACAGGTCTCCTCTGTCACATGATGTTTTATATTGGCACCCCACAAAGCAATGTGGCCTAGTGACAGTGGATGGAAGCATCTGAAACCCTGAGCTGAGCATGGTGGCATGTGCTTCTAACCTCAGCACTCTGGAGGCAGAGGTGGGATAAGGAGGTCAAAGTCGTTCTCTGTTACACAGTGAGTTTAAGAGTCAGCCTGGGTGATAGGAGACCCTGCCTTTAAGAAAAAAGAAACCAGTGGCCCAAAATAAGTTTTTACAGCTTTCCTCTTAAGTTGCTTTTAAGCATTGTGTCACCATGATGGAAAGGAAACTAAGGCCATGACGGAAGTAAGGAAAGGTGATGTGATGGGTGGTCTGCACATGCATAAATGTCATGAGCCTTCATAGGATGCATACTCTGGCATGATTTGTGGGCAGGGGGTTTGGCTCTGTGATATCAAAAGGTCGCCTACTGGACATTTTTGCAAGTCCAGGTGAAAGGGTCAGTGGCTTCAACCAGTTTGAGCTAGAAGCTATCTCTTTGGAAAAACAATTAAAAAACAAATAAGCAAAACCAAAAACCCTAAGCAATCCTTACCAAGGTGTATGACCAAATAGAAGAGGCTGTCGGGAATTTTTTACTTTATTACTTAGTTAAGTGGCTTCTGAAATTAGTCGTGAGCACAAGTAACTAAAAGCAAATGAAGATACAGAGTTCTTTTGAGTTTTTCATGAGTTTTAATGTTTTCTTTGGCTTTTACACTTTAGGGAGAACGGTTCATATCTCTTTCAAAAAGAAAAAGAATACTATTCATTTCATTAGGGTGACTCATTTACAAGGGGAAAAACTGGGGACAGAGATGCCACACACCTGTCTGCACACCCTTAGTCATGGGACCCTGAAGCTCCATTCTTTCTGACAATGTCAGCAGAGGGGAAGCCACATGCTGGGGCATGGGGTAACAAACACACCTGGGTACCAATGTGCCATCAGCCCCCCTCACCTTTCCGTGCCAGTGCCAGCTCCTAGAATAGCTCCTCTCAGAACTTGAGGGGATGGCCCAGGCTTCCTCCTAGGAAAGCTAGGAAAAGGGAAGGCGTGGGTGCTGAAGATGGAGTGGATCGGCTCTAGCAGAGGCCACTTGATGGCAGAGAGAAACATTGTATATTGACATAGGAAATACTATCATTACACAGACAGAAGGACAGTCTCTGGGGCTCAGTAGGATCCCCAAATTCTGCCTGTAGACTCAGTTCCAGTTGTGTCAGCCTGGCTAAACTTATTCTATGAAAAAGTTCCAATGGGACCACAGGCCAGTGAGTCCAGAGCCATCTGTCTGCAATGTCTTTTCTCTTCCCCTTTCTCTGACAGCTCAACATCCTGGTGGACACGGGCAGTAGTAACTTTGCAGTGGGGGCTGCCCCCCACCCTTTCCTGCATCGCTACTACCAGAGGCAGCTGTAAGTACTGGGGAGGGGTGGGAATAGGGGACTTTCAAAGGAGGGAGAAGTCCAAGAACAAGAGCCTTTCTTCCTCCTAGGGAGAGGGAAAACAAACAGAGGCAGCTGGGGCTAGGAAATACATAGTATGGGAAAGGGTGGGCTGAGGGGCAGCCTGGAAGTGCTTCCATATTGACATGGGGCAGCTTTCTAGAAGAGGGAAGAGGGGAGGAAACAGCCCCAAGGCTCCTGGAACAGAACAGGAACTATCTCATTCTCTGGATGGACAGGCAAGAGGGCTAAGCTTCACCCATCACCATGGCTTAATTTAGAAGGCTGGACAGGCTACAGTGGTTAGTGTCTTCCACCACATTCTCACCCAGGGGCCCCTCTGGGTAGTTACGCATGTGAAGGAGCTGAGCATGACGGTGTACACCAGTAATCCCAGCATACGGAGGACTGCTGAGACTTCAAGGCTCATGTAGGCTATGTAGCAACTTTCTCAAAAAGCCAAAAGAGGGAGCTGGGGAGATGGCTCAGTGACTAAGAAAGAGAACTTACTGTGAAAACAAGAGGATTGAGTTCAAGTCTCTAGCACCCACATAAAGCCAGGCATGGCTGTGCTCTGCGTGCCTGTAACCCCAGCATTGGCAGGCTGAGACAGTGAGGAGTGATGTGGAAGGCCCTTTATCATAAAAGCAGAATGAGGATGTGGTGAGGAGACATCTAGTGCTTGAGGCATGTCTGTGAAGACGGAAGGCATGGCCTCTTACACAGGAGAAGGTACATCCTCACCTTGGACTTGGAAAGCACAAACCCCTGCTCTGTTTTCTCTTTCCCTAAGCACACAGTTGGGGAAGGGGCATGGGTAACATCGGTGGAAGGACATTCATTCCAGGTTTTCATCCAGCCCCATCACTGCTCAGCTCTGGTTAATAACATGATTAAAACACAGATGAGGGCACCCCACAGCCAAGAGTACGAGTCCTCTTGTGGTGTCCAACACCTGCCTGCTCTGCTGGGGAGCTTGTTCAAATCTTCTCTAGAAGTTGTTACATGGTTTCCACAGTCACCCTGCCTGGTGCTTTTCTCCACCACTCAGATGGTATCACTGGGCCCCCAAGGCAGCAAGAAAGTCAATGGCTCCTTTTCTTTGGGAGCATGTTGGAAGTGGGATGGAGGAGATGTCCAATAGCTGTTGTGCGGGCACAATGCACAAAGCCCATGTTGTTCATCATAGCTTCAGCTCCAAGTCTAACAATAAGAACTATGGAGACAGGAGAGCAAGCTCCAGCTATTGGTCCCCTCATCTATCTGCAGGGTTGCCTTACATTCTGTTCTGGGTGATAAATCTAGGGTTGTTCTGCTGAATAGATTCTAAAGTGCCGTGGGGTAAGAAGACATTTGGGAATGTATTTGATGATACATACCTGCTGCTATAGCTTTGCAGACACAGATCTCTGCCTCCTTTTTACAGGTCTAGCACATACCGAGACCTTCGAAAGGGTGTGTATGTGCCCTACACCCAGGGCAAGTGGGAGGGGGAGCTGGGCACCGACCTCGTGAGCATCCCTCATGGCCCCAACGTCACTGTACGTGCCAACATCGCTGCCATCACTGAATCGGACAAGTTCTTCATCAATGGTTCCAACTGGGAGGGCATCCTAGGGCTGGCCTATGCTGAGATTGCCAGGGTGAGAGAACCAAGGCCTGGCCCTATACACTGTTGCCTGCATGTTGCTCACTGCATGCCACGCAAGGAGTCGGGACAGAGAAGGGGGAAGGATGGACTGAAATGGTAAACATGGGACTGGAGAGATGGCTCAGTGAGTATGGTGCTTACATATCTAGCAGTCATCAGAACCTGAGTTTAATCCCCACAACCTACATTTTCAAAAGAGCTGGGTGTGAATGTACATGTTTGTAATCCCAGGAAGGCAGGGTCAAGTAAATCCTGGGGCTTGCTGGCCATTAAGCCTTGTCTACTAGACAAGTTCCCAGCCAGTGAGAGACCCTGCCTTAGAAACCAAGGTAGGATGCAGCTGGAGAGATGGCTCAGCAGCTAAAAGCACTTGCTATTCTTGCAGGGGACCCAGGTTTGATTCCTAGCACCCACATGGCAGCTCATAACCACCTGCAACTCCAGTTTCAGGGAGTTCAATGCCCTCTATTGGCTTCTGTAGGCACCAAGCACATGCCTGGTGCACAGGCATATATGCAGGCAAAATACCCATACACATAAAAACAAAATACATTTTAAAACAATTTAGAGCTTGTGAGATGGCTTGGTGGCTAAGAGCCCTGCCACCAAGCCTGAGAACTGTATGATGGGCGGAGCAAACATTCCTGCATGTTGTCCTGACACCTTCACACCCATGCTGTGCTGCACATGTCAGTGCACACAATAAACATCTTTAGAAGGTACACAGAATTCTGAGAACAATATCCAAGGTTGTCCGGTTTCCATATGTATGTACACACACACAATAAAGAAGAAGAGCAGTTTGAAGGGTTATAAACAAGGCAGGAGGTGGGACTACCATGGGAGCAGCTATAATAGGTACCGTACAAAGTTGTCCCCAAATCTGAAACAGATTAACCATGTGAGTGAGGATTGATGGATGGAAATTCCTATGGCCTTGTAGCACTTTCCTATTTGCACTGCAATGTCTCTTACCCTTGCTCAGCCAGATCTCTCAGTACCTCAAGTTGATCTTTCCTGAGGTACATCCCCAAGTTTGGACTTTGAAGCTGACCTGTCTGCTAAGGCCCCTGTATGAGGATTTACTCCTATGTCTTTCTGCTACAGCCCGACGACTCCCTGGAGCCCTTCTTTGACTCGCTGGTGAAGCAGACCCACATTCCCAATGTCTTCTCCCTGCAGCTCTGTGGCGCCGGCTTCCCCCTCAACCAGACTGAGCCACTGGCCTCAGTGGGGGGGGAGCATGGTGAGTGGGTCCTCTGAAGGTCCATGTGTCCTCTCCTTCGGGGCCAGAATCAAGAAGCACCCATTGTATTCCCAATCCCTACTTCTCTCCTTTCCTTTCTCCATTCATTTCTTCCCTGCTTTTCTTGAAAGGAGTTGAGTCACTCATGAAAAGGATCAGAAATGATTAGGTACATTTTAAAGAAACTGAAAATTAGACCTGTTAAGATCATTATCTGATCATCTGGAGACAGGTATGTAAGGAGTTTAAGCTTGTTAGGAAATAGTTTCTGTAGCTCTGGCTGCCCCAGGGATCACTATGTAGACCAGCTGGCCTCATATTTGTAGCATCCCCTCCTAACATTTTCCAAGTGCTGGGATTATAGGTGTTTGCCATCAGACTCAGTTCAAGCCTATTTATTAATTAGGACAGTAGTAAGTGATTCTCCAACAAGCAAAGAAAATAAAATTTATGAAAGCAGCATATTATCAATTCATTCCACATTTATTATGCTAACTTAGGTTTAAATAAGTTTCTGTCAAGGACTAGGGGATTTTGATACAAATAATCCTGATATGTCTTTTCTCCTGAACACATCTTAAGAAACTAAAAATTACCATGCACAGGGCATGATGGGATTAGGAAGGAAGATAGAAAGGGTGGTATGGAAAGAATCTTGGTACCCCATGAAATGGCTGGTCTTATTACTTGGTTTTGGGTGACCTGCTCTCCTGATCTAGGACATAGGTGTCTGCTTTTTCTCTCAGATCATTGGTGGTATCGACCACTCGCTATACACGGGCAGTCTCTGGTACACTCCCATCCGGCGGGAATGGTATTATGAAGTGATCATTGTACGTGTGGAAATCAATGGTCAAGATCTGAAAATGGACTGCAAGGAGGTAATAAAATGGAAGGGGATTCAAGAGAGAGTAAGGGGATTAACCCCACAGTATGAGAGAGAACCTCAAGTCATGAGGTTGGGAGGACAGAACCTGTGTCAAGGTCAGGACTGTGCTGTGTGTGATTACACAGCAGTCCCTAAGGGGAAGGGAAGGGCCTGGCAGAGCAGTCAAAGAGCTTGGACTAGCTTACAGTGTTGTAATGAGAACATGGAACTAGTTCCTGTCTGGACTCTAGTCACTGCCTCTCATGGCCTTGGGCCAGTCTTTCATGAGGCAGCATGGTAGGATGGATCTGATTCTAGCTCTGCTGTTACTAAGTGCCTTTAGGTTCCTTATTACTGTTTTATCAGTCTCATTATTTACGAAGCAAAGGTAAAAACAAACAAGCAAACAAACTTTCTCAGAGATTGTGGTTATCAAAGTCAAGATACAAAGTACTGGTCCCTATGGTTGGCATACCCCAAAATCATCTGGGTCTTTCTCTAGGTTTTTTTTTTTTTCTTTTACATTTATTGGGGAGTGGAGGTGTGCTACAGCTTGTGTGTAAAGGCTAAAGGACAATTTTCAGAAACTAGTTCTCTGACATGTGTGGGTCTCCCTGGGATTGAACTCAGGTTATCATATTTAGTTAGCAGGCACCCTTATCTGCCCCCCTTTTTTCAGTGCCCCCCTTTTTTAGCTTTTTGAGACAGGGTCTCATGTAGCCCATGCTGGCCTTAGACTCCTGGTTCTCCTGTCTCTGACTCAAGTGCTCTATGGGTATGCACCACCACGCAGTACTGGGGCTCAAATCCAAGGCTTTATGCATGCTGAGTCAACCTTCTCTCCATTACTATGTATGTTAAATGAGAACAGCTACGTAAAAGTACTGGAAGAAGTTACAAACACCACACAAGACATTTTTGTTTCAGATTTGGAGACCACCTACCCGCACAAGGTAATGAAGTTCTAGTACTTACCAAGTGCCTAGGAACTACTTAGTGCTTTCAGCGTGTTGATTTATTTAATCCTTATGATAACCCTTGAGGTAGGTACTGTTATTTATCTTCAATTTAGAGACAAGGAAACAGGTACACAGAAGTTAAGCAAATTGTCCAAGGAAATACATGTACAAAGTGGCAACGCTAAGATGCCAACACTAGCAGGATGCCTAGCTGTCAGTTTACCCCCTCCCGGTTCTGCCTCAGAAAATCTCTTCTTACCCTTTGCTCTCCTCCCCAGTACAACTATGACAAGAGCATCGTGGACAGTGGCACCACCAACCTTCGTTTGCCCAAGAAAGTGTTCGAAGCTGCAGTCAAGTCTATCAAGGCAGCCTCCTCGGTCAGTGGACTAAGGACGGAATGGTGTCAGAAGCCAGTGACAGTCACACTCCTCAGCAAACACCAAAGCTGTCTATACGTAGATCCTTTCACTCAGAGCCTCAAAAACGGTTGTTGGTCTGTTGGCTCAGCTGGTACCTTTTCTTCTTCTTCGAGACAGGGTCATGAATATAGCTCAGGTTAGCTTTGAACTTGATATCCTCATGCCTCAGCCTTCCAAATTCTGGGAGTATAAGCAATGTGAGCTGCCATACTCAGTTACCCTAGCACAAATTTATGAGCCCAGTGTCACACACTCTTCTCCCAAACCTTAGACTACAGTTTACCTTTGCCACTTTGGAAATTTCCCCAGAAAAGCAAATAGTGGTACTGTCGCTGCTATTATGAACACAAGAGGAGAGATGGTGAGACAGCCGGCTCCTCACATTCTTCTCTTGTACAGACGGAGAAGTTCCCGGATGGCTTCTGGCTAGGGGAGCAGCTGGTGTGCTGGCAAGCAGGCACTACGCCTTGGAACATTTTCCCAGTCATCTCACTGTATCTCATGGGTGAGGTCACCAATCAGTCCTTCCGCATCACCATCCTTCCTCAGGTATGTCCCCAAGCTGAGGCAGTGGGGATCCAGGAAGAAGACAATGTATAGTAAACAAACATGGCTACAACTTGAAAGACAAGATGAATGTCTAGTGGTAAAGGGGTCTTGGCAAACTCAACATCTCAAGGCTTAAGGAAGAGCTGAGTGCAGATGGCTAGAAGGCAGGGAGGCGGGAGGCTGAAATAAGAAGACATGCTCTCACCCTGTGACTCTTTACCCCTAGCAATACCTACGGCCGGTGGAAGATGTGGCCACGTCCCAAGATGACTGTTACAAGTTCGCCATCTCACAGTCATCCACAGGCACTGTTATGGGAGCTGTCATCATGGAAGGCTTCTATGTTGTCTTTGATCGGGCCCGAAAACGAATTGGCTTTGCTGTCAGCGCTTGCCATGGTGAGAGCACCAGAGAGGAGGGTGTGGGGTCAGTCTGCTCATGTTCTGTCAGCAGCTAGGATACCCAGGTCCCTTTCTGTTAGGGAGGTAGGAATAGTTGCCTCTGGCTAATCAACAGTATGTAAAAGCGAGGGCTGAGGCTTGCCCTGGTGAACATCACCTACCAGATGGGGAAAGCAATGTTGGAAATCCATAGCAGCCAAAGCTTCACAGGCACTTGGAAGCGCTGGATGCAAAGACAGCTGGTTACCCACAGTGAAGCTGAATGCTACAACAGGAAGGTGGCAGGGCTTAGTGGTAGGATTTTCATGGTGACAGGTTAAGTCTGCTACATGTGTAAAGGGCTAGATTTTGGTCAACTCAGTCAGAACTGTTGGCCTTTTGGTATCACTTCTACTGGAAGGGAAAATGAGAAAGCCTTACAGTTCCCAGAGTCCTGGAAGGGGAACTGGACCTCCCTGAGCACTGGCTTCCCTGCTCGTTGCTGACTCTTTCCAGGAAGGGCTCTGCACAGCTTCACCTGGGTGGATTCTGAGGGGTCCCTGGCAGGAAGCTCTTTTAATTGTAATACCCAAACTGCTCTATGACATAAGAGCTACCAGTTTATCTCCACCCTTTCTCCAGTGCACGATGAGTTCAGGACGGCAGCAGTGGAAGGTCCTTTTGTTACACCAGACATGGAAGACTGTGGCTACAACATTCCACAGACAGATGAGTCGACACTCATGACCATAGCCTATGTCATGGCTGCCATCTGCGCCCTCTTCATGTTGCCACTCTGCCTCATGGTATGTCAGTGGCGCTGCCTACGCTGCCTGCGCCACCAGCATGATGACTTTGCTGATGACATCTCCCTGCTCAAGTAAGGAGGCCCATGGGCAGATGACAGAGATTCTCCTGGACCACATCTAGGTGGTTCCCTTTGGTCACACGAGTTGGAGACACAGATGGTACCTGTGGCCAGAGCGCCTCAGGACCCTCACCAACCTGCCAAATGCTCTGCCTTGACAGAAAAGAAGGAAAAGCTGGCAAGGTGGGTTACGGGGCTTGCACCTGTAGGAAATAGGAGAGGGAAGAAAGGAGCGTTCTGGTGGCAGGAATACCCTTAGTCACTTCAAACTTGAGTTGGAAATTCTGCCGCTTGAAGCTTCAGCCCTGACCCTCTGCCCAGCATCCTTTAGATACTCCAACCCAAAGTATCCTTTTGGTCCTTCCAGAAGTACTGGTGTCACAACCCAGGCTACCCGGCATGTGTCCCTGTGGTACCTTGGCAGAGAAAGGGCCAATCTCATTTCCCTGCTGGCTGAAGTCAGCAGAAGAAAATGCAGTTTGCCAGTTGCTTTAGTAATAGGGACTACAGAATTAAGCCTACACTGGTGCAAAGACTGCTTCTTGAGTTAAACAAAAACCAATGCGATGCAATGTTTGTACTCCTGGGGGCAGTCAAGATGAGGAGAGACAGGGCGGAGACAGAGGAAAGAGTTGGTAGCAAAGCTAGAAAAAGCAGAAATATAATCACTTTCCAGGCCCACGTTTAGACTCATCTCTAAGACAGAAGTCCATCTGGACTGAGAGGTGTCATTCCCCAATGTGTCTGTGGTTGCAGCCTGAACCAAAATGAGACAGGGAAAAGGGCTTATTAGCTGAAGAGCTCTGTTTAAAGCTCTCTTAAAGGAACAGTGCTCATGAGAAAGTCCCACTGGACAGATGAATTCCTACCTTGTCAATTCCACCTTCTCTACCTGCTTCTTCTACATGCTAGGTGGCACTGAAATATCCCAACCCCAAAGTCCTAGGTGCCCTATGGGACAACAGTTAGAACACTGCAGGGCTGGGGACTGTCTTCCCAGCATAGGTTCACTCCAACTGAGGTGCTAAAAGGAACAGACAGGAGAGCTCTCCTGTCTGCTCCACAAGGCAGAATCCTGCAGATTCATTCAGCAGGCATAGGGCTGACGCCTTTGCCTCTGCCTGGATTTTATTTTTTTATTTTATTTTTCTTGCCCAGTGGTACAAAGTGGTAAGATCTTTATGGAGTACTGAGTAGGTTCATTACTTTTGGGACCTCTCCAACAGCCCCTCTATTTATTTGGCTAAGGCATCATCACACATTGGCTAGTGTTAAATCATGAATGTTAAGAAATTTCTGGCTCTATGTCATTGCCTTCAGTATCAAGGCTGCCTGGAGAAAGGATGGCAGCCTCAGGGCTTCCTTACTTCCTTCTCCGCCTTTCCTAATAAAGCACTCTTCTATCCTGCTCTCTGCTGCCCCTCCCAATAGTACATGGGTACCCAGGCTGGTTCTTGGGCTAGGTAATGGGGGCCACACTCATTTCTTCCCTGTCAGTTCTAACACAACAGACGAGAAAACCAGTGTTAGTGGGAAGAGCTGAATTTTCCTGGGACACCCGCTGCATCCTATCCCCATATGCTCCATACACTGCTTTCAGGTAGGGGACCTGCCAAGCATGGAATTAACTGATGGGGAGAGGGAGACGAAAGCAGGGCCTCTGGAGTTGCTGGCCTCAGTCAGCTGCCCACAAGCCATAAACCAATAAAATAAGAATACTGAGTCACAGTTTTTCAGCTGGGTCCTCTTCATTCCCCTTGTACTGGTGCTGCTCTGGCTGAGTGGGAACACCCCACAACTGCAAAGCCTACCAGGAAGAGTGGAAACTGTCCACTTCTGGCTTAGAACCTACAATGTAAATAAGCTTCCAGAATCACTACCATGAAATGAAAATGCCACATTCTGCTTTATACTTTCTACCCATGTTGGGAAAAACTGGATTTTCCCCATCTCTTTCCAGGGCAAAAACAAAAAAACAAAAACAAAATACAAACAAACAACCTAGTTGTATTTACTCTAGTAACTGGTATTCCTGTTTTGTTTTTGGTTTTTTGTTTGTTTTGTTTTGTTTTTTAAAGGGGGAACTTTGCACTTTTCGCTTGATGGTTAATTTCTTTGTATCCTAAAACTATGAACTCTGACCTGTAAAACAGAAAAAAATCTTAACAGCTTCTTGCTTGTAAAAATATGTATTATAAGCTCTATTTTTAAAGTCTCTTGAAAAATGTCTGGCCTATCTCCACACTGCATGTGGGGTTCTTGCCATTGGTCTGCATGGATTTTACCGCTGAGGCCCAGTAGGCAGAGGTGATGAGGAACAGGGGTGGCTGGCTTTGAGTGCTTTTCTGTTTCTCTGCAAGGAATAGAGCCACACTGGTGAGGCTCCAGCTACAGGGACCCAATTCTCCAAAACATTGCCTTCCCAGGGCTTGCTCTGGGAGACAGTTCGGCCCTGACTCATCCCTGCTTTTTTTTCTCTCTACTCTTGACTTCAAAACTTTTGGAAAAGTATTTTTTTTTTCTTTTTTTTGAGATAGCATCTCATTATGTAGACCAGGCTGGCTTTGAACTTGTAGTAACCTTCCTGCCTCTGCTTCCCATGTGCTGGGATTACAGGTGTGTGCCACTACTCCTCGATAGAACCATATATGTATATGAGTGTATATGTGTGTATATGTGTGTATGTATGTGTGTCTGTGTGGGGTTTTTTTGTGGGGGTGGGGTTGAGATAGGGTCTCACGTAGCCCAGACTAGCCTTGAATTTCTGACCCTCCTGAGTCCATCTCCCAACTGCCATGAATACAGGCTTGTGCCACTATGTCTGGCTAGACACAATATTCTTTATACTCACTTCCAATTTACAGTTTTCAGGGGACACAAAGAGGTACTGCACAGCTAGTGCTAGGCTGCTGCACAGTTGAAGGAAGAGAACAATATTAAAGATTACAAGACAGAAAATGAATCCCCCACATGAAAAGAACAAAGGAAGTAGTCTTCCATTTTGCCACCTTTTCTCAAGACAGTACCAAACTGGAGAGAAGACAGAAGCACTTCACTAACCAAAGAAAGTAGGTCACCTGACCTCTAAAAAGTTGAGTACTCAGGCCATTGCATTCACTTTTAAGATGCCAAGGAAATCCTGGGAAGTCCAGTTCCCTAAATATGCTTGTCAATAAACCTGGACAAATAAAGCAAGAGAAAAGAATTCATCCATGAGCTCAAAGGCAAGGAAAAAAAACAAAGGAATTTAGTTAGCTCAGAAAGGAGAAAGTTTTTGCTATCCTGATACAAATTACTAGATTCAACAAGCATTTCCCAGTCCCAGAATGGAAAAATGTCAATTGTCGGTAACATAATGTTGCCCTTCCCCAAGATCCAATTTGTTTTCTTGATTAACACTTTAAAAAAAGAAGGTAATTAGAGCCATTTCCTATAGGAGAAAGGTAGAAAGTGGAAACGACTCAAGGTTCTCAGCTACAGTTGTCCCAGACATAAAAACCAGGAGGTACTCAATCAGCAGAGGTGGGTAACTATCTCACTCCAGATGGGAATCTACAAAACATGGCTTATGACTGTCAAGTCCCACCTCCCTTCATCTCCATTTTATCCTGGACAGGATGTGTCTCCCATAGCTTTCTTGCTTCACAAATGAAAACTCAACATCCCATGATTATTCTGCAAGTAATTTTGCACAGACATCTCACCCCAGTGCCTGTCTGGAGCTCACCCAAGGTCACCAAACAACTTTGTTGTGAACCAACTGCCTTAACGTTTGGGGAGGGGGAAGGGGATAGCTAGATTAGGAGATCAGAGAAATGGGAAGGGTGAGCTCTTTGCAAGGTTGGTCTACCAGTGCTTAGTGGAGGCCAAGCCAGTGGCAACAAGGGATGATGGCTTGGCCTAGGGAAAAGTTTGTGAATTGTGCTTTTCTATCCAGGAATAGAGTAGACAGAAGATGGTGGGAGAAATGGGACCTGATTATTTTGTTCTTGGACTGTGGATTTTACTGACGTAAAACAGAATATCCTGTATACCTGATATCGATGTATAAATAATGAGCATTAACACAGTAAAATGTTCAATGAAAATCAAACTATCAGAGTTACATTTTTTCCCCTCAATCAGTATTATTTTATCCATTGGAATGGAGTGGCTAAAACACCAAGGCAGGAGGCCCCTGCAAAGCAAGGCATCTGGTTGGACAGCAGGTGAGCACCAGGCTTCAAATCTGCACACATGAGCCTTACAAAAATGGACTAGAGGCTGAGCCAAACCAAAGCAGGGTGGCCTTAGAGCAACAGCAGCTTCCTAGATGGGTTAGACAACAGACTATGCAGGGATCATGATTTCAAGGCCAAATTAAACATCATATTCCCTACAATCTGCATCTCCAAAAAGAACTGCAAGATGAGGGGGACGGGGTGTTTCTGCATTATATACATACTTTCATTACGAACATTTGAATACAGACTCTCTATACACACATTACCTATATAATAAAAATGTACACGGCATGAGTATATGTCACTGTATAAATATAGAGTTTTAGAAATCTTGAACCCGCGCTTCCTGTTCACATCGGTTTCTCTTCTTCTTCCTCCCCAGTCGGGTCCATCATTTAAGAGTTGGGCAAAAGGGACAAGTGTCATTTGTGTTGGTCTGGGCCCAGAATTTGATACACTGGAAAGAAAGAGACACATATATACCTCAGACTTGGCTGGAAAAACAAAATAAAGTTAGCAGAGAGTGGCATTAAAGATCACAAGATCTAACTCTCAAAAGTTCTCACAGGGACAGGATGGACTAGCAAGGCCATTTCAGTGTGTGTTGTGTGTTATATGCACTTGTTAGTGTGGAAACATGCTAATGCATGTGCGTGTGTGCACAGAAGCCAGGGGTGAACCAGACATATCTTTTTTTTCCACCATTAAAAAAAAACAAAACATTTACTCAATGTCTGAGTATGTGTGCCTTCAGGGCTTTTTCTTATCAAGAATGTAGATGTTGGGCTGGAAACATAGCTCTCGGTGCTTGCCGAGCATGCAGAAAGACCCGGGTTTGATCCACAACACCACATAAACCAGGTATGGTGACACACACCTGTAATCTTAGCATACAGGAGGTGGGGGCAAGAGGATTAGAAGTTTAAGGTTTAAAAAAAGTTAAAGGTCATCCTTACCTATATAAGGAGTTGAAAGAATTTAGATGTTAATTCAGTTTCTACTTCTTGGAAAAACAAAACAAAATGGTTAAGAAGGAATCACTCTGCTGCTAGTAGCAATCACTTGTGAGTCTGTCGGTGAAAGTAACAGGTCTTCAAACTATTCTGTTAATGGAGTTAGTAATCTCATACTCAGGCCCTATCACTCCTCTCAGTTAAAGCAAAGCATGTCCAAGAAAATAAATTATCAGTGTTTAAGTATGAACTGCTTATTATTCACCTACAGAGAATGGGGTAAGAGCTGAGGTTCTAGCTACAGATTCTGAACTCTGCTAAAGGTGAGTCTACAAATGACTGAAAACTCTATAACTAAATATGAATGATGAGAATCACCCTAGTAAAATATTCAAGAAAAATAACCTCAGTTGTCAGAAAGAGAGCAAGAATGAAACGAAATACCTACCTCCTTGTGCAGCGCATGGGTGCAAGCCATTGGGTGCAGCTCACTGGGCTGGACAAGTTTCTGACACATCAGACACAGTTTACAGGTAGGTGGAGCCTGTGGGACAAGAAGGCTGGTCATAGCTAGCCAACCTCTGGGTCGCCTTGCCTGCTATGCCCATGACTCCATCCGTTAGTTCCATGGAGCAAAATTATTCTTCAGCAAAAGAAAAGTTTTAACCTATATTCTTGCCTAAAGTAATTGCAGCATGTTCCCAGTAGGGCTGCAAACAACCCTGCTGTGGAGATAATGGTTTCCTCTAGCATTCTTACCTGGAACCCACTCCCTCCTCACCCTGTGCTTCTCCACATCCCAGTGTTAAAAGAAAAGAGTCTTACATGTGAAGACCTTCCAGGGTATGAAACTTGGGCAGAAGGCAAGAACATTGGGGTACTGATTGGGGCCAGAGGAGCAGGGTACAAAGCCCGGATCCGACCAAGTGGCTGTGGGTAGAAATAATTTTAGAGTGAGGGAAGAGAGTCTGAGCAACAGAGCATGTATCAAAAAAGAAATTGGGGCCAGCAGGATGGCTCAGTGGGTAAAGGTGCTTGTATGCAAGCCTGATGACCTGAGTTCAATTCCTGTAACTACATGATAGAAGAAAATGGACTCCCACAAGTTGTCCTCCAACTTCCACATGTGTTCCCATGAAAACACATATCACACTCTCACACACACAAACTCACAATAAATAAGTTTAATTAGAACACACACATACATAAAGGAATCATTCACTTTTGTTTAACAATGAAAAGAACAGACCAGATACCCCTTACTCTGATGCTTCTCCTCACTCCCAGATTTTCTGAAGTTGGCTTCTTCCTCAGCCTCTCGATAGGCTAAGTCCTCTCCCTGTAGCTCTGCTTACCTGGGTGCTTGATGCCACCCGCTCATGCTCGGCCAGCCGTGCAGCTACCAGCTGGATCAGCTCTTCCATGGTCAGGCCTGCCATGGTGGTACGTGCTGTCTTGATTTGCTGAAGAATGTTGGTCATCTGGGCTCTGAGAAAGAACAACGTTGAGGGGGAAAAAATCAGTCTTCATGGGGATCATCCAGACAACCTCCCTATTTCAAACCATAAGCGTTTCTCTGACAGATACCCGAAATGATTCTTAACAACACTTACTTATTGCACTGCGGGAACCGAGTCAGCAGCTTCTCCAGGATCTTCTCCAGTTTGTCTACTGGTTGGGGCCGGGGAGTTTCAGTAGAAGCCTTAATACCGCCCAAGCCTGGGGGAGGCGGGATGGAGGCAGCAGGAGGCATGTGTGGACCATGAGGGCTGACCAGGGAACCCAAGCCAGGGCTATTTCTCCCATGTGAGCCAGGAAGAGGTGGGGAAGGTTGATTGGACTGGGAAAGGGCAGGGTTCAAGATTGGAAAAGACAAAGAGCGAGGATCTGCACTGGGCATAACCATAGGCATTGTGACCTGCCCAATAGAGAAGGGCATCCGAGGGGTCAGAGAGGGACTGGGCTGAAATACTTGAAGCATGAAATCTGCCTGCAAAGGGGAAGAGGTGGAGGACAAAAGAGATGGGGAGAAAAGATTAGGAATTGGAGCAGGGGATAAGGAGATGGTTTAGTTGGTAAAGTACCTGCCTTACAAGCATAAGGGCCCAAATCACATCCCAACATCCACACAAAAGCCTATGGTGGGGCATACATCTGTAACCCTAATGCTGTGGGGCAGAGACAAGCAGATCCCTGCAGGTTAGTGGCTGGCCAGTTTAGCCAATCCCTGAGCTCTAGGTTCAGTGAGAGACCACCTCAAAAAGTAAGGTAGACTGGCTGGGTATAGTGATGCATGACTTTAATCCCAGCACTCAGGAGGCAGAGGCAGGCCTGGCTACATAGTGAGTTCCAAGCTAGCCAGGAATGTATCATTAAGACCCTGTCACAAAAACAAAAAAACAAAACAAAACAAAAAAAATCCTAAAAGGTAGAGAGTAACCCAAAGAATTCCAGCCTGTGTACATGGGAACACACATACACATACTTGCATACACATGTGCACATGTATACAAGCATGCACTCACACATACATCATATAAACATAGACACGCAAAAAAATTTTAGGAGAGAAAACTGGAGCAGAAAGCAATGAACAACTCTTACACTAACTAGGGATAGTCCCAATGTCTTCATAAAAAGAACAAGTGGACAACTGACTTTGCCTACAACCCATAAAGGTGGACTCCTCAAAACAGTACTCACCTCTGAGGGAGGTGGAGGCAAAGTAGGGGTGGGGATCTGAGGAAGGCTGCTCAGCTTGGCTCCATTCCTCACTAGCTGGATATGACTATTAAACTGGTCCTGGAACAAAGGAAGAGAAAGGACTGAACTTGACTGCTAGGCTGAGTGAACTTCTGGAGAAAGCACACTGCCTACGTTCACGACACAGAAGTGCTGGAGCAGCTCTGTGAAGCAATGCAAAAGGCTACCTACGAACCTTCTGATAGGAAAGTTCAAGCGCAAACTGGGGCTGACTGAATCACTGCTTACTACACTTACCCGAACATTCTTTTTCATTATCCGAACTCCATTCAATCTTGTCTCCCACTCCTGTTTGGAACGAACTGTCTCCAGTGTTGGAGGGGTTGACCTTTCAAGAAATGAAGAATCCACAGAATTCAAAAAACAAAACAACAAAAGTCAATTCTTATTTCACTTAAAATACACACTTAGAAATAGTTTGGGCTAAAAGACATTGGTTCCATACTTGATCCGTCAAAGTAACTAAGAGTAAGATGACAGCCTAGCACTTCTGCCTCTACTTTGTGTCTCTTGGGTCAGAGTGTGCTTGACTCTGTATATGCCATGTTACTCATCTCATTTATGTTACTTGTTAGTGTCTATCTAATCTATACCCCCCCCCTTTGATAATGATGGCACAAAGACAAGTGTCCTAAAATTCCAGTCATCTTGGCTTCCAGGAAGAACAAAATTTCCAAGGAAAGACTACCCCTCCAGATGAGGGCAATCATCCATGATGGAGTGCCTACACCTTAGAATAGAAGTGGTCTTCTTGCTGGGTGGTGGCGGCACACATCTTTAATCCCAGTACTTGGGAGGCAGAGGCAGGCGAGATCTCTGTGAGTTCAAGCCTGGTCTATAGAGTGAGTTCCAGGACAGTGAGAGTTACAACAGAGAAACCCTGTCTCAAAAAACCAAAAAATAAAAAAAAATAAAAAAGAAGTAGTCGTCTTGTGGGAACCAGACTGATCCCCTCAAGTGATGACAGCTATAAGGAATTCTTCAGATCACCTCACAGAACAAGAACTGAGACAAGTATCAATGAGACCACATCTTGAGCCAGACTGGTTAATTATTTACCCCTCCTGCCCCTTGATCCAATTCCTCCCCTATTTAAACCTGAAGTTCAGTGCCATGCGGTGGTGTATGCCTATAAACCAAACATTCTGAAGGTAGAGGTAGATCAAGTGTTCCAGGCCAGCCTCAACTACACAAAATCCTATCTCAAACAAAGCTCTAGGACTAGAGATGATAGCTCAGCAGTTACAGAGCTTGCTGCTCTTGCAATGAATGAAGTTTGTTTCCTAGCATCCACACTGAGCATCATACAACCAACTATAAGGGTTCTGACACTCCTGGTGTCTGTCTGTGGGTACATGTCCACGTGTGCAAACACTCAAACATATACACATAAAAATAAACAAAAATAGTTACACTCTTTTTTAAACCAATATAAACAGATCAGCCTAAAACTCATGTTGGTACTCCAAAGATAGTTCTAGGTGCCTTTATCTGTTCTTCCCAATGTGGCTACATTGATTATATTTTTTCTGTTACTGGTATCCTGAGATGAGTGACTGAGCATACCCTGCTAGGGGTTACACAGCTGGGCTTTTGTCCTAAACTCCAGTTACACCCTGAGACACAGTTGTTGGGTAATGGTCCTTGAATGAAGAGGTGGGAGCAAGTACTAGAGAAACCCAAGAGTCTAAGTCATCTGCTTCACATAAATGATATGACCTTTCTGTCTGAGACGGGGTCTCCCATGTAGCCCAGTGACCTAGAACTTTTAATCCTCCTGCTTCAGACTCCCAGACTTCAGGCATGGGATTGCATGCCTGGTTCATGTCATAATTTTTTTTGTTGTTGTTTTGTTTTTGGAGACAGGGTTTCTCTGTGTAGCCCTGGATGTCCTAGAACTCGCTCTGTAGATCAGACTGGCCTTGAACTCAGAGATCTGCCTGCCTAGTGCTAGAATTAAAAGCGTGTGCCACCATCGCCCAGCATGTCTTCTTTTAAGCTAAGTATTGACTTAAGAGAGGATCAACCACAGAGAGAGTTCCCGCCTGCCTGAAAATGCTATAGGGATCCTACAAGTCCTATGGCAGACAGAGGAGAAATAGCCATGGAAAAAACAAAGCTTCAGGATCTATATTATGTTTTGATGGGTTAGCAGGTAGTATTTATTGAAACAGAAGTACGATGATAAAAAGTGTGAAGCTATAAAAGGAGGAAAGAATGAGAAAGTGCAGAACATGGAGAGAAATCTGTGAGTAGTTATGGGTGTACACACAGAGATGGCCTTAAAAGTCCTGTGAAGACAGATGCAAGCCAGGCCTGTCGCCTAGGCCTTAGAGGGAGGCACTTACTTGAGGTAAGTCAGATGCAGCTCTGCTTCTTTTTCTGCTTCTTCCAGTTTCAACACAAGCAACTCCTTCCGGCTCTCTAGTGACAGGATCTAAAGAACCAATGCATACACACGCATGCACACACACACACATGGGTAGGTGTGACATAGGGCAGGAGAAGGGGAGGGAGAAAGAGAGAGAGAGAGAGCTTATTAATTTTACAAACACAAACTACCTGTAGTTAAAACAAATGTCTCCAGGCTTCTAATACTCTACCAAAATTATATACTGCTTGGGAGCACAAAACCAAAGCTCTGAAGGCAGTGTCTCTTCTTACCTCTGCCTTCCAGGCCCGCTCTGTCTCTTCCATAATGTTCCGATTGATTTCACCATCCTGATTCTTGAGTCTATCCAGTTCCATTTCCCACACTTCTCTGTACAGTAAGTAAGAATCCAAGAACAAGATTAAGGAAAGAAATTTTAAGTTTGCTGAGCAATACCAAGGCAAAAGGAAAACCCCAGACTGTTCTGCTGGGGCTGCTACATGAAGCCTCACTCCCAGGATTCACTCCAGAGATAGACAAAAGATGTATAGGGTGGTCTAGACTGCAAATAGGTCCAACATGGGAAACATTCACTCCCTTGCTCAAATAAAGTTACCTAGTGCAGGAAAGGAATACCTCTTAGAGCCCAGACCTACCTGGGCATGGTAGTTCATGCCTATAATCCTAGTTCTTGGAAGGTTAAGCAGGGGGATTGCTTTGAGTTCCAGACCAGCCTGGACTAGAGTGAGACCCTGTCTCAAAGGAAAAAAGAATCCCTCATGAGGTACAATGGTCCACGTATTCAGGGCATTCAAAACCTTTATGGTGTTCCTTTTACTCCTCAGTGTCTTTCACTGTGGGTAATGAAGAACACAGGACCAAGCGCTGTCCAGTTAATATTCATCTCAAACACACATCAAGCTCTTATTACTGGCTTATTGACCTGTGCAAGAGTAGAATAATGGTAAAATTCTTCAAAAGGAAAATGTAAACTGGGTGTGACTGGTGGCTCAGGATTTTGGTAGTGATTCCAGTACTTGAGAACTTAAGACAAGAAGATCCCCACAAATTTAAGAAGTCTAGGCCATACACTGTGTTCTAAGTCAGCCTGGGCTATAGGGTGAGATTCTGTTCAGAAAGGAAAATGCATTTCCATCATTCCTAGCATTTCTCATTTTTATCCATTTTCTTTATTTTAAAATGCTTCCTGTCCCCAACTGCCATCCCCAGGATGTGATACTCACTTTCAGAATTAAAGTGACCAACTCTTCTGATTTGCCTAGCACTGAAATGTCTCCTAAGAGATAGGTCTTTCTGTGTTAAACTAAGACAGCTGACTCTCTTACTCAGGACTGAAGAGGCCATTGTAGAATAGAGCCAGGAAGAAAATTTTCTCATATTATACTTGACTGTGAGCTGAAAGCATGGATTACTCAGATTTGTGGAAAGAATGGAATGAAAATGTTTAAAGTTATCTTCACTGCATTTTAAAAAGGTAAAAAAAAAAATAGCTTGAGAAGTTACATACTAAAAGATATGTTCTGGCTTTTCTTTATTGATATTAGTAATTTTATTCTTTTGTTTAGTAATCTTTTGTTTGGATTTGGTTTTTCGAGACAGGGTTTCTCTGTTGTAATTCTGGCTGTCCTGGAACTCACTCTGTAGACCAGGCTGGTCTCCAACTCACAGAGATCTGCCTGCCTCTGCCTCCTGAGTGCTGGGATTAAAAGTGTGCTCCACCACTGCCTAGCTTTGTTTAATAACCTTAAGTATTTGAAAGTGCAATTCATTCTTTCTCTTCCTTTCATAATTGGTTTTGTTGTTGTTTTGTCTTTAATAACATGGTCACACTATGTAGACCAGGCTGGCCTCCACCTTTCCACCTGTCTCTTCCTCCTAAGTGCTGGGACCATAGGACTACACCACCACATCTGTAGTCCTTTAAAAAAATTTTCAGACAGGGTCTCTATGTTGCCCAGATTGGACACAAACTTGAAGTAATCTTCTTGTTTCATCGTCCCCATTGCTTGGATGTGTGAGTCACCATGCCCAGGAAAAGGCAGCAATTCTCTTTTTAAATTTATGTATTTATCTTATGTGTATAGGTGTTTTGTCTCAATGTATGACTGTGTACCACACCTGTGCTTTGTGCCCTCAGAGTTTCTGGGACTAGAGTAACAGATGGTTGTGAGCTGCCATGCGGGTGCTGGGAACTAAACCAGAGTCCTCTGGAAGAGCAGCTGCG
Organism: Cricetomys ansorgei; assembly: GCA_026225945.1. Taxonomy (NCBI): domain Eukaryota; kingdom Metazoa; phylum Chordata; class Mammalia; order Rodentia; family Nesomyidae; genus Cricetomys; species Cricetomys ansorgei. The sequence continues at coordinate 134,411 of JAMJFZ010004023.1, forward strand.
AAGCCATCTCTCCATCCCCAGAAGCATTTCTCCTAACAGAAGTGTCTCCTTTCCCTTACAGTCTTGGTTATGACCCAATTCTCCACATATCCCTGCCCTCTATTTCAGATTCTAGGTATGTTTGGTATACACACATTCATTTATTGACATAAATCTGCATCTGCTTTCTATTGACAAGTTCTAAACACCTAACAGACCTGAGTAGGTGAGCCACATGATCACAGGCAGAATTCTCTAGCAGTTCTTTAAAAGCTTATAGGTACTTACACCTTCCTGACAAACACATAAGCTTCAAGTTCCACAAAGCCTCCCAAGCTAGAATCTTCTTGCATAAGAATATGTGGAATGCTCTGTGGAGTCCAGTGATGTCCCACATAGCTTATCATCCTCTCTCTGATAATGGGGTAATTATAGGAGAACATGACAAGTAACTGCTTTCTGTATCTGGTGATATCCTTGAAGATAACAGATGCTCAAGGAACAATCTGACTTTTACTAAATACATATGTCAAGTACAAGTATATACTTAGAAGAATTCTCTTGTGCTTATGGGAAATTCCACATATCCACAAACAAAAATTCCTTCCCTCTGGGCAGTTTGCCACATTTACTTTACTGGCATCCATACAAAAGAGAATTACTGACCAGTACAACAGAAATGGCTAAGAAGGGCTGGTGAGATATCCAGACTGGCAAGATGACTCAGTGGGTAAAGGTGTTTGCTGCTAAGTCTGATGACCAGAGTTCAATCTCCAGGATCCACACAGCAGAAGATAAGAAACAACTTCTATAAGCTGTCCTCTGACCTCCACACATGTGCCATGGCATACATGTGCTTGCACACATATACATTGGCTTAGTTAGCATTTCTATCGACTATAATAAAACATCATGACCATAAGCAACTTAGGGAGGTAAGGATTTATTTCGGTTACACTTCCACATCACAGTCCATCACTAAAGGAAGCCAGGACAGGAGCTGATACAGAGGCCACGGAAGAGTGGTACTTACTGTTTGTTCCTCGAGGCTTGCTAAGCCTGTTTGCTTACAGCACCTAGGATCACCAGCCCAGGGATGGTGTAACCAACATGGGCTGGGCCCTCCCACATCAATCACTTATTAAGAAATTGCACTACAGACCTGCCGACAAGTCAATCTTATAGAAGCATTTTCTCAATTGAGAGTCCTTCCCAAATGACTATCGCGTGTGTCAAGCCTAGATAAAACTAGCAAGCACACACATACACACAAATATTTAAGTGTAATAAAATTTTTATTAATGAAAAAAATGACTGGGGTTAGAGAGATGGCTCAGCAGTTAATAACACTAGTTCCTCTTCTGGAGGAGCTGGTTCTGTTTCTAGCACCCACATGTTCACCCATAGCCATCTAACTCTGATTCCAGAGTTAGATGTCATCTTCTGGCAACCCAGCCATCAGTTATACAGGTGATTCACAAACATATATGCAGGAGAAATACCCATACACATAAAATAAAATAAAGATTAAATACATGGGTAAGTTCCTGACAGTGATAAAAGTACTCAGCTTTCTTATATGCTAGCTACACTATAACATAACCATCAGATTTTCAGATAACCCATCATGTAAAACACACATACAAAACAAAACCAAGGCAGGCAAGATAGCTCACTGGGTGAAGGCGCTTGCCAAGTCTGATGCTCTGAGTTCAATCTTAGGAAGCCAAATGGTAGAAGAAAAGAACTAATTTCTGAAAATTGTCCTCTAACCTCCATATGTGTGCTATGGTACACACATATTCACATGCATAAAACACACAGTAAGTAAATAAGTATTAAAAAAAAAGAGAAAGAAAAGAAAAGCCAACACCACACACACCAGTTCCCCACTCTTAGCAGAACATAATACATTAGGTGAGAACTTCAGTTCAACAATCCTCCTGCCTCAGCCTCCCAAGTGCTGGGAGTGGCAATGTGAGCTGCAATGCCCAGCTGAATTGTTAAAATTTGTCTAATTTATTTCAATCATATACTTACATTATTTCTTACATGTGATTTTTAGGAATCAGTGGTTGGAATTAATACAATCTACCACATTATATAATCCTGGCTTATTGCAGGTCTTGATATATTTATACATTTTTAAAATTAACTTTGTTCTTTATCATAGAAGCCACACAAATTATAAAAATTTTAGAGAACAAAAATATAATATAGATTTAACATGAAGCTCTGAACTGTTCAGTACTGCATATATGATCCTAGACAAGTTACATAATCTCTGTAGATATCAGTTTTATATTTATAAAAAACGATAGTATTTGCATCATGGCTTTGATGAGAAAGATAACTGAGAAAGCACACATAAAGAGTTATGTGTGGAGACTCACACCTGTGATCCCAGCACCAGGGAGGCTGAGGCAATAGGATTGCTATGAGTCTGAAGCAAGACTGAACAACATAATGAATTCCAAGCCAGCCTGGGCTAAAATACAAGACCCTGACTCAAAAAAAAAAAAAAAAAGTTTTAAAACGATATCTACCATATGCACAGTAACTCACAATATTTGCTTTTGTTTCTTAACAGTGCTGGGATTGAGCCCAGGGTCTTGTTTATGCTAGGCAAGTGCTATAGAATTGAATTTTATCTTCTCATATAAATCTTTTTTGATGTTTTTGTTGTTGTTGTTGTTAAAATTTATTTATTGGGCTGGAGAGATGGCTCAGCAGTTAAGAGCACTGACTGCTCTCCCAGAGGTCCTGAATTCAATTCCCAGCAACCGCATGGTGGCTCACAACCATCTATAATAGGATCAGATGCCCTCTTCTGGCATGTAAGAGTACATGCAGATAGAGCACTCAAAAAATTTTTTTTAAAAACTGTTTATTTACTTATTAGAAGCAGGGTCTCACTAGATAGCCCTGGCTAGCCAAGAATTTGCTATGTAGACCAGGCTGGCTTCAAATTCACAGTGGTCTACCTGCCCCTGCCTCCAGAGTACTAGGAATTAAAGCAGTGGTTCTCAACCTGTGGGTTGTGACAGCTTTGGGGGTCAAACCACCCCTTCACAGGGCTCACCTAAGACCATCCTGCCTACCAGATATTTACATCACAATTCATAAAAACAGCAAAATTAAGTTGGGCAGTGGTGGCACACATCTTTAATCCCAGCACTCAAGCGTCTCTGAGTTCGTGGCCAGCATGATCTACAGAGCAAGTTCCAGGACAGTCAGAGATATACAAAGAAACCCTGTCTCAGAAAACAAAAACAAACTAACAAGAAGAGTAGCAAAATTAAAGTTATGAATTAGCAATGAAAATAAATTTATAGTTGGGTGTCGTGACAACACGAGGAACTGTATTAAAAGGTTGCAGCCTTAGGAAGGCAGCAAATCACTTGGTTAAACGTATGTGCCACCATGCATGGCAAATTTATTTACTTATTTATATTTTATGTGTGATTGTTTGGCCTACATATATGTCTGAGCACCATGTTCTTACAGTGCCCAGGAAGGCCAGAAGAGGACATTAGATCCTCTGGAATTGCAGTTATAGACCACTGTTAGGTGCCATGTTGGTGCTGAGAACAGTAGCAACATCCTCCAAGAGCAGCAAATGTTCTTAACTGCTGAGTCATTTCTCCAGCCCCATAAACTTTATTTTTCAAGTTAAGGTTTTACTTTCAAGCTCAACTCTTCACAACCACACTACTCAGAAAAAGATCAACTATTAAAGCCAGGAGTGGGTGGGTCACATGTGTAATCCCAGTACTGGAGAAGTTAAGGCAAGAGAACTTCCATGAGTTTGAGGCTAGTTTGGACTATTGTGTTCCAAGCTAGCCTGAATTAAAGTGTAAGACCATGTCTCAAAAGACAAAACCAGGGATGGGGGATGGGGTGGGGGATGGCTCAGTAGAAAAAGCACTTGCCATGCAAGCATGAAAATTAAAATCCCCAGAATTTAGATAAAGTCAGGAGCAGCAGTGTGTGCCTGTACTCAAAACACTCTTACAGAAAGATAGGAAGGAGTCACTGGAAGCTTACAGGCTTGCTGGCAAAACAATAAAGCGACCCAGTCTCAAACAAGGAAAGCAAGGACTGAGACTGTAATTTGTCCTCTGACCTCCACGCCCATGCAGTGGCACAAACACCGTACACACAGAAACACACACTAAGGTTTTTTAAAATTTAAAAAACAAAAATAATAAATATATGTCTATGTATGTATATAACGTATGTACGTACACACACACACACACACACACACACACAAAGGTTTTGTTTTGCATTTGTGAAACAGTTGTCCAGGGACTGGAGAGATGGCTCATCTCAGTGGTTGAGAACACTGTTTGCTCTTGCAGAGGACCTGGGTTCGGGTCCCAGTACTCACATGGTGGCAAAAAAGTTTTAAAAAAGAAATGGCTGTCCATCATACAAGTCTATCATTACTGATATAAGAGTTTCCTTGTTTTGCTTTTATTTTTGAGACAGGGTTTCTCTGTTGTAACTCTGGCTGTCCTGGAACTCACTCTGTAGACCATGCTGGCCTCGAACTCATAGAGATCCGCCTGCCTCTGCCTCCCAAGCACTGGGATTAAAGGCATGCACCACCACTGCCCGGCTTGTTATTTTTTTTAATCTAGGTGACTATATGAACTTTAACCTTTATTGTGTGTGTGGAGGGGGTGCGTGTGTGTATGGGTGTTTTGACTGTATGTATGCCTGTGTGACATGTGCATGAAGTGTCTTTGGAGGCCAGAAGAGTGTGCAGGATCCTCTGGGACTGTTGGTTGTAAGCCCCATGTGGGTTCTTTGGAAGAGCAACCAGTACTCTTGACTGCAGCACCATCTCTCCAGCCCCTTCCTTGTTATTTTCAAGTTCACAATTATAAATAATGCCATGCGTGACTAACTCCGGTTAATGACAAAAGTGATGCAATGAGATGTGAGAGGAAGGTAAGCAGGTAAGCCACAGCTGGAACTGAGGTCATCTGGGTTCCACTGCCAGCCTCACTACTCTGCACTGCTTGGCCAGTGCGTCGTTCTGTGCCTTCTTTTCCTAGAGCATGAAGTGGAGGACACAGACATCTACCTTCTATAGCACCATAGTGCACACTAAATGAGTTAACATATGCAAAATGCCTAAGACGCTCTCTAACAGACAGTAAGAGCTTCACAAATGCCAGTGATCATTTGGATGTTAGAACAACTTTCTTCAGAGAAACTAAAATATAAATACACTTTTTTTCCCCAGCCAGGCACAGTAACATACCTTTAACCCTAGCACTTGGAAAGCAGAGATAGTAGTGTCTCTGTGAGCTGGAGGTCAATCTGGTCTATATAGCCAGAGTTACACAGTGAGACTCTGACTCAAAAACAAAACATCACTCACACACACACACATACACACACACAAAGTGGCAGTAGGAATACGGCTGTCATGGAGTAGAGGAACAGATGCTTGTGTCCCAGGAAATACCTCTGACAGAGGCAGAGATAAGAATTAGGATCTCTGAGTCCTCAGCCAAAGGCCTTTCTTTCAGAATTATGTTATACTCTAGATAAGGGTAAAGAAACAAAGCAGAACCAAAACCAGCGGGGAGTTAAGTAGATACAATAAGCTGTGGTGTTCAAAGGCATATTTCCTGACAACTTATGAAATCTTTCCTTTTTCTTTTTGGTATGTGCAGGTGGGTGCTCTGACACAGGTCTCATTTAGTTCTTTTGGCTTGTCTCAAATTTACTATGTAGCAGAGACTGATCTTGAAATCCTGATCCTCCTGCCTCTACCTCCTAAGTGCTGAGAATATAGCCTCAAACCACCAAGCCAAGCTTGAAATCAGTTTATTGAAACAGTGCAACCGTACACAGAATGTTTAGATGAAGAAAAACGGTACTGGGATGAGTTCTTCATTGATTCATTCAACATCTTCAATAGTAGCCTCAATGTGCTAGATTTTAAAACTTACAGATATAACCCAGATGCTTTTCTAGTAGTTTGCTTGGTGAGCAAAAAGGACAATGAAAACACGGGCAGAAGAAGCCAAATGTGCAAAGGGCACAAAAGACCAGCAGAAAGAAAACAGAGGCACTAGCACAAAGATGGCAACAGAAGCCCTGCAGATAGAGCTGTACTTTTCAGGATGCAGGCTAGGGCCCCCAAACACACTGAAGGCCCACTCTATAGAGCCAAGCCTATAAGCATGAAGGAAAGGGGAGAGGAGAAGAGAGGAGAGGAGAGGAGAAGGGAGGGGAGGGGAGAAGGCAGGGGAGGAGGGGAGGAAGAAGAAAAAAAGAACAGATAAAATGGTATTTGCCTTTTTCATCATCCATTGATGAGCTGACACTGGAGTTTTCCTGAGAACACATGACATGTGATGGTACCCTCATCCTTGTGACTAATAGTATATATGCTTCTGTATTCTTCTAATTTCAGCTGTTTTCCTTTTTAGTGAAGGAGCTGTTTTTTTTTTAGGTTTTATTTTTCTTTACATGTATGTCTCTGTGTATGTCACATGTGTTAGGATGTCCACAGAGGCCAGAAGGGGGTACTGGATCCTTGGGAGCTAGAGCTACAGGCAATCATGAGCTACCCCATGAAAGTGCTGAGAATCAAACCTGGGTCCTCTGCAAGAGCAGCAAGTGCTCTTAACTGTTGAACCATTACTCCAGCCCCAGATTTTATTTTCTTTTTTTGTGTAAAACTCTGTCAACACTTGAAAAGTGTATAAAATGTTGAGCCAATATATAATAAATTATTCATTGTGTTATCAAATCAACTATGGGACCCACCCCACTCACTGGGTATAAAGATTATTTTAAGCAGACACTGAGATTCCATAATTATAGGGAGAGGAAAAAAAACAAAAAGCTCTTGGAATTTTCTTTATCAGAGCCAACGCAGTAACTTCTAGAGAGCAAAACTGTCATAAATTGCTCAAGGTAGATCTACTCTCAGAAGGAAGAATACAAGCTATTTAACAAGCCTCTTCTTTAAGAGAGCTTATGGCCCTTCCTTTACATATGGAGGCCAGAGGTATATGGCAGATGTCTTCCTCTACTTCCCTCTACATTATTTTTGAGACAAGGTCTCTTCACCGAGCCTACAGCTCAAAGACTGGCTAGGCTAGCTAGATGGCAAGCTCCAGGGATCTGCCTCTCTCTGCTCCCACAGTGAGGGGTTACAGATGCTAAAAGCCACAACAGGCTTTTCGAATGGGAGCTGAGGATCCAAACGTAGGTCCTCATGTTTGCACAGGAAATACTGGGCTATCTCCTCGGTCCTCTACCTCATGTTTTTTGAGATAAGGTCTCATGGAATCTGAAGCTTATCAATTCTGCTAGACTGGCTGGCCAATGAGCTCCAGGATCTTCTTGTCTCACTGTCCCTTATCCCCCAGTGCTAGAGTTACAGATGTGTGCTGCCATTCCTGGCTCTTAGTAGTTGCTGAAATCTCAACTCAGGCCCTCATGCTTGCTTGCACAGTAGACACTTTACTGACTAAAACACCTCCCTGGCTCATAGACATTCTCATTTACTGAAAACTCATGTTTATTTCCATAAAACGTTCTCTAAGTGCTCTTTCTCACCCTTCTCTAGGGAATCATTTGTGGACTAGGGGGATGACTCAGCTAGTAAAGTACTTGCCTTGGAAAGCTCAAAGACCTGAGTTTAATCCCACATAAAAATACTGAGCATGGTGGGAGTACACACTTGTGATCCTAGCACTGGACAGGGGAGGCAGTAGATCCTTGAGGCTTGCTGGCCAACCAGTATAGCCTAATTGGTAAGCTCCAGGCCAATGAGAGACCCTCTCTCAAAGGATGTGGATGGTGTTCCTGGGGATGACATCTGAGGTCATTCTCTGACATATGCGCACACACACACAGTTAGCTAGTTTTATGTCAACTTGACACGAGCTAGTTATCTGAAAGGAGGGAACCTCAATTGAGAAAATGCCTCCATAAGATCTGGCTGAAGGGCATTTTCTTAATTAGTGACTGATGGGGGAGGGCCCAGCCCATTCTGGGTGGTGTTATTCCTGGGCAGGTGGTCCTGAGTTCTATAAGAAACCAGGATGAAAAAGCTGTAGGCAGCAAGCCAGTAAGCAACACCCCTCCATGCCTCTGCATCAGCTCCTGCCTCCAGGTTCCTGCTCTCACTTTTTTGATGATGAACTATTATATGGAATTGAAATAAACCCTTTCTTCCCAACTTGCTTTTGGTCATAGTGTTTCTTCACAGCAATAGTAATCCTAAGGAAGACAGACAGACAGACACACACACACACACTTAAAAAATAGTTTTCCCTGTAAGTGTTTTTCTTCCATCTCTGCCTAACTAATATGATCACACAGAATCTCAAATTCTAACTCCTTTAAGTTACTGGTCTCTAGTAGTTCTTCCATATGTATACATACTGCACATACAAATAAACTGTTTTTTCTTCCTATTGATCTAGAAACTTAATTTGCTAACCCTAAAAAGGTACAGGAAGTTTTTCTTCTCCTTGACAAAGTAGGTAAAAGGTCTATTCAAGCTTCAAGGTATTGTATAACATCTTGTAATACAAGCCTATAACCCTGGCATTCTGGAGGAGGCAGAGGCAGGAGTGCCACAAGCTTGAGGTGTTCCAGCCTAGTTTACACAGCAAGTTCCAAGTCAGCCAGGACTTCAAAATGAGACACGGTTTCAAATAGTAAAACAAAACAACAAGGTAAACCAACAAATTTTAGGTAGACCTGGTAGCACAAGGCCGTGACACCAGCTACTCTGGAGGCTGAAGCTGGATATCTCAAGTTCAATGTTTGTCTGGGTTACAGAGTAAGTTTAAAGCCAGACTTGTCAACAGAGACTTTGCCACAAAATAGCAAAAATAGGCTAAGAGTATAGCCCAATGGTATATTCACACACATACATCACAGCGTGTGTGAGGCTCCCCCGCCCTAACAGATTTTACTACAGTAGTTATAGTAGTTAAAAAAGCTTATCCAGATAGTTTCAAGTTCCACTTCAAAGCTAACTTTTAACAAACTGATCATGCTACAAGCTTTAGAGTATCAAAGAATATCCACCATTACATTTAGAGTCACTAAAATACTCCCTGCTCTTCTAGCTCATCTATGTACTGCAATTTTCTCCAGACTTCAACAAATCATTTACAATCAATTAAATTCAGAAAAAATAAGTTTTCCTCACTAAAGAGATTTATAAGCATCTAAATGTTATTCTTATAAATAAACTGATTTAATCTGTGAAAATTTTTCATGAAAAAACATCCTATTTATACATATAAGCTTTATGTTATTTTAAATTAAATCAGCACATAAATATATTTTGCCATGATTTCTGGCTCAGTGAATACTGATAGACAGAATAGATACAAACAAATGTTATTGCCTGAAATGCCAGCACTCAAAGGTGGAGGCCAAATACTGTAGTTCAAAAGGCCAGTCTCAACTACTTATTGAGTTCAAGGCTACCCTGGGCTGTATGAGATGATGTCAAAAAGAAAAAGAATACAAAGGATCCTGACACTGTCTCCCTGAACCTCTACCATCTAAAGTGGCTGTGGTCCTCATTCTCTGCCTTCTATAATATACTTGGTTTTGTTTGGACTTTGCTTTACTGGGTTTTTGTTTGTTTGTTTTTTAAAGACAGTCTTATGTAGCCCAGGCTGATTCAAACTGGACAGACTGCAAGGATGCCCTGGAACAACTCCTGGTCCTCCTGCCTCCAGCTTCCAAGGGCTGAGATTACAGAGATGAGCTGCTACACAGGGCTAATTCTAATTTTCTCACCACTCCCTCCATTTTAACCCTTCAGGAGGAATACATGAGAACTAAGTCTGCCCATGTCACCCAACTCAGCTCCCTTTCTTGTCACTGGATATTTCACAAACCACTATTCATGTTTAACCTGTACAATGACATTTGAATTTTTCCTCTGCCTGTAGTGGAATACCAGGTTTAAGCTCTGGACTTAAAGAACTGAAAACCTGGGGAAAAATATAAGACAACGTTTCCAAATGCTGGACACCCGGTATCAGGTGACTAGGGGAAAAAAAAAAGGACAACTGCCCTACACTAAGGAAAAGGGATGTATGAAAATCTTGCCAACTTAATCCAAGAAACCACGAGTCTTTCTGATAATGTGATTAAATGACACCTAATTTTACTTTATGACACATTGCCAGTGAATTACAGCAATGGATATTCTGGCAGGGAAAGGTCAAACTGAAATAGAATCCATTTTTGTTTTTCGGTTTTTTAAGACAGAATTTTTTTTTGTAGCCCTGACTGTCCTGGAACTCACACTGTAGACCAGGCTGACCTCGAACTCACAGAGATCTGCCTGCTTCTGCCTCCCGAGTGCTGGGATTAAAGAAGTGTGCCACCTCCGTCCGACTAAAATAGAATTCTAAAGAATATTCAGTTAATTTTCATTTACACAGTTCTTTAAAAGTACACCTAAACAAAATTGTATCCGTTTCATCAACAATAAACAGACTAGGCCTCCAATTAAAATGCAGCTTGTCAGAATAGATAAAAATAGACCCAATTACACACTGGCTACAAAACAGTAAAGAGAGATGCTGAAGGCCACATAGAGTGAGTGTAAGACAGCAGTGCCGGGCCAGAGAGACGGCTCAGTCAGGGAGGTGTCTGAGCTCCAACTCCAGTGCCCACACAGGAGCCTATAAACTCAGTGCTGGGGAGGCAGAAACAGAGAACCCTCAATTGCTGGCTAGTTAGTCTGGCCAATTTGTAAGCCCCAGGCTCAGTGAGAGACCCTGTTTCAAAACAATAAGGTGGAAGGGGCTGGAGGGATGGCTCAGCAGTTAAAGAGTACTGGCTGTTTTCCAGAGGACTTGAGTTTGATGCACCCCCTGTACCTACAAGGCAGCTTACAACCATCTGTAACTGTAGTCCCAGGGAATCTGACACTCTTTTTGGCCTCCATGGACACCAGACATACACATGGCACACAGACACACATGCAGACACATAAAACAAATGAAAACAACAATAAGGGAAGGAAACAATTGAGGAAGACACCTGATACCAACTCCTGGCCTCTTCATGTAGAAGTGTGTGTGCATGTGGGGTAGGGCGGGTGAGAGGCACACAGGACAGCAGTATTTTTATCATGGAAAATTTTAAAAGGTTTTTAAAGATTTATTTTTTTCTGTGTATGAATGTTTTGCCTGCATGTATATGTATTATGTGGGTGTCTGTTACCATGGAGGTCAAAAGAAGGCATCAAATTCACTAGAATTAGAGTTATCAATGGTTGGGAACCACCATGTGGATGCTGGGAAATACCTGGTCTGCCACAGCCCAGATCAAACGTGGCAGTTTAAGCAAACCATAGACAAGGATTCCGGTTGCTGTAATGCCAGAAGATCGTGGTCCATTGGCTCTTCTTCATCTTTTCAACTATATAGCTGTAAAAATTCTTATAGAAAGGGCACCCACATTTCTCATTAATAAAAATTAACTCCTGGGCTGGCTATTGCTGGCTGGGAAAAGGGACACAGCCATTCTATTCAAAAGTAAATTGTAATCACCTCCTGGACTTCCAAGTCCTGGCATGAGAGCTACCCAGGTTTTTTGCAAGTGCATCATAAAAACTATTCCTAGAGTAAATGCTGATCTTCCCAGAAAGAGATAAGCCTTTAACAGATAGAAGCTAAAAGAACCTAGATAGTTAGCACACCTGAAGAAACAGATAGTTTGTCCTTAACTTGCCTTCCAGTTAATGAAGAATATAGCAAGCCTGCACTGACCTAAAAGTAAACTTTCCCAGGACTTAAAAAAGAAAGCTTCCTGAACCAATAACAACCAATAGATAGGATCGGAAATTTATAGCTGTGACCCAGGAAAAATAAATACATTCCAAGGAGCTAAAAACCAAAATAAAACTCTCCTCTAATACCTACATGTCCTTTGCCCTATTTGACCTAGGTAATGGAAGTTACCTAGGAAACTCAGTCAGCATGACATCCAGCAGTCCCTAATTGACCATTGTGTCATGTCATATGGTCTCTGTTGATAATTACAAACTTTAAAACTTGCAGCTACAGAAGAAAGGTTACAGAAGACACCGCTTATCTATACCGGCTTCTGAGATGTGCCTGACACCTGCATTCCATTAGATAAGCATTCCTGCAGCTTGCTACTTAAGCCACAGTAAAGCAGTGGTCAGAAGACACATGGACAAATGAACTAACTAAGGAGAATTTAGATTTTAGAATTTAGAGTTTCTGGAACTTGGAACTTGCATAATAGATTGAATGGCCTAGAGAACTGAATTGTTAGCTTAGAGAAACTTTCTATTATTCCCTTAATGTGCACATTGTAATTTTCTTTAATTTTACCTTCTTTATCCTTCTTTATTTTTACTATTAAAGAGACGCTCTTGCATATCATAATCATACATAAGGTGTGTTCTACGTGTGTCATTGAAACACGTTAAGCATGCCAACTAGGGTCCCATAGAAGAGTGGGGTACTGTGCTTACTTGTCATAGCTTTCATTGTTTATCCTTCTTCGTGGAGACTGAGGAACCTATCATGCAGACTAGAGCTGGACTCGACCCTCGCACTGGTCCTCTGTAACAAGTGCTTTTAGCCACTAAGCCATCTTTCCAACTCCTCATGCCAAACTTTTAACACAACAGCATGATTTTTCTCATCCCTCTGAGACCATGGTAGCTCTGGCTACCATTATGTCAATTAACCAGGGCTCTAGCAACGTGGCTCTTGACTAATGAATGTTCTATTCTACCTCAACCCATTTCCAACCATCCAAGTGAACTATCTAAAATGAAAATTATAGCACCTGGCAGCCCCTCCTCCCTGAAAACCCTTCATTACACAGAAAGCCTCAAACACGTGACAATGACCTTCATCAGCCTGATCCCTCCACTCTACCTCATTTCTCGGTCACCATCCCCTCTTGTCTGTCAGCCGCCTGCCTGCAAAGTTCCTCCCACTTGATGCCAGCTGATTCGTCCCTATACCTCTATCACTGCAACTTCTCCTTTGGCATTTCAGACTACATAAAGTCCCTGGTTTTATCATTTTTGCTACTTTTACTTTATGTCACCACAGCCCCCACCCTGCAACATGCACAAGAATCCTTAAGAACACTGATGAGTGTAGTAGTGAAAAACTGCAATCCCAGCACTTGGGATGCTGACTCAGGAGAATCGTTGAAAACTTGATGCAACCAGGACTACACAGCAAGCCCATCTCTCAAAAAAGAAAAATCAAAAAACAAAAAGACACTTAAAATATATGTAGACCACTAGTAAATAGAAAAGAAAAAGGAAAAAAAAAATCACTCTAGAAAACTCGAAGAAGAAAAAAGGCTGTGGAAACAGCCAGCCCACAGAGTGCTTACTTCGCACACATGAAATTCTACAACCTATCTCCAGCACCTCAAGACAGCAACAATACAACGAATGACAATCTCGATTAACTAACCAGCAGTTCTGGGGACTGGTCCTGGGAATACAGCTCACTTTTCACACAAGCCTGACAATGTGGGTTCAGATGCCTAGAACCCAGGTAAAAGCTGGGTGCAGGAGGATACACAACTGAAATCCTTAGGAGCAACACCCAAGGCTGTCCTCTGAGCTCCACACTCACACTCATACACGTATGCACATGCATAAAGATTAAACAAAACCTAGGCGAGAAGTGGTGGGTCATACTTGGAACCGAGCACCTGAAAGAAGCAGGGTCAGTAGTTCAAGGTCAGTGTGTGCTGAGGCCAATTAACAACACTGTAATCCAAGGAAGTGGTAAGGAGGGCAGAAAGATAGCAAGTTCCAGGCTAGCCTGGGCTACACATGGAGTGCCTACCTCAAACAAACAAACAAATTGAATCTTCAAGATCACAAGTAGTACAACTGTTAGCATTATTACTAGTAGCTATTCAATCAGAGGGAAGAGAAGGTAGTTAGAGGTACATAAAAAGTGTAGAGTACACAGTAAAAGGAAATTTGTCACAGGGCCTAGACAAAACTATAAGACTAACTTCTATTCTTTAAGATATCACATGCTTAGTTGCTACATGTCTGTGTTGGTACTTCAAATTCCCCAAATCAGCTGTGAAGACCATGGCAGAGCCAATGCTGCCATAGTGGGGCACTAGTTGTTCCAATCACTATCAACACGAAGGACAATGCTCAGCTCTGAGCAGACGCTACATAACTTAGAGATGACCAGTGTGACCCACCTCCTCATCATTCACTAGACTCTCAACAGAACTGGCTGAACATCTTCGCAAGCAGACATGCTACAGTTAATATTTCTCATTTCGGAAAATGAATCAGTAGGTGAGCTTGCTACTTTTTTTACTTAGCATCTTACATATTTACAACAGCCAAATTCTTCTCAATAAATAATAAAATGAATGTCAACAAGCATTTAAATGACATTATTTCACAATTGTGAGTTTTCAACCATATAATTTCAAACAACTTGGAAAATTGAGAGTTCAACCAGATTCAATGCCCATCTTGCTCTTGTTAGAGTATCAAGAAGAGGACATGATCCCTAGATAATTCTTTTACAATGGTTTATAGTATACCAGTTGTGGTGCTGAACAGCAAAATTATTCAAAACATTCCCATGGCCTGAGTTTCTGGAGACAAAAAAAAATGCCTCAGTATATAAAGCAAGTGAAACAAATTTTAGAAGAAAACAGAAATCTTGATCATGGGGCTGTGGAGATGCTCATAGCGAAACATTTGCTATGTGTGCATAAGGATCTGAGTTTGATCCCTAGATCCCTAGACCTGGGCAGGCAATAGTGCCGTACCCGTATAGCACTCCAGAACAAACAGACAGGCAGGCAGACAGACATACACAGAGACAGAGGTTTAAAAATATAAATAAAAATTATGATCATACTTGGAATCCAGCTAGTTAACAGTGTGACTTCTTTTTTGAGGGGAAGAAGTGCTAGGGACTAAGCAGAGGATGGAACCCCTGAGCTGTATCCCCGGCCCTTAATTATCATTTCAGAGTAGTACCAACACTCTGAACTTCTTATGTTGTGTAATGTAGGGTACTGAGAATACTAAGTCACTGGAGAATTCTGACTTGTGTTTCTTTCTCAAATAAAAACGGAACTGGCCCTTATGCACAAATACATATACATACAGGAATCATATTTTTAGCATCGTTTACCTTCTGCCCTTCTCACAAAGCTTCTCAATTTCAGCTTTCAGATCCTGCTCCTTTTGCAAGAACTCCTTCTTTTCTTTCTCTATCTTCTTCTTGGTTTCTTCCCGCTTTATGGTCACATCCTGAATAGCCTTTAGTATCTCCTAAATCCCATGCGATTATAGTTACACACAAACAAAGAAGGAAATGTTAGGTTTTGAAGTTTTGGTTTTCGGTTTGTTTTAATCTGAAAGTTTATTTATTTATTTTTTGTGGTGCCTGGGTTCTAAACCAGAGCCTGGTACATGATAGGCAAGCATTTTATCACTAAGCTACATACCTAGCCAGCCTGATAGGTTTTTATTCTGGTTTGGTTTGAGATAGGGTCTTACATAACATAGGCTTGGCTTAAACTCAGTACCTAGACAACACTGGCCTTGAATTCCTGATCCCCTTGCATCAGTTCTACTTACTTGACTATAGCTATATATTACCATGCTCAGTACCATGCTCTTTGAAACATGGTTTTATTATGTATCCTAGACTAGACTTGAGCTCCCTACATAGTAGCCCAGGCTGGTCTCAAACTTGCTGCAATCATCCTGTCTCAGCTTCCTAGCAGCAGGTGTTGTTGAGCCTCCCAGCCTGATGGTTTATTTCAATGGTTATAAATTTATATGCTGACTTAGTAGAATCAAACAACTGAAAGAACTGATTGCATAAATTACTTATGTAAAAGCCAAATCTCTGGAAGAAAATTATAGGAACACAGACTGCAGCTAAACATGCTCGTTCTAAGAATCACTGAAAAATGAAGTATAGGGGCTGGAGAGATGGCTCAGAAGTTAAAAGAACTGGCTGTTCTTCCAGAGCACTCAGGTTCAACAGCCAGTACTCACACAGGGGCTCATAACCATTTGTAACTATAGTTCCAGAGGATCTGATGCCCTCTTCTGGCTTCCCAGGGCACCAGATACAAGTGGTGCACTGACATACACGAAGGCAAAACACCCATACACATAAAATAAATTAATTTTTAAAAAATGGAATGTGAGACTAGGGAGAGAGAGCTCAGTCAGGAAATGTACTTGCGATATAGAAATAACGGTAAGTTCAATTCCTAGAGCCCATATAGAATAGCCAGGCTTGGTAGCGTGTGCTTCCAACTATAGAAAGGCAGAAACATGGGGATTCCTGAAGCTTGCTGCACAGCCAGTCAAGTCTAATTGTCAAGCTCTAGGTTCAAAGAAGTGATTCTGTCTCAAAACAAAGTAGACAGTACCCAAAGAATGATACCTCAAGATTGACGCTGGCCTCTACACACATGTGCACATATCTGCATGCACACTTGCATGTGTGTACTCACACACTTTTTTTTTTTTTTTGGAAAAATAGAATGTAAGGGGGTGGAGTGTACACCTTTAATCCCAGCACTTGGGAAGCAGAGGCAGGAGGATCTCTGTGAGTTCAAGGCCAGCCTGGTCTACAAAATGAATTCCAGGACAATCAGTTACAACTGAGAAACCCTGTCTGGAAAAAAAAAAAAAAAAAAAAAAGAAAAGAAGGAAGATGGGACGTACTAGCTTGTGTAGTAGTACTAAGCTCCCTATTATTGATGTTCAAATAAAGACTGAACAAGCACCGTGAAGTAGACTGAGAAAGGCATTCTTGCGTCAGGCAGGAGTTTGCTACATCTAACAAATATGCTCTTGCTTTATTATAGTTCTGTTTTTCTATAAGTGGAGTTTTCTGTTTGTTTGCTGTGCTGGATAGTTTTATGTCAACTTAATACAAGCTTAAGCCATCTGAGAGGAGGGAACCTCAACTAAGAAAACATCTCCCTAAGATCTGGTTGTAAGCAGGCCTGTAAGGATTTTACAAATTACCAATGGGGAAAGGCCCAGCCCATTGTGGGTGGGGGCCATCCCTGGGCTGGTGACCCTGGGTTCTATAGGAAAGCAGGCTGAGCAAGCCATGAGAAGCAAGTCTATAAGCAGCACTCATCCAGGTCTCTGCATCACCTCCTGCCTCCAGGTTCCTGCTCTGTTTGAGTTCCTGTCCTGACTTCCTTTGAGGATGAACTGTGATGTAGACGTGTAAGCCTGTAGCCCAGGGTGGTCTCAAACTCATTATGTAACCGAAGATGTCCTTGAACTCCCGATCCTCCTGCCTCTGCATCAGAGAGCTGGATTATAGGAATGTGCCACTTAATTTTTTAAGCAACACTGCAATAAACATTCTCTATATCCACACAATTCTATACAAGTTTGTGTCTGTAGAATGAACCCCCAATAAGACTGCTTAGTCAAATTATTTACTGTATGTATTTACAATTGTAACTGATAGGTCGTCCTAGTTTTCCAGAATGCGCATCATAGTTCACAGCCCTCAATAAGCTCACTTTACTCACCCTTGACAACACTCTTTTGACTTATATTCTATCTTTTCTTGCATTTGAGGTTTTTACTTTACTAATTGTTTTCCCAGTTTTTAGATGTAGATTTTTTAGCCTAAATAAAACTACATTTTTATATGAGAAAGGAAACTAAGTAAGTATTTACTAGTCAATAATGTCAACAAAATATATTAAATATATGAGAGAAGTCACACAATACTTATCTGAGTTGCAATTTCTTTCCTTCCTTTCTTGTTCTTTTGTGGTTCTGGGAATTGAACCCAGGCTGCTGAGTATGCTAGGCAAGCACTCTACCACTGAGCTATATCCCCAAAATGTCAGTATCTGCAGACTACCTGGTGATTCTTCATTTCTTCTTCTCTCCTTTGCTGAAGCTGCTTTAACTGCACTTGGAGCTGGTTCTCCACCTGCCTCTGCTTGTCCAGGACTTCTTGGTAACGCTCCTTTAATAGGGTTCTCTCTGTCATCATTTTGTCCTATTGGGAACAATAGAAGTTTCATTCACAATTTAATAACAAGAAACATTCATCAAATGGCTGAGCCTTTTTTGGGGGAGGGGGGAGAAAGGGTCTTAAAAAACTCAGACTAACTTCCATCTTGTTATGTTGCTGAAGATGATCTTGAACTTCTGATCCTCCCACCTCTATTTCCCATGTGTTGCAATTATAGGTATGTACCACCACACCTAGTTTATGCTGTACTAGGGACTGAACCCACGACTTCCTGCATGATGGGCAAGTACTCTACTAACAGAACTATATCTGAGATGTAGCTACACTATCCAATACAATAGCTACTAAGTCTATGTGGCTATGTAACTTTAAGTTAGTCAAAATGATAAAACAAAACACCAAGGCCCTCAGGGACCTAGCCACATTTCCAGGACTCGAAAGCCACCTGTGACTAGTGGCTCCCATACCAGACAGCACAGATCTAGACCATTTCCATCACTGCAGAAAGTGACATTATTCAACACCATGCAGAAGCAGGGTTGGCAACCCATAGCATATGAGCCAAATCCTGCCTCTTTTTGTCAATAACAGCTTTAGTAGAATGCACATGCTCACTGCATTACAGGTTGCTTCTCACTGTAACAGCAACACGGAATGGTCATAACAAAATCCAAAGAGCCCACAGAACATAAAATATGTTCTGCATAACTCTTACCAAAAAATGCTTGCCAATCTTTGCTCTTAAGAGAAAAGAGGTACTTTGTTATTTAAGAGGAGAAAGAAGGCAAGAAAGTGAAAAATCAAAGCCAGATACCCACTCAAAATGAATTCAGAAATTCAGCCTTGATAACCATCAGCACTGAAGCTGACAGATCCACAAAAGAGGTCTGGGAAACCAGGAACTCAGAGCAACTCAGCAAGCTCCCACAAAAGCCAGAGATTAGAAGTCATGCTCTGACTAGATGGAGTGGCTTATGCCTATCCTCTCAGCACATGGAAGTCTGAAGCAGGATTGCTGAAGAGTTTGAGGCCAACCTGAAGTACAGCTTATCTTATAAAAGGAAAAAAAGAAGAAAGGAAGGAAGGAAGGGAGGAAGGAAGAAAAGGAGGGAAGGAGGGAGGGAGGGAGGGAGAGAAGAAGGAAGAAGAAAAGAAAAAGAAAAAAAGCAGGCAGAGGAGTTGAAAAGGCTCTGATTAGGAGAATGTGCCACTTTTCCAGAGGACCTGCATACAGTTCCCAGAACCCGTATCAGACAGCTCACAGCCATCTGTAACTCTAGATCAAGGGGATCTGACACCATCTTCTAGCATCCAAGAGTACTGTACTTATGTACACAAACACACATAATTAAAATTAAAACAAAGAGCCTGGGCTACTTAGTTCTGAAACAACCAGGGATATGTAGAGAGGCTCTGTCTCAAAAAAAAAACCAAAAGAAATTAAAAAAAAAAAAAAAAAAAAAGATAAAGGGTGCAAGTTTATCACAAAACATCAAGGATTAATCAAAAGGTCTTTTTTTTTTCTTCTTCTTCCTGTTTTTGGTTTTTCAAGACAGGGTTTCTCTGTTGTAATTCTGGCTGTCCTGGAACTCAGGGTAGACCAGGCTGGTCTCGAACTCACATCCACCTGCCTCTGCTTCCTGAGTCCTGGGTGCTGGGATTAAAGGCATGTGCTGCCACCACGCAACCAAAAGGTCTATTTTTAAAAATGTTTTTATTGTATTTATTTATTTATTATAGTCCAAACAAGAGCTTTAGTAAGAACTAGAGAGGTCCTATCCTTCCCTCAGAGCAGGATTGGCAAAAGAGAAATTGCTAAAATGTAACGGGCTGGGTGAGGCAGGCCATTCCCACTGTCAGGGACTTTATGAAGGAGATTTGCGATTTTCCCAACCAAGATGACAATACTTCTACATCCTGTGATCTGATGGCTCTCTGTGACAATGGCACTTTGAGTATATACTTACCAGATTCTTTTCGATATCTTGGTCTGTGTTTACCTCTGAATCTGCTGTCTTAAAGTCAGTCTACAAAAAAAAAGAAACAATCATATTCAGGACTTTAAGTCACTTTAACACAAACAAAGTTATTCTAGATCTTTCACCTAGAAACCAGCAACAAAGAACAAAGCAGAAATGTAGTCTGGCAACATACACCACCATCTCTAATGCAATCTTCATTTAAGATTGGTCCATAAAATAGTCCAACATCTGCCTAAGAGAAAACCACGAATCTGAGAGAATAACTGCCTCCTGCAACCTCTTGTGCCCATATTTCTTCCTATAACGAAGCACCCCAGGCACCCGAAAACAGGATTCACTGTACTTAAGATATAGACTAGACAGTTAACAAGGACCCCTAAGAACAGAGATGGAAAGTAAGGATGCTGCCCAGGTGGTGGGGGCACATGTCTTTAATGCTAGCATTCAAGAGGCAGAGACAGGCAGATTTCTATGAATTCAAGGCCAGCCTGGGCTACACATTGAGTTCCAGGACAGCCAAGGTTACACAGAGAAACCTTGTCTCAAAAACAAACAAACAAACAAAAAACAAAAATGGAAAGAAAAGTAAGGATCTACACCAATCAAGTTTCCATCCAAAGAGATCATATGGATGTCATGACAGTTCCTGCATGCTATATGGTTAGACACTGGCTTTCTTTTTTCTGGAACAGCAGAATGAAGCCATTGCAGGGCACTATATGCAAACAGTGTGATGACTGCCAACAAGAAATGGCACAGTGCAGTTTTCCACCACATAAAAAGAAATGGCTCCTACCCACACCTCCCCCCAATTCCAGTATAGTAGTAGAAACTTGATACTTGACCTGTACAGCAATGTTCTGAGAAAGCTTCAGGGAAGAGCTATCCTGATCATCATCCTGATCCACTCTGACTCCTTCAACCCCATTTGCAGGAGGCACTACAGGTCGGAAATCCAAGCCTGTGTCCCTGCTACCTTCCTTTAGGATGGAGGCTGGTGGGGATTTCTCTTCAGAGCAATTCCTGGAGGCAAGTTGTTTTGAGTGGCACCCTGCCTTAAGAGACTGAGTGATTGGATGGAGGCTCTCCCGGACGCTCGTGTCCCCCTCCTCTCCTGCCGGGCTGGTCAAGTCCTTCAAATCAGACTGAGACCCACTGCCAGAAAGACCAAAGGCTGTGGCTATCAAGTTTTTTCCTAAAGCCTCCTGGTGCGCTGCTGAAGTATCACCTGCTGATGAACCAGGACTCTGCTCTGGGTGTTCCAAATGGGCATTTCTGTTACTCTCCTTGGTTATCATTTGGCTACTTACACTCGACGGAGATGAGTTCTTCTGTTTCTGGGCAGAGTCTTTGGGGCTATCAAAAAAAAAAGGACAAAAGTTTCTAGGATGAGGTTGTAGCTCAGTGGTATGTCACTTGACTAGCATGCCTCAGACCCTGGATTATTCTCAGCAACATACACACACCAAAAGGAAATTTCTCTCTTCATCCAACTTTTGGAAGATTAAATATGATACTCTGAGTCCAAGCCACATCCCAACACAGCCACTAGAACAAAACTAGATCCTATAAACCCTCTTCTTCATCAAAACAAACTATTTTCTTTCCTTTTTCCTTTTTTTGGTGTGTGTGTCTGTGTGTGTGCGCTTTTTTTTCTAGACAGTTTCTCTGTGTACCCTTGGTTGAACTCATGCTATAGACCAGGCTGGCCTCAAACTCGGAGATCTATCTGCCTCTGCCTCTGCCTCTGCCTCTGCCTCCTGAGTGCTGGGATTAAATGCGCGCCACCATGCCTAGCTTTTTTTTTTGTTTTGTTTTTTTGTTTTCCAAACTTGTTTTTAATCCAACAATATGGATTACATATATACAAGTAGTCCAGCATGGTGAGTAAGAATTTGAGAAAGTTCTAGGAATGGCCTATAGTAAATGCCTAAACACAAGTGACCCTGAAGATCTAAAAATAAATTTTGAGTGCCAATATCTTTTGTGAATAGGGGACAAAAACAGCACAATGCTAGTTACAGTAGTTACAAATACTAACTTGGTTCTCGGTTACACATAATGTTTTCATAAATATTAAGCCTTATTTATTTGAGACAGGGTCTCACTGACTGGTTTTGAACTCAAAGATATGTCTGCTTCTAATTCCAAGTGCTGGGATTAAAGATATGCAGCACCTCACCTGGCAAACATTGTTTTTATTCGAATCTCATGTTCCACAAAAATAATTTTCCTGGTCCAGCAAGATAGCTCAGTGGTTGTGTGCTGTGCAAACCTAGATGATCTGAATTCTGTAACCAACAGTCTAAGAAAATGCCTAAGTTGTCCTACATACATACATACACGCACACACAAATAAAATTGAAAAATAACAACTATCCTTCAAAACACATCCCATAGATCTTTGAACAAAACCAGTATCTATTTGATTCAACAGTTTTCCAGAGTAGAACATTACCTTAATTAGTTAAGAGTACAATTTCGTTTTGTTTTGTTTCTTTGAGCGAGCATCTTGGCCCTGGCTGGCCTGGACATGGTACTCACACGTGGCCTAAGCCAGTCTCAAAACCATCCTGCACCAGCCTCCAAGTGCTAGGATTCTATAAGTCACCATATCCAGCTTTGAAGGTATGATTTTGAATCTACAATTGAGATTGTCAATGGAAATTTTACCCCATACAGCAAACATACATATACTTAACAACATTTAATGTACCATTTCCCCTTCATCCCTAGGTCTAGGGAGTGAACACAGCTGCACATGCTAGTCACACATTCTTCACTAAGCCACCACCAGAGCCAATATGCTACTTGTTTTGCTTCTTTGTTTTGTTTTGCGAGACAAGGTCTCTCTATGTAGACCTGACTGGCCTGGAACTTGTATTTAAATAGACCAGACTGGTCTTAAACTCTTAGAGACCCACCTGCCTCTGCCTCCTGAGTGCTGAGATTAAAGGTGTGCACCACCACACCTGGCCAACGCAGTTCTTTCCCCAGAAACCCTTAAAGCATACTTACAATGACGCCCAACACTCACAGCCAATCTTTCACTCAGAAGTTTAGTGTATGTCAAATTTCTTTGCTGTTTCCCTTCTCCTCTATACTGTGTGTAAGAGAGTCTCTGGTCACCCTTTAGTCATCTCAAGCTATTCTTCCCTTAGAACAACTATCTGTGATACAGAAATCTTTACAAACACACTCAGTAATTCTTTCTATTTAGTGGGCCCAGCAGTTTAATTAGGATTAATACAGGAACATGGATGAATGCTTATGTATAAGAGGGGGCTAGACTAAAAGAATGTCTTTCCCTCCCCCAGCAAATACTCAGTGATTCTTGTTGAGAGCCAACTGTGAAAGGAGGGCAGGGAGCTTAATTACAAACCTGGGCAAATGCAGTACCTGGGTTTAAATGCAAACTCTACAATTTACTAGCTGTTGCCTCTAGATGAGTTATTTATTTATTTATTTTTTCAAGATAGGGTTTCTCTGTATAGCCCTGTTGTCCTGAAACTCTGTAGATCAGGCTGGCCTCAAATTCACAGAGATCCACCTGTTTCAGCCTCCTGAGTGATGGAATTAAAGGCATGCACCACTACCACCCGGCCTAGACAAGTTATTTCATTTCTAAAAGAGAAATACTCTTGTCTACCTACACAGAAACCATTCAATAACCCTTAGCTATTACTACTAGTAGTAGGACATGGCTGCTTTTATTCAAAAAATTGATACAAGCAGAAAGATCCAAGTTCATGGTAGACTTGTATAACATTTCCTCTACTACTCATTCCCTAACAAGTATTTCTTTTATTTATTTACTTGGCAGCAGAGCCACATGTAGTCCAGGCTGACTTTGAACTCAAAATGTAGCTGAATATGAATATGACTTCAGATTTTCCTGCCTCTGCCCCGGAAGTGCTAGTAGTACAGGTATGTGCCATCACACCTGGCTCAGATATCATTTTTTAAACAAATATTTATTGAATTATTTTAAGTTAGATAAGTATGAATTTAAATCCTGACTCCAACACAGTTTTTTTTAACTTTGGGCAAGTCCACTAACCTCTCTGGGTCTAAGTTTCCTCACTTGTTATGGGAAAATTAACACCTACCTTCTGGAACTTGTATAAAGGTTGAATATGTTAATGTGAATACAGCTGTTCGTAGAGTGTTACCTACTGTGGAGTAGGTCCCAGGCCATCCAGTCGATTTAGTTCACTACTGCACATAATGGTGTATTAGGCACTCTTAAGAGGCAAGGTTAGGTAATCACAACCCCTGCTTGTAAGACTTTGAAGGAAAAACTGAGAGTGGTGGTCTACATACTTGGGAGATAGACACAGGAAGATCAGCTTTGGCTACACAATGAGTTTGAGGTCAGCCTAAGCTATAGGAGACCTTGTCTCAAAAAACAGACGAGGAGTTTTGAGCCTAGCAAAATGGCTCAGTGCTCAGTGTGTGAAGGCACTAACTTGCCACGCCTGACCACCTGACTTGGATACCCCGGACCCACATGGTGAAAGAGAACCAATTCTGGCAGATTTTCTTGTCTTCACATGAAAACTGTGGCATGTATGTGACGCTTGGGGGGACAGAATCAGATGGATCTCTGTGAGTTCAAGGTCAGCCTGTTCTACACGGCCAGCTCTAGGTCAGCCAGAACTACATTGTGAGACCCTGACTCAAAAAGAAAAAAACAAAAAACAAAAAACTTAATGTAATAAAAACACATTTGGATGGGGAAAAAAAGAACAATATACTGTAATAAGCAGCATAATATATTCATTAAGCAGAAAGATACATTAACAAAGATATAGAGATAGATAGATGTACATATAATCTGTGTTTATGTTTAGATTTTGTACATATATATCTGTATATACCTATCTATATAACCAACTATTTTATAAATGAGTATGGGGGCTGATTAGACGGCTTAGCAGGTAAAGGGGCTTTCCACAAAGGCCTAATAACCTGAGTGTTATCCATGGAACTCACATAATAATAGAAAAAAAAAACCAACTCCATCAAGCTCTCCTCTGGTCTCCAAATACACACAAATCTCATCGCCATCATGCATACTACAGAATAAAAAATAATTTTTAAAAACATGAGTATGGCCACACATAGTGGTGAACATTGAGGTGAACCTGGTCTATGAATTCCAGGCCAGCCAGGGCTACAAAGTGAGATCTTGTTTAAGAACAAAAAGAAGAAAATGAGCATGATACACAAGCATGGGTAAATGAACATTGTATAGGACAAGTTAGGGACCTATACCCACTTCTGATGGGATGATACCTGTTCTAACCTAGCATGCCTGCCCAAGTGTCAGTTGCTATGTTAGATACCACACAAAGACCATGCAGTCCCTACTTTTAATCTGTGGGGCAGAGGGCTTAATCTGCAGAAGTGTTATTAGAGCCCCAAAAAGGAAAGTCTAGCTGTTTAGAAGCCCACCTTGAAAGCCCCTTACCCAAATATAAATTTCTGCTCAAGAGTCTGCACGTTACCTTAGGTCATCTGGAAGAGCTTCATCTGACTTGGAAGCACATAAAGTAGAGGATTCTGAAGGACTGGGGGCATTGGCCCCAAGGCCAGCTACCTCAGAGGCCGCCATCTGCACTCTGGACATTCAGAAACAAAGGACAGGATACAAGTTACAAAGCTGAAAAACTTCCTTCTGCAGAATGCCCACTGATGCAATTCCTTCAAACACCAAGAACTTGGACTCTGAAAACAACACCTGAGAAAGAGGATTCTGCAGGAGTAATAAAAAAGCCACTTCATGCCATTAAGTCCCAGCCAGCACAACTCTCAGGAGCTGTCATACATACATAAATATCTAGGAGTCTATGCAAAGCTTTTCCTTACTCTCTTGACAAAAATGCAGTCATTTAAAATAGATAATCTGTTAAGAATTTTCCAAATGGTCCACACACCTACCTTGTCTACTACCAGTCATAAAAGATATATATATGCCCAGAATCAATAATATGTTTAAAAATCACTTCTTGGCTGTTGCAGTCAAAGTATTCTCTAATAATTTAAGTGAAGGATTTTTTTTTTCCCTGGTGAGGTGTTTCCAAGAATAAGTCATATCATACTGGACTATTTCCGTGGGGTGTCTTTTACCCTGTCAGTATTCCTTCCTTACAGATGGCAATAATCTGGTATCCGCCAAGGGCAGACTAACAAAATACCATTGTGGTTAAAAAAAAAAAAAAAAGGTTGAGACTTGGTTACTCCAGAAGGAAATGGAGATGGTGAAAAACATGGTAACTCAAGTAAGGAAACCCAGGAAGACAGACGCTTTTCTTTTTTTAAAAAAATTTTTAAGAGCATCCTTTTTGCTGCAGAATAAATTTGGCCTTCTATGGTGAGAAGAAAAGCTAGATGGTGAAGATAGGATTAGTTCACATTCCTGTTTTTATTTTGACAGTATCACAGGAATATCTCTGAACTCAAAAGAGTGCGTAGGAGCAGATACCGAGTCAGGCTGTATCAACAGTCACAGGCCAGTGCCTCAGTTTCCTCTCGTAATGAAAAGCTCTTGGGTGAAAATGGGCCCTGAAACGCCATTATTGCTGTCTCGGATGCAAACATTCTGCCTCTAACAGGATCGGAACCCCTTGCCTCCAAAAGGGAACAAGGTATGGGTCACCGGTGCCCGGTACACTAAAACCTTAGGGTAAGGATCATCCGTGAGACTCCGCGGCAGAAGCCCAAAGCGAGAGGGGTGGGGGTCGCACATCTGGCTGGAGAGTCCAGGGTGCCCAGGGGAATCCCGCAACCCGGCGGCGGTGACCAGCCAGGCGGCGACGCAGAAGGGGACAATGGGGGGAAGCAGCGCCCGGTGGTCACCGCCACTCTTTACAGGGGACTGCCGCTACACTGGCCGCCAGCACCGGCCAGCGCCACCGCCACCCCTTCCCTCCGGTCCTCACCCGCCGCCAGCCCCCGTCCCACTCCCAGGCCGGGCTCCCGCCCCCGTCCCCACCGCCCCCTCCCCGCCCCCCGCCGCGCCCCCTAGTCCCGCCGCCCCAGCCCGCGCGCCGCCCCGCACACACCTCCCGCGCCGCGCCCCCGGGGAGCAAGGGGGGGAGGGAAGGGACGCACCTGAGCGGGCGGAGAGGGGGGAGGGGGCGGCCGAACCTGGGGGAGGGGTCGAGCGCTAGCCCGCGCGCGGCACCTCCCACTTCCGGCGGCGCGAGCGCAGGGGGCGAGGCCGGGGCGGTGAGAGGAGCGGCCCCGCGGGGTGCGCGCCGCCACAGACGGCGCCCTCTGGCGGCGGGCACGGGCAGCGCCCGGGCAACAGGGCCTCCACGGGAGAACCCTGAGACGCAGCGGAGCTTAAGGGAGCGTGGGCCGGAGAGACGGCACCCGGGTGGAGGCGGGAGCTGCTCTGTGGAGGTTACGGGGAAGAGTCAAGCCCATGGCCGTCCAAGAGAGAAGAGCCACAAGGGGTGTTTAGAGGTCGGAACCGAGATGGTCCTTTCAGAAGAAGCCATGAAGGACGAGGGCCCTCTGCGGAGGGTTTTTGTGGCGGAGGCCTCGAGGACTCGGGGTGCCGGAGCCCTTACAGCCCGCACGGCTCTGTGGCGGAAGCCGCCAGCCGGCGCCGGCCCAGCGCCCGGAGCTCGACCTTGTAGTCGGGTAGGCCCCGCCGCTGATTGGCTCTGGCGCCGGGCGGAAGTGATGTTGCTGTCAGTGGCTCCTCTAGCTCCCGGGAATCCGCGAGTTTCCGCAAGGAGGCGGCGGCGGAGACTGTGGGTGAGTTCGGGAGTAGGTGTAGCGGTGTGGACCTCGGAAATCCGGGTGGCGCCAGACTAGGTGCGTGCGCGGTCGGCATCTGCGGAGGAGGCGCTGCGCTGAGGGCACCTTGACTCCGGGGGTGGGCGACCCCAGCGGGACGGGGCCCGCGAGTGCTAGGTTCCGGACCACATTGGTCCTAATGAGAGAGGGAAGCGTTGCGCTGAGCAATCGAGGCCGACGGGAAGGGACGTCAGTGGAACTAGCGCTTTGTACTTCACCTGGTTCCTGTGAGTAGGGTGAAGAGGGTTGAAGGACAGCGGCTTAAGAGCAGAACTTTGGACTGGAAAGATGTCCTTCCTTAATAACTAAATGCTGTTTTGATAGGCCTAGCAGTTGAGAGAGATGGGGGTCTACTCTCAGAAAGTGCTTATGATTTCTTGCCCAGAAGCCTGGGAATAAGTGCTACTGTGCCCCTGGGAGAGAGGAAAAGCTCGGTTTCTCTACCAGACTTCTGTCCTTCCACAAGTCTGTGGTGAAACCTGCAAAGACTGTAGGAGGCTGCCTTGGTGGATGACTGCTATCTAACCAGATTCTGGATTTACTTAAATGTAGACTAGGGAAAACACCTGGGTTTCTTGGGACAGTCGAAGCAACTCCGGGGCAGAGAGGGATATAAGAGGGAATATACCCGGAAACTTAAGGACATGGTGGCCTATACCTATAATCTCAGCGCTGAAGAGGCGGAAGCAAGAGGATCATGAGTTTTCAGCCAACCTTTGTTGTATGAGAAGTCCTGTTTAAAAACATCTATTTATTATATGTTATATATATATATGCTAAAAAATAAAAACGCAAAATCAAGGAGAAAAGGAGAAAGCTACATGAATAGAAAGTTTTGGTGAGGAGTGTTAGGTGGCAGAAGTTCTTTCCCTTTCCAAGGATTCTTTAGTAGAACAGAATACTTTTCTAGAATGTTTTAAGTTGGTGCCATCTGAGTATGTGTCTGGGTACCAAGACTTCCAGGCTGGGCTCAGTGGACAGTAGTGGATTTTAAAGGAGCTGGGACACCCAGCATGCATCTTGCCCCTGTTCCCCGCTACAGCTGCTCACTAGTTTTAATTTGGAAGACAGGGCTGGAGACTGTGCCCTCACTGTGAGACAGGGACAGCTCTTTAGTCCTTCTTGCCAGTCATTTCCTCTGTCGAGTTACCCACATGATTTAATGCCTGCTGAGCTTTATTCTCGTGGCATTATCTGGCTTTCCCCACCTGGGTTACTAGAACCTGGATTGCCAGTTTTTTGGTAATGGGGGATGCTAACACCTAAGTCTTGCTAGGTCTTTAGAGAAGCAAATGAGAAGAGAATGGCATGATGGGTTAAGAAGTGGGATATCTGCGTTCTGTATTGATGTGGCCTTATTGTGACAGATCTGTTCCAGCCTATGACCTGTTTTAGGTCCCTGGAAATACTTAATATTGGTCACTGGTTGGTCCTAGTCTTCATTGTAACTTCTGCTTTGTTGACTTTGGTGGGACACTTTTTTTTCTTTTTTTTGGGCCCACAGGTCTGCAGCTTGTGCTTCTAGTCACACTGCTCACAGTGACAGTGGCGTCTTTCCTTCAGTTGCACAAAATGAGTATGGTGTGGTTAACCAGACCAGGACCTAAACTTCACGGAGAGCCCAGGTGGGGACGGGGCCCACTGTGGGAGTCAGAAGTCAGCTGGAGAAAAGATTTATGTTGTCTCTAAATAAGAAAGAGGTAGAGCCAGGTGTGGTGGGACACCCCTGTAATCCCAGGCAGAGGCAGGCAGATCTCTGTGAGTTCGAGACCAGTCTGATGTGAAAAAAAAAGAGAAGGGGGTGAGTGTGGGTCCTGATGCTATCAGTCATGGGAGTGACATGTACTTTGAGTGCCCTGAGTGAGCAGCCTGAAGCCCATGAGCACCTGGATGATGCCAGACTGTTGGGGCAGCAGGGGTGGTCCATTGTGCCATGGGAGGTCATCCAATGGGGTTAGCCCTGGCTCATATGCCACCTGGGGGTTAACATTTCAATTAGAGGCAAGTGTAATTGGTAGAGGAGGGAGAGAGACTGAATATCAAATGACTAACCACTTGAAAGATGTGGGTTGGGCTTTCCAAGGGAGCACACTGACAGACCATGCTCTCTAAGATTCCTGCAGTTGCTGGCTCTTTCTTTGCTAATGTACTTTCCCTTTGTCTGCAGCCTGCTGTTCTGATGCCGAAAGGGAGGTGGAAAGTCCCACACTTGGATGCCCTCCTGGGCCTGCCCATCTGCCTCTGGCTGGAATTAGCCGGACTCTTCTTTCTGGTTCCTTGGGTCATGGGCCTGTCAGGGACAGGTGGGCTTGACTCCTTGGGTACAGGGGGGCTGAGTTGGGCCGTACATCTGGACAGCCTGGAAGGTGAGAGGAAGGAAGAGAGTCTGACACGGCAGGCAGATGCCGTGGCCCAGGCAGCAGGGCTGGTGAATGCTGGTCGCATTGGAGAGCTCCAGGGGCACTACCTCTTTGTCCAGCCAGCTGGGCACAGGCAAGCCATGGAAGTGGAGGCCATGCGGCAGCAGGCAGAGGCCGTGTTAGCCAGACATGAAGCTGTGCGCTGGCACTCAGAGCAGAGGCTGCTGAAGCGGGCCAAGCGCAGCATCCACTTCAATGATCCCAAGTACCCTCAGCAATGGCACCTGGTAAGTGAGCTTACACAGACAAGGTCTGCTCTGTGTGATTTTGACTGAGGCTTTCTCCTACTACCCTACACTTTGACTGAGGGGGCAGGTCTGTGAACTGGGAATATAGTTTGCTCTTAGCTCTCTCTCTCTGCTTTGAAGAGCATTGCAGTGCTGAGACTGCTAGTCTACTTGAGTACGTTCCTTTGACTGAGCTGCTTCACCTCTCTGTGTCCCACCTATAAAATGGAGATTGTAGTACATACCTCATAGACTTACAGTTAAAATAAATGAATGTAGCTGGACAGTGGTGGTGCATGCCTTTAATCCCAGCACTTGGGAAGCAGAGGCATGCAGATTTCTGTGAGTTTGAGGCCAGCCTGGTCTACAGAGTGAATTCCAGGACAGCCAGAGTTACAACAGAGAAACCCTCTCTTGAAAAACTAATAATAGATAGATAGATAGATAGATAGATAGATAGATAGATAGGTGTATATGTGAAGCACTTAGAACACTTGGTAGCCCCTGTTATGTATAGGCTAGCTTCTAACCTTATTACATAATTACCATTCTAGCTTTAGCCACTATTTCACCCTCAGTCACCCACAAGTGATGCCAAACTTTATTGGAGACCAAGGAATGAAGGAGCAGGACTCTAATGTGCCCTTCCGGCTCTGTTCCCCACTAACTGGTTGGTCAATAGCCTCTGTTTGGCTTTTCGGTAGAAGCCAAGGGAAGGGGCTAATAGCTTTAATTTGTCTCTGGACTCAGCTGTGTGTCGCTGGATTTCTCTGTCTCTCCTACAGAATAATCGGCGGAGCCCAGGCAGAGACATCAATGTGACAGGTGTGTGGGAGCGAAATGTAACTGGGCGAGGGGTGACAGTGGTGGTGGTGGATGATGGAGTGGAGCACACCGTCCAGGACATTGCACCTAACTATGTGAGTGGCCTGGAACTATGACCTCTTGCTGCCACGTTGTTCCTTCTCTTTGATGTTACCTTCTTACGTTCCCTTCCCTAAGGAGGTATTGAGCTAAACCAAACAGCCTGGGAGGGGGGATAGTGTTGTTCCACTCTCCTTTCCCAATCAGCTTTCCAGACTGGCAGTTAAGGCCCAGAAGGTGACATTAGTCCATAGTTAGAGCAATCCCAGGCAATACTTCTGTTTCCTCTTGTTGCTACTCCTTCCCTGGGGAGCAGGGAGTGGCTTTATAGGCAACAACTTTCTCTTCAGAGGTTCTGAAAACTTCTGGCTAAGGTGTGACCTTTAGAGAATCTAAAATCTTCTTTATCCTGGTTTTCCTCCAAGCAGTGGGCACAGTCCTACACCAGGCAAGAGAGAGACTTGCCTTAGCCCTTCTTACTTTTCCCCCAGTGTCCTTGGTTCATATCTCATTTCCCATGTTTGCTCAAGGCAATGGACTTACTACCCTGGCTTAAGAGGTGGAAACTCCCAATTCCTTGTTCTCCCTGATGGTAAGTTTCTAACCAGTAAGTGACAGCTTGTTGGCCCCTCAATGTTTCAGAGCCCAGAGGGTAGCTATGACCTCAACTCTGATGACCCAGATCCTATGCCACACCCTGATGCAGAAAATGGTAACCACCATGGGACCCGGTGTGCAGGAGAAATTGCAGCTGTGCCCAACAACAGCTTCTGTGCAGTGGGCGTGGCCTATGGGAGCCGAATAGCAGGTAACTCATGCTTCCCCTAGAGCCTTGGGAAGCTTCCATGACACAGTGGTCATTCTCTATCCTCCTCCCCATTCTGAAATTTCTTTTCCTTGTCCTCAGTGTCTATAGCCTACAGTAAGGAGTGAGTGCATAATGGGTTAGTTAACTCATTGACTTTTCAGGGCAGTCATATTTCAAAAGGGCTTTTTTTAGCAATAGTATTTATTTTATAGTATCAAACAGATTAATATGGAAATGCTCATGATGTGGGCTGGAGGTCCCAAGCTGCATCTGTAGTCTGCTTCCTGTTTCTGATCATGGCTGTGTTCACCAGTGACCCACATCATTGTAACAACTCTTTCTACTTGACTATGCTCTGCTAGTGTTCTCATATTTTATGAAGTACCTTCTCATAAGTTTGCCTTCCACGACTCCACATCTATGGAGGCTGCTCTCTCAGACCCATCTCTCCAGTACCATGCTCTCCATTCTCTTAAGAGAACCTAGTCTCCAGTTGGAGGTAGTTCTATGATTCTTTAATTTCTGTCCAAGGGGAAAGGGTGAGGACTCCTCCTGAATCCTGATGAATGCCTGGGAACCTATAGCCACAACAGGCTGGCTATAATCCTTGTGTTCCCCAGCAGGGGGCGTCAGCACTCTGCAAATGAGACTACAAATGAGAAGAGGCCAGAAACAATCAGGGTCCAAGCCCTTCCGAAATCCCCATTTGTCCTTACCTTGTCACCATAGTGTGACACACTCCATTTTAGAAGGAGAACTTAGGCATCACTGGGTATAGTAAAGGTAATGTGTACTAGTCACTGAATTCTTTTATTGTGTCTAGCACCAAGCTAGGTATTTCACATGAAATGCCAAGCTAAGAATTCCTAAGAATCTTAGGAATTCTATGTTCTAGCCCAGTGCTTCCCACCTCTCAGGATCGTTAGATCTGAGTTCAAGCATGATAGCAAATGACACTTTTGAAAGCTAGGTATGCATACCTTCCTGTCCATAATCCCAGAATTTAGGAAGTAGAGTCAGGAGGATCAGGGGTTCAAAATCATCCTCTGCTACATGGTAATTCAAGGAAAGCCTTTGCTGTCTAAGACCCTGTCTTAAAAAAAAAAAAAAACAATAACAAGACATTTTTGAAGTCGTAATACTAGTGCATGTATGTGGTATAAGAATCCAAAGTACAAAAGAGGGGTTGGATATGTAACTCTGTAAAGTGCTTGCTGTGCAAGCATGAGAACCTGAGTTCAGTCCCTAGCACCCGTGTAATGGGTGGAAATGATTGGGTGCTCTTATAATCCTAGCACTGTGAAGACAGACAGGTGAATCCCTGGGGTTCACTGGACAGCAAGGCCTAAGTTTCAGTGAGAAACCCTTTTGCCTACATACACACATATATGTGCGTATGCACACTAATGCATTCATACCCCTACACATGTGTTAACACAAGGCATGTACGCACACAAAAATACAGAAGAACATACAGAGAAAAGTAAATCTTCCACATAAAACTCCCAGCCACCCAGTGCCCCACTTGTGGAGCATGCACTATTTCTAGTTTCTTGTGGGATAAGTATCAGTGAGGAGCTGGTGTGCCTTCAATGCCTAGGTATCCGGGTGCTGGATGGACCACTCACAGACAGCATGGAGGCTGTGGCATTCAACAAGCACTATCAGATCAATGACATCTATAGCTGCAGGTAAGGAATGCTGCAGGTGAGAGGGTGAGAGACTGGAGTCCCGGGACAGATCCTTCAACAAGAGCATAGAAAGCAGGCTGCCTCTGCCAACCAGGGGGCCCTGATTGGACTCAGTTAATAAGGCCATTTTCCTCATTTATCCAAACCCCCAGCCCCTGGGTGCTCAGTCTTAAACCCCTGTCACTCTAGTAATCAGGTCACCACACAGTGCCCCAGTATACCTGCATTTATTGTCTAAACTCACAAGGAATGCTCTTAGGATAAAATGGACATTCTTCTCCAGCCACTGGTGAGGTGAATCTCAGTATTACCCTGCAAAAATGCACATGAAGCTTCAGACAGTGGGTCTAGTGGCTGGATAAAAGTTTATTATTAGTAAGGAGAGGAGTGCATGCTGTGCCATGGTCAGAGAACAACCTTATAACAGTCAGTTTTCTCCTACCTTTACTTGGGCTTCAGGGATCAAACTCAGTCAATAGGCTTGCACAGTAAGCTCCTTTACCTACTGAGGCATCTCACAGGGCCTGCTCAGCTTAAGAACCAAGAATTTGCCAGGCATAGTACTGTATACCTTTAATTCTAGCACTCAGGAGGCATAGGCAGGTAGATCTCTGATTTTGAGGTCAGCCTGGTCTATATAATGAGTTCCAGGACAGCCAGGGCTATATAGACAGACTCTGTTTGAACAACAACAAAAAAACAAAAACAAAAAACTTGGAGCTGGAGAGATGGCTTGATGGAGAACACTTGATGCTCTTGCAGAGGACCTGGTTTCAGTTTCCGGCATTGCATGGTGACTTACAACTCTCTGTCACTCCAGCTTGAGGGAATCTGATACCTGGCCTCTTTGGGTACTCAGCACATGTTATGCTTGTACATACATGTGGGCAAAACACATACATAAACTTTAATTAATAAAAAAAAATCCAAAAACATGCAAACTGAATAATTCTCATCAAGCAGAGTAGTAGATCTGTAGATCACAGGAGTGAGCCTGTCACTATTCCACTATGTATCTCCTGCTTCCCTGGAGCTCGAAGAAGGACATAGGGTAATGCCATCCTAAGCTGGGGACATTTCCAAATAAAAGAAGAACCTTAGCATATACTTCCATTTTCCACTTTGGAAGAAAATAGACTCCCTGTGTCTTTTAATCATGGGGTTCCGTGGAAGAAGAGTAAAAGCTACAGGCAGAAAAGTATCTGGGTAAGACAGGGATACCCTAGGTAGGTAGCTCCAACTTCATCCCACCCCTTCCTTTGCATATTTCTCAACAGCTGGGGCCCAGATGATGATGGGAAGACAGTGGATGGTCCTCACCAGCTTGGAAAGGTAACTGAGGAAACCTTGGATCCAGTCAAACCCTCTCTCTACCCTACTCCCTTTACAGTGCCCAGCTTCACCATTTAGCATTAACTGTGCCATCCATCCTTTCAAGATTGTCTCACTTGGGTTGGGGGCCTGTGGGACACTGGTGCTCAGAGAAAGGAATGGGACAACTTCTAGCTTGTTTCTCTTGGATCTCATTCTGGGTTTCTATTCCTCACCCTGCTCTGTCATCCGATAAGCAGAATGTGTCTGTCACACACTGTTTAACTCTTAGCTTTTTCCCTACCTTATGTCTATGTCTAAATCTCTTTCCCCCTTGCCCAGTGCCCTTTCCATTATCTTTTCTTACTAGAAGTGGAAGGAAAAGTGGCTGGTTCAATAGATACAGGTCATTTTAGTAGCTCCTTGACTAATAGCCTGACATTTTTGTTCTTCAGGCTGCCTTACAACATGGAGTGATGGCTGGTCGCCAGGGCTTTGGGAGTATCTTTGTGGTTGCCAGTGGTAACGGGGGCCAGCACAATGACAACTGCAACTACGATGGCTATGCCAACTCCATCTACACTGTCACCATAGGTAGTGGTCTAGACGCTGGGAATGGGGTCAGCGGGTATATCTTGTGTCTAACTTCACTCTGTTTATCTAAATGTGTAAGCATGATAATCTCTTGGGGATCGGATAGGACTTACCCAGCTCTTGAAGGCTCTTAGAGCTTCTCCGGGACATGTTCAATCATTTCCCAGAAATCACCCACCTGTCTTTGACCTCCACTCTGGTTTCCTTCCATGGCCACTGGCTTGAAGCTGCCTCTGGCTACCCTTTAACCTGTTCAAGAACTCTTGGCTTACACTCCCAATCATAGAGTTTGTCATTTCATTTTTTTATTATTATTTGCATATTTGACTTCCTACCTGACTAGGCTCCATGGCATCAGCCTAGTAGTGAATCCATAGATCACAGGGTAGTGTCCCTACCTCTCTCTATCACTGCATACTGCCTCCTTCCTACCCCTTCCCGGATGTGGCCTTTTCCACATGACTCTTAATACCTAATATGTGGGACTAACAGTAGATCTTAGTAAATATTAAAAATAAGTGCCTAAGTACAGAGATGGGAAGCCTTGGATTTTGCCTGAAGCCTATGGGAAGAGTGGTATAGTGCCAGAATTCCCTCTGACATTTGAGGCTACCTGCCCACATGCAGATGAGGGATGTGGTCATTTTTTCAACTCAGAACAAACCCATCCCTTCATGATAAGGCAACTCTGGTATCAGGTGCTAACTATAGGATGCACTCCTTATGTGAGCTCCTGTCTCGCTTCTTTGTGCCAGGTGCTGTGGATGAAGAGGGACGGATGCCTTTTTATGCAGAGGAGTGTGCCTCTATGCTGGCGGTCACCTTCAGTGGTGGAGACAAGATGCTTCGGAGCATTGTGAGTGCTTCTGAGGCCATTCCCACAGGTTTCTCTCCGGCATCTGGGGGAGGGGGTGGGGTGCAAGACAAGGGCTCACTCTATAACACAGGATGGCTTAGAACTCAGAATATGGTTCAGATTGGCCTTGAATTCATGAGCTGTCTTCCTGCCTTGGCCTCCATGTGTTGAGATTACAGGTGTGACTTGCCACACCTGATAAGATATTTCTTTTTTTCCACCCCATTCTTTGAGATAGAGTCTTGTGTAACCTAGGCTGGCCTTGAGTCCTTGAATTCCTGATCCTCCTGCATTAGTGATTTTGATCTTAAACTTCTTAACTTGATAGTAGGATCCCTGTGGTAGAATTTGGGTTTTCACTACTTTCTGTGTGCTGTTTGGTCTTTTTATAAATATTAAGCGCTGTGTTCACCTTAGGAATAAAGGCAGTGCTTATCTCAGGGATGCACAGGACAAGAAGTTGGAACTGACTTGTATCTGACCCTGTCCTTCCCTAGAGCTCTGATTGAAGCCAAAGCCTGAGAATGCAACAGGGGAATGGAGCTTCTGTAGCTCACACAACCCTTGAAGGACTCAGGGACCTCTGCTGGGCTCTAGCCCAGCCTATATAAGTCAGGCCTCTGGACCACAGTCCTAGAGCACCCTGTATGTCCCTGTTACCACTAACAGTGTCAAGTAAGAACAGAAGACTCGAGGCCAGAGCTAGGCAGGAGCTAGATGTTTGTCAGCGTTTGCCAGTGGCCAGTTGGGAGGTCTCTAGGGCCATTGGGAATTAAGCAACTTCATCTTCACACAGGGTCAAGTTCTTTTCATCCAAAATGAAAAGTTTGTTATGCCAGTAAATGATTTCTGGTCAACACAATGTTCCAAGGCTCTGTGCCAGTTGACCCCACCCCAGAGAGAAGAGAGAAGGGAGTAGACTAAAGTGAGAATTGAGGCGCCTGTAGGCAGTCTGGGGTGCTACTAGCCTGTATTAGGAAGAGCAGGAACTTGTTCTGCTCTTTACCACTTGGCAGAGCTCTGGGACCTGCTGCCCTTGCCCACTACAAGAGACTAAGAAAGTTTCATAGCAAAATCATCATTGTTGCTCTACACAGCCTAGCTTTGCCCCTCCCAACTCAACTCAGTTTCTCACCCTCACCCCCACCGTCCATCTGAACTAT
This sequence comes from Cricetomys ansorgei, assembly GCA_026225945.1. Lineage (NCBI taxonomy): Eukaryota > Metazoa > Chordata > Mammalia > Rodentia > Nesomyidae > Cricetomys > Cricetomys ansorgei. Next base: position 172,168 of record JAMJFZ010004023.1, read on the forward strand.
AATTTGTCCAGATTTGAAAAATGAGTTTATTCAACCAAGTTCCCATCTTTGGAATGCCCTTGCCTTGGCAACCTCCTGTTATGTGACCAGGCAGCTAGATGGAGCTGTGTCACTGAGGGTAAGAGCCAGGGGAATAGGCTTCCCACCATCTGGCTGCTTGCCCAGGGAGCTTCCCTAGATTTTCCTAGTGCTGTGTGATGTTCTTGCCATTATGGGCAAGTTCACAGACTTCACATCTGTACTCTAGACTATCACTGTGAGGCTGTTTCCTTAACAGGAAAAAATCAATCTGCTCCCTGGCAGCAACCAGGCTTCCTTTCTCGTTGAGACTACAACTTGGAGTGTTTTTCCCTTTCCTTTGGGAGTGCACAGTGTCTGGGTGAAAATGACATCTCTTGGCAGATGCTGTAACAGCTGGGAAGGGGATGGGAATACAATAGAGAAAGGCAGCTCTTGGCAGAATTTGGCACCCTGGAACCTGACCCAGAAGAGAAGTTGGAAAGAAAGAAGTTCTAGCTTGTACTGGCTTTGTGTGGGGGAGCAGGTTTAGCAGGGCCTCCTCAGCTAAACTTTCTGATACACTTTTGTTGATGGGACATGAAAAGAACTTGATACCAAACTGATACTGTCTGCTCCCAACTTTCATGTCCCATCTGAGAGACATGAGTAGGAAAGAGAGGCTTACAGACACCCAACCAAGACACTGACCAGAGCAGGAAAGCAGCTTGTCCTGTGGTTGGTCAGTTGGCTAATAGTGCTCGGCAGATAGGCCATGTAGATACTGAAACTGCCACAAGATTCAAGCAAGAGTACAATAATCTTCTTGGAGAACATGTGCACTAGGTTCCCACAAGTACTGGTCCAGTTCCAGCTATGGCTCAGTAGCAGCTCTGGCCACTTCTCTGGCTAGCTGGCTTATGGAAAGTTGGGTAGAGAATTTGGGAATGAAAATGATTTTTAAAAAAAAAAAAAAAAAAAGGCACAAGAATCAGGAAATTTATATGTGCCCACATCTTCTGTGCCCCATCTCCTTTTCCTACAACTGTGCCCCCAAAGTCACTCTTTAGTTTCCATCATTTAGAGACCCCCAAAGGCCAGAGGATTAAGGGTCTCCAATGCCTGCCTTCTGTGCATAAGGAAAGTTAACAGCTCTGAAGAAGGGAAGGCCACCCAAGAGACTTCTTCTGAGGATTGTTTTGTTTTCCTCCTCACTATCTAACTCCTCCCCAACTCCTTATTCCACTTTGCAGGTGACCACTGACTGGGACCTTCAGAAGGGCACTGGCTGCACAGAAGGCCACACAGGGACCTCAGCTGCAGCCCCTCTGGCAGCTGGCATGATAGCCCTTATGCTGCAGGTGCGGCCCTGCCTCACATGGCGGGACATCCAACATATCATCGTCTTCACAGCCACCCAGGTGAGAGTTGGAAACTTGCTAACAAACGCCCAGCCCAACCCTAGTCCTGGTTCAGGCTATCAGCAGACTCCAGGCTCAAAATGACTCAAATGTTGGTTGGGATATGTAAAATACTTTCAGAGTGGGATATGTAAGCACAGGAGCGAAGATTTTATCAATATTACAGACCTGAGCTTACTCTTTTCTCTTCAGCTCAGGCCATTTACCCAAGATGAGCTCTGATAGGGCACTCTCACTTGGGACCTGGTCCTCTTGGCTTCCTCTCAGGAAGCAAGCTACTTAGGTAGTGAGATCATGGGACTTTGACCTTTTGTCTCAGCTTTTTTGAGGGAATCCATTCCTGGTAGCCTCAGTAGGAATTGTCTGGACTGGATCAGTTGGCAGGTGAGTGAGAAGAGAGTCAGGCAATGCTAGAGATTCACCAGAGCCTCTCTTCTTTCAGTATGAGGATCATCATGCAGACTGGCTCACCAATGAGGCTGGCTTCAGCCACAGCCATCAGCATGGTTTTGGCCTTCTCAACGCTTGGAGACTCGTCAATGCAGCCAAGGTGAACCAGGTGTTAGTCAACAGGGCACCTTGCATAGAAAGACAGGGCAGGCTACCCGATACCTGAACATTGCCTGTCATTTATAAGCACTTGACCACTTTAGCCCTCATCCTGGCTGATAGCCATCTTATCAGTGGAAAACACTCAGTGCTGTAATTGAAGTTCCAAGACTGTTAGAAGAGTCCAAAGAAAATTTTAATGTAGTCTGGGGCTTTCAGTGGTTCTGGATCTCCTTTTTCATTCTGGATGTAGCCATTTCTTCTGATTCCTTAATTTGGTGTTCTCAGGAGCATTTGGGGCACAAAAGGAACCTTGAGTGAAAGAATATAACAGAAAAGCTAGAGAGTTAGGCCTTAAAGATCTTATTGAGTGGGGGGTGTGTGTGTGTGTGTGTGTGTGTGTGTGTGTGTGTGTATGAGAGAGAGAGAGAATATATGGAATGACAATAAGTCTTAATTTGTTAATTGCCATCCCCTACTTTCCTTGAACAGATCTGGTCATCTGTCCCTTATTTAGCCTCCTACGTCAGCCCCGTGCTGAAAGAAAATAAGGCTGTTCCTCGGTCCCCCCACTCTCTGGAGGTGCTATGGAATGGTAAGCTTTCAGCACAAGGGGTTAATCTTAGGTCCAAGGCGGGTAATGGGGAAGCCAAGCTAAGTTCATCCTCCCTGCCCAGTTCTACCCCTCCTTCAGGAGCTGAGCTACAGCCAAACCTGTGGCGTTTTCTTTGACCATTTTAGGGCATGTTGCTGCTTCTGAGTTGGCTGGCCCCCTGGCTGCTTAACAAGACCTTTCTCCTGAGTTCCTAATAGTAAAAAGGAGCTGTGAGCAATGGGCTAGGAAGGCAGTGGGTGGAGTGGGAATAGGATTTAGGGAGCCTCAGCAGGGGTTGAAAGAAGTTCCTGTGACTTTCATGCTAAGATCTTGCCAAACAGCCCTATCCAGCCCAGGAGCCTCACATGAAGGAGAGGAATGCATGGATTTGGTTCTCAGGCTCCTCCAGAAAAAGTCAGATACCATTTCTTTGTGGTGGGACAGAGGCATAAGTATAGGTCCCCTGAGCTAGAGTTGCCTACTATCCTCTGCTCTTACCTCCATGGCTTCTCATTATAAGGTCTGTCCATATGAAGGATGAACATCTAAGCCAGGGGATGTGGTTGCATATTGAACACAGGGGTGGAAACCCTTCCAAGAGAAACAGGAAGCTGGATCTAAATGTTTTACTCAATGGCCCTCTGCCTGCACTGTTTCTGTTCTTTTGGTGCTTATGACAGAAGCCAGTGCCTCATCCATGCTAAGCACATACTCTAACACTTAGCTATAACCCTGTCTTTCTATGTACATTTCCCAGTTATTTCTTAGCCCCATGGGCCAATTTTTTTCCTTTGAGAAATTTTGACAAGCAGAGTTATTTCCTACTTTTTGTAAATACTGAGGTATGTTGTACTTCATGCTGATATCAGAACTCTATCCTTATTTTTCCTGTGCTCTTGAAAGTGCTCAAACCAGAGACATGGTGTCTAGAAGAAGGAATGACCAAAGGAGGGACCTTGAGTGGGTGAACAGGACAGCCTCTCTCAATGGAGGCTTCAGTGAAATGAAAGGTTAAATGCCTTTCTCCCTAAGCATATCCCATACTTGCCAGTTTCCCTGTGCATGGAAGGAGACCTAGGGCCTAGGGAATACATTTTTCCGTAAAAGGCATGCTTTAGGAAGGGCAGAAAAACATACCTAGGAACATACCCAGGAATGTGGTTCCAGGAAGCCCCTGGCCCTCACACACTATCTTGGGAATTGTGGGCCTTTTAACCTTTATTCCATCCGTGGCAGTTTCCTGTCACTTCTGTCAGGTGAGCAAGTGAACTTAAGGGTCAGAGACCGCTTCAGCTTTGTTATCCTCTGCTTCCCATTATCCAGGGAATGTTATTCCTTCAAGTCTGACATCTTCCATAGATATCAGGCAGCTGGCATTGCTTGTTGGTCACTAGAAAGCATAGAAGGGATAGATGTTCTGATGGGAAGAGAGTGGGATAAAGGGAAGAGAAGAGAACAGGATGCAAAGGAGGGATGTAAAGATGCAGGAATCTGACTAATGGAATCCTCTACGAGGGTAGTAAGGAGGCCTGCTGTCTACTTCAGAAGCCAGGGAGAGACTTCTTGCTGTGACTGCATTCAGCCCTCGGTAGACAGAACAAAACAGAACAGTTGTGAGCCTGGAGGCTGGCTTGGTAGTCGAAGGAGTGAAATTCACATGGTACAGAACTGAGCAGCTCAGCCCCAGACAGTCTAGATACCCCATCCCCTACAGTCCCAGATGCTCCAGACATCTCATCCTTGACAGCCACAATCAATCCAGATACCTTATAGTCCTTGCAGCACAGATAGTCCAGATCCTATCCCCTAGAGCTAAGCCATAGTCTTTGAGCAAGATCAGGCTGACTCTAGGTCTGTGGCTGGAATGAACTTTTTTGGTTTGTTTGCTTATTTTTCAAGACAGGGTTTCTCTGTTAACTCTGGCTGTCCTGGAACTCACTCTGTAGACCAGGCTGGTCTTGAACTCACAGAGATCTGCCTGCCTCTGCCTCCCAAGTGCTGGAATTAAAGGCATGTGCCCCCACTGCCTAGCTTGGAAAGGAATTTTTTAAGAGGCAGAGGGACACTGAGCATGATGGCACCTGTCCATAATCCTAGCACTAGTCCTAGTCCTGTCAGAGGTCAGGAGGATCACTGCAAGTTCAACTTGGTTTGTGTAGCGACTTCCAGACCAGCCAAGGCTTCAAAGGGAGACCCTGTTTTTAAAGGGGGAGAGGAGGCAGGCAGAAAGAGCTGAGCATCCAGACAGTAGCAGAGGGGATAAGACAACCTTAAAGAGTCCAGAGAATAGTTAACCAGGACTTTTAGCCATAATGGATGTGTATGGCTGTGAGTCTTGTCAAACATTTCAAATGTGGCTAGTGTGGCCAAAGAACTGAACTTTAATTGCATTTAGTTGCAATGAATTTTTCTTTAAGCAGCTATATGTACTGTCATGTTAAGCAGAGCAGTTCAAGAGCAAGACAGGCTTGCATTTCTTCCCACTGACAGTCAGTGTGAGGAAGGAGCTCACACTGGGTTTGAAATCTCTGTCAGAAGTAAGAGGAGAGTAGGCTTTGCTGGGAAGTTTCTTCTCCAACAGAGTCATATGTTGTAAGATCCCAGAACACCCGCTTACAGCTGTCCTTTGTCCTATGTGCAGTCTGAGTATACCAGCTGATCCTGCCCACATGCTAAGTACTGCTGTCTGCCCTTCCCATCCTCCCCAGTGTCAGCCCAGCATGGTCTCTCTTGCTTTTAGCTAGTCACTACCTCCTTCAGGACTCTCAGTTTGTACGTATTCACTCTTTCCCTTCCTCCCTCACTCCCACCTCACTTTCCTAATAGTAACTGAACCCAGACTCTTATTCATGCTAGGTAAGTACTCTACTACTGAGCTATAGACCCAGCACACTCATGGTGCCCTTTTCTGGTCCCATCCAGGGAGAAGTTTGGAGCCTGTCCTTCTGAATCTTCTTGTTGCTCTGACCCTAGAAATAGGGTTAGTCCCTATCTTCCTCTGCTGCCTGTGACCCCCCCTATGTTCCATTGTCCTTCTGGCCTCCCTCCCTACCAAGGTTCCTGTTTTCTTTGTGTATTTTAAACTCTAGAACCATGAGTGTCTTCTGAGATGTATTCTATGACTCTTTGCCCCCCCCTCCATTTTCATCCTCATCAGAGCTGCTGTGTTGTTTGACTTCAGCCCCATATACACAGGATTCCTCCATTTAAATCTCTTATTCTGATTCTTCATGAAATAAATCAGAAGGATAGAGATTGTCATAGCTTCTACTAGATTATGGAAGCAAGCAAATAGAGCTTAGTATCTTCTGGTAGAGGATGAAAGGTTCAAGAGAAAAAATAAACTTGCCAAAGACGATGATGATGATGATGATGATGATGATAATGATGATGATGATGATGATTATGATGTTTAGATGTTTATGATGCTGCCACCAGGCGGTGGTGGTGCATGCCTTTAATCCCAGCACTTGGGAAGCAGAAACAGGCAGATCTCTGTGAGTTCAAGGCCAGCTTGGTCTATAGAGTGAGTACCAGGACAGCCAGAGTTACAATAAAAAATAAATAAATAAACAAGTAAGTAAATAAATGATGACGATGGTGTGTGAGATATGAAGACGACCAGTGTCTTAGGATTTCTAGTGCTGATAAACACCATGACCAAAAGCAATGTGGGAAGGCAAGGATTTATTTCATCTTTCAGATTACACATCTGTCATGAAGGGAAGTCAGAGCAGAAAATACCTGGAAGAAACTGAAAATGAGGCAGTGGAGGCCTGCTGCTTACTGGCTTAATCTCCATGGCTTGCTCAGCCTGATTTCTTAAACAACTCACTACCATTTGTCTAGGGTGGTACTGCCCCCGTTCCATGGGCTGCGCCCACCCACATCAATCATCAATCAAGAAAATGTTCCACAAGCCAATCTGGGTTCCCTCTTCCCAAATGATTCTATCCTGTGTCAAGTAGACAAAACCAACCAGCACAACAAACTAGTATTCAAAAATAGGTGTCCATTAATTCTATTAGGAATAACAGTTCACTCACATTCATTACCACTCAGGTCCTGTTGACAGCAATTAGAAGTCAGATGTAAGCTAGGTGTGGTGCTGCTGCACGCCTTTAATCCAACGTGTGGGAGGCAAAGGCAGGAGGATCTCAGAATTCAAAGCCAGCCTGATCTACATAAAGAGTTATAGAACAAAAAGGACTACATAGACCTTGCCTCAGAAAACAAACAAAAAGAAAAAAAATCATATGTAAAGATCAGGGTAGGGGATGAGACAGGAGCAAAACCTGGATGTAGCATATCACTGTATGTGCCCATTCTAGGCTGAGCTCCTTTTTAGAGTCTGTTCTGCTCTGTGATGTTTGATAACATTGTGTACTTCCTTGCACCGCTCCCCCCACCACCACCACTTCAGGGCTGTCCTCCACCTGTGCAGTAAATATGCTCCATCTGTTGCTTCCCAAGTCACAGGGTGCTGCTGTCATTCTATCAATATATTACATTAACATATACCATCTTAGACTCCATTATGACCTATCAAAAGCTAGCCTGCTGCCTAGGTTTCTCCTCCTTGCATCAATGTTATTACTGCTTCCTGGACTGATTCCAGAGTTTTTAAGTATCTCTCTATATCACTACTACCCAGGTCTTGCCTTGGCTTTTCCTTTGCAGGGTAATTTTTTTTTAAGCTTCAGTGGAGTCTCTTAATTATCTCAAATCTATGGGACCTGCTTTGTACCTGACACTATACCAAGTTCTACAAATTCAGACCTGGTCTTGACTACTGCCTTCAAAGAGCTTGTAATCTAAGAAAGAGAATATGGTCTGCAGGGATAGAGATCGTGTCATGTCACATGCACTGTGATAGAGACAATGTAGGAGCTTTCAGAGCACAGCAGGGGTACACCATCTACTACTAGGGAAGACAAGAAGGCTCAAAGGAGCTGGTCACTGACCTGAGTTTTGCCATATATGCTAGCCAGAAGAAAGGGTAAGAATAGAAACACCAACGGAACAGAAGCAATGTATGTAAGATCAAGGGTGTCTCTGCAGGGAGCTACGTATAGGTCAGGGTGGCTTAAACACAGGCTACAGAGAAGAGGAAGACCTCAAACTAGAGTGGCAGGTGGAACTGCGTGTGCCATGGTTTAGCACCTATACTTTATCTTGAAGTCTGAAGGGTCTATGAGATGGATGGCTACCAATGTCTGCAGTAAGGGCAACGAGGAAGAATCAGAATACTTCCCAGGCCACATCTTACAGATGCATACAGAAACTTTACTGGTGAGGTACATCATCCCTGTCTGGGGATCCCGGAAAGGGGAAGAAATGAAAATCATCCGTGAAGCAGATCTATTTGCCATGTATTGATAAATTTAAAATGTTCATTTATTGTGAAAATGTATAAGGAATTATTCTTTGTCATGACAAATACTCTAGAATTAAATGACATTTAAAACTGTGCAGCTGGGCATGGTGGTATTATCCCAGAAAGCTAAGGCAAGAAGAATGCAAGTTCTTGCCTTGGTTACATAACAAGTTCAAAGCCAACCTACCTGAGCAACTTATCAAGACCCTGTCTCAAATAACAGCAATAGGGATTGGAGAGATGGCTGAGTGATTAAGAGCAGGTATTGCTTTTGCAGAGGACCTAAATTTGGTTCCCAGAATCCATGGTGGACAGCTTACAGCTTCCTGTAACTCTAGCAATGAGGGAATATTCTGACCTCCATGACCACTTACATTCCCATGCCCACATACAGACACATATGTACATAATCTACAATTAATAAGATAGGGGTTAGAGAAATGGCTCAGCAGTTAAGAGCACTGGCTACTCTTGGAGAAAACCCAGATTTGGTTCCCAGCACCCACATGACAGCGCACAACAGTCTGTAACTTCAATTCTAGGGGATATGGTGTGCTCTTCTGGCCTCCTTGAGCACCAGGCATGCACATGGCACACACATAGGCAAACAAGTACATACACGTGCGTACACACACATACACACACACAAATTAATTAATCCCAGCACTCAGGAGCAGAGGCAGGTGGATCTCTGAGTTCGAGGCCAGCCTGGTCTACAGAGCTAGTTCTAGAACAGCCAAGGCTACACAGAGAAACCCTGTCTTGAAAAACCTTAAATTAATTAATTAATTAATTAATTAATTAATAAGCGAGCAATAAAAAAGGCTTAGGCTAAAGATTTGGTAAAGTACTTAGAGAGCAGGCCTTGGGTTCAAACCTCAGTACCGCAAAAGAAAAATGCATACTTTGCTTTTTGATAGAAAAATGAAAAAGGTGATTAGGAAGGTATGAAGGAGCAATAGTAAATAGAGACAGTTTTCTCAAGGTGTCTGACAATAAAGGAGTAATAATGTTACACTTATGTAGTCTTATTTTGCTAAGTGCTGTTCTACATACTTGAGATGTACTAACAACCCTAGGACACAGGTCCTGTTACTAGTCTTAGTTTATAGATAAAACAGCTAACTCAGTTTTCTGCGCTAGAAAGTGACAGCTGGGATTTGAGCCCAGTGAATGGCTCTAGAGTCTCTGCTGCTACAGCTGGGTGTTTGGTTTGGTTGATTAGTTAGTTGGTTTGTTTTTAATTTTATGTGTATGAGTGTTTTGCCTGTGTGTATGTCCATGCACTACATGTGTGCCTGGTGCCCTCAGAGGCCAGAAGAGGGCATTGAATCCCCTGGGATTGGAGTTATAGACAGTTGTTAGCAGCCACATGGGTGCTGAGAATTGAACCCAACTCTTCTGGAAGAGCAACCAGTGTTCTTAACCACTGAGCCATCTCTAGCCTCTGAGCCCATGCTTTTGACTAGTAGGCAGAGGGAAGTGAAAAATGGAAAAGGAGCTTATGCGTGTTTTTCATTTGTAGTAGGAAAGACATATGCACCGAGATCTAGCCAAGGAGATGAATAATTGGGCTGATGTTTGACTCTTGACAAAGATTGTATGAAAAGGACAAGAAAGAGTACTAGAGGTGTAAAGAGAATGTTGGTGAAAATAGCTGCAGGATTTTAGAGAGCTGGGAAGTAGGAAAGGAAGGACCATTTTTCAGGGTAGAACAGATGAAATTTATGAAAACATGTGTCTGCATTATGACCATAGGACGGTGGTTCCTATAGACATCAGTTTCTTAGCGATGAGCAAGAAATGACACTCAGCTGGGCAGTGGTGGCGCACACCTTTAATCCCAACACTCAGGAGGCAAAAGCAGGTGGATCTCTGTGGATTTGAGGCCAGCCTTGTCTACAGAGTGAGTTCCTGGACAGCCAGGGCTATTACACAAAGAAACCTTATCTCAAAAAAAAAAAAAAAAAAAAAAAAAAAAAAAAAGGAAAGGAAAAGCTTCCCTTTCCCATACTTCTCAATACCACTCTGTCTTCCTCGGTACCTCTCTGTCTTCCTCGGTACCTCTCTGTCTTCATTATCCATAAAATTAAGATGGTTCTCTTTGCCTTATGTGTTGGAAAAAATTAAATGGAGAAAAGCTACTTTAGGAAGAATTATATCTCATTGCAATCTACTTTCTTAGTTCCCAGTTGAGTATTCCAGTTTGTTAGTTTTTCCCCCAACACTTTTATTTTGAAATAATTGTAGATTTTTAGAAAGCTGCAAAATAATGAACAAGAAAATCTCATACCCCTTCCTCAATGTTAATGTCATATAATTATAATACAGTATCGAAGCCGAGAACTTGATGTTGCCACAATCTATAGAACATGATCAGTTTCACTAGTTTTGCATGCACTCAGTATTTGTGGGAGGGACACTCAGTGATTGATCATGTTTGTACTTGTGTAACCACTACCATAGTCAGGATGTGAGCTATACTATCACAGGACTCCTTTGTGTTACCTCTTTATGACAACACGAACCCTGACTTTCCCATCCCTTTCTCCTGCGAACTACATCTGTTCTCCATATGTGCAGGTGAGTTATTTAGAGAAAGTCATACAAGTGTAATTACTTAGTATAAGTCCTTTTGAGATTAGCTTTTTCATTCTACATAGCTTCTTTGAAGTGTATCCAGTCTAGTAGCTTTATAAATTAATATTGTATTGTCTTCTGTAAATGAGAATTGTTTGCTTCTTCTATCTTTGTAGTGCCATTTCTCCCTTCTAGAATGCTTTCTGCTAGTCTGAGTTGATTTCCTTAATTCAGCACATCTCACTGCTACTTGTTTCAGCTCATCTGCTATGTCCTATATCAATTATGCACATCATGTATAATTTTCTATTTACAGGTAAAGGTAGGGACTATGGCTCTTTATATTCCCTACATCTCATGCAGTGCCTGAAATGCGGGAGGTGCACAGTGGATGGGTTTTGGATGGATGAAGAATGTAGTTCTTACATCATCTTGGCCACGTGTGGTCTCCCTAGCTAGACCCTAAGCTAGATGGGAACTTGACTGCAGCACTGCGTTCCATTTGCTAGTGTACACTGTGCCATTAATGTTTGTATTGGTTTTGGTATGTGTGTACCTTTGGTATGTTGGGATGAAATGAGGGCGTAAGTGTTTATGGGCTGGTTTCCCAGCTGCCCAGCCTGACTTCCTACAGTCAGCAGGATGGACCTGGAGATGTCGGGGATGAAGACCCTGGAACATGTGGCAGTGACAGTCTCCATCACTCACCCACGACGCGGCAGCTTAGAACTGAAACTCTTTTGTCCCAGTGGCATGATGTCTCTGATCGGCGCACCCCGCAGCATGGACTCGTATGTACACCTGCCCAGAGCCTCCTGACCTCTCTTCACAATAAGGGCTGTCCTAAGAAACTGCACCACTAGTTGTCCTTAGCAGCTGGAAGCCACTGACCATGGTTTATTCAAGTGTTTATCACATACTTGGCATCATACTCTGCATGTATTTTCCCTAATCCTGTGGAAAGCTAAATGTAGTGTGGTAGCTATAGTTTCAGCATTGCAGAGGCTGATAAGACAGGAGGATCGTGAGTTTTATACCAGTTTATTCTATACAGCAAGACCCAGTTTCAAAAGCCTAGAATTGATGGTTATGACTCAGTTGTAGACCTTTGTTCATCATGCTCAGTGCCAAGCAAGGTGGAAAGATGAGCAGCACATACTGTAATCCCAGCACTCAAGTCACAAAGGTGGAAGGGTTCAAGACCAGCCAGATCTTTAGAGTGAGGCCATTTACAGAAGACAGAAAAGAAACTGAGATATTTGGGATTTCCAGGCCTGAGTTTTCTGCATGTTGGCCTACACACAGGACACAAGTTCCTCATATTCTGAGATCCCAGGAACAGATGTCACTTAAGGACTCCTCATAGCACCCTATGTGATGCCTGTAGTTCCTTTCATGTTTCTGGATTAAGGTTCAACTGTCTGGGCCAGGCCATCTATGTATTCCGCTTTGCTCTTTCCCAGGGATCCTAATGGCTTCAATGACTGGACCTTTTCTACCGTGCGTTGCTGGGGGGAAAGAGCAAGAGGTGTCTACAGACTGGTTATCAGGGATGTAGGTGAGCCTTCCTGTCTTATACCACCCTGTCACCCTTGAGTCTCACACTCCACAGGAAGTATTCTGTGGTAATAGGTAGGGTTGCTGTTGGTGAAGAGAGTACATGCCAAGAAGTATGTCCTACCCTAAAAGTAGGCCTTGCCCCCCCCAAACTGCTTATCTATACCATCTCTGTATTCCTTGGAGAAGTGACTGATCCATTTTTCCTCAGGATGGCAAAAAAAATTCCTTGTTGAAACCACATTTCAAGCCCTTTCACATATAACCATCCTTCGGCCAGCCCTGATAGGCAGGTAAGGGCAGGACAAATTTTCACCATTTTGCTGTTTAGAAAAACTGAGGTCCTTAGGCTTGAAGAGACTTGTATAGAATCATGGTAGCAGTGAAGGTCACAATAGCAAGAACTGAATATCTTCAGAATCAACATGGAGACTGGAAATGGAACCCAGCCTTCCCAGCTTCCAGTCAGGTTAGGTATTCATTTGACTGGCAGCTTTGAACCTTTAATTTTATAAAAGGACATTTTTTTCCTTTGAAGGAAAACCCTGATGAAACCCCAGAGTATGGGAGGCAAAGGCAAACACTGCTTCCTGTATGCCCTTCAACCTTTCTGTTCTGTCCCTGTAAGATACTTCTGTAGAACCCTTGGGGTCTGTGGGACACAAACTGTGGCAGACCATGTGGTCTGAATCCCCTCAGGTGACTGGGTGGACCAGGCTCTGCTATTATGCATGGCCGGCAGTACATAGCTCATGGCTACCTACTTACTGCCCTAGGAGATGAGCCGCTCCAGGTGGGCATCCTCCGGCAGTGGCAGCTGATCCTGTATGGCTCCATGTGGAGTCCAGTAGACATCAAGGACAGACAAAGGTAGGTATGGGCACATCCATCAGAGGAAAGAAGGGGTAGGGGAAGAGGTCCACCAAGAGAACCCAACCTCTTTCTGAATCTCAACTGTGCTTCAGGCTTAGGCCAATGAACAGAGTCATGGTCTGGGAATTCATGGTACTCCTGCCCTTTCTGCTTTTGGGCTTCCCTCACTCTTTTCAGCTACAAGGTAGAGGGCAGGTGGTATAGGTGCCATATTAGTAGTGTATCCTTGTCTCTTTTCTTTCCTATAGTTTGTTAGAAAGTGCTATGAGTGGAAAATACCTGCATGATGACTTCACTCTGCCTTGCCCACCTGGGCTGAAAATTCCTGAGGAGGATGGTTACACCATTACCCCTAACACACTCAAGGTACAGAACTGAAACTCTAGCTATAGTCTGACAGGACTGGACTGCCCAGGGGATTTGGTCCTTTTATTACTCCAGATGAACTGGGGAATGGGAGATTTGGAGAACATGGATCCCTAGCATCACTCCTAGCCTGTTAGTTCCCTCCTTGAGGACCTGTATGTGAGGGAGGCTAGGGCAGTGGTTGGTTGCAAAAGGTGGTTTCTAGAAGGGAGAGACTCCTGGGCTCATGCTTCTGGGCTAGAGCTTGTCACTAACAGTCGGTGTTTGGTTTTTCCCTAGACCCTGGTGCTGGTGGGTTGCTTCACTGTCTTCTGGACCATTTATTACATGCTAGAAGTATACCTGAGCCAGAGGAACATAGCTTCCACCCAGGGTTGCAGGAGTGGACCCTGCCCCTGGCCTCAACGGAGCCAACGCTCCAGGGAGGAGGGGACAGAACTGGAATCAATGCCACTATGCAACAGCAAGGACCTGGATGGAGTGGATTCAGAGAATGGAGGCTGTACTACCACCTCTAGCTTCCTGACCCCAGAGCTGCTTGGTGAAGGGGACTGGAACCTGTCCCAGAGCAGTAAGATTGCCCTGGACTGTCCTCAGCACCAATCCCCAGACCTGCTGCAGGGGAAGGATGGACAGATCTGCTGAGCCAGGACCCACCATCCTCCATGTACAATGGACTCTAAAATTGGCAGTGAGGGTTCCAATCATGGATGCTCAGGAGAAAATGGTCCTGAGAGTGACATCTGGAACCGAGGGCCTCTGAAGCAGTCTTGGTACCCTCAGGAGGGTAAGAGCCATCCTAAGTGCAGTGTGAAAGGACTGGTGAGCATAGGCTTCTCTAGCTGAGCTTTGCTGAGAGTCAATAGACAAGGGATTGGCACCCACCACAGGCAACCCTTGATCTCATCCCTCTGGAGCTGGTCAGTGACCTAGGCCATCAGGCCTCCACCCATTCATGAGTATACAGGTGCCTGTGTGCCGAGGAATGCTCTCAACAGAAGTGTCACTCTACAGAGGGCCCGGAGGAGAGGCTGGCAAGAGCCTGGACATGCCCACCCTGAAAGCAGCTGCCTTTATTACCCTTTCCTGTGCGCCTGGTCTGAAGCCAACCTCAAACCTGCCCGTCTTTACCACCACTTGCCCTTCCTGATGAAGGAATAGTAAAGCACTTCTGGGAGGACTGGGAGGCCCACGACCCCCAGTGCCTGCTGCCTCACTGGGGAAGTGTCTGGCGGACCGCAGAGAGCTGAGACAGATGTTTTCAAAGCCTGGGAGCCACTGCCTATGACCACCCTGTCTTCCTCTGCACAGTGCTCAGGGAAACGGCCTTCATTCCAGAGGCCAGCTTGTCTGCTTGACTTCTCCATTCTTAGCCTTCTCCCCTCCCATTTTCTGAGCTAATTGTTAACCTGAATTTTTTAATGCTTAAGATTTGATTTTTACTTTTCACAGCAACATTTTGTTGAATTTTTTTTTCTGCACAGCTTTTCCAAAATAAAAAAAAACAAAAAAACAAACAACAACAACAAAAAGCAAATATAAAAATCCAAACAATTCTACCATTCCCTGCCTTTCCTCCCTTCTGCCTCCCCAAAGCTAATGCAGGTGCATGTCACTCCTCTTCCCTAAGTCTACCTCCTCTGAACCTCTGGGCCTGTGGGGCCAGAAAGGTCAATCAGAAGACAGCAGCCAGGAGCTCATGAACCCCAGGTGTCCCTGCCCCCTGCTTAGGGTTCCTGTAATAGTAACAGGAGTGACTAGACAAAGGAAACTGCCAGCCAGGCCTGAGAAAAGATGGAAGTATATATTTATATATATATATATATATATGTATTTTTTTTTCCTTTTTGAATTTCAACCCAAAAAATATTCCAGGAAAAGATGGAGAGGCTGAGCTGGGTCTCCTTCAAAGGGCATTTGCTACCAAGGATGGTGGGCTGGCTGACACCCAGGCTACCTCAACCCACTTCTCCCTGCTTACTCCAGGACAGGAGAAACAGTGGAGATGGGTGTGCAGCTGGGAACAGGGGCCAGGGCAGTGGTGGCTCTGGGGTAAGAAGCTGGGCTTGAGGCTGGGGTAGGTGGGAGCTGCCCATGTGCAGTCATCTTTGCCCAGTGACAGCCTCAAAGCTTGGCCAAGGCTAAGAACCTACATAGGCGTGGGTGAGGCAGGCTAAGCAGGACACTGCAGCCAGGTATCGGAAAGGCAGGCTCCAGGCTGGCCTTCTTCTAACTGATGATCTGCCGGGGTCGTCCATAGCCTGTCATGCCAGCCTGTGAGGCCCCTCTGTTGCTGCCCATTTGAAGGCCAATGACGTGCTTCCCCTCCTGCAGTTGACTCTCCGTAAACTCCCTTTTGTGCTCCTGGGCTTTCCTAGAAAAAGAGGATCCAGGATAAGACTTGCTAGAACTTAGTGTTCTCCAGCTGTTTTCTGGTCCCTATTGCTACCTTGTTCAGCCCCATTCCCTTCTTACTTGTTTTCTCCTTTCCTGAGTTTGGCTGGCCCCAGGACTTAGGGAGCCTGCTAGAGCACATGCTGGTAAAAGGCAGGAGCCCTGAAGTAAGACCCCATTTCCCCCAGTCCAAGGCCCTTGGGAGCTTCCTGGCTCTGCTACACCTGATCTTTACCACAGCTGACCAGCCCAAGCCATCCCCACCCCACATAGAGACCCAAGCATGGGAACAGGAACCCAGTGGCCACATACTTCATAAACCAGTTGGGATCTCCACGGTAGTGTCCATCATTCTTGGTCACAGCCAAGCTGCCCAAAGCCATCAGAGTTCTCTGCACTGCTGCCAGGTCTTTGCCTATGAGAAGAGTGGCCAGGGAACCAACTTCAGTACCATAAAGGCAAGACCTGCTTCTGACTCAAAAATGGTCAAACCAAGGGCAAGTGGCCCCAGGAGACTCTACATGAAACCCTTGTGAGTGTAGTATACTTTATGTGTGTACAGTTCTAGGATCAATACAGGACCTTACACATTCTAGGAAAATGCAGAACCACCCAGCTGGTCCTCTGTTCTTTGCCTTCCTGGCATACCCTGTTCCTGCTATGCAAACGTCAACAGCTGGTTGTGGCATCTTTTGATACTCCTGTTCTCTCCACTGGCCTGCTGGCTCTAGCCCTTTCTCCTCCGTACCTTCAAAGAGGTCAACAGTCTGGAACATGTCAGTCTTGGTGACGCCATAGTCTTCAGCTGCCTTCAAGAATTGAGCCACCTGCTCCATCTGCTTGAAGACCATGGAGGGTGGGTTCTCAGGTACCTTCACTGGCTTGGATCCCTCAGGATACAGGCTGTTCACCAGCTTGCTCAGAATCTGCCAAGCACAGAACGCAGCTGGACATTCAGCTCAGGGGATCTGCCCCAAAGCCTTCAGGGTGGCACACACCTCCCCAGACCCCCTTCATAGGGTGCCACTCACCATGCCATTCTTCAGCCACACCTGGAAGCCCAGGCGCCCACGGTCTGGGCGGCCCACATCTGGGCCACACTGCATTACAATCCATTCCACCAGGCGCTCTTCCAAATCCTCATCATACTTCCTCTCAATTTTGGACTGCACTTCCCGGCTCATGCCATAGGATGGACCCTTGTTGGCCATACTGGAGCAGAGCTAAAGCAGATAGTGTGGAAAAGAGAGAACAAAGGGCCAGGGAATCACTTTGCTTCACTAGCACTAAGCAGGCCTTTAGCTCAAAGGGTCCCCAGCCACCCTGGATACCGTAGCACTACCTAGCTAGACCAGACTCTTCCACCTGGTCTAGAGCTAGCCCGCTCTCCCTCCTACCCTCCTTCTCCCTCCCTTCCTCCCTCCTCATTCCTTTCTTCCTTTTGCAGTAAGGGTGGAACCCAGGGCTTCACACAGGAGATGGTAGTGCTGCACTGCCAAGCTTAATCCTCAGCCTTCTCTTGTTCATCCACTTGCTTCAGGGGCCTCTCTGAACTTGAACCTCAAGAAACAAGATACTAGATAGCTGGCAGCCTAGAGCAAGGGTCTGTCAACTTTTTATATGAAAGACCAGAGAGTAAATATTTTAGACTTTGCAGACTACATGGTCTCTACTATTGTGTAGAAACAGCCTAGATGATACATAACCAGTGTGTGCCAATAAAGGTTTGTTTTTTTAATAAAAACAGCAAGCTGCATTTGGCCTATGGAGTATTTTGACATAGGGAGAGCCAGCCCGCTCTCCCTCCTACCCTCCCTCCCTCCTCATTCCTTTCTTCCTTTTGCAGTGAGGGTGGAACCCAGAGCGTCACACATGAGAGGGAGTGCTGCACTGCCAAGCTTTATCCTTAGCCTTCTCTCTTGTTTATAGTTTTGAAGCAATGTCTCACTAAGTATAAGTAGCACGTGCAGGCCTTGAACTTAGGATGCTCCTACCTTAGCCTTTGGAGTAGCTGAAATTAAAGCCCTTCATCACTTGGTCTGGCTAGCATTCTTTCTTTGCTAAGACTAGTCAGAAAGGCACTAGAGAGGCCTTCCAGAAGCCACATTGTTCCCCCAAATTAAGCCAGCAAGTATCTTTGTCTAGCTACTAGTTGCTAACAAGTCTTTACTCTCTGACCCAGAAGCAAAAGAGCAAAGTTCATCCCCAAACTGCAGCTGACAAAACCACCCCTTAAAGCCACCAAAGTTCTCACAAAGCAGCTGTATTGTCAAGGGAGACCCAGATGTGTGCCCATGTTGGCTGGCTCTGGCTGTTGCAATAGTTAAAGGTACCACGAAGTCAGAATCCTCCTGGGATATCTCAGGACCAAGAATCTGCCAGCTAAAGCATGGGAAGCCTGCCCGGTGTGTTACCTGCTGCCCTGAGAACCCAGACATGGAGAAAGAGGAAGGTTGCAGGTCCCTGGGCAGGCAGGTCCCTGGGCAGATATAGTCATGGCTGGAGCCAGATGTGGTCAACAGGGGACAACCTGAGTGGGGTGCCATCCATTGTAGTGTCTGAACTTTCCAAACGAACCCCTAGCTTCAAAGAGGTCATAGGTTGGGAGGGAAAATGTGTGAACATGGAGAAGTTGGCAGATTTCCCCACCTCCTTCCCAGTTGAGATCCTCTCCCCATCGCCACCCTGGACATGGTGCTGAATGGAGCAAACGTTACCACATGGCTTTGGGCTCAGGCCAGCTCTCAAACTCTGGACATCTTGCCATCATTTCCCCTTGTTGACAACCGTTCTAATTTATGAGCTCCTTGGTGGTAAAGTGGGACTAACAGTCTACCTCAGAAGGCTGGGAAGAGGCAGTCTGTAAACTACATCACACACTGCCTAGATTGTAACAGAGCTCTTTGAGATGTGTGTGTGTGCTTTAACTAGTGAGTTTACACAGTAAACTGATCTTCCCCTCTCCAGTCCCCACTACCCTCTCCAAAGCATTCCCTGAGCTCATCAACCAAGTTTGAGACAAAAAGAAAAACCAGAAGACCTCATCTAAATGCCAGAAGTGAGGCACCTCACTTCTCTGAGGTTGAATATGGAGGGATCCTCACTTCTGAGCACCCTCTCCCAGCTGAGGCCAGAAGACTCAAAGCCTGGTTTCTGTTGGGAAGTTGTAAACAGCTATGTCCCTCCTACACCCCACTGTGTCCTGCCTCCCCACCAGGAACTGCTGGGACAAAGAACCACAAAAGCCACAAAGCCAGCTGACAGCAGCGCTCCTTCCTGCCCCCCCACTCAGCCTGTCTCCACCATTGCCAGGTACAGGTACCTCCACAGGCTGGGCACTACAGGGAAGGACAGAAGAGTGTCCCCACATGCAGTTTTCAGCCTCCAGGAAGTTCTGAACAGTATACACCGCAGGACCAGGAAATCAGCAAGAGCATACGCTGCAGCCCCAACATCTATTGAGTTCAGGTCAGGGTTGCTCAGTTCCACCCAGCACCGCCCTTCTTACTGTCTCTCCTGGTGGAAAGTCTGAAGTAGAAAGTCCCCCACGAAATCCCTCTGAGGAGGAGAAGATGCCAGGTGAGGACCGGAGAGCAAATAAGAGTAAAATATAATGAAGTATGTGTGCAGATGCCATAATGAAATCCATTACTTTGTATGCTAGCTAAAAACCATTAATGGGGAGTCCATTCAAGTTCCCCTTTTGGAGGCAATGAGGAGAGGGTAGTGGTTTGGCAGCCCACAGGATATTTCTAGACAGAAGCTCCAGTACAAACGCCTGCATGCTGCTCAGCTTCGATGCCTGTGGCCATGGCTCCTTGCAGCCCTCCTTTCCCTCGGGCAGCCAGTGGGAGGGCAGCCAGTGGGAGGGGGCCTCCAACTAGCCAGTCCTCAGAGGAACAAGCAGAACCAGGGCTATATCCAACTGCAGTACCCTTCCCCCGGCCCCCAGCCCACAGAGCAGCAAGAGGGTGAACATTCTGCATCCCTTAGAGGGCACACCTAAACTCCAGGGACCCAGAAGAGCAGTCCTAATGCACAGATGTGCAACCTCTCACTGCCACCCCTTAAACAGACCAAAAGGGAACCACACGACTCTTTGGAATGGTCATGGATGGGAGATGGGGGAGATGCCAATCCTGCCCAGTTACAGCTCCAAAGCTTCCTCACCTGTCACCTGCCTACAGTAGGCTGACCCTCCACTTTCAGACCGTGGAGGTAGGGCCTGCTTGTCCTCTTCTAAAGCTCGGTGGTAGAGTACGTGTCTGGCATGCATGGTACCCTAGGTTTGAACTCCAACACTACAAACAAATAAGCAAAATCTTTTCAGTCCTCCACTGTCTCAAGGGCCATCCCGTGGCTCCCCTAGGCTACAGAAGCCCTAGGGACCAGCAGTGGGCCACTGAGCACAGCCTCTCCTGGCCTTCTTGGACATCCTGAGATGGATTGGGCCCTTGGCTTCATTGGACACCTCTTTGAGCCGACCACGCAGCCTGTAGCTGGGACAGCTGCTGAGCTCGGACACCCTCCACCCCAGTAGTTTCCTCCGTTGATTCTTTTGCTCCAGCCAAGTCACCCTGAGCATTTTAGCCAGACTTTTTGCCTAATCTAAGACAGATACAGGACTCTGGGGACCCAAGTCCATCAGGCAACCTAGAGGAGACTAGGGGAGCTCCAGCTGACTGGAACCCCAGTCCTGCCTGATGACACACACACCCCGCTGTTCCTGTCACTGGCTCACACTTACAGGGCTTGGTCCTTCTTGAGCTGGAAGGAGAGTAGAGTCGGTGCCTGGGCTGGTGCAGACGGGCTGGGGCGCTGGCTGGGTGAGGGGTTTAAAGGACGCCGAAGGAGTGATGTCACCTCTCTGCCGGCCCACTGGCGCCCCTCCCTGCCCAAGGAAGCCCGCTCGGCTCCCCACCCCCAGCTGCCCCACACACTCCACACAGGCTCCATATTTGGGGAAAGACACCAAGTTGGAGCAGTCTGTCGGGGGCAGCCCGAGACATTCTCTGCGTGCTTTGGAGATGCTGCGGGGCCGGGGCGGTGCTGAGGGTGGCGGGAAAAGCCTTTTATGGGCAAGATCCTGAAAGCCTTCCTTGCTACCCTGACTTGGATCGGCTCTTCTCAGCTCCCTGTCCAACGAGAGTCAAAGGAGGAGGTGCTCTAGAGAGTCTGACTCGTTGGGCCGACAGAGGAACGTCTTAGGGAGCTAGGGATCCTCCAGGCTTGCAGGGGACAAACAATCCACCCTCTTCCAGAGCTTTAAACTCTAGATGGCATGGAAATTGGTCTTGACTGCAGACTGGCTGCATGCCAGGCACTATGCAAATGCCTTCCTTTCACACACAGCTTTTTATGGAGATACCACCCCATTTGACAGATGAGAACACTGAGGTTCAGAGTGGCTTTCCCAAGGTCACTGAGTGGGGCAGTACCTGGGCACTCCTGCCTACTGGTGTGGGAGCTGGAGAGGCCACCACACTCACTTGCAGTTGTACCATCCTGCTCAGGTGGGGAGAGCTTCCTGTTGGAGTTATCAGCTTTACTCGGGGGGGGGGGGGGGTGTAATTTTGAGAGCTCAGCAGCAGCAAGTCAACCCTGGCACCACCAGAGCACAGTGAAATGGGAGGTATTTAAGGCCAAGCAAGGCTGGAGACCATAGGGTAAGAGGACTAGGAAGCAGGGTAACACCCTCCTTCCCTCCCTTCCAAACAGTCCCTATCTTGGTAGATTCTACCATCCCAGGAAGGATCCTCACTCATACCTTGCTGGTACCTAGCTACAGAGGTCTTCAGAAGAGACAGATGAGATTGGGGCTCCATGGTTAGATCCTTGCTGTCAAACCTGATAACCTGAGTTCAATCCCCAGAACCCAGTGGAAACAGAACTAACTCTCCTCTGACCTACATGTGTTGTGTGTTAGCTCTCTCCTTCTCTCCCTCTCTCCTTCACTCTCTCTCTCTCTCTCTCTCTCTCACACACACACACACACACACACACACACACACACACACGATAAATTAATGCAATTTTTTTAAAGGTAGGGCTTTACTGGAGTCTCTGTTTACTCGAGTTGGGAGCCCCAACCTCCCAACTCTGGGAATTTCAAGAATGGGGGGATCCTCAAGCAGGGGCAAGAACTGGCAGCAGGAAGGTGAGGTGCAGCCTCAGAAGCTCCACCTACATCAACCAGACTGGCTAACTTGAACTAGAACTGCAGAGCTGCAGCACCCCCTAGTGGCATCTGAAGGGAAGGCCACAAACAGTAAACAAACTCCCCAGAGACCACACTTGCCATACGGGGGGACTCCCAGCTATTGGTTACATCCTGAATTCACCAGATAGTATTCCCAGATCTCACCCTCTTTTGCTGAAATCTAAATAAAAACTCCCTCCTCTTAGATCTTGCTTGCCATCCATGTGGTCATGAGCAGCCTTTAAAACCTTGGCCTGCAAGCTCTCTGCCTATTTCAGGTTTATGGCATTTGAGCTGGATCAGGTTTGAGCTGGATCTCCATCTGCTAGCTGGTTGGAAAAGGGATGCTGGACTCCACCCAGTAGACAGAGGCAGGTGCTATGTGCCAGGTGAAGGGTGATCTCACAGCAGAGAAAGCACTGAAACATTTCAGCACCCTGCTCCTGTCAACGCAGTAAGTTGTACAGGGTAGGATCAGGTGTTTGCAGAATTAGCAGGTTGCCTGAGGATCTGGAAACCCTGGTGGAATCCAGGTGCGGCAGTTCCTAATGCAGCCATGCACAGAAACTAGGGAAGGCCAGAAGAAACGGGACATGGAAGCTCCTGGATCACTCCCAACACAGGAGTAAGGAAGAGCCCAAATCCCAGGTCTGGTTGTCTTTATTGGATGCACCCATTCATAGAAAACAGAATTGCAACTACAGCATGGAGACACATAGAATGGAGCTCTGAAACAAAGATCCAGACCTGCCTCCTCTCCCAGCCCAAGAGCTATAAAAACATGGTGGAGAGAACAAAATACATTCCCCAACCCCACCCACGGCACCTGGAATGGACCTGGTGGAGTGAAAGGGAGCCACAGACCAGAGTGGCCAGGGGCCCAGAGCTGGGTGACTCCATGTAAACACCAAGGCTCTTAGGCCCATGTGACTAACACAGAACTTGGCTAAATACTGGACAGAAACTCAGAAGCCAGCCCTGAGTCCTATAGTGAGGCAGGGCCAGGGACACACAGGGACCTGGCAATGTCCCTTCCTTTCTAAGACAGGCACTGGGGCTCCTTCACCCGTCAAGGAGGCAAAAGGGGCTGTGTGCTTGGCACTGTTCCTCCGTGGCCTCTGGACATTCTTGGGCAGTGTCAATGGCACTGAGAGGCCCCCAGCTGGGGCGTGGCAGGACTAAGAGTGCAGAGGGAACAGTGAGTTGCCACTTCCCACCAACCCTGGTGCTGGAATCAGTCTGGTGGCTGGTGGGATGAGGAAGTGACCTCTGAATTCAGCCCCCCAGATCAGAAGACTCAAACTGGGCTGACTCTCACTGCTAAAGAGTCAGCTCCAAGCACAGGTCAGAGGGAGGGGGGTCGTACCTAGGCCCCTTGCAGGCCTTAGCACCAAAAGCCTGGCACCAGCTGGCCAGCCCTCAAAGTCTCCCACCTC
Source organism: Cricetomys ansorgei (assembly GCA_026225945.1). Taxonomy (NCBI): domain Eukaryota; kingdom Metazoa; phylum Chordata; class Mammalia; order Rodentia; family Nesomyidae; genus Cricetomys; species Cricetomys ansorgei. The sequence goes on from JAMJFZ010004023.1 coordinate 195,512, forward strand.
CACCCATCTTGGCTAGCCAGAGTGGGCAGTGATAGCAGCCAGCAGTAGTCCCAGAGAGAAGTGGGGTCCTGGTGAGGACAGGGAATCAGGCACCAGACCAGGGTCCTGGAGCAGAGCATGGGAGGAAGAAAGGGCTGTGGGTCCTAGGCTGAGGGGAGGGAAGGACAGAGTGCAAGGCATGAAATGGGATAGGGCAATGCCCTCCTGCCTTCCTTCTCCAAAGGGACAAATGGAGAGCCAGTGGATAGACAAGACAGATGGACGGACAAGGGTCCTCCACTGAGAAGAAAGCAGCAATGTGGCCAGTGTTTGGGGGATGGGAGCAGGCCTCCTCTGCAGCAGAGGCAACTGCAAGGCTCAGTGCCACCAGTAACTGTCCTGAGTCAGGCCTGGGCAGAAATCTCGCTGTCCTGCTACGTCACCCAATGCTGGGCAGCAGAGCTGGTACTTTCACCCTTGGTGCTATGGTGGCACCTGGCAGGTGATGCAGAGGCGCTCGGGGCCCCACGAGGTGAAGCCTGGGTCCTGGATGCTGCTAGAAGACATAGATCTTGTCCCGCTGTACTGTGTCCAAGTCATCATCCAATGTCAGCAAAACCTAAGGGTGGACAGACGGTCAGACACAGGGAGGGAGAGGCCACGGCTCTGCCATCCCCTCTGCCCTCAGGCCAGGCACATTTCACATACCAAGAAGGATCCAAACATGGCAATGGAGGACAGGAAGTGCCAGATGTCGTGGTCATCAAAGAAGTCAAGGAGGATGCAGTCTCGGTTGTGCTCCCTGGACTCTGCGGGGGTTTTCTGGCAGAGGGACAGGGGCAGCAGCCTACTTACTGACTCTGCTCTGGCAAGGCCAGGGCCAAACCCACCTCCAACCCACTCCATGGCACCCCTCGTCCCTGGCAGGGAAGCACTGTGTTCTGACTCGTGCCTCAGTCTCACCCTCCATGGCTAACAACCGTTTTTCTCAAATTCACTGGATTCTGCTCTTTCCTTCCCACTCCTCCTCCTCCCCTCAGACCCAACTCCTCTTTACAGCTGTGGGCAGGAGGTTCTTATTATTCACATAGCTTCCACTCAGAAAGCCAGGTAGGCCCAGAACACCAGCTCCCAGCCTACCAGGACCTGGCCATGCTCTCAAATGACCTCAGATTGGGTTTTCCCCAAGTACTGAGCCAGGCCCTGCCCTGTTTCCTGTGATGCCGTGACACTCCAGGTCCTCCCTGTTCTACCCACAACCTCTATGCCACACTTTCTGACCCTATGTCTGGAACAGCCTGTGCTGAGACCACACACCAAGACGCGTCTCACTCCAAAATCAGTGTGTTCCTGCACATCAAAGTTGCCTTGGTCCTTCCAATATCTGTGATTGCTCAGGGGACTGTGCCTGAGCCACGTAGCTCTATTCATGAGACTTTGTGGCCAAGAACAAAGCCTGACTACCCCGGGAAGCTCTCCCAGGCCTCCTAACTCTGAGGCCTCACTCTCCTGCACACTCCGCTACTCTGACTTGATTTTGTCTTCCATTTCAAACATGAACTAGGTGTGGGGAATGTAGTTCAGTGCCAGAGCATGTGCTCAGTGTATGCAAGGGCACAGTTTTGATCCTTGGCCTTAAAACAAAACAGAACAAAAAAAAAAAACACACACACGAGCTAGCAGTGTCTCTTTTGAACTGGACTGAATTCAATGCCGCACAGGCAGAGGCCATGTTATGTTCAGTTCTTTTTTCTTTTTGTTTTATTTTTCAAGACAGGGTTTCTCTGTGTAGCCCTGGCTATCTTGGAACTCACTCTGTAGACCAGGCTGGCCTTGAACTCACAGAGATCTGCCTGCCTCTGCCTCCCAAGTGCTGGGATTAAAGGTGCCCAGCAGACATGTTCAGTTCTATCGAAGATTTATAGCTTGATGCATACCGACTGTCCTTTGAGGCAGTAAAGAAACTGATAACTGCCATACTCTAGCTCTATGCTCTGGGGGAAGTCACTTGGCCTCGCTTCAGCGGCCTTGGAAGTAAAAGACTCACATTTCCATGCAGGCATGCTGAACACCAGCAGGCTTTAATGAGAAGTCACCAGGAAAAGCCTAGCCCAAGGTGGAGAACTTGCCCTGGGCCAACTTGCTACAAGCCTTGAGCTGACTACTTACCTGCCATGTGCTGAGTCCCTGGAAGAAGAAGAAGAGCGCAAAGCCCCAGACCACAGAGGTGCAGACGATGCAGAGCAGAGGAATGAGCTTGATCCTCTCACCGCTCCGGAGCTAGGGGAGGTATGCAGCTGTCAGCCCAGGCTACTGGGCCTTTATTTTCTTACCTGGGATCCTCTGGGACTCACAGGGCTCAACCACAGAGCCCAACCAAGTCTCAAGCTAGTAGCCTGTTCTCGTGCTGGACCCTGATATCCACTCTGAGCTAGGTGTCCACATACCCAGATCCTTGAGGCAGCAAAAGCACTAGGTGGGGGCTCCCTCACACTGTACAACATGGAGTGCCACTGAGAGGCACCAGTCTTGAGGCCCAGTCCATCACAGGTTCAGTGAACAGGCTGGAAGCATGGCTTGCTGGCAGAGCACTTGCTTAGCCGGTGGCTCCCAGGGTACATACGAGAGACTCAAGCCACTCCCCAAACCTCACTGGCATCGACACATGGATAGAAATGTTCCCTTCCTCTCAGTGTCCCACTCTGTGCCCATTAAGCAGAGCAGCAGACTGGAGCAGCTCAGCCCTTTCCCCATTCACCTTCATAATGATGTAGAAGGCAAAATAAAGCAGCAGGTTGCAGATGCCAATTGCCAGCAAGTAGGAGGCAAAGTCGTTGGGGCGCATGATGAGTCCGTACGCTGCCCTGAAAGAGGGAGTGGGTCTGGAGGAGGATGGACGGCCTCATCTCCACCCCCACCCCACCATGCTTATCCTTATATTGGACTGTGTTCAGAGGCTCACAGAAGGCTCTAGAAGCCCAGGGGCTAACACTTTTCTCTTTAGCCTCCATCCTTATGCTCAATGCTTCAAAATTGTCCATAGCCCCTAAGTCAGCCAGTGGCTGACTACGTCCCCAGCTGACTCCACAGCCAATGGCCACACTCACAGCGACCAGTTGATAATGTTGCCCATGACCAGAAGCACCATGCGGTCCTGGGGGGAAGCAGAGACACGGGGACTGAGAGGGTGAAGAGAGACAGGGAGAGAAGTGGCAGAGGCTCAAGTCAGCCAGACCCCACCATACCCCAGGCTCTCTGACACACCCTGGTTCCACAGGAAGGTGGGGAGACAGAGGAAGAAGGGACTGGGGAGCTGAGCAGGTACCGTGTAAAGGGGTCCGCTGCACTGCCGGATACAGTCTGTGTAGAGCACATGGAGGATGCGGCGGAAAATTCCAGAGTCTGCAATGAGGAGGCGTGGCACTGAAATGGCATGGCTGAGAGGAGCCAGGGTCTTCAGAGGGCACAGCACAGCAATGTCACAGAGTACTCTGGATTGTCCACCCAGTGACTCCTCCGGCCCAGAAGAGAAATCAAAGGTCCTCAACCCCACATAGGCTCTGTCCTGGGCATGCCCTTACCCAGTTTCCAGCGGCCCATGTAGTAGAGCTGTGTGCTGAGGAGAAGGGTGGAAATGATATGGATGACTGAGAAGATGATCCAGAAGGCCGTGTTCCCTTTGCCAAAAACCTGTGGGGAAGCCCCCAAAGTGGGGTGAGGGAACGCTGTGGGTAGTTCCCATGCCCTCCAATGCCTGCGCCCTTACTAGTGCAGGCTGTTTGGTAAGGGTGGATTACAGAGGGGCCCAGGACGGCCCCTTGGGGAAGAAGCAGGACTTCTCCTGCAGTGGAGGATAGAAGGGGTGCACCACCATCTGTGTATGCATGAGTCTTTCCTATAGGGTGCGCGGAGCGGGCCAGCCCCTCACCACGCCCAGAACGGAGAAGAAGATGACGATGGCCAAGCAGGCATATGCACTGTAGGCACTGGCATTGATATCTGGGTGCCGCTTCTGGTAGAGCTTCAGCATGCAGAGGCCAGCAATCATGTACATGAACGAGGTGTCTGCATAGGAACAGGGTGTGAGCTGCAGAGACGCCCATAGGACTCCACATAGAACTCCAAGCCCGGACAAACAAAGAAGAGTGCCTTGGAATGCCATGAGCAAGCTGGAGGGCTAGTGCTTTAGCTACAACCCTTAATTGCCCCAGACAGTACCACTTGTTAGCCAGAGTCTGTTGCTCCCTGAAGTTAAGGACAATTTAGTTTGAGGGTCTTAGTATATGAACACCACAAAGTCAGGGATTTTGTCCTGAGCATTTTGTCTTCTCAGAGTTTTTGTAGGAATGACTGGAGAGGAGGCAGGACAGACGGCCATCTTCTAAATGGGAAGCTGCCCTTAGAAGCCAGCCTCGGAGCTTCCTATCAACTGGTGACCTGGGATGGCAGGGGTTCAGCCAGCAACAGGGAGGCAGCACTCACCAAACTGGAAGTTGGTGTAGTTGGGGCAGACGTGGTAACAGGCACTGAGTAGTCCCTCCATCATCAGCGCTGTGCCCATGGCATAGAACAAACCAAAGTGTTTGGGGATCCCACACTCCTACCAGGAGAAATAGAAGGAAGGGAAGAAGTGAAGTGGGAAGAGAAGGTCCTAAGAGGAGACTCAAAGGCAGTAGAGAAGGAAAAGGATTCAGCTGTGTGGTAAGTGGGTAGCAGGGTGGGTTGTGCAAGGCTGGGAAGAGAGGGCAGGACAAGGCAGGGCAAACCCGGGCAGTGCGGAACAAAGTAGGACAGAATAAAACAGATGAGCAGGGCAGGATTGGGCAGGGCAGGGCAGGGTAGGGGAGACCTGTGCAGGGCAGGGTAGGGTAGGGCAGGGTAGGGTAGGGCAGGGCAGGACTGGACAGGGCAGGACTGGGCAGGGCAGGGCAGACCTGGGCAGGGCAGAGCAGGACTGGGCAGGGCAGGGCAGACCTGGGTAGGGCAGGACAGGGCAGGGCAAGGTAGACCTGGGCAGGGCAGAGCAGGACTGGGCAGGGCAGGGCAGGACTGGGCAGGGCAGGGCAGACCTGGGTAGGGCAGGGCAGGGCAGGGCAGGACTGGGCAGGGCAGCGTAGGGCAGACCTGGGTAGGGTAGGGCAGGGCAGGACTGGGAAGGGCAGGGCAGGGCTACATAGAGCAGAGCTGGGCTGAACAAGGTCAGTCTGCCAGGTGGTGTGGCCTTGGAGGGCAGTGGCTAACTCACCAGGGCATAGAGGTCGTTTCGCAGCAGGGCACGGTTGTGATTGATCTCTCTCTGTAGGATGATGAGTAGGAAGAGCAGCCCCAGCAGGATGTACCCCAGGTTGCTGAGGATGTTGTTGAAGGCGCTAGAAGGAATAAGACAGGCACTCGGCCTAGACTCAGGCCTTCCAGCCTTTCCCTTCTGCCCAGCAGGCTTCACAAAGCCCCCCATCTAGCCCTGCTTACTGCTGCCTACCCACCCCTGGGCCTCCAGTACAATCCCCACCTGAGGTTGCCCAGTGGGTGGGCGCAGAGGAAGTTGTAGTAGCAGATGTCCTGGTTCCCTGTGACATTCACCACCTGGGGGTGGGAGGTGGGGGGGGCAAAGCTATTAATATGCCTGACTCAGCAAGGAGCCCATGCTACACCCCCTGGGTCCAACTGGCAAAATAAGTGCAGTACCAGCATGGCTAATGTGTGCTCATAGTACCCAGGCTGGTACTCCTTTACAAAGGGGGTTTAGGTGGGAAAGGTGGCACTGTCCTCTTTATATATGTGACTGAAAACTCCAAGGCATGGTCATGACAGAAGGTCTTGCCTCACAGTAAAGGGGAGGGGAAGTCAACAAAGTCCTGTGACCTCTGTTTTGTAGACCCCACCCTAGCTTCATGCTGCCCCCAATTTGCAGATGAAGAAATTGGTGCTCAGAAGCCCAGTGCCTCATAGCCAAAGCAGAGTTAGAATCTGAAAGCTGGTCCCATGACCTATGCTAACTATGCTCTAACCTATGCTCACTGCAGAGTCCTGCCTGCCTGCAGCCTGCAGAGGCTGACCTCTGACCTATGCTCACTACAGAGTAAGCCACAGCCACAGACTGAGGTGCTCCAGCCCTCCCCCTCTCACCGTCTGGTAGGTGATCACCAGCTGCACCACAGGAAGGGCATAGAAGACCGCAATGGTGGCTATGTTCCTGTGGGACAGGAGGGTGGTGGTAAGGTGAGCAAGACCTGAGGAGCTGCCCTCTGTAGTAACAGGAGCCCCGTCTGTGTAGTGCACTCACCAGAAGTAAATCTGGTACTTTTTCCTCAAAACACGTTTGTCCTTTCGCGCCAGATCAGCCACACAGAGATATTGCTAAGGAGAATCAGGAGTGAGTCTCACTAACTCACCCTCTGGGCGAACTCCTGGGAGAAACCCAAGTGGGGCTTCCCTCAGACAAGCCACAGTGAGTGGGCAGGGTTCTGGGACTCCCAATTTCTGTGGCTACTTAGGTCGAGAGGGTTTGCTTTGTCTGGAGGAGTTGGAGGTCATGCTGGTTTCTCCTGGGATCTATCCTGCCTGTCTGTCCCCGCTCAGCTCTTTCTCTCTTATTTCCTTAATACATCACAGACATACACTGGGTAGGGTCTGAACACAGAGTCCCTTCCTCCAGAAAGCCCTGACTAGGGCCAGGCCATGTGTAGTCAAACCTTGGTTCGAATGACATTTTTGTCTGAATCAATGTCAGTCAATGTGTCATAATCATCCTCTTCCACGGAGCTCATGGAGTCCAATCGTGGCCGAGTACCCACTGGTTCAAAGGACCGGTCTAAGAACAGAAAAACAAAAAAAGAAAGGCTTGGGCCAGTAGCACCAAACACTGGGTCTGCCCCCACCCATCAAAAGCAATTGTTAAAATTATTCAACAATGGGGGAAGAGGTGAATTGTGGGCCAAGCCTCAGAGTGATAGGGCAGATGGCTCAGGTGCTGGGAGGAGATGTACTCTAACTCAGTGGGAACCGGTGGGGAGCTCTGCCAGAGGCCACTGAACAGGAATGACTCCAGCCTTGCTCCATTCGTGGCTCTGGTCCCTGAGCTAGGGCTTTCCAGGCCAGGACACTGAGTGGCCCCAAACACAAGTAACAGGACTGAACTTGGCCAATCATGCAGATTAGAAGGTACCCAGTCCTGTGGGTTCTGAGAAGACATGCCACGGCCACCCCTGGGTTAAAGCCCCAGTGGGCCCAGTATACAGGCAAAGGCTCAAGAAAAAGCACCCATCCTCTGTCTTTATTTCCTGCCTTCAGATCCTCCTCCAGTCACCTCACCTCGCTAAAGACCCTAAAGGCCAGGAAGGTGACACCCAGACCCAGGATCCAGCAAGCCAGAGAGGGAGAACCCTGGCAAGAAGACAGCGAACTAGGACATCTGACAGGTGGCCAGTGCCTGTCTATCTCAGAAGACACAGGGGCTAGCACTGGTGGCACTTTGATAGGGAAGCCATGCACTAAGCATCTTTCTGACCCCAGAGATGGCCAGCTCCATTGACTGACAGCTCTGGCAGGAATTGATTGGCAGGGCAGCCCCACCCCCTCCCCACATCTACCCATGGCAATGCACAGCTGCCGCATCTGGCCAGAGGGAAGGCGCCGCTTGAACTGGTCGTGTCCTTCAAAGGAAAGGGAAAGTTACAGGAGAACTGAGGCCAAGGAGAAAAGCGGGGAGGAGCCGGGCAGAAGAGCAGCCCTTCCCTGGTTCCAGCATCTGGCAGAGAGGCAACCGCCCACCAGGAAGTTTCACCTAGACAACAGTAGCCCTGAAGCACATACCCACTGCCTGGCCACTCACCCTGGTAACCGTATGAGAGGTCCCCTGAACCCGTGCTGTCAACCAGTCCATCAGTGGACCCGGAACCGTTTTCTGCAGGGGGAAATAGGTGGTAAGGCAGGCGGCAGTGACCTCAGGACAAGAGTAGATCTGTTCCTGAGATCTCTGAGTAACTCTAAGGACATGGCCATCAGGAGGTGGCAGCAGACAGACCTGTGGTTACGTAAGGGCAAATACAGTCCTGATTTTGACACGTACCAAAGGAGCCATAGTTGTAACCCTCATAAGGGGCACTGCCAGGAAACGAATCAGCCAAGATCCGAGGATGACCTGCAATGAGAAGTCAAGGTCCTCTCAGGCCTGGGAGCCAAGGGAGGCCTAAAGCCAGGGGAAGAGAGGAGGGAGAACTTGGAAAAGACAGCCACAGAGGAGTCATGCCAGAAATAAGAGAGAACCCAGATCCCAAAACCCACCCCACCCCCACGTGCCACCCTGTGTCCTCCTAAAAGAGAGGGGACAAACTGGGCATGGTGGATAGTCCTCGCCTGGCTAAGGCAGGAAGATTAGTACATGTTTGAGGCCAGCCTGAGCTACACAGTTTCAGGCTACCCTGGGCTACAAATGAGATCTGGCCTAAACAAAATAAATTTTAATTAAAAAAGAAGAGAAAACGGAGAAAGAATGGTCAGGGAAGTAACACACTTAAGCTACCAAGGAAAATGAAATCTGGTGGGAAAACCCACATTCCTCCCTACACAGCCCTTGTGCTTTACCCCCAGCACCCTAGACGGCAGCTCCTCTGCCCCACAGCACCTGGAGCTTACCAAGGAGAGAAGCTGAGAGAGAGGTCCAAGCAGGAGAGAGGGCACAGAAAGAATGATGGAAGAAAGGGAGAGAGAATAGAAAGTTAACGACCTGAGGCAGGCTGGCAGGATAGCTAGACACCAGTACAGATCACAGGAAAGTTTCCAGGGTGCTTATGGAGGGGTGAGCCAAGACCCCAGCCTGTTTCTGTTTGTGAAATGTTACTCCTAGGCTGAACATGAAGAGGCCACCATCCCGCCTCCCACTGACCCTTTCGTTCTCCATCTCTGCTCCAAATCTCTACCCAACAGATCCACCCACCCCATTCCCTGGAGATACCACTTTCTGGGCAGGCTCGGTCTATGGCCACCAGCAGCGTCTTCTTCCTTTGCCTGTAGGAATTCAGAGGGCAGCTGAGGCAAGATGAGGACCCCACCTAGGCTAGGCTAACCTTCCTTCTACCCTCTCTACCCATTCTGATCCATGTAACCCTGAAACCTGGGTTTCTCCCACACCTGTGAGTAATGGGCTGTTCCCAGCTTGGGAAGGAGAAATGGGATGAGCTTGTTTACAAAGAAACAGACCACAAATCCCAACAAGTCTTGCTCATCCCTTAAGACAACGATAAGATCACCCTGGGCCAGCTCGGATCCCATCACATTCTCTCTCCCATGCCCCCTGCCTAGGTGCCCTAGAGCAGGGAACACCCCAGCAGATCCACCTCACCTCCAGTTCTCCCAACAGGCCAGGAGCACAGTCAGCAGGTAGAAGGAAAGAAAGATGCCCAGGCAAAAGAGCATTCCACCAACGTAGGCCTCAGCTATGGGGAGGGAAACAGGAAGGTAAGTACAGCAAGCACACAGCAGCCCTTCCCACACTGCCCTTGGATGCCCAGGGACCTCTGTGATTTGGCTCCTCTTCCCATGAAGGCAATGCCCAGGCAGTATGAACACCTGGCTATGGCCCAATACACCAAACTCTGGCATGAGCCCATCTGCTCATGGTTCCTAGAATGTTCTCTCCTACTTCTAGAAAACTCCATGTTGACCTAACCTTCAAGCCACAGCTCGTGGCGCCCTCTAGATAGCCTCCTCTGTTCTACATTCCCACAGTGACCTGTCCTTTGCTCATCCCAGCTCTCTCTGCCCCCACCTTAGGGGTTCCTAAGGGCTGCCATCCTAGCACACATGAGGGCTCAGTAAGTACTGAGTGAAAAAGCCCTCAGGAGAGGTGGCTCCCCTTCTAGCACAATCTCTTATTTTGCTCTTGTTTTGTTTTTTATTAATTAATTTACTTAGTGAGTGTATTAGATTTATAATTGTTTTTTAAGAGCATTTATTTTTGTTTTTTATGTGTGAGTACTTTGCTTGCATTTATGTATGTGCATCACTACATGGGTGCATGTGAGCTGCCATGTGAGGGCTGTGGAATAGTACTTTGGTCCTCTGGAAAAGCAGTCAGTGTTCTTAAGAGCTGAGCCATCCCTCCAGCCCATTATAATAATTACTATTATTGTTTGTTTTTTGAGACAAGGTCACATGTTCAAACTGGCTTTGAACTCATAACCAAAGGTAAGTCTGAACTACTGATCTTCCTGTCTCTAGCTCCCAACGGCTAGGATTAAAGAGGGGTGTGCCCAGCTCCTTATTTTGATCCACCATTTTCCAGTTTAGAAAGGATCCCCAACTAAAAACTCAATAGACATTGCTGAGCACTGACTAGGTGTCCAATACTCTAATCCTAGGTAAGCCTCACAACTGAGTGTGTCTAAGGGGATAGATTTTACTCTTTCTGTCACTGAGACAGAAGGCAAAGATTCTGCTAAGTGGCAGGAAGTGAATGAGAACTTGTTCTTCAGTTTGGCCATGGACTCTGTCCCATATTACAGTGGGACCCATCGTCTCAATTTCTCTGGCTGGAAGCCTGCTCAGAACACTCCTTCCCATCCCATGCCTGCTAGGTAGGAGGGTCCTCACCACCCTTCCCATTCAGAGAACAGCTGCTTTCCTGGGACTAAGAGGAAGAACCAGGGAGATCTGCCCATCTTACTCAGGTACCCACACTTACATGTGACAGCTTGAGAGACCAGAACTGACAGGGTTTTCTGGCGATGCCCTTGATCCACTGGTTCATCTAGAAGAAATATGTCACAGTTCAAAAGAAGTAATTGTTTGGAGCTTAGCTAGCCGTTGGTGGAACCAGGCCTTGGAGAGTCTAAGGCCCCAAACTCAAGCCCCATCGGATCCACCAACAGCCACGTAGGCTCTTCTATCTCCTGGGAAGCCACTGAGCCCGACCCATCTGAGCCAGTGCATAGGACATACCTTCCACAAAAGGGTAGAAAGGCAGGGACCCACCACAGGCCTGGTCCTCGGTCTTCACCACTACTACCACATAAAAGCTGTTGCTGGGGAAGTCTTTACGCTGCAGGAGGAGGAGGATGAAGACCATCAGCATCGTTGCCACCTCCTTTCTCTGAATATGAACTCTGGACCAGACGCTCCGATAAGCTCTTCCTATACATAACTTTACAAAGACTTGCAAAGACTCCCTCCCTGTTTCTGTGAAGCTGAGGGTCTCGTACATGGCCTCTCAAATGCCAGGCAGATGCTCTACCACCGAACTACACCCACCAGAGAGGTGATGCCATTGTCTTTGTTAGAAGACAGACTAACAAAGACAGACTTTGTCAGACAGACTTTGAGAAGTTACGGCTAGAGCCCGAACCTGAACTCACACTACAGCCAGATGAAGAAGCGAGCATGTGGCCCACATAGGCTGTCCTGGGCACCGGCCAGAAGAGATGGCTCCACTCGCATCTATCAGAGGACCCAAAGTCACAGGAATGGAATATGGGCGTGGTGAAAAAATCCAGCAACAGTAAAAGGTTTCTGAGTGTGCGACAACCAAAAATTATTCAAAATCAGAACATATACTGCATCCAAGGTGCTTCTCAGAGCACTCACCTATGCTGCATCATGGTACTGCCTCAGTCTTGGTTCTGAACACGCATGTGTACTCTGTACCGTGCATGCCATCATACCCCACAAAGCCTGGGAACGCTGTCTGAAACTCGGCTTGGATGCTAGATTACCTTATGCTCTGAACTGCAGTGTTTACTGCACATACCAAGTTTTCTATACTCATAGAAACATAATTGTTTAGTAACAAAAAAAAAAAAAAAAGACTTCTAGAATTTTCCTACTATCCTGCTTCAAGCACGTAAGGATCGAATCAGCACATCTGAGGACTGAATTGTGTTAGGTAGGGTGTTTGCTTTAAAAAACTGTTTTGAGTTGCTCAAGGATTCAATGAGTTTTGACTTGAGATTAAGACAAGCTTTTCAACACTTTCTTTTTCTGAAAAAAGATTTACTTATTTATGTACTTTACACACATGTATGTTTTGTCTGTATGAACATTTGCACACTATAAGATGGTATCGGGTCCCATGGGACTACAGTTACAGAGATGGTTGTGAGCCACCATGTGGTGCCAGGAATTGAACTCAGGACCTCAGGAAGAACAACTAGTGCTCTTAACTGCTGAGCCATTTCTCTAGCCCCAATTTCTTTCTTTTTAAAAACACAGAACAGTTTACAAATCTGCACCTCATCTTTGCGCAGGGGCCGTGTTAATCGTCTGTACTGCTCCAATTTTAGTATATGTGTTGCTGAAGCGAGAACTCGACGATTCTAAAATGGCCCTAAATGTGTTTGGGCAACTTTGTACCATACATTAATGCAAAGTGGCATCCTCAACACTGACAATCATAAGATAAAAACGCCAACTTCTGAGTAAATCTTTGCTGCTCTCTGTAACATATCTGGTCCGTATTTTCATGTTACTTCTGAATAAAATCCTTTGCCAATTAAAAAAACAAAAACAAAATTAAGAGCTAGTAAGAAAATTAAGAGCTCAGTAGAGAAAAAATTTTCAGACACAAAAGGTTCACAGCCAAAAAAGTGTAAGAAGCCCTCATGTGAGGGAGGAATGCGGAGAGACACAAGTGCAGGGTGTGCAAAATAACCCAGCTCATCAGCTAGCCCCGTCTCCCAGAAGGTCATGTGCATTTCCTACCTGCACAGTGATGGCTGCCTTCTTAGTCATAGTCTGGTACATCCCGATGAAGGCCACATTGTTGTCTAGATCATAGACAGGGCACTACAGAGAAAGGAGGAAAGAGGCAGATGGACAGGGAACTGGGCCCTGTTTCCTTTTTCTAATGTCCCAACTGCTTTCTGGTAGAGGGTAAAATGACAGACAACTTACCAGGACATCCTGGATGGAGATGACTGAGCAGGGGAAAGCCTTCTTGGAGGTCACCTTGACAATTACAGAGTCCATACCATCAGGAAACTCATATTTGAAGTACTGAGAACATAAGAAGGGCAGGGAACCATCTCAGGAGGATGCTCTCTCTGCCCCTTTAGAAGGGATCAGTCTCCTACAAGGGAGGCTCCAGAATCTCCAGGCACTGAAGCTACCTGGGGAGAAGAGCCTTGCCCATGAGGTAGCCTACCCTTGCATGGCCCTGAGTAGCGATCTCCTGCAATCTTAGCTGGGCTCACAGGGCAGTACCTGACAGGCAGAGCAGGAAACAGAGCAACCAGATCCCATCACTGCACTGTCCCTGCCCGTCTGTCTATATAGCTCTAAGAATCCCTCCATAGAGACTGGATTAACTTGCTGGTCCTAGTGATCCCAATGTCTACTCCTGCTCTCATGTTCAAGTCTCCCTCCATTACTCAGATTTTCTTTTTGTTGTTGTTGCTTTCTTGAGACAAGTTTTCTCTGTGTAGCCCTGGCTGGCTTGGAACTCACTCTGTACACCAAACTTGCCCTGAACTCAGAGATCTGACTGTCTCTGCCTCCCAAATGCTGGGATTAAAGATGTGCATCACCACGCTGGGCTGAGCCCCGCTCCATTTTTGACAGAGGACTTTACCTGGGGCTGGGCTGCAGTGGTATTGAAGGTAAACAGCTCTCCAGTCCTACAGGACACAGAAGAACCCCACAGTCACTCCCTGTAAAGCAGAATGCTAGGGCTTTAAGGTGCCCCCCACTTTACCCTGAATACCTGAGCACAAAATTGTCCACACGGTTGACTCGGAGCTGGTAAGTGGTGTTGACTGGGGACAGGGTGGACACATCCACATAGAAAAACTGGATCTCGGACTCATTCTTGGTTGGAGGTTGACACAGAGTTCGTTCAACTTTTTGGTAGAGGTACTTCCGCTGATACCTATAGTCCAACAGAGAGGGTGCAACTAGTCCCAGCCAGCCTGACCCTACAGGGAAATGAGGCTCCAGTTCTTCCTATCAGACCTTCATACCTCCCGTGCCCTGGGCTGACAACGCTGGCCCACATGCCATTGGGCTCAGGGAGAAGGTAAGAGAAACAGAAGGGTTTTCTGGGTAAGGTTCCCTGCAAGGCCTGCCTAGGCCATCCCTCCCTTCATCCCCAGGTCCTACTCACAGCCCTCGCAGGATTAGGGGCACCTGGAAGGACACAACAGCCTCCTTCTGGCGGACCACGAACAGCAAAGGTGCCCCTTTCTGCTTGTTCAGGACATTCACAGACACTCGCACGCCCTCAGTCTGCAAATGACAAGGAAGTGCCCTCACTCAAACTTGGCCCCACTGTCCCTCAAACACGTGATCCCACAGACTGCATGCCCTGCTCTGCCCTATGCTATCCATGCTTCTCCTTGTGGGGGAATATGCCCTGTCTCTAGAAGAGGCTGGCACAGAGGGCTATGAGGCTTGGAAAAGCTCCCTCTTGGAAGATACAGGTTTGTGGAGCAGCAGGTCCCAGGGAACTGCAGGATATGCAGCAGCATAGACCTTAGTAGGTTCTAGGATAGCCCATGCGCACACACATGGACACACACACACACATACCCATGTGCCTGTGCACACAGTGACACAGGAGAACAAGAAGTGCCCTCAATCTTCTTTGTGAACTAGGAAACCAGCAAGAAGCTCCGGTTCCACAACTACTCTGGAGGCCAGAGCCCCGCAGGGAGGGGTGTAAAGGAGCAGCAAAGGAGCAGCAGAGAATGTTGAAATCCATGTTCTGACCAAGGGCCTAGCTGTGAAGTGACTTCACATCTAAGCCTCAATTCTCCCCCTCTAAAAAGTTAGCCCACCCTTTGCTGTGAATTAAGACCCACAGGACAGTGGGAGTTTAAAAGTGAGCAAATCACAAGAATGCTTCTAGTTACCAGGCTGCTGAAACCAAGTCTAGGGGTAACATTTCCCTCAGGGGTAGGTGCCACCTCTAGGATGACCCTGGATACCAGACTGAAAGAAGAGAGATCAAACTTCAAAGAAACGGATCCCGATGGTAGATCCTGACCTGCCAGAAACCAAACCCCCTCTACATCCCAAAGAAAACTCCAGATGCCTCATTCTCAGCTCCGCTGGCCTTGGAGAGAGAGCAAGAGAGCTAGGCAGGAGGCCACACAAACCAGACAGCAAGAATTCTCCCAGGCTGCACTCTGCCTGGGCCCAGCCATTCCTGCCTTCTGCTTTCACTATTGGGGAGAAATGAGTAAGAATTGGAGACAGTTCTGAGCTAGAAAAAACTCCCTTTTCTCTGGCCACTCAACTTGCTGAGGGCTTTATCTCTTTGACTCTCAACCCACAAGGCCAGCTGGCTTTCTGGGGCAAGGAGGTCTGCCTGCTTCACCTCTTTGTGAAGTGTGGTACTAACTTGCTGGAGCAGAGCTTTTCAATTCTAAGTTGGCCCCGGCTGGAGTTGTCTGAGCAAGCCCAATAGAAGCCTGATTCCCCCCCACCCCCACCCCCACCCGATCTCACGCAGCTGCCAGGTAGAGAGAGCCTGGGTATACCGCGAGCAGGCCAGACCGGCCCTGATCACAGCTGGTGGCAGGGAACGTCCCAAGCTGCCCAGCTAGAGCTGCAAGGGAAAGCTGACGGGAGCTGGCCTGTGAAGGGGAGGGCGGCTCGGGGCGGGGTAGGGGGGTAGCGGAGAGGGCAGCGGAGGCATCAAGGCCAGCCCTGGGAGCCCACCCTCTCAGCAGCCGGGCGGTAGTGGGTTCCGCGCTCACCCGGTTGCGGGTCACGGTGTGGTTGAAGGTGTAGATGTTGACCAGCTCACTGTTGACCTCGTCCGCGTAGGTGCGCTCAAACTCCGCGTCTTTCTGCGAGACGTTCTTGGGCCCCAGAGCCCCCAAATGGCTCTCGACGGCGGCCACCAGGAGCACGCACAAGGGCAGAGGCCGGGCGAACATGGCCCGGAGCGGCGGGGGCTGGCGACGGGACGGCGACTGGGCGCGTTGCGGCTGCCGCAGCAGCTTCCAGCATCTCACCGGGACCAGAACTTTAACCCCGACCTGAGATAGGACGCGTCCCCTCCCTGGAGCCGCTCCTGAGCCCCGCGCGGACCCCGGCTCGCGTGGACGGCACCGCGACCCGCAACCTCGGCTCGGCCCGGCCCGGCCCGGCCGGAGACCCGGCGTCCGCTCGCGCCGGGAGAGCGGAGGCGGCGGCGGCCCTGGCTCGGAGGCTTCCCGGATGCGGTCCCTTTAAGGGCGGAGGGCGCAACGCAGAACTCCGGTCCACCAGGCGCCGCGCCGCGGTAAACAGCGGGGCTGCGCCCGCCCACTGACGTCAGGGGAAACCGACGCGGACTTAAAGGGCCAGGCCGCCTCTAATTGCTTCCCTTGCTGCTGTCGCTGCCTCCTTCGTCGTCCTGCGAGTGTCTGGAGTGATTTTTCTACGAAGGATCTCTAAGTGTTGGATTCTTGTTTTTGTGGTCCGCGTTTTGTCTTTTTGAGACAGTGTCTCGCATAGCCCAGGCTGGTTGCGCAAGCTTGGAGGGCCTTGAACTGATCCTCCTCTGCCCCTCTACCGCCTAGGCGAGATTCACAGTGCCCATTTAAGTGCTGGGTCTTGACAGATGTTCTCTTTGCTCAAGCAGAAATTCTCCCCCTAGGCCATTACCTGTAACATTTTTCCACACTCCTCGCCCACACCAGATTAATTTTTTCCCCCCACATTGGTTCATATAAACCAAAAAACCACCTTCCCACTAAATGGAAGCTGAGGTACTCCTAGAACTGCAGGGGCCACACTGTTGTCAGGACTAGGATGTTTTCTAACCTGTAAGCTATTTCCCTTCTTGCAGAGGCTGTTTTTTGTTTTGTTTTGTTTTTACAAGCCTCACAGAAAGATTCTGACCTTCAGTGTCAATTGGCAAAAAACTTTTCGAGGAAATATTTTGGCGCCGTGTTTCTAGAGGCTTAAAGAGCTTTATGCCCTTTAACCCAGTCATTCCTCTCCTGGGACTGTGTCCTAGGAATAAGAATACAAATAAAATATGTGGGCAGCAATTCACATGCCTGTGATCTTGAGAAAGCTCAAAGGAGACTGCTCATCCACAGTGAAGGAGTGGTTAGATGCACCATTATGGAACCATCAAAAATGGAATTCTTAATAACATTTAAGGGACATATAAGTAGGGAATTCAGGAATAACACTATATAAGTGGTATATATTCCAAATTTCAGATATAAACAGAAAAAACATGCATAAAAACTGAGCTGATATGGCTTAGTGGGTAAAGGTGCCTGTCGTGTAAATGCCTGGCCTGAGTTCTACACCAGTAATCCACATAAAGGTGGAAAAGAACTGACTCTATGTGTCCTCTGACCGCCACACACCTGGTACATGTGCTCACACACATCACACACAGAGACATACATAATAGTAAATGAAATTTAAAGTGTTTTTTAATGTGTTAAGGGTGGATGAGGTGGCTCTGTGGATGCAGACGCTTGCCATGATGCATGGTGACCTGAGTTCCATCCCTGCGACCCATGTGGTGGAAGAAGGAAGAAACCTGACTCTTGAGGTTGTCATCAGATCTCCACATGCATGCTGTAGTGTATGTACCCCTGACAACATGCACATACACACAGATAAGGTAGCTATAAAGAAACACAAAAAGCCCAGGGTTCAGCCCCTAATATCATAAGTAACTTCCTACAATTATATGTATTGTGATTCTTTAGACAAATTACATGTTTAAAGAAAAATACGGCCATGGCCAACCCTGAGTCTATCAGATGTCCTGGTTGAAAACATGTAGGCCAATGCCCCCTCATCAGCGCACTATACACTGGCAAGATTATAGCAGTCTGGGCTCCTAGTACTGTCTTCTTACAAGGGCATACTTCCAATAACCAGCTATAAATATTTATTTATTCCCACAATTATTTAATAAGCACCTACTATGCTTAGTCTTCTAAATCAATAGGTAAATAAGCTTTAGAATTATAGCTGGCCTGTTCAAGAATAGCATGCTTGAAGAACTAGACCTCAGCAGGGACAACAACAAACCCCAGCTCCTTGGGAGGCTGAGGCATAGGAGTTCTAAGTACAGGTTATCCTGGGTAATAAGACCTTGTATCAACAACAGGACAATTTGCCCAGAAAGTTTATTAATAGCTCTGTATGCTCATCCTTTGGGGGTTGGGGAATAAAGGTAGGAATTAAGCCCAGGGATTGGTTCATGAATGCTAATCATGTGTTTGACCACTAGGCTGAGCTCCCCACCCATCCACCCACTTTCAGGTTTTACACCTTGTTTCAGTACTCATTCCAGCACATCTCAACAAGCCTGGGTCTGTGGACCCTCAGAATAACAAGAGTTACTTCAAAGCAAGCTCTCCAAGCAGCTGGCCAGCCCACTTGGAGAATTAGTATGGGGTTTCCATGTGCCAGTTGGACTTTTCAGTTCCTCTCTCGTTTTGGCCCTGCTCATCTTGCCATGAGATACTCGGAAACTCCAAGAAACACTTTGACCCTGAGCCTCAGTGCTTGCTTAGAGCCTAATACCATTTAAATGTCTACTATAGGCTAGGACCTTCCCTGGGGGCTGAGAGGAACCTAAGTTGCCAGATTAGAGACTCTATTTCAGACTGGCTGGTGCTTCACCTGTTCTAACTCAGGCTGTGGGTAGTGGGCAAGGAAGAAGCATCCTAAATGTGACCCTGGATGAGTGCCAGGCATGGTGGTAGGTGACAATACTCTCAGAGGCTGCGAGGCAAAAGCAGGAGAATCATGAATTCAAGGATATCCTGGGTTGCACATAGGACCCTGTTAAAAATCACTAATAGTAAAATGCACATCTGTGGCTGAGACCAGAAGTCTGCATATGAACACTTTTCATATGAACACTCAAAGAGATTTTGCAACAAAGTTGGAGAATACCCCTGGGGTACACAACTCTGACCTATCCACATTCCTGTTTGGTTCCTTTCTTCTTGTAATTTTTCACTTTGGAGGATGGGGTGGGAAGCTGGGAGGCATGCTGAAACAGGGTCTATGTAGTCCTGGCTGGTTT
Organism: Cricetomys ansorgei; assembly: GCA_026225945.1. Lineage (NCBI taxonomy): Eukaryota > Metazoa > Chordata > Mammalia > Rodentia > Nesomyidae > Cricetomys > Cricetomys ansorgei. The sequence continues at coordinate 214,479 of JAMJFZ010004023.1, forward strand.
AGCACCCATTGTACAGGCTAGACTTTTCTCAGTCACATGGTAGTCCTCCTGCCTCAGCCTTTCAAAGTGCTGGGATTCCAGGCACTTGCCAGCACACTTAACTTTTTCAGTAGGGGTCCTTCCCTTGGTCAAGGACTCAGGGCCTAATGTTTGAATGACCAAGACCCTGGTTATCCAGACCCCAGACAAGGGCAGCAGGCCTAGACATTCCTCTGCTTCAGCCCTTCCCTCTATGGAGGGACCTTTTATGAATAGGCCCTTTCTGAAGCCTGTAGGAGAGGAGAGAAGGCCTGCTTGTTGGCTGCAGCATCAGCATAAAAGGCAAGGCTGGGTCTCAAAGCCAGACTTGTGGGCACACAGGGAAGCTGTGGAGGTCAAAGAATGAGCTCTGGTCTTCTGTGCAGGTCCGGCTACTGCAGTCTCTGTCATAGTACATGAAAAGTTCAGCACAACCAGGCATGGTGACACACCTCCAATCTCAGCCTTGAAAGGTAAAGGCAAGGAGTTCAAGGCTAGCCTCAGCAATAAGAGACGTAGTCTCTAAAAAACAAAAAAAAAAAAAAAGGAACAAAAACTCAGGTTAATCCTGGCTCTGAAGGGACAGTAAGATCACCAGGCCCAGAGACTCCCATCTTCCTGTGGGCCATCTTTCCTGAGCTCAGAAGCTCAATGGGCAAAAAAACAAAACAAAACAAAAACCAAAAACAAACAAGACCTGACCATTCACCAGGCAGCTGACATGGTTCCCAACTTGGCATGGCACTAGCAGATGGATTAACTGAATGTAATCAGGCATATAATTTAGGAAGCAGGAAGAAAGGATACAGTCATGGCTATGGGTGGCTGGCAGAATGAGCAGACATTGAAATTGAGTAATGATCTAACTTTAACCCTGAAATGCTGCAAAACCAAGCCTCTTAAGGAAGCACACTAGAAGTTCCCTGTTTTCATGTAACTATGAGAAGGGCTGTTTCAGCAGTTTCTTGTCCCTTCCTAGGACCACTCTGGTTCTCTTTCCTTCAAGAGCTATGAAAATGGCATTACATCAGACCAGGAATCAGTTATACAAGACTTACTCTGCCATTTTGAGGAGTCTCAAACCTCTCATATGGCTTCATAGGAAAAGGATTTATTTTTGTGTGTGTGCACAAATATGTGCATGTGAAAACCAACAGTCAACATTGGGTATCATTCTTCAGACTTCTTATACCATTTATTTGAGAAAGGGTCTCTCAATGGTTTGAAATTCATCAAGTAGGTTAGGCTGATTGGCCAGTGTGCCCCAGGGATCTTCCTAACTAGGCTGTCCCAGCTTACCACCATGCTTTAACATGGTTCTGGGGATCAAATTCATGTCCTCTTCCTAAGAGGGCAAGCACTTTACGGATTATCTTCTGAGCCCCTGGAAAAGCGAGGAATTTAAAGTAGAGAACTTGCATAGCACATGTGAGGCTCTAGGTTTTATCCTTAGCATCACCAAAAGAAGCAAGATACCTTCCCATAGTTATGACACCTTTCTGTAATTGTAGAATTCAGGAGTCATGGGCAGGAAGATCTTGAATTTAAGACAAATGTGAGCTATACAGACTATCTCAAAAACCCAAAGGAAGACTTAGGTGTCAGAAAGTTCTAGATAAAACCCTGCACTGCATGACTCGGGCAAATAAACTCCAAATGTTCAAGAGCCAAGTCTTAACACAAGAGCCATGTCCTTAATACTATAGATGACATAGAAAGCCTGTATCCACATCTTGAACTATTGTCGAAAGACCAGGAAGAGCAACTTGGTTTGGCAACACAGACCCATAATCTCATTTAGTCAAGAGCCTGAGGTAGGAGGATCAGAGACCTATTCAAGGCCTGATTAAATAATTTAGCAAGACCTGTGTCAAAACATGAAAAGGGCTTAAGATGTATGTAGCTCGGTAGTAAAGCACTTGCCCAGTTGTATGAGGAGCCTAGATTCAATCTCCACTACTGGGGGTGGTGGTGGTAGTGGTGGTGGTGGTGGTGGTGGTAATTAAAAAATAGCAAGGGAAATGGGGGTGAATAGCTTTGAGTAAATGGGCAGGGCTTCCTGCCAGAGAAAGATCTGTCACTTTCCATTTCCTACAGCTTTCACCATTCATATTGAGTCACTCAGTCCCTGTATCTGGTTCCCTCTGGCCATGTGACAGAACCCTAAGAGCTTTCCAGGAAAGGCTGGCTAGGCATCAAGTTGCAGGACACAAGCAGATAAATAATAGATCAGTTCAAATCTGTGCCTCCAAGAATCACTGACAAGAGACCAGCAGCTAGCTCTCTTCCACCTACAGAAAAGCCTGAACCTTGGCATAGTAAGTCAGGATGCTGCTAAGGAGCTTTGCCTATCTCTGGTACATCTAAAGATTATAGGCAACTCTGCAGTCCTATTACCATCATTCTCAATAATAGAGGGCCCCCCTCACATTACACTGGCTTACCTCTCACACCTCCTTTTACTGAACAGGTCCTTGAAGCCCTTCCTCTGAAACAGTCTAGCCTCCTCTTTACTGCCCCTCCCTTTCCTTTTTAAGATAGGGTCTCACTGTAATAATTCTTTATACATGTGGAGGCGATATACGTACAGAGTTTAGACGGACACTGGTGAGTTTTAGCAAAGGTTTATTAGTTGTGGGGGAGGGGGACGGACGGTGAGTTGGGTAGAATGGAACTCTGTAGGCAGAGAGAAAGAGAATCGGGGAGGGAGGGATGGACAGTAGGGCAAAGAAAGGGGCAGAGAAAGAGGCAACGGGAAAATGCCTGAAGCCTACTGGAGCTATATGGGAATCGAATATACACCAGTTCCCTGCTGACGATGCAGGACAGGCGTCTGGGGGCAGCTGTAGCATAGGTACAGGACTCGGGGGGTGGTACCTGGTGACAGAATGTGGAAGTGTCCCAGCCCAGGCCGCTCTGAGAAATTCACAACACTCACTACAAAACTTTAGCTGGCCTGGAGTTCCATATGTAGAGAGGCACTCACTCCTTATATAGGCCAGGTTGGTCTCAATCGCAGAGCTCTACCTGGCTCTGCCTCTCAAGTGCTGGGATTAAGTTATGCACCACGACACTCAGCCTCATCACTTAAAATATTCCATTTAGTTCTCATCACACAATTAAAAGCTTCAGAAATTTTGGTATTATGTATGTGTTGCATCTTTCTGCTTTTGTTTTGGGTGAGTGTAGAAAGCATGAGGTCCTTGTACTCACAGAGAAGCACTAAGAGAATCAGGAATGTCAGTCACGCAGGGGTGTCTCCTCAATTGTGGAGCTAAAATCAAATACCTGCATTCCATCCAGAAAGCTGAGAGTGGAAGGTTGCTAATGACCTGGTGACCTTTTTGCTACCTGTAGGGACAGACTTCAACCTAATTCCCCAGAATGATGCTTCCAGGCTCTAGATTGTTATCTTTGGTTGATCTGAGATACCTAATAGTCTAAATGACCCTTATAGCCAGAGGCTCTCCAAGTTCCACAACCAGGACCAGAAATGGCTAATAGCCCAAATGACCTCTAGACTATCTGTACGACCTAGACCAAGCCAGACCCCTCCTTGGGCCCTCAAGCTAGTAGACATAGCCTATCTCTAAACCTACCTTCTTGGAGGAAATGACAGCTACATGTAATTATGCTTCCTTGTGCACCACGTATTGTACTACATGAAGAAACTTTCTTTCCAAATTGGACTGGGCTTAAATATGTTGGGAATAAACTGGTACTAGACTCTGATCTAGGATGATGAAGTCAATATAAACTGGGTTTTCATTCTTATCTCTCTGTGTGGTTTGCTTCTCTGCTTGACACCTGCAGGGACCCTTTCAGATTTTTTTAAAAATAGAGTCTCATGTAGCCTAAATTGTCCTTATCCTTTTGCCTTTGCTTCCCTGAATGCTGGGGATTACAGGCTTGTAATACCAGGTGGGACTTTTTTTTCCCCCTTTCTTTCTTTAGTGAGAGAGGGTATATTTTACAGCTCAGGCTGGCACAGATATCACACTATATAGCTCAGACTGGCCTCAAAACCATGGCAATCCTTCTATTGCAAATTTTGATTGCTTTTGAGACAGGGTCTCTTATATAGTTCTGGCTATCCTGAAGCTATATAGACCACACTGACTTCAATAGAGACCTACTTGCCTCTACTCCCAAGTGCTGAAATGAAAGGTGTGCGTCAATACACTTGTCTGCTGCATTTTTTTGAGTATTGAGATTTCAGGCAGAAGTCACCATGACTCAGTTCCTGTTTTTTAAAATCATGTTTGTCTGGGTATTGGAGAGGGGGAAGCTCATGTGTGACAGGGTGTGCCAAAGGACAACCTGCAGAAGTCAGTTCTCTCCTTCCACCATGTGGGTCCTGGGAATAGAACCCAAGAGGTCAGGCAGGAATGCCCTTACCCATTGAGCCAGCCACCTCACAGCCCTCCTGCTTTTTCTGTCTTCAAGCAAATTTTATTTCTATTTCTCTCTCATTTATCACTAGAGCAAAAATAATCCCTATTGTTTTACAGAAGTTTTATGATGTCACTGAACCAAAGTGGGCACCAAAGCAAAAAGATTTGTGCCCCTGTCTGAATTCTGAGTAACTAGCCAGATACTGATGAAAGAATTCCCATTCATTCATTCTTTTATTTATTCAGTGCCTGGCCTGTACTTGTCACTAGAACATAGAGAGGCTCAGGGCACCTTCTGTATTTATGCAGGCCTGGGAGATGGCTCAGCAGATGAAGGAGCTTTGCCAGGTCTTAAGACAAGAGTTCCATAACCAGAACCCACACAGTAAGGAGAGAGCCAACTCCCAAAGGCTGCCCCCTGACCCACATGAGCCACTGTGGCATGTGCACACACTTGAAAATAAATGTAGTTTAAAAAACAAAAAGTTTACAGAGTGTATCATGAGAACATAGACTGGAACTAGAAATAAGAGAAATCAGCAAACACTCCAGGAGATGTTCCTGTGTAAAGATGAGGAATGACCCAGCCAGGAATACAGGAACATGTTCCTGACAGTAGTTTCACCTCGGAGTAGCCATATACTTTAAAGCATTGGCATGAAAGTTCAAAGGGACTAAAGAATGAAAGAGTCTTGACTTTGTAAGCCAGTAGCTGTCAAAAGCATGCTGTTGTACTTGACTTCTTCACTAGTGTGCTGACAAAAGCTTGCTTACCATGTAAAATTTGTTCATGTTTGCCAGGCACAGTGGTACATGTCTATAATCTCAGAACCTCGGAGGCTGAGCAAGGTGGTCAATTTGAACCCACCCAGGGCTACATAGCAAGAACATGTCTAAAAATCCAAAAAAATACATTGTGTTTATAAATGAACTAAGTTTAAGTGAGTTAAGAAATAAGTAAAGATGCCTACACGAGAACACTCTGGTATCAAAGACAAAGTTCAGCCAAACACTGAAAATCTTTGATTTAGAATGGTTATATAAAGACATGATCAAGTTGAGCCTAGTGGCCCAGGTTTTAGTTCCAGCAGGCTGAGGCAGAGGATGACAAATTCAAGGCCAGCCTGCAAAACATAGGGAGCTCTTATCTAAAATAATCTGGGTCTATTAGGCACTGATAAGGCGAGGCCTCTATTAGCATGGGTGGAGAGGAATTTTGCATTAGATGTGTCAGAAAGAAAACTACCTTGATTTATAGTATTTCTGCCTTTTATCATCTGTAGCCTGTGTTTGAATGCAGCAGCATTTGTAATCATGTCCTCCAGCAATAACTACTTCTGGTGTGCTGTGTCACCAGGATGGGTACCCTGGTCAAGTCTCCTGGCTTTACAGAATGCTTGGAATACAGTTTCAGCGTGGGAGGTATGGATGTTAAATGAGGCTATGTTCAAGGTTCATGTCCTGTACTGGCATCACGATGTGTCATACTGGGACTGATGACACTCACCCAGTTCCGATAAGGCTCTCTACAGCACACACTCAGACTAAACTACCTGCAAAGCCAGTTTAGGCTTATCTATAAGATGGATACCAAAGGAGATAGTCATGCTTTCTGGAGGTTTGAATAAACTTCTTCTGAGGTTTTTACCTGCAGCTATGGTCTCCTCCTCCATGGCATTGAAAGCAGGTAAACTATCTACTTTAAAGCTATCTTTCTGGTGAGGTGTGGTAAACACTGTAATCTCAGTACTTGGGAAATATAAACAGGATGATGAGTTCAAGATCATCCTCAGCTACACAGTGAGTCCCAAGCCAGCCTAAACTACATGAAACACACACACACACACACACAAATCATCTTTTGGATATTGGAAGGATTAGATATGCCAAGGGTTAGGGTATTCTGACATGTAAATCTCCACATTCCCTTTATATTTTAAATTCATTTATCTAAATAGTATCTTCCTCTCAACCTGACTTTATTGACGTGCTAACAGAGCTTGGTAGTCTCTGCAATCCCTTAGGTACATCATCAGCACAAATTCTTGTTCCACAACCTTTTAATTTCAGTGCTGGTTGAAGGTGGGTAGTCAGATGGCCAGGCCATGTACTTGAAGTAAATTGTTGTGGCCACATAAAAGCTAGAATTGAGAGGGAAAGACCAGTAGCAGAAAGACTAGAGCAGCTGCTGCCTCAATCAGAGAAGACACATCAATCCTAGGACCTTCAACTAGATCCATGATGACCTCATGTTGTCAAAACCTAGACCAATGAGTAGCACAAGGGCAAGTTCAGGGAAAGCTGGCTCAAAGCTGGGCTCAACTATTAAAGTTAGGATGATCTTGGACACTTTTATTTTTCAAGACAAGGTTTCTCCGAGTAGCCCTGGCTGTCTTGGGTTTCTAGGCTTCTTAACTAACAGCTATATGGGGCTTCCAGGATGGAACATATCCTGAAGCATTTCTCCCTAGAAGGTACAGGAATCCAGAAAAGCAAGTTATCTGAGTGTAAGCTGCAGGAAACAGGAGGTAACTGTCCCAAGCATTAAAATTATGGTGACTGTCAGTGTGAAGAATGCCAAAGCAATGTCATAGGGGACATTCTGTGAGTAAATTCTAAATATTGAACTTACAAAACAGGATCAAAAGGTCAGTTTATGGCTTATTAGTTATCTGTAAGGCCAGGCATGATAGGGCACACCTTTAATCTCAGCACTTGGGAGGTGGGGCAGGCAGATTCAGAATAGGAAGGACCATATAAGGAAATTTTGACCAATCTACAACACTCTTTCATATATGTACTCAGGGTTACTTATAACTACTCATTCATCCTACTGTTCTACCCTCTGAGAAGTGAAGTCAATTTGGTACATTCAGTCCCACAGGACACAAGATGAACAAGAATCCACTTTGTTTATAAGGTAGGAAAATCCACCCCTGTTTTTTCCATTGAAATCTAAACTACGATAAAAGAGACAGAAAAGACATCAGTAAGTTTGCAGTTAAATGTTGACTTTTATATTAAATAAGTACCGAACAGAATGGATTCTAGTTAAGAAGCCTTTGCCAAATAGTCACAAGCTCCCCTGGGGAGTTCAGTCAGCCTCCTGCAGTGGTCCTGGAGAGGAAGACCACAGGCAAGCCCCCATTCACTGCTCCCACGTACATCACTCAGACTTAGGAGCTGGCCATGCTCCCCCTTTGTAAGTTTCTAGTTTATCACTATAATAAATATAAAACTGGCAATGTTCACACACCTTAGCACAGACAGGTTTCAGGCTTTAGTATACTACTAAGTGGTGACTACACTGAAAAAATGCAAAGAGAAATTTGGGACACTTTTTTTTTCTAAACAATGAAAGTTACAATTCTTGTTGGGTGAAGATTCTTGACAGAAGAATCAGGATTGGATAGAGGTCTTCATCAGTCCTACCAGACCTGACATAGTAGCCAGAGCACTGTCAAAGGTAATCTGCCACCTGCCACAGATCATCGTTTTTGCAGTGCATCTCCAACCTGCCACATAGAGACATGGACCCTAGCACTTGGAAGGTAGAATCAGAAGGATTGAGTTAGAGGGCATCCACAGCTACACAGTAAGTTGGAAGCCAGGCTGGCTGTACTATATTGAAACCCCATCTCAAAGGGAAGAAAACTGTTGGGAAAGGGACAGAAGAAGCCAGACATGGTGGAGGAGGCCTGTAATTCCAGTACTGGGGACACAGACAAGAGGATCACCAAAAGTTCAAGGGCAGCCAGGGCACATGTAGACTTTGCCTAAGAAAACCACCTACTTGTCTACCAAAAAAGGAACAAAGCAGAATCTGCGCGAGCTGCCTGGCCCCTTAATCACAATGACAAATTAGGACATTTCATGTGGACACTGCATTCAGTTTACATATTAAAATACAAAGACTAACCGGTTCTGTCACTGAAGCAATCTGGGATACCAACCAAAGAAAAACTGATCAACATTTTTTTTGCCTAAATCAGCACAAATAAATCTGGCAAGAAATGACAGTGGAGTCAGTATCTGCACATTAAGCAATAGGGCAGAGTTTTATTTAAAAGGCGAGTGGTTTAAATACTATTGCTTAAATAGCTCTGGTAGATATAAAATGTAGTAACATCTGAAGTTTATACACATACGCAGAGCTGAAGGCCAGCTCACAGGACTAGTTCATCCTTGGTCAAGAGAGAAGCTACAAGCACATGCTGCAGGGGTGATCTAATTGGACCATTTGGACTATACTCCCACTCTCCATGAACTCTTGGATAGAAAATGTTCTTTTTACACATAAAATTTCGGCTTAATTAGATCTCCTTCCTAAAATTATACCTCAGTTCAGCAAACAATCTATCTTGAAAAACTCAAGAACTTGGGCTACTAAAAAAATAAAAGGGAATTTTAATGTAGTAAACAATTTTAGTAAACATGTGTATTTTCCTGTTGCTAATGAAGACATGATACATTCACAAGACTATGCATTAAAATAAATTCCTAGAAAGAGGCTCACCAGGAAAAAAACCCCATCCCAATTTTTATCCTTCTCAGTCAGGTGAAGGTCTCAGCACAACCAGCAACTCCAACAGGCCTGATAGCTGCTTTGAAAGCAGAACATGCAGAAAGCAGAAGCCTAGATTGTAGCTACTAAATGTGACCATTAAGTAGAATTATGGCAGAGCACATTTAATATGAGTTACTTCAATCCCCAATCTGGTCCAGTTTAAAATATTTATAGATCCAGTTTGTACATGGTCCTTAGGCATATTGGACAACCAACAATCTACTGTTCTATTGTTTTCACAAGTGGCAGTTTGTATAGCTCAAGCAAACCAGCAGGACTGTAAATAGCTCTCTTGAAATCTCCAGGAACACACATTATATAAGACCTTAAAAGTTAAAGGAGCCACTTGCATGGTGGTGTATGCCTTTAATCTCAGTCCTCAGGAGCCAGAGGCAGGCAGACAGATCTCTGTGAGTCCAAGACCAGTCTGGTCTACATAGCAAGTCCAGGCTAGCCAGAGCTACACAGTGAAACCTTGTCTCAAAAACCAACCAACCAAACAAAAAAAACAACTTAGACAAAACTAGTTCAACTTAAATAAAATGGTGGAATAAAGATAACACGTCTAAAGCTGGACATGATGGCACACACCTTTGATCCTGGCACTCTGGAGGCAGAGGCAGGTGGATCTCTGAGTTGGAGGTCACCCTGGTTACAAAGTGAGCTCCAGGACAGCCAGGGCTACAGAGCAACCCTGTCTCAAAACAAAACAAAACGATACATCTATTGTTAGAGCAGCTTCATTGTTTCCCATGGAAAAAAACCAAACATTTTTTACTGATAGAATTTAAGAATTAAACCAATTAAAAAAACAAACAAACAAACAGGACCAGGGATTACCTCAGCGGCAGAGCACTTGCTTAGTATGTGTAGGCCCTGGGTTTGATTCCAGTACTGTAAAAATATATCCATCCATCCATCCATCCATCCATCCATCCATCCATCCCTCTCTCTATATATATATAACAAAAACAAACATATACACCTTAAGATAATATAAAACTTGAAATAACATCAGGCATTATGGAATGGGAAACAATTCTGACCCTCCACCTCCAACTCAAAACAAAGGAACCATAACAAGTTGGAGGATGGGGTGACAAGCAGAACTCTGAATGAGTAACACTACACAGACCCTACATCACAGAACACCACACAGAATGAGTTATACATCAGTAAAGTCATACTGACAGCAATGCAGCTCCTAGTGAGTCAAAAGTGAGTTAAAAGCTTGCAATGTAAATAACCCACCTGCAAAGAGATGAAGGCGAAAGCAGAGGAAAGGCTGCATGCACGGGTCTATTACAGACATGATATTCAGCAGCATAAAAACAATAATACCACTGTCCCCAGAACTTCTTTTCACTGCTAAAGATTGAGAGGAACAAACTCACTTGTAACTATAGCATCTCCCATATTTGAGTGACAAGCATGTTTAATCTGATGCTATATGTTAATAAAAATACTGAGGATACACGAATCAAACAAAACAACACAACACACTAACTCATGAACCTTAAAACTGGACCAAAAATAAGTTTAAAGCCAAGTAGATGTGATAATTATCACTTATGACATAATCCACAGAAAAAAGGGCCAAGAAAAGAATCTTCATACTGTACTCGTGCTTGATGTTGTCCTAGGAAAAACATCCATAATTCAACAAACGTGCCATATACAAACTAAAAAGTCCCCTTCTGGTTTCAAATGAATCTTCCTTGGCTAATTTTTCTCCTGTGTCAAACAAACCTTTATATATATACAGGGCCAGTTTAAATCCCTCCTCCCTTTCAAACACTAGATACAAGCATCCAGGAACATTGTACAATGCAAAGTGCCTTAAGAAAGGATTCTGTAGTGCCAGTGGTGTAACTGATCTGAGGAAGCTGGGATGCTGTTAACACTGATGGGGACAGTCAAGCAATGGTGGTTTGCTTCTCCTCCGGTGTTTCCTCCAGCAACTGCATGATCAGTTCATGGAGGGGTTTGCAGATCTTTGCATAGCCCCCTCCTGTGAGATGAAGAAAATCAAACATGTCGTGGCAGGAGATGGCACCGTCCGAGTGCACGAAGCCCCCATCTGTATCCAGGAGCTGCACATTGGCAAGCTTCGGTAGGGAAACCTTGAGAAGCTGGTTTACCTTGGCATTCTTTTGTCTTAAAGGGTTGGGCTTCTCACCCCGAGGTAACAGACCCTGGGATAAAGCACAGAAGAGTGTTAACAGAAAGGATCACTTGTTTTTCTTTACTTACTTATGACCTCCAGAATTCCTGGAACACCTATTCCATCTGGCACTCACACTCTGACTTCTGAAACACTAGATTATGGTAGTTTTATTTCAAGCTGCTGACCTGTTCATTCTACTTGGTTTCTGCAAGTGTTCCTCATCCTGTTGTTGACTGCTGATGTTCTTTATCCTGTTTTGAACATTTAAAATTATTTTATGTGTATGAGTATTTTGCCTGCCTGAATGTCTATGTACCAAATCCGTACCTAGTAACCTCAGAGGACAGAAGAGGGAGTCAAATGCCCTGGAACTGAAGTTACAGATCTATTTGTGAGCCATCCTGTGGGTGCTGGGAGTTGAACTTGAGTCCTCTGGAAAAGCAGCAAATGCCCTTAATTGCTGAGCACAGCAGTTAGATCTCTCCAGAACACCATTCTGAACATTTTAGCCAAGATCTTTTCTAGAGCTTCAGAATCCCATTGAACTTCCAGCCACTGACCAAATGCTTCTGAGGTCCCTTCAGCATGTCCAAAAGCAGTCCATTATCTTCTCTTTAAACTATGTTCCTTGTTCTTTATATCAACTTTCATCTCAACATCCCAGGTCTTTCATCTCACACTCCTTATTTATCAGGCAATACTAAATGTTTACATTCTAAATATTTCTCTAATCAATCTTTGCTTTTTGAGACAGGGTCTCATGAATGCCAGGCTGGCTTCAAACTCACTACACAGCTAAGAATTACATGCATGTGCCATCACATCTACTTTATATGGTACTGGAGATGGAACCTAGGGTTTCATCACATGCCAAGCAGGCACTGTATCAACTGAGCCATATCCGAACCTCCATCTTATCTTCACCATAATATACATTACTTTTGCACAGAAACTTACTGCCATTCACCCCAGTTAAAATATCTTCCACTGATCCTCCTAGAGCCATTGTGTCTTCCCTTCGATTCTTTTTTCCATGTATCTTGTCAGGAGAATATCACTCAGATACATCTATCAATGCCAGAGAAAGCTACACTGTAATATATTATAAGAAAGATAATTGGCCAGTGGTGGAGCACACCTTTAATCCTAGCCAGCTGGGACTGGCATGTGTGTGTTTTGATTTGTTTTGTTTTTCAAGACAGGGTTTCTCTCTAGCCCCAGTTAGTCCATCTTCCTCTACACTTGTTATGATAAAACATTTTAAATGATGATGTCAGTCCTAAAACCAAGCTTATCACTGTTAGGTGTAAAGTTAGGGACTAGGATTGATGGTATATGCCTGTAATCATCACAGTTAGGGGCTAAAGAATAGAAGTTAAAGTCATCTTCAGCTAGCTACATAATGAGTATGATGCCAGCCTTGGCTACTGAAGATCTTGTTTCAAAAAAAAAAAAAAAAGTTTGAAAGCTCTGTTTCTAATATTTCACATTCTAACAATGCTAAGATAGCAAAGTCTGGTTGAGATAGGAGTAACCAGGAAAGTGATAAGTGACCAAAAACATACACTTTGTTCCAACTCTTGGGGAAATCTATCAATCAAAGTCATAAAGAACAGCAGAATGATTATTCCTCACAATCAGGGCAACATATCTACTGGGATATACAAATAAGAATGTAGAAAAAATAAGCCATTGACATAGCTCACGAGGAAAAGACATTGCTAATTATCCCGATATAACCTGTTGATCTAACTTCAATCTCCAGAAACCATGTAGAAGAAGTATCAAGTTGTCCTTTGACTTCCATACATGTACCATGGCACATCTTTGTACAATACACACAAAACAACTAATTAAAAAAAAAAAAGGCGAGAAAACACTTGCCGGGAGGTGGGGGTGGGGGTGGGGGAGCACATGCCTTTAATCTCAGCACTTGGGAGGCAGAGGCAAGTGAATCTCTCTGAGTTCGAGGCTAGCCTGGTCTCCATGACAGCCAGAGCCAGACAGAGAAACCCTCTCTCAAAAAAACCAAAAACAAAAACAAAAAAGTGAGAAAAAGTTTATGTATTTGCATAACATTATCCTTAATAAAAGTACCAAAGTATGCTGTTTGATTTTTTTCCTTTGCTTTTAAATTGTTGCTAAAATAAAATATTAGACAAAAAGGTTACATTCCTGACCACAGAGATGGTTCAAAATTCCTGACACAGAGATGGTTCAATGTGTAAAGAGCTTGTTGTCCATCATGAGAACCCAAGTTCCCCAGAATCCAAGAAAAGCCAGGCAGAGCAAAGGCATCTATAATCCCAGCACTCCCATTCTGAGGTGAGAGGCAGAAACAGAATTCCTGGAAGCTTGTGGGCCAGCTAGCCTGAAATATGAAACATAGAACTGGAGATGTTGTCTCAAACTAGGTAGAAGACAAAGACCAATACCTGAGGTTGTCTTTTGACCTCCACATGAGCATGATGGCATTCTCACATCCATACTCATGTGGACACATACATGATGCATACACAGAGATAATTTAACCCCGTTAATCTTCCAACAATTGTTCTAATTCTTTTATTTTAGACCTTTTCTAACTCTTTTGTGTATGTGTGTGTGTTTGTGTGTGTTTAAGTAACTAAACATAGGTTTCTTTTACGTCAATATATCATGGTCTTTTTCACATTCACTAATTGGTGAAATAATATGATCTGTGTCTTCAAAAACTCTGTAAACATTCCTTATCAGATTCATCATTTAGGCTATTTCTAATATTTCAGTATTATTGATAAGATCAAAATTGGTATCTTTATCAAAATTGGTTTATTTTTTATGGTGCTGGGGTCAAATCCAGGGTCATACACATACTAGGCAAATACTCTACCACTGAGTTATATGCCTCAGCTCCACTTTAAAACAAAGAATATTTATGGAGGATTTACCTTGCACCATTCATACATCAACAAGATACTTCTTCAGAGCTAAACTCTCAGTCTAGACTAAGGCACAGCTACATCAACAATTAAATTAAATGCCATGAAATAAAAAGGCAAGATTTGGACCTGGCAAGATAACAGCTGGTACAAGCTGTCACCAAGCCTGATATCCTGAGTTTGATCCCTGGCACCTACATAGTGGTAGAAAGAACTAATTCTTAGATAGTCTTCAGACTTAGACACAGTCACAGACACACATACACTACACCACACCACACCAGTTAAAAAGGATCTGGCCCTTTGGCACCTACAAGATAAAACCCAAACTACTAGCAATAGCATATACATCCCTCCATGACCTTTCCTGATAACCATCCCACCCTTACAAACAACTCTCAGAAACTGCTTCCACTTAAAAAGATTCTGGATTGGTGCATGACATCATTTTTACAAAGATTTCTCAGTGGACCTAAAGATACAACTCTCCACCCAAAAAGACTACTCACCAGTACAATGATTTTGGCCTGTGGCTGCCTTGTGTTAATAAGTTGTACAATGGCCTCAATTCCACCTGCTACTTCTTCTGCTGTATTTTCATGGTTGTTTGTTCCTACCCAGACAACAATGACCTATAATGAGGGGAGAAAAAAGAGGAAGAAGATAAAAGACCAAGGAATAAAAAACATACATTTAAATGAAAGCTTACTTAAAAAAAAAAAAAAAATCAAAGAAGTGGGGACAAGTGAGATGGTTCAACAGGTAAAGGCATTTGCCAGGAAGCCTAATGACTTAAATTCAATCCCTTGGACCCACATGGTGGAAGGAAGGAATAGACTCCCACAAGTGCTCTCTGACCTCCACAGTGCCACAGAATGTTCTCTAACATGTGTGCATGTGAAGGTGCAAGCAAAATAAATAAAAATGTAATAAAAACTTAAAAAAAAAAAAATCAAGGGAAAAATGAGCTTCTCATATGTTGTTGGGTAACTTCAAATGGGAAATTGAAAATGAAAGTGAAATGGTTCAGCGGGTAGTAGTAGAAGAAAACTGATTACTACTAGGTGCCCTCTTACTTCTACACATATATGCACACATATGAAATAAATATAAAATAAATGCAATCACATTTATAAAAAAACCAATATACTGACTATGCCTAATATTATGTTTCAAGATAAATTATGAGTAAATTGATATTGAAGTACCGTAAAAATTACCAGGAAGAATTAAGAATAAATTAATCTCAGAAAATCTACTAACTTTACAAAAAGAACAATGAACTCAACTGATTAAAAATGAATAAAAAATAAAAATGGCAAGCAGATATACTAAAGTAGGACTTAGGAACTGATTCCTAACACAACAAAGGCTTCCCTGGTTAGAAATACACTATGCAACAGCAAGAGCACCTCAGAATGCAAGGCACTCAAGAAAGGAGTCACTGAGATGGAGGCTGGTGTAGCTTTTTTCTCTTTTTAAAAATAATTTATTCAATTTTATTTTATGTGCATTGGTGTGAAGGTATCAGATACAGATAACCTGGAACTAGAGTTACAGACAGTTGTGAGCTGCCATATGGGTGCTGGGAACTGAACCCAGGTCCTCTGGAAGAGTAGCCAGTGCCCTTAACCACTGAGCCATCTCTCAAACCCCAGCTGGATGTAGTTTTAACAATGTTTTTCTGCTTGTACTTAAAGGCATGTGCCACCAATTTTCATTAGTGATTCTCCTTTGTTTTTGTTTTCATTTTCTTTAGTGCAGTGGTTCTCAACCTGTGAGTCTCAATCCCTTTTGGGGGTCAAATGACTTTTTCACAAGGGTCACCTAAGACCATCTGCATATCAGATATTAACATCATGATTCACAATTGTAACAAAATTACAGTTATGAAGTAGCAATGGAAATAATTTCATGTTTGGAGGTCACCACAACATGAAGAACTTTATTAAAGGGTCCGCAGCATTAGGAAGGTTGAGAACTACTGCTCTAAGGGATTGAAAAAATTATATGCAGTATACCAACTGCCGATGTTTGTAATGTGACAAGGCATTAGAGATTTTCATTTGTTCACGTGTCCCAATCTTCAGAAGAACTCAGAGAATTTGGTTACACATGTTTATATGCTCAGCATTTCCTGAAGTGAGTCATGGCCTGCTCCTCGCCATATTGCCCAGGTCCACACATTCCACAGACCTACATACGTCCTGAGCATCAAATTGCTTCCTACAACCGAAGACAGTCATAACAACAGTGCAATCTAGCCAAATAATAGATTGGGTTCTTCTTAAGTATGTTCCTCAGTATGTTTGTAAGCAGTGACAATTTCCCATAAACAAGCATGACGAGACAAAAAGCAATCATGAAACAGGCCTTTAAAGAAGCAATTTTTTTCACTACTTCAAACAACTGTATTTGAAAGACTCAAGATTAATCATACTCTTTTAAAAATAAGTTTTATCACCTTAGGTTTAATGTTCTCCAGTTCTCCATTCTTTAGTCTCCATAAAACATGTCGTGTTGTGTCTCCCCCAATTCCAAAATTAAGGGCATGGAGTGGGGAAAACAGCTCTCGCCATATCTAAAGACAAAAAACTTGATTTAGTTAAGCTAAAAAAAAAAGGAAAAAGAAAGAAAATCACTGGGGAAAAAAAAATCAATTGCAATATGACTGGATACATCTAAAACTAACATCTTCCACATTCTTTTGTGGTTGTTGATTTTTTGGAACAGGGTTTCTCTATGTAGCCCTGGCTGCCCTGGAACTCGCTTTAAAGACCAGCCTGGCCTCAAGTAGTGGGATTAAAGGCATGTATCACCACACCCTAATCTACAATACACAGACTAACCTTCCACATTCTTTACTCAAATGTTAGCACTAAAAACCATATGCTACTTTCATTAATAAAAGTGACTCAGTTCTTAATGTATCATTGAGTCTCAGCTCAAGAACCTGCACAGTAAATTCTCATGTCCACCAAGAGACATCAACACCCTAAATCTAAAGCTGTTAGATCAATAAACACTTTTTCATTAATTCAATTATTAAAAAAAAATAAATAGAAGAAATATGAGTTGAAGAAACTTAAGAGTGCTGGAAACAGAATGAAATAAGGCTGTATTTTCTTTTAAGTTTCCTTTGGAAGAATGCCTAGCCCTAAAAAAAGAATTAGAAAAGCCCATTACAACAATATACAGTAAGACAGAAAGTGGTAGAACACAAATAAGTGAATTCATGAGCAGGACACAGCAAATGGAAGTAAGAATCAGGTATCACCATCACAAGGTAAATACAGCAAACATCAAGCTTCTTGAAGTCAGAGCAAATAGTGGAATGTAGTTACAAACAACATTACACCAAGAATTCCTCTAGGTAGATCTGCATTCCCTTGTACTTGGCACTAGAGCGTCTCTGAATCCTGAGCCTATGAGGACAGCTTAACTCTGAAAGTTATCAGTGGACATACACTAGGAGCCAAGAACAGCCTCTGCTTTACCTCATACTGCTGCATTAACTGTACCATGGAGTCTCCCACAAACAGCACATCCGGTTCTTTGTCTTTACAGTCCAGAACAAACCTATTATGCTGGTACGAAAAAGAAAGAAAAAGAAATTGGTATTTCTTTTCTTTTCAAAATTTTTGGCCTAAAAAGAACATCTGCCCAATAAGGTACTGTAAAGCATTCTTTAAAGCTTATTTTTTTTCTGTAGTTGACAGGAAATTAATTGCCACCCTTACCATACTGCTTGTTCTATTGGGTCTAGGTTTAAGAAAAATCACAATTTTACTAAACCTAGAATATCAAAAGGTTTCATAAAATTAAAAAACAAAACAAAACAAAAAAATATCTTTTCTTCAATTTTTTTAAAAAGTATTTTTCGGGTCATTAAGATGACTCAGCAGTAGGTAAAGGCCCTTAAAGGCAAACCTGAGTTTGAACCTTGGAACTCAAATGGTAGAAGGAGAGAACAAACTCTTTTAAGTTGCCCTCTGACACAGTCCAGAGACACACAGACACACAGACAGACACACATACACTTTAAAACAGAAGAAAAAAAAGCCTTTCAAGACAGGGTGTCGCTGAAAACTTGCAGCAATCCTCCCTGCGTCTCTCTGCTGAAATTATAGACTTATGTAACCATACTGAATAAATTCTATTATGGCATTTTCTAGACTTTTTTTTTTTTAATCTCTTCGTATAGCTATGTATTTGTTAAACTATTTGAATTTCTGCTGTTTTTGAAGCAAGGTCTCACTATCAGTCCTGGCTGTCCTAGAACTTGCTCAAACTCAAGAGATCCACCTTTACTGCCAACACTAAGAGATCTACTTGAGTGTCGGCAGTAAAGGTGTATGCCACCACATCCAGCTATTTTTTTTTTTAATGTTTCGAATACTAGCCTTAACTCCTATATCCTTGGGCCTCTACCCCCAAAGTGTGTTGGAAGATAGGTTTGTGCTAAACCTTTTATTTTTTAAAATTTTATTTAGGTTTGCATGTGCACATGAGTGTATGAGGGTGACTGAGGAAGCCACAAGGATCACTTGAAGCTGGAGATGCAGGTGTTCGTGAACCACCCCATGTAGGTGCTGGATCTGAACTCTGCTCCTCGTAATTAAGTAGCAAGTGTTTTCTCCATACTCACACTACTCATTACTCTTTATCTCTAAGTATCTCAGCAAACATTTACAGGTTAGGATGCTCTTTTATGAAACCATACTAAGAAAATAAAAAAAAAAAACCATTAATGTCTAATATTTAATCCATATTCAGTCTTTCAGATTCTCTAAGAGTTAAGTATTACCTTTATCTTTGAACCAGGACCTAATTAAGACCCAAGTTTTTGTTTGTTTTTCCTTCTCAGCTTCTCTTGCGATAGCACTACCTAACTTTTAGATAAAACACACATCTTGAACACAGCTGTAACATCCAAATGTTAAATTGTCAGCAGATCAAGACTCGATCCTTTCCAGTCTAATCCAAGTTATAAGCAGTAGTAATCCAGTCCTGGCATGTCTGACTCTCTCTCCCTCTCCCTCCTTTCAATTAAGTTTCCTAAGCTGGCTTCAAACTCCTGGCCTCTAGTGATCCTTCTGCCTCAGTCTACCAAATAACCAGACTAGAGGTGTGTACCACAGGGCCCAGTATTGATTTATCAATGTGGTTTTGTTGGTTTCTGCAGTGCTAGGAATAAGAACCCAGCTAGAATCCAAAGTCTATCTCCAAACCACATACCCAGCCATACATATTGGGGTTTCTTGATTGTTTTAAAGTCAGGGCCTGACTATGTAGCCCAGGCTGCCCTTGAGCTCTTGGTAGTCCTACCTTAATTCCTGAGGTTTTAGATCATTGGCATTTGCTACCATACCTGATTAAGAAACTTTTATTTATTTATTTTTGTTCTTGTTTGAGACAGGGCCTCACTACAGATAGCTCTGGCTGTCCTAGACTCACTTTGTAGAGGAGGCTGGGCTAGAACTCACAGCTAGCCTCTGCCTCCCAAGTGCTGGGATTAAAGGTGTGATATGACTCTAAGAGACTTTAAAAAAAAATAAATTTTTATTTTATGTTTGCATATATGTGTATGCATGAACAAGCCAGTGCCTGAGGTCATAAGGTGATACTGGATTTCCTGGAGCTAGAGTTACAGGTAGTTATGATCTACCTGACATGGGTGCTGAGATCCTTACTCCAGTTCTTTGCAAGAGCAGCAAACACTGTTAACTATGAAGCCATTTGGCTTCAGAAGGCTTTTGTTTTGGTTGTTGTTGTTTAAGACAAGGTCTTTGTAGCCCTAGCTGGCTTCCTTGGAACTCTCTAGGTGTACCAGGCTGGCCTCAAACTCAGAGATCCATCTGCCTCTGCCTCTCAAGTTATGGAATTAAAGGTGTGAGCCACCAGGCCCTGTCATAAGAGGATTTTCTAAATTATTTTGTTGTGTACAGTGTTTTATTTACAAGTATGTGTACCCTGTATATGTCCTGGAAGCCCTCAGATCCTCTGGAATTTGAGTTATAGACAGCTGTGAGCAACCATGTGGATGCTGGAAATTGATGCTGGGTCCTTTGGAAGAGTAGCCAGCTCTTCCAACCACTGAGCCACCTTGCTAGTCCTTCAAAAACTTTATTATTATTATTTTTGTTAGTTTGTTTTTCGAGACAGGGTCTCTCTTCATAGCCCTGGCTGCCCTGGAACTCACTACGGAGACCAGGCTCGCCAGGCTCAAAAGGCTTTTTAAAATAGATTTTATACAACAACTATGGCTGAAGGCCATAGTTTAAACTTTGATAGCCATCCCAGAAACAAACTTTAGGCAACAGGTTTCTAATTTAGTTTCAGGGATAGGTCTACAGGTTCTTTCTTTTTCTTGAGCCCTATAGTCGGGGTTGGGGAATTCAGTTGGTAGAGAATCTGTCTAGCATGCATGATGCTGTGGATTCAAATCCCTACATTTTATACCTGTAATCTCAGCAAATAGGGGAGAGGGCATGGAAGCAGAAATATCAGAACACCTTGTTTCAAAAACAATTTTTTAAAAAAAGCTTTAAATATCTTACACACCCCAATCCTAATTTTAAAAAGTTTTTTAATTCTCTTTTAAACTTATTTTTATTTTATGCTTACGGGTGTTTTGCTTACATGTATATCTGTATACCACATGTATGCCAGAAGAGGTCATTGGATTTCCTGGAACTGGAGGTACAAACAGTTGTGAGCTACCATATGGATGCTAGGATTCGAACCTGGATCCTCTGCAAGAGCAACAAGTACTCTTAACTTCTGAGCCATCTCTCCAGCCCCCAACAGAATATTTCTCCTTACTTATCTTTTATCTTCTTTTGTCTTTTTTCACCTCCCTATCTCCAAATTAGAATCCTAAGTTTGGTACTTGGTATTTTTGGGTATACACATGCAGCCTAGAAAGTGATTGCCCAAGCAATTAATATCATTGTTTTCAGTCATGTCATGTGCCCTCTGCAACAAGAATGGTTATTTACCATCTATCTAGTAGTCTTAAAAAATACTCAGTATCTCAGTTTATTTATGAGAAATACCAGTGAAGCCCACGTTAAAGGACATTCTATAAAACATCTGATCACCATTGTCAAAAGTGTTAAAGTCATGAAAGACAAGAAGAGACTAAGTAGGAATAATATAGCATTCTGAATTGGTTTCAAGAACAGGAAAGGAAAATAAGTATAAAAATTGGTAGAGCTCAAAAGACTAGATTAACTGATACATTTACTAATGTTAAATTAGTTGTCTTAATAAATGTGCCACATTTATGAAAGATATCTCATGAGATAAGCTGAGGGAAATGATGAAACTATCCCCCAACCCTTGGGAGGCAGATCTTTGAGTTCCAGGTCAGCCTGATCTACAGAGTTGAGTTATAGGACAGGACAGCCAGGGCTACACAAAGAAACCCTGTCTTGAAAAAATACAGAAAATTCTCATCTTCAAATTTCTTAATTCTTCTGTAAACATAAAATTATTTTAAAACAAGACATTTAAAAGAAAATATAGACTGGAGAGATGGCTCAATCCATATAACGTTTGCCACACAAACATGAGGACTTGAATTCATGTCCTCAGGACCTGTATTAAAGGGGGGAGGGTGGTAAGAGAGATATCTTAGTACTTAGTAATTCAGACTGCTTGCTGCTCTTTCAAAGGACCCAAATTCAGTTCCTAGAACCCATATCAAGTGGCTCACAACCACCTGTAATTTTAGATCTAGGGGATCCAACAGGCCCTTCGGGCATCTTCAGGTGACCACACACAGATACAGACAGATAAAAGTAAAAATGAAACCCAAAAACAAAAGAGCAAACAAACTTTGGCCCCAGCACTGGGGAAGCAGAGACAGAAGTATCCCTGAAGTATACTGACTAGCTAGTTATGCTGAATTAGTGAGTGAGCTCTAGGTTCAGTGAGAGACATTGTTTCGTTAAGGTAAGGTACAGAGTGACTGATCTAGAAAGACACCAGACCTCTGGCCTGCATATGCATGCAAGCACAAGCTAGTTTGTGCACACACATACACACACATACCCTTGTGCACATACAAAAAGGAAGTGATTCATCCTCTGTATGTAATCCATATGCATACCCTTTACCTGAGACATCCACCTGTCATCTCCTTGAATATCTTCTGCTGCATGTGGAATAGCTGCTGGGTTCGAGTCTCCTTGGCTCATTCTACACCTGAGGAGAAAAATCTATGTCATGTTTCATTTATTAACAAGAACATTAAAATACTAAATGCTGTCAGGATTTATTTATTTATTTCTCTTTTTGAGACAGGGTGTCACTATGTAGCTCTGGCTGTCTTGGAACTTACTATGTAGACCACGCTGGCCGCAAACTCACAGAGATCTGGCTGTCCCTGCCTCTTGAGTGCTGGGTTTGTATGTATTTACCACTAGCTCTGCTACTTATTTTTATTTTTTAAAAAGATTTATTTTCATTTTATGTATGGATATTTTGCCTGAATGTATGTTTGTGCACTACATGAATGTAGTGCCACAGAGGCCAGAAGACGAAGGTCAGATACCTGGAACTGGAGTTACAGAAGATTGTTAGCTGCCATATGAATGATGGCAATTTAATTGGGTCTTCTGGAAAACCAGCCAGTGTTCTTAACCATGGATTCATCTTTCTAGCCCCTACTATTGAGTTAAAAAAAAAATTATTATAGATTTTGCCTAGAAACTAAAACAGGGTTGATTTTTTCAGTAGAGATGAATTTTAGGTCATGATTGCTTAAGTGTCCAAACTTTAGACATTTCAGTGTCACTTACACTGATACACAGAGTGTCACATCTAAACCACTAACCCCATTACTCCTCTGCCTTGTGGCTAAGATGATATGTACAGACTCTGCTCAAAAGATTCACTCTAGTCCTATGTTAGTTTTCACAATCACAGGTTGCAGCAAGCACCAAATTACTTAAGAAGTTAGACACTTACAGAACAATGAAATCTATATTACAGCCTTTTAGGCTGCTAGAATTACACACCAAGGGATGAACACAGTGGGAACTGAAGAGCTGGCTCAGTGATTAAGAACACTTGCTGTTCTTGCAGAGGACTTGAGTTTAGATCCTAACACCCATGTAGAATGGCTCATAACTGCCTGTAACTCCAACTCCAAGGGCTATGACAACCCCTGCTAACCTCCACAGGCACCTGCACACATGGCATACAAACAAACACAGACATAAACAAAAAGAATGACTACAGGGCCAGTCAAATGGCTCAGAGGGCAAAAGCACTTGTCATGAAAGCCTGGCAACCTGGGAGGAAAGTGTAAAATTGTGCTCTGATCTACACACACACACACACACACACACACACACACACACACTGGCACTGACATTCACACATCTATCATACATACACATGCTTAAAATTAGGAGAACAGTTACAATCACTGGGGAAACTCTCTCTCAGAACCAAGTGAGACGTGTCTCAATTTGTCTTCACTGGCCTATTACTATTACAGGCAATAGTTAAACCCAAGGATGCAACTGTCTACACCATTCTTGATGCCAGTTTATATAATTGCCTATGTCAAAGGATATTGCCTTTTACTACTGAAAGGCATTTTAATGTGATTCATGTATATCAAATAAAGGGTATTTAATACATCTTATATTTTATAGTCGAATTGTAAGTTCAGATGCTCTTAAAAACGAGCACATTATTAGCAATTTAGAACTTACTCTTTTTGTTGTTTGAAACAGAGTCTTACAATGTAGCTCTGACTATCCTGGAACTGACTATGTAGAGCAGGCTGACCTCCAACTCACAGAGATTCACCGGTCTCTGCTGGGATTAAAGGTATTCATCACCACGCCTAGCTAGACCTTACTTTTTAATTCTTTATCTAAGACTAAGTCATAATTCAGAATTGTCCTTAAACACCTATCCAGAAAAACACAGAAATAGACTACTGTATGTATGTGATTGGTAATGGCATTCTTTGCCAACTCATTTGGTAAAAAGATTAAAACAACAGATATAATTTGTAAGTTATCAAAGTAAAAATCAATTAAAAACAATCACAGATTTTAAAAAGTCTGGTTATTCAGATAAATCTGCTATGATGCATAATAAAAATTTTAATTAAAGCTGTACATGGTGGTGGCAGCACGAGCCTTTAATCCAGTGGCTCTCAACCTTCTTAATGCTGCCACACTTAATACAGTTCATATTGTGACCCTCAACCAAAAAATAATTTTCACTGCTACTTTATAACTGTAATTTTGCTACTGTTATGAATCATAATGTAAATATCTGATATGATCCCTGTCAAAGAGTTATCAAACTCCCCAAAGGGGTCTCAACCTATGGGTTTTAATTCCAACTCTTGGGAGATAGAGACAGGCAGATGAGTTTAAGGCCAGCCTGGTCTAGAGCTCCAGGACAGCCATGACTACACAGAGAAACCCCGTGTGTATGGGAGGGGGAGGGAGAAAGCCTAATTTAAAGAGTAGCATTCTAGGGGAATGAGTGTGAGTGTAACTAGAATGTAATAAATAATTTAAATAAATAAAAAGAATGTCTTAAAAAAACCAAAAAGGTGCCTATCTGGGCTGGTGATAGGCCAGTGTGTAAAAGTACTTGGCATGCAAGCCTAACAACCTGAGGTCAGTTAATGTGTAGGTAATCCCAGTAGATCTTTATGGGGAGATAGAGGTAGAAACAAGAAAATTTCCAGAGGCAGCGAGACTGGTTTATGCAGCACTGAAGAGATCCTGCCTCAAAGTAAAAAGGCTTGGATCAGCTTCCAAAGGATGTCCTGAGACCTCCACAGGAACTGAGGCATGTGCATGCCTGCACTGCCACAGAGAAGTACATTCGCATCTCAAATAAACACAAATGCACACACAAAAACAAAAGTAAGAAGTACCATCCTATGGGTGTGGGTACACAGCTATAATCACAGCACTCAAGAAGGCAGGGGGCAAGAAGTCTGCTGCAAATTTGAGGGCAGCCTGGGCTACACAGACCCCCATCACAAAAAAAATACACGGAACAACACAGCACTACTTCCCACTAACTAAAGTTTTTCAAATAGACTAATGAAATATGAAGACAAATTGAGATGATCTGTCCCACACAGTATATTTCTCTTAATGGAGATACAAAGAAAGGTGAGGTAACTATGCAACAGAAAAAAGCTTAACTAATTAAAACACATTGAGTGAAAGATAATCTAGGCAAGTAAGTCCAAACTCATTGGAATATATCAGAATATTTTAAGATGCAGCCAAACACACATCAAGTATGAATATGTGAATTACTGTTGATACCTAATTAGTCAAGCTTTATGATAAGCTCTTGTCATGTAATCCAGGTTAGCCTCAAGCTCACTATCCTGCCTCACTGCCCCATTCTCCCATGTACCAAGATTGTAGGTTCGCATCATCTTACCAGGCTATTTTTTCTCTCTTTTGAATTAAAGAGTACTTTTTTTTTTCCCTTAAAATTCCAAAGATTCATCTTATGCATTGGGTACAAAATCTAAAGACCACAGGCCCATATAAACTTTAACATCTTCTTCTTCCTACTTAATTTAGAAGTGGGTTTTCTGAACTCATCCTGCAGGTAAACAATTATCTAAAACAATTTACAATTAACACTTCATTTACAAGATCCTGCACTATGAGCGCACACCTTTAATCCTAGTGCTTGGGAAATAGCGGCAGACAGATCTGTGAGTTTGAGGACAGCCTGGTCTACATAGCAAGATTCAGGAAAGCCAGGGCTACCTAGGAGAGACCATGTCTCAAACAAAACCAACAAACATGAAAAACCCTGAAGGTCAAAGATATCTAAGGAATCTGTTTCTATTGCAAAACTGTTAAGTAGGAAAGCTATATACAGGTTGTGGACCTCTGAAATGTTCAGAACCAGAAGTGCTTTGCATTGGGGGGGAGGGGGGAGCATATCCGAATACATTATGAGATACCTTGAGAATGGGGTTCCTGTCTTAACACCGGCTTTAGGTTTAGTTATATTTCAGGTACACCTTACAGATAGCCCAAAGATAATTTTACTGTTAGTGTGACTAAGGTTTCACTGTGATCAATCATATAAAGTCAGACGTGGGATTTTCCACTTGTGTTACCATGTCACTCTGGAACTCTAGACCAGGCTGGCCTCTGCCTCCGGAGTGCTGGGATTAAAGGCATGTGCCAAAACTACCAACACTATGTTGATTTCTTAAAAAAAAATTAAAAAAAAAAAAACAGATTTTGGAGCATTCCAGATTTCTGAATTAGGAATATTCAATTTACTACCGCTGTTTGTGGGATGGTGGGCTTGTTCTATTTTGTGGGGCTGGGAATTTAACCCAGAACCTCTGACATGTGTGAGCATTCTACCACTGAACTGTAGTTCCAACCTTAATCTATTCCTGTTGAAACCATTATCCCTTTTTAAAAACTTTTAAAGATCACATTTAATTGCTGTATGTGTGTGTGTTACACATATATGTCAGAGGACAACTTGAGGAAGTCAACTCTATTCTTGTACCACGGAGTCCTGGAGTCAAACTCAGATGATCAGCCGTGGTAGCAGTGGGCCATGTATCTGACACCAGCCTATTATTCTTGAACAAAGTATGCTGTTTTATTTAGAAATAGATGGCATGAACATTATAAATTCTTCTTCACCAGGCTGTTTCATTTATTTACTTTTTACTTCCATCTGAATCTCAAATCTTAAATTTTGTTTTGAGGGTCTCCCTGTGCAGCTCTGGCTGCCTTGACTTGGTGCAGTGCCCATGTCTACCTTCTAGATGCTAAGATTACAGGTGTGCAATACTACATGTAGTCATAAGTTGCAATTTTCTTCCAAAGCAAAAAAGGGACATGGAAGGAAAAACTGCAGGAACAAAATTCACTTGCTTAGAGTCAAAAGACAGTTATTAAAAGGGAGAAGACTAAAAAATATTCCAAACGAGATAGTCCCTTCATCCTTCAACCATGAATACAAAGGCAAAGTACCTGAGTGAAATTTATGTCTCCAGACACTTGGACCCTGTATTATTTTGCCAAATCAAAAATCTTACAATACAAAGTAACTTCCACTGTTTCACAGAAGCCTGCAATTTGGTAACATTTTTTTTAAACCCAGCAATGGAAAACTGAGCCATAAACTCCTGCCATCTCCTCTTTATGGACCAGCCCAGAAATAATCAAGAGGTCTGGCCAAGCCAGGTGTGGTGGTGCACCCCTTTAATTTCTATGGAGGCAAGCAGATTCTGTGGTAAAGATTTAGGGGATGGTAGCCCACACCTTTAATCCTACCACTCTAGAGGCAGATGCATGCAGATCTCTGAATTTGAGGCTAACCTGGTCTACAAAGCAGTTCCAGGACAGCCAGGGTTACACAGAGAAACTCCTGTCTCGAAAAACTAAACAGAAACAAAAATGAATGAGGCTGGCAAGATGGCTCAGCGGTCAGCCAGTAAAGCACTTGCTGAGTTCAATTCCCGTAACTCCACAAAGTTGTTCTCCGACCGCTACATCTACTCACACACACTGCGTGTGTGTGCAGCCCCCTCCAAAAAAAAAAAAAACCCCATCACACACACACACACAATAAAAAAATTTAAATATAGAAAACTTGTGGGAGAGGAGATGACTCAGTGGTTCAGAGTATCAGCTGCCCTTGCAGAGTATAGAGGCTCAACTCTCAGCACCCACATGGTGGTTCACAACGATCTATGATTCCAGTTTCTGAGGATCTGGATCCTTCTCCTGGCTTCTGTTGGCATTGCACACACGAGATGCACATATATACATTCGGGCAACATATTCGTACACACAAAAATGATAAAGCTTTAAAAAATACAGAAAATTCTAAAAGTGAAAGATGACTCAGGACTCATCCACCTATGGTAGTTGCAAAAAAAAAAAACAAACTTCATTACAGGGATTCCTGCACCAGTACAAGATAACTTCTTGTCACAGACACCCTCAGAAGAGAGAACTTGTGATAAAATTTTAAATAAAAAAGAGGGCAAGGGGCTGGAGAGATGGCTCAGCAGTTAAGAGCACCTACTGCTCTTCGGGAGGACCCGAGCATGATTCCTAGCACCTACATAACAGCTTACAACTGTCTGTAACTCAGTTCCCAGTGGTAATGTTCAATCCCCGGTAGCACAAAAAACAAAAATAAAACAAAAAAACCATCTCTCATCTCACCTTACTTATTCATAATAATCTCTTTACCCAACAAACAGAAGGCTTGGGATGAAAAAACTAGCAGAGGAAGTTTTGTAAATTTCCATGAAAAACTATTTTCAGAGAAACTTTAGTTGTCCTTCAAAATTCTCTGGGACGAGAAGGTAATCCTAATCCTAAACTTTCTATTGTCTCCACTTTAGACCATGACCACGCAGCACCACTTTTTGCAAGCATGGTGTGGAAGCCAGCCCCAGCAAAACAATTACAATTCTCAAGCTCAACTGGATTTTGTGTGTGTGAACCATGAAACTGACAGAGACCTTTGAAATGAGAATGAAAAGATTTAGAATGCTTCCATTAATGCCTGGGGCTTTTCATTTTGCTTCAGAGTTGGCAGGGTTACTCTGAAGAGGAAGGCAAGGCTTATCCAGAATACTTTGCCTCAGTCTCTGGTGGGCGGCCCCCCAGGATCCAGCACATCCATAATTTATTATCAAGTGCCCTAGCCAACAAATTAATGCACAATGATTCCCTCCCCTACTCTCCCACAAGGAGGCAACCTCTAAGTCAGAACAATGTGCCCAGGGAAGGAAGACACAAGGCCCATCCGAGGCAAAGATAAGCCTGTACTTTCGCTTTACTCTTTCTCTACACCTTTTCCCTCTGGCCCATTCTCTCTACCCAACTTAAAGCTATAGAAAATGTGGCTTTAGACCTGCTCCTAGCGTCCAAGTGGCCTTTCCTTTGTCCATAACCAAGCTTTTCAAAGACGCCAAAGCTTTAAAGCTTTGGATTTTTTTAAGATCTGTATTAAATGATGAAAAGCAACGTCGGCCTGGGAGCTATAGAAAGCACAATAATGAGTCACTCCGCCACGAGTCAAGCAAACCTGTAGACCAAGGGCTCTGGCCCGCTAAAAGGACACGGACCACTGTGGGTGGGGAGGAAAAAACACTGCCAAGAAACCTATCCACTGACAGATTTACCTAGCTGGGGGGCCATCGGCCAAGTCAACGACTCGGCCTCTTCCCTGAAGAGGTGACTCTTAAGGACAGCCCTCTAACAATCCTTTCCCAGTCCTGATACTGGTCTTTGGGATATACTGGCGAAGGCAACAGGGAAGTTTCTAATGAGGAGACAGTTTTCTGGGCAAAGAGCGTGATCCATTAATAAAACAAAAAACATAACCGAGTCACAGGCTTAGGCCTAGAGATCCCACCCCGGGGATGAAGGTTTTAAAAAGGCAACAGCTGAGGGAGGAGGCAGAAGGCCAGCCCAGAGGACCCGCTGGCCGCTCACCCGCCAGCTAGGGCGGGACCCGGGTGCAGGAGGACAGGCGAGACTGCGCAGGGCCCCCAGGGCCTGCGGGGCCACGGCGCGGGGCGCGGCGGGGGAGGGGCGGCGTGGGGGAGGGGAGCCAGGCCTCACAATACCATCTCGCCCGCGCGTCCCACCCGCGACGCCGTAGCCCCGGCTGCGCGGCCCCCGCTATGCACTCACAGAGGCAGAGGGTCCGTGCGGGCCCCCAGCGGCAGCGGCGTCGGCGGGTTGCGCGTCTGTCGCTCGCTTGGTCCCGGCGGCCCCGTTCCGGCGCGCGTCCCCTCCTCGGGCCCCAGCACCAAGCAGCAGCGTCTCCACTTCCGGTCCCCCTGCCACTCAGGCAAATGGATTCCGGAAGTCCCGCCCCGTGCTGCGGGAACGGTGACCCGGCCCGCGCACCTCACTTTTCCCACTTGGCGCTCTCCGCTTTGCGCGCAGGTATCCAATCCCCTGTACCAAGCTGCCGGCTTTGTTCTCTTCTTTTCCCCCGACTTGAGCCTCCGTCTGCCCTGTGACTTGTCTTCCTGTCGTGATAAGATCGAAATGGCCCGAAATGGCCTTAGGGACGGTGTAGCGTGATCTCACGCTGACGCGATTCCTTTCTCAGCCACCCAACCTGGTTTTCTCCTCTACACACAGAATAAACCAGAATGCAGAAAATGAAGAAAACCAGAGAAAAATAGGCCTGATGTTAGAAGAGATAGTCCCCTACATTTACGAGCAGAATTTCTATTTCTGTGATGAAATTTGAAATTGTGGGTCACCGCCTCTTACGTGGTACCATAGGGGGACGACGGAGCCTCCAGTCTTTACCTTAAAGATCCATCGAGTTTTGAGGAGTACACAGAGTCAATATTGAGATTAGATGCTAACTGCTGGATGAGTGTAGGACCAGTCAGCGCCAAGAGGAGGGGCCAGAGATTGCGTCATCTTTAGCTGGGAAGCTTGTGGAGCCAAGCCAGGGCTGGCTCTTTAGTGATGGGTAGGATTCATTCAAGGCTATGATAGTGAATTGAAGAGCATGCCAAGATTCTGAAACTAATGGAGAGTTTCAGGTTGCGCTGGAAAAAATACTTTGAGAATGTTGTTGAAACCTGTGAGCCTAAACTCTTAAGATATTAAAGTTTCAAATAATCTGTGTTGTCATATGCTACCCGTATTATCTCAAGTTCAAAATAATTTTTTCATGATACTAAATGATTTTGCCATTGATAATTTACCTTAACTCTCCTGCAGATAATCCAATCACATATGGTACCCTATAAGAGCTCAGAAAGTGTTATATTTTAAGTGTTTTGCTCAAAAGAATTAGTGTCTGGGAACTTAAATGATGGTTTGGATAGGCTAGAAATACATTGATAAGAGAAGCAGCTTGAATTAGTCTCCAATTATAAACCCCAATATCTTGCTTGTTTTGTCAACTTGACACTAGAAAATGCCTCTAGCTGGGAGGTGTTGGCTTACACCTTTAATTCCAGCAGAAGCAGGTGGATCTCTGTAAGTTCAAGGCCAGCCTGGTCTACAGAGTGAGTTCAGGGTAGCCAGAGTTACAACAGAGAAACCCTGTCTAAAGAAAGAAAAACGAAAGAAAAAGAAAGGAAGGAGGGAATGAAGGAAGGAAAGAAATTCCTCCATCAGAGTACCATGTAGGCAGTCTTGTGGGGGTATTTTCTTGATTAATAATTGATGATGGGGGGAGCTCAGCTCACTGCAGGTGGTGACACTCCTGGACAGGTGGACCTGAGCTGTAAAAGAAAGCAGGTGGAGCAAGTCAGTAAGCAGTATTCTAAGGCTTCTGCAGCTTCAGTTACTGCCTCCAGTACCTGCCGTGATTTCCCTCTGTGACAGACTGTGACCTGAGAATTTTAAGCAGAAATAAACCCTTTCCTCTCCACTTCATTTTTAGTCATGGTGTTTATCACAAGAGAAACCTAAGACACCCCAAGATCCTGACTCCCCCCTACACATTTTGACACTGTTTTGTTTTCATGAGAAACCTAGATTACTTGCTTGCTCTTTTTTAAGACAGAGAATGTAGCCCAGGATAGCCTCCAATTCACTATGTAGCTGTGAACTTATAAGCTGCCTGCTTCCTCTTTTCCTGAGTGCCACCATGCTTGGTCTCACACAGTGCTTCAGGGTCAAGTCCAGGGCTTTGTACATCCTAGACAAATACATAAAAACCCCACTACCAAATGAGCTACATTCCCAGCCCTAAGAAAAGTTTCTTCTGGTAGGATAAGAGATAGAACCCAGGGAGACATCCTATATTTGAAAATCCTGGAGTTGGAGAGATAGCTCAGTGCTTAAGAGTACCTACTACTATTGCAGAGGACTGTAAATGTGTCCTTAAAAGCTGTAACCATTCCTAAACGCTATATCTAAGCTTTGAAGCCTTTTGTAACTTACTTTCACTGGTAACTGGACTCCACCCCCTTCCCCCATTCCTCTTTCCTGGCTATTGGTTATTACTGAGAAAGATTCCTAACTTGTAACTTAAAAAGAAGAAGAAAGGAGGAAGAGGAGAAGAAGAAAAAGAAGAAGAAAACCTTTAGCTCTAAAAGGTTAGAAAGGAAAAGAAAGAGAAAATGAAACTTTTACAACCCCTTCTGACTATCTTTATCTAAGTCTGGAGAATTGAACTAACATCCAACATCTTCTATCCCATTAACTGCTCCTATACCTGTAACTCCTCTGTCTGAGGCTTCCGAGAAACTGTCTGCCTTCTTTCTTTTTCTCTGGAACTAACTGTCTTTATCTGAGCCTTGTTTCTGCCTGCCTTTCTTGTCACCAACTTTTGGTGCTTACAGACACCAACTGCCTTTTCCAATTGAACGCACACTCTTAAATAGCTGCCCCCCCCAGTTGTTTCCAGAAATCCAAGAGGCACATAACAATAAGGAAGGCTGCACAGTACAAAACACTTGGCAAAGAATCTCACTTCATTTCCCCCTTTCCACTAAGACACGAGTTGTATGGTATTGATTAATTTTCCCCTGAGGCCTTCTGATAGGCCATCTCTTCTTTCTGATCTTCAGGAGTTTATCTTTTGCATTCATGCATAATGTATTACTAACATAAGAGTAAAAATTCAGGGGATGTGAGGTTGCTGGAACTAGTCTCCTTTCTCTGAAGCTTTTTACTTTCAGGCGAATGACAAATGTCTCTCAGATTCTGTCTTGTGACTCTTCGCAATAATCCATTTTCTATAGAAATGTTATACAGATCTTCATGTTTCAAGGAACTCTGATGTTCACTGATATTATTAAAGGCAACCATCTATTTCAGTGTTGTGTTCACTGACTCTTTTATACAGAGACAGCCTATTCCCTTGAATGTCTGGAACTTGGCTTTAAGGTATTTTCCTCTGGTTCCAGTTTGCTATAAGTATTTTCTTCTTCTGGGGGTTGTGTCAGATTGCAGTGATGGGACGTCACTCTCATTGTCTTTTCATGGAACCTTCTGATGACTGCCAGCCAACTGTTCCAAATCAGCCAAAGCAAGATTCACACTGGGACAGTTTTTTTCATCAAGGCTTCATATTTTTCATCTTCCTCATACTCTTTACTGTCACTGGTATTGGAATCAGGTAGAAATTTAGGTTTCAGAAATTTTACCTCATGATCCAGGGCTGATTTTTTTGTTGCTTTTAGTTTTTGTACTTTACTACAGCCTTTAGAAGGCACTATCTTTTTACAATGACTTCTTTCCATAGTTATGCTTTTCAGGTTAGTGGTCAGGGTTTTCAGGAGATCTTCCTGGCTCAGATACAATTTTTATCAGTTTTGATGATGCCCACAACTTCGCATTGCCACTGGAAATAAAAGCATACCCCTCCCCCAGCATAAGACTTGTCCTGATTTCCAGTCAGATGTTAACATATCTTTACAATATATAGATTGATTCAACTCTGCAATTCTTTCTATTGTCCAATGTCTTTCAGCAACTGTTGTTCCTGATTCAATAACATTCAAAAAATTTAAAGTTAGTAGTGCGTTATGTAGTCTATCTCTAGGGGTCTTTGTTATTCCCTTTTGTTTTGCTAGCATTTCTTTTAAAGTTCAATTAGATCTTTCTATAACTGCTTGTCCTGTAGGATTGTGTGGTACACTGACAATATGCTTTATGTCATAATATGCACTTTTTTTTCATTTTACTGGAGGCATATGCAGGAGCATTATCAATCTTAATTTGTTAAGGTATTCCCATAATAGCCATTACTTCCAGTAAATGTGTAATTACAGAATCAGCCTTTTCAGAACTCAAAGCGGAAGCCCATTGAAATCCTGAAAAAGTATCAAAAGTATGGTATACAAACTTTAGTTTCCCAAATTATGCAACATGGAACAATCCATTTGCCAGATTTCTCCTCTTTTAGTACCCTTAGGGTTACTTCCAGCAGGCAATGGAACTTGATTATACAAGAAACATGTTGGACAATTCTTTATAATTTCCTTGGCTTATCACCAAGTAATGGAGAAGTTCCTTTTTAAATTTTTGCTGTTTACATGGTGCTTTTCATGAAATTTTGAGGCGAATACATTTCCTATTAATAACTGGTCCATCTCATCATTCTCTTGTGCCAATGGGCCTAGCAATCCTGTATGAGATCTAATATGAGTAATATATAATGGACAATTTCTGTCTCAAATTGCTTGTTGCAGCTGCATAAATAACAATGTTAATTCTGAATTATCAGGAATAAATTCAGCAGTTTCTATATGCAAAACTACCCTTTCTCCATACTGGGAATCATGATGGGAATGATGATATTGAAAGATTTAGGAGAGTCTAATAGTACCATAAGAGTAGCATACAACTCTGATTTTTGAACTGAAGCATATGGACTTTGACTGACTTTACATTTCTGACTTGTAGCCTGCCATTCCTAAATTATTTGCATCAGTATAAAATGTAGGTGCTCCAGAAATAGGTTTTATTTCACTACACGTGGGAGTATCCAGTCAGTCCTTTTGATAAACTGAATTCACTTGCTTTTAGGATATTTGTTATTGATTTCCCCCAAATAATTGCTACAACTCTTTGCCACTCTTCATTGATTACTCATAATGATATAATCTCAGAATTCATGTAAGGCACCACTATTCTGCTGGATCTGTTCCTGAGAGCTGACGAAGTCTTATTCTTCTGTTTATAATTAAATCAGCAACTTTTTTCTATATAGGTCTTTAATTTTTTTACTCTGCTTATGTGCCATAAATATCCATTCTACAATATTATCCTCTCTCTGCATAAGAATTCCAGTAAGGGGATGTTTTGAATGAATGATTGTGGGACTGTGCTAGAGCTAAGAGTAAGTTGAAGCTGGCTTCAAACCCAGTATCATCCCTAGAGATGTTCGACTGCTCCTTGCCTTACCCTGGCAGCTTCACAGGAGCCAAAGAAAAGTGGTTAATGCTTTGTCTGCCCTGTAGCTAGAAGCACAGATTCGCCACATGCAGATGAGGCTACTCCCAGTATTCTTGCCTCAGTCAATGGGTCATTCTTGGGGTCAATGACTCCTCCCCTGCCCACCCTATAAATGTATCCTAACGCTGCATTAAAGTTGAGACTGCCCCACAATGTGCTTGTCTCCCAAGTTTGTACACTCGTCATCTCACACAGCTATACCAAAGACTGGATGGGAATGCAGTAAGAACCTCAGTCCCTCCACACCAAGCTTTCTTCCTGGAGACGCAGGCTGTGGGAGGCTTTGCCACTCCTCCTGCAGGAAAGCTGTGGCTGGAAACGTGAACGTGGGGTGAGGTTTTCATTTACAACAAATGATGACCAAACTATAACTCAGGTGAGGATCTATGCGATCTACTTATGCATCTTGTAATGTCTTTTCTACCAGAGTTAACTCTTGCTCTGTTGCAGCGGTTGTGTCTTGGACTATCTAAGTTGGAGCCTTCTTGTAACATTTGAAACAAATTACTTAGCTCTTGTGTAGTTAACCCAATTGTGTGTCTTACCCAATTGGTACCTCCCAATAGTTTTTGGAAACCATTAAGAGTTTATAACTGATCTCTTCTGATCTGTACCTTTTGGGGGTTGAATTTTTTGCTGACTTATCTTATAACCTAGATAGTTAATAGAATCTCCTTTTTGTATTTTTTCAGGAGCAATTTGCAAACCCCACGAGAGTAAGATTCTTTTTGTTTCATTACACAATTTTTCCAAAGTATCTTAGTCAGAATCAGCTAACAAAATATCCATGTAATGGTAAATAATAGATTGGGGAAATTATTTTCAAATTAGTTCTAATGGTTGTTGCACAAAATATTGACATAACATTGGACTATTTAACATTCCCTAAGGAAGGACTTTCTACTGATACATTTTTACAGGTTGAGCATTGTTATAAGTAGGCACTATAAAAACAAACTTCTTCTTATCCTGCTTTTGCAAAGGGATTTAAAAAAACAAAACAAAAAACAGTTTGTTAAATCAATCACAATCAGATGCCGCACCTTAGGTAATAATGAAGGTAAAGGAATTCCAGGCTGTAGTGGACCCATGGGCTGAATTACCTTGTTTATAGCCCTCAAATCAGTTAACGTTCTCCATTTTCCAGATTTTTTTTTTTCTTTATAATACAGGTGAGTTCCATGGGCTGTTTCCATTCTTCCATATGCTGAGCCTTTAACTGCTCCTCTACCAGCTGTTCAAGTGCCTGTAACTTTTCCTTTTGTTAAGGGCCACTGCTCTATCCAAACAGGGTTGTTGATTAACCATTTTAAGAGTAGGGCAGTTGGCATGTTTTCTTTATAAATTTGGAAACTCAGTATCTGGCTTTTAAACAACCGGTACAGTCTGTGCACCCCCCTTATTTAGAGCATATTCCCCTTGTGACCTTATTTTATGTACCTTTTCTGGTATTGGAGGGCTATTAATCTGAGTTCCCCATTGTTGCAATTAATCTCTTCCCCATAAATTTATAGCTATGTCAGCCACATAAGGCCTTAAGTTTCCCTTTTGCCCTTCTGGTCTGAAACATTTAACCCATTTCACATTTTGCTTTATGTAGGATAATTTCCCAATCCCTACAAACTGTTTGGATACTTCCTGAAGGGGCCAATTTTAATTCCATGACTCTTGTGAGATTATTGTCTACCAACCCTTCTATTTCAATGCCATTTATATGCATTTTTAGTTTTGGCCTTTTATCATTAATGACAGCCTTCCAGAACACATTTCCCAGTGCTCCCAAACCTACCCATTCTCTTTACAGGGGTGGCTTTTCTTTTGATATAGGGAAACAGTAACATCTGTGCAATTCTATCTCCTGCATTAAATTGCAGGTCTCTTGTTACATAGGCCATAATTTTAATATCTCCTTTAAAATCTCCATCTATAATTCCAGGATGCAAAATAAATCCCCTTATTGTCAAGCTGCTCCTGCCTAGGATCATTTCTACTGTGCCAGGGAGAAGAGGACCATAAGCTCAAGTAGCAATTTTATAGCAATGAACATTTGGGGATAGGGTAAACCATCTGCCTATAGCCAGATCTAATGCAGCACTGCCTTCAGTAGCGTGCATCAGATCTCCAACACTGAGTTTGGGTTTTTTGGTTTCCATGCTACTCCAGTGCTGACAGGACACACAGGCAGTTCAGTTTTTCTAAAGGGTCCCAAGCTCAGCCCCCTATGGTGTTTCCTGACTGCAAGGAATTCCCCTGCATATCTCTTTTGGATCTACACTCATGTGCCCAATGTCGACCATTTCCACACTGTCTGCATATCCTTGGAAATCTGCTCAATTTTTCTAACCGATATTTTCAGAAACCACTGCCTTTAGAAGCAGTTTGGTCACAAACTTTTGCAAATGCCTGAGTTTTCCACAGTTAAAACATTGGATATTTTGGTATTTCAGCCCTCTAAATATAGCTTGTCCTATTACAGCAGCCATGTAAGTATTAGAACCAATATCTGCAATAGCTCAGATCCATTGATCCAATGATGCAGAATTTGCTTTTAATGGCCTTAAAACTTTCTTACACTCTGTTTGCATTTTTAAATGCCATGGTCTCAATCAGCACCTGTCTCACTTCAGGGTATGAAGTGGCTCTATATATTGCTGCAGTTAACCTTTGCAAAAAGTTGTCAGGCAGTGGTGGTGCACGCCTTTAATTCCAGCACTCAGGAGGCAGGGGCAGTCAGATCTCTGAGTTTGAGGGCAGCCTGGTCTTCAGAGTGAGTTCCAGGACATCTAGGACTATACATAGAGAACGAGAAAGAGATAGAGAAACCCTATCTTGAAATAACAACAACAAAAAAAACTTTGTAAAAAGTCAGTAAAGGCTTCACTTGAGCCTTGTATAATTTTTGTGAACAAGGTGGACTTTTTTCCTGGTTCCTCTACCTTTTCCCAAGCTTGGAAAACTGCTAAACAACATTGTTCTATGGTCAAATCATTAAACATAATCTGACCCTCACCAAGGAGCTGATTTCAATTTATATTTATTCCTTTAACCCTATTCTGCTGTTCCATATTTGCTGCTTCATCCCTTCACCAGATTAACCACTGAAGCTGAGGACCTGCCTCTAAGTATAGCTGATATTAACCCTTTCCAATTGAATGGGCTGTCTGGTATTGCAGTGCCTAGTTATTCAGGACCTGCTTTATATAGAGCAAGTGTATGCCATACAACACCACAGCTTCCTTCAATCTTTTTAAATCACTCATTTCTTTAGGATGCCATTTTGTTTCATTATAATCTTGAGGATGATCCTTATCAGATGGGATATGGTGGACCACTACTGGAAATACTGAAGGTGATTTTGTGGCCTTAGGTTGCCTTTTCTGATCATTTTCCTGTATAGACTCCTCCCTTATTTTCCTAACGGGACCATCATCCTGTACAATCTCCCCCCTTATATCTATGCTCTGAGAAAAGCCTTCTCTCTGTCACTGGGAAGGAGCCCAGTTGTGTTCCCAATTCCTCAGTTTATACTCCCATTTCCCATGTCGAATGCCTGTAATCTCCACACTCAGGAGGCAGAGAAAGGAAGAGCAGGAGTGCAAGGTCATCTCTGAATATATCAAGTTTGACTCCATGAGACACTGCTTCAAAAAAAAAAAAAAGAAAGAAAGAAAGAAAAGAGAGAAGGAGGGAAGGAAGGAAGATAACTGGAGATATAATTCAGGGTTAGAGCACTTGCCTAGCATGTACTAGGTCCTGGGTTCAATCCTTAGTATTAAAATAAATAAATGAGGGTTAGAGAGATGGCTCAGAGGTTAAAAGCACTGGCTGATCTTCTGGAGGACCTGGATTCAATTCCCAGCATCCACATGGCAGCTCACAACTGTAACTCTAGTACCAGGAGATCCAACACCTTCACACCAACACACATGCACGCAAAATACCAATGCACAAAATTAAAAATAAATCATTAAAAAGTTTAAAATAAAATAAGATAAATAAATAGGCAAACAACAATGAGATATTATTGCCCAATTATTATTTGGTCAAAACTGGTAAGATTTGGGAGGATTTGGAACAGCCAGAACTCCCATTCTTTGCTGGTGAAAATGCAAATCAATTTAGTCACTTTTCAAGAAACAAAATGAAGTGTCATTGTGTGAAACATAGTCATTTGCCTCTGTAATTATGCAAATTAGTTTTAAATTTATGTACACACAAAAACATGCACATGGATGTTTATAACAGCTTTATTCATAACTGCCAAAACTAGGAAGTAATCAAGATGTTCTTTTTTGAAAATGTATTTATTGGGTGTGGGTTGGGTAAAGGTGTGGATGATGGGTGTGGTGTGTGTGGGTATGTACATGTGAGTGTAGTATGTGTGTGTGGTATGTGCATATGCATGTGTGAGCAGATATGCAGGACAGGCATGGAGGCCAGAAGAACATATTGGGTGTCCTGATCTGTCACTCTCTGCTTTATTCCTTTTGAGACAGGGTCTCTTACTGAACACGGAGCTAACTCCAGTCACCAGCGAGCCCCTGCCATCCTCTTGTTTCCGTTCCTCCACAGCACTGAGTTTGTAGGCACAAGTGGTCACTTCTGGCTCCTTATGTGTGTGCTGGGATAAAAACTCAGATCCCTATGTTTGCTCAGCAAAAGCTCTCATCTGACAAGCCATCTCTTTAACCCCCCAAACTAAACAAACTGTGTGTGGTACGTCTATACAGTGAAATACTGAATGCTAAAGAGAAACGCGCTGTTTTAAGCACAAAAAGACACCGTAGCACTCAGCTTTAACCCCTAGCATTTGGGAGGCAGAGGCAGGCAGATATCTTTAGTTCTAGGCCAGCCTGGTCGACATAGTGAGTACAGCCCAGCCATAGCCACACAATAAGGCCTGTTCTTTTTTTTTTTTTTTTTAATCTAAAAAAAGGCACAAAGAGAAAACTTAATGGCTATTAAGGGTTGTTTTTTTTAAAAGCCAATTTAAAAGATAGTGTACTCTGATTCCAACTAAACTGCAAAAGTTAAAATCATTCACAGCAAAAAAATTAAAATAAAATAAAATGGGTGTTTAGTTTGGGGAGCAAAGGGAGACTTTGAGATAAGAATGGTGGAGCTGGGAGGAGGTTTTGGACAGCCTGAGTCCCTGCTTTCTGTTTGTGCAGCCAGCCTATATATTGTGAAACTCTGGTCCCAGCTTCCATGGGAAAGCCTTCATTTCTTTAACTGATTGACAGCCAGAAGCTCACTCCAGGACCTTGAGCACCTCAAAAAGGAGACAGATATGAGGTAATTGAGAAAACTACTGCCGCATCTTGGAAGCTGCTGGTCAGATGCCCTCTTTGTGACTAAATGTCCTTGAAGCGACAGATAGGTTGTTGCCACTATATCAGAAACTAAGGCACTGGGGCACTCTCCCATCCACCACAGATATGTGCTAACAAAGGTCTGCATTCTCCTCCAGCGAGTTTTTCTAGAGGATCATGGGGAGAAATACGATCCCATCTAACCTGATTTGGGAGGGAAAAGGTTCACTTTATGCCAGTCATGAATAAGACACCCACCTTGTAAATATTCATAAAAACAACTTTAAAATCCCAAACATGGAACCCACTGTGCTGTTGCCTTCCTGCCTTGGGACAATCCACTCCCATCTCTCTCTGGGGTGTATGTATTGATTTGTTAGATAAACTTCTACTTAACTAAGTGTCTCTCAACTGAATTCTCTTCTTCAAGAAAAAAAGAACCAGGTTGGGGAGATACCTCAGTTTGTAAAACGCTTATTAAAATGAGAGAACCTGAGTTTGGCCCAGTGACACATGCCTGTAATCCCAGCACTGGGAGAGCAGGCACAGAAGGATCTTAGAGGCTCACTGGCCAGTCTCATCAAATAGGTGAGCTCTGGGTTCAGTGAACAATCCTGTCTCAAAAACAGCAATTGAGGCTTCCCCAGACACACATGCACAATGCACACCAACATGCCACACACAAACAAAAGAAAACCAGAACTGTAGGGCATTCTCTCTCTCTCTCTCTTTCTCTCTCTCTCTCTCTCCACCTCTCTTTTCTTTCTTTTTTTTTTTCTTGGTTTTTTTTTTTTTTTTTGAGACAGAGTGGCATGTAGCCCAGGATGGCCTTGAACTAGCTATGAAGTCAAAGACAACCTAGATCTCTGACCCTCCTGTCCCTGCTTCACAAGTTCCAGGCTACAGGTATGTACTACTACACCTGTCTAAGTACAGGGAATTTTTAGGGGCAGGTCCTATATGATACTGTAATAACGGAAATACAATGTTATAAATTTTCAAGACCTATAGAATATACAAAACAATGTATAAACCCTAAATTAAAGAATTATTTTACTTAATAATAAAGTATCAAGCTGAATATGATGGCACAGGCCTATGATATTAGCATTTGGGAAGTAGAGACAGGAGGATCAGGAATCAACTGGTTCTCATCTACACAGCAAGTTTAGGGCAATCTGGGCTACATAAGCCCCTGCCTCAAAGGACCAAAGTAGATGTACCTTTCAACAAGGCTACCAGTACTTCCTCACTAGCATCCTTGAGTCAAGAGAGCCATAGCTCTGGCTACGGAGGTCAGGAGGTAGGGCTTAGGGTCCCAGAGAGTCACTATGGATAATTTCTTATTTGGTTTTGAGCTCTCAGGTCTCACTTGCACTTTTACCTTTAAGGTTGAAGACGTGGATAATATAGAACACATGCTGGCCCACGTTGGGCACTACTTGTAGCAGTTAGCTGCTGTGTCTTGGCAAAGAAGAGATGGAGGCATAGTCATAGGTGCAAACCTTGCCAGACCTCAGCAGAGGGAACCACTATCATGGCTAGTGCCAGACTGGAGAGTAGAGCCCCGAGTGTCTCAGGGTTTTTTTATTTTATTTTATTTTATTTTTTTATTGATACCTAAGCTCCTCAGGTGTTCTATTGATAGCACATACAGATCATAAGGAATCAAACATATTTTACATAAAGCCAACACCTGCAGACAATATAAAATGCCAAGACCTAGGTAGCCCCTTAACCAACAATGCACAAAACAACCATTTTAAACATAACTAAAAATAAACTTCTGCAACAACATGCAAATATTTTTCTCCATGAAGATGAGAGTTTGGGAAGAGAATGCATGTGAGGGACTTGGACTGGTGATGGGCAGGGTGGGGTGGGGCATTCTTTTTCAGCCCTGATGCTGTGGTCCTACAT
Source organism: Cricetomys ansorgei (assembly GCA_026225945.1). NCBI lineage: Eukaryota > Metazoa > Chordata > Mammalia > Rodentia > Nesomyidae > Cricetomys > Cricetomys ansorgei. The sequence continues at coordinate 256,735 of JAMJFZ010004023.1, forward strand.
CCTGCCTGGCATTTCACTTTTCTACTGTGGTGGAAGAACTCAACTTCTCCTGACCTCCTCTCCCCAACTGCCTGGATTAAAAGTTTTGTGAATCCCTAGGCTCAGTTCTCAGCACTGCGGGGAAAAGCATCTGAAGTTGAGAATAATACACTCTTAACCCTTTTTTAGAAAAAAAATTAAATAAAGTGCCTTGTGATTTTTTGCAAGCAAAACAAAAAAAATCTCCCCCAAACCTACATGGCTACTACTAATAAAGTATCAATATGTGTTCAATAACATGACTCTAATCTCAGCCACTTAGGAGGCTAAGACAACAGAATTGCTTGTGTCTAGGAATTGAGGCCAGCCTGGGCAAAATAATGAGATCTTGCTCAAATCCGTAACAGTCATAATCATAAAATGTCAGTATTGTCTCAACAATTATAATAACTGTACAACATTAATACTAGCAAGATGGTAATAATGAAATTATGCAGGTGAGGTGGGGGCTAGGGATACTGAATGCTGTATTTTACGCGGTTGTTCTGTAAGCTTAAAGAGGCTTAAAGTCTATTAAAAGAAATGAAACAACAGCCAGGTGAAGTGATGTATGGCTGTGATTTCTGCATTCAGGAGGCCAAGCCAGGATTGATAGTGAGTTCAAAGTAAGCATGGGCTTCATAGCAAGAAGCGGTCTCACAAACAAAAACACCGCCTAAAACAAATCCTTCTGGGAGCTGGTGTATCATTCCCTGTGCTTTTAGGAGGCCAAAGAAGAGAGTGTTAAGTTTTGTAGGGTTATAGATAGGGCTCATATAATGAAATAGTTTTAAAATTTGTATTTTTATTCTTCTTTCTCTCTGTGTATATGTGTGTGCTTGTGTTGTGTATGTGGTTGTGTGAGTGTGTGTGTTTGTGTGTATACCCACATCTTGGTACACTTGTGGAAACCAGAAGACAACACTGCAGGGTCTGCTCTCTCTCCATCTACTTTACATGGGTTCTGAGGCTGGAACTCCAGTAGCCAGCCTTGTTTAGCAAGTGTAGTTGTATGCTGCTGTGTTGCTCACCAAGAGAGACAAGGAGGCATTTTTACAGACTCAAACTCTGCCAGACCTTAGCAGAGGGAACCACTGTCATGGCTCAACACTATCCTGGACAGTGGAACCCAGAGCATCTCAGCTCATGTCTTTTTATCAATTCAGAACTCCTCAGGTGTTCTACTGATAGCCTGTAGAGACCATTAGCAATCAAACATCTCCAACAGAAATTCAACACCTGCAGACAATACAAAACGCCAAGACCTAGTCAGCCCTTCCCACAATAGGGCACAAAACATTTTAAACACAACTAAAAATAAACTTCTACATCAAACAAGCACCTTTATCCAGTGAGCCATCTCACCAGTCCAAGATGTGCTTGTGTGTGTCTCTATGTGTGCATGCCTGTATCCATATATGTATGTCTGTATCTGTTGTGTGCGTCTTTGTGTGTTGCTGGGAATCAGACCCAGTTCTCCAGGCACACTAGGAAAACACTAAATTACAAACTACTACAATCCAAGCTCTTGGGGTTTGTTTTTTTTTGTTGTTTGTTTTTGTTTGAAGAGTTTCTCTATGCAGTCCTGGTTGTCTCAGAGCTACCTATGTAGATCAAGCTAGCCTTGAACTCACAGAGATCCACCTGTCCTGAGTGCTAGGACCAATGGTGTGCACCACCATGCCTGGCCTCTTGGTTTTGTTTTTTATTTTGTTGAGATTGGATCCCACTATGTAGCACAAACTGACCTCCAACTCTCAGTCTTCCTGCTTCAGCTTCCCAAGTGTCTGGGTTAAAGGTATTCACCACTACACCTGACTTTGAGAATTTATTTGAGTTGACAGATCAAGTCATCAGTCAGCAACCAGAGGCAAGTGGAGAATAAAGTCTTAAGTGGCCTTGGAGGCCAGGCTTCGAGGCTGAATGCTGTCAAGTCAGTTTTTGTACAACTGAGACCCTGACCTTCACCTTCACAGGTGTAGAGGAAAGGTACCTGAAGATCGGAGGAAGCTCTGACTTTCTCCACTTCACCATGTCTAAGGGTCTCTAGCCCAGTGTGTAGCTATCCCGCAGCAACAGGTAGAGTGTGCTGGTAAAAACTTTGCCAGCAGCCTTTTCACCCTTGGTCTAATTCAGAACATCCCCCTAGTCTCAGAAGGAGTGGGAGGTGTGGTGATGAGAAAGGAGCATGCCGGGAAAAGGAAAAGTTGCTAAGGAAAAGGACCAGTATCAAGTCTTCCAGCTCTTTCTTTTTATGAAATTCTTAGCTTTGACCCAGTCATTTTAGCAAATCAGGTGAAGCCAAATTAGTTGCTTGCTGACCCCTTGACAAAGACAGGAAGAATGGAGAGTAAGGCTGTTGTGTCTGTTTTTGTTTTGTCTATACTCAGGGTTTTTGTTTGTTTTACTTTTACTCAGTTATTGGATTAGAATTACTAAATCGGGTGTGACGCACCCCTTGATCCCAGCTACTTTGGAGGCTGATGCAGGAGGAATGCAGATGCAGGTCTCCCTGGTTGACTTAACTTGGAGACCTTGTCTTAAAATAAGAAGGCTGGGATGTAGCTCAGTGGCAGAGCACTTGCCTATTAGCATGCACTAGGCCCTGGGTTCAGTCTTAGCACTGGGGAAGTAAAACTGCTGGGGCAAATTCCCCAGGAGTCTGTTACAGACGCCAAAGAGTTCCTGAGCTCCACGTCTTTGTTCTTTTTGTTGACATTCCAACAACAAGCTTACAGATCTGGAAAGTTTTCATTTTGGATTTTTCTTTGTGAGTTTTAGAAAGTGTCTTGTTCTGTAGTACAGACTGGCCTGAAACTCACTACTGAAGCCCAAGCTGGCCCTGAGCTCATGGCAAGCATCTTCCCTCTTGAGGATGGTATCACAGACTTGAAGCACCACACCTGGGTCTGGAAACATCCATCTTTATTAACTGTATTTGATTCATTTGCTCTGTAGCTAGATTGCTAGTGATGTCTAGGCGTGAGATAGGTGGTACAACCCTTTCCACCTAAAGAAAACTGTAAGGACAGTAAGGACTTCCAGTTCATCTAGCCATTTTAAAAATGAATTCAGACCTAGGAAGGAACAGTCTTTTTCCTACCCTGTTCCCTTCATTCCCAGTGTATCAAAGATGCAAAGAGAATACCTGCTCTCGATTTCACGGAAGAAAAAGTGTTGCCTATGGCAACCACCAGACCACATGAGATTTACTGCTGCAGGTTCCCTGAGGTACCCTGGCATCCACCTTTGCAGGGATCTTCAGGGGAAAAGGCCACGGAGAACTGGCCTTTTGCTTCTCCAGAAACCACTTGTTTCTGACTTTCCTTTTCAAAAAAAAAATTTAAATGACATTTGTGTGCCTGTGTGTGTCTATGAATGTGCAGGTATATGGTCAGAGGACAACTCTCAGGAATCAGTTCTTCCTGCCATTGTGTGAGTACAGGGTATTGAGCCCAAGCCATCAGGTTTGGTGGCAAGCACCTTTCTCTGATAAGCTGTCTCAGTGGCTTGTTTTGGACTTTTCTTAGGTAGTATAAGGGACTCTGAACAACATATTCACTAGGGACTGAGTTAAGTATTCTGTTTCCATTAAAACCCTAGGCCAAGGCAAAACACAAAGAAAGCTTGCATCCATCCATCTATCTATCTATCTATCTATCTATCTATCTATCTATCTATCTATCTATCTATATATCGGAAGTAGGAAGTGTTCTGGAAGTAGGAGTTGCCAGAACTACCTGCCAGGGAAACTTGCTGTCCTGCTCACAGCTTGACACTATGGTATCAAAATCCCTTAAGGAATTAACATTTTTGGATGTTTAATCTAAGACATATGAGGTACTGGGGAGGTGGTAGTATATGTCTTTAATCACAGCGCTTGGGAGGCAGAGGCAGATCTCTACGTTTGAAGTCAGCCTGGTCTACAGATAGAGTTCCAGGATGGCCAGAGCTACACAGAGAAACTCTGTCTCGGAGTTAAAAGAAAAAAAAAAAAAGGCAAGCAAGCAAACAAACAAAAAAGCAAATCTATGATGTAAGAAGTACCTTCCAACTGTAGACAGGCATGGTCACTGTATTAATCAGGGTTCTCCAGAGAAAAGAACCAAGGTGGATGTGGTGGTGCATACCTGTAATTCCAGCACTTGGGAGACTTGAGGCAGGAGGATCAGGAGTTCCATCCTCTGTTACATGTTGAACTGGAGGCTAGGCTGGGTTACACAAAACCCTGTTTAAAAGGGGGGAGCAGGAGAGATAGTTTAATGAATAAGAGCAAGCATGAGAACCTGAGTTTGGATCTCAGCACCCACTGAAAAAGCTGGGAGGGACTCTGAAGCGCCTGTAACTTTAGCACCATGTGGGGCTGAGACAGGAGGATTGCTGGGGCTTGCTGGCAGCCAACATAGTTCTAGGCTCAATGAAAGAACCTGTTTCAAGGGAAGAAGGTAGAGAATGACGGATCAGGACATCCCGTGTCTTTTCTGGTCTCCAAGCAAGTGTGCATTCACACACTCACATGCCCATATACTACATGGCCGCACTCACATATCCACACACAAATTTAAATGGGTGTGACGGGGGGAGGAGGAGAAAAACCAGAACCAGTGGGAAATATGCACATAGATTTAGGAATGATTGGCTCATGAGATTATAGAGATCACGTGCCACCTGATATCTGCAAACTAGAGGCCTGGGAGAGCTGGAATTGTAGTTCTAGGCCATGCATTGAAGGCTTTGAACCAGGAACACCATTATCCGAGGGCAGGCAGATAGAACAGTAAAGCTTAAGCAGACAAGACAAATACACCCTTCCTCTGCCTTTCTGCTCTCCTAACTGATTGCAACAAGTCCACATACAACAAAGGTAAATCTTCTTTCTCAGTCAGCTGACTTAAATGCTAATCCATTCGGAAACACATGGGCCAGTATGATAGCTCGGTGAGTAGAGGTGACTGCCACCAAACTCGACACCCTTAGTTCAATCCCCAGGACTTAAACGGTGGAAGGAGATAAGCAACTCTCATTTGGAAACACCTTTCTGATCACACATTTTGAAACAGTATTTTATCGGCTGTCTGGGCATTCCTTAGTGTGCCAACAAAGAAACCAACAAGATGGCTCAACAGGTAAAAGTGCTCTTTGTGAGAGCCTACTGACTTGCGTTAGTGCACCGGGACTCCTGTAAAAGCTAGATGCACTGGCATGCATCTGTAATCCCAGCACTCCTATAGGAAGTGAGAGGTGGAGACAGGAGAATAGCTGTCTGGAGTACACACCACAGTGGCTGAAACAAGTTAGGACTCTGCCTTAAAACACAGTGGAAAGGGAAGAATTGACTTCTGAAAAGCCATCCTTTGTCATACACATGGGTGCCATTGCATGTGGGTGCCTTCCAATTAATTAATCAATTAACTTTTAGAAAGAGGCTAAGAAGAGGTTAATTTAAAGATTTAGTTACTATCTTCTCCATGATGCCAGCGATTCCATCCTACTAACCTTTTAGTAATTTGAAATGACATTGTACCATGGGGACTTTTGTTCTTTTCTCTCTCAAATGGTTCTAGCAGTTCCATGGACTGTGCGACATGCTTCCTTCCCAAAATACCCATGGTACACAGTCAGGAGTTGCTGCTGCTCTGAGACACTCTGTTAGCACTGCTTTCTCTCATGCTATTTGGCAGAGTAGGTCCTGTTAGGGACTGTCACCACCCTGCTGGGAACAATGCACAATGCTATAGTCGGCTATTGTGCTATGATCCTCACTGGCTATTGGCCCCTCTGCAGGCTGGCACTACCACAACAATGCTCCTTCTCTCAGGGGCTCTGGGGCTCTCCCTCTTCTCCATTCTGGGTATCAGAGTCTATAGCAGGGTAGAAAAAATCTCTTTTACTCCTCTGACCAGTGAGCTTCAGGGATCCTCCTATCTCTGCCTCCACAACACTGGGATGACAGGTGCTTCCACCAGGTTTTGCTTCTACATAGGTGCTAGAGATCTATCTATCTATCTATCTATCTATCTAGTTTTTTGAGACTGGGTTTCTCTGTTTAGCCCTGGCTGTCCTGGAATTCACTCTGTAGACCAAGCTGGCCTCAAACTCACAGAGATCCACCTGCCTCTGCCTCCTGAGTGCAGGGATTAAAGCCATGTGCCACCACTACCCAGCTAGGTGCTAGGGACCTGACTCAGATTCTCATGTATTTTACACACTGAGCCATCTTCCCAGCCCAACCTTGAACTTCTAATATTCTTGCCTCTACCTCTCAAATGCTGGAATTGCAGATGTGAGCTACCACACACTGCTAATTTGGTTTTAGCTCCCACTATTTTTGATGCTCTGTGTAGAACAATGATGCCCTGTCTTTTGTGGAAACCCACTTAACTTCTTCCCATTATTTTTCTAGTCTGCCTCCTCTAGGGCTAGGGACGTAAGCTACACTAGCTCATTCTAGTTCTTTCCCCAATTCATACTTCCAACCCCACTCAGGAAGAGGCCTGATAGGTGGTTCTGAATAAATGGATGTGTAGCTGCATCTCTGGAGCTGTGAGACATCAGCCTTAGGAATAAAGAAATTTTGATCTTCCCCTCCAAGTTAGTCAGACACTAGGTAAACCCACAGCTCTGGAAAATAATTCAGCCTGAGACTGTCTCCAAAACAGAATGAAGGTGGCAGCCCCTAAGTTCTATCAACAAGTGATAGGCAGGCAAGAAAGAGAAGGCATGGCTATGGCTAGTGAAGTAGCTGAGCGGCTCTTAACCCTGAGGCACTCTTCACAGACTCCAGAGGTGGGAGTACTGGTTTCCCAGGAATTGTGGAATCAGTATATGGTCCATTAAGCCACTGCAGATGGCCACTGGTGGGTTGTACCTTTGAATGCTCTTGTTCAGGAAAGTTGCTGAATAAAAATGGAAAAAAGAGGGCTAGTCAAGACCCTGGGCAAGGTATTCCTTGACTGGAGCTTAGGCTGAGATTGTAAAGTTCCTCCATTTAGCATTAATACAATCAGGTACTTTCAACACAAAGATCTCAGTGGGCAAAGTCAAATCTGAATAACAATTGTTTCATCCATGGGTATTTGAGTAAGCAATTGCTGGTGCCCCAAACTAGCATTCTTTCTGTATTAAAGAAGGCTGGCTACTGCCCATCCACACCTATGAAGCTGGTCCCAACAGCTAAGGAAGGTGACCTTCTGGTAGTAGCTCTGGCTGTCAGATACAGCAGCTGTTCACAATTCACATTACTGCACAGAAGTGCATGTAGCTTTATACTATCTGACCATAAGTTTAAATATTCCACTACAGGTTAACATAGAAACTCACAAGTGCTCAAAGTGTAGAGACTATATGTCAGTGGAGTACTCATGCATGCATGCACACATACAAGAAGCCATCATGGTAGAAGGAGTCAACAAATTTTACTAGTCAGAAGTTGGAGAGGACCTCAGGAAAGCTGTCTTCTGGACATGACAGGACTACTGCACTCATGAGCTCACAGCAGCTGTGGTTGCCTGCACGAAATCAAGGCAGTCAGCATTCCAACATGGAGGGAGGAAGAGTTCATGAGCCTCCACCTCTAACAGAGGAGCTATTGAGAGTTGATGGTTTCTGGAGTGGGGAGAGGTGTGTGTAGCTCCTGGAAGGGCAACCACGCTTCAGTGAATGGCCCCACACTCAGAAGTATATGGACAGTCAAGAAGAAGAAAGGAGGAAGAGGAAGAGGAGGTGGGGAGGAGGAGGAAGAGGAGGAAGAGGAGACATGAAGTGAGCATGGCAGAGAAGTGAGGGTAGATTCAGGAAGAGTTAAGGGAGTGTGTGTGTGTGTGTGTGTGTGTGTGTGTGTGTGTGTGTGACATCCTGCATATGGTAGTCACGGGACAACATATGGGATCCATGGTATGGATGTATGGATCCTGGGAATTGAACTCATGTTGTTACACACAGTGACGAGACGAACACCCTGCCCTGCTGAACCATCTTGTTTTCCCAAAGTGGCTGCACCATTAACATCCCCACTGGAAATGCATGAGGGTTTCAATTTCTCCTCATCTTTGTTCACATTTATTATTTATTATACACCTTTTTTAGTCATCTTAATGAGATGCATTATTTCATGATACTTTTGATTTGTGCATTTTGTTTGTTTGTTTGTTTATAGTCAGGACTTACTGCAGTCCAGACTGGTTTCAAAGTCCTTTTGTAGCTGAAGATGACTTTGAGTTTCCAGTCCTCCTGCCTCCACCTCCCAGTGCTGAGATTACAGGCACACCCCACCAGCCCAAACATTTTGTAGGTTCTCTTTTTCACATTAAAAGAGGCCTGGAGAGGGCACTGGGCTCACTAAAACTGGAGGTAACAGATGGCTGTCCCTGACAGAGGTGCTAGGAACTGAACTCAGGCCTGACCACTCACCCTTCTACCCCCTCGCTCCCCATCCTTTAAATTTGAGCTATGGTATTTCTTTTTTTATTTTTTCAAAATTTATTTATTAAGAAATTGTTATTTCGAAGGGCGATGGTGGTGCATACCTTTAATTCCAGCAGAGGCAGGTGAATCTCTGTGAGTTTAAGACTAACCTGGTTTTACAGAGTGAGCTCCAGGACAGCCAGGGTTACCCAGAGAAACCCTGTCTCAAAAAAAAAAAAAAGAAAGAAAGAAAGAAAGAAATTTTATTTTACTGTTATGTGTATATGTATTTTGCCTGTATACATGACTGTGCACCACATCTGTGCCTAGTGCCTACAGAGCCCGATAGAGTGTATCAGATCTTGGACTAGTTACTCATGGTTGTAAGCTTCCTTGTTAGTTCTGGGAATTGGTCTTGGGTCCTCTGGGAGATCAGCCAGTGATCTTAACCACTAAGCCATCTTCCCAGCCCAAGATAGCATATTTCTTTTTTTTCTTTCTTCCTTCCTTCCTTCCTTCCTTCCTTCCTTCCTTCCTTCCTTCCTTCCTTCCTTCTTTCTTTCTTTTCTTTCTCTCTCTCTCTCTCTCTCTCTCCAAGATAGGGTTTCTCTGTTGTAACTCTGGTTGTCTGGAACTCACTCTGTAAACCAGGGTGGCTTTGAACTCAGAGATCCACCTGCTTCTGCCTCCCAAGTGCTGAGATCAAAGGCATGCACCATGACCACAGGGCTAGATGGCATATTTCTAATGTTGCCCCAGACTGGTCTGAAACTTGAGATCTTCCTGCCTGAGCAAGGAGTGCTGAGATTACAGGCATATGGCACCATATTTGGCTCTCTTTTTACTTTCTTGATGGTATCATTTTTGGTCCAAAAATTGTATTATTTATTATTTAATAATAAGATTATGAAGTCTGGTATGGTGGCATCTATAACCCTAGCACTCATGGGGCTAAGGCAGGAGAGCTCAAGTTTGAGAGCACCCGAGCTTTATGAAACTCTGTCCCTTCAAAATATAAAAAATAAATAAAGAAAATAAAAGTGAAAGCTGGATGAGGTGGCACATGCTTTAATTCCAGCACTCAGGAAATGAGTTTGAGGCCAGCTGCTCTACATAGCCAATTCCAGGTCAGTCACTGATGCATGTGAGAACTTCTCTCAAAAAAGAAAAATATCTTTAGTCATTGCTTTGGTCAAAGCTCTTACAGTAGGCCCAGGCAGGTGTTGCATACATGGATCAGTCATCATGTAGTACCCCAGATGTTATGTATCAATTTTATACAAATAAAAATGGGTCACTCATACCAATGTTCCAGTTTACCAAATTGAAACTAAGTTGCTACCTGACCTTCTGAGAACTCAGAAAAAGTAAAATTCGCAAACAGACCAGCTTGATAACAAACTTCTATTTGCCTTAATTCTTTTGAAAATGCTAACCTGATGTCAGCTGTCAGTTATATTTTTACTGTTCAGTATCCTTGTCAATACCGTACAAGGTAAATGGCTGAAATGACTAATTTGCTTGTTTTATTTTTGCTTTCTTCAGCCTTTTCTATGTATGCAACTAACCTCCTTGGCTTGGGTTATTGGAATACTTGTTCCATTTTATGAGGTGTAGTTCTCTTCGAAAATCAAAAATGAAAGTCATCAAGGAGAATTGAGATGGTTCAATAAGCTAAGGAGCTTGCCAGGCAAGTCTGGCAACCTGAGTTTGGTCCCTGTAACTCACCAAAAGGAAGGAAAAAACACAACGGTCTCTAACCTAGGGACAGACAGACACATCCACACAAACACACAGAGATACATTAAAAATAAAAGTAATTAAGATTTTAAAAATGAAATCTGTATTATTATTATTGTTGTTGTTATTATTATTATTATTTATTGGGCTGAGGAGGTGGCTGAGATGGTAAAGTGCTTGCCAGGTAAGTATGAGGACTAGAGTTTGAATCACCAGACCCATGTAAGTATATGGTGACATGGTAACCGTCTTTAATCCCAGGGTTTGGAGAGAAAGTAATCTTTCCAGCCCAAGCTGACTATCTGGATTGTGGAGCTCCAGGTTCAAGTGAGAGAGACCCTGTCTCTATATGTTAGTGTAGGGTAAAGAGCAATTGAGGAGGACACCCAATGCCAAGCTCTGGCCTCCACATGTGGACATGCACATGCAAAAAAAAAATTTATTTAATGATTTTGACTTTTGGCAATGGTAATTTATTTAATCTTTCCAACAATCCTTGGGAAGATTACAGTCAATGTGTCTATTCTATAGTTGAAGACTGAGGTCCAGAGAAGTTAGCTAATTTTCTCAAGCTTACACAGATAATGCATTGGGGAGCCAGAATCTGAACCCAGTTAAATTTGTTCTGAAGTGACAAAATGCTTGAGATACTGAGAAAGGAAAAACATGAATTGAGTTGAATTGTACCTTGAAGGAGAAGCAAAATTTCAAACAATGAAAGTTCAGGAGTAAGATGTGAATACACTCTGCTAAGATGCATCAAGCTGTGCTGGGCAGGAAAAGATGGATCAAGCTGGTAGAGGAAAACGGAAAGCCAAGAAGTTGGTTGGGGCCTGGCTGCAGAGGAATGTGAGTTAGCTGCTTTGACACTTTGGACTCTACCAAACAAGGAAGCCACAATTGGTGTTTGGAAGTCAGTGGAAGAAATCTTAGTTGTTAAGGTTGGTACAAGGGGCTGGAGAGATGGCTCAGTGGTTCAGAGCACTGGCTGTTCTTCCAGAGGACCTGGTTTCAATTCCCAGCACCTGCATGGCAGCTCACAGCCGTCTGTAACTCCAGTTCCAGGGAATCTGACACTCTAAAACTAACGCATATAAACTAAAAGTTATTTTTAAAAAAGGTTGATATAAAATGTGAGGCTTGTACCTGTTCTGTGGTAGCTCACAGCTTTTTAATCCCAGCACTCTGGAGGCAGAGGCAGGAGGATCTCTATGAGTTCTTGGCCAGCCTGGTCTACAAAGAGAAGCCCTCTTTGTCTCAAACAATAAACAAAACAAACAAAACAAGATAAAACAAAAACCCAAAACAAAACAAAAACAAAAGAGCCAGGTGGGAGGGTTCCCAGCTATAATCCCAGAGCGAGAAAGGCTGAAGAAAGAGTGCTCTGAGCTCCACACTGCCTAGGCCACAAAGTGAACAGGAATAAGAAATAAAAGGAAATGGTAAATGCTGGAGAGATGTACACGTTCCATCTCTAGGAAATCTGATGTCCTCTTCTGGCCTCCACAGGCGTGTGTGTATGTGCATGCACGTGTGTACACACATACACGTACACACACCATAAAAAAAAACCCCAAACCTTGAGCTGGGTGGTGGTGGTGCACATCTTTAATCCCAGCACTTAGGAGGCAGAGACAGATGGATCTTTGTGAGTTCTAGGACAGCCAGGACTACACAGAGAAACCCTGGACTCAGAGCTTTACCAATGCACTGAACTATATCCCCAAGACTGTATTTTTTTTAAAATAAAGATCTCACTATGTAGCCCTAGCTGTCCTGGGCCCCACTGTAGACCATGCTGGCCTCAAATTAAAAGATTCCTCTGCTTCTGCCTCCTGAGTGCTGGAATTAAAGGGGTGTACCCCCATGCTCCCTGAACTCAGGTTCTTATGCTTCCGTGGCAACAGCTTTACCAGTTATCCATCTCCCTAGTCCCCGTGTATTTTCTGGCCTTAAAGAAATTATGCTTCCTGGAGCCAACTTCCATTTGGATTTCAACTTTCTGGCTCTGGTGGTGGCTTGTGGTTTTCAATTACTTTAAGTTCAAACAGAAAGAACCAGAGGGCTCTTATAAAACGGAACATGGCAAAATGTACTTTAGGCTTTTACCAGCAGGTGTCTCTGCAGACAAGGAAGAGGGTTCCTTTGTTTTTGTTTTTTGTTTTCTTTTTGAGTTTCACTGGGGCCTGAAATGAAGCAAAGAGCTCCTATAGAAAGAAGCCAGTGTGCTTGGTCATTAGCTGGAAAGGGTGGTAGAAAACCTCAGTAACAGCTGCTCAGTGCAAGAAGCAGATCATCAGTCAGGCAAAGGTTTGAACAGGAACACTTACAACCCAGAGGCAATTCCTAAGGCAGGTACTACCAGAGACGTTTTGGCTAGGAGAGAGGTGAGGAGAGCTAAGTGCAGAGCCAGAGACACAAAGGAAAATTTCCAAATATGCCTTTATTTTCTGTGAAATGTTCTGATTTCCTAGAATCTTAGGTATGCTTTTATATTTAAGAAAAAGAAAAGGATCTAAACATGCAAGACTCTATTGGGCATGGTGGCACACACCTGTGATCCCAAGCACTGGGAAGGTAGAGGCAAGAGGATTAGAAGGTTAAGGTCATCTTGGCTACAAAGCAAGTTCAAGGCGAGTTATGTAAGACCTCTCCGAAAAACCAACCAACCAACCCTCCAAGAGGCCTAGGGACGTGGCTCATTCAGCAAAATACTTGATATGCAAGAATACCAATCAGACCTGAGTTTGATCCTGTAGAACCCACTTGGCAGTACACAGCTGGAATCTCAATTCTCGGGGAGCATATCCATGGCTTGTTGGACAGCTAATCTAGCTGAATCAGCAAGCTCCTGGTTTGGCAGGGAACCCTATTTCACACAATAAGGCAGAGGGATAGATAGAGCAAGATACATGACAATCTCTGGCCTCCAGACATAAGTACATGCACTCAAGCATGTGCGTGCGCACGCACACATACACACACACACAAAACTAACCAAAAAAAAAAAAAAACAACAACAGCAAAATCGATATGCCCAAATCTTGCCAGGATTAGTAGCACAAGCTTACACTTCTCAATTTCAAGAGGAGAATAAGTCTGATGCTAGCCTTGGGTCTATACCAAAATCCTGTCTCAAAAAGCCAAAACCAAGTCCTGGGTTGTTGCAGAAGCTTAGTTTTAGGTTTAAAATTATTGTTTTGTGCACCACTGGGAAAAGGGCTGTCTAGGCCTTGCCATTTGTATTGTCTGCAGGTGTTGACTTTATGTGGCAGATGTTTGATTGCTCATGATCTGCAGGTGCTATCAATAGAATACCTGAGGCATTCTGTATCAATAAAAACCTCTGAGATGGGATGTTCAGGATTTCACTGTCCAGAGGATTAGAAGGTTAAGGTCATCTTGGCTACAAAGCAAGTTCAAGGCAAAGCAAGTTCAACTATCATGTCACTGGCCATGATAGTTGTTCTTGGCTGAGGTCTGGCAGGATTTGCACCTATGAAAACATCTTCACTGTGAGTCTACACAGAAGGTTGTTGTTACACTGGGTGGCAGTGCACACCTTTAACCCCAGCACACTAGAGACAAAGGCAGGAGGATCTCTGTGAGCTCAAGGCCAACCTAGTCTACAAAGCCACTTCTAGGTTAGCCAGGACTACACAGTAAGACCTTATTTCAAAAAAAAAAAACAAGAAAAAAGTCCAAACAAAATAAAAAATGTTGAAATATTAATAGTTTTTAAGTAGTACTCTTTTCATTTGGGTAAAAGAGAATTTCAAGGGGGAAAAAGGTATTTTTTTTTCTAATTTTTAATTTTTTTGAGACAGGGTCTCACTATGCAGCTCTGGCTGTTCTAGAACTCACTCTGTAGACCAGAGTGGCCTCAAACTCACAGAGATCTACCTGCCTCTGTCTCCCAAGTTCCAGGATTAAAGGTGTGAGCCAGTATACTTGGCTAAAAAATGTTTTATAGCATAAATATTTGATATTTTATAATATTATATATATACTATATAAAAGTTGGGAGCTACAGTGTGTATGTCATCAGGGAAACTGCTTTTGCATGAGTAAGGGCCTGGATATACCTTCATCACTGGAGAAACAATCATCAACGAAGAAACCGCCAAATGTTTGTCTATTTATTAGAGGAAGATACTGGGCCTGAATACTAATCCAGTCACATGTAAACATGTAGAAAACCAGTGGGCACAGGAGTGCGTAAATCCACCTGTTCTGGAAGTTGAAGCAGGACTGCTTGAACCTTGGGCAGGAGATGGGAGCAGGGGAAGGAGGGAGATTGAAAGGTTAGGTGACAGTGGCGCATGCCTTTAATCCCAGTACTCAGGAGGGAGAGGCAGGCAGATCTCCAAGTTTGGGGCCAGCCTAATCTACATAGAGAGTTCCAGGACAGCCAGTACTACATAGTGAAACTTTGTCTCAAAGGGGGAAAAAAAAAGGTGGTGGTGGTGGTGGTGGTAGTTGGGGGCTAGATAGATGGTTCACAATAAAAACATCAAGAAATAAAGGGGGGGTTGACTCAAGTTGTCCTCTGAACCTCCGCATGTGTGCTATAGAATGTGTGTGCCTCCCAATACATCACACAAACAATAATACACACACAATAAAAATAATAGCAGCTGTAGTAGAAGAAAAGAAAATCTTTTTTTAGAAGGCCTATACAGGTCGGTGGTGTCCCAGCACTTGGGAGGCAGAGGCAGGCAGATCTCATGAGTTGGAGGCCAGCCTGGTCTACAGAGTGAGTTCCAGGACAGCCAGAGTTACAACAGAGAAACCTTGTCTTGAACTCCCTCCACCCCCAATAAAAAAGAACCTAAAAGGCTTAAAGATATTTGGGTTAAAGATATTTCAGGATGATTTAAAGGATATTTAGTAAGTATACACAATTCTTCAATCAGATCTTAGTGCATGAAAAAAAAAAAAAGGGAAAGTTTCGTTTTGAGGGCATCACAGCTTGAGACAACTCAAAGTCAATCCTTGATGGGAATCTTATTTATCTCCTTTCAGGCCCCACCCTGCGGTATTTTATGGCTGGAGACCAGGTTGTTATTTTTGGCTGTTTAGACCTGTTTCTCAACAGCCAGAGGAATATGCAAATCTGACTAGGTTGACCTGGGATTGAAGAGGAGGTAAAAGCCACACAGCTGAGCTGGTGAAACAAAAGACAGCTCCAGCATAGAGAAGCCTCACATTCAGACACCTTCCCAGACATCAGGTCATTTGGAGTTTTCAGACAGTGTGGTCCACAGTGTCCCAGTTCCTATGTGCTGGCAGAATTAGAATCAGGCAGTAAGTTTCTTGTTTCAAAATTAGCAGAGTAAAAACACTCAGCAATACTGTCTTTGGTATACAGACTTTCTGGATAAAGTGTACACGTCACATATCTGTCCCTTTGTCAGCTATTTCCAGACATGTTCAGAGGCTGGACTTTCCTTAAGATCTCAGAGCTCTGAAAATCCATGAGGTAAAATAGTAAGGATACAGTTTTCTTTCCAGTTGCTGGTATAGAGGCTAAGTGCACTTTTAAAAATGGCCAAGCATGCTAGGTTTATACTGAATTCTAGGCCAACCAGGGCTACATAGCAAGACCCCATCTACAAACAGACAAACAAACCTGTAATTGCAGCACAGAGGAGGCTGGGACAGAAGGATAGTGAATTTAAGACTAACCTAGACTACAAAGTAAGATCCTATCTCAAGTCAGGCAGTTGGTGGTGAATGCTTTAAATCCCAGCACTCAGGAGGCAGAGGCAGGCGCATCTACAGAGTGAGTTCCAGGACAGCAGAGAGAAACCTTGTCTCCAAAAAACAAAAACAAAAACAACAACAAAAAAAGATCCTATCTCAAAAACACCAAAGAGACACCTAAAAAGGCTCAGCTCTTGCAGAGCACTTGGGTTTGGTCCCTAGCACTCTCATGGTGGTGGCTCACAACCATCTGTAAGCCCATAAGTGGGCCCCAGGGGACCCAATGCCCTTTTCTAGCCTCTGTAGGCATGTGATAATATATATACTTGCAGGCAAAATATTCATATGCATAACATTTTTAAAATAAAAATTTCCTATTTTTGAGACAGGGTGTTGCTGTATAGCCTAGACTGGCCTTGAACTTGTGGCAACCCTCCTGGTCTTAGCTTCCCAAGTGCTCAGATTACGGACAATACCTGGCATAGGTCCTCAGATTTTGTATCATTTATAGATGTACGAATGCTTTTCTTTTCTTTTTGTGATGCTATGAATTGTATTTAGGGTCTCATACATGTTAGGCAAGCACTCCACCACAGAGTTATATTCCCAGCCCCCAATCTTTTAAATTACATTTATTTATTTGTTTGTTTATTATTTATATCTGTGTGTGTATGTGTGTGTATGTGTGTGTGTGTGTCCCTGTGCATGCCATGGTACATGTAGAAGTCACAGAACTGGCAGGAGTTGGTTCTCTCCTTCCACCATATGGAACCCAGGGGTCAAATGGAGGTCATCAAGCTTGGCAGCAAGCACCTTACCCCTGACCCATCTTGATGCTCCCCCTTTATGATTTTATTATTATGTGTATGTGTGTACACTTGTGCACGTGAGCACATGCTTGGGAGTGTATGTATGCCCTAGTGTATATATACCATGGCACAGCAGGGAGGTCAGAAGACAAATTTTAGGAGTTGGTCCTCTCCTTTCACCCTGCTGAGGCAGTTCGTCTCTTGTTTCTATTATAATCTGTCCTCCATGTTAACTGGCCTTTGAGCTTATAGGTGACTCTCTTATCTCCATCTATTATTTCACTTAGGTGTGCTGGGATTACAGATTCATGCCACCACATCTGGTCCGTTTACATGGGTCACTGGTATGGAACTCTGGTCATGAGGTTAGCATGGCATGAACTTTTACCCGTTGAGCTGATGAGCCATCTCACAGGTCTCTGTTCTATCATCTCCATCAAGAATAACTTGGTTTGGGCTTTCTAGGTTTTGGCAAACAGAACAACATCACACTGGGGAAAGGTTAATTTTTGTCTATGTAATGTACCTTTGCTTTTTCAGAAATAAGTAGTTGCATATGGTGGCTGATTGTGGCCATTTCTTTACCCTACTATTAAATGCCATGTCTCTGAGATTTCAGCAACCTAAGTCAGTCCTCTGCAAAGGGCAGGGACACACCTACTGGGACAATTCATGTAGGCAGTGATGCTCTTTCCTAGGGAACCGCACGCCTCCTGTGGGGTGTTTTATAAATGAAGCCATCACAGGCTGCTCACTGAGCCATGTTGTCTGCTGCTTTCACTCTGAAAGCTTCAGCTGCTCTTCTGTCTTGCTTTTACAAGCCTCCACCTCCTCTTCTCCAATGCTGTTTTAATCAATGTTCAATTGCTACAACAAATATAGGACACTCAGCTTCTAAAGAAAAAGGTTTCTTTTGGCCCCATTTTTTTTGGGCCTGTGTCAAGGAAGCACACTATGGAGGAAGCATGTGGCAGAGTAAAACTGTTCATTCACTTTATGGCCAGGAAGCAAAACAGAGAGAGAGGGAGGCCAACTTCCTGATCCCACAATTCCTTCTAAGGACATGCCCCCAGTCACCTAAAGATCTCCCATCAGGTTTCCACAACCTCCCAATAATGCCAAGTTGGGGACCAAGCCTTTAACATATGAGCCTTTGGGGTGCATTCAAAATGGAAACTATTATACTAAGTCAAATGTTAGTTCAGTCACCCTGACTCTGAGAAACACTGGCTTCCTCTTCATAAGGATTATGGCAACTTGGGAAAGACCACAGACTCCAGAAGCTACCTGAGTTTGATTCCCAGTTCTACCACTTTCTTGCTCTGTGACACTGGACAACCCCCTTAATCTCTGCATTTCTCATTTTCCTTATCTGTAGAATGGGGCTAATAATATAATGTTCCTCCACAGGTTGTTGTCAGTCCTTTTTAAAAATTATTATTATTTTGAGACAGGGTTCTCTGTGTAGTCTTGGCTGTCCTGGAACTCACTTTGTAGACCAGGGTGGTCTCAGATTCAGAGATCTGCCTGTCTCCGCCTCCTGAGTACTAGGATTAAAGGCATGTGCCACCATGCACAGCTTACTTACTGTGAATCTTAAGTGATTTCATGTGTACGCTGTGCAGTACAGTACTTGGAAAATTGTTGTTATTTTTGTGGTGCTGGGGACTGAACACAGGTCTCTGAGCATATCAAGCATATGTTCTACTTTGGCAATACCCCTAGTCCCCCAATCATTAGTATTACAGGTGATTTACTTGCCGATATTAACTCAGTCCTTGGTACTCGATATTCTTCATCTAAACTAGTTTTCTTTTTCTTTGGTCACCTTTGATGAATTTGTTCACTACTTCAATTTTACGTTTTCTTCTCACCCAGCAAGTCTTTATCTGGATATCAATCGATCATACCACCTTCTGGCCCCATCCCCAAAAGGCAAGAAATATACATGACACAATACCTGGCTATTCTATACTCACTGCTAGGGAACCGGTGGGATAGGTTTGGGAATTAAATCTTTGGGAATTAAAGCAATGCTTTGAGAGGGGGATGGGAAGGGTGAAAGAGTGAGATTATGAATAGTCTGGAGATGCAGCTCAGTTGGCTGAGTGATTGCATGGTAGTAGATGCGCAAAGTTCTGAGTTTGGTCCCCAGCACCACATAAAACAGACATGTCAGTCAGCGCACACCTTCAATCCCAGCATTAGTGGGGGCAGAGGCAGGTGAGTTCAAGGCCAGCCTTGTCTACATATCCACTATCCAGTTCCAAGATGAAGAGACACTGTCTCAGAAGAGAGAGAGAGGTGGGGGAGGGGAGAGGAGGGGAGAAACTTTGCTCAAAACAAATTTTCAAATTACAGTCAGGAGTGGAAGACACTCCGTGGGTGTACAGCCACGGACAAGAGTGGTTTCAGCACTAACCCTAAGGTTTCAAGACAGAAAGACTGCTTCTCTTCACCAGCAGAGCTCCCTCCCCAGATGGTAAAATTCAATCACCCACAGATGGTAAAACTCAATCTGAGATCCAGCTCCAAAGTTATTGGCCTTTTCCGAGGCAGGTAAGGGCTATGAAGAGGTAAGGTGGCTGGCCACACCCCATCATTCATCTGAGATTGAGTGATCTCATTTAGGCAGCCTAAGAATCAAGGTCCACTGCATCCCTGTCCTTATTTGCTTGTAAAGGAGCCAATTAGTGTTAATTGTGTTGGCAATTTGAAACAGCCACCAGGGAACTGATCCAAGGCAATTGTGGGATGACCCCTCTGTCCCAGCCCGGTCCCAGCCATTACTCATGTCAGATGGGGGAATCAGAGCATTAGGAAATGTTCTTTGGTCAGAGATAGAGAGTAAGCATGTATTTTCCTTCTCATGTACCCTGTGACCTGGATGTCAGTTTTTAATATTGGACAGGCAGTGACCTGACAATACTTCTATGCCATGGAGAGAGATACAGGTGTGGTAGAACAGGACTGGATGCATGGAATACACTTTAACAGGAGAGTCTATAGCCTTCTCTCTTCCTTTCCTTACAGGCCAAAGGTTATCTCTCCTTTACAACCCAATTTCCTACTCCCACCAGAGGCAACTAAATCAATCTACTTAGTAAGGAAGGAGGAGGGGGAGGCTTGGAATAACCCAGGATGTGGAATGTCAGATAACAGGAGGGAAGAAAGGGGTATGAGTTTTATTGCTGGGGTTATTAATTTGATCACCTTTAACGTCCTTGGAGAGTCATTAGTAGGGATGGAATTTATATTACTTACTCATTTTGCTTAACGGATTGCTCATCTTTAAATATGACATGGCTCTAGAAGCAACATGCATCAGCACTTCACCAGTACTAACACAGCAACAGAAAAGGGGTGCAGAAATTCTGGAAAAACAAAACAAAACACAAAAACTGTCTGTGGAACTGTTCTGAGACAGAGGTGGCAGGAAGGAAAATGAAGTACCTTTCTGGCTCTCACCTACCCAGTGCCTGGAATGTGGGTCTGGGCTGGGTTCAACGCACTTGAATATGCAAACTCCAATTTTCCCACTCTTCTGTGTTCGATGACGATTAGATTGATTGTACAAGGTGAGCTGGGTTTCGTAAGAGTTTTGCTGAACAATTCCCCCGCCTTGCTAACAACTTGGTTACAGTTGCTTAAATACTGTAACTATTCCTGCCTCTGGCCGCAGGGCTAAAGTGGGACAAGGCTGGTATTTTTGGTGATGAGGAAATCCTTTTAAGGGAGGTTTGGTGGTGATTGAACTAGGACACAGGTCAGAGCAGGGATCCCATAAGCGAACCAGGGATGGTCGGGGGGTGGGGGGCTCTGGTTCTGGGGTCTCCGATCGCGTGTCCCTACCTCGCTAGGCACGGCAGAAGCTTAGAAGTTGCTGGAGACTCAGGACGTTTTCACTGCCTGTTCCCCAGAGGGGGGCAGTCGGGAGCCTGCGCTCAAGAACAGGGTCCCACGCGGGAAGGTCGAGCTCGACTGGTGAGGTCACGGTTGCCATGGCTCCGGGCAGTGACGCGCGTCCGCACATGACGCGCGGTTGCCATAGCGCTGGGCGCCCGGCGGCGCGGGAGCTCCGCCTCCCGGAGTGACGTCTGTCGGCACCCCCCTCTTTCGGCCCCCCCGCGCCCCCTCCCCCCCCGGCCGGCTCCCCGCGGCCCCGGAGGTTTCACTGCACAACAAGATGGCGGCGGCGGCGGCGGCGGCGAGCGGAGCTGGCGGGGTTGCCGTGGCCTCAGCAGGGGGAGCCGGGCCGGCCGGCCGCCTGCTGCCTCCGCCCGCCGCGGGGCCCCCGGCAGCCCCCGCCGCTGTGCCCCCGGCCGCCGGCCCGCCGCGTCCCTCAGCCCCGGCCTCCCGCGGGCCGATGCCCGCTCGCATCGGCTACTACGAGATCGACCGCACCATCGGCAAGGGCAACTTCGCTGTGGTCAAGCGGGCCACGCACCTCGTCACCAAGGCCAAGGTAGTGGCGCCTGGGACCGCGCGGCTGCCGGCTGCGCTGCCCGGGGGGCGTTGCAGGGCCAGGGGAGTCCGCTCGGGTTGAGGTCAGCAGTGGGGACCGGTGCGGCGGGAGAAGGCAGGGACCTCACAGCGAGGGGCACGGTGGGGGGGACGCGGAGGGACACCGGGAACTGAGAAGCTGAACACCGAAGGGGTCCTCGGGGCCGTGTGAGGGTCCTAGGGGGATGACTGGAAAGGAGGCGTTGGAACTCTCAGGGGGCCAGCGGACTGCACGCCAGGAAGACTCCGGAACCAGCAATTAGGAAACCATCAGATAATGAGGACAGGGGCATATGAAATGTGGACCACAGGAGGGGGGAGACTCTCAAACTGGCCGACTCAGGCTTCCCTGGATGGCTGGGGCAAGGACTGAGGGTGTGTGGTGCGTGCAAGTCACCAAGAGATAAGAAGGACCTGGAATCTATGACAGAGATAGGAATCCACGTTTGATCATTTAAGACTGATAGATGGTGTCAGTTGGAAGCCTGAGGGGCACACTTGAATATTGGAGGAGGGAGTGAAGAAAATGGGGAAATAAGGGGAAAAATGGAAGGGAATCATGAATAGATGTCCCAGGGGTCTAGGTTTCTGGCAGCACTAGCTAACCAAGGGTTAAACAATTTAGGGTAGATGCTTTGCTGGTTATTTTTAGTTGTCAGAGGGTCTGGAACTGTGGGCTTTCTAGAGCCCAAGGTGGGCTTTTCCGTTGGGAAGGGAACTGTGGGATCAACACCAGAGAATTACTCTCATTTGGGCCCTTTGGTTCCCAAGGGATTTGAGGAGCGGTAGTAGTGAAATTGGCCAAGGTCAATTAGGAACCTGTGTATGTAGACACATAAAATTCTCTTTTTAAGGAAACAGAGGAAGCACTTTTACATAGCCTTCTTTGAGTATCGAGGAATCCTTTAGTTCTGATGGAACCCACAAAGCTCATTTGAATTCCCAATTATTCTTTGCTCAATACTTCACTTGAATGGATACTTTTAATGTCGTCATTCATTATATTGAAAACAGTAGCTTTAGTTTTTTTTTCTCTTCTTTTCAGACTGACTAATGAAAAACCTTTATAGTTTCTGCAGCTTCCTACCCAGGCCACACCAGTTCCCCTCACCTCACCCTAGCCTCTGGTTACCATCACCTACCTTGTTTTGGCTTTTATGGCAGTCACTCCCTTCCAGAAGGAGAATGACTTATCTGGGCCTTGTCTTCTGCTTATTTGCAACCTGAAGTTCCTTCCTTTGCTTCTCTCTGTCGGAGACTTCAAGGGGCCCTTCTTCCTAGGGTGGCTGGGTGGGTGGCTGTGGAGGACTGATTGGTCAGTTTCACTTCCTCTGGTGGGACCCCTTCAAGCCTTTTTTTGGTCAGTTTTTATCAGAGGGGCCTCAAGTCTTCAGAACCTGGAGACATACTCAAGTGCGCCTCTCCTGTTGCAATTCTCAGACCTGCAGCTGGAGCTGGAGCCTGCTCCTCCTTACCCCTCATGTGTGGAGTCCTGTTTACTGTTGGCCAAGCCAAATTTGTGTTTACAAACAATATGCCTTGTTCCTTGTCCCTCTACTTCCCCTTCTGCTTCTGTGATTACTTTGCTCTGACCTCTGAGAAATGGACTCCACAAACATAATTGGTTGTCTGGCTATGTTCTCTGTGATTTAAGGAATTTTGAATCTTCCAGCTCTTAGATATACCAAAATATTGATTAAAAAAAATCTATGACAGGCTGGGTTGAGTGTTTTATAAATGTAATTGCAAACAGTTGATTCTTGGCTTTATATATAAAAAGGACATTTCTGTCTTCAGTAGTCAGCATAGCCAGTGCCTAATTATGGTTGGTCTGGCTGCTTTCTAGTGCGTGCGTGTGTGTGTGTGTGTGTGTGTGTGTGTGTGTGTGTGTTTCAGTTTTTCTCTGAGACCTTAGTATCCTGTGGGACTGTAGCCTTTACAGCATTGGCTTGTTTATAGACGGGTGTCACTGTTTATGTTGGTTTTTATCTTTGATCGTTTGTGGTGTGCAGTTATGCAATTCCTATGTATGGAAATATTCAGACTTGAATGAGGCTGAAACGGCTGGGACAATGAGTTGCATGTGTGGAAGAGACCACACCAGCATTTGTGCTTCTGTAGCAGCATGCAGTTTCCTAGCTCCAGTTCCAAGCGCCCTATCTTTTTGCTACTTAAGTGACTCTGGCGACATGAGTGAAGCTCAATTCACAAGGAGCTGTCATGTGCTCAGGGTTGAACCATGGGTATATTTTGGCCTGCTTCCTGCTTATCTGGATTCATTTTGGAAGGGGTCCTTCATCACTGACAGCTGAGATGTGCCCAGCAGCTGCTGACATACAGTATGTTGGCCTATTAAGGCCATGGTTTGGTTATATAACGGCAGGGAAGGTGCCTAGGTACTAGAAGTTGCGGAGCTGCTGCGTCTGTTGTTCAGGAAGATGGACTTTTCTCCTCACGTCCTGCAGTGTTTATCTTGGGCAGTCAGGTCAAATGGAGGCAGACAGTTGTTTTTCTCCTCCATCTCTTTTTATAATAGGTTATTATTTTTTCTTTTTCAAAGGTGTATTTTTTCCCTTCCTTTCTCCTTTTGTGTCACTGAATGGTCTGAACTTTTTTTATTCTAATTGTGTATAAAAATCGGATGCAGGTAATTCAGATGGTGCCTGTGTTGGCAGAAGGAGGTGAGGCAATAGGCATTTTCTGTACATCAGAGAACTATTTATGACCCCCTCTTCCTACGTGACCCATTCCAAGGACTAGGAAGCTAAAGCAAACTTCATTTATTGACTAAGCTACTGCACTCTGTCCAACAATAAGCGAAGCTGGCCCCTGTCCAAAGTCTGTTAACTCAAACTTCCCAGGTTAGGACCCAGGGCGAATCAACTACCGTAGAAAGAAGGAGCTCGCTTTCTTTTTGGTTGTTGGGTATCTTCGCAGCATTGCTTCCAGGAGCTGAGACTTGATGTTGGTAATACTGCAGTGCTTCAAGCATCACTGCAGAAGGGCTCATGGGAGCGACAGGCTTTGGTCATCAGCTCACCCTGCTTTGATTCTTTTCCCCCTGTTTTTGAGACACATAGCCCAAGGTTCTCTGTTATGTTGGCAGAATACCATAAAGTATTGAGTTTTTGTTTTTAAATAGATTTTTCCCCCTCTCTGATTACTTTTAGTCTGTTTCCTGTGCCTAATCGTACCTTCAAGCTAGTTGGATGAACAGAACAATGAATAGCTACATTCTGTGTGTATTTTAAAAAACTCCACATGACCGGGAAAGCTTTTGGCCAAATATTTGTAAGCTGTTATTTCAGCACATATCCATCAGTCAGTTGCCTGTCACTGGTTTGTGGTGAAAGCTTCAGCTTTGCCTAAAACTGCCTGGTTTGAATCCTCTGCTGTTTAATACTGGGGCAGTGCAGGGCCCTGAATACTGGCTAAACCTCTCAGTGCTTGGATTTCTTCATCTACCATGGGATGACAGTAGCACTCACCTCACAAGTCTGAAGACTGGGAAGATTAACTGCTATGCGTAATGCTACCATGCAGTGTTTGGCACTTAGGAAATAGGTAAGAAATGTCATCATTCTCACTGGGCGCTGCAGTCAGTAAGATGAGTAACACTGGCTAGTCCCCGTTTTGCATTTACACCCTATGAAGAGCTCTTGACCGCAAGAGCCATTGGTTCTGGATAGGTAGACACAAGCCAAATGTTATGCTTTCAGACAAGAAAAAACAAAACAAAACAAAAACCAATTTGCTACTATTTCAAGTGCCATTTCGCAATTCTGTAGTGTAATATTGTGTGGTCCAAGCTGGTCTGAAACTCTTGGTGGCCCTCTTGCCTTGGAACTCCTTGTATTGGGAGTGGGCATGGTCCACCACACAGGGCTATGAAATTGTCATTTAGGACAGTTTTTCATTAAACTTCATTTTATTTTATTTATTTTTAATTTCTTCTTTTAAAACAAGAGATTTATCAAATAAAAACATTGGCTTTTGCTTTGGGCCATCTCAAAATATTTATTAGCAGTGCTGGGGATTGAACTCGGGCTTCTCACATTACACAAGTTTTGCACCACTGAACTATATCCTCAACCCTTTTTTTTCTTTTTGGTGGTGGTGGTTTTGTTTTTACCCCATATTCTTTCTGGCCTGGAGCTCACTGTAGCCCACAGAGGCCTTGAAACCTCTTTCCTACTTCAGTTTCTTCATGTGTTGGGTTATGGGTATGCTACCACACCTGGCTTTTTCTTTTCTTACTTTTAAAATTATTTTCAAATTAACTAATTAATTTAACATGTACTGGTGTTTTGTTGGCATGGTGGCCTCTGCACCACTTGCAGCTGATGTCCCTGGAGGCCAGAAAAAGACATGGGATCCCCTGGAATTGTAAGCCGCCAGCATCCAGTGCTCATAATCACTAAGCTGTCTCTCCAACCCCATATTATTATTTTTGGCTTTTTGAGGCAGGGCCTCCAGTCAACCATCCTTCTATCTTTTCTGGTGTGCTAGGATTTCATGCAGCCTCTCATGTGGCTCAAATTTTCTTTTTTTCTTTTTGTAACTAATTTTTGTCAAACTGATGATGGAATTTTTTTTTTTTGCATGCAATCTTTTCTTCAGAGATTCACTTATACTTTGTGAAAAATATGGAAAATGTTCCTATACCTTTGCAGTTGGGTGTAGTGGCACATCCCTGTAATCTCAGCACTTGTGAGGCTGAGGCAGGAGGATCATAAGTTTGAATCAAGTTCAAGGCCAGTTTGAGTTTCATAGTGAGACCTTGTCACAGAGAAACAAACAAATTCAGAATACCCCCCAACTCTATCCACCACCCCAAAACAAAATGATTTGCACTTTGTATGTATGTATACAGTGTGCTACTTAGTAGGGTTAGCTTTGTGGCATGCCTCTACCGCCCAGAGTTGGGCATCCAACCCAAGACCTCATGTTTATCAGGCTGTGTTCTACCACTGAGGCTGTATCTTTAGTTTAGGATTTTAAAATTTAAATGTATCACAGAGAAACATTTTTGTCCTAAGTTCCAATTCTAGAAACTATCAGCAGACACGTTTGTGAAGGGTGTGTTACTGCAAACTCAGTTCATGAGAACTCAGAGTAGACTAAAAGCCTGACTTTTGCCTTTAAAGAACTGTTTAACGAAGTAGATGAGCTCACGTGTGTGCCCTTTAGAAAGTGGGAACACAGTCTCTAGTGAGAAGAAAGAAAGAAATTGAAAGCAGCTTTTGCATCCTATACGTTAGGGATGACTGGCAAGGATGACTAAGTTCATTTTGGTCTCCTTGTCATGGGGTTACGCCTTTGCTTGAACTTTCATAAGGCACTAAGGCCAATTAGAATTAAACTTCCCAGAGTCAGAACACCAGTATTCTACTTTCAGCATCAAAGATGTTTATTTTAACATTCTGACTTTGGTGCCAACTCCCTAGAAAGTCATAGATCTGGCTCAAGCCAGAGGTGCCAGACCAGTTGTCTCTGGGCCAGAAGTGCTGTTTCGTTTTCCAAGCATCAGTCTGGCTAGTGTTTTTTTGGTGCATGGCATAAAAGAGCATAAAATCAATGCTTTGAAAATAAAAAGAAATGTTTTTTATTCACAAGAGGCTCTGAAATTGTAAAAGGTACGTAAGACATCTCTGTTATGAATGGATTGTCCCCATACCCATTCATCCATGCAGGTTGTTTAATGGATAATAGTTTTGGAATATACTGCTCAGAAAGGGACTCACACACATACAAACACAAAAAACAAACCCACCTGCATCCTGAAACTTACTTTGATTTTTTTAAATTATTTTGAAACAAGGTCTTGCTATGTAGACTAGGCTGGCCTTGAACTCAGAGATCAGCTTGTCTCTCCTCGCCTTTACCGGCTATGTTGGGATTAAAGGCATACTTCACCACACCCAGCTAGAATTTACTTTCAAATAGATGGAGGTAGATAAGAGCCTTGCAAAACAACAAACCAAAAAAGTCCGTATCAAAGAGAAAATGAACGGGCTGGAGACGCTGCGAAGGATGCAGCTTCAGATAGGCCATGGAAAGCAAGATGGTACTTTAGCCGAGTCGTGAATGAGGAGGAAAATTCAACTTTGAAAGATTAAGAAGATAGAACATTGTAAGCAAATGGCAAGTGTGAAAACCCTGGGGCCAGAAAGGACCATCCAAAGGTTAGACCCAAGGCATGTGTCTAAGGCTTTAGTAGACTGAGAGTAGTAGGGATGGTAAGGGATAAGTTCAGACATGGAGACAGGCCAGATTATATGGGTCTTATAGGATACATTATAAAATTGGCTATGACCAGCAGGTTGACATCAGAGAGCAGCATAGCAGAACACAGATAAACTCTGGTTAGTTTGTATTCAAAAACCCATGCTGATTATTTTATGGCTAAGAGGAAAAATAAAAGCCTTGTCATGCCTATTTATTTATTTATTTATTTAGGCAGGGGAGATAGTCAAATTTAACAGCATAGATTCTTCCACTCTACTAGAGAGTGCCACACATTTTACACACTAAACACAATCAGCCAACAAATCCTTGTTGAATTTGTGTATAACATAGGTTTCTTGTGTTACTTTGTGGAGGGCATTCCTAGGGAACACAACTAGCTCTATTCTCAGGCTGCCTTTCATGAAGGAGATTCTCTTAGATGGCTATTCCTCATTGGTCAGGTCACTGTCAGTCACTGTGGATGGCACCATCTTACAGTTAGACGATACGTACCCTAGTGATACAGGTAAGGGTAGGAGAACTATTTATTCAGAGGTTTTTTTTTTCCTTTTTTTCCCCCCAAGACAGGGTTTCTCTGTTGTAACCCTGGCTGTCCTGAAACTCACTCTGTAGACAAGGCTGGCCTCATACTCACAGAGATCCACCTGCCTCTGCCTCCCAAGTTCTGGGAATAATGGAGTGTGCCACCACCGCCTGGTTTATCTAGAGTTTTTACTTTGGTTCTGATATACCTGGTCTCTATGTGACTGTCTCTCCAGGTGATTTCCTGGCCCCTTCTAATACAGAGTAACTCCCTTACTGGTATATTGGTAGAGTCAGAGGGTCCTATAAATGACTCATGATAGCACCTAGAGTTCAAAAATTATATATAGTCTGTTGGGCTTTGTCCTTGCATAATAAATCATTGCTAAATAAATAGCCAAGGCAATGGCATTGTGAAGCCTCAGGAGTCTGGCATGAATGATCTCGAAAGACCCGTGTTTAGATCTGTTGAGAGTGGAGTCCTGTCAGCTAGCTCTGAACTTTTGGATGAGCTATCATGGGTTATTTTAGTAAGTATTACAGTTTAGCAAGTGTGTGACCCATGGTAGACAAGGACTCTGTCACTAAGAATTAAGCTTTTCAAAGAGGTAGGAATCAGTTGGGTATGGGGACTCACACCTGCAATCCTAGCACTTTGCAGGTGGAGGTAAGAAGATTAGGAGTTCAAGGTCACCTTCTGCTGGACTACAAGCTAATCCAGACTACATGAGATTATGTCTAAAAGGGAAAAAAAAAAAAGTGGGAATCAGATTGTGAGTATTTCACCACACTTCCCAGAGAATCAATAGGAAGGAGAAGAGACCCCTTTCCTTCACTTTTTTCTTGAGAGATAGGTTCTTACTACATAGCCCTGTGTCATCATTAAGAACTAGTTCAGCTGGGCAGTGGTGGTACACGCCTTTAATCCCAGCACTTGCGGGAGGTAGAGGCAGGCGGATCTCTGTGGGTTCGAGGCCAGCATGGTTCCAGAGTAAGTTCCAGGACAACCAGAGTTAAAACAGAGAAACCCTGTCTTGGAAAAACAAATAAACAAATAAAATAAATAAATAAGAGAGCTGGTCAGTAGATACATACCCTGATGATATAGGTAAGGGCTAACAGACCATTTGTTTAGAGTTCCTCTCAATTTGGCTCTAATTTCTGGTCTGAGGGCTAGCTATACATGCTCACCACCACTGTCCTCACCTATCAGATGACAGCCCTACATACACATTCAGTATGTGGTCCAGGCTGGCCTGGGCTTGTAGTGACCTTCTTGCCTCTGCCTCCTGAGTACTGGGATAGGTGTGATCAGCATATCCAGTTTTTGGGTGCTGGGGACTGAATTCAAGGCTTCACACATGCTAGACGAGCACTCTACACACTGGCCTATATCACCCCCACCTCTTTTTTTTTTTGTTTGTTTTAAGACAGGGTCTAGCTATGTAGCTCAGGCTGGCCTTCAATTTTTGACAGACCTCAGGCACTCTTAAGTGCTAGAATTACAGGTGGGACACCACTCACATTTTATGAAAGCCTCAGGAGAGTCATTTATTGTTGATGCATTGGTATGAATTAATTAATTCATCCTATTCATTCCCCCCACCACCCATCCATCTAGTAAACTTTTTTTTTTTTTTTTAAAGACAGGTCTCTCTATCTAGCCAGAAACTTACTATGTAGACAAGACTGGCCTCCATCACAGAGATATGCCTGCCTTTGCCTCCTGAGTGCTGGAATTAAACTTTGCCACCACGACTAGCTATTAAACTTTAGAAAAATAGAATAGGGACTGTTGAGATGGCTCAGTGTAAAGTACTTGTGCAAGTGCGAGGACCTGAGTTTAGACCCCTAGCTCTTGGAGCATGGCAGTGTGGTGCCAGGAGCAGAGATGGGGCTCAATTACCAGCCGGTCCAGCCTAAATGCTGAGCTCCAGGTTCTGTGAGAAATGCTATCTCAAAAAGTAAGGTGGAGAGATGGCTTAGTAGTTGAGAGTGCTTCCTGCTCCTCTAGAGGGCCTGAGTTTGGCTCCCAGCGCCCACATCAGGTGATTCACAACTATCTATAGCTCCAGGGGATCTAATACTTTCTTCTGGCTTCCACAGGCCCCATCACACTTGTGGTGTGTGTTCACAGAGACACACATGCATAAATGCAAATAATAAAATATTTAAAAATTAAAAAAATTAAGGTAGAGAGTGATAGAAGACACCCAGTATTGGCTTCTGGTATTCCCACATGCATGCATGCATGCATTACTCCCCTCCATGCATGCATGTGTGCATTCATAGACCTGGATGATATATGGCAGAGAATTTAGAAGATGCAGAGGCAAACCCAGTGAGGTGAAGTCATCTGCTCACATCTTCACAGTTTATTTCTTTAAAAAAAGATTGTATTTTATTTCATTTACTTTGTGTATATAAGCTAGAAGACAACTTGTGGGAATTGGATCTTCTTTACCATATGGGTTCTGGGGCTGAAAGTTGGGTCATCAGGTTTGGCATCAGGTACCTTCCCATGCTGAGCCATCTTGCTGGCTCCTCTGCAGTTTCTTAGTGATGTTTCATAAACATTTATTTATAAGGATTTCTTGGATCAGTTTAAGGCTAGCTGCTGTTTATTTCCTGGCAGTGCTTCAACATCCTCGACATTTCTGAAAATCATTGTTTTTAAAATTGAAAAAGGCAAATATCTAACTTTTATTGTTTGATAGAATGGTACAGTTTAATAATTTAATATAATTATATACAGTGCTCAGTATAGTTTAAGTTTTCACTGAGTGGTTAAATATGTGGAAGGACTGCAGTGATGGCTCCATGGTTAAGAGCCTATACTTCCCTAATAGAGGACCAGGGTTCAGTTCTCAGCACTCATGTTGGACACCTTACAACCTTACAGCCTGTAACTCTAGCTCTAGGGGGATCTGACATCTCTGGCTGCTGTGGGCACCTGCACACATGTCTACATATGTCTGTCCTTCCCCCCCCAATATAATAAAAAATGAATCTTAAAAATAAGTGGAAAACATGAGTTGGTTTGTTATATTTAATTTTTTTAAGTTAAATTACATTTATGTTATGTGTGTGTGTACATATACATGTCATGTCCCAGTGTGCTAATGGAGGTCAGAGAACACCTTTTGGGTTAGAATCACCTTCTAACATGTGATCCTGGAGATGGGATGCAGGTTTGCAGACCTAGTTGCTAGCGCCCTTACTTGTTCAGCTGTGTCTCTGGTCCTGATTTTTTTTTGGGGGTGGGGCGGGGACTCTTTAGAGACAGCATCTCTCTAACTCTGGCTGTCCTGGAACTCACTCTGTAGACCAGGCTGGCCTCGAACCCACAGAGGTCCTCCTGCCTCTGCCTCCTGAGTGCAGGGATTAAAGGCTTGTGCCACCAGTACCTGGCCCTGGTATATTCTTAATAACTCTTAGACTACTTTTGGAGATAGTATCTTGCTATATTGCCCAGACTGTTCTTGAACTTATAGGCTCCTGTGATGCCCCTCTACCACCCTCCCCACCAGCTCCTGAAAGCTGGGACTATAGGCATAAGTCACCACTCCAGGCAAACTTCCTTGTTATATGATACTGTTTGTGATGTTAGGGATCAAACCCAGGGCCTTGTGAATGCTTGGTGAACACTACTGTAGAGCAACATCCCCAGCCTTATAAACCCCTTGTTTTAAATGGAAAATTCTTTCAAATCCAAGCCTCCTGGGGGCTACTTCTCTTAGTTTACACCCCAAATATGGTCATTATGGTCAGTTAAAGCCTTCAGCTTTCCCCTTCTGGTTTGAGGCTTCTCTTCCTTTGAAGACACCACGCTATCAAGCTGTGGACTTCTTGTTCATTGCGTTATACTCCGTGATCCAATTTAAAAAAAAAAAAAATTCCCTCAAATTTCCATCACTGGTTAGTGAGCTTCACGAGTTATTTTAATTGGTCTTAACATTTAATGGATTAATTCAACTAATATTCCTTGTGTCATCCGTATGGGAAAAGTAGCAGCCGTTGGTAGAAGTTAGATTTTATTCTTCTCAGGGTAGACAAGGAGTTAAGTTAAAGGAGCAGTTAAACCTAATGGAGGAAGGAAGAGAAGCCGAATTAGGCATGATAAATTCCTTTACCTCAACCTGTCTATTTTTGTTCATAAAATAACATTGTGCTCATGGAACAACTTTGGGAAAATTCAGGAAATTATGAAGAAGCAGATGGGAAAATGTCATCCATAATCCTGCTGCCAGAGGCAGTAGTTATTGATACTGTAAACTAACTACTCTTGGCAGCCTCTCTATCGAAAACTAGTTAGGGTCTTACTCATACTGTGTGCTCCTGCCTCTGTCACTGTACTGTCAGTGGGAGCGATTCATAAGCAGCTGTTAATGGCATGGAGTTTTGGTGATGTCACTCCTTTTTTTTTGAGCCCTTTTCACAATTTTAGGGTTTTCATTTCATAAATCTTCTGTGGCAATTACTTTGATATCTGAATCTTTGGCGTATTTTTGATCTTTTGCTTTAGATAGATTGTTAAAAGTGAAATTACTGGGCCAGAGAGCACACGTTTGTGGGACATCAGATACTTATATTGGCACACTGCTTTCCCAAAAGATTGCACCAGGGTTAGCCTCTCCAGTAATGGGTTCTCGAGAAGTCCCTCTGCCAGTCAGGGGCACTGTCTGTCTTTCTGTCCTGTCCCCTCTGCCTGTGTTGGCATGGGGCCTGTTCCTGCAGCCCCAGTGCCTCAGATGCAATACAGTTCAGAAGAGGGCTTATCAGCTGCTTCTAGAAGTTGCCTTTCCCTGAGCCAGACTTGTGTATCTAACCTTTCTCTTGCTGCTTGTGAGTTATGCTCTCGGTTCCTCTCACAAAGGAGCATAAACTGTACTGAAGAGACTATTGAAGGAGAAAGGGAGGTTCACAGAGGCTGTGTGTTGACCACCTAAACGTTTGTGTTCTTTTTACTTGTTTATTTACTTTTTTGTTGCTGTTTGTTTTTCGAGACAAGGTTTCTCTGTTGTAACCCTAGCTATCCTGGAACTTACTCTATAGACCAGACTGGCCTCGAATTTACAGAGATCCACCTGCCTCTGCCTCCCAAGTGCTGGGATTAAAGGCGTGTGCCACCACTGTCCAGCTATTTATTTGCTTTTTAGACAAGTTCTCATTATGTAGCCTAAGCTGACTCTAATCCCAAATTCTTCTGCCATAGCCTACACATATGGGCACTGTGTCCACCTTTGGTTAATATACTATTTTTTTTTATTACTCGTTTTGAATTAGGTATGAACAAAATCTGCACTTTGTCTTTGGTGTGCACCCTGCACCGTGTGTGTGCAGAGTTGGGGACCAAATCCGACCGCGCCTTGCATGTGCTAGGCAATTGCTCTACCACTGAGCTACATTCTCAGTCATTGGTGTCACTTAAATTAAAAAAAAAGTACTCAAAATATTTATTTTACTTGAATATATGCACAGGTACCAATAGAAGTAAGACGGGGCATCAGATCCCTTGGTCACAAGTGTTTGTAAGCTACCCAGTGTCGGTGCTGGGATCTGAACTCTGGTCCACTTAACCACTGAGACATCTTTCTAGTCCAAGTCCTTTTTTTTTTTTTTTTAAAGAAAACAAAACAAAAGCAAAAACAAAACAAAACAAAAAAACAACCCTGAAGGTTTCCCTGCCTTCTTTTCCCTTTGGAGTAGCATTAAGAAACACATTGACTAACATTTGACTGTAGGGCCAAGGGATTTTCTTTGCCTGGTTGGCATTTCTTCATCTTTCCATTAAGTACACCTAAAATGATTCCTAACTTTGCTTGTTTTTGAAGCAAAACAGGAACTTAAGGCATTGTTAAAGTGGTGTGAGTTAAATCCTTGATTTTCATGGTCTCTCTCCAGTCCCCTGCCCTCATCTCATCCATATCTAATTTGACTTTACCAAGTTTTTTTCAATTTGAATGCTTAGTTTTCACCGAACCATTTTCATTTTTTCTCCTCAGTTTTCACCAGTTTACTTGATATATTAAATCACATCACTATAATACCAAGAACAATTAGTATGAATAGATATGAAAACAAAAACCAGGGACTGGGCGCGTGGCTCAGTGGTAGTGTGTGTGTCTGAGAGGTATGAGGCCGTGGGTTCCACCCCAGCCCTGGAAAACTAAGCATACAGACAGTAATGTCAGCAGAAGTACCTAAGTATGGTTGGGGACAGTGCATGCCCCGGGCCTCAGTTGTATGGCTAAAAAGGGAAGTATCATTTAGTTAGTCACATTGCTTGAGGTAGCTTATGAGAGCTTCTGAGTTAGTTTTTCTTTAACTAGCGAGCACCTTTATTATCCCAAATTACAATAAATATAGAATTGTGTCTTCTATGAGAAAATTATTAAACTTAAGAAAATCAACTTAGCTTTCAAAACAATGGGTTTCATTATAGCATTTTTAGATATGCATGTGCTTTTTTTTTGCTTGAATTAATTTAAAATTATAAATAAGCTGAAGCTGCTAGGAGTTTGAGGGCAAAATATTTTATAGACTCCTTTACTATCCTATATACTTTGGTGTGGTATTTTTGTCCATTTATGTTAGAATTTGCATGAATTGAACTGAATTTGATAATGGGCCATGATGTTAAAAAACTAGGAAGGAAACAGCCGTAAGTCTCTAGATGAAAAGGTTTATATCCGTTCACTGCCAGTGTAGTGTTCCATGGAACAAGTTGACATTTTCATGTAGTAACTTGTTTTCTGTCTCTGGCAGGCAGTCTTCCTTGGATGCCATGAGAAACAGAATTGTTTTTATTGTGGAAGGCAGGAACAGTGCTGTGTGTTTCTTCTGAGGATTGCTTGGGCACCTGCAGGGTTCCTTGCTTCTGTCTCTGCTTCCTGCCTCCTGTTGTCCTTTCCTTCTGTCAAAATGTTCCGACGTTGCATAAGCAGTGTTCTGACAATACATGAGGCTTTTAGTAGCTCTTTTTTTTTTTAACCCGCAAAATAATGTTTTTAGTGATTGTATGTTCTTGGCTTACTCTCCACTCTGACTCAACAGTTGTACTGTTATTCTAGTGGAATTGGGTAGTTGTAGCTGGCGTGATCTTTGTGTCCCAGGCAGCTGCAGAATTAGGGCTTTTACATATTGTACCTAAATAGCTTCTGAGAGTGTAGTGGTTCTGGGAGGCAATTAAATGTTGAGATGGTATTTTCAGATCTCTTTAAAGCATATTGCAGTGCCGAGGAAGAAAGTCACTTGTTTGAAGCTTGTTACTCATGGGTCTCTGACATGTAGCAGAGGAGCCTGTGATTTGAGCCCACTGCCTCTTCTGAATTCATTGTCTTCCTTTTGAGTCACAGCTCAAGCCTGCGCCCTGCTCTAACTGTGCCGTCAGTGACAGGGATGGCTCCCCTGAGTCACAGCCTCTACCATGTGTCAGTGTTAACATTTTGAGGCCACAAATCCATTTTTGGAGACATACTAGATTCTGTTTTCTAAAAAATCTTCTTGGTGTGTGGTGGTGCCTGTGGCCCTTGGCATGTGTGCGGGGTCAGAGGACAGCGCTTAGGAGTTGGTTGTATCTTTCTACATGAGGGCTCAGGGATCAGACTAGTCCTTAGGCTTAGCTGTGGGCACCTTTACCTACTGAGTCATCTTGCCAGCCCTACATTAAAAAAAAACCAAAAACACAAAAACAACACTTTTCAGTTGTGTCATCTAAATTTCTCTTCCTTTCCTTACCCTAGTGCCATGCTTTCTGTTTTTTTCAGCTCTTTAGGGGGCACCTATCTAGCCTACCAGTGTTGCCTAAGACCGTATGGAGTAATAAACAGCTCTGGTGGCCGTTAGGATGTGTTTTCAGCTCACTTGTCACTACATGGCAGCTTGACTCTGGGAAAACCACATAACTGGGCAGAGCGGCCATTCTTTTTCATTAATATACCACCCACAGCTCCTTCAGGTATAATTCACAGTATAACTCATCCAGTTGAAACTTTATTATTATTATTTTTTCCCTCTTCAGAACAGGGTTTCTCTTTTGTAACTCTGGCTGTCCTGGAACTCACTCTGTAGACCAGGCTGGCCTCATACTCACAGAGCTCCTCCTGCCTCTGCCTCCTGAGTGCTGGGATTAAAGGTGTACACCACCATTGCCCGGCTCCAGTTTAAATTTTAAAACATATTCACAGTTGAACAGCCATCACCACAACAAACACATGTAGGACCCTTTTCTTCCTCTTAAAAGAAGATCACACGCATCAGTGGTCAATGTTCATTTCTTCAACTTCTCTCCCCCAGCCCTAAGGGACTATACCAATCAGTTCTGTAGATTTTCCTGTTCTGGGCATTTTATATAAATGGAATCATATAATATTCAACCTTTTAAATCTGGCCTTCACTCAGCCCAGTCTGGAATTTCATATCTTTTCATGGCTAAACAATAGTCTCTATAGGCATACTGCATTTTGTTTATTGTTTGGATTGCTTGTTGGGATGTTTTTACTTTTTACCTGTTATGCTATTATGAATATTCATATACATTTTTTTTTTTTTTGGTGTGGAGTTGTATGCTTTTATTTCCCTTTCACAAATACCTTGTAGTAGAATTGCTTGGTCAGATGGTGATTTCATGAAGAACCACTAAGTGCTTTCCAGAGTGGCCACCACACTTTACGTTCCCACCAGCAGTTTCTGGGGTTCTAGTTTCTCTCCATGAAAGTGTAGTCTCTCGCTTTGGCTTTAGTCATCTGCTGGATATGAGGTGGCATCCCATTGTGCTTTGGATTTGCATGCTTCATGACTAATGGTGGTGAGCATCTGCTCATATGCTAATGAAGGTTTTGTATGTCTCCTTTGCAGAAATGTCAGTTTACTTCCTTTGGCCATTTTAAAATTGGGTTGTCTTCCTTGTTGAGTTACAGGAGTTATTATTTTTTAAAGTTTCTACTTTGTTGTTGTTTTGAGAAAGAGGCTTGGCATGTAGTCCAGGCTGGTCTCAAGCTGGTGATGCTCCTGCCTTAGCTTCTCCATTGCTGGGGTTACAGAAGTATACCATGTGCACTATGCTTGATTTATGAATTCTTTGTATGTTCTAGATACATATTCCATATCAAATGTATGATTTACAAATATTTTCCCCTATCTGTGGGTTGTTTTGACTTTCTAATAGTTTAACATCCAGAACAGGAATTTTACATTTTGACTCTGTTCTCTTATTTGTACAGCAATGTGAACTCCGAAATTATATGTAAAGCAGTCATTTTTCTGTATGCTCATTGAACTGATTTCCTATTTTCTTTCTTAAAGTTTTTTTGTTGTTGTTGTTGTTTTTTGAAACAGAGTTTGTATGTGTAGCCCTGTCTGTCCTGGCATTCTGTAGATCATGCTGCTCAACTCAGAGATCTGCCTGCCTCTGCCACCGCAGCCTATAATATACATGCCTTATAAAATAATAAAATTTTGTAAAATATATAACAACGAAAGTGATGATTCTCTCTCCAGAGAAAACAGTGTTTATAACCAGATCTCCCCTTTTGAGACTAAATCTTTAAAATTTATTATTAACTATAATTAATGTGTTTATGTGTGTGTCTAATGTATATGTTTTGGTGCGTGGGCCACTGTGTGCATGTGGTCAGAGACAGCTTTGTGGAGCTGGTTCTCTCCTTTTACCTTTACATGCGTTCTAGGGATTGAACGCATCTGCCATGTTTGTGCTTCATCTATCTTGCTGGCCTAAGACGGAGACTTTTTACAGAGCCTGAGCCAGCTTTGAGTTTCCTATGTGGCTCAGGCTGACTTCTGATACTAAATCTCTCAGTCTCGATCTCCCAAGTGTTGGCATTACAGCTGTAAACTTGCTTTTAAGATTTTAGGTTTTTAAAAATAATTGCCTTTTCTTTTTGAGGGAGACTCTTATGTTCCCCTGATAGCAGGGTCTTAAACTCTTACCAAGCTGCAGCTGACCTTGAACTACTGATCCTCTAGACACTACTTCCCAAGTCCTGGGGTTATAGGCACATGCCACCACATCTGGCTTTGCTTATTTTTATTTTGAAACATGGTCTCACTTTGTAGCCTAGGCTGGTTTAGAAATCACTGTAGAGTCCAGTCTGATCCTGAAGTGTGGATAATCTTGTCTCAGTCTCCTGAGGGCTACTATGATCACTACACCCAGTCTTTTTCTTCTTGATTTAAAACTCAACATTCAGAGCCGGAGCTGTTGCTCAAGAGGTAGAGCTCTCTTAGCATGCATGGTACCTTGAATTCAATCTCCAATATTATAGAAAAACAAAAGAAAACAAAACCCCCAAAAATCAACATGTTGTTTACAAGTCCCCCACCTCCACTGATCATGTACTTTATACTTGTTTTGTTAATATTAAGTTTAAATGTACACTTGGCAGGCTGTTCTTAAGGATTCTTAAATGTAGTATACCTCAGGGTAAGAAGTGCTGTAATCTCCCTTAGTAATGGCTCCTTTCTGTTGCATAGAAGCCTCTACTTAATGTAGTCCTTGAACATTTAATTCATTCTGAGTCAGTCTATACAGTAGAAATGATTTGGGGGACTGTTACCTGCTGAAGAAGTTTTCTTCAGAATGTTTTTATTCTGTTTTATGTGTATAGGTGTTTTATCTGTATGCATGTGTGTGCCTTGTGCCCATGGAAGCCAGAAGGTGTCAGATCCCTTGGAACTGGAGAGACAGGCAGTTCTCAGCTGGCATGCAGGTGCTGGGAATAGAACTCAGGTCCTTGTGAAGAATAGCCAAATGCTTTTACTGTTGTGTCAACTCTCTAGCCCTTTGTACTTAAAATTTTTATTTTTTCACAATTTCATACATCTGTACATATATGTATAGGGGTGTGTGTGTGTGTGTGTGTGTGTGTGTGTTTTGCTTTATCCCTATCTGTTCTCTTGCCCCTCTCACTAAACCCTTTCTTTTTTACAAGTCTCTCCTATTTTTATGTCTGTTCTGTTAGCATGTCTCTGGGATTTAATGAAGGTTGATCACATGAACTTGGATAAGGGCTTATTTACTTGAGCAAGGACAATTTACCAGTGGCTACCCCACCAAGAAATATGACCCCTGGCAACCATTAACTGCCAGTAGCTCTTGGGGGAAGGGTGGGCCTCCCCTACCCATGTTGGAATGTTGATGGGGCTCAGCCTTGTGCAGGTCTTGTACAGGCAGCCACCGCTGCTATGAGCTCATGACAGCAGCCATGCCATTGTCCATAGGATAGTGTTTCTCACCACTCTTTGTCATACTTGGTTCTTAAATTCTTCTTCCTCTTCCATCATGTTCTCTGAGCCTTGGAGGGATGGTATAGATGTCTCATTTGTGGCTGAGCACGCTACGATCACTTACTTTCAGCATGTTGACACACTTATGAACCTCTGCCATAACATCTGCCCACTTTAAAGAGAAGATTATCTGACCAAGGCTGAGAGACACACTAACCTATGGGCATAAACATAAATGTTTAGAAGGCAGTTTGACACCATATCCATTTAGCAAAGTAATGCTAGTAGGCCCCCATCCCAGTGCTTATGAAGTTCCCAGCCATGGGCTTTTGATCAGGCTTGCAGAACGAGGAGTGAGTTTTCTTGTGCAATGAGCCTCAAATCCAATTAGAAAGTGGTTGATTACCTCCTTAACAGTCATACCATTATTGTACCAGTGGGCATATTTGAATTGTAGTTTGTAGGTAGTTCACAGCTGGATAAGACAGTCAATGACTTTCTCTTCCAGCTGTCTGCATAGCTTCTCACTCTAGGAAGCATCTAGCTCTAGGAAGGCTAACCATCAGGGAGGGAACTTCTAGTATACTTACACCTTGATTTCTGAAGAACTTACTATAATGTATATGCTTTAGTTGTGGCCTGATCTTTACTTTTGTTTGTTTGTTTGAGACAGGGTTTCATGTAGACCAAGCTGGCCTTGAGTGCACCTTGTAGCTATGGATGACCCTGAATTTCTGATCTTCCTGCCTTTATATCTTAAGTACTGGGATTGTAGATATGTGCCACACCCAGTTTACGTGGTGCTGGGGATTTAACCCATTGTGGATGCTGGGCAAGCACTTTACCAACTGTGTAACATCTCTAGCTTCTGACTCTTAACTGCCTTTAAAAACTCACTTACAGGGCAAGAGAGAAGGCTAGACAGCTAAGATATGGACGTAGTGGTGCACATCTTTAATCCCAGCACTTGGGAGACAGGTGCAGGTAGATCTTTGTGAGTCTGAGGCCAGCCTGGTCTACATTGTGAGTTTCATGACAGCCAGGGCTGTATAGTGAGGCCTTGTCTTGGAAAAAAAAAAAAATTCCATTTCTAGCACTCAACATAGGGTGAATGCCAACTACTTGTAACTCTTGAATTCCAGGGATCTGACTGTCTTCTGGCAAATGGCACCAGAACTTATGTACACACATAACTCCACACAAACATTAAATCATTTTTAAGAAATAAAATCAGTCTTTAAAAAAAAACCTATTACCTGGGAATTTCTAGGGAAAAAAAAAAGTATTTTTCCTCCAAACTTTTCTCATTTTTAAAAAAGGATTTATTTTTATTTTATGTTAATTGGTGTTTTGCCTGCATGTATGCTTGTGTTGAGGTGTCAGATCCCCTGGAACTGGAGTTACAGGCAGTTGTGAGCTGCCATTGTGTGCTGGAAATAGAACCCCGATCCTCTGGATGAGCATCCAGTGCTCTTAAATGCTGAGCCATCTCTCCAGCTCCCTAATTTTATTTTATTTTATTTTTTAATGGAGGAGGGGTTGGAGAAGGAGGCAGGAAAAGCATCTAGGTAACTGTATTGGTACCTGGTTGTCTACAGAGGAGGTGGCTGAGAGTTAATCCCCTAAAAGTGTTCACAGGGATTGGGTGAGATGACTAATGCTGTAATCCCTGCAGGAGTATTCCTGCAAATTCAAGGCCAGGCTGGTCTGTGTTTTGAGTTCAGGTCAGTGGACACTATATAGTAAGACTCTGTCTCATCCCTTACCAACCACCCTCCTTAAAAAAGTTATAAAGTTCAGTTTAGTGACCTTGATTTCACACCTTGTGTATGACATTTCCTTCCTGTGATGATTCACTGGGTAGATTCCAGTGCAATTCAGGTAACATTGCTGGAAAATCACATTTTCTTTGGTGTAGCCTCTTTTTCTCTGTAAAACATTAGCGATTTCTAAACTATGAACTCGAGCATTCTCTTGGGCTCTTGTAATGTCTTTCTCAAGCAGAAGCCAACTTCAGGGTTACATTAGAGAAGTTAAGAAACAACACTTTAATAAAGTCTGGAGAACAAAGCTAAACTGAAAGTGGCATACTTTTTGTGATCACATTCTTGTTTTCTTTTTGATTGGAATGTTCTAGAGTGCTTCCATGCAGTTCCATTAATTCTTAAAAAAAAAAAAAGCCTTCAAATTTAAAAGTATGTGTTTGCACGATTACTCATTTTCTTTAAAAAACAACAGAGGTTTGCTGAGCTTTCAGACTTCTCCTTAATAACCCTAACCTTGGATTTCAGAATTATTAAAGGAGAAAATTAACTTAAGGTTTGTTTGGGACCCTTAGTCTCCACCCTAGAGTTAAGTGCCACTGAAAATAACCCTGTAATAAAGCGTTTTTATGTGGCACAGATTCTTCCTTTGCCAGTTTTCTACGCGTGGAGCACTGGCCTCCTTTTGTTGTAGTTTTCAGTTTTTCTTAGCACTATTCTTAACCAAGAGATTTTTAGGTCGTTCACTGTCCCAAGCACAGCAGTGAGTAGGAGATGTTAGCAGTAGGCGATGTTAGTGTTAGTAGATGTTAGTTATTGCCTGTTGATTTGTTACCCTTGAGATTTACTGTGCTTGCAAAACACCTGTCTATACTGGAGCTCTTCTGGGTGGCTGGCTTTTGTGTTCTGCTCCAGAAAGGGCAGTTACCTGTTGGAACAGTAGAAAAGGAGAAAGAAGAGCCAACAAATTTCTATATGCTTTCATGGAAGAGATTTTCCAATTAGAAAGCTTTCGTAGGCTTAACCTTCTTGCCCTAAAGTAACCCAGCATTTCATTATGTATTCCATTGAGGTTTTGGAGCTCAGTGCCAGAGAGGGAGAGGACTAAGGCTGAATGTGAAAGGAATATTCAGAGGATGAAGCCTAGCATCAACAAAGTGCTACTTCATACGTTTGCTCCAGAAATAACCTGCTTACCATAGGGGAGCAAGAACAGAGGTGCAGTAGCTGCTCTGTGGAACAGTGTCTCAGGTTCTGGGGTGTCGCTCCAATGTGGTTAGAGAACAGCTATGTTTCAGGCAATGCCATTTAAAATTTATGTTTGGAGAATGTTGCCTTTGAGAATTAGAAAAAAGATATATTTAGTTTTATTTTATTTGTATAGGTGTGCACCACTTTTGTGCCTGGTGCTCATTGGGGGACAGAAGAGGATGTCTGATCCCTTGGAATTTAAATTACAAATGGTTGTGAGCCATCATGTGGGTGCTAGGAACTGAACCATGGTCCTCTGCAAGAGCAGCTGGTGCTCTTAACCTCTAAGCAAGCTCTCTAATCCCTGTCTTGGGGAAATTTTATTCACACCCCCCTCCCTCCATGCAAGTGTTACTCATCAAAGTTTGGAGGAACTTCGCTACCAGATTGGCCGAAATTCCCTCTAAATAGGGGACTGTGTTTAAGAGGGAGAATTCCCTATTAGGTTTAGAAAAGTTAGCAT
Organism: Cricetomys ansorgei; assembly: GCA_026225945.1. Classification (NCBI taxonomy): domain Eukaryota; kingdom Metazoa; phylum Chordata; class Mammalia; order Rodentia; family Nesomyidae; genus Cricetomys; species Cricetomys ansorgei. The sequence goes on from JAMJFZ010004023.1 coordinate 299,409, forward strand.
TGGACCCCAAATGCCCTAAAGGTAGGAAGTGTTATATTTCAGAAGCCCTTCTAAGTAAGCTTTAAGAGTTATAAATAACATTGACTGTGGAAATGCATAGCACATAGACATATAATTAGCAAGTCAGGAAGTTTGACTAGGAATAAATTAACTGCAGTCACTTGGAGTGAGATCATGGAAGGGAACATAGTTTGCTTTGGGAGGCTAAGTGTGAAGCTGGCCCAGGAAATGACTTGTCAGATATGCTGTCATCCTCACTACTGGCTCAGCCTATTTCTCAGGCCTACAGTTGAAGAGATGATTTCCTACACCATTTATGGACATAAGGGTTCAAAGGGCTAAAGGATACACAAGAGTGGTGGTGGCAGGGAAAAGTACCCTGCCCACGTGCCTCCAGGTTGCCATCCATAGGCAGCAGATGGCTGTCATCAGTATCTTAAGTGGGGTGATTTTTTTTTCCTTTTCCTTTCTTCTTAAAAAAAAACAAACATTTTTTATTTATTTTTTGAGGCAGGATCTCCCCCCCTCCTTCTTTCTCTTGGGTTTGTTTTTGAGACAGGGTCTCTCTATGTAGCCCCGGCTGTCCTATATCTCACTATGTAGACCAGGCTGCGCATGAACTCATAGAAATCTACTGCCTCACTGACTCCCAAAGTTCGGGGATTAAAGGCATGTGTCACCACACCAGGCATGATTTTTTTCTCCTGGTGTTAGAGATTGAACACAGCTAGAGAAGCACTCAACCACCAAGCATACCTCCAGCTCTCCTGAGATATTTCATGTGTGTACAAGTAAATGGATATCTATCATTCCCTCTCTTAACATAGAAGATTGACACCCTACTGTAAATCTATACCTTGCCCCCTTGTATTTTGAGGATTTCTCTATCAGCTTTGTGAGTAGCTTTCTCCTTTTCTTTTACACAAAAGGGCATGATTTACTTTTAGTCGTTGAGTTGCTTTTAATCTATTGTTAATAAATGCCAGAGAATTTTTTTTTTTTTTTTTTTTTTTTTTTTTGAGATAAGCTCTCCTGTAGCCCAGGCTGGCCTTGAATTTGCTTTATAGTTTAGGATGACCTGAACTTTTGTTGCTCTTCTGAGTGCTGGTTATGTAGGGATGTGCCACTGCTGCAGGGCTTTATGCCATGCTGGGGATCAAATCCAGGGCATTGTGCATGTCAGGGAAGCATTGTACTAACGAAGCCACAGTCTTAGCATCAGAGAATGTTTCTCTTACAGTTTTGAATATTGATTAGTAACTTTTAAGTCATGATAAAAACTTGTTATATTAAATTCAGTCCACACAACATGTTCACAAGTTTATTTAAACCCACCTGAGATCCTATGAGGTAAATTCAGAACTTTAGATTGTTTTTGCTTTTATAATATTGGGGATCACACCCAGGTCCCAGAATGTGGGCAGGCAAGTGTTGTACCCCTGATTTCCCACCTGAGCCTAGCTAGAGGAGCACACTGTACAGCAGGAATTTTCCCCCTTCGAGGGAACACGGGAACCAAGATCAGAAGACTCCTAATGGTGAGTATCTCTCTGATTTACCTAGAGCACAGATCCTGCTGTGTGTCTGTAAGGAAGGAGTGGGAGAAGACAAGCTTTGAACCTGGGTGAGGCAAGCCTGGGAGAAGGAGGGATGCACCTGCCATCCTAGAAATCAGGGTCCTGCTTGCTAAGCATGAGAAGACTGCGTATCAGCCTGTGACAGGGATGCAATGGTATGTGGGCCTGGAAGATCTTCAATACTCCCTTACTGCCTGGGAGAAGAGAGTATGGTAAGCCTAAACATGGAGGCTCTTGAGAAATCTGGGATTTTTCAGCCCTACCTAGAAAACTGTAAGCCAAACAGCATTCAAGATTTGTCCAGGGAGTGCATTTGGCCTGAAGCCATAAACGAGGAATTCAGCTAACAGTGAAAACAGGATTTTCTTAGAAGCCCCAAGGTTAGGGAGGAGATGATAACATGGCAATAACAAGGCTTGGCTGTTGTATTAGTTTGTGCTTCAAAACAGAGCCTTCTTCCTCTAGAGACCTCTTGGATTCTATAAGTGCGTCATCTCACAACTGGGTGTCTAGTGATGAAGAAGTAAGTCGATTCTTGCATTCATTATACAGTTAATACTATTTGAAAATCTGCTCATCAGTCTTTACTACCAGCTCCAAGTGACACTCCATTCTCTGTACTTCATGCAGTTCTTCCTAGACCCTCAACAGACTTGGAGGGGAGAGTATCTAGTTCCCATTGAGGGAAGCAGGTGCTGAGTTATAACTTGTTTAGAGCCTTGTGCATTTTAAGTAGTAGAGCTGAGAGGCATAAGTTGGTCTGTAGGATTCTAAGCCCTTGCTTGCTTTCTTACTGATACCAGGTAGTGGGTGCCAGGGCGTAGCAGTGGAATTCAGCTGTACCCAATCAGAATCACCTTTCTCTATAAAAGCATCCCTGTGTAGCCAGACAGCTTGCCTGCTGTGACGATTTGAGTTGAAAGACTAGAAGAAATGCCAAGGAAAATGGTTAGTGGAGATGCTGAATATGTATATGAAATAGGGGGTAAGGCTGGTGAGATGGCTTAGTGGTATAGGGACATACCTCCAAGCCTGACCATCCAAGTTCAGTCTCTAGGAACCTACATGATAGGAGAGAACCAACTCCACAAACATGTACACACTCGTGCACAAAATAAAATACATTTAAGAGGTGTAAAGTATTTTTAAAAGGTGTGGCTTTAATGTTAGTTGAGTTTTGTCCCCAAGTTCTTCTGCATAGAGGTTGTACAGCTCTCCTGGGGGGGTGGTAGGGTGGGGCCTGAGTTTTAGTTAGGTTTAGGAGGTGTTATTGCACATCCATATACACTGACATGTATAATCATAACTACAAATTCTCCTCCTCTTGAAGAAGGAAAGATCTCTTTGCCTTAGTATATTTTGGTTCAAAATGTCAGGTGCCTCTCTGCTTTTCTACCCCCAATCTCAGCTTGTCCTGCAATCTTGAATACTTTTCAGTAACACCTTTGATGTGCTTCCAAGGACCAGTGTAGGGGAGTTAATATGGGAGGTTGATGTTTTGATGAAATAATCACTTGGAAACTGTGATTCAGCATTAGTCATGGGCTTTTCTGCTGGGGTACATTCTCCTGTCTCTTGCCTTAATTGTTGCAATTGAGTCTAAGTCATTTAATTACACAACCACGAAAGAGGCTGACCTTAGTGATAACCCAGTTCCACAGCCAGGTTGTAAAAGCATCCATCTGCTTTAGTTAGTGTTTATTTTCTTCTGGAGAAATGTCAATATACATTCCAGGTTATGCCCAATAACATGACAAAGATGATTAGCCATCTCAGGAAAATGCTGTTTACAATCTTAATTAGTGATCTTAAAAAAGTGGCAAGTTTAGGGGACTGGGAAGGTGGCTTAGCTGTTAAGAGCATTGGTTGTTCTTTCAGAGACCTAAGTTCCTTTTCCGTATGGCAGCTCCCCACAGACCGAAACTTCAGTTCCAGTCTCTGGCTTCATGAGCACCAGGTGCACATGGTACACAGATATGCATGCAGATAAAACATCCATACACATAGAATACAGTAAAAATAAATAAATCTTTTAAAAAAGTGGCAATGCAAAAATAGTGGCAATGGAACCAAATGGGATTCCTGAACATATTCATTTTAGTAGTTAATGCTTTTCATTGCAGTTTCAAACAGGGTTTCACTATGTAGCCCAGGCTGACCTGAGCTTGAGGTCCTCCTGTCTAGGCTTCCCAAGTGCTGGGTTACAAGTTTGTGGCACTGCTTCTGGCTCTCTGCCACGTGTTTCTCAGTGTCACTGTGTTCCAGGCACTGCACCAGACATTAGGGTCAAGTGGATAGACATGGTCTCTGCTTTCTAGAGCTTAGAGTCCATCCCAGTGTTAGTTCCTTCCTCTCACCGTGCCTTCAGCTCTTCATGTGTAGCCTCCTTCCCTCAGCTCTCCCTCCCTCCCTCTCTCTTCCCTCTCTCTCTTACTCTTTTTTTCATAATTATTTTCTACCAATAATTAATGAAAGTTTTAAAATTGTTTTATTCGTGTGCACATGTGTGTCTGTGTGGGTATCTGCACATAAGTGCAGGTGTCCTTGGAGGCTGGGAGAGGGTATCTGATCCTCTGCAGCTTGCAAGCTAGACAGTTGTGAGCCGCCCAAACTCAGCTGTGGAACCATCCTTCCAGCCCCATACTAATACTTTTTGTGTAGTTCCCTTTCCCTTACTTTGCCCTTGCTGACTCTTGCTTTACAAGAGTTGGGCTGTACTGCTTTCAACCTGGTTAACAGTTCAGTGCTTATTTGTAAAATGTCTCATATTGTGGACGAACTGCTTCAGGGGCAAAGGTTGTTACTCCTTGTTCAGTGCTCAGCCCAAGGAAGTGGGTAATTAGAAGGGTTTCCATTCCATCTGTCCTGCTGAAATCCTGTGTTTACTAGTTCCTGGGGCTTAGATGTAGTGACGAGATTCTATCTGTCTGAAAGGAATTCCTTCTAGGGGCTGGAGATGTAGATCCCTAGTAAACCCTGTACTTAGTTTGTAAGGCCCTAGATTCAGTGCCCAGCACCCAAAATGAAAAAAAGAAAAACTTTCATTCCACTTTTTTGCCTGCGTTTGCTCATTTATGCTAAAAATGAACCTATCGATACATATCTACTATCTACATTTTTGTTATTCTCTGGTGACAGGTTGTATTTGTATTATTGCCTGGTTTCCAAACTCATTCCCCTTGTGACTAAGAAAAAAATGGAACTAGTGTGGTGGTACACGCCTTTAATCCCACCACCTGGGAGGCAGAGGCAGGCAGATCTCTGTCAGTTCCAGGACAGCCTGAGCTACATAGTGGGACCTTGTCTCAAAACAAACAAACAAACAAACAAATAAGTAGAAAAACTAACATTGAAATCTTAGCAATTTGCTTTATTTCTTTTGGCTTGTACACTTATCACTATGCATTACTTCATGAATGTTAAAAAAAGTAAATCAATTGAAAGTCTGACAAATACAATAATGTAAAATGCAATATTGAACTCCGCAGGAAGCTTAGTAGGCCAGTGTGATTCTCACGTGCATGATGTTAGGGGTGAAACTCGCACACCCTCCAGTAGCAAGTGAGTGTGGCAGCTTGTGTGTGAGGGAAGCAGCCATGTGACTAGAGGACGTGCATTTTAGAATGTGCCAAAAGCTCCAAGGGAATGGCAGACAGCAGTGCTGGAAATTTGAAGGAGTGTTTTCTTTAATTGGAAGTAAGGAAATGCCCTTTGGGCCAACACCTAGAAATTTCACTAAGTGTGTGAAATCAAAGGGCAAGACACCATGGAACAGCAGGAAAAGAAGGCAATTCCACACTGCAGTAATCATAAATTGTGATTTGAACAAACCAGTTCCTAAAAAATTAGGTGATAGCTCGCTGACATGTTGGGAAATTTAACATTGACTAGATATCCGGTTTTCTTTCTAGATGGGATAATACTGTGGCAGTGAAAAGATGAAGCACTTACCATTTAGAAGTGTACACTGAAGTGTATGGGTGGCAGGGTGTCCGCCCTCCTCTGGGGAGATGAAGGAAGTGGTCGGAGTAAAGCCAGGAATGGCCATGCACTTGCTGATAATGGGCTAAGGAGGCTGATGGCTAAGAAGACATGTTATTTTAGTTTGCTTACTACCTATGTGTATGTCTGAAAAGTTCCATAAAAACCAGAAAGTCCCTCAAGACAAAATATCCCAAAACTGCATATAGAGCTGTGTCACATCTACTCTTTCCTGTCTTCCTCTCCAGGTGGGATTGTTAACTGATTTTTACCCCCAGAATAGGCTATTTTTCCTTCTTGGGATTGTGGATCCAGTAATAAGACAGAACACCTGTTGAAGCAATGAAGGCGACTTTAGCCAAGAGCAGAAGTGGGAGACAAACTCAAATCTACAATCAAATTTATAGCTTTTATTCTGCATGAAGAGGGATAGATTAATAAGGAAGGGAAGAATGCTCTCTTTCTCTGAATTTTCCAGGAATTTGACCACTACCTCTTTTCACCCTTTATAGTTCTTTCTAGGTGTCACTATGGCAACTGTCACTTGTCATGACACCAGAGTGTGTTGTTGCGCATGCAGGTGACGTTATGGTGCAGGTGGAGGTTGTCTGGGGAGCCCTTTGGCAGCTGCCTCACATCACTAACATCCTACCACTTTTGGCTGGCCTGCCTCAAGAGGGATTTTCAGCCTGTGAGCATCCTGTCCTCAGAGACAAACAAGATGAAGCAGCCAGGTCACCTAGGCCACAGCTTTTTAAACTGTGGGTCACAACTCAGGAGTCACATAACTGAATTCAGAAACCATGGGACATGGGGTACAAGGTTTCCCAATATGCGATGACTGAACAGTCAGAATCAAAAGCGTACTGTGTTTCATCTCAGGACTTGGCTGCACCCCTGGTTCTGAAAACAGTGTGTACCAGTGAACAGACAGAAGCACCTCAGCTCAGATTTAGGACTATACACACAGTCTTTTGCTCTCATAGAAATAAAATAGTTTAATTATAGAAAACAAAGGCAATCTTTTCTTCAGCATGTATCAAATTAGTGTGTATTTGCATTGTGTTGCTTTAGAGTGTTTGCTTTTAAAAATTGCTCTTTGAGTTGCTGTCTTTGCATTTCATTTAAAAGCAACAACAATCAAAAAATACTTGCATGGTGGTAAAAGGTGTGCTGACATATCTTAAATCTCAGCACTCAAGAGACAGAGACTGGCCATTCTGAGTTCAAGGCCAGCCTGGTCGACAGAGTGAGTTCCAGTATAGCCAGGGTTAAACGGAGAAACTCTGTCGCAAGAAACAAAACCAACCAAATAGACAAAAAATTTAAGTGGGGACTGGAGATGACTCATAGGTTAAGACTACTGGTCACTCTTCTACTGTGAGTTTTAGGCGTCAGACTCTGGGTAGGTTTGGCAACAAGTGTCTTTATGAGCTGAGCCATCTTGCTGACCTAAGAGAGAACATTTTGGTTTAGAAATAAGTTTTTATTGGGTGTGTAGGTGGTCTTAAAGATCATCTTTAAATACAATATGAGAACTGGACTTTTGACAGTAATATGGGCATTGATAGATTTGGAAGGCCATGGGATGGTACTTGTTACCAAGCCCTATGACCTGATTTTAATCCTGGGGACTCACATTGTTAGGAAAGAATAGACTAGTATTATCCCCACACTAAATAAATAAATAGTTTTAAAAAAAAAAAAAGGTAAATAAATTTTTTTTTTTTTTTTGGTTTCTATTGTAACTCTGGCCATGCTGGAACTCCCTCTGTAGACCAGGCTGGCTTTGAACTCACAGAGATCTGTCTACCTCTGCCTCCCTAGTACTGGGATTAAAGCTGTGTGTCACTACCGCCCACATAAATAAATTGATTTTAAAAAAGGATGGGGAATTTAGATTGGTGAGCAGTACAGGCTATTTACTGTGGATGGGACAGGGTTGTCTCCTGAAGGGCATGAATGACTAAGGCATTGCAGCTGTAGGGAGCCATTTTGACTCTTAAGATGTGTTTATAATCTGTTATTGTATAAAATATTATTGTATATTCTTTTTTTTCATAATACTTTTATTAATTATTTGAGTTCCATACAATGTATATCAATCACATTCTCTTCCCATTCCTGCCTGGTCCACCCTCCCACCCCTGTGCCCTCAAGGAAAAAAAAATTAAGTCCAGCCTGTGATATTATGTATTGTTTATTCTTAGTAGTGTGCTTCAGTATAGCAGATAAAACTTGAATGTGTAGTCTTTCAGTTCTTTTAAACAGATTACTTCTATACTGTCTGAAGAGGATTACTCTGGGACCAGAGTTAGTACTTCTGTTTTGATAAAGGAGGTGCGGGAACTGAGGCATTCCGAATTTAATGCACTTAATGAAGTGTGATGGAGTGAGTGGCAGATCTGGGCTCAGATCAAACTGGGCTTCTTATCTCCCATATTCTGATGTTAAGTATTTCTTGCTTTTTCTCATTCTACCATTTTCCAGGGAATATGTGTTTCCCTTGCCCTTATTTTTTGTGGCTTTGCACTTGAATTCTCCCTGCCACAGCCTCTCAAGTGCTGGGATTACAGGTGTGTGCCACTATACCTGGCTATTTTAAGAGTCTTAATCAGATTGGTATAATCTACATTTAATAGAATTGAACCATGTTAAGTATATAAATTGATATTTTACAGACTTGTTTAATGACCACATCTCAAGTATAGAAAAATTACTACCAAAAGTTTCTAGTGTCATTTGCATTCATTCCCACTGAGCTCCACTGCCAGAAAAATATTCATTGCTGTCATCATAGATTAGTTTGCCTTCTTGAATTTCTTCCATCTTCCTGTGCTTATGATTCATTCATTGTTCTCATCTGTATGGAAGTTTTGCATTTTACTGCTGAGTAATGTTAGGGTGTGTAGATGCAACCAGCTCTATCTGCTCACTTACTGATGAGCGTTTGGATTCTTTCTAGTCTTTAGGTGTCATAAATAAAGCAACTTTGAATGTGGATAGTTTTGTATTGAGGTATTATTTCCTCTTCTCTCAGCTGATTCTCATTTCTCCTAGGTATATATATCTTGGAGTTGGGATGGGTAGTCATTGGTTGGTAGGTTTTTGTTTACAGTTTAAAGAAATTGCCTTTGCATATTGTTTATCATGACAGGCTCAAGTACACAAAATCCCTACCCATACTTGCTGCTGTTTTAATTTTTTTAAAGCACATTTAATTTTTTGTGTGAGTGTGTGGATATCAGAGGACAACTGGCAAGAGTCAGTTCTCTCTTTCCAAGAAATGGGTTCTGGCCCCCAGTCTGTGAATTTTGAGACAAGATCTCACTATGTAGAACACCGAGTCCTTGAGCACACAGAGATATGCCTGTCTTTGCCCCTGCATGGAATTAAAGGTAGATACCATCACAGCCCAGCCATTCCAAGAATTTTAATGGCTGTGCTTTCTATAGACTCCTAGATTTTTCTGGAACGATACTTACTAGCATGTAATAAAAGCAGTCAGAATATCTGAAGAGGTCATATTTTTTCTGATTGATGTGAGCTCTGGAGTTCCCAATTTGTTATGAGTGGTATAATCTTTTATACAAATTTTTCTTTGTCTTTCAAGATGAGGCTTTTTTTTTTTTTTTCCTTTTTTTTCTCCAGTTTTCTACAAGTTTCACTATGTAGCCTTTGCTGGTCTGGAACTCACTATGTAGACCAGGCTGGCTTCCAACTCATAGAGATCTCCCTGCCTCTGCTTCAGTAGTGCTGGGATTAAAGGTTTATGTCAACAAACCCAGCCCAAAATGAAATGAGGCATCTTTAAAAAGTTCGTGTGGGCAGAGGATGTGGCTTAGTAGTAGAGTGCTTGCCTCGCTTGTGCAAGGCCCTGGTTTCATCCTCAGTTCCACAGGCAAAAAAAAAAAAAAGAAAAAGACACAAAATACCCCCTCTCAAAACAAACAAACAAACAAAAATCCAAAACAACCCTTCATTAGTTTGTAATTAATTAGATGAAAACGATGCTGGGAGCAAGAGAACATACAGTATATAAATACATGCTTTTATTTTTTTGAGATGGGAGTCTTTTTACATGGTCCTGACTGTCCTAACTCACTGTGTAGTTCCACCTGTTTCTACCTCAGTGCCGGGATTAAAGGTATGTGACACCATGCCCAGCTGCATGTATCTTTAAAAAATATTCTAGTTATTTTTGATACAGATTGGTGTTTTGCTTGCATGTATGTCTGTGTAAGAGTGTCGAATCCCCTGGAGTTATAGACAGTTGTGAGCTGCCATGTGGATACTGGGAGTTGATCTCCAGTACTCTGGAAGAGCAGCCAATGCTCTTAACCGTTGAGCTATCTATCTAGCCTTGCTACATGTATTTAAGAGAAAAAAAATTACAAGCCTACATGGGTCTCTTCATACACACACACACACACACACACACACACATTTTATCTATATTATTATCTATATCTATCTATCTATCTATCTATCTATCTATCTATCTATCTATCTATCTATTTTTATTTTTTGCACACAGCATTCTTGGGAAACCAGGCAGGGGAGGTTGTTTACCTTTTGAAAAAGTGGAAATAGGCCCTGTGGGTCACCTGTCAGCGAACTCTAGGTTGGTCGGGGGAGATTGGCACTGTGGTTCTGAGCATGGCTCTCTAGGATCTGAGATAGTACAAATGTCCGCTATGTGTGTGGTATGTGGTGTGAAGTAAGGAATCTTTTTTTTTTTTTTTTTTGTATCCAGACAGGGTGCCTTTGTAAGTCTGGCTGTCCTGGAACTCACTATGTAGACCAGGCTGGCCTCTAACTCAGAGATCTGTCTGTCTCTGTCTAGTGCTGGGATTAAAGGCACACACCACCAACACCTAGCTGTGAAGGAAGGAATCTTTATTTGGGGTGTGGAGGAAAGGAATTTCAAGCTCATTTATTTTGGTCTTATTGTAGTTATGGATATTCTGAGAGGTGGGAACTAATTGTGTTAGTTTGAACCTGTTTGAGCTCACTGTCAGAGAGGAAAGGACACTTCAACAGCCAGAGATTTTTCTTCCCACTTTACTATAGTTCCAGGGTACTGACATTCTGAAGGATGATAGTATTGGGCAGACCCATGTGGAATCATTGTGTTTACTATAAGGAACAAAACCCCCTTCTACATAGTCCTGCGTTTCATTAGAACAGCTGAGAGTTTTGAAGTGCACAGTATAGGAAACTTGTTCTTTTTCCTGAGTCATCTAGAAGAAACTTTAATAGCCAACCTCATGAAAGGCGAAAAAAGCCAAATTAGAACCACATTATGTGTTTTGCTGTTCATTTTACCTTACATGTTTTAGTTCAAGGAACTTAAGTAATTTCCATGTTGGTTTAGGGAATTAAATTTGTAGCTGAGTTGTGTATACAAGACTTTTCTGATGCTTGTATGAATTGTTTTATTATTATTTTTTCCTGGACAAATCTTTCCTTTGACAGTCATGGGTGTGTATGTGTGTGTGTGTGTATGTATGTATGTATGTATGTATGTATGTATGTATGTGGTATGTGTTTTTCAGAGAGACTGAGACAGAGAGAGACACACACAGAGAAAGACTATCTTTCTTTTCTTTTTGGTTTTTCAAGACAGGGTTTCTCTAATGTAACAGCCCCTGCTGTCCTAGAACTCCTCTGTAGACCAGGCTGGCCTCAGAGTCACAGCACTCTACCTGCCTCTGCCTCCTGAGTGCTGGGATTGAAGGCATGCTCTACTACCACCTGGCAAAAGACCTTTTCTCTGTCCCAGGCTGCCCTGAAACTAAGTAGTTCAAGATACCTCACACCCATAGCAGTCATCATGAGTGGGGGGCCACTGGTGGATTTGAGGCCATATAGAGTTACCCATGCTTCGTGATTTGGGTATCGTCAGAAGTGACAAATCGCTCAAAAAAATTTTTTTTCCAGGTTAGTGACTGAGAAATGATTCAGAATTGAAACTGAAATGAATTGAAGTTGCTATATTTCCTTTAGTGACTTTTAAACAGTTGCTGTCTGTTATTGTCAGGCTTATTTTGGACATATGGGCTCTATTTTGGGCCAATATTTTGTGTTATGTTGTTAAATATCATGACAGGTTTAGTTAATTTATTCCTGAACCAGGACTGGCCATTGGAATCTGAATCTGGTGGCCCATTTGGAAAGGACAAAAGTGACATGTTTTTATTTTAAGAATTCTTAGTAAAATTTTGATAACGTGAGAATATATTTTCTAAATGTCATAATATTTGGGGTCAAGTAATTGCTAAGGGGAAGTCATGAAGCACATGTTTCCCATTGTGGATGTTATTCTACTGAAATATAGCCTTTTTTGTTTTACTGAAAATATAATATACATTATGCATGTATGTATGCATATACAATAAGCACTAAGGATTTTTTTTTAATTAAAGGCAAGTGAGAAGTTATGCAAAATATTGTTTGTATACAGTCGTTAACAAAGGAAAGATGTGTAGGTCCTAACAGCAGCTGCAGCCTTGTTCTCCAGAGTCAGCTACTATTAGCAGCTTGGCTTGTGTTCTTCCTTTTTGTGTGTGTGTGTGTATATAATGTATAAAGTATATGTAGATTTTGGGGGTTTTTATTTTATTCTAGTGCAAGTTTTGAAATTGTCCCTTAGCATGTGTATCTAAAATCTGGATTTTTCCTCCATCCCATTTTTCTTTTAGCTTAAAAAAAGTATTTAATATGTATGAATGTTTTGCCTGCATGTGTGGTTGTGTACCACTCATGTGTCTGGAGCCCCTGGAGGTCAGAAGAGGGCAACAGATCCCCTGGAACTGGAGTTAGGATGACTGTGAGCCACCACGTGGATACTGAGAGTCAAACCCTGGTCCTCTGCAAGAACAATGAGTGCTTTAAAACACTGAGTCCTCTCTGCAGCTCCCTTTCTGCTAGCTTTTTAAAGCCAACCCTCTCTTCTTCCCTCTGTTCCTCTCATTATATTCATTATTCATTATATTTCATTATAGGTTTTGTTGCTCATGTTGGCCACAAACTTGTTATCCTCCTGCCTCAGCCATACAAGTACAAAGCTTATCAGGCACTGCACCTGCCTATTTTATTTATCTGTCGACCTGCCTATCTATCTATCTATCTATCTACCTATCTATCCATCATTTATCTATCATCTCTTTAAAGAGGTAAGAGTTTTGCTGCCTGTGCTAGTCCTGAGCTCTTGGGCTCAAGCAGTCTGCCTGCCCCATCCTCTAAGTAGCTGGATCTCCAGGCACATACCTCCACACACTGCTTAACGTTTAAGTTTGCAATTCATGTGAAATGTTTTTCCAGTGTAAGGAGATACAGTTCAGACTTAGAAATTATTAAATAGCAGTTGTCCTAATAATCCATCATTTACCCACCTATTGCATGGTCTTGCTATAATACACTTCACTTATTTGTGTGCTTGTATTTCATGATTTTGTTTTTGTTTGCTTGTTCATTTTGTTTTTTTGAAGCAGACTCTCTCCATGTAGCTGACTGGAACTCTGTAGACTTGAAAATCACAGAGATCCTCTTGCCTCTGTGTCCCTGAGTACTGGGATTAAAGGTGTGAGCCTCTACGCCTGGCTACACTTCATATTTTAATTACAATAACTTTACATTATATTGAAAATTCATGACCATTACAGGTGACAAAGTATGTATTTTGAGTAGACTTTTATGGTCAGCAGGGAGTAACCTGGACCCCTCCAGTAGTTACTCTGTTTATGTTGAAGAATAGCTACACTTATAATACCATTCAGTGCAGTACTTCTCAACTTTAGTATGCGGGGAAATCACCCAGGAATGTTACTGAAGTCCAGATACATTTCCAGTGGTGATTTGTAGGTTCACAGACCTTTGAGTAATGGAGGGTGACATCCCCTGAACATTTAATTTGTCCCAGTCACTCTGTTCCCAAGACGTCTATGTTAGAACTCTCTAGTCCTCCTAACAATTCCGTGGTAATTATCTCCAGTTGACATCAAGGAAATGGAAAGTTGCAGAAATTCATACCTGTGAACAGAGAAGGGTGACATTGAGCCCAAGTGCATTTGTACTCCCAGCCTCTCGAATACACTACACTATCTTGCTGATAGCAGACAGTACTCTTCTGTACTGATCATGACCTTAATGCGGCCTGGGCATCGTGATCTCCTATTCTCACTCCTAAAAGTGAACAATCCCTTGTGCTTTGCATATTCCTTTCTCCTTCTCTCTCATCCCTGGCAGCTGCTGATCTTAACTGTCTCCTTGGCTTTGACTTTACCAGAATGTCATACTGGAATCATCTTGAATGTAGCCTTTTCAGATAGGCTTTTTCTTGGTGAAACACACTGAAGTTTCCCAGGGTTTTCTATTGGCTTTATAGTCCGTTCGTGGCATGTGTGTTCCATTGAACAGATGCTACCCATGTTGTTTCCCATATGCTTACCCATGGCCTTTATGCTTGCTTCCAGGCTTCAGCAATTGTGAATAAAGCACTGTAAAGATTTGTGTATAAATTTTTGTCTGGACATAGCTTCTTAGCTTTCTTGAATCTATACTAAGCACACAGTTGCTGGGCCCTATGCTAAATGGATGGTTAGTTGTGTGATGATGGCTGGTTTCTTACAAGAAAGGCTGTGCCATTTTTCATCCCTGCTGGCAGTGTGCATCCTTCCATCTCTTCATCTTCACCAGCATTTCCTACTGCCTGTGCTTTGGATTCTGAGTGCTCTTGTGTGTTTAGTGATACTTCACACTTTAACCTGCAGTTAAATGATGAGTGATGTTGGCATCTTTTATATACTTACTTACCGTATGTATTTAGTGTTTATTGATGTATCTGTTTAGTCTTTTGCCCATTTTTGTTGTTTTGAGACTCACGCTCTTCCTTAGCCCCTACAAGCATGCACCACCATGCCTAGGCCTTTTACCCATGCTCCCTCTAATTCTTGTTCTCATCGCCCCACTTCCCCTCCCTTTTTCCTCCCTCCGTCTCTCGTGTGTGTGTCTGTGTGTGTGTGTCATGTGTGGCCACTTGAGTGCCATGGTAACTGTGAGTGGGTCAGAGGACTATGGGAGTCAGTTTTCTCCTTCATCATGTGGGTTCTGGGAGTTGAACTCAGGTCACCAGACTTGACAGCCGACACCTTTTCTAGCTAAGGATCTTTAGGGTCTCATTTGTAAATTGAGGTTTATGTTCTGTTATTGTTGAGTTTTAAGATGTCCTTGTGTAGTTTTGTAAGTACTAGTCCTTCATCAAATATGTAATATAGAATGACTCTCTTCTGGCTTGGGGCTTGTTTAACCTTTAGTTTTTATCATTATATGCGATATGTGCTTTTTAATTGTGTCAAATGATCCTCAGGTGTGATATTTGGTGTTAATTGTAAACTTGACACTGTAGAATCAGCCACCTGGGGAATGGGCCTCTTTTGTGCATGCCCTTGGGGGATTATCTTGGTTGTGTTAATTGACATCAAAGATCCATTCTTGACTTTAGGTAGGAATATTTCCTAGTCAAGGGGTCCTGGACTGTGTAAGATGGAAAAGTGAGCTGAACACTAGGAAGCATTCACTGGATGCAAGGCAGCCAGCTGCTTCAAGCTCCTGCTGCTGTCAGTCCCCTACCAAGATGGACTATAGCCTGGGCTGGGAGCTGGAATCAACCCTTTCTCCCTTTACTTGCTCTAGTCAGGGTGTTTCATCATGGGAACAGGAAAAGAAACTAAGATTCCAGGTAAGGATGTTTCTTAGCTGGGCAAGGTGACACACATCCTCTGGAGTCTGTGGATGGAGAATCAGGAGTTGAAGCCCAGCTTGGACAGTATGTAGTGAGACCAGAGAGGTGGGAGTGGGGAGGAACTTCTCAGTTTAGACTCTGTATCAGCTTTAGTCAAGCATGGCTGAGTTGAGGGAAGCTTTTGAACATTACTTGACAAAGAAACAAAGCCCCCCCCCCACACCCTTTTTTTTTTTTCTCCTAAGCAACACATCTAGTTTTATTCTGGGCACTTTAGTAGCATTCCTATGGTGTTGTATTTAAGAATGTAATGAAGCTGGGTGTAATGGCACACAACTTTAATCCCAGCACTTGTGAGGCAGAGGTAGGTGGGTTTGAAGCCAACTTGGTCTACATAGTGAGTTCCAGGACAGTTAGAGCTACATAGTAAAATCCCGTCTCAAAAAGGGGAAAAAAACAAAACAAAACAAACAAGCAAAACAACAACAAAGAATGAAAAAGGGCTTTTCATCCTTGTATTTTCCTCCTCCACCTCGACCCTGTCAGTCTCTGGTGTCTGTGGGCATCACTTGTCCAACATCCTGATCTCATTCTGATATGATCTTTTACTTTTCCATTGGTTTTTTGAGCCAGGGTCTCTGTAGCTAGGTAGCCCAGGCTGTACTCTGTCCCTCAGTCTCCTCCAGATTGCTGAAATTGCAGGTATTACACATCATGCTCACATGCTTCCCTGACTTGACTGTTCTTGTCTAAGTCATGTCTTCTGACTTCTCTCCAGTCCCAAACTCCACTCCAGAAAGAAACAAATTTGGGCACCCACATGATGGTGTACAACCAGCTGTAATTCTAGCTCCAGGGATTTGACACCCTTTTCTGGTCTCAGGACTCCTGTACTTGCATATGCACACACTTCCACAGACACAAATGCACACCTAATTTTTTTCTTTTAAAACAAGAAAAACTTGCAAATTGTACTCTCAGTGCAGTTTCCTGTGTTTTTAGTTCTGCCATTTGCTAGCACAGTCTTTGTTCACTGGAGCCACCAGCCATGTGAATTTTGCCTGATTCCCCGTGACATTCTTCCTGGCATTACTCTGTCGCACATGGACACCATGGTTGGTCACTCTCAGTGAGTCATGAGTGTCCTCAATACTCCTGCATCTTTGTTCTTCTCTCTCACATGCCATGCAGATCTCCAGCTGTGGATTAACAATGCCACCGTTATTCTGTGTGCCCGATCTAGGCCCAAAGAAATAATCATATTAATTTGTTCTTTTACTAATTCATGAGCTCTCTCCACATCTGTGCTTGTTATTCTCTTTAGGAGTCTTCTCATTTGTCTGTAGTTGATTTCATTTTTCTGTGACCAGAATGACTATTTTTTCTAAATCTTTTCCCATTTTCTTTAGGCTTGGGTCATCTCCCTCGGTTGCATCTGGCCTCACATCTTAGCAGAATGACCTTAAATAAGGGGGAAAAAAAACAAACCCACAACTAATCTATTATATTATTTCTTGTGTAATACCATTCATTGTTCAGATGGAAAGATAAGCTTAATAGGTCTGTTCAGTCTTCTAGCTTCATCTTCCTCCTCTTGGTGCCTCAGTTACCCTAGCCTTTCCTGAATCTTTAACATGCCATGCTCATTTTTTGAGTAAGGCTTTGCATACATTCTCTCTGCTGAGCACGCTTTCTCTTTACATGTTTGATTTGCATTTGATACTGTGTTTGGTACTTAGATGTCAGTTTCTCAACTAGTGTTTTTCTGACCTTTCATTTGGCATCAAGATGGAGTTTATTCCTTTGAAATAATTGTGAGGTGAACAAGAATAACAGCAGATATCACTGTGTGCTAGTGTTCATCCTAAGTACATACACAGAGGAATTTAGCTAGTTTTTTGACTACTGAATGAGTTAGCATCAGTGAATAAATAATCAGACTTACAGATGAGGTCATTTGAACAAAGAATATAAAGTCAGACAACCATTTGATAGCAGAGTTGGGATTTGAACCCAGGTCTTCAGATCCCAGAGCCCATGTTCTGCACTGTAATGGTGATTGTAATTGTCATTTGTTGCTATTATTACTGTCCACCTTCTTTGGTTGCTTTTATGCCCTTCATCAAAGGTCATGCCTGTATATTTGGACTCTAGTGCCTGGGCAGGTTGTGGGAGTTCTTGTTACTGAATTGATCACGTCCTCCCATTCTGCTTCTTTTAAGTAGGGCTTTCAGTGTGATCTTTCTGTTTGCCTTTCTTCTGCTTCCAAAGTCCCCTGGGTTGAAATCCCTTATGTATTTTAAAATATACCCCTCTGCCTGTTTACCCTTTTTATAGTACAGAAGTGTAATGTATGTGCTTTGGAAGTAAAAATGATTAGTATACACACCCATTTTCTTTCTCTTATTCTTCACTTTGTTGGAGGTATCAACTTTTAGCATTTAAGTGGTGAAAACTTAAGTTTTAAAATACACAAAGGAGAGTGTATGTAATATGTATACTATTCTGGTGTGTGTGTGTGTGTGTGTGTGTGTGTATGTATGTTTTACATGTCTTGAGCATGCTAGGCAAATGCTTTCTATCACTGAGGTGCTCCCCAGCTAAGTTTTTATTTTAATAAAAAAATTAAAGCATAATATTTACATCCTTTTGCTAGATGACACATCAAGGGAAATGAGGTAAGGGCACATAAGTTACTTTGTTGTTGTTTATTTGTTTCTGTTTTTATTTTTAGCAAGGTAGCCCTGTCTTGCCAGGGACTAGATACGTAGACCAGGCTGGCCTTGAACTTCAGAGATCTGCCTGCCTCACTCTCCTGAGTTTTGGGATTAAAAGTGTGGACCACCTCCCATTTCTTCCTCCTCTTCACCACAGCCTTTTCGTGAATACCATGGTAAAATTGGAGGCTGAAAGTTCAGCTGGACTCAGACCTTGACTCTTCCTCCAATTCCACCTTCTCTCACTTTCTTTATCCACTGTCCAAACCAGAAAGACCAGCTTTTGAATTGGGTTGTGTTAGTTTCTGTTTGAGAAATATGAGCTGATTTGCCTCATTTCTATGGTGTTTCTCTGTAAGAGTAAGAATAATTATACCCACTTCAGGATTGTGTGGATTAGATGAAATTGGGTATGTAGAACATTCAACACAGTCTCTTTTGTAGCAAGCTCTTAGTAAATTCAACTAGTCAAAATAGTAGTGATACTGTGGTTATGTTATTATAACTTTGTATCTCTGGGCCTCTCAGCTATCCTGCAGACCACACAGAGTGTCAATTGCCTGCTAGAGCTTGGTTAGACAGTGACAGATGCCTTCAGCTCAGCTCACCCAAATGTTTCATGACCATAACCTTGCATAAAACTACTTATGTTTAAGCCTCACTGTTCCCATATTTGAACTGATGGTAATGGAACTTACCTTGTCAATATGAAACAACACAGTTTTTATAAAAGCATTTAGCACAGTACTAGAATATAGAGATAACTTAATATTTTAAATACCAATTCCTGTTATTGTTACTCTTTTCATTATTCCTCTAATTTTTTGTATTTATTGACTTTAAAGTTTTTTTCACACAATAAAGTTTTATTTAACTTTTTTCTTTTTTTTGAGACAGGGTTTCTCTGTTGTAACTCTGGCTGTCCTGGAACTCACTCTGTAGACCAGGCTGGCCTTGAACTAACAGAGATCCACCTGCCTCTGGCTCCCGAGTGCTGGGATTAAAGGCATACACTACCACAGCCCGGCTTATACAATATATTTTGATCATATACTGTCCTTTCATCCAGCTCCCTCTCAGGTCTTCCCTACTTCCCTACCCACCCAACTTCACGTTCTTTCTCTTGAAAAAAAAAAAATCAAAAACAAAAAAAAAAAAACGTGCAAAAAACATGGAGTCCAGTTTGTGTTGGCCAGCTAGCTACTCCTGAACATGGGGCCTGCTCTGGAGACCCGTTAAAATACCCAGTGTCATTACATTAGAGAAAGCTGATTTTTCCCTGCTCCCAGCAGGTTTCAGTTGTAAATAGCTTCTTGGTTAGGTGTAGGACTTTGTATCTGCTTCCCCTTTTCAGCACCAGGATCTGTATGTCTTGAACTTGTGCAAATCTTGTGCATGCTGCCATTGTCTTTGTGAGTTCAACTGTACATCAGCCCTGTTGTATTTAGAAGATGCCATCTACCACCTTTGGCTCTTATAATCTCTCTGCTACTCCCTCCACATATATCCCCGAACCTCAAAGAGAGAGGGGGTGAGATAAAAAAATTCACATTTAGGACTCAAAGCCTCACTCATTGCACACTGTCCAGTTGTGGGCCTCTGTGTTAGTTATCATTGACTTGTAAGAAGAAGCTTCTCTGATGAGGGTTGAGTGATGCACTGCTCTCTGGGTGTAGCGATATGCTGTTAGGAGTCATTTTATTGCTATGTTCATTTAACAGAGTAATAGTAGTAGGCTTTCCCCTAGGGATAGGATAGCCTATCTAGGTTCAGGTTCTTGGCCACTTTAGCAGTGTCAGGTATGGGTTCCATCTCATGGAATGGGTATTAAATCCAATCATAAAGGGGCTGGTTACTTCCATTTGTGCTACTATTTTACATCTTTCAGGCAGGCCACTATTTTAGCTTGCAGGGTTTGTAGCTAGCTGATATTGATGATTACTTTTCTTCTAGTAGTGGACAAAGAACCTTTCGGCACCATGAATGCTGGTCTGTAGGGGTAAAGCTACTACTTTGGCACCAGCTTGGTTGTCCATATTCAATGGACAAATTTTACAATGGCATTAGTAAAAAGTGTGTTGCCTGTATGAATGCCTGTGCATCACATGCATGTAGTGACTGTTCAGGCTAGAGGGAGGCCATCGGATTCTCTGGAACTGGAATCAAGGATGGTTTGAGCCTCCATGTGGGTGTTGGGAATAGAATCTGGGTCCTCTGGAAGAGCACCCAGTGCTCTTAACCACTGAGCCGTCTCTCCAGCCCTCTGTGCTTTTTAAAGTGCTGATACTGAACCATCCATCCCCTAGTTACAAGTGCCCAGCCTTTTATCCCATGTGCTTATTAGCTTATCTAGTTAATTCCTGGTCACCCTTTATCTTAAAATATGCTACCTGCTTTCTTCTCTCTTTATTCCTAGCTGCCCTCCAAGACCACAGTAATCAGTTCTTCACTAGGAGGCAATCTAATGGGCAGTGGAACTGAGTTTGGAGTTTGGAGTCAGACTGTTTTGGTTAGTAATGCAGATACTGCTATAAAACCTGAACAGAACTGTTTAGCTTCTCTACCTCAATATTTATCTATACTGGGTATGGTGGGGCCCGATTAGAATCCCAGCATTCAGAAGGTGGAAGCCACAGCATCTGGAGAAGCTCAGGTCATCCTCACCTGTACAGTAAGTTCAAAGCCAACCTTTACAACATCTGAAAAACCAAAGGACCTGCACATACTGAACATAAAGACAGTTATTATGAGTCTCAGAGCCCTTCTTAAAAGCCTTTGTGACAGCACTTGCCACTTTGAATGCCAGTGGCTCTTTCTGAATGTATTTTCCCTAGTGGACTATGGCATCCCTAAAGGTGGGACTATTTGAATATCTTTGTGCCATCTGTTTCTAGTACACACAGGGACTGCAACACAAAATAAAATGTCAGGGTCTCCTCTTCTGGGTTGCAGCTTTTCAAATCTTACATCTTTGGGAGACAAAAGCTCTGAGAGGGTGACATTTGAGACAGGGTGAGTTTGAGTCCTTAATGGGATTTTGAAAGAGGACTATGTTATTGGTTATTGGAGTGACACTTCCTACCTCTAGCAGGTAGGTTCCCACTGATGGCATCCAGTTATCAGGAGGAAGCCACTCCCAGAGAAAGCAGAACTTCTAACATGGTTTTTACCTAAGGGATGTAGTCCATGGCTAGAAATACTATTTTCAGCCTTTTTGTTTTGTTTTGTTTGGGGCTAGGGTCTCATTATGTAGCCCTGGCTGGCCAGGAACTCCAAGAGATCTGCCTGCTTCTGCTGCCTTAGTCCTGGGGTTAAAGGGGTATGCCACCGTGTCTGGCCTTGGCTTGTTTTATTGAGTATAGGCAAAGTTGTTTGTCTTTTAAAATTTATTCTTAAAGACAAAAAAATCTATTTATGTGTATGCACATGCATTCCTTAGATGACCACCATTCACATGGACAGCTTTTGGAGTTGGTTCTCCTTATCCAACAAGTGGGTTCTGGGGAATGAGCTCAGGTTGTCGTGCTTGGTAACAAGCACTTATATTCTCTAAGTTAACCCACTGAGCCATCTTGCTGATTTTCTTCTTCAACATCATTCTTCTAAACCTACTGAAGATTACAATCTTAAAACCTTTATTTTTTTAGGAGTTCAGAAAAGAGGTTTATTTTTAAAGATTTCTTTGTGGGACAGGGTACAGGTACATAGCCTAGGCTGGCCTTGAATGCTGGAATTCTGAGTGCCTCCACATCAAATGAGAAGACATTTCTTTATCATAAGCATGCTGCAGAGTTCAGAATGAGCATCAGACACAGGCTTTTTTTGTAAAGGGTTGCAGAGTATTAAGCCCCTGTGGTCTGGCTTTACTGCCAACACTGAACAGCATGGCATGCTTGGCCTATTGCAGTACTAACTCGTCTTTTTGCCTTGAGGCCGTTCCCTCGGTCTGTCTTGTGTCCTGTTCCTTATTAATTTACCCAAGTCTTTGATTTTCCTCATGCATTATTTTTAAAAAGCACCCTTCCTCCTAAGAGAACCCCACTGTGCTAGGTAAGTTTTGAATTGCTTGGCTTGACATTTTGGGGTTCTGTCAAGGTTCTTTGGAGAACACAGCAACATATACAAACAAATACATAAACACATAGCATACATAAACACATATAAACACACATGTCAGCTTATTTTGGGGATTGGCTCATAGGATCCTGGAGCCTTTCACCTTTCCTCTCTCTGCTCTTGGATGAAGGCTCTCAGATTCAGTGACTCTCAGGACTTTGTTGAGAGTAAAGAAGTTTAGCCTGCTGATTGGAATGCTAGTCTGTGCTAGGAACAGGTGGGCTGGAAATGGTGCCCTTCTATTGTCTTGGTTTTCCTTAGCTTTTACAGGCCTCCTGCAGTCTGGGCTGCAGTTGCCTTTCCTACACTTCCCACAGTGCTCTTGAGTGAACACTGTGAGCTAGCCAGGCTAGCCATAATTTCCTTTTTGAAATTATCTCCCCAAACCCCCTTCTATTTTTTGGTTTTTGGAGACAGGATTACTCTGTTGTAACTCTGGCTGTCCTGGAACTCACTCTGTAGGCCAGGGTGGTCTCGAACAGAGATCCACCTGCCTCTGCCTCCCAAGTGCTGGGATTAAAGGCATATGCCGCTGGGCTTCTCACTCTTTTCTAAAAGATGGATCTCACTATGTAGCTCTGGCTGGCCTGGAACTCACACATAGACCAGGTTGGCCTCAAATTTGCAGAAACCTGCCTGTCTCTGCCTCCCCAATGCTGGGGCTAAAGGTGTGTGCCACCATGCCTACCTACCCTAAGCCTCTCCTTTAAGATTCATTTTTCAACAAACTGTTACTTTGAGATAATTATAGAATCAAAGGAAATTGCAGAATTTGTATATAGAGCTCTTTGTACCCTTGCCCCAGTTTCCCCAATGGTGGCATCCTGTATAATGATTGCATAAGATTTATCTTAAAGCTCCATTTTCAGTGTGTGTGACTATAACCCATCACTGAGGCTGAGACAGAAGATCAAGACCAGCTTAGGCTTGTAGACTCTATCTAAACAAACAAACAAACAAACAATCATATTCCGTTTCAAAGAATATTTTCATGGTGAAAAGAAATCTATTTTTCTCCCTTCCTTTCCATCACTTCCCCTTCCTTTTCCCTTCCATTGCACTGGATTTGTTGACAGCCTGGACAACACTCATGGACTCATGTCTCTGAACTGTGTTAGAGTGTTAATCACTCTGGGTATGGTGTCTATGATATGGTATGCTATGGTTTCTATGGTTTGGTGTCTGAGCTTTAAAGATATGGTTAAATGATTTCAGAAGTCTGATGTTAACTGGTTTTCAACAAAATTTTGAAGGAGGCATTTGCAAAGGTGGAATAAGTGTGCGTGTGTGTGTGTACAGCCCCCACACAGGTGTGTTGGTTAAGTGAATTTCAATAGCCATACCATTTCTATTAATGCTTATGTTCTTCCCAGTGAATATGTTTTATAAGATAAGTCAGTTAAGAGCCAGGCATGGTGGTGCATGCCTCTACTTCCATTTCAAGAAGCTGAGGCAAGAGGATCTCTGTAATTCAGGGTAAGCCTGTGCTATAGAGGGAGACTTTGCCTCAAAATAATAGTGGAAGGAGGAAGGGAGGGAGGAAAGGAGGGAGGGAGGGAGAAAGGAAGGAAAGAAAGAAGGAAGGAAGGAAGGGAAGGAAGGAAGGGAGGGAGGAAGGAAGGGAGGAAGGGAGGAAAGAAGAAAAGATAAGGCCTGGGGATGTAGCTCTGTGGTGGAGTGCTTACCCAGCATCTGTGAGGTCTTGGATTTGACCCTCAGCATCTCTAAAAACAAGAAAAAGGAGAATATGTACAGGAGGCTCAAGGGAAAAGCAAGATGTCTTGTTTTTTGTTTCAGTGCTAGAGCTTGAGCCCAGGGCCTTGTTTCCTAGTAAGTGCTGTACACTGACCCATATTCCCAGCCCCTTGAGCTTGTTTTTTTTTTTTCTGTTGTTGTTGCCTGTTTTTAGTCTTTTGAGGGGGATCAGGTTTTGTAAGGAGAATGTAGAAAATAAAATGTATTCTTCTGTATATAGCTGGTGTGATGGTGAAACTCTGTTAGCCACTCTGGAGAAAATTACAAAGTCCTTAAGAAAACACACAGTTGCTAGTCATCCAGTAGTTACACTCTTAAGGATAAACCAAGAAACTAAAAAAAAAAAAAGTTAAATGTTGTGTTGAGTGTGTGCAAGATAGAGTGGTATGTGTGTACACATAGTCATGTGTGTGAATTATAGGTGTGCATGTAGTGTGCACGTGGACAGTCAGGACAACCCAGGGTGTGTGCCCTTCCCTATTAACTTGTTTGATACAGTCTCTTTGTTGTTTTGGCTTAATAGACAAGGCTAGTTGGCCTGGGAGCTTCCAGGAATTCTTTTGTTGTTGTTTTTGCTTTTTTCTAGACAGGGTTTCTCTGTGGCTGCCCTGGAACTTGCTCTGTAGACCAGGCTGGCCTCAGCTCACAGAGATCTGTCTGCCTTTACCTGTTGTGGGCCACCATTGCCTGGCTGGGGATTCTGTTCCTGCCTCCTGTCTCCCTATAGGAGCCCACTAGGATTGTAGATGCTTGTACTATCTGTCCAGTTTTTACATGGGTCCTGGGGATGTGCAAGCATTTTTACTAAGTTATCTCTTCACTTCCTACAAAAATGTTCATAACTATTCCCAATAACCAAAAAATGGAAAAAAAACCCCTCATGTCTAGTAATATATGAACAAGGAAAATGTGACATCTCTGTAGAATGGAATAGTGTTTAGCCATAAAAAGGAGTGGACTATTGATAGTACCACACTGCCTGAAAATATTAATATTGGCACAGAAAGCCACATATTGTATGATTCCATTTGAATGACTTGTCCCAAACAGGTAAACCTAGAGATACAAACCAATAGTGATTGCCAGGGCCTTGGACAGAGGGATGAGAATGATTGCCAGCAGGAGTAGGATTGCTTTCTGAGGTGATGCAAATATTCTGGAATTGCATGGTGGTGATGATTGCACAACTCTGAATCGTCTTTTAAGGAGAAACCACACATCTCTCAATGAGATGTGAATTCTATCTAAACATATATTTAGGACCAGAGATACAGCCCAGTGGCAGAGCACATGCTCTGCGTGTTGAGGCCCTGGGCTCTAGCTCCAGCACCATACACACAAAGTCGTCTTGTGTTAAACGGTGATGTGTTTAGAACTGTTCTCTTGGCACAATGGATCATGCATGGAAAGCTTCCAACGTTCCGAGTCCAAGTGAGGAAAGGATTAGTGGGGGAACGGGGTAGCTCAATCTTATTTAAGGCTGGTGATAGTTCATGGCCTATGACCCCAATGGGCAGGATTGAGGTAGAAGATCAAATAAAGATGGAATAAATATGTGCATGGCTGCCTCACACATGGATAAGCCAACTTTGGAAAAGATCTTTTGTGCATGTCATACACCTTCTGATAACTTTGCCCACAAGGTGTATTTAGGAGATGGATGGAGTAAACTTTTAGTAAGTATTCTAATGTGAAGTAGTTGAAGCGTCTAAGAAAGACTTCCTATTCCAGGCAAATTTAGTAGCTTAGAATATTTATCTATCTATCTATCTATCTATCTATCTATCTATCTATCTATCTATCTATCTATCTATGTTTTTTTTTTGAGACAGGGTTTCTCTGTTGTAACTCTGGCTGTCCCAGAACTCACTCTATAGACCAGGATGGCCTCAAACTCACAGAGATCCACCTGCCTCTGTCTCCCGAATGCTGAGATTAAAGGCATGTGCCACCACCGCCCTGCAGAATCATAAAATATTTAAAGAAAGCAGGTTCTGACACTACAAGTGAGTAGGTCAAAGGTCCTGGCATTGTGTCCTGGGTGCGCTCTTCATAGATCTTTTTAGTAGATATTGGAGAAATATATTGATCTAGTGATGAATTGCAGAGAAAGTTTTGACTCTGGGTTTGCTCCCCCAAGAAAGCTAGTTAAGCCACAGAGCTTCTAGCTGATAAGCATCATCCCTCCATGGCCTCTGCTTTAGTTTTTGCCTTGAGCTCCTGCCCCAACTTCCCTTGGTGATAGAATTTTTTTTTAACCTGGAAATGTAAAATGAAATTAACTCTTTCCTCCCCAAGTTGCTTTTGGTCTTCGTTTTATCATATCCATCAGAAGTTAGTTAGGGTTAGCTATATAGTGTCATAAAGTGTATGTGGAGAGTGAATACTGGAGTGTAATGGATATCAAATCATATAGGTATTCAGATTTCATTAAATTCTTGATATGATAGCATTTAAATTAGTGAATTATTTTTTATTTTTATTTATTTATTTTTAGATTTAGTTATTTTATTTTTCCTTTTTTTCTGTTTTTCTTTTTTCTGAGACAAGTTTTCTCTGTATAACAGCTCCGGCTGTCCTGGAACTTTGTAGACCAATCCGGCCTCAAACTCAGTGATCCACCTGCCTCTTTGCCACCTGAGTGTTGGGATTAAAGGCATGTTCCATCATGCCCGGCTTATTTATTATTTATTTTTAAAGGAAAGACTCTCACTGTATAATGGAGGCTGATGTTCTTCCCCCCATCCTCCATTCTCTCCTTTTCTTCTCCCTCTCCTTTTCTGTGTAATTCTTACCCTCCTGACTGCTTCCCAAATTGTGGAATTATAGACCAATATCACTACACTTGGCTTTTTTATTTTGTATTTTATTTTTGATGCATATGGCTAAGTAGCCCAAGTTGGTCTTGAATTTAATGATCCTCTTTTCTCAACTTTCCAAGTGCTGGGATTACTGCAGTCGAGTGCCTCCATGTTGGGCTTGATGTGAAGTTTAAATTGAATATATTTTGATATTGAAATGAAAGAATATATTTTGTACCAATTTAAGCTCTTGGAGAATAATTGTAGATATTAACCCCAAAGTACTTGTGGCACCAACACCCTTGATTTAGGGCGAAGTATTTCTGCCCTCAGGTAGCTCCTGCGCTGAGTGGTAAAGTAAGGACCCACATCTATCATGTGGCTTTACTATCTCACAGTATTTTGCTGCTTGCTTCACGTGGGCAGTCTGCCACAATGTTGTGTCATGCTTGGTAAATGACCCTTGGATATGACTTAGTGCCTGTTACCACAAAGCCTATTGTGAAGAACAGAGAGGGATTGTGCATTCCAAAATGCAGAGAGGTGGAGGGAACAAGTGTCTGCTGCACTTGCACTGGTGAATAGCAAGGCTTTCTCATCGTCCAGGCCTGTGATCATGAACATGAGACTGGAGTCAGGACACCCTGATTCTCATCTCTTGCTCTTATTCTGTTGTGTGACTTGACTAACTTGGTGACTTGACTAAATCACTCACCACTTTTGAATTCTAGTTTCCTCTTAGTAGAAAAGCTTTGTTTTAGTGGCACACGCCTTTAATCCCAGCACTTAGAGGCAGAGGCTGGTTTGAGGCCAGTCTGGTCTACAAAGCGAGTTCCAGGACAGCCAGAGCTACACAGAGAAATCTTGTCACCAACACCCCCCCCCCCCAAAAAAAAAAAGCTTTGTTTTTAATTTTGGAGAAAGTCTCACTATTAATCCTTGCTTTTCTGGAACTTACTGTATAGACCAAGCTGCCCTCAAACTCAAAGAGCTCTGTCTGCCTCTGCCTCCTGAATGCTGGGATTAAAATTGTATGCCACCACACCAGGCAGGTTTTTTTCTAACCCCTAAGTAAAGTTTATATGGTTTTAAACCTCTGAGATTTGGAATCCAGTTTAATGGGTTCCGAGTGTGCATGTTTACAGGGGACTGGTTTTAGGAAGGTCAGGTGTCAACTTTAGAAACAGACACCAGAGTCATAGGGCAGACCCTTTGAGGCAGCGTGTATAGACTAGTTCAGTACTCAGAATTTCTCAGAAAATCTGTAGAGTGGTCAAGATAGTTGGCTATAGGGTATACTAAATTGTTATGGGTCTCCCACTCTCCTTTATAGTGGGGGGCGGGAGGGAAATTTCACTTATTGCTTGGAGAATTAGACAAATTCTGCAACAGAATCCAGATGTTAGCCTCACACCAGTGCCTCTGGTGAAAGCTGTCTGTGAGGTTCTAGTGGTTACAGATAGCTCCGGGCTGTGGCCTTTACAGGGCAGAGGTGGGACTCTGCAGTTGCATTCACTCTTGCTTTGGACTGGGCCTGGCGGAGCTCCACCAGGGTGGCTCTCCTGGGGGCTTAGCGGGCTCTAGCTCTGAAAGCGATACTCTTGTAGTACGAGAATAACCACAAACCCGTGTGGACTTGGGAGGCCAGAAAGGGGGTTGCCACATGTCGCTCTCATTCTCCAATGCCCCTTGGCCGCTGAACAAACATTTTTCCCCGCCAGGAAGCAGATATTTGGCTGTAGATTGACAGTCCTTTCCAAACTGTTTTATACAGAAGGCTTTGCTTCTCATCTGCCTTTGGAGCTTCAGAGACGCTGAAGTGGGCAGAGTCCACATGTGGCCACCTCACGTGGCCAGCTGTCACCTTTGGAATCAGAAATCCTCTGCTAGGCTTCTTATCAAACATTGTCTCCATTGTTTGAGGACAAAAATGTTATCAAGCTGATGTGCAGATAACATTTTTATTTATTTATTATCCTATCAGGTTTGTCTTGTTTGTTTGTTTATTTATTTATTTATTTATTTGAGACAGGGTCTCACTACATAGCCCTGGTTGGCCTGGTACTTGCTATATAGACCAGAAGATCAGACTAGCCTTAAACTCAGAGATTGAATCTGCCTCTGCCTCCCAAGTGGTGGGCCTAAAGGTGTATGCCACCACACCTGGCTGACTTGCCGTCTTTTTTTAAAAAAATGTTTTATTTAGTGATTCAGTGTATAAAATGATAGCTTTCATTACAACATTTAAAAAAATTTTTTTTGAAAAGGGTTTCTCTGTTATAACCTGGGTTGTGTCCTGGAACTCACTCTGTAGACCAGGCTGGCCTCGAACTCCTGACTGTGATCCACCTGCCTCTGTCTCCCAAGTGCTGGGATTAAAGGCATGCGCCAACACAGCCTGGCTTATTATGACATTTTAAAACATGTCATTGTACCATTCTTCTTTATCTTCTTTATGTTAGTGTAAACATATACATGTTTGTTTTGTGTATGTGTATATATGTGTGTGTGTGTGTGTATACATATATGTGTATACATATATACATATGTTTGTGAGTGTATATGTGGGGGTTGTTCATGTGCAGTAGTGCGTGTGTGGAGAGCATAGGACAATTTATAGGAGTCAGTTCTTTCCTACCATCATGTGGGATCCAGAGCTCAAACTCAGGTCACCAGGCTTGGTGGCAAACACCTTTGCCCTCTGAGCCGTTTTGTTGGTTCCAAAACTCACATTGGGCAGTAATATTTTTGGGATATGTGTTGGGAATTGAACCTAGGGCCTTGAGAGCCTGACTTCCCAAGGTCCTAAGGATTTTTTTTTTTGAGACAAGTATTCTCTGTATAATCCTAGCTGTCCTGGAACTCTCTCTGTAGACCAGGCTAGCCTCCAACTCAGAGATCTTCCTGATTCTACCTCCTGAATGCTGGGATTAAAGGCATGTACCACCACTCCAACTCAGAGATCTTCCTGACTCTACCTCCTGAATGCTGGGATTAAAGGCATGTACCACCACTCAGACTTCTTCATTCACTTTTAAATTTTATCTATCTCTATCTATCTATCTATCTATCTATCTATCTATCTATCTATCTATCTATCTATCTATCTTTATGTGTATGGGTGTTTTGCCTGCATGTATGTCTGCATATCATGTGTGTGCCTGTTGCCTGTGAAATTCAGAAGAGGGCATCGGATATTCTGGAATTGGAATAATGGACAGTCATGTGGATGCTGGGAATTAAACTTGGATCCTTTGGAAGAGAATCTGATGTTCTTAGTCACTGAGCCATCTCTTCAGTCTCAAGACCCTAAGGTTTTTGAATTTTTGAAAGATTTATTTATATTTTATGTGTGTGAATGTTTGCTTGCATGTATGTATGTGTGTGCACCCGTGTGTGTGCCAGAAAAGGGTATCAAATCCCTTGGAATGGGGGAACTGAACTCAGGACCTCTGCAAAAGTAGCTGAGCCACCCTCTCCAACCCCTCACCCTTGCTTTGAGACAGGGTCTCACTATATAGCCCTGGTTGGCTTGGAACTCTCTATGTAGATCAGGGTGACCTCCAATTCACAGAGACCCACCTGCTCCTGCTTCCCCAGTGCTGGGGCTACAGTGTGTGCCATCATACCTGGCCCTTTTCCTTTTTTTTTGAGGCAGAGTTTTCACTTCGTAGACCCACAGGCTTGGGACTCACTGTGTAGCACAGGCTAGCCTCCAAGTTATTGTATTCCTCCCACTTCAACCTCCTCAGTGTTGGGTTTAAATGTGTGAACTACCTTGTCACATGGCTTTTTTTTTTTTTTTCCAGCTGATTAAAATGTGGGGTGAAGAGGATTATTTTTTAAGTGACCAGCCTTTGATGTTTTTGATCCCAAGAAGGGAAGCACTGTTTCCTGGCCGACTTTGTTGTGTTTTGTATCATTCAATCTCAAGTCAGCAGTTTACTTTTTGTTTAATACTGTGTCATGGCTTGTCTAAATGAGTCATAATTAAGATTTAGTCACTGGGGCTCAAATCTTTTCTGTGCAGGACTTAGCAGCATAGAGATGCTGTGCTTTGCAGTGGATAGAATTGGAATGGGACAGGCCTATTGCTCTTACTTAGATGACTTTTATAAATACTAATCTCTAGAAGCAGCTTGATAGATTTCTTCATCACTTCCTGCTCCCCAGATTTGTAAAGCAGAAATTAAGCTAGGTGCTGTGGCCCAGGCCTGTGATTTCAGGATTTAGGGGAGCCAAGAGAGTTTCCTGTTCAAGGTCTTCCCCAGCTGCATAGTTACAGGCCAGCTGAGCTACAGGAGGGACCTTGCCTTGAAACAAAACAAAGAAAACACATTAGCAAAGAAAGGATCCTAGAACTAGAATAGTTTTGAAGGCATTTGTTGTTGTTGTTTGTCATTGACAACTTTGCTAGGACTAGATTCAGGACCTGTGGCTTCTTGTCCATCCCAGGAATTGATATTTCCAAAGCTTGTTATAGTTATTTGACTTAAGTGTTTTATTGAGCTAGAAGTCTTGTACTATGAAAGTAACCTTCAAGTCAATTAAATAATCATTAGGAAATTGTGTGCCAGGCAGGACATTAAACTCTGAGGATAGAAAGGAGAAGAAAACATTGTTTATATTGGCTTTTGTTTCACATGGTATTGAGTTGGTTGCTAGAAAGCAAAGGTAGTAGGATTATAAAGTATGATTGAAAGCCTAGTGTAGTGGCTTTAATCCCTGCAGAGGTGGGCTGATCTCTGAGAGTTTGAGGCCAACCTGGTCTACATAGTGAGTTCCAGGACAGCCAGAGCTACATAGTTTTGGGTAAAAAACAAACAAGCAAACAAACAACACAAGTATGATTGAAGTTCAGGAGAATATAAATTGAATTTGGACGCTAAGATAGAGCTAAGGTCTCTCTATGTAGCCTTTGCTGTCCTAGAATTTCCTAAGTAGACTAGCCAATCTCCAGTTTGTGCCTCCCAAGTACTGAGATTAAAGTTGTGTATCACCATGCCTTTCATTAGATTTCTGTAGTTTTGAAAATTCTGTTTAAACCTCACTGAGGGGAGAGACAGTTGAGGACTAACCGTTGACTTTACATGACAATGGAACGTGGTTTATACAACACATTATAAATTGTAATGATGAAAAGAACAAGTTGTTGTTTAGAAATGGGCAGTTTTCTTGTAGTTTTCCTCTAGAATTGTAGCTTCCTGGCCTCTCCTCTCTGGAGTTGCTTACTTACTAGCTGGTGAGGTGGTGGGAAAGCCCTTTGTTAATCAGAAACTGTTTTTTCATAGGTTGAAGAAATCGATCAAGTAAATAGCTTATAATTTGAATATGGAGATTGTTTTAGGAACTCTTGTGGGCCTGTCTTAGTTTTGAAAAGGGGGGAGGTATTTACTGTTGTAAGGGCATATAAACACAGCTCTCTGACAGTAGCTTTTGATTTTATTGGCTCAACAAATATAATTATTGCACAATACATAATCTTCCACTGTGGTAGCTAATGAGATACAAAACTGCATAATTACACCAACACTTATTTTCCTTATAGAATTTGGAGGCTACTACGTTAACAATTAAAAGAATTTATCTTAATTAGCTTAGTTATATGCCGTCATTGAACGAGTCTTCTATTCTTCTTCACGTTTCTGCATTTCACATTTTAGCTGAGCAGAGAGATAAAATAATTATTTTAAGCCAGGGCTTCATCTTCCAGCATTTTAGCCACTGGCTTTCCTTAATTAGGGCCGCCATTCACATGAGCTGAGCTTTGACTCTGAAATGCTTACTGAAAGCATTCATGCAGTCAGGATGGAGCAAAGAGTCTTCAGAGTAAAGCTTTTCAGAGTGTTGTACATTTTCCCTCCATTAATGTTATTTATCTGTGTAAATGATGGCCAGATTCTTGGTTGTGGTACTGAGACTGGGCAAAGGCCCGTAATGTGTATCAACTTCTAACACATATACTGAGATTTTAAAGCGGGGCATATGCAGATGAGCAGTGGGTGAGACACCACTCTGATCTTTCTAACCTGTTAGATGGGCTTGTTAGTGTATTTTGTGTTTCAGGCAGTAGAGTCCAAAGAGTACAAATGAGACGTCCAGGACCTGTCTAAATGGGTTTCAGCTTCAGGAGGCACCAGTGGCTGTTGAGAGCACTTAGGCTCAGTGAGAAAGGATGTTTTGGTGGGTGGATAGAGTGGACAGAGTTTGCACATGGAGGACCTGCCTGTGTGTGCCTCTGTCATCCCTGATGGCATTTATTAGCACCTCAGAAAGGCAGATCACACGCTCAAGATAATAGCAAAAAACTTCTGGGAGAACTAAAGAGGACATAAGTTTTCCAGACAAAAGTGTACCTGTAATGAGAGGATGGCCCTTGGGAGGAGGGACAGAGAATGGAAAATGATGGATTGGAAGGAGAAAGATTAAAAAAAAAAAAAAGTTAGGGTGCAGGTAAGTAAAGAAAAGGGAGATACTTTGTGAAATCCTTTAGAGGAGAAAACTAGAACTTAAGTTGTGTTGTCAGAACATAGCCTGAGAAGTCAAAGCAGGGTACAGGGACTCACTCTGTGGTACAGGCTGGTCTAGAACTCCTGGCAGCCCCAAGCCTTGGCCTCCTGAGTCCTGGGATTACTCGTGAGTGCTGCCATACCCGGCTTGCTGTTATCTTTTCCATTTACAGCTCTCACATTTGGGGGGATTTCTATTTTCTCGTTTCTGTATAGTCCACTTAGGGGACTATTCATACTAGCCTAGATTTCAAAATATGTTTTGAGAGGCCTAGTATACAGCATGAAGATTATAGTTAATAATAGATTTTAGTTAGGGGTTTTGCTAGGAGAATGGATTTATAGGTGCTTTTGTCAAAAAGGGGAGGGTTAACTATGTGAGATGATGGATATCAGAACATCATGTTGACATGCTTGCAGTATATCTTACAGATAAACCATAAAAAGAGAAAACTAGTGCATGAGAGCTGAGTGTGGGGCACACACCTGTAATCCCAGCACTGGGGAGGCTTAGGCAGGAATTCAAAGTCAGTTTGAGATATGTAGTAAAACTGTTTCAAACAAACCAATAAAAAGTATATGGTTATGACATTTAAAATCCAAACTCCTTATCTGAATATTCAGATTTCTTACAATATGATTCCAGTCTTATCTATATCACTTTTTTCCCCCTTTTTCTTCTTCTTTTTTTGAGACAGGGTTTCTCTGTTGTAACTCTGGCTGTCCTTGAACTCACTCTGTAGACCAGGCTGGCCTCGAACTCACAGAGATCTGCCTGGCTCTGCCTCCTGAGTGCTGGGATTAAAGGCATGTGCCACCACCACCCAGCATCTACTTTACTTTAAAAAAAATTTTTTTTTTATTTATGTGTATGTGCTTACCTACATCTGTATGTGCACTGCATGTGAGTACTCACAGTGGACAGGCACGGAATCCCTAGAACTGGAGTTACACAGGTGGTCAGGAGCTGTCAGGTGGCTGCTGGGAACCACACCTGAGTTTCCTGTAGGAGCATCCCATCTCTTACCAAACCCTTACCTACATCTTTTAGGTTCATTCACCATCATTCTTCCATTATAATTCTTGACTTCAGCTAAGTTTTCATACTGTTTGATGATTATATTCTGAACTTAGTTTCCTCTCCACCTACATAGTATGGTCTAGCCCAGGACCTTTCCTAGGAGATCTCTTTTCCCAAATGTAACATTTCCATCTTGACTTTCTGTCACATTTTCTATGGATCCTGCAATGTTAGTTACAGATGGGTTTACGGTTATGTATATACCTGTCAGCGATTCAGAAGAAAGGCAGTACTCTGCTGTATTAATCCTTGCTCCTATCTTATCTATTGGCTCACACAGTTTAATATTACTAGCTTACATTTCTGTTTACTGCCAGGCACTGCTCTAAACCTTACTCTTCTATAAAACAATAGCAACTACTTACTTCTTAGTGTCCTCGTGAGAATTAAATCAGGTAATCACGTAGAGCATGTAGTGGGGTGTCCACTGTGCATTAGGAACTCAACAAATGTTATAAATTACAATAGGTTGTACTTAATGTAGAATTTCTCATCTGAATTACTCTTTTAAAAACACACCCTTGGGAATTGGACATTCAGGTTTAGTTAGCTAAATTATGTATATATGTATGTATATATAATATATATGAATGATTTCTTTTTCTTCCCTTTACTTAACAGCATTTAAAAATATTTACTCTTATTTTTAATTGTGTGTGTGTGTGTGAGTGTGTGGCTATGTGCACATGCAAACGTACCCACAGAGGCCAGAAGAAGGGCATCAGGCCCTGTGAAGCTGGAGTTAAAGATGGTTATGAAAGTGCTGAGAACTGAACTTGAGTCCTCTGCAAGAATAGTTGTTGCTCAACCACCGAGCCATCTCTCCATCCCTATTTCACAGTATTTTAAAGCTCTTCTGTTTTGTGGAAGATGGTAGCTCACTGTTCTGTTTCGCAGCTAACATATGAGCACTAGATTAGGAGCCCAAAGCACCAGGTTCCATTTTTTCCTTTTGAGCCATTATGCTTGCTGTAGGCACCACTGGACAATACCCAACTATGGCTGTAGTCACTGGGCTCAGTGGTTTCCAGGCTTTCCTCACTGCTGTTGAAAAGCAGACAGCTTTTGACAACAGCTTTTAAAATGTTTTGGAGGAAAAAAAACAAAAGCCTAAAAAATTGCTATTTTAAATGAGATACCCTGAAAACAATAATCCAAGTTAAATTATAATCTGAGAACAGAAAGCATTTCTGCTTACAGAAATGCTCAGTGGCATCCTCCTCCCATAGCCAGCTGCTTTCCTGTAAAGCTGGTCCTGGATGATTGCACATTGTTGGGCTTTATTTTTGATGTTTTTAATGAAGATAGATGGTGGGTATCTTTTAATGGACCACAGAGTGATTATTTTATAAAGTATGCCTTTTATTTACTTAGTTTTAAAGATGACCATTATTGTTATTGTTTTTGTTATTATTATTATTGTGTATGCCATGACACATGTACCCACATTCACACATTCACAGCCTTTTCAAGGACATCCTCATGACCTAGAGCCCTCCCTTCTTGTGGGTGGAATTCTTATGGGCTCATTGTAGCTCTGAGAGACAATTTGAGGACTCTGAGTTTTGATTCATCTATAGGAAAGAAGTGTAGGATTATTAACAAAGACCAGAGGTCATGAAAATGGAGAATCCTGGAATTATTTATTCTAGATCAGAGCCAGGTATGTTGATCTGGGTGTAAACTATTACAGTTGGTGTTCTGTAAAAGTTTGAGTGGTTCTTTGTTTGGTTGAGTGGGTTCAGATGAGGCCGAGAAAACATGCAGACTGCCTGGAGTCAGGGAGTAGTTTGTCTTCAGACCCAGAAGGTCAGGAATACTATAAGGAGTATCCCTAGTCAGGGGATTTCTGCTTTTAAAAATATTGTCTAATATGTAAATTACATATCTGGTGTGGATGATTCTGGCTAAAAATTCTGCTTGCTTTGGACTCAGGAATCAGACAAAACAATTCTTAGCCCTAGAATATACAACAAAAAAGAGACACCAGAAAACCCAGAACATCTGCAAGTGTCACAGTTTTATGGTTTCTTGATGTGTTCGCATTTGAAAAGCCAGGTAAAAGTGGAGGAAAGGTGATCTGATCTACATGGGAATTGGCTTGTCTGTTTGCAAGGAGACCAGCCTTTGAGTCACTGGCTCTTCTTCTGGTGTGTGTGTGTGTGTGTGTGTGTGTGTTTCTGCTGCTACACTGTCATCTTTTTTCTTGCCTTGGAAGATGTTTCTTCATCTAGCCAATTATCCCACTTACACAGGAAGCTGATTCTGAGCTAGGTGTTGTTTTGTTTAACTAGAATTTCCATTAGACATTCCGTTTACAGCTGGCTCTAGCTGAAGCACTGAGGTTTGCTTTGCCTAGTTTAGATCTTGACGCTTCCTTGCTTACTATTTGGAAGTACAAGAACCCACAATTGCTCTGTATTTTTCATCTTTTCATATTCACTCTCTAACGCTGATGAAAGGAGTCAGATCCACATCCTTTGCCAATAGCCTTGTTAGAAGATTCGGGCAGGGAGGATAGGACTCTGTGTGGGGTCAGAGCACTACTCATCCTCCCACCTCCCTGAAGCCTATTTAAGTTGCTGCTCACCTTTAGTGAAGTTTGCTCAGCTTATTTTGGTCCTCGGTGATGGCTCTCTGTCTAATTTTCCCATGAGTCATGTGGCCCTTCATATTGTTTTGCTCTACTATCTCTGTGGTTGTCCTATATTGTTAACGTAAGCTGCTTGAGGGTAAGGCCTATTGCTAATGTCTTATGCAGAGTTACTCAGTAGGTATACTTGGGCAGGTGTCTATAATAGGCATGCCTGTTAAACAGCATGGAGATGCTTCAGAGCATTTTTATAAGAACTCAGAATCTCTTAGATTTTCAGGCATGCTGTCTTTGTCTTTGGACTTGATAAAAGTACTGTTGTCCTGTCATTTCTTCCTTGGTTACAACCAAGATTATGCCTTTGGACCAGGAACCCAGGAACCACCCAAATTAGTACCTTTAGTAGTCTATTTCTGGTGTGTGTGTGTGTGTGTGTGTGTGTGTATGTGTATGTATGTAGTGGGAATAGCAATGTTCTTTACTTAGGCTTGATTTTTACCACTAAAATTTTTTTTTTTTTTTTTTTTGGTTTTGAGTCAAGGTCTTAGTCTTATCTATATTTCCTTGATTGTCCTAGAACTCATTCTGTAGACCAGGCTCTGCCTCCTGCATGCTGGGATTAAAGACGTGGCTACCATGCCTGGTTCTGCCTGTAAATTTTTAAAAACTGGAAACATGGGACTATAGAGGTGGCTCAGCAGTTACGAACACTTGGTGCTCCTGCAGAGACTAGAATTTGCCTCCTATCACTCATGTTAGGCAGTTTACTGCCAGTAACTCCGGCGCCAGCCATGTCTGCTAGCCTCTGAATCTGCTTGCTCTATTTCGTAGATCATTTAGTGTACTTTTTTGCACTGCCTTTGACTTGGTGGCAAATAAATTCTAGAGCATCTGTTCTCAACCTGTCAGTCGCAACCCCTTTGGGGGTCAAACGATCTTTACACAGGGGTTACCTAATACCATCTGAATATCAGATATTTACATTATGATCCTTAATAGATTATAGTTATGAAGTAGCAACAAAATAATTTTATGGTTGGGAGTCACCACAATATGAGGAACTGTATTAAAGGATCACAGCATTAGGAAGGTCAAGAAACACTGTTCTAGAGAAACTAGCCATATACTAAGGGCAAATTGTGTGATGGAATAATTAAAATAAATATGCCCATTCTTGTGTGAGAAAAGTCTACATTCCGCTTCATAGAAATCGTTTTGAGTTCTTGAAGAGGGTGTATTTAGATCTTTTTCCTTTTTCTTTCTTTCTCTAACAAATTGTGGAGGAAAAAAAAAAAACTGTGAGTTATTTCCTAAACTATCTGTCATGGAGATTACCAAGTAGTGATTTGATTTTGACATCTTCTCTTAAGAGTTCTGATTTTTCTGTAAGCCACAGTGAAGGCTGGTCGGTGGTATAGGCCTGGGAGCCCAGCTACTCAGGAGGCTATGAGCCTGGAGGTGGAAACTTCAAGGCCAGTCTGAGCTACTTAGTGAGTCTCTGTAGCAAAATTAAAAGAAGGAAAAAAAAAAAAAAAAAAGCCTCGAGAAACAGTTTGTGGTAGATCACCTGCCTAGAATTCATGAGGCCCTGGCTCCAGTCCTCAGCCCTGAAGGACAGCCCTGAGAGGGCTGCCTCGTGTTCTCACACAGGGCTAGTATGGCCCTGTATTTCCACATTTCCTTTTCTTTTTTAGTACTTTTTCCCCCTTGAGATTCCTTGAATATTTCCATGCCCCAGTATCTTAGCTTTCTGAAAAATGTTGCAATTATTCATGTTATTATGAGAAACTGTTTATATGTGTTAATGTTTTGCTTTTTCCTTTCATTTTCTCCCCCTCTTCTTTCCTTCTTCCTTCCTCCCTCCCTCCCTCCCTTCCTTCCTTCCATCCACCCACAGATTTTATTTATCCCAGGCTGACCTTGAACTTGCATGTATAGAGGATGACCTTGAATGTCTGGTTCTGCTTTCACTTCCCTTGTGCTGGGATTACAGGCAAGAGCTGTCTGGCTAGTTTTATGGTGCTGGGGATAAAAACTCAGGGTTGTACATTCAGATGAGCACTCTGTCAAACTTTCTTTTTCTTTTGTTCTAAAAGTATGGGTCTTAGATTTTAGGAAAGTACATATATTGTACACAAGAGTAATAAAGAGTGATTTAGTTGGGCATGGTGATGCGTGCCTTAATCCCAGCCCTTGGGAGGCAGATGCAGGATTACTTGCCCCAGCAATTTTGGGCCGACCTGGCCAACTTAATGAGATAGTGTCTTAAAAAAAAAACCAATCAGCCAGGTAGATGCCTTTAATTCCAGCCAGCATTTGGGAGGTAGGCAGATCTCTGAGTTTGAGGCTAGTCTGGGCTATATAGTGAAAGCCTGTCACAAACAAACAAATAAACAAGCAAACAAACTCAAGCATAATGTAGGTCACACTTTCTCATCCCTGGCCTAGAATGTGGTAAACACTTGCTCATACATATTTTGATTTCTCTTAAGCCTAGAACCTATTGTCACACATTGATTATTAAATAAACAATAAACCTAATCCTGACTAATCCTTTCAGTCATCATTTCCCTGGCCTCACCCTCCAAAAAATGTATTCCTACTCTAGTTTCATCTTATTTTTATTTGGAATACAACCACACACATGCCAGGAAGGAAGGAGTGGCCTCACATTTGAGCAGTCAAAATATATCGTAAGAAGGTTCATGCACCAAAGTTCATGTATTGTGCTAAGGAGAGGGGCCTTTTGGCTCCTAATTCAAACCTTTAAAGCAGGGTATAATGGCACATGCCTTTAATCTCAGTACCTGAAGACAGTTGGATCTCTGTGCATTCAAGGGCAGCCTGGTCTGCACAGAGATCCTGGATAGTCAGGGCTACATAGAGAGACCCTGTCTCAAAAATAATTAATTAAAAAAGGAAGAAAAGAAAAGGAAAAAAAATCTTACTTTATATAAGAATCATTGTTGTGACTAGAAAAATGGCTCAGTGGTTAAGAGTTCTTGTTGCTCTTGCAGAGGATCTAGGTTTGGTTCTGAGAATTCTTATAGTCTTGTAGTAGGCTCACAACTGTTGAGAACTCCAGTTTTGGGAAATACAAGTAAGTCCCAGTAATATGTCCCAGCTGCAGTAAGAATATATAAGTAGTTTCTGGTATCATCTCTGCTATTATTGCTAACCCATTTGTCCAACTGTCAGGTTGACTATTTAAAACCAAATTATTGTCTTGCTTTTATAAGCAAGCTTTTTTCTTGGGAAATGTCTGCTAGGAATTTCACAGCTAAATTTATTGTTTGAGGTTGGAGAGAGAGAGAGAGAGAGAGAGAGATAGCTCAGCAGTTAAGAGCATTGGCTGCTCTTGCAGAGGACCAGGGTTTGATTCTCAGCACCCATATGGAACTCAGAACCGTCTATAACTCCAGTTCTGATCTGATGTCCACTTTTGATCTTCACAGGGAACTGTCATGCCTGTGGTACACATACATACATACATATATGCAAGCAAAACATTAAAAAAATGGATGTGTAGATGACAGCATACAATGAGTTACTTAATAGGGAAGTATATGTGCTCCTGGTTGGGAATATAAATAGAGTAAGAAAACAACAAATTATTTTCTCTTTTTAATGGTATGCACTGGCCTTAAACTAAAAAAGATTCACTTGTCTCCGCCTCCCTATAGCTGGGATTAAAGCATATATACAATGCCTAGCCTCCACGACAGACTTTTTATATATAACCTCAGAGAGTTTCAACCTTGACGTTTGTGTGAAGGGGTGCACATGCATGTTATATGACTGTGTGTGGAGGCCAGAGGTCAATGTTGGATCTCCTCTAATGTTCTCCATCTTATTTTCTGAGACAGGGTTTCTCATGGAACCTGGAGCTTACAAGTTGGGTAGATTAGTTGATTAGCAAGCCCAGGGATTCTCATGTATCCTCTATCTATCAGTATTGCGGTTACAGGCATGCAGTGCCATATCTGGATTTTTATGTGGGTTCTGGGGATATGAAATCAGGTCCTCTTGCTTGCACAGCAAGCACTAACTGAGCCATCTTATTAGCCCTGAAAGACACAAAACTGTCCTCATTAATGGAATAGAGGACTTCATCGTGTATGTAGTGAGGTAGTAAATCATCAGATAAAGTCCTAGGAATGGTGTGTGCACTAACAAGTCACAGTATAGAGAATAAACAGAAGAACCAACTCCCTTTTTATAGAGCAGCACTGAAAACTCAGAGATAAATACAGTACCATTTTTAATTGATCAGTCAGAAGAAGAAATACTAAAAGTATAAATCTAACAAAACATGTATAGGACCTAAACACTGAGAACTGAAGAATATTGAAAGAAATCAAACACGAAATACTCTGCTGGGCACAATAGTGCATACCTGCTGCCCTTGCTTCTCTGGAGCTAATGTGGGAGGGTCATTTAAGCCCAGGAGTTTGAAACTGGTCTGGCCAATGTAACAAGACTTTGTCTCAAAAAATAAGATTGGTGTTGTGACTCATGTCTGTAATTTAGCGCTTGGGAGGCTGAGGCAGGAACACAGCCGTGAGATTGAGATCAGCCTGGGCTACATAGTAGATTCTGTCTCAAAAACTCAATAAAGAAATACACAGACAGATAAACAGGAGAATTGATACGTTAAGTTTAATGCAGTTTCTATCAAAAGCCTACCATATTTTTCAAAGATACAAAATATTTGTTAATTGATGTGGAAACACAAAAGAACTACAAAGTGAGGGAAAGTGTTGTTCAATGTATGCACCTTATTGCAAGCTATCTGTGTTTAGCTACAGTATCGAGATTGTATGGTATAAAAAAAAGATAGACCCAGAGACCAATTGTGTAGACTAGAGAACACAGAGTAACAGAATAAAGGCCTCACAAATATGAACAGTAGAGTTTTTGAGGTAGAACTTGTATATATAATACCCTCTAAGGTACAGTTTTATTATGTACACAAAGGAGTACAATACTTACCTGGAAAGACAGTGCTGTCTGTTATCTGCTGCCCAGATAGCTACTTTTCCTCTTCTGTTGTCTCTTTTAATTGAGATAGTGCCCTGCTGGTTGCCCGGGCTGGCCTTACTCTCATCCTCCTTCCTCAGCCTCCCAAGTATCTGGAATTATAAACAGGTGCCACTGTGTTAGGCTAGGAGTGATGCTTTTTCCCCAGATGACTTTTTGACGAAAGAGTTAAAGCAATTTAGTAAAGGGCAGAGTGTCTTATAAGCCTATGATGCTGAAGCAGTTGGACATCCATAGGTAGAAGCATGAGTTTTAACCTAAACTTCACATCTAACATCAAAAATCAACTCAAAATAGATCACAGGTTTAAATGTATAAGGTAAAGCTCAAAATTTCTGGGAAAAGAAAGTAGGAGAAAAAAATTTTTGGAAACTGGAACTAGGCAAAGAATTCTCAGATTCAGCACCCCAAATCATGATCCGTAAAAGGAAAAGTAATAAACTGGGGTTCAAAAATCTAAAAACTTTTGCTC
This sequence comes from Cricetomys ansorgei, assembly GCA_026225945.1. Lineage (NCBI taxonomy): Eukaryota > Metazoa > Chordata > Mammalia > Rodentia > Nesomyidae > Cricetomys > Cricetomys ansorgei. The sequence continues at coordinate 341,796 of JAMJFZ010004023.1, forward strand.
TGCTGAAAAGTATGCTAACATGCTGTTACCCCAGCACTTGGGAAGCCAAGGTAGGAGGATCAGGAGGTCAAGGCCAGCCTGAGCTACTTAACAAAGCCAGGCCAGCAGGACAACAAGTCCTTATTTCAAACAAAGATGCTAAGAAGACGACAAAACTGACTGCACAGTGGGAGAAAGTACTTGCCAAGTGGACATTCAATGGAAGAGCTGCGCATGTGGACCACTGCGCCTGTGGGGCCTCATCTCAGGTGTCATCCAACTGTGGACCCAGAAATTTGTGAAAGAGCAGCTGTTGAATATATGTGGCCTTTTTTTTCTCACTCTGTAAGCTATACAGTACAGCTATTTGCACAGCATTTACAGTATATTAGACATTTATGAATGATTTAAAGATAAATCAAGAGAATGTGTGTAGGGTGCATGTAAATATGCCATGTTGGATAAGGGTCTTGAATGTCTTTGAATTTTCATAGGATCGGGATGTTCTCAAACCAGTGTATGCAATTAGAGAGGGTCTGCTGCCTCTAGAGTAAAGAATTCCAGGCTTCAAATAAGAAAGCCCTAATAAACTAGTTAGAAACTGGCAAAAGTGAAAAGACATTTTACCTGAGAGGATATACAAGTGGCCCATAAGCACAGACAGGGAAAGTGGTATATGCACACAGTTAAATTTAATAAATGAAGAAAGACAGCTGAAAACATACAAAGCATAATGAGATCACAGTACCTGTCATTCATTGTATTTTCTATCTGCCTGCTTGCCTTTGTGTGTAGTGTATAATTGAATGTTCACATGTGTGCAAATAAGTTTATCTGTGCAAGCATGTATGGAGGCCAGAGGTTGGGCTCTTCCTCTATTGCTCTCCACCTTATGTTTTAGGTGAAGTCTCTTCCTGAACCTAGAGCTGATCGTTTTGGCTAGACTAGCTAACTAGCAAGCCCCCAGGATCCTCCTGTCTCCATGCCCTCCAGTGCTGGGCTACAGACAAATGCTGCTATACTGGGTCTTATGTGGCTGTTGGGGATCCAAACTCAAGTCTTCATGGGTCACAACCCCTTTGTGGGTTGAATGACCCTTTAACAGGGGTTGCCTAAGACCATCTGCATATCAGATATTTATATTACAGTTCATTAACGGTAGCAAAATTTTAGTTATGAAGTAGCAACAAAAATAATTTTATGGCTGGGGGGGGGGGCACCACAGCATGAGGCACTGTATTAAAGGGTTAGGAAGCAGCATTAAGAAAGTCAAGAGCCATGCATTTTTATTTTATACATTTAACTGGATATGCTAGTTTTTGTTTCAACATCTTAAGTACTTTATATGTCACCTAGAACTACCTATGAATATAATTTTAAAGTAGCTCATAATCTTAATTATATGGTTTTACTATAATTTATTTAAATATCTCTACTGTGAATTTAAGGCTTTTCTCTTTTATAACTATTATAAATAATGTTCTGATGACTAACTTTGCATAGAGGACCACTGTCAAGGCTCCTGAATGCTTAGAACAAATTCTGAGATGTGAAGTCACTGTGTTCATGGGTACAGTATCCTGGGGGCTTTATGTTAACTGTGTCATCATAGTAATGTACAGAAAAGCTTTCAGCTCACAGGCCTAGGGGGGAAATATGTATGTATTGTGGAAAAGGAAAGGGAGAAGGCTGGTAGTACTGGCTTCCAGGCACTTTATCCCTCCTATATCCTCCAGTCTGCTCTGAGACATTGTCCCTCCTTACTGTGAATGTTTGGGTTCCCTATGGCTCTGTCCTCAGATGTATATTTATATTATTCTTTGACTAATCAGAATCGGCCCTTTATCTTCAACTCAGCTTACAGACTAACCTCTTATTTCTTCAGAATTTTAGAACCTAATTTCACATTGCAATTAGACACTTTTGCCTTCATCCACATGTCACATACTAAGCCAAGTGAAGTTTTCCAGCTCGTCCACCTTCCCTGATGACTGCATGACCTTTCTGTGTTTGAATCAGAAAGTCTGGAAGGCAGCCTCCATTTCCCTTTGAATTTTGCTCAGCACTGCTTGTCAGCTACCATGTGCTAAGATTCTATTTCCAAAATAGCACCCTAATTTGTTACCGCCCCCTTTTCACTGTTTGTGATTTAGGCCCTCACATTTCATGTGCGCTGCGTTGGAGTCTAACTGCTGTGCCTATTTCTGGTCTCACAGCCCCGTTTTATCTCGCCCACTAAAGCCAGTTTGTATTTTTGGATCCTGGATTTTAGCATTTTACTCATATTCACTGTCCGATATCGCCTGTAAAACAAAGCTAGCTCTCCTTAGCCCAGCAGTGTGAGCCTGGACTCCAGGGCTCTCCTGTTGTCTAGCCTCTTGTCTGCCATGCCTGGGGTAGCTGCAGGCTGTGCCAGTCCATTTTCTTTGTATATTAGGTGTCTCTTTTCTGGCCTCAGGCCTCTGCTCATCCTGGGTCTCCCTCTTTTATCCACTTGCCAGATCTCTTTCGAATTCAAGCTCCCGTGACACTGTGACCCCTATGGATTGCGGCCCTCCACAGCAAGAACTCCTTACCATGTCTCCACTTCTCACCCCATGTCAGTGTACCTATATCTCCACCATAGTTAAAGTGTCCTGACCACTATGCTATATTATAACACACTTCTCAGAACTGTGTATGCTTTTTATTGCCTCTGGGATTGGAAATGGTATTTAATAAACATGTCTTGAGTAGATGCAGGGAGAGGGAAGGATCTCAGGGTGAAACTTGAGGAAGTGTTTGACTTTAAGGCAGTGTTTTCACGAGTGGAAGCCATAGGAATGGAGTTTGAGTCCTCCCAGCAGCCCTTTGACCGGCTTTAGACAAGCCATTCCCTCCTCTCAATGCACATGCTAGAAATAATAAAGGCTCCAATATTAATAATGGCAGGTGCCTTTGAAATAGCAAGTGCCTGCACATTTTAGCTTCTATTACAAGTACTGAGAAGGTCTCTGAACACACAGGCTACACAGGTAGAATGCCTTTTTTTTTTACTGATGTGTAATGATTTGAAACTTTAAGTAAATGTGCCCACCAGTTACAGGGCTGATTTACTTGGTTTTGTGATAACTTGGTTGCATTGTTGACCAGTTGCTAGTGTCACCTTGTCGTATCACATGTCTGGACAGTGAAGATGGGTCAGGCTGAGTCACTTGAGACAAGTAGCCCCTAATTCTTACTTATGGTTGCTGATGTGAAATTTCTAGGGCGATGAAGCATGCATATGTGAGCAGAATTCCATGTCATTTCCTAATGTGGCTCGACTTTTCCAACTATTCCTGGTGACAAACCTGTGTACTGCTAGCCCGCCTTGTTTTCTATATTCTCTCTGTAGGGATGTATAGTTAGCAGCAGTGACTAATATGTCTTCAAGAAATGCTACTATAACCTTTAAGTCTGATGGGTAAGATTGAGCTTAAAGCTGTAGCCTTTGCACTGCATCTGGATGCCTGTGTGTTCCCACCAAGTGAATCACATCATGAATATGCATGAACTTATAAAAACAAGTTTTTATAAGAAACTCTTATGTTCTGAAACAAAATTACATCGGTAGTATTTTCCAAAAGCTTTCCATTAGTGCTGGCAATGCTTTGAGTATGTCTTTCCCCTCATCACTTCTGCTGAATTTTAATGATACTTTCCCATTCTTTTTTTTCCCCCATGGAGGTACTTAGTTTTTCTGTTTTGCCATGCCCTTCGGATGAGTAGAACTGCCAAGATGCATCTTAGGTTGATGAAAAGGGCAGCAGCCTGGGCACACTGGCACACCAGGCTTTCCTTTACTTAAAAAAAAAAAAAAAGTTAAATCAGTACATTGTAATTATTTGGTGTGCTTGTATGTGTGTGGGTAAGCTTGTGCCAGGATGTGTGTGTGTGTGTGTGTGTGTGTGTGTGTGTGGAGGCCGGGAGGACAACTTGGGATGCTTAATTCTCTCATTCCACCCTGTGGGTCCCAGTGATCAAACGCAGGTAGTCAGACTTGGTAGCAGGTGCTTTTACCCACGGAGCCAGCCACCTTGCTGGCCCTCACTCTCTTTACTTCTCATTTCAGGACAGAGATGTATCCATCCACATCTTTTATTAATATATATTGTAGGTTTAATTCGTGTCTTCACAATTTTGTATTTGCTTTTGACTCAGAGGTTCAACAATGTACTTGGAATATTTTATTACATTTATTTATTTAATTTTAATTTAAAAATTTGACTGTGTGTATGTGTGTATGTTTGTCTGTAGGTGTGGGCATGGTACAAGGCATGACTATGGAAGCCAGAGGACAAAATGCAGGGATTGGCTCTCCCCTTCTTTGTGGGTTCCAGGAATCAAGCTCAGTTCATCAGGTTTGGTAGTGACCATCTTAGTCATCTTGCTGGACCACATTTATTTATTTTTATTGTGTGTGTATATGTGTCTGTGTATGTCTTTGAGTGCACATATGTGTGTGCATGTATTGTAGTGTATGTGTCTGGATCACAGGATAACATGAATTGATTTCTCTCCTTCTACCGTGTCATCCTGGGGATAGAACTCAGGTCATCAGCTTCAGTAGCAAGCATTTTCAGCTGCTGAATATTTTTAATTGTTGCTGGGATGAGAGAGATAGCTCAGCAATTAAGAGCACTTACTACTTTTGCAGAAGACCAGAATTTGGTTCCTAGCACCCACGCTGGGTGCTCACAACCACCTGTAACTCTAATTCCAAGGGATCTGATGTCTTCTGACTTCCTCTGTAACCTGCACTCAGGTGAAATAAATCATGCTTGGGTAGATGGATGTAGATAGCATCACACATTTGTAATCTCAGCACTTAGGAGGCTGAGGACTTTGCCTAGGTAAGTGCTCTGTTACTCAGTTCTATCCCAAATATATATATATATATATAATTGAGATTGTATACAGAGGTGGTAGAGAGAAATCTAATGGAAACCCTTGCTCAGTGCTTGTAGATGGAGTAGATTCCAAGGCCACTTGTAAGTTTGAAAATTAATGCTTAGTTGATTTCTAAGGTAGATTTTAGAATGTGCATTTATGAAACATCACTGCTGTATTAATTAGATTTTCTATGGTTGATCAAAAGAATCTTGGGCGGATAAGGCTTATTCCATCTTACAGGCCACAGTCCATCACTATGGGAAGTCAAGGCAGGAATCTGGAAGTAGGAAAGCATAGATCATGGAACAGTGCTATTTACAGCTTGCTCCTTTTGGCTGCACCGGTCTTCTCCTCCTCCTCCTGGATGGTCAGGAACTCATTGTATAGATGAGGCCCACCTGCCTCTGCCTCCTGATGCTGGGATTAAAGGAATGTGCTACCACACATGTCGCCTGCTTTCTTATAGCAGAACCACCAGTCAAAGGGTGGCACTTTCCAATCATCAATGAAGAAAATGCCCCACAGGCTTGCCCAGTCTAGTGTGGTAATTTTCTCCATTGAGTGCTCCCTCTTCCAAATGACTCAAGCTTGTGTCAAGTTGATGTAAAACCAGGAATCACAACAACCTTAATTTTGGTTATGTTACCAGATGGCCTTTTACAGATGTAATTTATGCCAGGTGTTGTGGCCTACACTTGCAATCCCAGGACTTGAAGCAGTAGCTTGCTGACAGCCTGGGCTATATTGAGTACCAGATCAGCTAGGACTACTCAACAAAAATCCTGTTTCCAGTTAAGATTTGGATTCACTATGGAATTTTCTATGGAGAAAATTCTGGGCATGCCTGTGAGGAATTATCTAGATTAGTTAATTAGGGTGGGAAGATCCATCCTAAATGTAGATGGTATCATTTTGTGGGTTTGAGTTTTGGATTAAGTAAAAAGGAGAAAGTAAAGAGAATACCAGCCCGCATTTATCTCTCTGGTTATTCTCTGTGGATGTGATGCGACCACTTGCCTCCTACTCCTGCCACAATAGACTGTGTCCCCTGGAACTGTAAGTCAAAATAAACCCTTCCTTAAGTTGCTTTTGTCATGTATTTTGTCTGAACATCTAGACAAATAACTAACACCAATAGTTTGTTTTGCCCAGCTGATACATGCAGTTTTGCTTGTTGGATAGTGCATGCTCACAGGCAGTATGAGTGTCTGTACTCCCTCCGTCCCCGGTACTCAGTGGAGGCTGTGAAAGCCTTATGACCATTTAACTCTTGTGAATAAGTTAGTGCACAGAAGTTGGAAGTGTAGATTGCCACAACAGCAATCCTTGCTGCTTTTACCTCAAAGGTCTGGCTATTAAATGTCTTGGACTTCTGTACTTTTTTAGGTAGAAAAACGTATTCCAGGAAATGTATACAGTTAAGAGCTTTGAGTCACTCCAACTACCACTTTAATCAAGAAAGCGAAAATTCCTTTCATTCACCAAGTTCCTTCACACCCCTTTTCAATTAACCCTCAGACTCCTTGACTTACATAATAAGATGATCAGTCCTGATGGTATAAATAACATAAAATCACACTTACTTAAAGTATTTTTTTTCTTGTTATTCAGATCTGTTAGTATGAGCAGAAAGTGCCCCAAAGTGGGTTCTTTAACCAGTAAGTAAGAATTTGATACTGGTTGAAGTCATTGGTAAGCAGAGCAGCCCTGCTCCTCTCACGTGTGGTTGAGTGCCCCAACCCTGTCAGCAGAACAGAGCAGACCTGTCACCCTGAAGTGAGAAATTGAGAGGCATTCTGTAACTAAGCGATCAGTGGACATAGTTTTTAAATTTTTTATTATTTTTATTTTATGTGTATGGGTGTTTTGTCTGCTTGTAAATTTGTGCATCACTTGTGTGCCTGGTGCCTGGAGAGGCCAAAAGATGTCAGATCCCCCTGGAAATGGAGTTACAGATGATGCTGAGCCACTATGTGGGTGCTGGGAATTGGATCACTGAGCCATCTCTCCATCCTATCAGTAGGTTTTGTTTTGTTTTTAAAGTAGTCTGTTTTGTTTTAAAGTAGAATACTAAGTAGTAGGCAGGGAGTATAGAGAGCTAGTCAGGTCCTAATTTTTGGAGCCCTCAGGCTACATCTCCCTGTTTACAAAGCATCTCTTACCTCACCAGGCTGCTATGGGCTTTGGTTAATGTTTGCAGAGGTCTGTGTAAAGAGTGGTGTTCTGTCCCTGTGCTCCGACCATGGTGGCTGAACAAATCTGTTCTAAGTGGCCGACCTTTGCTCATTGCTACTCTTCCTCTGTGGACCCGTTACTCTGTTTTTCTCATTTGTACAAATAGTTCTGAAGGCTTACTACTTACTTTCTTCCATGAATCTTACCATCTCCTTTGGTATAAAGCTAGTCAGACGACACTGGGTGATCTGGGTTCTTTTAAAGATGTGTGCTATGTGAGAACCAGCTGTGTTGGCTCTTACTTTTCTGAACAAAGGAATACATGCTTTGATCCAGTTCACTAGTCAGACCCATTTGGGAGATTTCTATTTCTTCTCCTGTGTGTGTTTTGTTTTAGCTAGTTATCGATGTGGTTGAGGTGGGGCCTTTTCCTGGGGGAAAGTACAGCTTTCAACTACATCCACCTGTCAGGTAGAAATAACATACCCCCACCCTCCATGGCTCATTTTTATAAATAACTTGTTTTATTCTTATTCCTGTGAGGAAAGATTTAGGAGCAAGTACTGATTTGTTTTATAGCTCCAATGTTTTTCTTTTCTTTAATTTTTTTCTTTTTCCTTTTCTTTCTTTCATTCCTTTTTTTTTCCCCCCAATGGTGCTGGGACTTGGATGCAGGGTCTTGTACATGATAGGCAAACACTCTCCCACTGAGCTGTATTCCCAGCCCCAACCCCTGACCTTTTTTTGCTTGTGTTTTTGTAGACAGTCTCAGGTAGCCCAGGCTGGCCTCGAACTTGCTATGGAGCTGAGGATAACCTTGAACTCTGATCCTCCTGTCTACCTCCTGAGTGATGAGTTTGCAGATGTTTACACCCAGCTCTAAGTATTAAGAATGACGTCATGATACATATGGTGATCCTGTAATCCCTGAAGAGTCTAAATGATTACTAAGCAGCTTAAAGCTAGCCTAGGCTCATATCAATACTTTGTCTCAAAAAACAAAACATAAGCAAATTTTTTTTGTTGTTGTTTTTTTCAAGACAGGGTTTCTCTCTTGTAACACTGGCTGTCCTGGAACTCACTTTGTAGACCAGGCTGGCCTCAAACTCACAGAGATCCTCCTGCCTCTGCCTCCTGAGTGCTTGGATTAAAGGCATGTGCCACCACTGCCTGGCTAAGCAAATAATTTTTAAAGAAATCTCCTTTTATGATATTTATTATTTATTAATATTACCCATGAGTCTTTAGAAAAAGCAATTTTTAGGGAAAAGGTAATCAGTCCTCCAGGTGAAGCCTAGCTGCAGATCAGTGGGTGTTACTGCTGACACTGGGGAGGTATGGAGAGCAAGGTCACAGTAAAATGATAAAAATGAATACAGAAGAACGGGAATGTGACATGAAATCCCCACAAGCTTCATCTAGTTCCTGCGTGGTACAGGGAAATGGAACTTCCATCATCACACCTATGTAAGGCCATTTGGGCTTGAATGAGGCTTGGAGGCTTCTGTGTAGTTGGTTCAGTCTATTGGAGTAGTAAATCCCAGTTACATAACAAAATAGCGTCCCCCCCCCTTTTTTTTTTTATTTTGAGACAGGGTCTCACTGTGTAGCTCTGGATGGCCTTGGACTAAAGACCCTTCTCCGCCCAGTGTTGATATTGCAGATAGGTACCCCACCCCTGGCTTTTGAAAGGATTTTCAAAGGGATAGAAAAAGGCAATTCCAGTTTATACAACCTGTTATTTAGTCTTATGTTTAGCACCTCAGCTAAAGGGTCACTTTGTGACCCTTAGTGGTTTTTAGTATTCACAGTTCTTTACTGTTCGGATTAATCAAGACCTAAGTCTGAACTGCCAAAATTGATGTCAGATAGTTTGCTGTCTTCTTTTGCTCAAAAGGAAGTTGATATGCAGTTTAGTATGAATTCCTACTAAGAGTGATTTCACCCTTCCCCCTCCTGACAGATCAGCCACCTTCAAGATTCCTGATGCAATCTCTGAGCCTCAGCAGTTAAAGCACACTAGTCACTTGGAAATTGTCACTGCCTGTATGTGTCATCATCATTTAGAAAGTTTCGTAACTGCAGTATTTGCTGTTGACTTCCCCAACATCAAACTTGACTGATTAATTTTTAACAAAATGAGAATTAATGAGAATTTCTTTGACAGGAGAGGGACTGAAACCATTCTTTTGCAATCTGATAAGAATGAGTTGACTTGTAAGTTTAAATATTGGAAGAAGAGGAGGTTTTGGTTTCTAATGAGATCTGTTAGTTGAACAAGCTCTGTTAATTTCGAGATGTTTATTTTGAGTTTACTTAGCAATTATTTATTGCTAGAACCACCACTTACCCCCATGATCTTGAGTGGGTCGCCTCTCTTGGGGCTTCACATTTCTTTGTTTGTAAAATTGCAACTTGCACTGTGATGTCCCATATTCATCTCATTTCTGAAATTCTGAGATGTGTGTTTTCCTTTGAAGCGTTACAAGCTTTAGTTTTGATTATGCAGACTTCTCTGTGCCATACGGCTTTAGCATTTCTTTTGGCTTCTTCCTTGGCAACATTTGCTAACTTCCGTGGGAGGGGGCTGTTCTTTCTGTTCCATTTGCATCACCCTTAAGGTGTCTTATAAAGATGATTATGATGAGCTCCTGGTATCAAAAAGTATTGACCTAGGGCTCAGAGCATTGGCCCTGGCTTTGATTCCTAGTGTGGAAAGGAAGAGATAATCATCTGAGAATGCAGTGGATGGCATTTTCAGAGTGGCATGCTAAGGCTGGAGAGATGGCTCAATGGGTAATATGCCCAGATGCCACACACCCACATAAGAACCCAGTGTGACAGTGTCTGTAATCCCAGGGCCAAGAGGAGGAGGGACATGTAGTAAGAAACTATCTTTTACCTTCAATTTAGGGAAAGAGAAAGGAAGGATAGAAATTTCCACTGCTTTTGCAAGTGGCCTTGATATAGAATGAGAAAAAGGCAAAAATCTTCACAGCATCTTTTTAGGCCGTCCTGAGCTTGAAGAGGACTATCCAACAACGAGTCAGACTAGTGTCTCAGCTCAGGATCGGTAAACCCAATCTCTCCAACCTTTGTTCTTTTAAGTAAGAATCAACACACTAAAGGCGACAACCCAACCAATGAACCACCAACCAACATCCACCGTGGCTCTTGGGGCCTCAGACCTTTTATACCCTAAACCCAAAATTCCCATTAACCCATGTGGCACACAATCCCAAAAACAAGCTACAGGTGCCAGAACAACTGCACCTAACCAAATTATAGCCACTTGCATTGAGCATTCCAAATCCAACTCATAAACGTCTACCACACCTGGGGTGGGAACATGAACCTAATCCAAACACCATCTTGCATTTTTAAAGAAACCAGAATAACAAAAACTTCTTCCAAATGTTCCATCACAGGGGCACCTGGAGACAGGCAGATCGAAATATTCAATAGCCAAATAGTCCAGCCAAAACAGCAAGGCCCAGGATCAGTGAGAGACTCTGCCTCAAACATTAAAGTGGAGGGTAATAGAAGACCCTTGATGTAGATCTCTGGCCTCCACCTGTGCCTGTGTGGGCAAGCCACCTGTGGATACATATGCATATATGTATGTATGTATGTATGCATGCATGCATGCATGTATGTATACACACACAGACAGTGGTGACACTGTAGTTCTTGTTTGGGATTTTTTTTCCTCATACCTCTTCATATTTTTATCACATTTTACGGGTTGTTATGGTTTAGATATGAAGCCCCCTCTCCAAAAAAAAAAAAGAAGCCCATGTGTTGTATGCTCAGGCCCTAGCTCAGCCATGTTTAGCGGTGGACTTTTGGGAAGAGATAGATCTTAGGACTCTGTGGTTGGCAGATGAGTTCATTGGTGGATTCGTTAGCAGTGGAATGTTGGAAGTCAGTGGCAGCTGTGGCTGGTGGGGCCTGCTTGGAGGATGGGGTTCGCTGGTGCATGACTGTGTCTTGTTAAGCAGCCCCGTCTGGATGTCTCCCTCTTCTTCCTTGCCACTTTGCTCTGCCACATGTTCCTGCCATCACAGGCCACGGCCTTGGGGCCAGCTGACATGGAGGGGGAACCTTTGAGACCTTTGAGCCTAAGCACATCTTTCTTCCTGTAAGTTGTTTATCTCAGGTGTTTGTCATGAGCTACTTTGTACTTTTTTAAATAAAAAGCGTTTTCTCACATCCCACGGTGTTTTCTCTGTTCCTAACCCATACCCAAAACAGTATTGCACAATGCTTGCTTAGTAATGCTGTGTGTTTTGTGTTACTCACTCATGAATTGCTCTTCCATGCATTTTGTAATTTAAACCTCTTTGTAAGCTATCTAGACAGTTTCTCTCTCTTTGACAGATGGGAAAACAGATTTGGAGACGTTGAGTAATTTTGCTAAAGCTATTAGATAAACTCGGAAATCTATACTGTCCTTTAATATACAGAATCTGTAAATTCTTACTCTTTTAGCTGTAAAGGAGCTGCATAATCAGTTTGTTTCCCACTAGTGTAAGGTAGTGTATTTCCCTTCCTCCTCTTCCCTTTTTTTTTTAAAAAGTTGATATGGGTCTTGTTATATTACCCATGCTGGCCTGGAACCCCTGGGGGCTGGTGGTCCTTTTTTGCAGTAGGGGAACTACAGACACATGCTGACACACCTGACAGAACTTACTTTTTTTGTTTGTTTGTTTGTTTTGTTTTGTTTTGTTTCCAGACAGGGTTTCTCTGTTGTCACTCTGGTTGTCCTGAAGCTCACTCTGAAGACCACGATGGCCTTGAACTCACAGAGATTCGCCTGCCTCTGCTGGCGACTGTACTTACTTTCTTAAGAAACTGTAACCAGCTAGGCATGATGGCTCAGAACTGTGGTTCTAACACTTGAAGAGCTGAAGCTTTGCTTGGAAAACAAATGGAACCCCACAAACTCCTCCTTAAATATATTTTTAAAAATTGGTTTATATAATCTTATTTTATTTTTGAGACAGAGTCCTCTGTATTCCAGGCTAGCATCCTGTAGCTGAGGCTAGCTTTGAACTTCTGATAATCTTTTCTTTTCTTCACAAGTGCTGAGATAGCAGGAGTGCACTAAACATACTAACATACTCAGGCTCTCTGTCCCTCTCCCACTTTCTTCTTCCACTCCCCTGTTTCTCAACAACAAAATTGTGACTTTTCAGTCACATAGGGTAGAATTTGGGATCAAAAAGCCTTAAGTTGGAATTGTGGCAGGGTGTTTAAATTGCCCAAAGCCTGGGGTTTCTCAGCTACAATGGGTGGCTATTACCCATGTATTGGGGTCTTTGTGGAAATGAAGCTGGGGAAGAGTGCTTAGCATACACATGCACGTTAATGTGTTTTCCCTGGCTTATGGACCCATCTCTTAGTTCTGCTTGTTTTGGTGTAAGTCCAAATTTCATGGTTGTCATTCAAGAGTTTTGGTCAAAGTTAAGTTTTTAACAAGTTTACCTCCCTCCCTATTTTAACTAATTAAACCATTTGACACTAATTAAACAATAATTTAAATGTAATTAGCATTTTGGCACTTGAATGTTCTATGCCTGAGTAATAACCCTAGTGCCTCCCAGTTTTCAGAACTGAATTTCCATTTGCCAGGTATCTTCTTAATCACATATTTTCCAAACAGGATGCCCTGATTATTGAAGCATTAATGAAGTGAAAACAGTGTACATTTTTTTAGTGAGGAAGATAAGATACCTTGGCTACACAGATCTCTTATTCCAAGTTCACCTAATACCAAATTTCTAGAAAAAAATTTCCTCACTTCTAAAAGCTCCTGTTATCATAGTGTCACAGGGCCCTGGGTGGGCAGCTGGGGAAACTCAGTGCTCTGTCATGGGTCCCTTGCCACATGCCAACACTTTTGATGGAGTGTCCTGGAGAGTGATTTGTGATGGAGAGAGCTCATTTTGACTGTTCTTTGAAATGGTTTTGGGGACTTGTCAGGTGTGACTCTTGGTAAAATCAGGACTAGATGACCTCAACACCCATTGGCTCTGTGGTTCATCACCTGCACTAGAATCTAAAACTCATTTCATCTACACTTCCTCTGTGGCTGTGATTTCTGGATAAGGGGAGTGTCCCTGTTCAAGGTGCTGCATTTCTCTTTGTTGCCATGAGAATCCTCTTAATTTCTTGCACATAGCCCTGGCATGCTGTGAACTTTGTTTCACCTTGTACACTCTTATGTTTCCTTGTGTGATACGACTAGGAAGTAGATTTGTTTGTTTGTTTATTTGAGACAGGGTCTCATGTAGTCCAGGTTGGCCTTGAATTTACTAAATAGCAAGTATGACCCTAAACTCCTGATCCTCCTGCCTTCGCCTCACAAGCACTGGGATTACATGTGTGCGTCACTACACCAGGCAGAAAATAGGTCTTAAAACTAAGAGTTTTAGTAACATATTTCCATAATGCAAAGACAATAGTCATTTTCATATAGCCTCTTGCTAACAAGCTTGAGGATCTATCAATCTATCTATCTTTAATTTGAAACCAGGTCTCACTATGTAGTTTAGGCGACCATCAGTAGTGGTCCTTCTCTGCCTCCTGAGTGCTGGGTACATACAACCACGCCTGGCTTAACCGCAAGCCTTTTATTTGGACACACACTGTTTTTTTTTTTTTTTTTTTTAAATAAACCCATTTAATTATGGAGCTAGACCAGAATTGCAGTTCCAGAGGACACTGGATCATGAGTGTGTGGAGAGTTCTGTGCCTTAGGCATGGGCTATGGCCTGGCTTCTTCCTACCTGATGTGGAAAGGTTTGTGTTGATAAATGCTTTAAAGACCTGGCCATATTTTCTGAGGTGCATAAGACCTGGCCATATTTTCTGAGGTACATTAGAATTTGTAGGTGAGCTTATTTACTGTGGTGACCTACCTACCAGTCATTATGTTTGTTGGCCAAGAAACGTCCATGAAAGGCAAATTGAGCAGAAGAAAGCAAGAGAAGTATGTGCAGGAGTACTTGGTTTTGGTCTGTTGTGTGTTAATAAGAAGATCCATCCTTTGGCGTTTGTTCTGCAAACTAAAACTGGACCCAAAGCAGAGGAGTGCTCTGCCTTGCTCACTCTGACTATCACAGCTTTGTTAAAAGTAGGTACTGACCAATTTGCTATATTTGGCAGGACCACGGCAAACCTGGTTTGGAAACCTGTCTAGATTTGACAACTGAAGGTGTGAGAGACTCCAATTCTGTCTTTGTCAGATGGACATTTGGAAGATGTTACCAGATGAACTGCTTTTCTTTTTCTTCTAAGTAGTTAGTAAAGGCTCTGGGACCAACTTGAATTCACATTCTAAGTATGTCATTTACTAGCTGTGTGACCAACTCTACTGGCTAGTTTTATGTCAACTTGACACAAGTTAGAGTCATCAGAGGAGGGATCCTCAATTAAGAAAATGCCTGGATAAAAATCAGGCTGCAGGCAAGCTTGTAGGGTATTTTCTTTTTAAATGATGGGTGGGGAAGGGCTTCAGCTTACTGTGGGTAGTGCCATCCCTGGGCTGGTGGTCCTGGGTTTTATAAGAAAGCAGGCTAAGCAAGTCATGAGGAGCAAGCGAGTAAGCAGCTCCCCTTCATGACCTCTGCATCAGCTTCTCCAGGTTCCTAACCTGGGTGAGTTCCTGTCTTCACTGCATTTGATGATGAGCTGTTATATGGAACTGTGAGAGAAATAAACCCTTGCCTTCCCAAGTTGCTTTTTGTCATGGTGTTTCATCACAGCAATAGTAACCCTGACTAAGACACTGATCTTATATAGTTATTTCACCTTCGTGTTTTCAGTTTCCTTATTTGTAGAAGGTTGCTCACAATAATTGCAACTTGTAGGGTTGGTATAAAAATTAAAGGAGATAATACATCTAGAAGTTTGACAGTGCTAGGTGTATAATATGCCTTCAGTAAAATGGAGCTTCAGTAAACATCAGCTACTAATGTGTTTTGTTTTCCGAACTGGCTCCTTTGTTCACTTTGCTTTTGCAGTCTGTATGCACAGTAGGAGAAGAGCAGAGATGACTGATGGCTCAGTTTGTTCTGTGTTTACCAGGCACACACACAGCCCTGGCCCGGATCCCCCACAGTGCGTAAACTAGTTGTGGCAGCTCATATATGTAAATCTAGCACTGAGGAGGTAGAGGCAAGAGGATTTGAAGTTCAAGGTCATCCTCTGTAACATTCTGAATTAGAGGCCAGCCTGGGTTATGTAAGACCTTGTCTCAGAAAGAAAATAGAAACAAAAATTGATCTCAGAGATTTAGTAGGAAAAAACATTGAACCTGACAGATAAGGGCCCAATTTTGCCATTCGCTTAGCTAACTGGGAACTCAGAGACTGCTACTATTGCTCCTGTTGCCAAACAGGAGACAACTAAGTGAGAGGAAAGGGGCTTATGCACAGTTCTGCCCAGGACTGGAACTCCATTTCTTCCTATTTCTCAGTGAACAGTGTTACAGTTTACAGAACAGATGAAACAAACCCTGGGAAGTTTGCACATGTCCATCTAGCTGTGAGATGACTTATCAGAACTCAAGGAGCCTTTTCTTAGAGGGGGTTGGTTTGACTCAGGGTTTCTGGATGCTTCCATCATTAGGGCCCCAGGCTGCTCTGTCCTCCTCATGGTATTTCCTGAAGAAATTTTAATTCATTAGCATCTAGTTTTGAAGGGTTCCTGTTACACTGTTACAAGAATTCATCAGCAAAATATATTTCCTCAGTGTTTTCCAGGGTCCAAACAGTTACTATTCTCAGCTTCTGTTCTTCAGGGTAGATTCCATGAACTGACTTGTTAAAGCTTAGGGTTAGCTTCCATGTCGATTCAGACTCTGTATACTTAGGGTTGTATTCTATCAGTTCTGTTTCCAATCAGTGAATGACAGGATGGTATTTGGAGATTTTTTAATGCATATCTTATGGTGGCATTCTGCTGCTGTACTATATACTAGCCATGCAATTCTTTTGCTGTTTATTCTCTACAGCTTCTGACTACATGAACGTGGTAGCACAGATAATCAGAGCTCATAGCTCTCAACATTCCCCTCCCCCCAAAAAAAAGTGTGTGTGTGTGTGTGTGTGTGTATGTGTCTGTTTGTCTGTCTGTCTGTCTGTCTGTCTCCGTGTGCATGTGTGTTGCATACACCTGAATGCCATGATGCACATGTAGAAGTGAGAAGACAGCTTGCTGGAGTCAGTTCTCTTCTGTCATGTGGGTTCTGGGGATTGAGCTCGGGTCATTAGGCTTGGCATCAGGGGCCTTTACCTCCGGAACTATATTAGTGGTCCAGCATTTCCTGTTAAAGTACACTTTTCAGCAATGCTCTGAAGCATTCTTTTCCTCCTCACATAGTCTGTAAGTGGATAGACCCCTGGCTTTAAAATCTCATGCATGCTATCAGTTTGTATGTGACATTTGATATTGTTCTCACCTAAAGTAAATAGAGTAGTTACAGCAACAAAAGTGAAATAACTGTGTGCATATGCCCAGCATTATGCTGAATATATTATTTCTTTAATCCTGGAAAAAACCCACAGAGTCATTTTTTTTAGCTTATACTTTTACAAACCCCATTTTATATTTGAGAAACTTGTGCTTATGGCATATTATGTAAATATGTAGGTGGTGGATCTTAGGTTCCAAATGCTTATTTGCCCTGAGTCAAGGTTTTCTTTTATGTCCTATTCACCAGTCTCCTCGAACAGGAGCTCGGGAGGGTTGGGCACATGCAGCTTGGTTGATGCTGAATAAAACCCTTCAGCTTCTTGATAGAGTCAGTAGGAATTTCTCCTCACCAGACTCTTCATGTACAGAGAGCTGTAACTCAGGAAAGGAGCTGTCAGTGTGATAGGCGGACACCTCCCTTGCACAGCTCATTTTCTTGTTCTTGGTGGTAGTAGTTATTTCCTGGCAGCTACAAAGTGAGCATTTATTTGACAGCAGCAGATGCTTAAGGTGGATGAACACTGGCTGCCTTTCGTGCCAGCCAGCTGCGTTCTACCAGGCCTGGCATCTCTGAGGTGTGCACATACTGGATCTCAGAAGAGGAAAAGTGCAGCTTCTGCCTCATTACACAGTGGAGTTCACTCTGGGATACAGAATTCTGGTGATGGGACTGTTCCTTTCTGCTGAATTTTCACCTAGAAGATGTCAGGTGTCAAGCCCTCCTCCTACATGCTCTCCACAGAACTGCTGGTGACATGTTGGAAATTCTGCTTGATACTCAAGCTTAAAGTATATTTCCCATGAAGCCAATATTGAGAAGTGAACTTTGCTCTTTTTCTAGAATGTGGCTTTTAAAAAAAGAAATTAGTCATGGATGGACTAAAATGCAGTTCTCATGACTAGGTGAAGCTATTCTCAGGGTGGAATGCACAGAGGGTAACTTAGATGTAAAAATATGTAGCTTCTACTTCTTCTTGGAAAAATTATTAAAATGAACTATAGTACTTTATTTCAATTTTTCAAGTAAAGATCAATCTACTCTAGGGTATAGAAATTTTCAGAGAGGTACTCTAATGTACAAAGACTGGCTTAAAAAATACAAAATACCCAAATATTTAGGATAGATATGTTGTAGAAGTTTATTTTAGTTATGTATAAAATAATTGTTTTATGTACTGTTGGGAAAAGAACTGCCTAGGCCTTGGCATTTTGTATTGTCTACAAGTGTTGGATTTATATGGGGGATTGCTCGGGATCTTCATGTGCTATCAGTAAAACATCTGAGGAGTTCAATCAATAAAAACACCTGAGCTCAGATGCTCAAGGTTCCACTGTCCGATATGGTGCTAGCCATGACATTGGTCCCTTCTGTGAGGTCTGAAAGAGATTACAACTATGAAATACCTCCCTGTCTTCTTTAGGGGCTGCCCCTACAGGTGTACTACTATATAGATACAAAGACAGTTTTATAAAAGCTTGATAAGTTTGAGGAATTGTAAACAGCTTCTTATGGCCAAAGCTTAGAGTCAGTGTGGGGACGCTTTGGGAGAGGACATCATGGTTGGCCTAGGGGAGAGTAGATGGTGAAGGAGCACTGGATTCTGTACTAGGGGCTTGAGATTTGTTTCTATAGATAGTAGGTGTGTGTGTGTGTGTGTGTGTGTGTGTGTAAACGGAGGCCAAATGTTGATGTCAAGTGTATTCTGTGGTGGTTTCTCCATCTTGATTTTGTAGATCAGACCCACTGGTCATCAAGCCCTGTCTCCAGCTCTCCATCACTACACCACTACACCTTGCTTTTACCCACCACACCCAGCTTTTTACATTAGTGCTGGGGATCTGAACTCAAGCTCTCATGTTATACAAGTACTTTACCTACATAGTCACGTCTCAGGCCTCAACTCCCTTTTCAGAGAGGAGATAGAGGCAGGTTTGTTCTGCCTCGACTCCCTTTTCAGAGAGGAGATAGATAGAGTCAGGTTTGTTCTTATGAAGTTTTTAAAGTTTGTCCTAATAAATGTGACAGAATGGAGAGGTGTGTATGCAGAGTACTAAGATTCCTTAGGAGACTCATTCATTATTTGGAGACCATTGAAATCATTCAAATAAATAGTCACCCCTGGCTGCAGCTATAGGTCAGAGATGAACTGCTGGCCTTGTGTCAGCCTGGCTGCTTCATCACCCTGGGACTTTAGCTGTGGGCACTGCACTGAGACATTCAGAAAAGAATGCACTTTATTAATTTGAAGAATATTTTAAGTTTGTGTTATTTGTGAAACTCAGAGTTTATACCTTGGTTTTCCAAGATGACAAAGGCACAATTGCTGGCTTCAGGGAGCCTACAGGCTTGATGAGCATAGGGAGTTCCCATGTAAGTGCATTTATGATAGCTCACAGATATCAATCCAGAGGGCAAGAGAACCTTTTTAGGAAAGAAAGGCTAGGGTGAAGCGAACTTTGCAGAGCTGTGTAGGATGTAGGAGTGGGGTTTGGGAATGTTGAAGGGATGGGTGTTTGTGAGCATGGCTAGAGAAGGTGAAGGAAAAACATAGCTGTTTCTTGTTGTGTGGCTAGATTGTGGAGGAAAAGATGAGGGTGAGAGAACTGAGTCCCTAGGTTAAGCAGAACTACCTTATAAGCCTTATAAGGAGTTTGAGAAGCAAAGACACTTTTAACCTGGAGAGAATGATAGAGCGTATTAGATTGTCTGTGAACTCCACGTGTGCATGTGCGTGTACGCATCCCAGAACTCATGTGGAGGTTAGAGAACAACTTTTAGGATTCAGTTCTCTCTCTCTACCATGGACTCAGGCTTGAACAAAGGTCATCAGGCTTGTTCTCTGTCTCAATGGCCCTATTCCTTATCACTTTGTAGGGTAAGAATTACCACCATTGGAAACTGTGGAGAACATATCAGGTGTAATCATATATAGAAAAGAACCAAAGAGATAGGGAAGACTGTAAATATTTAGTGATTAGGCTATTGAGCCAAATGTGGCCTGATACAAAATTCTAGCAAAACAGTGGGGAAAAAAATGCATATCTAGCACATACCTAAATAAATAAGATGCATATTTATTATGCATATCTAATATTAGGATGGGGCTAGATAAATCAAAAGGATATGAAAGGTTAGGATTCAGAATTGAAGTTGTTATGGATCATGATTAATCTAAGAATAGAATTGGGACAACACATGGAAATGAAGGTAAAGGTTCTTGGCGGTAAGGTCAGTTATACGCTAGAAGTTGCCTAGGAAGAAGGTTGTAGTTAGGGTGGGAGGCCAGTTCCAAAGTACTTGTTATATATTGAGTGATGACCTGTAAGTTATTAGTTAGCCATTTGTTTGCATAGTAGTGTAGTTGAATGTCATGAATATCAGAGGAGAGAAAGGTTTTCCTTTCCCTCCATCTCTAGGTAGAACTCCTGGGGAGAAACAGCAATAATCCCATACATAGTTTAGGCCTTCATTTAGTTGAGCTATGTTGAGGTCTGTGAGCACTGTTTTGTGGGTAGATCTCACCTATGATTCTTTGGAGGTGACTCTGGCTCTTTTTATGGACGTGCTTTTGGAAACTGTTGCTAAGCAACCTGTTGTGGTTTCCTCATGTTACTATAACCTGGTGTCTGTGACTAATGATCTCATTGAACTGGTTATCTGCCCCCAGCTATACTGGCTAGCATTAGTGAGCACATATTTCTTTAAGAAATGCATTCATTAAAAACCAGGCACTCAGTTTGGAGCTGACCTTAGCAATATCTGAATGAGTTGGACAAGTTGGGGGGGAGAGGGGAATCTCATGCCTGAAAACTATTCTGTCTTCCAGGTTGCTTGGGGTGGGGGTAGAGAATGAGAGATGAATCAGTTGTAACTTAATGGACTCTAATATTACTTTTACAAGGTATGTCACTTTCATATGATGCTTCATCATTAATGTTTCAGTAATCTGACAGCATTAAGGAGAGTTGATAGTCTCCCTATTTTATTATTTCTTGGCTCCATGACAGAACCATGCATTAAAATGCACTTAAGAATTTCAAAAGGGAAGTCTAAGAGAGTAGTTAAAAAACAAACAAATCCCAAGTGGGCTGAGCTGGCTTATAAACCCTAACAGTGCACCACCAATTGCAGTAGATTTTATCAGAAGGTGTTGTCAGTGCACCTGCATGTGCCTTCTTTACTGGAGTATGATGGATCTGTAGTGCTGTTGTCTAATCCCAGTATTAAGTTTGGGAAAAGATAGCAATGTGTGTCTTTTCACAATGGGCTTTCTGTTTTTTATATAAGACTAAAAATTTAGTGATTAGTCCAATATGGCCTTATACAAAATTCTAGCAACAGTGAAAAAAACACATATCTAACACACACCAAATTAGAAAAGGTACATATCCATTATATATATCTATGAGTAGATGTTATCTTATTTGCATATCATTCACAATCAAATAAATGTCAGTTATAACCACTTTTGCGATTTTATTTTCCAAAGGGATACCTTTTATTTTTAGGAAGACCATGGCATTGACGCGTCTAGAGTAGGTGGGCCTCTCTTGTTTCCTTGCTGCTTGCTTTGGAGATAGGGTCCTGGCTGTGTAGCTCTGGCTTGACTAGACCTCACTAAGTAGTCAACCAAAGCTGGCCTTGAACTCATGACAGTCCTCCTGAGCTGGGGTTATAATCGGGAGCCACTGTATCTGGCTTCCTTTTTTTGTTTTTTTCTTTAACAGAGTGCAGGTATATCCCTGAAATTCCCCTGTGCTAGGCAAGCACATTACCTCTGTGGATATCCCCAGTGTAGATATATTTTAAATGTAAATTAATTCAGTAGTAATATTTTAAAATGTGTCAACAACCAAAAGAGTATAATCTTATTTCTCAGTTTTATTTCTAAGAGTATATCTAATAGGTCAGAGCAAGAATGTGGCTATAAGAATATTCATTGCAACATTTTGTAGAAAAGGGGCATAAGAGGGGAAAGAAAAACACCGAGTCTTAGATAGTTAATGTTAAACTATGGAATGTTTTCATAATGTTGCAGGAATGTATTTAAAGACTTTGGAAGCTAAACTATGTGTTCTTAGTGGTAAAAACCACATTCTATACTGGTATGTAACACAGCATAGTTTCAGTTTTGTGTGGGTTGATACATAGGGAAAAATACAGACATTTTCAAGAGGTCAGGCTGCACAGGTCAGCTTGGTGTAGTTGGAAGAGGTTGGGATGAGCCAGGTTACAGCCAAACTGCTGACTGAAGTCTCTATGGCCACACACTATGAATGGTAAAATTAGTGCTTTTAAAAAGATTCAGGTTTTGTAAATTTTCTATAATATGGATAAACTACTTTATAATTTAAAAAATACAGGGCTTGAGACTGGAGAATTGCCTCACCAGTCAAAATTACTTGTTGCTCTTGCAGAGGACCCGGGTTCAAGTCCCAGCACCTACATGGAAGCTCACAACTGTTTGTAACTCTAGTCCCAGGGGATCTAGCACCTTCATTTGGCTTCCACAAGCACCAGGCACCCACATGGTGTACAGACAAACATGCACGTAAAGCACTCATATACATAAAATAAATAAATCTTTAAAAAATACTTTAGAGCCAGATGTGGTAGTTGGCAGCCAGCTGGGACATGAAGAACAAACTCTGAAGCCAGTTGCGGCAAGACTTGATCCTAAAACACAAAAACAAACAACAAAATAAACTTCAGAGGAAACAAACACAAGCACCTAAATGATGATTTGGTATTCAGCTTTTAGTGAATTGTGTATGAGAAGAATCTGCGCTGTGTACTTAGCAAGTGGACTGTTGTTGTAGGATGTGAGGGTGAAGGTATTCTTAAACTGGCTTATTTTGTACTGTTAGCCATGTCCAGGTTATGGGATTTGGGGAAGACACCACTAAAGCAAAGAATGAAGAGATGATTTTTATTAATATATTCCTAGAGGGCTTGGGAGATGGCTCAGTAGGTTTGAGGGCCTGAATTGGAGCTCTGGAGCCCACATTTTTTTTTTTTTTTTTTTTTTTTTTTTTTGAGGGGAAGGGGAGTGCAATGATGTGTACTTGTAATCCCAGTGCTGGGGAGATGAATCTCCTGGGCTTGATGGCTGCCAGATGGCTGCCAGTGAGACTCCTGAGGAATGAGACCCAGGGTTGTCCTTTATCCTCCACATATACACATTCATCCATCCACACACACACACGAACACACACAGAAACATGCAAAAAATAGATTGCTAGATTATGGAAAACTGATCATTTTTTCAACTGCTTTTCAGCTCATATGTATTTTTCAGCTGAAGGCCTGAGAGACCTAGCTTGCCTCACAAAATTATGTTCTTTCTGATGTGATAAGACATACCGATATGTTAAACTTCAATCCCATGCAAAACAAGCATTCATCTGGGTCACTAGTGAGCAGGTAGAGGGACCTGTTTGTTACTACTCGGTTCTGAGCTGGGAGGGATCACATATTATAAGTAAATGTTTTTAGAAGAATTGAAATTACAGTCAGAAAAGGCACAAGTGTTTCCTTTGGGAACTAGAGTTGGAGTGCAACAGAGTGAAGTGTGTGCGTGTGTCTACGCATATGTATGTATATATGTATGTATGAGCTAACGTAAACTTTTTAAAAAAAGATTTATTTTATTTCACGTATATAAATGCATATATATGACTGCATATGTGTCTGTATACCACTTATATGCTTGTGGAGGTCAGAAGAGGGTGTCAGATCCCCTGGAACTGGAATTAGGATGGTTGTGATTCATTATGTGGGTCCTGGGAATTGAACTGGGATCCTAAGCAAGAACAATAAGTGCTCTAAACGGTGGCACCATCTCTCCAGCCCCTTAAACTTGTTCTAAATCAAATAAAAGACAATTAGTAAATAAATGGCTCATTTTCAGTAGTATACATCTTACTCCTTTTCTGAAGTGGTGTGTCACCATGTGCACTGTGCTTCCCAGCCTACTATTCTGTTCTTCAGCATTCAGCGCACAGGAGAGCGCATGAGGAGATGTGGTTTGAGCCTTTGGTATTTGAGTGAATAATTGCCGCGCAAAGCAATCTGATGTCCGATGTCTTCTGGTTGCTTGTGCCTGGTTTGCCCAGTCAGCACACTGTTTGCCCATTTCAGCCCTAGGTGAGCTGGCTGAAGATCTAATCAGTATTTTGATCAGCACATCTTTGCCTGCTGCTGGACTAGTTTGACGGTCAAGCCTGGGGCAAGACAAAGGCATTTTAGTGGTGAAGATATTCCAAAGAGGCAACTTAATAATGGTACTGGCCACTTCCTCCAGATTCTAGTTACCTTAAGTTGTGCACTTCAGACAGTTGTAAAGTTGCTGGATGGATCTGGTACTGGCCAAAGAAGCTTTAATTTTGTTTGTGTACTTTCTTAACTGCGTCAGGAACAGTGAGCTGGCACCTTCTTTAATCTTTCTTTGACAAAAGAGGAAGGATGGCATGGTTTTTGTCCTGTTTGACTTGTTTCTTATGTCACTAGCTTTGGGCAAATTTGCGTAATTTATTACTATTTTCTTGGTCATAAAATTATAGCTGTATTTAAGAGTTAACTTTTTATTTTCCTTATATTTACTTTATATAATCAAGCCATACTAAGGAATAAAAAGATTATCTTCTGCGCTTACTAAACTAAATGATGTTTCTCGTTTTTCATTTTAAGTTTTTCAGCTTATTTATTTATTTTCCAATACAAGGACTGACATTGTATCTAAGGGTGGTCTGGAGCTGGCTCTATAGCCCAGGTTAGTCTCAAATTTGGGGCATTTTTCCTACCTCAGCCTCCTGAGTGTTACAGGTATTACAGGCATGGCCCACCATGCCTGTTTTGTTCTTTAGTTTTATTTTTGCAAAGATACAATTATATGCAATTGTCAACGTGCATAGCATTTTGACAGGTGCTGGTTGATTTACTTAGAGAAGGTAACATTCCCTGCCCTGAGGGAGAAAATTGCTTTGTAGGTCATATTATAAACAAGACTGGTTTTTATATTTATACCATTAAACACATTTGTTTCTGTTTAAATTCTCAGAAGACTGAGGCTGCCTACAAAAAAAGAACACATAAAAACTCACATATAAACTCTGTGTTTATGTTGTCGAAGATGGATCCTGGATTTGTGATTTGCCTGTGACTACTTGGGATTCTGATGCGTGTGCTGCAGTTTAGAAAGGGCAGTTGTTGGCAGTCGGTGTAACCTGGGTGTCTTTGTCGTTCATGACAATTGGTCTTCTTGCTGTGTCTTCCAGGATAAGGAGTAGCAGTGTGCTCCTCAAAAGCATTTCAGAGGTTTTCTAACTAATGATTTTTCCTCTTATTCTTCACTGTTTGGTTTCTTAGGCAACGTAGCCTCCCCCAGTGTCTGCTGACGTCTGCTCCAACCCCTCTCCCGTTCCATCCCCGCCTTTCTTGAGCAGTTTTTCCTCTTTCTACTGCTGCTTTAGAACCAACCACACCACAGGCATAGGCATGTTTTCTTTAATGTTTGCTTCTGTCTGCTGCTTAGAGGGATAGGACAGAAAAGAAACCACTTTCAGAGACTAAGAAACCTGTCTTTTTAGGTCAGTTATAATAGAGTTTTAAGCATAAAGAGTTCATGTTTTCTTCCTCTCCCCCCTCACCTTCCCTTCTTTATTCTCCTTTTCTCTCTCTACTCCCTCCCTCCCTTTTCTCATCTCCCCTCTCCCAACCCATTTCTCTCCTCTATCTTCCTCCACCCCAACTACCATCAACCATCAGCTTTCTCATGTGACCTGTGTTGAACTTGAACTCAGATATATAGCTGAGGCTTCCTTGAACTCTGATCTTCCTGCTTCTACCTTTCAGGTGCTAAGATTACAGGCCCGTACCATGACTGCTGGCTTCTTGGGTTCTTTTATTTTTCAAGTTAAAAAGTATAGACAATGTAAGCTATTATGGAGCAAAGTCTATCTGAAATTATATCTGTCTGTCTGTCTGTCTGTCTGTCTGTCTATCTATCTATCTATCTATCTATCCATCCATCCATCTGTCTGGTTACTCTAGAATTACATTGAGATTTCTAATTTAAAAAAAAAAAAAAAAAGAGTTAGACCAGGAAGATGGCTCAGCGGGTTAAGGCATCTGCTGCACAAGCCTAACACCTGAGTTTGATACCTGGAACCCACATGATAGAAGGAGAGGTTTGATTTGTCCTTGGACCTCCACACTTTTTGTGTCACATGCACATGCTTGTGTGCACACACACACACCAAATAGACAAATATTTTTGAAAGGTCTGTGGAAGCATATCTAGTATGGGGTGGGGGGAACTGTGCTCATGTCTGGAAGCCCCCCTCCATAGGCTCCTTCTATGAATTCTGTTCCCTAGCTGGTGACACCTTTTTGGGAAGGTGGCTACTTCAGGTGTGCCATAGTGGGGTGTGTCTGGTCCTAGGCCTCTTCTGTCCACCACAAGATAAAGAACTTCCTCTGTCTGCCATATGGTCCCAATACTATGATGCCCAGGTACATGGAGTCAAGCAGCTAGAAGTCCTTCTTCCTATACATCCTCCCCTCAGTTAAGAGTAATAATACAAAAATAGTAATACAGTCCCTTTGAGACTTCCCGAATCCCAGCCTCTTGAACCTTTTGGCTTCACTCTAGTTTCAGCTACCATCCTGGCTAGAGAAAATCATTTCTGTTACCTAGTGCATAGCCTTTTTAAATATTTATTGTTATTTTGCATCAGGCATGTTATTTGTACACTGTTGAGACTTTGAAACAGAGTCTTGCATTATAACCCACAGTGGCCTCAGACTCATAGTCTCCTGCCTCAGCCTACTGAGTTCTAGTATTAAAGATATAACAGTAAGTCTAGCCTTCTCATTTTTATAATGCTTCCCCATTGTTTCTGGTTATTCTGAATATTTTCTTTTAAAAATTATCATCATTATATTACCATCTAAATTAATGTTTATATATTGGGATATCACTGATATTTTTGTGTGTGCTGAGATCTCATAATTTATTCTGAACTAGGTTTTATTTGCACCCTTTATTTGCTATAGTTTTGTGATTAAAGACATCCAGGAAGCAAAGGGACCAGATTTGAGAAAGTTATTTCAAAGAAGCTTTCTGGTTTGACTATTTCATGATTCTGTATTGAGGTAATATTTTTAATTCATTCTATAAATTCAGTGAGTGTTGTTCAACTTAAGCTATAGATGAGTTCTGTGACCATAACCAATCACCTGTTGATAGGTGTCTGCACACACTGTGTCCTCTACATAATGATTCCTTGACATCTTCAGTTAGAGAATTCTTAACATTTTAATAATCATACTCATAAGTACAGATTCTTAGTCTGGTTGAGATGGTTTACAAGGATCTCCTTTCTGCACTTTAGCTTGTTGCTATGCTAATTTTATTGCATATTTTCTCTCCTAAAAATAGATGATCTTTATCCAAACCATATTTTTTTTAATAAATATTTGCATGTGAAGCAAAATTTTCCTACAACATGAATTGTGTTTAGAGAGTTTGCTAGAGGTGCTAACAAGGCTCCTGGTCAATGTTTACTCTTCCCCATTCCTCTGTCCAAGCAAAGACCCAGTGTACTGATGTCTTATTCCATCTGCAGTATGGCACTGTGGAAGGATTATCTTTCTGCTTACTTTTGCTGGGTGGAGCTGGCAGATGCTGTACTTGTTATCTTTGACATAAACTTAATCCTAACCCTAACTCTGTGCCTTTGCAATGGGCTGTATTTGGGGGGAGGGGCGGCGGTGGTTGTGGTGGTTTGAGACAGGGTTTCCCTGTGTAGCTTTAACTGTTCTGAAACTCAATTCTGTAGACCAGGCCAGCTTTGAACCCAGAGATCTGCCTGTCTCTGCCTCCTGAGATTAAAGATGTGTGCCACCACTGCCTAGCCATGGGCTACTTCTTATAAAGACATAGGACAAATACATTTTTCTTAGATGCTGGTCAGGAGTTTGGGTGAACAAGTTCAAATGGATAAATCAGGGGTGGCTGGGAAGATGGAAACTACAGAGTACCTGCTGCACAAACCTGAGGGCTTGAGTTGGCAGTCTTCTTCCACCATGTGGATTCCAGGGAATGAACTCCCCGGTTGTCAGGCTTGGTGGCAGACACCTTTACCTGTTGAGCCATCTCTATGGCCCTATCCTAACCATTTTAAGTGTACTTCAGAATGTTATGTAAATTCACATTGTGCAATCAATGTCCAGAACTCCTTTTATCTTGCAGAATAGAAACTGTGCTCCCATCAAACAGCTCTGTCCTCCCTTCCCCAGCCACTGGAAGCTGCCATTCTGCTTTGTTTCTATGAATGTTAACTAACAGTTTTTAAAAAAATCATCCATCATCTGCCAACCATTTATTTTTGAAACAATTCTGTCTTAATTTCAGGTAAGTAGATTTTTGAACTTGAAGAAGAAAGAAATCCAGTCAAACCAGTAGCCACACTTTGTGATTGCTTGAGTTGGTAGTCACCAGCCTGAATGGGTGCAGTTGTCATCCTCTGCAATGTACTTTGGAAATTGCTTTTCCCTTTGAGGAGGAGGATGACAGGAGCTAGTGACAATAGCTTATGACTAATTCTTAGATGACACTTATTATATGCCTGAGGATGGAGGAAACACCTACTTCTTGGATTAAAGAGACAAGACAAATCTCAGCATATGAAGAGTGTGTGTATGTGTGTGTGTGTGCAGACATAAGAGAAGTGGGCAGAGTTCTGTGTTTTAGATACAAAACTGAGTCATCTTTGAAAGTTAGAGGTCTGAGGTTGGTTAGATGGCTTAAAGAAAAGTAACAAGCTAGTGCTGAGACAGGGAGATTGCCATGAGTTCCAAACTAGTCAGGGATAGTTAGAGAGACCTTATCTCAAATCAAAAAGAAAACAAAAGTGACAAGCCTTGAAATTAGGGTAAGGACATAGTCAGTTGTGTATATAATTATAATGATGATGACAGTGTTAGTAATAATAATAACAGCAGCAACAGCAGTAAAAACAGCCAGTGTCACTGGTTCCGCCTTCTGTGTGGCTACTGTGCAGGCACTTCATATGTTTAACTTCACAGCAACCTCAGGGATGCTGTCAAACGAGAGAAAACAAACTGTGGAGTTGGGATTCCAGATCGTTGTCAGCTCATGTCTGGCCCTTTTCTGTTGCTGCCCTGTGAGTGCCATTGCAAAGGAGAAATTGAGGATGTAATTTAAAAATAGCAACCAGGGGGAAGAATGGACAGATAAAACTTCGAGTATCTAAAATGTTAAAATAAAAGCACAACTAATACTTTTTTCCTGTCAGGATAACTGGTGGCTTTAGTAGGTTGTTTGAGCCAATGAAGTGACCTACCGGTGCAGAGGACAGACCAGGTTATAACCTTGACTTTTACAGGCACTGGGCTGAAATTATAGCCTGAATTTCTTCCTAAAACTTGGGTATAGAATACTAGGTTAGGCCTCCCTCTAGTAAATTCTCGTGTTTCTGTTCAGGGGAAGGTGGAAACCTTTTTATTTGTAGTTCTGTCTGTGTTATAATATGTGTACATATAAACAGTGGCTTCTCTTGATGCCTGTTTAACACTGAACTAAATAAATGTGAACTTCAGGGGAAAAAAAAAGAGTTCTTAGTATCATGAATTTAGGCTTAGTTTCTGGTTTGCATTTCCTTGGCATACACAAAGGTTCTTTTCTGAGAAGGAAATGGAGGCAGAAATGTTTATAAGCAGATGGAGTGAGCCTCTGTACTGACTGGCATCATTACGTGCTGATAGACAGCAGGCATCTTGTTGATTTACAAGGAAACACCACTAATGAGATCAGTTGATGTCTAGGCTGCATTGACTTCTGTGAATACCCTTTTACCCAGAGGGAGCCGCATTACTGTTTGTGGTTTAGGTCCACATTACCTGAGCTGCACAATGAGCGGTGGCTGCCTCTTCCAGATTTAACTCTTTCAAGCTGGTAGTTTCTTACTAAGTTAATTGTCCTATAGATGTTTCAGTTTCTCTCTTACTTTTCTCTTTTCCCCTCCCTGTCTTCTCTTTTTTCTTCCTTTATTTTATTATTATTACTTTTTATTTTGTTGTTTGAAACAGGGTCTCATTAGGTAGCTCTGGCTGACCTGGAATTTACTATATAGACCAGGATGACTCCTAAGTCACTATGTGGCTGAGAATGACCTTAAATTTAGGATCCTCTTGTCTCCCAAGCACTGGAATTACAATTGTGTCACCCCCCCCAACATACTTGTTTTTTATCTTGTTATGATGCCTTTCATTTTGTTTTTAGCATAAAGAAAGATAATTATGGGCTGGAAAGGTTAAGAGCACTGGCTGCTCTTCCAGAAAGCCTGGGTTCGGTTCAGTTCTCAGCACCCATATGACAGCTCAAAACCATCTGTAGTCCTTGTGTCAGGGGATCTGATGCCCTCTTCTGACCTCTTAGGCACCAGACCTGCATGTGGTGCACAGACATGCATGCAGGCACAACACCCATACACATAAAGTAATCAAATAATAAAAAAATAATTATTAGCTATAACATGAACTACAGTACAGATGAGTCTCATTAGCACAGTAAATACAAACTGTCATGCAATACAAAATTGTCACAGATTCTTTGCACATGTATAGACTCTTCCAAAATTGAAGTTTTGTTATGGAGAATGATTAAGAATAAATTAAAGAAGTTTCTGTAGATCCCTCTTTCAGAAAATAGTAACTAGTTCTTAAGAGTCTGTGCACACACAGCATGGCAAGGTAGAGCTTTCTTAAGTTCTGTACCCAAAGCTAATAACTTTTTAAGATCCTAAGGAGAAACCTCAGATTGTATCATGGGCCTGGTATTTCGTTAGTATAGACTGAAAGATGATCTCAGAAGACTTGAAAGCCTGCCTTGGGATGTGTGTGACACGTGTCCCTTTTCTGATTTTTTTCCCCTTTGACAACACAAGACACATTTTTGAAACTGTACATCTCCTAAGCTAGTGAATACAGATCAGCACACACAACAACCATTTTCCCCAACATCACCTTCAGGCTTTGCTGAATTTTCTGTTCTGGCTCCAGAGTTTATATATAGCAAATTCTAACATCTGCCAAGTTCTGTTAGGAGAGTAGAATAGGCTGGAGAGCCTGGAAGTGCATGCTGCCTGGAGGGTAGATTGAAGGTGGGAATTTGCTCTCATGAGTGGGGTCTCCCTTCATAGACCACTGTGTGCGCAGCAGGCTGAGCTGCATGAGGTGAAGAACACTGTGGGCATCGTTTCCTACTAGTGCCAGCTAGTAGCCATAGTCTCCATTTATCCTGTGGGGCATGAGTTTAGTTGTTGACCTTTTAGGGCTATGGTGAGTTGTAGCCATAACTTTCAGCATACTGAAGAAGAGTTCTATCATTGATTGCACATAAAAACCTCCAGTAAATTAATTCGAAATTTTTTCTTTATATCATCCTCACTAAGCAGGGAACATGCCTCAAAAGAATTTTACATTAGAACTGACCCACAAGCTCAAGTTTAGTAGTTGGAGCCTTAGATATTAGGTATCTTTTTCTTTCTCTTCTTGAAACAAACAAGACGTTCTCAGTTTATTGATTGATATTTTTAGGTCAGGAGCTGAAACACCCTCTGCCTGTCTGCTATTGGTTAAGACTCTCTGTGCATAGATGCCCCTTCCTTCCCTATGGTAATGTGAAGCCGGGCAATTACACACAGACCTGACCTACTTTGGAAAAATCAGAGGACAAAGAAAAACCAAGCTTGCTTCATCTTCTGGTTAAAAAGCAGAGGTTTGGGAATCTGAGGGCTGGAGCTTCCTGCATCTTTTCTTCCTCCAGGATTCCAGCCAGTCTCATCCGTCCCCCTCTACACACCAGAAGCCCCCAGCGTGTGCTGCTTGTAGACTGATAGGCTTGGTGCCAATGAAGCCATTGCATGTTTGCTGATCTGGAAATATCTGGCTGTTCCCATGGCACTAGGGCTTTGAAAAAAAAATGAGGATGAAAGAACCTTTTAAAATTGTTTTCATTGTTAATTATCCTATTCTGTGTGTTCAATTGCATACATAATTCAATCTGTTTTTTTCTAAGAAGCAGTTGAGTTAGAAATATACACCATTCATTATACATATTAATGAATCAATTAGAATAGTCACACCATTTCATTACTGCTTGGCTACCTAGGAATTGTGATTTTGTTTCTACCTAAGTTTGATTTATTTAATTTATTATTTTATTATCGACAAGTTTTTTGGGGTGTTGTGGCTTTTGTTATTGTTTTTGTTTTGTTTTGAGACAAGCTCTCGCTGTGCGGCTCTAGCTGTCTATCTACATTTACTATGTAGATCATGCTGGCCTGGGACTCAGGGAGATCCGCTTGCCTCTGCCTCCTGAGTCCATGGTGGGATTAAAGGTGTGAGCCACCTCTCCTGGCTTTGCTTGCCATTTTGAATAGGGTCTCTCTGTGTAGTCCAGTCTGACCTTGGACTCATTCATTTCTCCAGTACTAGCCTCCTGCGTATTACAGAATGCACCATCACACTTGGTTCCTATAATTAATTAATTAATTAGTTAGTTAATTGAGTGATTTTGTAAGTGCTTGGAATTGAATCCATTGCCATGTGAATGCTAGCTAAGTGCTCTACCCCTGAGTTCCTATCCCTTGTATATACCCATCTTGAATATGTCTCTAGACATCAGAAATAGTAGTTTCTTTGGCAATGTGTGTTTCACCTATATGTATGTATATGCACCTTGAGCATGAGGGAACTGGAGCTACAGATGATTGTGAGCAACTGCATGAAGCAGAACCCAGGTCCTCTGCAGGAACAAGTGCACTTAACCACTTAACCACTGAACTGCCTCTCCAGCTCCCGCCTACCTTGTTTTCGTGGTGTTGCATGTAATCTGTTACTTTTCTAATACAATCGCTACATAAATGCAAATTGTAGGTCTCTTTGGCAGTGAACTAAAAGTCATATCAATTTGCTTTAAAACTAGTATTGTCATAAAATATAAGGAAGGACTAATAGAGGGTCTAACTGATTTTTTTTTTTTTTGGCTTAAATTTTTGCTTAAATTAAGATACTTTTGATTTTTGACCTCATTGTTACTAACTATATTCAGGATTTTAGTTGATCAATATGCATTTATGGTAATTCTCTTTAAGTAAAGTCTTTGGTGCTATTTCAGCAGAGGTCTGAAATTCTAGGCTAAAACTTTATAGAGTCACTTCAGCACTGTTGTAGATCAGTGGTCAGGAGGCACAAAGTCTGCTAAGGGAAAGCTTTACATATTAACTGCTATTATACATATTCAGTTCATGTAGCTCTGTTGTAGATCCATGTTTAGGAGGCACAAAGTCTGCTGAGGGAAAGCTTTAGATGTTGACTGCTATATTAGTATTCAGGTCATGTAGTTGTTTCATTTTATTGTGGTTCTGTCTAATTCATACAATAGTGGCACCACTTAACAGTTTTCTCTGTGGAAGATTTTTTTAATCAATAGTCCCTTATCTTTAAAATAAATATCAGAAATATGAGAATTAATTAATGTTTCTGGAACTTTCCAGGGGTTAACTTAGGTTACATAAATGACACCATTCACCACATGAAATGCTAACATTTTTTTTTTTAATGGGAAAGAAATTCACTTTACTTGAAAACCTTGACTACTAAATTAAAGGGGTTCTTTGAAACTGAGAGAATGTAAAATGTTACCACATAGCATTATGATTTTGATGGCGTTCTAGAAGTGCCTTGTCTGCCAGCTGTAGTAGTAGGCAACCATGATTAGGAAGACTGTCAGTTGGTGCCTTGTTCCTGATAGGTTCAAGGAGGCTAGCTTTTCAGCTTTTCTAGGCTGCACCAGACCAGCACAGTCTCACAACCATGCAGACAAGGAGTATATGGTTTGCCAAAGATGTTCTACTATACCATTTATGTATGCATGCAAGTAAGACCTTCAGAAATGAGGAGGGAAATTGGGAAATTAAAAAAAAAAAAGAGGAATTTAAAAGTTTTCAACTTTGATCCTTGATCCTTTAAGACTCTTGTCCTTGCATGCAGGCTGTGTAATTAGGCCTTGGGTGTATTAGTATGTTGGGAGGATTTAACATGCAAACCATTGATTCTTCACGAACAGCATTGCCATTGTATGGTTAGCAATATACCTGTCCTGTGTGACAAATCACCATAGACTAAGCTTTAGAAGGTTAGGTTGAGTTTAAGCTGTTTTCAGCTGATTCTTTAAGAAGCCTGGGTTAGGTGCTGTATCTTACTTGCTAAACAGTGCCCAGGCTCCTTGACAAATGCCGTTCTTAGGAAGAGCACAGTCCTGTGAGTTGTGTTATTTTTGCCTGTGAGTTGCTACTCCAGGAAAGAGTAGCATGTACTTCATTAAGAATGTCCATCTTATACTTACCTGGCAGGGGAGACACCCTGATTGAGAAGGTGGTTTTCCCAGAGTGAGGCTTATCCATTGCACTCCGTATGTGCTGACTCCTGTGATTTTTTCCAAATGTGGGAAACTCGACCGCATAATTTGTGGTAGTGGGGGACTTGCTTTCACACTCTCCCCTGTTTAAGAGAGAGAGAGAGAGAGAGAGAGAATCCATCTTGAACTTCATTCAGCTTTCTGCCTCCTCCTGACCCCATTTCAGAGCACATTGTCAAGTTCTCCACATGTCTAATCTTTATTCTTTGGGTCTAAAATTTAATCTCTTGTAGCTTATTTTCCTACTGTAACAGTTAAATTTTTCTTTGGGTTGAGAGCATCTTCTTGCTTTTCTCCTTAACAATGGCTCTTTGTCCTCATGCCCCTCTCTTGGGATGCCACTTGGAACTGTTAGAACTTCCTTGTCGCCTCCTTTCACTTTTACCCTCCCTCTACTTCCCCATCCCTAACCTTTCCTCTCTTTTCAAAGATTTCTTTGACTGGGGGACATAGTCAGTGGTAGAGCCCTTGCCTCACAGGCAGGAGTCTCTGGGCTCCATCCAAGTGTGTTTTATTTGCCTAGCACTCTCCTTTAGTCCCCTTCCCCCTTCTCTGCATTAGGACTGCGGGATGCCCTGGTTCTGCCAAACAAACTCCACCACTGAACCACGTCACCCAGGACATCCGTGCCAGCAGGGCCCTAGTTATTGAATTGAGCCTTTGGGGCCAGTCTAAACATCTTCCTTTAAAAACCACACCACTTGTTAATCTAAAATAAATACCAGAAAATGGAAAATGGGATTCTGATACTTGTGACCTTCATTTTTACTTTTCTTTCACTCAACTTTCTAAAAGTATGTATGTTTTTGTCCAGTTCATTTAAGTGGTAAGCCTACAGACTAAGGGTTATTTCAACATCAATGTTCTGTAAGCATACAATCCACTGTTGGTAATACTGGTGGAACCACAGTAGGGTTAATGTTGGTGTGCCTGAGCAAGTCACCTGTAGCGGAGGAGACACTGGTAGGGCTTCTACCTTCTGAAGTGTTAAGTGGTAACCAGATGGAAATTATTGGAACTGAGAACCATTTTCTTTTATCTTTGAAATTTTCTCTTCAGTGGTTTGGGTTTTGAGTAATCACCATTTTTCCTTTGTTTCAGATACCATTTATTAATTATGTTCAAACTACCATGTTCCAATGTATAAATGCTTACGAAAATATGTTTCATTGATATATTTGACCACTTTCAGCAAATTCTCCATTTTTCATCCTGCAGAAATCCTAAATGCATGAATTAGGTAGGATTAACTGTAATCCTTAATGAATGAATGAATGAATAAATGAATCTTGCTTGTGTGCACTGGCCACATTCAAATGATGTGTAGTCACATGTGGCTGGTGGCTACTGTAGAAGACTAGACAAATTTATACCATTCGATAATTAATTTTAGAACTGAGTTGAGAACAATCTAGAGGAGATAAGATTTGTCCTAGAAACAAACAATAATTTTTGTCTCCGAGTTAACACAGAGCATAGGTCCACTGAGAAAACTGGCAATGGCAGAAATTCACCTCCCCAAATTGTAAGACATTTCAGTGAAACAATTTCTTCCGTTAAGAGAATGCCTTCTCTTTAAACCATGGTGTTGACTAGTCTAAGGGACCTCGCTTTCTCTTTCTGGAGGAATTTTTGAGTTTTCCTCTTACATAGTTTTCCTCTTTTTTTTTAAAGCCATGTATTTGTCATAGTGTTTCACTGAAACTCCCAAGAGGGGTTTTTGCTGGGGAATGGTGATGAGGAGAGGTGGTTGATTTCGATCTTAGCCCTGAACTTTCCCCCTGGCCTGTTGGTCTACATTCTGCCTCCATGTCTTTCCTCGGAATGTGGTGTCAGAATATGCAAGAGAATGAATTGCTTTTGGAGAAGAAACCACTATTTTTTTTTTTTCATCTTCATTCTGTATGCACATTACTATGCTGCAAAACTGAGGTAAAAGTTAAAGCAACTGTGGTTTTTCAGAAGTGAGAACTAAGGGGGTGATGGCCTTCCCCTCTACAGTGAGTATGAGAGTTCTTCAGCATGAGCTCAACTTAATTTTTTTTTTCTTACCAGATGCCAATTTAAAAAGAATTAGTTGAAGGGAAGTGTCTTGCAGAGGGAACATTTTAAGAATTTCACAATCTGTATCTACTTAGCAACATATTTGATACAATGCCATGTTTAATTAATAATACTAGAGTATCAATTCACAGAGTCATATTCTTTGCAAGAGAAGAACAGACCCATGTAGGGAGCACGGTATCACACACTGTCAACATCCCTTCTTCTTGACACTTTTCATGTGCTTGTATGAGTGTACGACCTACAGACTTCTGACTCCAATCTCTAAAAACATACTTTCTGGGGGCAGTTAAGAGCACTGGCTGTGCTTCCAGGGGACCCAGGTTCAATTTCCAGCACCAACAGGGCAGTTTACAACCATCTGTAACTATCATCACAGAGGATCCAACTCCCTCTTCTGGCCTCTGAGAGCATCAGGCACATACTTGGTACACAGACATACGTCCAGACAAAACACCCATACATATATTTTTAAAAAAGCCAGATGGTGGTGCACGCCTTTAATCCTAGCACTTGGGAGGTAGAGCAGGAGGATCTCTATGAGTTCTTGGCCAGCCTAGTCTACAGAGTGAGTTCCAGGACAGCCAGAATTACAACAGAGAAACCCTGTCTCAAAAAGACAAACAAACAAAAAACAAAAAAAATATACTCTTTGGAAGTTTCTCTAGTTACTTGCAGATTTACTTATACTGTAGACAGGAGTCGTTTTTAAAGCAGCCCATGTAATTAATTGTATAGCTTCCGTAGTCTATAGCATTGAGAAGCTCGTGTTCATTACACTGTTGCAGTGTGTTCAGTCCTGCCCGCATGCCTGCCCTGCTCTCTGACCTCATCATGTTCTCTGTTCCTCCTCCTGCTGGCTGTTTCGAACCCTTCTTTTCCAGTTTGCAGCTAGGCTGTTTCTTGAGTCTCCGGAACTTGTTGGGACAAGCAGGTTTATTGATGCCCAGCAATACTCCGGTGCTTTTAGAAGCTGTGGCTTCTTAGTAAGGGGCCAGCAGGGCCAGCAGGGCCAGGCGTGCTGTGAAATGCCCAGTACTCTCTTAGGCACAGCCCTCAGATTAGGTCTTGCTGTGGCTTCTATCCTGTGGTTCAGGGTGACTTTCCTGAATGGAATTCATTTTCCCCCAAGTTCTCTTCCTTCCATACTCTTTCCACATCAGCTGGCAGCAGTCAGAAGGTTCTGGATATAGCCCACAAATTGTTAGCTAGTTTACTTATTGGCCCTTGACTTGGCCTTTGGAGAGGAATTGGTGTTTTAGATTCAGAATTACGTTACTTAGTGAAGCCGACCTAATCCATGCCATGGAATGCCCAAAGTTTAAGGCTAGATTCTATAGTTATTGAAATATCACCAGTACCTATATACAGTAAGTTGCTCCACCTCCACTGCTTGTCTGTAGGTGATAGGTTTCAAGGCCCTGAGGGGTGCCTGGAACCATAGATAGTGCCTACCTCCTTCTTTCTCATTAATAAAACAGACTAATGGTTAACATTATACTGTAGTAAAAGTTACATAAATATGTTCTTTATCTTGAAACCTGACTGTACTGTGGAACTTATCGGCTGTAGTACATGATTTCTTTTCCATTTTTGTTTGTTTTTTGAGTCTTGCTATGTAGCCTAGGCTGGGCTCCCACTCACAATCTTCTTGCATGAACCTCCATAGTTTACAGAATTTACAGAATTACAGGCATGCACCATCACCACCGGTTCTTTCTAATTAAGGTGAGACGGTGAAGGAAGTACCTTTTGCCTTCCTTTTGATGTACCAGAACTCCTCCTGAGTTGCCAGTCTCTGCTCTTGTACTTTGGGTTGGTCGGAGCAGTAAAACAAGGGTTGCCTGAGCATCCGCAGAGTGATGCTGCAGCTGCTGATCTGATAACTGAGCAACAGGAAGATAAGCATGTACGGCGTGGATGTATTGCATGCAGAGATGATTCATGCCCCAGGCAGGACAGAGCTGGTTGTGCACTACTTCCTCAAGCTTGTTAGAGAGCCGTGTAGTTAAAAACCTGTGCATTGTTTATTTCTGTACTTTTCCATCTAGTATTTTGAGATTGTAGTTAGTTGGAACCTGAAGGGATAGAGCGTGAAACTGGGGATTTGGATGGTGCCAGTCTCCTCTATGTCTGTCCCGGGCCAGGCTCTCTTAAACAGGCTGTGTACATGACCTTAGTTAATTCACAGCAACCCTTCAGAGAACTTTCTGCCCTGTGCCCATGTTTTACAGAGAAAGAGCTATAAGAATTAAAATGGCTTGCTTGATATTTTTACATTAAAAAATAGTTTTTAAAAATTTTTGATTCAAACAACTTGACTTCTTTTCCTCCTTGCTTGTGATCCTGTATCCAGTACTGGGCAAAACTTCACCTTTCAGTGTTTTGTGAATTCTTTGTCTCATTTCCCCGAGGAACAGACCAGAATTAGATACTGTGTAGGTATTGTATAAAAAGATAATTGTTTGTCATGATACTGTTTGGGGAGCTGTCCCCAAAGAAGCAGATGCAAACAGGCCACCTGCCTGTGATTTGGCACAGTAACAAGTAGAAATGCCCATGGTCACAGGTCATGTATCTCAGAACCTATAGATCCAAGAGCTGCTTGGGTGTGCTGGAGATTCTGTTCCCCCATGTTAAAGCTTCCCTCTCCCGATCCTACCCATCCTGACTCCTTCCCTTGTCTAATTCTGTCTTCTGAGTGAATCCTTCCGCTCCTGGCTGGAAGCTCGGTGTCCTCTGCTCAGCCACTGTGTCTTTTTGCAGAGCATCTCTGTCCCAAGGAGATTCAACTCCAGGAAATCACAGCTGTGTCCATTAGTCCTGCAAACTTGAGGGACACCCAGGTCATTCATCACACTCCACCAGCAGGCAGTGAGCATGCTCTGGGAACTGGGCTGGAGCCTGTCTCCTTGTACTGCTCCTCACCCCGCCCTGGTAGTCTTTATTCTGATACCTGAAAAATATCTTCAAATAAAGTCACCTTTCTGCCATGCATCCATACACGTGGCTAACTTATGTAGAGCTCCTTACAGACTTCCTTTCTCTGAGCTAAACATTTTACTAATACTGGTTTATGTATTTGGTTAAGTAGTTGAAACAGAGATACAGAAACATTTTTGCTATTAAACAAGTTTTTTGAATATTTCACTGAGGATGACAAGAAAGTTTAAGATTTAGTGGATTGAGCCAGATATCTTGGTGGACGTCTTTAATCCCGGAAAAGGCAGGCAGATCTTTGTGAGTTCAGGACAAGCCTGGTCTACATAGTGATTTCCAGGTCACCCAGGGCTATGCAGAGAGACCCTGTCTCAAAACACCAAAAAAGGAAAAAAAGAAAAAGATTCAGTGGATTGAAGCAAAGTCTGTCACCTTTCTTTCTACTT
Organism: Cricetomys ansorgei; assembly: GCA_026225945.1. Classification (NCBI taxonomy): domain Eukaryota; kingdom Metazoa; phylum Chordata; class Mammalia; order Rodentia; family Nesomyidae; genus Cricetomys; species Cricetomys ansorgei. Next base: position 381,301 of record JAMJFZ010004023.1, read on the forward strand.
TAAAATGTCTATGCTGTGTCACATGGTGAGTCACTCATATAATCTCACTGCTCAAGGGGCTGAAGTAAAATCTATTAGGGGGCGTAACAGATCTTCAGATTCGTGTGATATTAATGTTAAGGATTTCTTTCTAAAGTTAGACCACCTGGATCTGCCACATACTAGTTTTTAATGACTAAATGTTGAGCTTGCTGCTTACTCTCTGTGTCATATTAATAAAAGAGATTCATAATCATATGGGTGTTATAGGGTTTAAGGGAGTTGTACATGTCAGGCAGTAGGAGCCGTGACTGGAACATGGTAAATATTCTGTATAGCTGCTGTCACCAGCCCTGCCACCCCTGCTGTGTGTGCCTCCTCCTGGTGGCACCTTACCGACATCAGAGACCTGTCACAATAATTCTCTTCTTCACAAGAAGTCCTGCTGTCTGCTCTTAGAAGCCCAGTTTGACCCAGCTATGGCCACATCTCTGCAGTAATGAGGGTCTCTCCTGGGTGTTTACTGTGCAGACAGCGTAAGAATTGCAGAAGACCCAAATGCTCTAGGGGCCTATTTTTTGAGACAAACTTGCTTGGAATCCATATTCTGCCTCTTTAAAAGAGTTGAATCATTTTGTTCCTTGATATACTGAAAACACGGTATTTATGTTTTATAGAATATAATGGTTTAAAATGGATTTAATTTTCCTGAGTAAACTGCTTTTAGTAATGCATCCATGCGTTTTCCTCCTCTGTTTCCAGGTGGCTATTAAAATCATAGATAAGACCCAGCTGGATGAAGAGAACTTAAAGAAGATTTTCCGGGAAGTTCAAATAATGAAGATGCTTTGCCATCCACATATCATCAGGCTTTACCAGGTAAGAGGACCACAGCTACAGAGAGCTCAGGGCGGTCTACTGGTCCAAGGCTATGGTTGAGAAAATGTGGGTGTGGGAAGTGGCTTCCATTTTCTTTTGTTTGGATGGTCATCCTAGCATCGTCCCCATGCTTGTTTCTTCGCTCAGCTCTTCGTAGCCTTGACATTCCCTGGCTGTTTCCTGGGGAGCTCTGCCACATGGGTCCTTTGTGTCTGTCCTGTGATTCTTCCCACACACCACACAGAACAAGCCTAAGGCTGAAAAGTTTCCTTATTTTAGATCAGCAGCATGAAACCCAAAAGGAACAGAGAATGTGTTATCTCCTCATGTGATTAAACACTAGTTTAAATTGTGAATTATGGTGGTGAAATATATCTCAAGAATGACTTCTTGCCTCAATTACTGTCCTCCCCCCACCTTTTCTAGAAGAGCCCAGGCTTAGTTCTCCAAGGCAGCCTTGTTTTGGGTAATCTGGGGTAGACATCATGTCATGGAAGATATTTCTGTTAATAGTTTTCTTACCTTCCTAAGAAGCGAGTCTGCTTTGTGCCGTCATAAAAATGATTCTCTAGCCTTACGGCAAAAGCAGTGATTCTGATGGATGGAATTTCAGACTGACAGGAGGACTTCGCCTTAGCAGACTTGTGGGAGAGATATTTCGGGGAGAGGCGGGGTTTCTCAGATTGCAGTGTGTTGTGTTGTACAGCCGGGCCTGCTCACAGCTCTACAGCACAGTGGTCACCTCCGTCGTCGAGGGAAGTGGCCATCCACTCAGTGTGTTTGCTGCCGTGAGCCTGCAGTAGATGCCTTCTGACCCGGGCCTGTGTGAGGCTGGGGAAGCACAAGGGCAGCCGTGCACAGCCTGCTGATTCTATGGAAAAGAAAACATGATGAGAGGCGGGTGTGGCTAAGCCAGCCCTGTGGCCCTGTGGCATCAGGCTCAAGTGATGGGATGAGCTCAGTCCGTCAGACTGTTGGAATGTATCATACCAAATGATGTTGGGCAACAGCCACCTTCTATAAGAAGAAACTCAGACATCTCCTTGGTGTTTCCTGAGTGAGTGCCAGGTGTATTACCCTTGGCTCCCTGCCTGTCTCGGTGGAGTGGATAAAACTTGAGGTTTTTTTCCTTTATTTATTTCATTTTGTTTGTTTTATATAAGAAGGCCTTACTCTGTAGTCCAAGCTGGTCTCTATCTCAGGATCCTCCTACCCCAGTCTTCCAGAATGCTTGGGTTTAAAAGTGTACACCACCCCCAGTTGCTGAATGAACATAAACTCACCTTTTAAAGTAAAACACCCTAAAGTAACGTGAGGGGCTCAGGCTGACCTGTAGGCTCTTGCTTTGTTGATACTGGGTCTATGGTCAAATCCTCCAAGATTGCCTGTTGTTCCTGAGGTTGGCTTGGATTGTTTGCCTTCTCCAGCCCTGCCTTTGACCAGTACCTTCTTTTGAGTTTTTATTTTGCCTTCTGGGAGCTAGAATTATTAAAGAAAATTCTGAGCTTCATGGATGAATGGCTAGCATATTCTCTGCTTGTGGGATTAAGGTACTTTTCAGGTCTGTCTCCTCAGATCTATAGAGTGAGCAAATGTGAGTAACTTACAGTAGACAACAGTTTTTAGATTCCTGGGAGGTTTAATAGTAAAAGAACATTTACGGCTAATAAAAGTTAAGAAAAAGGGGAAATACAAAGGGAACACACAATACAATACCTTTTCCCCCCCGAATATCTGCAATTTATTTAATATAGAACTTTTTTTGTCATACAAGTGAATTATAGACAGGACTCACAAACAGTGGATTGATACCACAACTTAGTAAATAATTTTTTAAAGGATACAGATGTTTTGTTGGAAAATGAACTTAATATGTATTTATATGATGAAGTATTACAAAGTCATTAAAAGAAGGGATAGACCCAGGCTTGGTGGCACATGTTTATAGTCATAGTACTTGGGAGGCTAAGCAGGAAGATCACAAGTTCAAGGCCAGTCTGAACTATGTAGTGAATTCTAGGCTAGCCTGGTCTGTATAGTAAAGCCCCCCTCTCAAAAAACAACCCCTTCAGCCAATCAACCAACTAACAAACAACATACATACATACAGACGTGTATACATACCCAAAGAAACCCCACAAAACCAACAAGATACATATACATGTTACAACACTATACATATGTGGTGTTAATGTTTAAAGATAAAAAAGAAAGCACCCAGGAAGCAGTGTAATTAATGAACCACAATGTAGTAAAAGCGTTAATCTGTGTTGTGTAACCTGTGGCTAGAATCAGGTGTGGTCAAAGTGACCAAGGAACCAAAGTTAATTTATTTTAACTTTTTAATGTAAAAACTGAAGCAGTTTTAAAATTTTTAAAAATCATTGAAATGATAATGTTTTAGACATATTGGAGTAAACTATGAAAGTTGTTTCCAGCTTTTCTTTTAAATGTGGTCACTGGCCAGGTGGTCGTGACGCACATCTTTAATCCCAGCACTTGGGAGGCAGAGGCAGGTGGATCTCTGTGAGTTCCAGGCCAGCCTAGTTTACCAAGTGAGTTCCAGAACGCCCAGAGTTACAACAGAGAAACAGAGAAACTCTGTCTCCAAAAAAAAAGTAAATTGTGGCCACTGGCTAGAGAGATGGCTCAGCAGTTAAGGCACTGTGCTGCTCTTCCACAGGACCTGGGTTCACCTCCCAGCACCTACATGGTAACTCCAGTTCCAGGGGATCTAAATCCCTTATACAGGAAAGATACCAGTGCATGTTCAGTAAAAACAAAAACAAAAAATGTGGCCACTTGGTTACACATGGCTCCATTGTGTTCGCTCTGACATCCTCAGGAGAGGTGCCCAGTGCTAGCAGTGACTCTGGGAGAGTACACGGGAGTTAGAAGCCTTTGGCCTTCTGTTTATGCCCTAGGTGATCAAACTGTTTGCAGTGATACTGATGTAGATTCATATATGACTTACAAGAGTTTGGCAAAAATGAAAACAGCACTGACTGGATTTTTAAAAAGTAGCAAAAGAGCGACTAGACAAAGTACAAATGAAAGGCTTGGCATTTTATAGGATTCCCCCCTTTTTTCGAATAAATGGTCCGTGGAAGGGAAAGTTGACATTCTATTTTCAAATGAAGTCCTGTGTGGTTTCTAGGCGGTCCTTAACGAGTCCCAGTGTTCTCCCTAAGGTTCTTTCACTGGGCTGGGGTTGGGGGAGGAGCGTCTTGAGCTGTAAGTGATGGTGAAATTGAACTTTTTTTTTTAGTTCTTATAGCTTCTTTGCTTCTCAGTTCATTTGATTATAGAGGCCTAGAGGCCAAGAGGACCACGCGTGCCTCTGAAGCAGTAAATGTTTCCTGCTTTCAGAACCTGGAGGATCCCACTTTCCCCTTCACAATAATATTTGTAATATGCACACACACACACACACACACACACACACACACACACACACACACACAATGTTCCCTCTAAGCAGGGCTGTTAGCGTGTCAGAATGATTGTTTCTCTTCCCGGACCAGCCTGTCACCTGCGTCACTGTCACTTTCCTGCCTTTGTACAGGTCATGGAGACAGAGCGGATGATTTATCTGGTGACAGAATATGCCAGCGGAGGGGAAATATTTGGTAAGTACATTCGCTGCATCCTTTAAACAGCTCTTGAGCACACGATGCAAGCCTAAACTAGCTCTCCTGTGCCTCTGTCGCTCCACTGCTGCTCTATGTGCCCCTCAGCACCATCGCAGCGATCTGAGGTTTTTTCATTACACTGGTCAAATCCCTCCACTGTATTTGGTTCTTGGGCAAAGGTGCTTTGTTTGCTCTAGTTAGATGTTAACAGTTGAGATAAAAGATCTCAAAATCAAACATTCCTTCTGATATGGGACTGAGGATCTTTCCGGTTGCCAGGGTGTAGCTGAGGTTGCCAAGGGTGATGGAGATCCCCTGTGTGTGGAGGGCCTTTGGTGTGAGGAAGCACCCTGTGTTCTTAACCCTTGTTTAAATGTAACTTAGAAACCTGTCCCTTGCTGTGTGCACACAATCCCCCATAGCTCTGATCACTTGGTTTTGTTTCCTGAAGCTGCTGTTTCTTCTTACACTTGACCTTAGTTCAACAAGAGAGATTTTGTTCCAGGAAAATCTGACTTGGAGTTGGTAAAAACTGAAGGAAGAATTCTCTGTGGTGACAGTGATTAACACTGCCAAATAGAGGTGAAGGGCAAATTTCCAAACTTAAATTCTTGTCTTTTATAAGAACCAATACTAATTTTAAATGCATTTAAAAGTAATAGTATCACTTTTAAAGTAGGCTTTCTTAGCAGAGGCTATGGGGCGTGTGTGAAGGGTGTGTGTGTGTGTGTGTGTGTGTATGTGTGCACGCTATGCTAAACTTAACCCAGCAATTTACTATTTTTGCATTTAGCATTTGTAGGGTAGGCCAGACATGATGATGCACACCTTTAATTCCAGCACTCTTGAAGTCAGAGGCAGGAGAATCTTTGTGAATTCTAGGTCAGCCTAATGTACATAGTGAGTTCCAGATCAGGGCTACGTAGAGAGATCTTGTCTCAAAACAAAAACAAAAACAAAACAAAGCAAACAAACAAAAACAAAAAAATGAACAACCTGTTTTTTGCTTCAGGACAAGTGTCATTCCTATTATCCGCCACCCCCTTTTTTAAATTTTAATTTATGCACATTGGTGTCTTGCCGGCATGTATAACTGCATGAGGGTGTTGGATCCCCTGGAGCAGGAGTTACGGACAGTTGTGAGCTGCCATGTGGGTGCTGGGTATTGAGCCCCTGTCCTCTGGAAGAGCAGCCAATGCTCTTAAACCACTGAGGTATCTAGCTCTCGAGCACACCCTCCACTCCTCCCTTTTAAAGGAGGATCAAGTGTTTCTTAGTCTTATCTTTAAACTATATTTATGCTTATTTTATGTTAGAGTTATTGGCAATGGATTAAAACTTTTAATCTAAATATAGTGTTGAGATATTTCATTTCAAAGAAATTAGTGCGTAAAAATCTCAGAAAAATAATATTGCATGTCAAGAAGATAGTGTAGGCTTTCAGTGCATGTGATGGTTATATGCCATTCAATTACTTTTGCAGCATTGGCTCCATAGCGTGGCACTGATTTTCTCTTCCATGATGTGGAAATCTGCATGTCTTTTAGACTAGGAGAACCCCAACTGTAAAGCTCCATATAGTAGTATAGTAGTGGTATAGTTGGAGAACATAACATCTTCCTGTTTTTATGAGTCCATAGAGCAGAAAATAGAAGTGTGTCAGAGACTGACTGGAGAGAGAGAAATTGCCTGATGTTGCTGGGGGAGTGCACCGAGATCTGACGTCCCAGGCACACACTGCAGTAAACCTGCTTTGATTTGGGTCACAAATGTACACAAAAGCAAATGTGGGCTTCTTCCATTACCTAACACCTTTTATAAGTTTTGTTCTTTAAAGAAACCAAAGCATCTCTGATGTCCTTGAGCTGCCTATTAACCATGTCATAGTAAGGCATTTTATTCATAGAGAAACATTGATAATCTTAGAGTAAGAGAGATTGGGTCATCTTAAAAGGAACGATAACAATCCTTCTGGTCACAGACTCTTTGTGGGAATGTAGCTCAGTGTGTTAGCAAACAGAATATACTTTTGGTATTTTTAAAAAAAGAAATGTCATGTGATTACCTGTTACAACATACCATGTAATTATATGAGTATTGGCATTATTAATATTGGGGTGTGTGTGTGTGTGTGTGTGTGTGTGTGTGTGTGTGTGTGTGAAGCTGTATGCATGCCCCACACGTGTGTGGAGGTCAGAGTACAACTTGTAGGAGTTGCTTCTTGCCTTCCACCTTGTTTAGTGGCAGAGTCTCTCTCGTTTCTACCACTTGACTGTCTCCACCAGGCTACTGTCCTGTAAACTTCTGGTGATTCTCTTGTCTCTGCCTCCCATCTCAGTGTAAAGGCACTGAGATTACAGATACTGCAGCACCTGACTTACTACATGGCTTTCGAGGATCTAAACTCTGATCAGCACACTGTTGAGGCAAGCTCCTTTATCCACTGAACCATCTCCTTGGCCCATTAATAGACTTTTTAATGATCCATTTGAAGAAGAAAATGATGTATTATCCAAAGAAATCACTAAAACTTCCCAAAGTTTGTGATGGAGTCCAGTGACAGAACTGGTTGCCTAGCCTATGCCAAGGCCCGGGTTTGGTTACTAGTGCTACAAACCCCAAACCAGACCCAAACCAGACAAACAACAAGACTGCACAGGGATAAAGTGTCTCATGGCTCTGATTTTCTAAAGTATCTGTAAAAGATAAGAGAAGAGGCACTTAGTCAAGAAGTGAGGTGTTGAGGGATGGAGGTGTGACTCAGGGATAATATGCTTGCCTAGCATGTGTGAGACCCTGGATTCCATCTCAGCATAGGTGAGGGGGAGGGACTTGAGGACAAGTAAGGCCTAGGTTTAAGTCAGATCTTTGCCACATATTTGCTCTTTTACTTGAGGCAAGTTACTTAATGATTCTTGGACTCAGTCCCGGGGTCTCTAAGAGTGAAGTGTACAGTTGTGCAGATGAAGTGAGGGCTAACGACACAGCACAGTTACAAGTCCTGTCTATGGAAAGCCCTAGGCTTGGCCTCCAGTACTGGTCGGTGAGTGGAACCAGCAAGCATGCATAGAGCATAGAGCATATGCTTCCTTTTCCCTTTATGTTAGAGAACAAATGGGAAACAACATGTGGCATGAGTTCATACAGAATTATCTACTACCAAGTGAAACTGATCAGAAGTATTTTTAAAATCTACAGAGGTGAGCCTATGGAAAAGCAGCAAATGAAGATTTATCCAAGAAAATCTATGAAAATTCATTAAGAAACATGAGAGTCTGCTGCTTGAGTCCTCTTCCCTCAATGCAGACACAGGCTCAGTGAGGTGAAGTTCAGTTTAGACATACAGCCAGGTCTTCTTATACAGAATCTGAATAGATGGCTGTTTTCCCAGGAAGAGTAGAACGTTAACATTTGCCGTCTTTCCTGTTGCCTACTGAGGAAGCTGTGTCCTGAAGAGTGCAGTTGAAGTGGGGCTTCCTTCTGTCCAGAGAAGCACATCGCTCTTGCCTTGGGTCATAAGACAGTGGTTCCATGCCAGGAGAGTCAGACTGAGATGACATCAGGCTGCCCTCCCATTTCTGTTAGCAGAGGTCTCAGCTCCCAGAATGTGATTGTCACTCAGAAGTTTGCTGTTGACCCCATATCTTGCTCTAGTCACTAACTCAGAGGTTTCCCTGGGAGAGAAAAATAGACCATAATGCAGATTGATCCCAGTGTCTTCTCAAGGGGACTGCCTTCATTTGCAAGGGAGAGAGAAGTTTAAGCATTGCACCCTTAGTAACAGTGAAGGTTGTGCTGAAAGGTACATGAGAGGAGATTCAGGACAGCCTCAGCTGTCAGCCTGATGGTCTATAGCAGAGACCCCTGGAATAAGATATCTGGAAGGAGCTTTCCTGAGTCTGATGGCAGAAAGTATTCCTTCAAAGGAGCCAGAAATTGATTGTATTGTTTGTAGAGCAGCTCATACCCCAGAGCATTGTTTTAAACAATAGAGCAATCAGCTTGCAATTGATGGTGTTTAACAGCTGGAGTTGGTTAGGAAAAGAGACATTGTGAACCCAGTCCAAGCCACTGAGATCCCAGGATACACTGAAGCTGCTTCTCCAGAAAAGATGACCCAAATCGGTAACAAGCCTCAGAGGTGGGAGGAGTTTATCAGAAACCACAGGTGCTGCAGTGTGCCTTCTAGAGTTCCCAGTGTCCAACCAAAACAGTGAAAACCAAGAAACCTCAAAGCTTACGCAATTACTGGACAAAATGCAGACCACTAAAAATGGCTGGTAAGACTGCTCAGATGTCAGATTTACCAGAAGAAAAACTTTTAGAGAAACATTATAAAGATGTCCACGGAAGTAGAGGAACTCTACGATAATGTCACTTCAGATAGAGAACACCAAGAGACATTAGTTTAAAAAAAAAAAAACATACACATGAAAATTATGGATAGATTGGTAAGACTGCCCACACTGAAGTGCAGAGATGAGAAGAGGGCACGGTTGGGAGCATCCTCTGTGCACGGTGGGTGTATCAGGGGACAGATAGACAGAAGCAGAAACTGTAAGACAAGATGGCTGTGAACTAGCAGACTACTGTTTTGGAAAACAGTAGCCCACATGCCGCAAAGCCTCGACAAATTAAAAGTACAGGCTAAGTACAAAGGCCCACAAATAGACACATCATAGAGAGAAGTAATGGAGTCAGACACGGGGTGGGGGTGAGGGAAGACACTGAAAACTCCAAAGGAAAAGGAGATCTCCTTCAAGGAAAGCCCTGTAAGGAAAATAGCTGCCTGCCCAGCGGAAACAGTGCCCTTCCCAAGGCACTGGGGGAATAATCAAATGCAGGTGCTCACCAAACTCCACCATCCCACAAAACATCTTTCAAAAAAGAAGGTAAGTTTCTTCTCTACATGGCAGAAAGAGTGAGAGAAACTGTGCTGACTGGGCCACCTTACAAAGATGGGAAGAAATAAAGGACATCCTTAGGCTGAAAGCAAGTGTTTCTAGATGGTTAAGTCTACTCACAAGATTAAAATATGAAAGAAAGAAAAAAAAACTAACAGCAGAGGCAGTTTTGTGATTATAAAAGAAGCAATGTATATGTTGTTTTCCTCTTGATGTATTTAAACAGCAGTTGTATGACGCAACATGTAGCTGATACATCCCTAGGGTTGGAGTGTAACACAGCTACGACATGCATATGTGTAAGAGCACAAAGGAGGTGTGAGGAGAAAAACTGCATTTGCCTCAGGAGTCTTTAAAATGGCTAAGTGATAGGTCTAACAACACGGTGTTACTTGGTTTATGATACCAACTGCATAGTACTACAGACAGGGCTGGTAGCGGGATGGTAATAGCAGTGTAAAGGAGTAACATCAGAGTTATGCCTCTTTCTTCATTGGTAGCCTGTTTGCAAGCATGGAGTAAGCCTAGTATTTTGAGAAGTGTAGTTGTAAAGAAAAGCTAGAAGTCTCTGTGAGCAGGAAGCAGAGTCACTGGGTGAATGCACTGTGGGCACCTTGCAAGGCAAGGAAGCTTTTGCTGCAGCCTTTCTTTTCAAGAATATTATATCTTTTGGACAGACAGCACCATTGTCCAGAACTTAACATAGGTCTTGTTAGGCAGGCACAGGCTTGTATCTCAGTGTCTATAAGTTTTCTGTCAGCTTGAGCTATAAACAGTGAGCCTGTCTCAGAGAGAGGAGGGGTGTGTTGACTGTTATTCACTTGTTATTTACTGTAAAAGATCAGATATGGGTTCTCTAAGCTTAGTTTTCTCTCCCAGTAATGCACACAGGTGTGTGTGCTGGCACACTGTATGTGCAGTGCCCTGTGGAAATTGAGCTTCAGAACTAAAGCAAACTAAATATTTGTGATATTTGCTGTGCCCTAAATCCAAAAGCCTTTGTCTCTGACCCAGGGGTTCCATACCCTCTGCCAGCACCTATGGAGTTTAAATGATCAGCTTTCGTGTAGGTAAAATTTCAGACCCTTTGAATATAAGAAGCAAGGAAGCATTTGCTCTGCTTTTATTTGCTTAAACAGGATACTTGACTAGAGATTGGGATTGAAAGTGTAGTTGAGGAAGATATATTTGACAGTAGCTGAATGGAAGCCATAATGTGTACAGCAGGTTTCAAAGAGGATAGGCCATGACTGAGGTTCGGGTATAGCTGTAAGGAAGTGACTTTGCGCAGGAGAAGTACAGGATACATATGGCTCAACATAAATTTTTTCTTAAGCTAGGAAAATATGACATCAGGTACTCATGTTATCTGTTGACTTCAGATAGGTCATAAGCTAAGAGTTAAGGGTATGACCTGATCCAAACTCGAGAAAGTAAAATTAGCTCCTGGGACAAACAAGGAAGGTGATGATCAAGTAGTTAAAAGAGTGGATTAAAGATCCTACATGTAGAAAGCCCTGACTTAATATTCTTCTGTAGAAGATTGAGTGATTTTCACTTTCTAGCATGCTCAATTACATGTTTGTCAATAAGGATAAGATGGATTGATACACTGAGGTTCATGACATGCGCAGTGGAAGATGCAGGTGGCACAAATGTTGAGGCCGTTAGCAATAAAGTAATGTTTGGGTTTGGTCTTATGCTTCAGTGGGACAAGCTATACAAGTGTGACTAGGGTAAATGGTCCTGTGTTAGAAGACAAAAAGCTAGAGGTCTAGATGAAGTTCAAAACCAACTGTGTTGGGCATAAGGTCTAATAACGTCTAGTAATATGCTGCCCAATGTGTTAGCCTCTAGCCATATGTTGCTATTGCTCTTTGGAAACCGTGGAACTGAACTTTGAATTTAGGTTGATTACAGTGAAATTTTAAAACTGAGGCATTATGTGAGAGTTTTTGGCTACTACAGCAGTTAGCTGCCAGAGAGAAAACACAATCTCAAAGAGTACCCTCGCTCTGGCATAAATGCAAGTTCAGAAATCCCCCAAACCCACTCAGATTTGATAAATTACTGGAAGGACTCACAGAACTCATCTGTGCATTTTTTCCAGGGAAAGGATACGGTTAAAATCAGCCAAGGGGAGATGTACTGGGCCAGAGTGCCAGATGTAGTGTTCATTATCCTTTCCTTGGCTGTGCGTTGTCCTGGCACTGGACAGTATGCACAGAATTTTGCTCTAGGGAAACTCAGCTTTTATGTCTACATTTTTATTTTACATGCCCGATTGATTGATTGATTGCCCACACAGTTGTCCTCTGTGTCCAGGTCAATTGACATTGATGTCCCAGAGTCCTACACTTAATGTCCTATTGTTAGTCTTCTAAGTGTCTCTAAATTATATTGTTAGGCCTTCTGGAATTACCCAGGGCTCTCAGGAAAATAAAGACACAACTCTCAGACATAATTTCCAGCCATCCAGAGGCTCCCCTCCCCCCTCCCCCCAAACTAAGGGGAAGGCAATTCTTTTCTCAGGCAAGACTACATTCTGACTAAACAAAGTACACAATGCTTTCATATTTAAATACACCCTATTTTGGAAGAAATAAAAATATTTCACTTTGGCCAGAGACATTTTATATATATACATATATATATACATATATATATGTAAAACAGTCTCTTAGATTTAGCATGCTTGAAAAATAGAAGAGAACAAATCTCATTGCTAATTCCTATTTCTAATTATTTACATGATGAGATTTTTTTTGATGTATTATGTTAAGTAAGTTATTAAATCCAGTTCAAAGTGACTTTTCTTATTTTTTACTGTAATTACTAGAAACTGTTAAGTCATATAAATGCATTTCTACAGTGCTTATCTAGAAGTTGTGAGTGTGGTACACACTGGGCATGCCCAACTCAGGTTTCTGAACTGGGAAATGCTTTGAAGTCAGAAGCTTTTAAGTGCCAAATTGAGCTGTTTTCGTTTTTTGGAGCATTTCAGAGTTTGGATTTTTAGATGAGGGATAATATCTGGTAAAATCTATACAAGCGTTCAACAAAGGGCAACAACAGAAAAACCCTGAAATGGAAATACTGGTCCTGAGCATTTCCAATAAAGGCTGTTCCACCTGCATTAGAGTTTAGTGTCAGAGGTAGAACAGCAAGTGAAGACAACTCTACACTGTGGCCGTAGGATGGTGGGCACTGAGCTCAGAGGAAGCTCCCAGAGAGAAGGAAGCTACATTGTCGGTCACACTAGCTGTGTGGGTGCTGACCTTGCCTAGGGGACTACTAGGGATTAGAACACATAACCCAGTTTCTAGTAACTTCTCTGACTGGAGCTTCTAATGTTCTCCTCCTTCTTAGATACTCAGCTCAGTGTGCTCCACTGAAAACCCTTCTTCTTGCCCCATTTCTTTCTGAAACTCTCTTCTTTTCCCACATCATTCTACTTATTTCAAAATCTTTCCTGTATTGCCTCATTAGGGCTTTATCTATACCTCATTTTTCCTACTGGTCTACTCTTTTGTTTCTCATTTTTGCTTTAATTTTCTTTTTGGTTCTTATAACTAATTAATATTCATTCATGTACTCAGTCACACATTTATTCATTAATGTACAGCTTTTCTTTGTACTCTGTGTGGTTACCTGTGCATGGGTGTCTGCATGCCATGGAGTTCAGATGGAATCTCTTCTCTCCTTCCAGCTTTATATGGGTTCCAGGGATTGAACTCAGGTCATCAGGTTTCACAGCCAACTGAACCATCTAACTGCCCTTCATTTGCGTACATCTGACCTTACCACAATGTATATTGAGAGTAAGGATTTTTTTATTGTTATTATTATTATTTTTGGTTCTAGAGATTCAACATAGGTCCTTGCACATGCTGGGCAAATGATATGCTACTGAGCCATATCCCAAGCCAGGATTTTGTAAATTTTGATCTTTGTCAAGTCTCAGGATAGTTCCTCCAGAGACTACATGCCTAATAATTGATTATTGATCAGCTGAAAGAAAGATGAGTAAGTGAATGAAAGTAAATTGATTGGTGGTATTACAATTTTGACCTGCTTTTATTGTTTAATGCAGTGTCTGATGCATCGTAGATATTGCAAGTCAAGCAAAGAACTGTTATTTTTTTTATTCACTTACTATAGTACTGTGAGTTTTTGACTTAGGGGAGAAGTACGTTTTGTATTTTCTAGTTAAGTGTGCAGAGAAAACGTTCGTATTGGAAGCAGTGGAGTAGGTTATTGGGTTTGTGTTGCTTACTCGTTCAACTGACCTACTAAAATGAATATTGCTACTTAGCACCATATATATATATATATATATATATATATATATATATATATATATATATATATATATGGGCAGACGTGACAGTGCAGTTCTGCCCGATGTTCCAAACAGTATTGAGAAGCTGGCTAGTTTTGTAGATCGCTAGATTCATAATTGAAAATTTCCCCAATATGATTTCTTGAGATGCATTTCCCCAAACTTCCTATTTGAGATCATATGCTCTTAAACCCAGCACATTATTAAAGCTCATTGGGTGCCAGCAGAGCTCATAGACATTTAAGACAAATTACTAATTCAGGAGGAGCCTTTTGAAATGTAAATGGTTTATTAGGAACACTCTCCCTGTCTTAAGGTAATATTTCCTAATGGTGCCAACATGCATGAAAACCAGGACTTCCCATAAACCAATTTATTCATGCCACGGAGCATACAAAGATTGCCAGTAGGGCAGGCAGTTGGAATGACCAAATCATATAACCATTGTATGCTAGCTACTGAGGTCAGTATTCCGGTGAGGACTTTTATCTTGTTACCTCTTAGATTTTCAGGGACATTAACATAGACATTGGAACACATACTATGTACCAGCTTGCTGTCGCTTTTTAAAAAATGTGTTATTTTAACTATAGTCTTTGTATAATTGCAGACAAAACTACTGTTTTATTTATTCTCTTTGAGGGTAAAGACTAGCTGTTTACTAAACTTTTACAATGGACACAAATTACCACACCATTGAGCTTCTCTGGTCATGGTCAATCAAATAAATACCAATCATTGCCTCCCTAATTAATTTCTCAATCATTATTCTTTATTTTTATTTTCGTAATATCATACATAGCTAGTTGGTGTTTGTAATCCGACCAAGAGGCTTGGGGAGGCCCCCATGCTTGTCATCTCACTTAGAACATCAGTCACAGCTTTCTGATGAAGATGTTATTCGTATTGCACGCACAGTGCTACATACTGCGAACAGAGGTTGATCTTGAGTGTTTTCCTCTCTCTTCCTTATGTTTTGAAATAAGCTCTCTCACTGGACCTGGAGCTCACGGATTTGACAGGACTAGGTGGCTAGTGAGCTTCAAGGATCCTCCTGTCTCCACCTTCCCAGGGGTAGGATTACAGGCATGCACCAAAACCATTTCACATGGGTGCTGGGGATTTGAGCTTGTGTTCTTGTGCTTGCACAGTGAGCACTTTACTGACTGACCCATCTCCTCAGCCCCTAGTTGTGTTCTTTGAGACAAGGTCTCACTATGTAGCCTCGGCTGCACTCAAACTCACCATCCTCTTGCCTTAGCCTTACCTTAGTGCTGGGATTACGGGTATGTGCCACCATGCCGAAGCCAAATATTTTTGCTGAATTTAGTATATGTAAATTCCAAAGGAATATTTCTATTGTGTGTGTATGTGTATGCACACTTTCCCTGAAGGTTTTCCAAACTTTTTTTTTTTTTTTCATAACAAGGTTTCTCTGTAACCTTGGCTGATCTGGAACTTGCTCAGTATAGACCAGGCTGACTTTGAACTCAGAGATCCACCTGCCTCTGCCTCCTGAGCCAAACTATTTTTTAACCCTGTTAGTAAAATGTAGTTTTCTTTGGCCAAGTAATAGGAAATAGAAATATATTCAATTATAACCTTTAGGAATATTTGGCTTCTTTTTTATTATAGATTTCGTCTGTTTGTTTTTCGAAACAGGGTTCTGTTTTAACTCTGGCTGTTCCTAGAACTCACTATGTAGACCAGGCTGTCCTTGAACTCACAGAAAGCCACCTGACTCTGCCTCCCAAGTGCTGGGATTAAAGGCATGTGCCACCATTGCCCAGAGGAATATTTGACTTCTATAAAGAGATTTTAATTTCATATTTGGAATTAATGTATCACATCTCAGTATATCTTCAAACTTTGTGCTGAAGGAATTTCAATTGGCACTCCATTTTTTTAAAAAGTTGTGAAATATTCATTACATAGAGTTACTTTAACCATTTTTCTGGAATATCAATTCTTACATTTTTGTGCCATCACCAGTAAACTTTGCATTCTGCCGAATGGAAACTCTATAACAAAAACCAGTGACTTCCTGTTTGCCACCCCAGAGCCCCTCCCAAGCATCACTCTTCCTTTTGGTTTGAGTTTAACTATTCTAGGAACATTATGTAAATGGGATCATACCCTGTTTGTTCTTTTGGGACCAGCTGATCTCACTTAACATGGCGTCCATGTGTCAGAATCGTCCACAGCACATTTCATCCGTTCATCTAGAGATGGACCCTGGAGTTTGCACAGGTTGGCACTTGTGTGATGCTGTTACTAGTGAACACTGATACACAAGTGAATTCCCCTTCACTGTAAGCATTTTCAACTACACGTAAGGGGGAGAATCGCACGATGTCCTCATCACCCAGTTTAGACAGTAATCAGCATTTTTTCTGATGGTGTTTCTTCTTCCCAACTTTTCTATGTTTTTAGTTTTAAATATTTCAAATCAAATTCAAGGAGTATATTATTTTATTCATAAGTACTTAGTGTTTTTCTTAATCATAATGCCTACCTTATGGGCGCTAATTCTCTTTGCTTTTTGTTTTTGAGACAGGTTCACTATGTGGCGCAGACTCTTTGAACACTGAGTCTTCCTCCTCAGCTCCCAAGTGCTGGGCGTGCAGCCATGTGCTCTCACACCCAGCTTCTAACAATGCCTTCATTTAAGATATTTTGCAGTTTTAGACTAGGGTTATTAATTATATGGCTTCCTTAAAGATTCTCTTCATCCCTTTGGTCATCTTTTCATGAGTTTTCTTTAATGTAGCAATCATAGTTAAGTCTTTGCCTGTTAATTCCAAATATCTGAATCATCTCAGTTCTGCTTTTGCTGACTTTTTAAAAAATACACTTATTTTTATTTTATCTACATTGCTGTCTTGCATGTATGTCTGTGTGAGGGTGTTGGATCCTCTGGAACAAGAGTTACAGTGTGAGCTGCCATGTGGGTGCGGGGAATTGAACCTGGGTCCTCTGGAAGCACAGCTAGTGCTCTTTACTGTGGAGCCTTCTCTCCAGTCCTCTTTGCTGACTTTTGTAAATATTCATTTCATTTATTTTGTGTGTGCATGTGCATGTGCATGTTGGTTTCCCCCTCCAGCGTGTGCATCCGGCATGTGGCTCCAGCCACAGGCTTGATAGCCAGCTCCTCTGCCTGCCTACCATCTTGCTGGTCCTGCTTGCTCTCATTGTCTTTAACCTCTGTCTTGTTCCTCTGCTGCTTCTTTCCACTCTTGTGATTTTTCAGTGTGTTGGGCACGAATGGCAACCACTGCAGTGCGTCTGGATTGTTACCTTCAGTCGTGTACTTTGTTCTATCAGGCAGTTAAACTGCAGGCAACCGTCTCCAGCCTGCTGCAGCTCAGAGTTGGCTTTGCTGGGGTGGCTCCATTTTCACTCTGCTGTTACTCTTATGGCGTAGCCCTTCTCCAAGGTGTAGTTTTTGGAATATTCACCAAAGCTGCTCCTTTGTTTGTTTGTTTGTAGATAGGGTTTCTCAGCGTAGCCCTGACTGTCCTGGAACCCACTCTGCAGACTAGACTGGCCTTGAACTCACTGAGATCCACCTGCCTTTGCCTCCCGAGTGCTGGAATTAAGGGTGTTCATCACAACCCTGCAATGCTGCTCCTTTTAACTTGAACCAGAACTCCAGAGTCTTCTGAGTTGTGGAACCTCTGAGCAGTTCTGGCTTCCTCAGACTCCTGGCAGTTGCTCTCTGCTAGCCCCACCTCTTAGTCTTCCTTTGTACGCATATAGTTAGGGACTTGGCCAAGGACCTGAGTACAGTTTCCATGCTGATTTATTTTTATTTTGTTGAGACTGGGTTTCCTTAAGTAGCTCAGGATAGCCTTAAACTTGCAATCCTTCTGCCTCCCCACTGTTGAAATTACAGGTATGCATCACCATGCCTGTTTCCTTGCTAATTTTTGGTGTTCTTTTTCAGTTTTCTTTCACTTTGCTCTTCTGTATTAGTACTTTTCTTGTCTCTGTAACAAAATCCCTGACAAGCAACTTGAGGGAGGTTTATTTCAACTCATGGTGAGGAGTGGGTGGCAGGCACAGGCACCGCCACGTTGCACCCAGGGTCGGTGGCAGACGGCAGTGAGCTCTGGAGCTCAGATCCCTGTGTCCCTTCATTTCCTCTGTACTTAGGCTGGACTCTCCACTTTACTTAATCTAGAAAGGCCTTCACAGACATGCCCAGAAATTTGTCTCCAGATTGATTCCAAATTCTGTCAATTTGATAATCAATATAAACAAAGCCCTCCATGTCAACTTGATATACAAACAGCACTTTTAAGCCATAACCTTCAGTGCCTTAGCCTGTTAGGTTCACACTGTCTATAATGCAAAATATCCAGTCCAACTTCTGAAGAACTCAGTCTTTTTAACAGTTCCTACACTGTGGAAAAGTCCAAAGTCCTAGACTCATATAAGGCTCAAGGCAACCTCTTAACTGTAAACTTCTATAAAATCATAAACAAGTTATATACTTCAAATACACAGTAGCACAGAATAAATATTTCTCTTTCAAAACAAAAGAATGGAGCATATGGAACATAGCAAGGAACAAATGGATCAAAGCAGGACTGAAACCCAGCAGGGAAAACACCACATCTTTTTATGGCCTGCATCTGGGACTTATGATGGGATCATCTGGACTCCAAAAGGCATGAGTAGCCCCAGCCCCTCAGGTGTTCTACATGTATCACACATAGCCCATCTCTTGGTCTGGCTCTGCTAGGTGCCTGTAGCTTTCCTCGGTGGACATGTCACATGGCCCTGGCATTTCTAGTATTCTACGTCTCTCCATTGCAACATCGGCTCCACCTTCAGAGCCTCACACAGTGCTCTTTCAGGGCTTTCTTACAGGAACCCTTACCCTGTCATATACTGCTTGGCCTCAGCAGCACTTTATAACTGTGATACAAATCTTAACAACCCTTCAGTCCTGTGGTTTTCATGCCTGGAAAATCAGTACTAAGTGGATGATGCCAACAATCTGCTAGTAGCTCAAAATGGAGCCTGGTCCCCTTGGGTCACAGTTGTATCAGCTTCTTTGTGCTAACTCTGGAGAAACATTTCCCCAGGGATTTGCTTTCAAGGAGGAGGAAATCTCTTCAGGGACGTACTCAGTTGAGTTTCTCTTTCCCTCCTTCCCTCTCTCCCTCCCTGTTTTCTGAGACAGAGTTTCTTTATGTAGCTCTGGTTGTCCTTGAACTTACTCTATAGACCAGACTGGCCTCAAACTCACAAAAATCTGCCTGTCTCTGACTCCCGAGTGCTGGGATTAAAGGCATGTACCACCACTGCCCAGCTGTTTTCTGAAATGGGTTTTCATTTTCATACCATGGAATCTTCAGAGTCTCAGCGTCTCTCTTGGAGTCTCAATGTGGCTTGCTGTAGTAGAGCTAATCTCTTGAACATTCCTAAAATCCTGCTTTGCTGTAAAGTTAAACTCATCCTCCTTTACTCTCAAAGTGCACATCTTCCTATCTTTCTGCTTTGCTTTTTGATATTTTTCTCATAGTAGACCTGAATGAGAGCTGTAGCAAGCAGCTGTGTCACAGCCTGAGTGCTCTCCTTCATTAAAATTTCTTCTACCAGATGAATTAGTCCACTGCTCTTGTGATCAGCTTCACTCTGGCTCTCAACACATGGAGAATGTAGCCACCCTGCCAGGATATCATACAAATGGCCTTTAGTCCAGTTTCTAATTGACTCCTTATTCTCCTCAGAAGCTCAGGAGCCAGAACTCTGTCTTCTCTTTGTCTTGATAATTTGGTCATACAACTCCAATCAGAATGGCCCATTAAGCTTGTTTATAGTGTACCAAGGCTTCTCTAGCCCGAAGTTCCAAATTCTTTTAACTTTCCTCCTATAAATGAGTTTCAAAGGCATACAAATCACATGATTGTGATTTTTACAACAGCCCCACTCTTGGTACCGATTTTCTGAATTAAGTACTTTCTTGTTCCTTCCATAAATACAAGAAGGAGCCAGGTGGTGGTAGTGCATGTCTTTAATCCCAGCACTATTGGCAGGTGGATATCTGTGAGTTCGAGGCCAGCCTGCTGCAGGAAAACCTGAGTAACATTATTGAAAGGCTTTTAGAATATGAAGTGCCTTATCACCAGCCAGCTGTCCTTGTGCTTCTCAGATGCTTTTTAAGGATTTGTAAAAATCGTTTTTTTATACATTGATGTAAATGGGCTTGGTATCAAAAGGCTAGCATTTAAAAAGAATATAAAATGTTCTTAGTTGCCACTTAATGGCAAGGTGAGTAGAAAGTGAATTTTTAAAAAATGAGTGTAGTCAGACCTCTGTGTAGGTCTCAATCTGCATCCATAGATTGAGAATACTGAAAAGTTGCATTTGTATTGATTAATATTTCTCTTGTCATTGTCCTCCAAACAATACATTTGTGTGAAGTGCTTCACATGTGCCAGATACTGTACCAAGGGCAAGAAACAGTAATGACCACAGGAGGCACAAATCTCTGTTGACACTTGTTAGAAGAGACAACAACACAAACCATGTAATTAGATGATACAGTTCAAAACGTACGAGGCAGAGGGAGAAATGGAATCTTGGTTCAGTGGAGACCACAGTTAATTCCCAGCACCCACAAGGTTCCTCACAGCTTTCTGTAACTCCAGTTCCAGGGGATCTGATGCCCCTCTTCTGGCTTTTGTGAGCACTGGACATTCATGTGGTATACAAATAAGCTAACCATAAAACACCCAAGCACATAAGATAAAATCAAAAAGACAGACTAAGTAGGGCTGGGGAGAAGGCTCTAATACTGTGAAAGTTCACGTATTGCTGGGAGGAAGAAAGGAAAGAACAGAGGTTCTAAGGCATGCCTCTGTGTTTGACCATGCCTTGATAATGCAGGGAGAACTTTGGACTAGTAGAATATTTCTGTATCTTTTGGAGCCAGGAGTAAAGACAGGCTTATTTACACTTGTGTGCATAGGTACAGACATTCTCACTAAGGAGTAGCTCCTTAGGAATAGCTCCAGGTTGTTCGAAATCTTGATTACAGTGGGAAGGCCACACATCTGAACGTGTGATAAACAGCACAGAACTGTGTGCACATCATACCCACATCAGATTCTGGGTTTTGCTAATTGTAAGATTCAGCAAACAGTGAAAGAAACAGTGAAGGTGCAAGAGGCCTGTTTGTCTTGTGACTGGAGAACACATGTAGCAAGCCCAGGGCAGATTGGGGGGTAATACTTAGAAGTGATATCAAGAGCTCTCAGTAGTCTGGGAGCTAGATGATGGCTGTCACCCAATTGGTGACTCTAGAAAGGATGGAGGCAAGAGTGAGGGATAGCTGGATTCTGGGTGCTGGGCGCGGGGGGTGTGGTTTAGTAGATTGTATTGATGGGTTGGATGGTGAGTCTGGGAGAAGAAACACAACAGCACTGAAGTCTTTGGTCTAGACCACTGGCAGGATGGAGAGGCTGTAAGAAGCGCCTGCAGCACGCCAAAAAGCCTGCTGTGTGCTAGTTGGAGTTTCAGCCAGGAAACAGAGCAACAAACCCGCTTCCTCTACCCTGAAGCAGCCTGACCTTCAGGTTAGAGGACAATAGGATAGCAAAGTGAATGCTCCCTCCTTAACCTGCTTGCAGGCAGTTTGAGTTATTTTGGCCTCCTCCTGGCTCCTGGAAAGAAGCATTTGTTTGATAAACAGGAAGTTGTTTCCATGGGTATAGGAAGAAGAAATGATAGATCCAAGTGGTAGAGTAAAGAGCTGCTGACTGCAGTTAGCCTGTAGTGGACAGACAACTCAGGTAGCCACTCAAGACCAGATCAGGCTGCCTTCTTCATAGCTAGGCTGGTTTACAGTTCATCATGGGAAACATATTTCTGCCTACTGCTTGACCTGCAGTGATTCCCAACAGCTTCCAGTGGTGGACAGTCTGCACTGAGTGTAAAAGTGACTTATTTTAGGGAATGTTAGCTCCCTGCCATTCTCCCATTAGTGACATGCCTCTAAGACTTGAGTGAAGCTGTTCTAGGCAAGCAAAGACTGGCCTGTGTGTATTTTTGCTCTTTGAAAGGTTAGAACCTGAATATACCACAAGGTAACCCACCTCCACGCTGTGCCCTAGTAGACTGGGGCAAAATTAGAGCAAATTTTGAGGCAGGTTTATGTATTAGTGCTGTGTAGTGCTTTTGAACTGCAGAATTCGTTTGCTATGCTGTCAACCCTCAGAGGGTGTGCCAGCCTCAGAGTGCCACTAATGTTTGAGAAACTTCAGGGGAGAGTACGTGAAGAACAGAGAGTCCGATGCCAAGTGATGTGCAGTGAGTGAGGAAGAGAACCTAGCTTCTGCTTTTGATAAGAACTTGAAAAGGAAGAAAAGGGAGATTCAACCTCTTGTATTTTAACTGATTGGAGCCACGTTGCAGTCAAAGAAAACTTTAAATTGGCCCCAGATTTCAATAATAAGTAGTTAATTGGTGGCAAAAAAGGTCAGCATGATGGACTTTACATGGCAGGTGTCTCCTTGATGTATGCCTAGGTGGGAAGAAGAGCAAGACTCTAGAATATCAGAAGCTAGGCTCCTGGGGATAGTTGAGATGAGTGGTTCTATAGGGCTGGTATTGGCAGCTGAGACATAGGAGTCAGCTCCCTGAATGGCCTGGAGGAAGTACAGGGACTCTTCTGAGTTCCTTCTAGCTAGAATCCTGACAAAGTTCAGATTGTGCTTTTCTTTGACTCTTGAGTGAATTCAGAACCCACTCAGCTCTATTTGCTGTGTGAATGTACCCCAGTGTTGATTTCAGATGCTGTGACTACACATAAGTGTAGGCTGGGCTACTACTCTGAATTTCTCCACTAGAGGTTAAATTGCCCATCTGGACTTGAATTTTTGCTTCCTGCCTACTGAGCATATAGGAATGTAAAGCAATCATTTGTCAGCTGGCCACTGAAAGGCAGGTTTCTGCAGAGACTGAAACTGCAGGCTCTTGGTTTCCTGGCACACCCACCTGACCTTAGACTGAGAGCAAACTAATGGGTGGGGGGAAATCCAGTGGGTGAAAATAAAAGCTGAGGCTAAGGTGTGAATGCGCCTGAATCCCTCAGACAGAGGTGAAGGTGAAGGGCACAGAGCACCAGTGAGAAGGAGCATGAGCACCAAGTGCTAGGCTTAGGAGGAAAGCCTCCTGCGCCTCCTTAAGTCTGCTTTGAAGAAGTCATGTTCACAGTTACATCCACGCTTGCAGGAATGGTGTGGTGACGTTTGTAGTTGCAGGTCTGTGTGGTGTGAGTATCCTAGTCTAGATAGTATGCTGCCACTAATGCCTTCCACCCAAGACCCCGAACAGTGATGGATGGTGCATAGAATAGTTCTGTGAAGTGCCACAGGCTGTCGGAGAGCTTGGAACTCTATTAACAAAATGCTTAAGTATTCCTTGCATGGCACTGGTAAACCTTTAGAACATGTAAAGCACGTGTTTTAAATGTCTTTGTAAATTCAAGTTTTGTCATATATGATAACTCTTAAAGTACAAGTTTATCCCCAGTGCAGGAACTTTTCATTGGTCCTGGCACGTGAAAGTTGACCTCCATTTAACAGACTGGGAGGTGGGGTATTGGCAGTGTAAATGTTTTTTGTCCAAGGACAGACAACCAATGTGTCATTGTGGAGATAAAAACAGAACTAGGCTACATTCCACCAGCCTGGCCTCTTTAACAGTTTTGAGAACTTTCCAATCATTTTAGAAAAATAAGGTACTTAGACATTTATAAAGAAGTCTTTTTTTTTTTTTAATGAAAGAAAATCACTTATTTTGGAAATCACAAAATTAATCTTTCTGTCATGTTTAAGAAGCTTTGATGTGTTTTGGTAATTAGTGTTTACTGCCAGACGAATGTCTCTTGGGCATTTTAATTAGTGGGTGGTGTGGCCAAGTGAGCTTCTGATGGTAACCCTTCAGAGGAGTTTAGTCTTATGTTTCTCAAGAAGAGCAGTCTTCTCAAAGCTCTTTAATTAGACCAAGTTTAGCAACTAAAACATATTATTAGAATAATTAGGCCCCTCTTAGGGAATCAGGGGGGTCAGGGAACAGGTATTGTTAAGAGAGTGATCACTTAAAATTGATCGCCCTGCCTCTGATGGATGTCCAGTTCCTTGTTAAGTTGCTGTCCTCAATCAGGGACTGGGTATTGTTCATACTTCCCCTGACCAGTCTCACCAGAAGCCTAAACACTCCTGAGTATAAGCTCATCCATTCCACTTCCAGCCTCCCATGGGAAGCTGCCTCTTACTTCCAGTATGGAGACTTCTCATCCGTTCCCTCCCCGCCCCCCATTAAGTTGCAAGTAACTGTGGTAGTTTTTTAAGGTGAAAGTTTTAAGTTCTTGTGTATAGTAAATGAAACAATATAATTATTCTCTTAAGGTTGTTTGTCTATTTTTGGTGATTTCAAACAGTCTTCCTAGGTAGCCCAGGCTGGCTTCAAACAAGAGGCCCCCTGCCTCAGCCTCCCAAGAACTAGGGTGATGGGCTTGTCTGCCACACCTGGCACAAGGGATCTTTCTTAGTAATTTATGTACTTATAACAATGTTGTGTATATGTGCATGCATCATATTTATACTCTATAATTGTACCCCTTGCTGTCAAAATGCTATTTAAATTTTTAAAAATATCTGCCATGTAGATGGATTTCCTTCTAGCTGCCTTGCTCCCCTTTTTCCCTGGTTCTTGGCTGTCTTCCTCTGTGTTCTTGGTCTTTGCAGTTATTGCTAGTAGTAATACTTTATCCTAGATTCCATTTTCTTATACGTTTTCAAAAAGGTAACTATCACTAGCCCTGAGGGTGAGATGTCACCAAAATAGTTGGGTGCTTTCAGTGAACTACTCTTAATAAGCAGTCATATGAATATCTATATTGTTTAATTTTTTACTTTCTTATTATCTCAAGGATACTTATGGTGACACTCTGATGGCAAATGTGACCTTTTTCAGCTAGATAATTTGGTTAAAGGATTTTTCACAGAAGGCTATTAGAAGTTTCCAACAGAACTTGTTTTGACATTTAAGATTTTCATTTTATTTTAATTTTTTGTGTGTGTGTGTGTGTGTGTGTGTGTGTACACACGCACGCACGCCCATGCATGCCATGTGTGGGTACCCAAGGAGGACAGAAACGGAGTTACGAGTGGCTGTGAACAGCCCAACATGGGTACCAGGAACCAAACCTGGGTCACCTTTAAGATCAGCATACACTCTTAACCACCGAGCCATCCCTCCACTTCCACGGCTGACATTTAATCTGGTAAGCTGTCATGATGTATGTAGAGTTGGGTTAAGAGTATGTATGCTGTTGGCTCAGTGTAAGCCTAGTCCTTACTCTATAGGAATGTACTTTTTAAACTTGTTATAATGATTATGGGGCAATCAAATTGGTTTTTCAGTCTTGAGGAGGATGACCTGATCTCTGATATTACAGAGTCTGTCACATGTGAGGGTGTTTATGTGTTTCTTTCTACCCTAGCAACTTGGCTATTGATCATTTTCTTGGTAGAAACCTCTTGGTTTTCAGTTAATATTATCTGTAAAAATTAGTATCATAGTTCCAAAAACAGCAGATGCAGATATAAAGATGTATATACATTGGTAAGTGACCAAAGAAGTATGCTTGAATGTCAAATTATAGGACTTTAACAAAGTGAAAGATGTCAGCTTGCACAGAGCCCTACATAAAGCCAGACTCCTGCTTCATGGTGTCTATTCCATTCTAATATGATTGATTGCTAGGACTCTGCTTTTGACATACTCTTCAAACACAGGAAATGCTTCTGATGCTTATCTCATATATATTTGCTTTATGTACATGTAGTCTTTGCAGTAGGTTTATGAAAAGGAAGGTGTTAAATGTTATGATTTTTGAAAAACAGCATTAAGCCCTGAGCATACTTTTTTTTTTTCCCCTGAGACAAGGGTTTCTCTGTGTAACCCTGGCTGTCCTGGAACTCACTGTAGACCAGGCTGAGCTCAAACTCACAGAGATCTGCCTGCTTCTGCCTCCCTCTGCCTCCCTCTGCCTCCCTCTGCCTCCCTCTGCCGCCCTCTGCCTCCCTCTGCCTCCCTCTGCCTCCCAAGTACTGGGATTAAACCATGTGCCACCACACCCAACTGAGAACACCTTTTTCTTATGGTAGTGCAATTAAGAGGTGTTAAGAGTTCACCTCTTACACACCCACAGCACAGTTGGCTCAGGCTTAAAGTGGTTTGGACTCTTATTTGCTGGTAACTTTTTATGGCTCTGCATAAGAATATGCCTTGCTCTTCTTCAGCTCTGGTCAGGTTTTGTTTGTTTTATATTGATGTGTATAAGTGTTTTGCCTGCGTGTATGTATCTGTACCACAGGTATACCTGGTGCCCATGGAGGTCAGAAGAAGGCATCAGATCTCCTGGAGTTGGAGTTACAGATATTTGTGAGCTACCATGTGTGTGCTAGGAACTGAATCTGAACCCTCTGCAAGAGCAGCCAGAGCTCTTAGCCATGGAGCAATTTCTCCAGCTCCCCTGTTCTCTTTTTATCTCTATTATCTGATGGGAGCTTCAAAATTGCCTCCTTGAGCTGCCTGTGGGGTTCTGTCAGCATCTTGGGTGGGAACTGACTCTGCTCTTGTTCACCACAGACCACCTGGTGGCCCATGGAAGAATGGCAGAGAAGGAAGCTCGGCGGAAGTTCAAACAGATTGTCACAGCTGTGTATTTTTGTCACTGTCGGAATATCGTTCATCGTGATTTAAAAGCTGAAAATTTGCTTCTGGATGCCAATCTGAATATCAAAATAGCAGGTGAGGTGTGTGCTGAATGTGTGTGCTGGAGACAGGAGACAGGACAGAGGAGCTTTTCTGTGAAGCTTCTTAAAGCAAGGGATGAGAGCCCCTTATTTAAAAAAAAAAAAAAAAAAAAAAAAGGATGGTGAAAGTAGGGACAATTTAGGCTTTAAAAAAAACTCAAACTTTAGCTGGATATTAAACTCGGGCTTGTGCAACCGAGGACACCTACCGCTAAATTACAGTCTCCAGACTTTGCTTTAATAATCTGAAAATTAATAAACTTTCAAAGTGCATATTTAAAATATAACATTAGCAGGAACTCTTTAGGAAGGAAAGGGTGGTATTTCAAATTATGTTACTTTGTTTGATAAATCCTTTGTAAACGATGAGGAAGAAATATTTTTTTAAAGGTAGAAAGGAAAACTGCTAAAATTATGTACTCAGCTTCTATTGCTAAGTTTGATTTGTGCCACCGCAGACATAGACTCTGCTTGTTCTATAGACTGTATTATTTATAGGCTGTATTATGAGGGTTTTGTAAGAATAGATCCTAGAGTACCCCCAGGCATAATATAAAGTTTATTCAAAGCTGCTTTATCTCTTAAGATGTGAAAAGATGGGTTTAGGACCTATTGAGATCTTTCTGAATATTTTCTGCTCCTACATATATAAATACATGCATCCAGATTTCATTAAAAAATCCGCAAAAGATGCTACTTAGTTAGTTTTAACCTAATTTTTTTTTCAGTCTAGCCTTTTATCTCATATTCTGTTCGTCTGCGCACCTAACTTCTCTACATTTCTTTCTTATTGACTTGTTCTTGTTGCACTGACCTATCAGCATTGGTCTGACAGATACAAGTCCATCTCCTACTGATTAGATGAAAGTGAGTGCATGATGACTATACGTAGAGAAATAGCTATTCTTGTATTCTTTGACAGTTTCTAGGTTTGCATTGTATGTCCCTTACCTCCCAGCAGAAAAAGAGTGGCTCATGCTGAAGACTGAAGCATTGTTAGAATGTAATTGCCTTGAAAAGCCAAGGAGTCAAAAGCTGCTCTCAGATTTCTCTTTAAGCCAGGGCAAGAGTTGAAAGTTCAGATTTGGATCTGATTCCAGGTCAAAGTACCTGAGCCAGCACCTGACCGCTGTGGCACTTCTGTCTCTTAGGTGTAGACACACTTGTTCCATTTGACATCCTTGGAATGTCACCTGGTTCTGTCTGATGTCAGATTGGTAGCTGTACTCTTGTTCAGAACTTCACATAGTTTGTCACGCATTGAGCCTGGCAGGACATCGCAGGCAGGAGTCAAAGATTTTCTTTTTGGTTTGAGACTAAGCCAGGCACTCTCAGTCGTCCTGCCTCAGCCTGTTGGAGGACAATATTTAGCATAAAACCATGTTTTTCCTTTGACTTTATGTCAGTTGGGGCTATTCCCATAGAATTGGGTAATGTTGAAAGACCCTGGCAATTTCAAAACCTGCTTTTGTAATTATATTTTGTAACTTCAATGAAGTTAATTGTAGGTAAAAGCTACCAAAGCTCACAGAGCTCAGAAGTATCACATGTGATACTGAGTTTGAGAGCAGCCTGGGATGCATAGCAAGATCTGGTCTTAAAAAAGTAAAGTGCAACAGGCTGTCCAGTTTCTTACGGTTAGTGAAACAAATCAGCACGAGCTCCATGACCCCCAGTGTAATGGTTTTCTACGTCAGTTCTGGAGGTCAGTAGTCTAAAACTTTCAAGGCTAAGGTCTAGGTTTCAGCATCCCTGGTTCCTGGAGGACCTGAAGGGAAAACCCAGATTTTTTTTTCTTTTTAACCTTGTAGAGGCAACTTGCCTTCCTTGGCCTAAGCCCCATCTTGATGGCCCTCCAACCTCATGCTTCCATTGTCAGGTCTTCTACTCTTGACTCCATCATTCTGTAAGGAGCCCTGTCATTACATCTTCCCAGAGTGATCCAAGACCACTCTGCAGTTTACAAATCGTTAATTTTATCATTTCTGGAGAAGTGATACTTCAGAAGTATGGGAGTGATTGGAACATAGATGTATTTGGCAGACATTATTTGGGCCCATCCCAATGTCATTCCCAGGGTCCTTGGATTATTAAAATGGTTTAAAGAAAGCCCCTAATTATCTTATAGTTTTATTTTGCATACATGACCTAGGGTTAAATTATTTTTTTGGTTTTGTTTTGTGTTGTTTTTATGCTTCCTTGGTTCATGATTTTCATTTTTAGAGCCATTCTGATTAAGTTAAGGAAAATTCCTGTGTCATTTAGTTTTTCCATGGAGCAACCAAGATTAAAAGCAAAGGTCATTCATTGATAATCGAAACTGGAAATTACTGAAATATTTGGGAAAGGTGATTTTGAAATGTTTTTCTTTATTAAGTCGTTAAAACAAATCCAAGCAGTCACAGTAAGAGTCTACCTGCTGGTACGCTACTGGGGGTATTAGCAGCCAGCCTCAAGCCCTTTGCGTTTTAACACATATACTTTGGCACAATTTTAAAGTTCATTTTAAGTGCTTGCATTTTTAGTATTTGTTTCAGAGCAAAACAAAGACTAAATTGGGACTCTAGTTCATGGTCTACTACAATGCCTAATGTTTATCTCTAAATGACTGCTCATGCATTCTTTTTTTTTCTTTTTTCATGCTCTCATGGATTTTTAGTCATTGTTTGAGGGTTTTGTTTTTTTGTTTCTCCCTTTCGTACATGTATTAGGTAGAATTCTCACTCGTACCTGCCACATCATCCTTAAACTTATTGGAACACTGGGAGAAATGCCTTTAGTGGAAGCCAAATAGAACATGACTAAGTACAAAGTGGATTGGTTGGTTTTGATAGGACATAGTTGATAAGGAATGAAATCAACTTTAAGAGCTAAAAGCAGAAATTAGAGCCACAGGCTTTTTGATGGTCATTTTTGATACTGTATTGGAAGCCTTATGAAGAAGCCACCGTGTATGAAAGACATGTACAAGAGAGAAAGTGTGTGTGTGGTGTGTGTGTGCGTGTATTAGAGAAAGGGTCTTATATAGCTCAGGCTGATGCCAACTCAAGAGCCTCCTATTTTAGTCTCCCCAATAGCTTGTATTGCAGGCATATGCCACCATCTCTGCCTGAAGGGGATAAAAGAGCTTTGATTTGCTTTATTAAGATGTTGTTAGTCCTGGGGACACACCTATAATCTTAGCCGCTAGGGAGGGAAGGGTAGGAGGATTTTGAGTTTGAGGCCAGTCTGGGCAACATATTGAGATCTTATCTCAAAAGATAAAAAGGGTGGCGATGTTCAACTGCAGAATGCTTACCTAGGATGAGCTAGGTTCTGGCTTCAATCCTTGGTACCACCAAAAAAAGATCAATAGTCTTTAGCGGCTCATCTTTAAACCATGTGTGTTAAGGAACAACTTAATTTGGTACTAACAAAAATTCCAATTAAGAAATGTAAGAAATCAACAATTTTATGCTAATATTTATCTAAGTGGTTTTGTTTTAAAAGCGTTCTGGTGGCTCAGCTGCTAAAGGTACTTGCTTCCAAGTTTGTTGACCCAAGTGAATTCCATCCCCAGGACCCACGTGATGAAAGGAGGAAACTGACCTTGGAAAATTGCCTCTGATCTCCAAATACATGCTATACAGGTGTTGCCTTCCCCAATAAACAAATAATTATAGGAGAAAAAAATTCTGAGATGGAATCTCACTGTGTGGTCCTGGCTGGCCTGGAACTCTATGTAGACCAGGCTGGCCTTGAACTCATAGAGACCTGTCTGACTCTGCCCCCTGGGCATCACCACACCCAACTAAAAATTTTTTTAAAGCATGTGTCAGCTGGACTTAGTTGTTCATATCTGTAACTGTGACACTTGGCAGAGTCAGGAAGCTTGCCATGAATTCAAGGCTAGCATGAGCTACATAGTAAATTTCAGGCCAGCCAAGACTACAGAGTAGAACCCTATCTCAAATAAATAGATAAATAAATAAGGTTGTGTTCCTTGTTGAAGTTTTTTTTTTGTATATTTTCACTTTTGAATGCATTACTGTGGTAATACATATTTAGTGGTTGATACTACAAAGACATGATTTATCCTAAGTGTCCATGCTAGTCTAGTGCTGACCCTGGTGAGAAATGCGGTGCCTGGGTGACTTGTGGATAAGTGTCAGAAATCAACCATGGTTCCCTACTTCCCAGTGGTTTATGTTTATTGATTTTTCTACATGTATTTCTAGTGGGAAGGAAAATTCACTGCATGGTTGTTTTCTTCCTGTCTTTAACCAACTTGTCTTCCATAGGATCTTTTCAGTGGCATTTTGTTGTGAGTGGCCCCTAGAAAGGCTCCAGCATCTTCAGGGCAAGGTCTGTGTTGCTGAAAGGCAAACTGAAAGGCAAAGTTGCAAAATCTGGAGCTGAGGATATGTTGGGTTAGTTGGGGCCTCGCCCATTGTTTCAAAAGGCTCCTTGTTCAGGTTTCTCAGGAGCAAACAGAAATGTAAAAATTGACTCCTGCCCACAAGGATCCAAGTCCACTGGGGCCCCAAACATTCAGACCGCTGACAGATAATGCCAGGATTGTGCCACACAAGGCCTTTCACATGTATCACTTAATGATTTTGTATATGTAAATACAGTATATTCGAAAAACATTAGAACCCCTTCATCTTCCAGTGGTTTTAACTTCTAAATTAATTTCTTATGACCTGCATCCATGCAAACTTCTTTCACATAAAGCCCCAGTGCTGGAGCATGAAGCGGATTCTTAGCCTTTTAACCCTTCACTTTTCATGTTTCAGCTGTGTAAGATTCTGTAGAGGAGCAGATAGATGAGGGAGCACAGCCTGACTTTTAGCACACAGCCCTCATCCGTGGCCGAGAGTGTCTGATCTCTTCAGCTACCAAATTACAGCTCTGTGTGACAGACATGTTGCTAGGCACACCGTGATGTGTTGTCCTATTAATGGTCTGGTGTAACCACCATATACTTTTGTAGGCTGAAAAAATCACTTCAGTTTATAAAACTCCAGTATACTGGAATCTACAGGAACTATAGGCACACTGTTTGCTGCCTTACTCCAACTTGTTAGCACACACTTATTATATAGAAGATCCTCAATAATCAGACCCTTTGCTTGGGGTGCCCGCCTTCCCCATGGCCAGACACCTGGCTTCAGGCTTAGCCTCCTCACCTCCACCAGGTGGAGGCTATGAGTCAGGAGGGCTGGAGCCAGGCTGGGTGGACCCTGGGACATGGCTAAGCTTCCAAGGCCCTCCAGGTGGGCCTGGGATCAGGCCAGGGATTGGGCGAAGCTTAGAGGTTTTAGGGGTCTCCCCATGTCCCCTGGCAGTGTTCTGTGGATGGATGACATACTGGGGACCTCAGGTTGGACTGGACCTAATGCCCCATGTTGGCTTGGAAATTGTAGCCTGAGGTCTAGGCAGGAGCCGGACTGGGGGGCATTTCAGAGGGGGCCTCCCGTGGGCTCTGTACCATTCACCTTCCTGCTGTGAAATTGGAGAAGGGGGAATTCAAGTGCCAAGGAGTCCCAGGACATGAAAATCCTGCAGAAAGAGCTAGAGCAGTTTGCCAAGCCCCTGAGACAGAAGAGGATCACTTGAGGCACACCGAGGCCAATGTGGGGCTCACCCTGGGCATTCTCTTTGGAAAAGCAATCAGCTAGATGACCACCTGCTGCTTTGAGGTCCTGCAGCTCAGCTTCAGGACTTGTGTGAGCTGTGGCTCTGCTGGAGAAGTGGGTGGAGGAAGCTGGGGACAACGAAAACCTGCAGGAGATGTGTAAAGCAGAGGCCCGGTGCAGGCCCACAAGAGAAAACAGACACATGGAGCACTACATGAAAGGAACCTGGGGAACTTGTTTCTGCAGTGCCCACAGCCTACCCTGGAGCAGATCAACATCACTGCAAAGCAGCCTGGGCTGGAGAAGGATGTGGTCCGAGTGTGGCTCTGTAACTGGTGCCAGAAGGACAAACGATGAAGCATTGACTATTCCCAAGGAGAGGAGTATCCCCTGGGGGAATATCCTTTCCTCTGCCAGCAGGGCCCTACTTTGGGAGCCCTCACCACACTCCCTCTTAAGTCCCTTTTCCTGAGGATGAAGCCCTTCCCTCTGTTCCTGTCAGTGCTCTGGGCTCTCCCATGCATTCAAACTGAGGTGCCAGGTGTGCTTGGAGATGGTGTGAGCAGAGGGAAGGGGTAGGAGGTAGATCAAGAGAACCTGGACACTGTGCCACCACAACTTTGGGATTGTCTCCTTCATTTACTGAGGCAGGACTGGAAGCACAAGGGGTAGGCAGGAAGTGTAGGGGGAGAGGGAGGAGGGGAGATGAAGCTCAGTGAATCCATTGATCACGAGCCCATCACTTATCATTTTGTTCTTAAAGAAGCCTGGGACACAGTAAAGAAAAAGAAAAAACATGTCCTCAATAGCTTTATTGATTCAGACTTCATGCTAATGCTTCTAAAAGCATAGATATCACATTTGAGGTAAGGCTTGGAGGATGGTGAGGTCTACAGGAGAGACTTCCAGAGGCTCCGTCAAATGTGGCTGAAGTACCTGCTGTGTAGTCTGGTGGAGCCTGGGGTGGGGCAGCAGTTGAAACACCCTTTCACTATCGTTCTAATGAGGCGAGACACAACTCTTAATGAGGACTGTGAAAGATGCAGTCTGAGTTATGTGGTGGAGTGATTTGTGGGAGAGATTCTGCTCTGATGAGGATAGGGACAGCCTTCCAGGCTGAAGGAAGACAATGCAAAGCCTGAAAGAGAAGACATGAGTCTACGGACCCTAAAGCTTTAAAAAGAAGGAAAGTAGAAGGAGTTAAGATGGCAGAAATGGCAAGGACCAGTTGCACATGGCAGGATGTGGGATTTTATTTTGGTTCTGCTGGGAGGCAGAGGCATGCGTGTCGCAGGATATGCATGGTGCATTTACACATAAGCTGTGGGGTGCATCATAGCATTGATGCCGGGGCTCCTCCAGTGAGATGGGAGACAGAGACAGGAGCATCACTGATGTCACAGCACAGCAGAATCCAGAGAGACTCTGCTTCGGAAACAAGGTAGAAGGCAAGAACGGACTGTCAAAAGTTCTGTCCTCCTCGTGTGTGTCATGGCACAGGTGGATCTATCTGTGCATCTGCAGTACATGGGACCATGTATAAGAAATAAGAGATTTTTCTTTTCACTAGATTGTGAAATTGCTTGACTGTTAAGACACAATAAGGTAACTTCAGAATGGATATAGAGAAAAAGATTTGAGGAGGAAGGACAGGAAGGTAATAGGACTGCTTAAAAAGGCTGCAAAATAGCCAGGCGATGATGCACATACCTTTAATCTCAGCACTTGAGAGGCAGAAGCTGATGGATTTCTGTGAGTTTGAGGCCAGCCTGATCTACAGAGTGAGTTCCAGGACAGCCAGAGTTAAGAAAAGAAAAAAGAAAAAGGCTGCAAAGTGGGTAAGTCCTGGTGGTAACAGACACAGGAAGGTGGGAAAGGGTGACAAACACAGGAGAAAGCAAGGAGAATTTCCAGGACATGGTAGCAGTTGGATATCTAAGTCACAGAGAAGGAACTTCCTATCAAATATTTGTTTCAATAGAAATTATGTTTATCCATCAACAGTAAATGGTATATTGTTTAATGGTCAATACACTGCTGTTTGAAAGCAATCTAAGTCTTGTTCCCAAAGAGTAAGTAGTGAGATTTCTATGTTGTTTTTTTTAATTGCCTGAGAAAAAAGTTAAACATAACTGGCTTACTCCCTAAAGAAAAGTGCTTTCAAATTTTAGATGTTATAAGAGTGTTTTAGAAATTGTGGAAACTTATTTTCTTTAACCTAAGAAAGTTGGAAACTTTCCCCTTTAAATGTCAACTCCCCAGAATGAGCTCCAGGAGACAGTTTCCACTCCGAGATATTGTTTTGGTTGGCAGTCAGGAGACAACGAGGACCTGCAGGGTACCCATAGAAAAGCCAGCCCTTTGGGGAGGGTATATAGAGTGCATGGGCTTGAGGACAGTGGACAGTTTGGGCCTCAGTGCAACGAGAGTGAGAGTCATTTTTAAAAAGTGGGAAATTAGCCAGGCAGAGGTGGCACACACCTTTAATCCCAACACTTGGGAGGCAGAGGCAGGTGGATCTCTCTGAGTTTGAAGCCAGCCTGGTCTACAGAGTGAGTTCCAGGACAGCCAGAGTTACAGCAGAGAAACCCTGTCTCAAGTGGGAAATCAGAACACTTCGTGAATGCACCGACTTTTTGCAATCCCTAAGAGAATTCTGAGATAGTATTACAGCAAGATGAGGTTGGAAACCTTGGGTTTCTGAGAACTGTTGCACTGTGCTGTGATGGGGTCTGTCCTGGCTGTCCCCAGAGTACTTACACAATGTCCATTAGTTTGTCCATTCTTGATTCCCTGACCCAACACTCTTTATTTGGTCACCCTTCACAGCTTCTGGGCTGACAGGCCAGTAAGTTGAGACCCAGAGAAGACCATTGTGGCCTCCTAAATTCAGATCATAATTGAACCTAATTTTTGCTGTGTTCCTGGAATGGCATGTGACACTCATGTAGAGTGCTGAGTAACTTTGATACATATTAAGTGCTTGCCATACAACCATGAGGACTAGAGTCTGGATCCCAGCACACATGTAACAAACCTGGCTGACACCTGAAACTCCAGCTCTGAGGAATCACTCTTTTGGCTTTCCTCAAGTGCACAGGCCGCATGCACCTACGGGTATGCACACAGCAGCAGCCACATACCCCCACAGAGATACATACACACGCATAAATAAATTTTTTAATTAAAACCATCTCTTCTGAATCTTGCTCCTAAGACTAAAACCTTACAAGTGAAATATCAATATTATTTTATTCAAAAGGTGTTTGGGGTATATACATATGTTTTGTATGAAAAGATTCTAAAGTTAAAAATTGGAATGTGTAGGTTTTTGCCTGCTGTAGTTCTATGCTGTAAGTGAGGTCTTGGAGGTGAGTTATTCTGGACTAGGGTCAAGAATGTGTATTTATAAAACCTCACAGTAGCTACTGTACCAGTGCAGAAGCTGCCTTGTCAGACCCTTCACTATGGTCTCCATACAGCAGAGGGAGAAGGACTTGACAAGCTGCACTGAGGGGGAGTGACAGCTGAGTGATAGCAACTGAAATGACCTTAGTTCCGTGTTGTCATGCTGTTTTCCTCTCCATGTCTTGTCTATATTTGCTTTAATATTAAAATTATCAACAGCTTAATGTGGGAGAAAGTTGATGTTCCAGCAGGATGCGTTCTGTTTAGCTTGTAGGCTTTCTAACTCTTGACACACTGACCTGTGTTCTTGAGGTTACAAACAGATACATTAGAGAAGCAGAGGGTAATTTCTTCCCATTCTAGTTCCCGTGCTAGTATCTGTTAATTGCAGGGCCCTTATTTGGGAGATTATTTGGAAATGAGGGAAATGGGGGTTTAGAATAGAAAAAGAGAAGGATGCAGAAGCACCAAAGAGATGGAAGCTTTTCCTTTGAGACCTTGGGCAAAGACAAGAAACTGGGAACTGAAGCCTGAGCTTGACCTTTCCCTCCTCTGCCCCTGGGAGAGGGGGTCTGAGCTGAGGGGAGGGTGGGGTACTCATGTGCTTGTGCCCCACCCCTCAAGGTAGCTTCATCTTTGAAATTACTTTGTCTCTGGGACCACACTGAACAAAGCGTTAATAAAATGTGTTGATGAGGATTTGAGATGCCCAAGTCCCACAGCACTTCTCACCTAACAGGGTCATTCACTTGCTCCCTGTCAATGTGAATATGTCAAATAAAAACTGTTCCTTCTTAGTCTAGATAATACCAGTACCTAAGACAAAAAAAGAAAATTTCAGTCTTGTTAAAGTTGTAGAAACTGACAATTTTGAAATTCTTGAGTAATCAAAGGATGACTGAGAGAAAGAGACACTTAACTGTTGTTTCTAATTCAGAATGTTTTACAAGGACATTGATAATTTGTTTAGAATGTGGCTGATTTTATTATTTTATATAAATACTATATGGTCTTTTCTAAATCTGTCCAAGACTATGCTTCGCTAATTCTTTAATAGAATCACAGGCTCTTGAGCTACAGTTGATGTTGGGAAAAGACTAACATGCCCCTTCAATCCAACACAGAAGATGTCTGTAATGTATTTTGTAAAATTTGCAAGACACTTAAAATTAAAGGGATTGTAGACACTTTGGGATATGTGTACTTGTACTTGCATTCATGCTTGCATGCACACACATATACAAATAATAAAATAATTTTAAACAATTTAATGAAAGGGTTTCACCAGGTATTGTGGTGCACGCCTTTAACCCCAGCACTTGGGAGGCAGAGGAAGGTGGATCTTTATGAGTCAGAAGCCAGTCTGTAGAAAGACGCTGTCTCAAAACAACAACAACAAGAACAACAACAGAATAAAATAATGTCAAAAAAGTACTTAAGACTGCTTTTTCATGAAGTCCCCATTAGACCAGAACCTAGTTCTCATTTTTATGAGTCCAGAAATATACTTTTATCAGTTCTCTTAAAAATCATGAGAGCAAGTGTAATATTTCTACCCACTTACTCAGTGTCAAATAGAAAAGACCATTTTACTATTGGTATGCCAGGGTATTTTGTCTAGGCTTTAAAAGTACCCTGGGCTGTGTGGTCTTTGGCTCTTGGCTCAGGCTGCACACAATCCCTCCTTCCCCCCTATTAATTTAACACCTCTAGCAGCATATAGGATCCTTTCTGAGCCAGTGATTTCTGAGTCTTTGGGGTCTCCGTGGTCCTCAAGATTCATGCTTCAAAAAATGACAGTGAGGGGCTGGGATATAACTGGGGTAGAGCATCGGCCTAGCATGTTCAGGTGCTGGGCTTGACACTTGCACACAAACCCCCGTTAGGAGGGGAAAGGGAAAGAAAGGAAGAGGAGGTCAGGTACACACTAATCCCAGCTGGGAAATGGAAACGGGTTCAGCTGTTCAAGTACATCATTTCCTACATAGCGAGTTCAAGACCAGCCTGAGATAAATGAAGCCCTGTCTCAACCACCCTCTCCCCACAAATGACAGTGATTTCTTTCGCCTTTTCTATTTTTTAGGAGTTAGTAAATGGAGCGGTTCTTTGAGTCTTCCCACCCTCCTTGAATGCGGTTATTGGAAAACCTCTGAGTATAATTTTAGGGTGTCTACCTGTGGGCAGGGGGCTAATGAGCAGGCTTATCACTCAGCCCATTCATTACTTGGTTGAGGTAGTTGATTGCCATAATAATTTTTACTAGGAGGTAGATTTTCCTTATATTTTGTTAAACTTATATGTTAATGGACCCTTGGACTAAATAAAGACTAAGGAACATTAATATTGAAATTCAAATTAATGAGAATAAAGGATTGATTATGTGATTCTTCAAGATATACTTTGTCATATGTGCATACTGTAGTGCATTCTTGGTGTGGTATAATAAATGATTATAAATAATGGCCGTAAGCTTGCTAATCCATTCTATCATTTAAAAATTTTTATTTAACTTTATTATATATGCATTGGTTGTGAGGGTGTCAGATACCCTGGAACTGGAGTTACAGACAATTGTAAGCTGCTATGTGGATGTTGGGCATTGAACCCGGGTCCTCTGGAAAAGCAGCCAGTGCTCTTAACCTCTGAGCCATCTTTTCAGCCCCCATGTCCATTTTGTCATTTTAAAAAACAAAACGCAAAAATAATTCAAATAAACTGATTTGGTGGTTTAGGTTCAAATATGTCCACTCCAAATGCCAGGTCATTAAAAGTATTTACCTATTTTAACTAATTAATTTTCTTGCATATGCAGCGTCTAAAATAAGTGTTATTTATCAAATTAAAATGAATATTTTCCATGAATAAATGAGTTAGTGTGGTGTTAGTGTTAATGGTGACATGACTGTCTTGAAATTTATGAAGGACTTTCAATAGATTTTTTTTTTTTTTTTTTTTTTTTTTTTTGAGACAGGAAGCTAGCCTCAAACTCAAGATCCTCCTGCCTTAGTCTCTGGAATTGTTAAGTATCTGCCATTATGCCAAATTTCCTAAGTCAATTGGTTTTTTGTTTGTTGAGGAAGAGGTAGGAGAATTGAAATGTATTTCCATGTACTATAGGCAAGGTTTAAATTACTTTATCATAAATCAAGCAAAACAACAAAATTGGTTTGTTTTGTTTTTAACTTCTTTCTTGGGAGGTTTTAAGATAATGCTTTGTTTTAAAAGGAGTTGGTACCTGGATGTGGTAGCCCATGTTTGCAACTGAAGCACTTGGCAGGCAGAGGCAGCAAGATTGATTCAAGCTCAAGGCCAGGCTGCTATACATAGTAAGTCCCAGGATATTACAGTGTGAGACAGAAGCTCACACGGTGGAGGGAGAGAACTGGCCCCACAAGCTCTCCTCTGGCTTGCACATGTACACTAAGGCCTCTTCCTCCACCCCCAACTAACTAACTAAATGTTTTTAAATGTTGGAAAAAGAACAAAAACGGAATTTGTGAGTCAGAGAATTGAAGAGTACTGGTTTCCTGTACAATTAAACATAAGAGCATTTTTTTTTTTTTTACATTCTAATCTAAGTAGAAACTTAATTTTTCTTGGTCACATTAGAAATTCTCTGAACTTTTCTCTATTTACCTATTCATTCATTCATTTATTTATTTTGAGGCAGGATATCATTCTGTAGTTTAGACTTGCCTGGAACTTGCTATAGAGACTGGGCTGGCCTCAGATTTGTAGCAATTCTTCTGACTCTGCCTCCCACATGCTAGGATTATAAGCTTGCATCTCTATCTCTGGCTAAGATTCTCTGGACTCTTGATAGAATCCTTAAGAAAGCCATCTTTGTCTCTTATATACCAATCGCTTGCTGAACTCTGCCTTGAAGCTCAAAGGATGATCTCATTAGTGTTTGTCTCCCACAGACTAATTCCATGTCTGATCTGTCCATATTGTTCTGAGAACACATTGGAGGAGCATCAGACGTTGGAAGTACTTTCCTATTACCACATATATCTCTCAGGATTATGGCTCTGGTATCTCTAGTCTTGTGTATTATGTTAATCTGTTAGCTGTGGCTTAAGAGAACATTCTTTTGACCTACTTGTAACTCCCAGGCCATACCTTAGAGTTACCTAAAGGCTACTCCCACCTTCATTTCTCTAAATGTAGAACCATTCATATCAGGTCACATCTTAAGTTTTAATTTAATTTATTATTATGTGTGTTCATAATGTATGTGTGGTCGTGCATGCCAAGGCACCCATGTAGAAGTCATAGGACAACTGTTGAGTTGGTTCTCTCCTTCCACCTTTACATGGTTCAGGCTTGCACCCTCACCTTCTGAGAGCCATTGGTTGGTTGGTCAGGTTTTTGTTGTTCTTTTGAGACAGGGTCTCACTAAGTAGTTTGGGCTTGCCTCCAACTCAAAGAGAGCCACTTGCCTCTGCCTCCTAAGTGTTGAGATTAAAGGCATGTACCATCATGTCTGGCCCTTGATTTTTAATTTGAAAAATACTGTATCCAAATAATGAGTTTCCATTTGGCATCATAAGTTTCTGTTTAAAATTTGAAAAGGTCTTTATTCATTGTGCCCTATAATAGGTGCACTAAAACTTTGAGTACTGTGCTCACTTGCAAGTATCAGGAGCTCACTGAGTGAGTGGACCTTCATGCCTCTTAATTTGTATGGTTTAGAGTTATGACTGTGATAGTGCACGTTACTATTTCTAAGAACCCCAGTGGGTATTGTCTGCATGTCTTATAGAAAGTGTCTAATTACAGCCCCTTTTAAAATCTACCCAGTACTGAGTTTAACATGGAGACTGATGTTGGCAAGGCTTTTCAATTTTGCTTTCTTATGAGAAGAGTTGGTCAGTGTTAGAATAGAGGAGATTGGCTTATTCCTTTCCAAATAACCAACTCTGTGATCCCACCTGCTATTGAATGTTGGGAAAACCCAGTAAGTTCTTCACTATAAATGCCAAACTTTTCACTGGCCCAAATCCTCCCAGAATAAGATAGTGACTTGATTTTTTAATTTTCCCATGAAGGGGTTTTCCTTGAGTGTGTGTTGCAGGCTGTGAGTCTCTAGTTAGTTGTTACCGTTACTTCTTTATTAGCTTCTAGTCAGGAAGTTCAGTCAGGGATTGGAGCAATTGCTAAATACTGAGGGCTTCCCCAAACTTGTGTTCAGGGTGAACTCATACTGTGATCCCTGGGAGATTTCAAACTCACCCTTCATCAATGCTGTGATCTTAAGATCCACACTGCCTACTGATGTTTTATTCAGTAAAATAATAATAATTAATAATAATAGTAATAATAATAATAGTAATAATATAGACATAGCCTTGGTCACACGATTTCTTAGGCAGTACTATTGTAGATGATTTGCAAAATTAGTTCCCTTTCTGTACTGTGTTCTGTTTTGACAGCCTATTGTAACACCCCAATTTACAGAATTTCTTCCACCTGTTTGGTCTCTGTTTTTGTTTGTTTGTTTTTTCAGTTATCTCCATCAAGCACAGCTCCCTTCCCCTGTAAGTCCATTGAAAAGAAGTCAGGGGCCAGAATTTGCTTTAGGGCATTTGTCCCTAATTGTAACCATCCTCAGAAGCTTTCAGATTTGGCAAAATGAAGGGTCTTGTCATAGTGCTTCCTAATGAAGCTGGTCACTTTAGAGACATGCATATATATTCCCAGTTCACTTTGTCTTTCTGTCCACCTCCGAAACCGTTTACTTATATATTGTAGCAGGAAGGGAAGCCTGGGTCTCCAGCAGTCTTGGCTGTTAGTTGTACCATACCATTTGTGCCTTGCAAGTGCTGAGAACATTGGAGCTGGCTGAAGGTTATGCCCCATCTGTTTACATCTGCTTTGGATTGTTCCTTGGTCAACCAGAAAAGAAGTCAAAGCTATTGCTCTGAAGTGGTGGACCAAACAAGAAAATTTGTTCTTAGAATTGGCTGATTTTTAAATTAGTGCCACCTCCTTTCCCTACCACATTTCACATACCCATCTGATGTGCTTATTTTTAGGATACAGTATCGTTACGTTATATAGCTTCAGGCTCCTCATCTTGCCTAGAACAAAGATTTTCGACACTCAAAAGCAGTAGTAACCTCTGGTATATAAACCATCTTAGATGATGAACATAGGGTTCAAATTAGTCTTCTGCTCTGTATTAAGAGGAGAGGACTTAAATTGCCATTTCAGCCTGCAGACAAATGCTAACCAACCGGGGTGTTGGGGGTTAGAAAAGAGACTTAACAAGTTACGTTAAGAGCCGCTTAGGAGTGGAGAAATAAATGACCACAGGCCACATAAAGAGGACTGCTCTGCCCGTATGGCTTCTGCTGTGTGGAGGTGTCTAATTTAACCAATTTCCTTTGTGTATACCCACACATATGTGTTCATGTTCATGCGTGTGCACGTGTAAGCCAGTGGATCTCACTGGGCATCATTTAAGTGCTATCCCACTGTCTTTCTCTGGAAAGAGGGTCCCCATGATGAGACAGGGCTGCCTGGCCAGCAAGCCTCCAATTCCACCTGTCTCCTCTCAGCACTGGA
Source organism: Cricetomys ansorgei (assembly GCA_026225945.1). NCBI lineage: Eukaryota > Metazoa > Chordata > Mammalia > Rodentia > Nesomyidae > Cricetomys > Cricetomys ansorgei. Next base: position 423,475 of record JAMJFZ010004023.1, read on the forward strand.
ATTACGGACATTTGCCGTCATACTCAGCTGTAAGACATCAAACTCAGGTCCTCAGGCTTTCACGGAAGCATGCTCCTGATTGAGCTGCCTTGCCAGCTCGTAATAGTTTTTCTCTGTTAGAACTTTGGTCTCTTTGGTAAGTTTTTATGACATTTATCCCCTTGGGTAAATCTTTTCTCATTGCTGGTAAGTAAACAGTAAAGAATGTCGCCTTTTTTTGTTTTTATTTTTGTTGTTGTTGTTTGTTTGTTTTCTGAGATAGAGTTTCTCTGTTGCAACTCTGGCTGTTCTGGAACTCACTCTGTAGATCAAGCTGGGCTTGAACTCAAGGAGATCCGCCTGCCTCTGCCTCCCGAGTGCTGAAATCAAAGGCGTGCATCACCACTGCTTGGCAGGAATGTCAGCTTTTTAAATTGTCACCAGTATTGATCTGCTGAAAAGAAGTGCTGGCTGTTTCCATCTATTGTTTAAGATGATGCTTTAAGCTGGGCATGCAGTGCACACCTGTGATCTCAGCATTTGGGAGACTGGTGCAGGAGGATTGAGAATTGGCCAACCTGGTCCTGACACCCCACTCAAAAGGTGATATTTCAACGTCTGTATATTTAAAAGAAATAGTTAACTGCAGATTAATATGTGCATTCCTTTAGAAATTTAAATGAAAGATTTCTAAACACTGCAGATGTAATCTTCCCTGTAAGGTACCTGTCATTCTGAAATGGTTGCTTCCCAGGGCATGGTTAACGTACGTAATCAGCATATGTACAAATGCTGCTTTTCCTTTGTATTATATCAAGTATCTTCCCCAGGCTGCTCCCTAAAACCACTGCATATGATATTACATGCGAAGCAATGTACATCAAGCAAATATAGCATAATTTACTCAAAATGCCCTGAATATTGTATGAATATGGACCTCCTTCATATGCAAAGCCTCTTTCATGGCTTTGGCTTCAGCGTTGCCCAGCTCCCACTTTCTTTGGGCTTCATTATTAGAACACTCTAAAACTGCAAGTGTGTTTACTTGGCCTTGTGAACTTATCCCTGAGTCTTTTCTCTCTTCAGTTCCTGTGTGGCGTATTGTGTGGTTTCACTTAGTTGCCATCCTCTGTCTCTTCTTCACATTCTACCAGCGTCTGGCCTGTGGTTTTCCATCCTAGGCCATGTGCCTTTCAGCCATGACAGTGCAGCTAATCTAAGGTCACTGTCCACAGAACCCAGCCACAAGAGTGACACATCCTAGCACTCCAGTTCTTCTAGGTGGTATTGGTATTGGGGAGAAGGGGACCTCACTTAGTATACACAGAGCCTGTAGTTTTGCAGAAATGCCTAAACTGGGCTTTCCACTGGCTCCATCTTTGTGATTTGCATGACTTAAAAACTGTAGTTGAGCCATGCTGTGGTGTGCAAGCCTTTAATCTCATTACTCAGGAGGCAGAAACAGGCAGATCTCTGAGTTCAAGTTCAACTCTGGGACAGCTAGGGCTACACAGAGAAACTGTGTGTGTGGGGGGGGGGGCTAAGTTGGGAACAAAATGTCTTTAAGAAGTTAGCTAAGATTATCTGAAAGTTTTGCCAAAATTTCATCAGCTTTTAGTTATCCTTATGTGTTGTTTTGTTTTGTTTTGTTTAATTCTATCCAGATTTTTCTTTTCTTTTTTCTTCTGGCTGTCCATTTGACTTGATACGGTAAAGCTAGACATAATGAGGGAAAGAAGGGAAATGTAAAACATTAAATAAAAATAGTGTTCTTTATTTGCATTTATTTTGAGACAGAGTCTTACTGTGTAGCCCAGGTTTACCTCAGACTTGTTATATAGTCCAGGCTGACTTTGAATGCCAGGTGCTGCAGTGGTGGGAAGTGACTACTGGTTGGCACAGGGCTTCTGTCTGTAAAAAATACTCTAAAATTGGCTTTGGTTACCCAACTCTGGATGTACTAAAAGACACTACCAATGTACCTTAATCAAATGAAGTTGTGAAATAAGTTTTTAATATTCCTTAGTAAGGCCATTGGGGGAAATAAAAGCAGTTTGTGAGTGGAGCTGTGGTGAGGATGCATCAGAGCCAAAGATTACAATGGGGTCTTTCTGTCTTGTCTTACAGGACTCTCAAGGCAGGGTAGGGAGGAGAGGGAACGGAGGCCCACGGGTTCAACATTTAAAGCTGAGCTCATCTCAGCTGATGCTGCTGTGCACTCTGTGGTGGCTCTTAGCCAGGAGCCTCAAGCAACACCTAGGGCAGTCCCTTTGTCATCACTTGAACTTACTTAGCAAGCTAGTTCCGAGTGCTCTGCCCTCGTTGGTGTTCCCCTCCACCCCCATTCAGGATTTCCAGTCCACACATCAGCTAAGACCAATATTAAGTTTTGTGTGTATGAGTGTATGTGGTGTATATGTATGTTTATGTGTGCGCCTGTGCTTGAAGGCCACAGGAAAACGTCGGATGTGCTACTCTGTCCCTCTCCACTTTATTCTCTTAAGACAGGGTCTCTCACTTAACCTGCAGCTAGACTGGCAGCCCTATATCCTCCTCCCCAGCAGGTGCGTGTTGACTCAGCCTGTGAGTGAGTGCTTCAGATTTGAACACAGGTTCGTACAGGACGCACACTTACATGCAAAGCCATCTCGCTAGCCCCTCCTTCCTTTTTGAGTTATCCCTAGGATCATGTCCCTTGTGCTTTTGGTTTACCTGTAGGAATTGTCATATTGCTGTGTCCTTTGGAAGTCTTCCATACAATCATGTTGAATGAAGGAGTGAAGAGATAGAGGAATTTACTTAGAGTCTTGTAGTGGAGGGTTAGGAGTAAATAAATGAGGAATAGTAGAAAGAGCCATTCCAAAGCCAGTGAGCAGCCTGTTGAATAGAAGTAATGACTTTCTAGGTTCAAAGTAACAGATCAAACATGGGCTCTCAGGCTTGCTTTTTGTTGTTAAATCTACTATTTTGGTATTTCTGACAAAACAGGGAGAATCCATTTACATCTTACTCTTTGCTTTATTTTTTGTCATGAGAGTTATCTCTTCCATGTTGGTTGGTATTTCAGTTTATTTCAGTTGTCTGTATATAAACAGTAAAAGCTGCTCACCCACTTCTTCCTACTCCTGCTTCCTACCACACATCCCAATATCCCCTGCTACTTCCCTAAACTGCCAACAGTACTCAAAAATAGCCTTCTTGAAGTTTGTATAAAATGCCCACAAAGGTAAGCAGCGAAGAGGAATCAGAGCTGATATTTTCACTGGCCCACGTTTTTCTGCCCCTCAAGTATTTATTAAAGGGAACTGAGTTTTCAAAATGAGTTCCAATGTTCCTATGTGTTAATAATTTGAGGTTTCTCTTGCGTGGATAATCTAAATCTTCAAAAACAACTTATGTTAAGGCTAAATGCACACTGAACTAGCCAGACTTTTGCTTACCATGTGCATAGCAGTGGTGAAGAGGAATGCGAGGTGAGGAGCTCCTGGCAGGGCAGGCAGTAGCAGTGTTCACTCAAGGAAACCTCAGTGTGTAGTGATAAGAACGTCAGGAGGAAAGATGGGCTGGGGCCTGCTAGATTTGCTCACGCTGAATTTGGATCATCTTTCACATCATTACCAAAGATGCCCCATTGCTGAATCTTAATTGTGGTGCCAACTCTGCTGCTGAGCCCAGTGCTCTTTTTGGTTTTTGTTTTGAGACAGGGCCTGCCATGCTGCCCAGGCTGACCTCAAACTTGGGAGTCCTCCTGCCTTAGTCTTCAATTAGCTAGGTTATAGGCTTGTGCCATCAAGTTGGTTTTGTTATGATTTTTAGCAACTTATCCCTACTTGCTTATGAAGTCTGGACAGGGCTCGTTGTGTGTAGACTACGAGGTATAAAGTTCTGTTTGTTTCTTTTCTGGTTTGTTTTTTTTTTTTTTTCTTTTCTTTTTTTGTTTTTCGAAACAGCGTTTCTCTGTATAACCCTGGCTGTCCTGGAACTCACTCTGTAGACTAGACTGGCCTTGAACTCATAGAAATCCACCTGCCTCTGCCTCCTAAATGTAGGGCCTAAAGGCACGCACCACCATTGCCCAACCATAAAGTTGTGTTTCAAAAGTTGGATATTAGAAAGATATGCCGTAGCACTCAGGAAGCCAAGGCAGGAGGATCATGAGTTGGAGGCCAGCTTGGGCTACATAAAAAGATTTAGGCCAACCTGGGCCACATAGTGAGACTCTTTCCAAAAAAGTAGATCAGTTGGTAGACCTTTAAATGTGGTTTCATTCATAAGTAGCATTTGCTGTTTGTATTTGAGACAGGATCTGACTATGAAGCCCTGGATGGTCTGGAACTCACAGTGTAGACCAGGTAGAACCTATCTGCCTCTGCCTCTAGAGGGCTGGAATTAAAGGCATGAGCCACCATGCCAAGCTGTAAGCAGTATTTCTTATATCCTCGCTATGCTTAAAGATATGTTAGGTACCCTGAAAGAGTCAGAAAAGAGTACATAGGTCTTTTTTAAAACATTTTTTAAATGTTAAAATTCCATATGAGTGCTACATTTATGTTTATATCTCTCCCACTCTCTGCCCTCTTCAGCCCATTTCATGTCCCCCAACTCCTTCTCAAATGTCTCCTCTTCTTTGTTGTTGTGTGTGTGTGTGTGTGTGTGTGTGTGTGTGTGTGTGTGTAGTTCTGACTACTTGGTATTGAATAACCTTTGGGGCCTCATCCCTGTAGAAGACAATAATGATTCTCCTTCTCTTGGCAGCTATTAGTTGCCTGTAGCTCTTCATCTAGAGATAGGGCCTTGTGAGATTTCCCCCATCCATGTTGCATTGCCAACTCGTGTTGTCATTGCACAAGTCTTGTTTAGGCAACTCTAATAAATAATTCTTAAGAAACTAGAGAGAAAGAGAATAGATTTCTTCACAGGAGGTAGAGTGTTTTAAAAGCTGAAAACATTACACACACACACACACACCACTAAAATAAAGATAAAGACAAGAGAAGATAGGGAATCTTAAGAGATTTCACAAGGAGCTGTTTATTTCTATTGATGAATGACAGTGTTTTGTTTCTCTAGCTATAATGAGTTGAATCAGGCCCTGAGCCTCAAGCCACATGCGATCAGTAAGTTATCATCAGCACCTTGGGTGTGATGAATAGGAGGTAGAGGTTCTGCTAAGTGGCCCATTGACTCATCAGTATGAAAAGACAGTGTAGCTGTGTGTCCAGGAGAGGACTGATCCAGTGATTTTACTGAAATTTACTTTTGTGAGCCTTTCTTGAGTTTCTACTATGTGTTAAAAACGCTGTGCAGAGAGAAGAACAAATAGAACTCTATCCCCTCTGTTAGGTAATCAGTGGAGGGCTCGAACACATCCATTGTACAGTCGAGTACAGTATAAGGTAGGGTGGCGATTGGAATGTAGGAGAATATACAAAAGGCTATGACAACCCAGAGGAAGCCATTGACATGATGTTCTCTGCTGGAAATCAGTTAAAGCTTCACACAGGAAGTCGTATTTGACTGGACCTTCAAAATGAATAACAGTTTAAAGGTGGAAAAGACAGGAACAGGCCTGGCACGGACAGGAAGTAGTATAAAGAAAGGCATGTAAACACAGGATGTGAGCCCTTCTGTAATGAAGACTGATCAGGGGTAAGTTGGAAAGCTATGTAGGGCTAGATGGACCTTAATGACAGTGCTGAGATAAGGCCTATTCTATAAGCAGAGGAGAGCCATCTTTCTTTTCTTTTCTTTCTTTCTTTTTCTTTTTCTTTTTTCCAAGGAGGTAGTGATTTTGTGTGTCACTGGACTCTGAAGGAATAGCTTAGAGGAAAATAAAGTGACATAGGTAAGAAGCATAGTGATTTTTTTCAGAGATGAGAAAGGCATGGATAAGATACTAGGCAGGAATGGGGGCTGGAAAGATGGCTTAGCAATTCAGAACACTTGCTGCTCAATCATGAGGACCAGAGTTCAAATCCCTGCACCTATGTCAGCAGCTTACTTATAACTTAAGTTATAATTAATTTAAATTAAATTATAAATTATATTAAATTATAATTAAGTTAATGCTTGATCCAGTTCCCTCTACTGGCCTTCATGGGTACCCACACAGACATGTGTGCATATATCCACATTCCCTACACATAAATTTTTAAAAGGATGGTAGATGGGAACCAAAAGGAAGTGGTGGATTTGAGACACACAAGGTAGAGGTTATGAGTGTTATCCAACTCAAAGTGGGAAAAGGAGAGAGCAGCTAAAGATGATGCCAGTGTCTTTAGTAACAAGTGAGCCACTGTTAGTGAGCCCTGTGGGAGCATCACCAGAAGAGGAGGTTTGGTTTTGGAAAATGATCTCTTTCCAAGCAAGTAATGGGAATTCAGAACAGGAACTTAAAACTCATAAGCGAACTTTCCCAAACTAATGAGATTAGAAGCTGTGGGACCTGAAGAGTTAGCCTCCAGAGATACAGAGCCCAGAGAGGCAATCAAAACCAGCAGGTCCTCACTGGAAAACGCCTTCTCCGGTCAGTTAAAAAGAAGGAAAGCGGAGTGCCCAAAGAGACATGACTGCCAACGGGAGGGTAAGAATGTGGGAGAGAGAAAAGAGGCTCTGCTGAGTTGGTACCTAGTCTTTTCAGTTGCTAGAGTTTCAGGGGATATGCCTGGGGCAAGAGATGGTTCTAGCCTGACACAGGGGCTGCACAGAAATCAAACTATTTATATGCCAGGGCCTTATCTTTGGACCTGCCTTGTTTGTTTGTCAGCTTGTTTGTTTGTTTGTTTGTTTGTTGAGACAGCGTCTCACTGTGGTTCTGGCTGGCCTGGAACTCTCTTTGTAGACCAGATCTACCTGCCTTTGCCTTCCAAGTGCTGGGATAAAGGTGTGTCTCCATGCTCTGCAAGCCTGCCATTCTTGCTAAGTGTCTTAGCATTGTTCCCAAAGCCTGGCTCTTTTGTATCTACTCCTTAGACTAGTGAGTAGAATGGAGGTGGGGTTGCTAAAACAGTGGAAGTTAAAATGTAAATGTTCTTTGTTCAGCTAATATATAAGTTGTATTTTTTCATTTTGAATACATCCCTCAATAACAATGCTGTGTTGTCTAGTTTTTAAGTGGTCATAAGTGTGTTTGTAACAAGTCGTATGAAAACTTGGAGTCCTATTGACTATTTTAAGTACCAGGCCAACCAGTAAGCTCCAACACATCAGATGTGGAACGTGCTTCAAAACCAGAAGGAAAAAATAATGGTGGGAACAGGGAAGGAGGTTTAACCAAAATAGCTCCATCAGGAAGACTTGTGTCCTTAGTCCTGTCTCAGGGCTACTGCTGTAGACTACCAGGCTATAGAGACAAGGGACACAAGGGGGTGTCTCACAGGAAGCTGCCTACCTAACCTGTCTTGCTTAAACTATGATCTATTGGCCATTATCTCAGGATCGGCCTTGTCAAGATACAAAGTCAGGGGGATGGAAAAATGTGGCTAAGAGCACTGGCTGCTCATCCAGAGGACCTGGGTTCAATTCCCAGCATCCACATGGCAGCTCATAAGTGTCTGTAACTCCCGATACTCTCACACAGACATGCATTCAGGCACAAAACACCAATACACAAAAATTAAAAATAAATACATTAAAGAAAAAAAAGGTAACAAGTCACTGGTGCTTTGTGGGGTAGATTTGACTCTTGTTATAAGATGTGTATTTGTCCAACTTGTGTTCCTATAGAAGAGGGTGACTCAAAGTCTCCAGGACAGATGCAAGATGGAGGCAGATGAGAGGTGTTCACCTGCTTTTAGTTGCCCACTGGCCACCTGCAGGCCCAAGTGAACCACTAGTACTTCCATCTGGGTGTGGTACCTCGTACCTGTAATCCTGGTACTCAAGAGGCAGAGGCAGGAAGAGTGCCATCCATGATCAGCCTGGTCTATAGAGACAATTGCAGGCAAGCCAGGGATGTGAGGTGAGAGCCTGCTTTTCAAAAAGAAAGGGGAAAAAACGGCTTTTCACATCAGTGAGGCTGGGGTGTAGTTCATGGCAGAGTCCATACTCTATCCCTTATTGTGGGTGAGGCTGTGTTCTATCTTCAGTACAATTAAAGTTTTCTTCCATGGGTCCCCCCCTCCCTTCTTTCCCTTCCCTTCCTTTTCTAGGCCCACACATGCAAGACAGGTGCTATACCTGACCTATTCCCCAGTCCTGTCAAGCTCAGGTGGCTGCTTGCTTTCTTCCTAAGTTTTCTATTTCAGCTTGCTCACATGGGCCCTGTGCTCCACTGACCAGGGACCAGTGTTAGCTGGGTTAATGACGTGAGTGTTGTCCACTTGTCTTTCTAGACTTTGGCTTCAGCAACCTCTTCACACCCGGGCAGCTGCTGAAGACGTGGTGTGGCAGCCCTCCCTATGCTGCGCCAGAGCTCTTTGAAGGGAAGGAGTATGATGGGCCCAAAGTGGACATCTGGGTAAGTACTTCCCCTTCTTACCACCCTGTTCCACACTCTGGATGACTGCTGTCCTGCTAGAGGACACACATGCCTTGTGTGTAGAGGAGAGCACCTTCATGTGTACTTCTAGCCCCCAGTCCATGTGCAGGCTCTCCTCCAGCTCTGACTCATATGAACCTTGGATTTCAACTACTCCCTTTGCATCTGCAGAAGAGCCCTGTAAGGGCCTGGCTAAGCAAGGACAGGGGTTGCTCTTTCTGAGAGGCTGGGTTCTGGGAAACATTCAGGATCTCGCCCTAAATCCGTGTCTGTAAGCAGAGAAGAGTGTTAACTGCTCTGAAGACAGTTGATCTTGACAACTATGTCACAGAGAAGGAAAAGTTGGTTCCACCATCTTTACGTGCACTCTAATGGCCTCTTTTGTTTCCACTGATGTGGTGAATTAACTGTCCATACTCTCTGTTTGGGATGCAGAGTCTTGGAGTTGTCCTCTATGTGCTTGTGTGTGGTGCCCTGCCATTTGATGGGAGCACACTGCAGAATCTGCGGGCCCGGGTGCTGAGTGGAAAGTTCCGCATCCCGTTTTTTATGTCCACAGGTAAGAGAATTGCCAGCACAAGCTGTGCTTGGGTTCATAGAGAGTCGGGCATGTTAGGTAATTTCAAAAGTGTAGTGACGGTGGTGGGTAAATGGCCTTTTGACTGCTTTCTAAGCTCCAGTTTGCCGCATTCCCCTGAGAGGCAAGAGTCCACAGGAGCAAAATAAGCCACCAGCTTCAGCTCAGGGAGCCTTCCCTGTGCTTGAATCTGGGCCCTGCTCTGTAGGAGTTTGTCTGAGCACTCATTTCCTCAGTCTGTTAGTTGGCTGAGAGTTTTGCACGGCCTCTGACTATACAGATGTGATTAATTGATGTGTTTCGAGTCACCGATCCCATCATGTAGCAGCGGTGGGCTCAGCATTTGCATTGCACCTGTCCTCCACACACCCTTTCACTACAGTACAGGAGCTCCTTTGTTGGGGTGCGGATGCCCGGGACAACGCACACTTTGCATCTTAGTCTTGATATGGTTTCATCTCCTAGTTCTCTAGTCTACTTTCAGATTCAAATTGTTTAAAAAAAAAAAAAAGTGGGTGGTAGGTTAATTAGCTTTTGGAAAAATTTAATGCTGAAAACAGATACCAGAGACCCAGATTTTATATTATAGTTGGCAGACAACTCAGAACCTGTGTGGGTTTGGCTTTGGTTGCTTGCTTGTTTGGTTTGAATTTTCTTGGTCGCTATTTCTATGCATGAAGGAGGTTATCTCTGAGCCACTATAGAAACCGGTGTACTTTGTCCAGCTACTTTCTTCTTAAAGAAAGCATGAAGACCTTTAGAATAAGTAGGTGCAATGTGGGCTAGGTTTAACTGAGTCATCTCAGAGCCAATGACTTGGGGGGTCAGGTATCAAGTAATGATAAATGCTACAGGAAGATGAAGTGGACACCTTCAAGATGCTGGGTGGGGATCATTCAAAGAGTTCCAGTTAGGAAAGGTGACGTTTCAGTGACAACTGGAAAGGAAGGATACAGGAGGACAACAGCCCAAAGACCCCGGGGGGAGCGCCTGAGGGTGTGCCCAAAGAAAGAGTTCAGGATGAACAGGAGAATCAGAGAGTGGAGAGGGAGTCTGTTTTAGGGCCTTAGCCATGGCTGAAAAGATTTTTTGCTTTTACTCTGGTGGAGGGGGAAGAAATAGAGACTCTTAATAGAAGAGTGATATAGTCTGACCTATGGGGTCTCTTATAAATTTTTATTACGAAAAATTTCAGACATAAATTGAAAAGATTTTTCAGTGGCTTTTAAAGACAATTACTACAGTTGCTACACCACTAGTTGAAAGAAGATTGTAGCGCAGTGCAGTGTATAGTGCAGTGCAGGGCTGTGCAGTGCAGTGCAGGGCTGTGTATAATGCTGTGCTGTGCAGTGTGTAGTGCTGTGCTCTAGCGCCATGCAGTGCTGAATAGGCTGGTGCAGGCTCAGTGAAAGTACTCGTAGCAAAGGATCCTGGGTGGTAGGAGACTTAGAAGAATACACGTGAGTGCCATGAGTGGCTGCTCCCAAATGGAGGATTAGAGGCATTTGGGGAACACCTGCATGCTGCACGGCAGGCACATTGAAACCATTTTACAAGCATTAGCTCCTTTCAGTATTACGAGAGACATAAGGTTGTCACCCCCACTTTACAAATGATATGAAAGTCAGGAGAAACCAGCAATTGCCCCGAGATAACACAACTAATAATGGCTGAACTGAAAGTTGAACCTAGGCATCTGTCTACAGTGATGTTTAATATTGGATTTGTGTAAGGGAAGAATAGTTACAGTAACCCCAAGGTTTTCACCTGAGCAACAGAAAAGATGGATTTACTGCTGAGATGAGAATAACTGGGGAAAGAGTTAAATTTTGGAGAGATGTTTTTAGAAATGTCAAATTGGAGGTGCCCATTAGCCATCTAAATTGAGGTTCTGGTCAACAGTTGAATTTAATAGCAAGTTCTAGCCTAAGGTATATATTTGAGAATCATAAATACATAATGTCTCATGTAATGTCTCATGCTAGGGGGTGAGATCACTCTCTGGGCAGACAAGAGGTACCAAGGATATTTAGAAATGAGGGAGGCAGAGAGGGGTCAGAAGAATGGCTAGGGAGGAAAGCCAGTGCCTGCTTGTCTGAAGACAAGTGGAGATGAAAGGAAAGGGGGAATGGGGAAACTGAGGCAGAGGATAGAGAACCATTAAAAGAATGGAGATCGTGGGTGAGGTTCTGGTGGAGCAGCAGCAGGAGCTCAGATGATGTGCCCACAAAGGGAGAGGGGTAGAGCGCAGAGACAGGGACGAAGCCTTGACTCCTTCTAGCTTGACTGTACAGTGATGGAACCAGAGGAGGGTCCACTTGGTGGCTCTAGTCATGGTCATCAGGTATCCTGTCAGTAGCTGCATTTCCTCGTTACCTTAGTGGTTGCCCAACAATATTCAGCATGCTTCATTCCCTACTAGGAAAAAAATGTTTCATATTTTAGAACAGTTTTAGGTTCACAGAAGAATTGAGTGGAAAGGACGGAAGATGTCCATATGCCCTCTGCCCACCTCCCACAGCCTCCCTACCACCAGGATGTACACACGTGCACACACACGCAAACACACACTCAAGATTGATGTACTTGTTATACTTGACACATACGAAACCCTATCACTCAGAGCCTGTGGTTTATACCAGGGTTCACTGTGGGAGTTGTGAGTTCCCCAGGTTTTGACAAGTGTATAAAGACATTTATCTACCACAATCATGTTGAATAGAATAGCCCCACCTCTGGGATGATCCTGTGTGCCTCTCCTGTTCTTCCCTTCCCCCTCTCCCCACTGGCAATCATTGATCCTTTCATTGCCTCCATATATTTTTACTTTTCCAGAATGTGATTGGGAACACACTGTGTGTGACCTTTTGCATTGACCTTTCACTGAGGAACATGTACAGATGTATCAGGTCTGTCATGCCTTACTAGCTCATTTCCTTTTAGTGCTGAGTAATACTCCCTTGCCTCCGTGTACCACAGTTTATCCTTTCACGCACTGATGAGTGTCTGGGTTGCTTTCCAGTTTTGACAGTTATAGCTAAGGTTGCTGTGATAGCCCTGTGCAGATTTTTGTATGGACACACATTTCCAGCTCACTTGAGTAAACACCGAGGAACATGACTGTGAGGCCATATGGTAAGAGCTTGTTTAGATCTGTAATAGGCTGCCAAACTGCCTTCCAAAGAGCTGTGTTGTGTTGTGAATGAGAGTTCCCACTGCTGTACGCCTCGCCAGCCTTTGCCTGCTTAGCTTGTCGGGCGTGGTCCCCTCTCACAGGTCTCATTTTAATTTGTAGCTCTGGGGTCTATGATTATGAGCATCTTTTTATTTGCTTATTTGCTATCTGTATATGTTTGTTGCAATGTCTCATCAGGTCTTCATTTTTTTTCTCCTCAACAAAGTTTCACTGTGTTTCCCAGGCTTCATTTGAACTCCTGGGCTTAAGCAATCCTTGGGCCTCCGTCCTCCAAGGATCTGGGAGTGCTCAGGTTTTTTTTTTTTGTTTGTTTGTTTTAGTTTTCCACTGTCTTTTAAAGCACTTTTTTCTTACTGTTTCTGAGGCACATGCCCTCTGTCCCCTGGGTGTCTTAGTCGTCTCTGCCAGATTTCTTGTTCTCTCTCCATTCTTTATATCTCCTCTCCTTCACATAATTTTTCTGAGCCATCTTATTTGCTGCCATGGCTTCACTGATCACTGTTAGGACAGCCCCCAGTGAACTGTCTAGCTCCGAATTCTCTCCTGACGTCTAGTGCTGTATATCCAACCATTTGCTATTTAGCATATTTAAGAAATTTCATTATTTTGTAGTGCTGAGAATTGAACCCAGGGCCTTGAGTATGTTAGACAGGCATCTACCACTGAACTTAATGGTAAGCTATTTTACCCAGTGTCTGCCCTTTTATATCTTGAAGTCACTTCATGGAGACATTTTCCAACATGAACTTCATTCCCTATCCACAGATTTGCCCTAGTTGGTGTCCCCTGTCCCCTTCTGAGGCTTGGCAGAAGCAAGTCTTGTTTCTTCTCTTAGCTTCATCAGAGCCAACCAGATATTGAGTCTGTACAATTTCTTTAGACACTTTCATAGAATGTGCTGTCATTTCTCTTCTCTTGCCTAAATTAGACAGTAGTCAAATCTGTGGATTCTTAGTTCCAGCCTTGTCTATCCTCCACATTGCTGCAAGAGAAACTTTTGCAGACACAAATAACAAACTCCACCATATACACATGCCTCATACCTGCACACACACAAATCTGATCATGTTTTGTAGTTTAAAATGTCTCAACTGTTTACCATTGCCTTAAAGTTTACTCCTAATATGTCTAAAGCACTGAATTCCAAGTATTTTTACAACCATAATAAAAATATACTGTACACTGTAACCCAGAACACACATTTACACATATAAATAAATCAAAGTATACTGCTTTGAGACAATCTCACTCTATAGCCCAAGCTGATTTTAAACTCTAGATCCATCTACCTCAGTGTCCTGAGTGCTAGAGTCACAGGCATGTCACCAGCCCCATCGCAAGTCAGTGCCTCTCCAGTGCTGGTGGTCAAACCCAGGGTTTCACTCAGTTAGCCAGTTTCACAAGCCACATACTAAATCTGTATCAGAATTGACTACTCCTATGCTCCAGGGGCTTTCAATTATTCTTAAAATTAAAATCATCAGGCTGGATGTAGTAGAGCATGCCTTTAGCCCCAGACCTCCAGGCAGGTAGATCTCTATCTGTTCCAGGCCAGCCTGGTCTATGTAGTAAGTGAGGCCTTGTCTCAAGAAAAGAAGAGAAAAAGAAAAAATTGGCACAATTGTGACTCCCCCTTAACACTCACCCCACCTCCTGTTTTCTGTTGCTCTGACCTCATCCCTTGTGCTTTAGTAACTAGAAGGCCTTTGCCATTTCTCAGACTCAGCAGGCACACTTCTGTCCCCTCAGGCGGGTCCTCAGAGGCTTCTCTTGACCTCCCTCCCACCAGTGGCTTTCATAATTCTGTTTGTCTTAACACTTTTGTCACAACCCCGCTCCATGTTGTTTGCTGTCTTCCCACCTCCCACTCCATCATCAGCTGACAGGGATAACTGTTTAGGTTTCATTCAGGGCTATATTCCCAGGCCTTGGGTAGTGTAGGCATATACTATACTTAAGTTCTGGTAGGCATACAAAAAGATGTGTTAAGGGCGGGAATTATTGCACAGATTTGTTAAAATACAGCCTACAAAAGCCCTTCCAAATGGAATACTCTCACTCAGATAATATCAGGAAATTACATTGGACATGCCCAACTTGGGAGGTGGAAGCAGGAAACTCTGGAGTTCACACCCTCTTTGACGGCCTAGTGAATTTGAGGCCAGCCTGAGCCACATGAGATCCTGTCTCAGTCCTTGCTCCACCCCCAAACACACATAAAACTACATTTCTTTAAGGCTCTAGAATTTATAAAATATTTTCGTATATTTCATCTGGAATTGTTACTGTACAGTATTTATTGCGGTGAAGTTTAGAGAAATGAGTTGCCTTGTTACAGCCACACAGATCGTCATAGCTTAGCCAACTCTCAGTTGCTGTATTGCTCTGCTCAACCTCACTGCTGCAAAAATGGGCAGATCAATAAACCACTTCCTCTGCTTTTCCAGTGTCCGAAGTATTTCCTGTGAAGGGTTTGGTTCTCCTCTGTCCAGCCTCTCATACCATGGCAAGGGTTCTTGTTCAATCAAGCCTCAGCAAAGCTGGTTGCTGAGAATAACTCCTGGCAAATAACTGCCAAAACCACGCTCTTAATAGCTTGTCACTAAAGCTGAAAGACTCTGAGAACGGCAGTGTGATTGTCCTAAATATTATACTCTTTAATAGGGCAGAGGAAATTCCATGAATAGAAATAAAAGGCTCTGTAAAATTAAGTGCAGAAAATGAGAAATGAACCAGTGTAGGAATTGAGTTGACAGTTGTCATCTTACTATATGATCATTCTGGTCCTCGACAATATGTGTGTGCTGAGCTTTACCCCGTACTATAGACCTGAATCCCAAGACCCACCAGAGGCTGGTACTGTCCATATGATGAGGCACAACAGAAAATGAAATCGTAGGATGTTCTTGTCTTCTGAGCAGAGACATCCTCCAAGTATCATGGAGTTCAGGTTCAGGTTCAAGGGAAGGAAGCTGAGAGTCTGGCCCTGGGTCCTTTTTCTGTCTCCTGGCATGGTTGTGACTCACTAGACCTGGACCTGGAACTTTCAGTGGAGGTCAGAGATTGTCAAGTCAGCTGTCATTTTCTGTTTCTTTCTCTGTTCCACAGAGGGCAGTGTGGTTGAGGAAAGCCCCTGGGAACAAGGCCTGTTCTCTGGCTGTCGCCAGCTTGAGCTGAGCTTGTTGATTTCTGTGAAAAGATCCCAAAGCTCCAGCAGAGCTAGGGTAGTTTTCTCTATTAGCATGTGAGTCTCTGAGAGAAGACCCTCTCTACCATCCCTTTCTGGACAAGTTGGATCCAGAGTATCTCCAGCAGTGTGGGAGACCAGGCTCTGCAGATGGACACTGTTAGTTTAAGAATTTGAAGCTTCTTTTCTGCCAGTAACTGGGATGAAGTTGTCTTCACACAGGGGGTCAAACCTTGTCCATCACAAGTGTTCTTCCATGGGTGTCCTGAGCTCAGCTAAGATCATATGGTGTTAAGGATCTAGGCTGGAGTGATTTTATACCACCTGGTTTATTATGGACACAACTTCTCCCCCAGCCCCAGGACAACAAGCAGGACTGCATTTACATACCTGCCTCTCTCAGCAGCACCTGGCAGGACGCACATACATCTTCAGTGAATCTTTTGAATGAAATATGGGAGGAATCACAATGCTGGGCATGGCGGAGCACACCTTTAATCCCAGCACTCAGGAGGCAGAGGCAGGCAGATATCTCTGTGAGTTCGAGGCCAGCCTGCTCTATACATCAAGTTCCAGGACAGCCAGGGCTATGTAATAGAGACCTTGTCTCAGTGTCCTACCTCCCAAAAAAAGAAAAGTTAAGACAGAACTTACTTAACTATAGAATCTTCACCTACTTAACTATAGAATCTTCCTTAGACTCAGTGTTGTATTGTTAAAGTGATAGGTAGCTCACTGATGGTCTGACTCACTTAATAAACAAATAGTTTTTATATTCTTTTGTTAATATGTAGAAGACTAGATCAAGTGACTTCTGATTAGTTTGAAAAGGGTATTTTGAGCCAGCTGGCTCAGGCTTGTCCTTCCAGTGCTCAGGAGGCTGAAGCAGGAGGAACACCACTGAGTTTGAAGCCAACATTGGCTACATAGCAAGATGGAGGCCAGACATGGACTACATAGTGAGACCATCACACAGAAAAGAAGACTGTTTTGATTTACTGTAAAGTTGGCTCTCTGAGTCTCTGGTAGACCATGTTTGGTATGGGCCAGTGTATTTTGAGTGAAGCTTCTTGGATCAACCCAGAGCTCGGAGCTCATCATTCAGTTAACATGTCAGCCTTAGCCATGTGTCTATCAGAGGAAGAAACTCAGTTTCCTGAGCTCACATAAGATGAGGCATGGTCTGGCCAGTGTCAGCAGAGGCTTCACTTGACTTTTCCCACTGATGGAAGCCAACAACTTAAGTGTTTGATTACTAGATTCACCCCTAAGGATACATTTTTAAACCATGGATATCTGCTTTGCCTTATTCTCCTGTTAAATGCCACCTATGAGCAAATGTAGTCAGATCATTTACTTAACAGAAGGAAAATTAATTTACTATGAAGAAACCACATTGATGGTGAGTGCATTGAGATCTCTTGTGGGCAATATTTTTGAGTCCTTATTGATTAGACTTCATTGGGACTTAATTAGCTGTAATATTACATAAGCATTTTATCACTGGGATTGCAAGACCCCACTTACATAATGCTTCTGATGGAGAATATGGCCTGCAGCTACTGCCAGAAAGCTTCCACTTAGAGGAAAGTAGCTCTGCCTCATCAGCTTACTCATCAAGAACCACACAGCATCTCCCTTAGTGAAAAGCACTTTGGAGAGAATGGGGCAGGGCTTGCCTACCCTGGTCTGAGTGCAAGGGGGCAGTCTTTGGAGGTCTGCTCTCCATCTAGGGAGAAAAACCTGTGGTGCTTTGGTGTCCATTCACTCAGGGAACACATCTCATGCCAGAAAGCTGGGTGTGTTGCCACACAGCTGTGACCTCAGCACTTGGAAGGCAGAGGCAGGAGAAATCACCCGTTACCCTCTGCAACATGTCAGGTTCAAGGCCAACCTGGTGATCTTTGAGACTTATTTAAAAAAACGAAACAAAACAAAGCTAGATCTGCTTGTCAGAGTAAAGCAGGCCTCACACCATCCCATGAATTTACCTAGTTTTCTAGAAAACCTGGGATAGAGTATTGATAGTGTTGTGCTTATTAGGATCTCTTTCAAGGGAACTGTGTTCTGAATTACAGAAACCCTATATATAGAAAGAAAATTATATAGAAAGAAAATTCTAAGTAGAAGCTTGACTCCAGAGGCTGGATAATAACATCAGGTTCCTACGTATTGGGCACTGTTGATTTAACTACTTAGTGCTCAACAGGCTCTTTGTATCCCATGAGATATGCTAAATGATGGGTCATCTGATCCATGTAAAAATGAAGACATAGCAAGGTTAAGAGATGTGCTCACTTAATAAATGAACTAAGCTTTTGAAACCCAGCAGTCTGGCTTCAGAGAACATATAACCACTTTCAGTTATATTTAGTTCTCAGTAAATACAAACCTAGTAGTTATTCAACGTATCAGAAGAGTCCTGGTGTGAATATCAAAGAAAGCATTAAGGGAAGCCACGAGCTGGTCCTGCTGCAGATAAAGACACTTTCCACCAGGCCTGATGACTTGAGTTCACTTTCCAAGTAGTGGAAGCATGGAAGCTGCTACCACCAGTTGTCCTCTTATTTACATACACACACACACACACACACACGCTTGAAGACACATTTAAAATACTACTAAGTTAGTAGCAAGCACTGGGTATTAGGATCTGGGGTGAAACTGAGCCAGAACTCTGCCCCACTGGAGTGATAAGAGCAGTGTGCCCCTCCCACATGAGTTGTGCCATGGACAGCCTCTAGCAAGCAGTGCTCCCAGCCGGGGTCTTCTCAAGGTTGGCATTACAGCTAAGTTGGAGCACGTCTAGCCCTTAACCAGGACCTCCCAATTTCTGAATCTTAGTTCTGTCAGCAGCCCAACCACCTGAACAAACTGATGGGGCAGGAGATAAATGGCAGGGGTGCTCAGTGGCATTGCACTTGCCTGGTTATGTGCCAGTCCTGGGCTCCAACTCTTATTACTAACCCCACCCTACCCTCACAGGAAATAAAGACATGAGGAGAGAAAGAAAAGTGGGGGAGTTGAAGAAATAGGTGTTGTTAGCCTAATACATTGAGATAGGTCAGGGCCTTCTTGCTGTCCCTCTATTTAACACAGTGTAGCTTTCCCATGCAGCCTAATGCTGCTTCTTGCTGTGTAGTAGTTGGGGATTAGTAGATTGTTTTATTTGTTATGTGGGTGCTTTGCTGCATATATGTGTAAGCACCACACACATGCTTGAAGGTAGAAGAGGGCATCAGATCCCACCATTGCCTGCAAAGATTGATTAATTCTTATGTATATGAGTACTCCATCTGCATATACACCTGCATGCCAGAAGAGGGCATCAGACCCATTATAGATGGTAGTGAGCTACCATGTGGTTGCTGGGAATTGAACTCAGGAGCTCTGGAAGAGCAGCCAGTGCTCTCTTAACCACTGAGCCATCATCTCTCCAGCCTAGTAGAGTGGGGATTTCTAGCTCTAGGCAATTTCTTACCAAAGGAAGGTGTCTTGGTAAAAACTAAAACCCAAAGCTGTTTCTTTAAATCGATTTAACTTTTCAGTTATTTCTAACAAGATCATGACAGACTTTGTTTTCTGTTCATAGAGAAAAACTTCAGAGCTAGGTATGATGATGCATGTCCATAGCCCCAACACCCGGAGGGCAGAGGCAGGAAGATAGCAAGTTCAGTGCCAGCCTGGGCTATAGTGAGAAACCGTTACAAAGACAGGGCAGGAGGCCAGGGGTGGAGAAACACAGAGACAAATGGAGGAGAGAATATGAAAGAACATGATAATGTTTTATTTGTGGTTTATTTCTTTTTGGAAAAGGCAGTCAGCATTACTGAGGCATTCTGAGTCACAAGCATCTGTAACTACAGAACATACAGAGCACCTAGATCGTATGAAAGCCACATGACTCCATGCTGAGACTCCTTGCAGTCCTTTCAGCAGCTGTGTGTCTGCGGCACCAGCTCTCCCTGTTCCGATCCCTGACCTGGACAGAGTGCATAGGTAACAGAAGCTGGCAGCCGTATGCCAACTCGCATCCGGACTCTGAAATGCAGTTTAACTGTTTCAAGTTCTGAAAGTTGTTCCTTGTTCACAGAAACAGATGTTTTAGAAATTTGACTGCCAATTAATTTTTGTTCCCATTTTAGATTTTAAGATTTAGAAAAATAAAGCTGTCTGAAATCTGAATTGCAATTTATTACTAGGAAGTAAACATGCTAAAATTGTCAAAAGTAGAGACTTAGGGGCTGAATACTTGGGAATCACCTTTTAGCATATTTATTGTTGACTGGAAAAACTATGAGAAACTAGACCAGACACCTTCTTCCATACACATAGAGGAAGCATGAATTTCCTGGGTAATTGTTTCTTACATTCATGTCATGCCTTCTGGCACCCAGATGCCTTCTCTTTTGACCAGCTCAAAGGACTCCTCCTGTGTCTGCAGGAGTCTGTGATTTTCTTTCTTTGTGACTATTCCTCGGTCTCAGACCACAGAACAAGGCTTTGCCATGCCCCATACTTTGGCACCACACGAAAAGTTTAAGGACACCTGTCTTTCCTTCACAGTATCAGTCCAGAGGTTTTGATGATCCAGTCTAATAGAGCTCTGTTCTCCTTGTCTAAATCCTTGATTTGCAACGTCTGTTGCCATAGCCATAGCTCTCCACCATCGTCTCCATTCCCTGCAATCACCAGAGTCCAGTCTTCAGCAGCATCTTTAATCCTAACCACTGAAGTCATCAGCAGGCTGAAACCCCCTCCGTCTTTGCATGTTCTTGTGCGCCAAACATGTCACTCATGTGTTTATCATTCCCCACCTCATGCTCCCTTTCATCTAATTTATAGTTTTCTGACCATGATTTCACCGCTCCCTTTGGAACCTAACTTGTGGGTAACTCTCTTGTGATGAAGCCTTTGGAGATCACATAGCATGTCATCTTCTGGATAAGAAAATTGTTTTGACTTATTTTTTCTAAAGCAATGCTGGCTGGGGGCTGGAGAGATGGCTCAGCTCTTAAGAGCACTGACTACTCTTCCAGAGGACCTGGGTTCAATTCCCAGCACTCACATGGCAGCTGACAGCTGTCTGTAGCTCTAGTTACAAAGGATTCAGCACCTTCACACAGACATACATATAGGCAAACACCAATGCACATAAAATTTTTAAAAAAGAAAAAAAAAAAAAAGATATGCTGGCCATCCTGGAACTGTCTCTGTAGACCAAGCTGGCCTTGAACTCAGACCCACCTGCCTCCCAGGTGCTGGGATTAAATGTGTGTACTACCACATCCAGTGACTAATAAAGTATTTTAACAGGTAGACTCTAGATTAAGAATCCCCTAGTAGGTCTGGAGAGATGGTTCAGTGGATAAAGGCCCTTGCCACACAAGCCTGGTAATCCAAGTTTGTTTCCTGGACCCCCGCCTTTGCCCCAATATACACACAAAGGTGGAAGAGAGACGAATCCATAAAGTTATCCTCTGACCTCCACACATAGGACATGGTATGCATGCATGCACACAAACACAGAATGATAATAAAGTAATCCTAGAAATTCAGATACTTAGGAGATTGTAGCAGGAGTTCAAGATTAGCCTGAGTCTGGATTATCTCAAAACAGCAACAGCAGCAACAACAAGAACAAACATAAACAGATTATCCCTTTTATTATCTGATTAAGTTTCTTAATTTCTCTGATTTTCAGTTTTTTACAAAATAGATATAGTAATAATAGGTGTTGGAGTGCAGTTTGCGTGTTTAAGGAATTTAGTACTCTATCACACAAATATTCAGTACATGCTGATATTGCAGATCATAGTTCTGAATGAATCACTCTACTGACCTTTCAGTACCCTCCTTCCTGTTTTGATCCCATACAGTGATACACCTAAATCTTTAGTAAAATGCTAGTTTTCTGGCAATTCCAGCTCAAAGCATAGAGTTAACTATTCTGTTGTGACTTCTTAGGTATTTGCTATTTTCATTTTAGTTTATTTTGGATTTTTATTTATTTTGAGACAGTCTCACTCTGTAGCCTAATTTGTCCTAGAACTGCCAGAACTGGCCACATAGCCCAGGCTAGCCTCAAACTGTGGCAGTCAGCCTCTAAGTGTTGGAATTACAGGCATGAACCATTGTACCCCCAAGTTTGTTGTTGTTTGGTTTGGGGACAATATTTACTATGTACCATAGGCTGGCTTCAAGGATCCTCCTGTCCCAGCTTCAAATACTGAAATTATAGGTATACACTACCACACCTAGCTTCTTAGGACATTACAGTTAGCAAGGTTTGTCACAGTCACTAGTGCTGTATTTCTTATACTTGTCATTTTGGTGGCCTGATTTATGTTAGGTACTTTGACATTGGCGATGCACGGTTCTGAAAGGCACCGTTGACATCTTTAAAGGTTCCCACTCTTCCTGAAACATGAGTTTATGAGTCTTTCAATGATGTCCTAAATGCCACAGCCTCCTAGTACATGCTTCTATTGAAAACTAGACTAGTACATCATAGACAGACCATTCCTTTATCACCATTAAGGAGTTTTGAGAGTTGGGGTAGGTAACCAAGGAGATCATCATTTGCCCTCATTACCTAGAATAGTGGCCTGTGAAATGAATAAAAGTGGCCATGGCCTAGTTGTGGCCTTGCCTACACCACCCACCCCAGGCTGCTCAGCTCTGTCATCTAGCACATCTATTTCATCAGCTCTGAGCGTCAGAAATTCTTCCTGCAGCAGACGATGACTTCCTCATTGCTCCACGTTCAGATCTCTGCACAGCAGTGTCTGCCCACAGCCTTGTCTGTGAGACATCCTTCAGACACTTGAAGAACAGCTCTGAACGTCCCTTCCTGCCCACATCTGCCTTTCTCCATGGTAAATTCTTAAATTATTTCATTTATTCTTCTGCCATGGAAATTAGATGAATCTTTAATGAATTTTATTGTCAATGAACATAGAGGTTTTTTTTTTACACACATAGACCCTTACTTAGTATCCCTCTCAAGCCAGACACTTTCTGCCTCCTTGAGAAAGTTCTCTCCAAAGACAAAGATGTTGGTTGCCATCTCAGATAAAGTTACAGCCTTCATTCTGGTTTTAGGGCCATTCGGAAGCCCATTCCTCAAAGTCATCCAATGGCTGTCAGCACTGCAGGTCCCACGATGTGCATCCTCTGGTTGGCATTCCAGGGGGGATTGAGTTTTGTGGGCCCACTTGGAGTCACGTGTGGAACAGATGGAAGCAGGGTGTGGGGAGCTGCCTCTCAAGCACAAGTGGTAGAGCAGCTCTGCTGTTGTGTCCACAGTGCCTGGGTCTCAGCACCAGAGCTGTCGCCTCTGAGAGGAGACAAGGGAGGAAGCATTCACACAGTCAGCACTTGCTGGCATCTGGAAGGGCTGCCGGCTCACACCTTTGCTCTGATCCATTCTCCTGCTCATTTGAGTTTCCTGTGGTTGTGGTTTAGGTTTGGGAGCATTCGTTGCCTCCATTTTCACCCTCTTCCCATATTTTGTGTAGAATAGTGTGTGCAGATCTCATCTGAATTCAATTTCATGAACTATAATAACACCGAGAAAATGCGGCTTGATGCTGAGTTTGGCCATGTTTCTCCCCCTGCAACAGATGAGAAGTGTTAGGCTTCTGATCTTCTGCCAGTTTGCTGTTCCATATAACAGCAAGGTTTAGCGTTCTTACCCTTTGCCATTGACATGAAGCAGTGGTCCCTAATCTAGGGCCTGTAGACTTCTAGGGAATAGGTGCGAACTTTTTTGGCTCCTTGAACAGTCAAAAGTTAATGAAAGTTTGTATATATAATTTCTTGTGAAATCTTTTCTGTAGTGTCCTCAGAATCTCTTAGGAGAAATAATGGTCAAAGATGACTGGGCAGAAGTTTCAAAATTCTGGAATTGAGGTTTGCATTGGGTCTTATTATGACAGGTTCTGGTTTTATTTGTTTGTTGTTTAAGGAAATTGCATAGAAAAGGAAGCCTCTGTTTTAAAGCAAGCCTGTTACAAACTTTACTTGTCCTTTGTCACCTGATGCCCCACATTAAACTATGTGTGGAAAGACCAGAGGACAACAGTAGGCTGCCATCTAGAGGTTTGAACAACAACTTCTCAACTTTCAAAGCTTACCCTCTGCACTGAGGTCTTTAGCTTAAAGCAACATTGTGAATTAAGAACATCCTTTTTTTCCTCTTAAATGGTTGCAGACCATGATTCTGTCTGTCGTGAATGCTACGGTGTGGGGTCCAGCCTTGCTATGCTGGGCATAATTTGAGAAGGTAGAGATTATAGTCTTTCAGATCTGAACTGCATTTGAATATACCTTTGTTCATCAAACAGAAACAAACCAATGTCTTGATTTAGCATCTTTATTGGGTTTCTGAAGTTATAATACATTAAAAATTAAGAGTAATTGTCTTAAATTACTTAGTGCATTTTTATGACAATGATGTTACCAAAAATGCTGTAGAAATTGCAGAGTTGAATTTGTTTTAGAAAAATAGATGAAATAGAATTTATATCCACCTGAAGATGCATTACCGGAGAGCATAGCCATGTGGTACCTGAGTACATTATCTTTTCAAAATCTCCTTTCTTCATTTATAAATGGGGCTCTTTATGGTACCTAATTTAGGATTGTTGCGAAGATTAAATGAAATAAAAAGCATTTTGATAATACATTCTTGCCTGATTAAGGCGACTATTCAATAAATGTGTATTCATATATTCAGTAGATATTCAGTTCCCGTTATATATAATAATCATTTTATGTATTGGAGATTTGGTATTACGTATGGCAGTAGAAAAGACATGTGCCTTACATTGTGACAAAAACACTAAACAAGTACAAATATGAACAAGATAAGCCCTTAAATCTCCTGTAAAGAAACCAGGTGACACAATGAAGAGCAGCCAAGCCTGCTTTAGTGTCAGAGGTCAGGGAAGAGTTTCTGAGGAAGGACAGTTAAGTTCTTACCTGCATGAAAATGAGCCCGCCATTAGAAGGCCTGAGGAAATGTCTATTCCAGCTAAAGGAGGAGCAGTCATAGAGGCGGGACAGTGGAGAGCGCTTCATATGTGGGAAATCAGACAGGAACCTTCGAGGTCCAGGACATTGAGTTTTCATTCTGAGGATCATAGGAAGAAATTGTAAGATTATTAAGGTAATGTTGGTCTAACCTTAGCTTTAGAAAAATTCCAATGGAGAATAGATTGTAACTGGAGCAAGAATAGAAGCAGAAAGACCAATTAGGGACCTTTTTTGGCTGTCTAAGCAAGCAATGATGGCTTGGGAAAAGGACTAGTTAGTGGTTCAGGTAAATGGACCCCTGTTGGCTCTATGAGGCAACACAACAGTTGTGGTTAAGGGCACCAGGTAAAGGGCTAGGGGGTGATTGGTGGGTGAAGTGCTTGCTGTGAAAGCATGAGCCCTGAAATTTGATCCCTAGCACCTATGTAAAAGAGGGCATGGTGGGTGCATACCCGGAACCCCCACACTGAGGTGCATAAAGATCTCAGGAGTTCACTGGCCAGCTAGTCTGCTGAACCGATGAGCTATGGGTTTATAACAGACTCTTGTCTCAAAAAAAAAAAAAAAAAAAAAAGGCGGAAACAATTGAGGAAGACACCCTAGCATTACCCTCTGACCTACACATGCTCACATATGCAAATGAGCCTACACATGCCTGCACACACCCAGGTGAACAGCCACACTATTGGTTTGAAAGCAATGTGACTGTGGACTCTGTGCTTAATCTGTGCCATAGTGGGAACAATGATAGCACCCTGCTCTTAGGAGGGTGCTGATGGTGGACTGGGGTGATAACTGGAGTGCCATGAAGAATACATGAATCCCATAACCTCATCATTGCCTACCACCCTCCTCATAGCTGCTGGCCCACAGAGTCTCAGAGCCTCCAGTTTACAGATGAGAAAACTTATTAAAGTGTTGACTTTGACGTCAGAATATAGGTTTCTGATTTTGATCCTTTGTCCTCTCATAGCCTGAAGTATGAGTTCCTAGAGAGAAATGCCTACTGGCGGAGTCTCTGTAAGCTCCATTTTATGTTCCTGTAGTATGCAATTCACATTAAGGAAGTTCTAATATATGACCAGCTGCATCACAACTTGTGACAGGCGGCCTATGCATGTCCCCCTCTCCATGTCCCCTGTGCCATAAGAAACTCCAGATTCTGACTTTTGAAGAGAAACATTGCACACCTGATCCAAATGCACGGGTGATAATATATATAGTAGAAGAGGCTAGAGCTGGCCAATTTGAAAACCTCTAAGCTACTGAATCTCTATAGAGGACATTCTGTTTTTCATCCTATTAAAGGAGGGGCATACCTCATGAACAGAGTTCATACTTTAGCCTCATATTTTTCTTGTTAGACTTAGTGGAGGCATTGACCAGACATAGACCATTGAAATTTTTTTTTCTTTCTCTCTCTCTCTCTACTTTGCCCATTTCTTTCCAGAGTAAATAGTAAAATAGGTAAGGATCAAGGCAGAAGAGAAATAAAACTAGAAGCAAGAAGCCTGAGAATCTCCCTGCTCCTCTTGCTTCTTGTTCCTCAGCTCCACCAGTGCCCCCCTCCACCTCCCCACTCCCACTGAAGGCAGCCTGTTTGTCTGTTGCAGAATGTGAGCACTTGATCCGCCATATGCTGGTGTTAGATCCGAATAAGCGCCTCTCCATGGAGCAAATCTGCAGGCACAAGTGGATGAAACTGGGGGATGCAGATCCCAACTTTGAAAGGGTGAGCTGGGCCCCTTGCCTTGGGGGAACTCCTGGAAGTTCCTGCTCTTCTGCAGTGATTGTAATCTGCCCAGGACCTGAAGGGATGAGCACTAGGAACCAACTGCTATGGAAAACCAAAGTGACATGTGAATTCAGCAGGGAGCTGGAAGACCCAGCTAGGCTGTGGAGACTAGTGACACTGGTTCCTTACCATTGGTCCCTAAATCAATTTTCTTTGGACTTCTGAGACAGTATACCGCCAGTTCTGCAGCCCACTGCCACCAGAATGTCTTTCTTCTTTGAGTGTGCTCATTCAACCACTTCTGTAGTATACTTATTATGATAATTCCACATACCCCAGGAGCTCAGGAAACAGGAGTTTCTTGTCACCTCACAGCTGATTGCTAGAACTGTCTTGCTTAGACTTTGTATGAGGCCCAGAGAATCCTCAGCAAGGGGACATAGAAGAGCTTGGTCAATATGTATCGCATGCCATGTTGATGTGGGTAAGTGGGGACTTGACATCTTGCCTCTTTCCGTGTTACAGTTAATAGCTGAATGCCAACAACTGAAGGAGGAAAGACAGACAGATCCCCTCAATGATGATGTCCTCTTGGCCATGGAAGACATGGGACTGGACAAGGAACGGACACTTCAGGTACCTGGGAAGGAGTGGAGAGCAAATTAAGATAAGCGGCCCTTCCTGTCACCTGCTTCTGCATTGTCTCCTTCCTGAGCACTTGGGTTTTTCTGCTTGTCATCTTTTTTCCTCTCCCTGCTCCTCCTGGGCTTAGGGAGGAAGGAAAGAAGCAGCTTTGCATTCTGCTGCTGTTGGTGAAGGGTGTGACATTGACTGTCATCTAATGGGGTTTTCCCTCTTTCCCCTTCTCTTTTGGTAGTCATTACGATCAGATGCCTATGATCACTACAGTGCAATCTACAGCCTGCTGTGTGATCGACACAAGAGGCATAAAACTCTGCGTCTCGGAGCACTTCCTAGCATGCCTCGAGCCATGGCATTTCAAGCACCAGTCAATATCCAGGTGGGCAATGTCTCCAGTGACCTAGGTGAGGACATGCTATTTCCAGGGTAAGGGTTAGCACTGCTCAGCAACCTTCAGTCGAGAGAGATTCTTGTTCGTCCGGTTATCTGTCATCTCCCCCTTTGTCAAAAGACAATCAAGGTCTGAATTTTTCTTTGACAGATGACAGAAATAGTTATCCTCTTGGTTTTGTTTTGAGAAGCAGCAAATTGTGTGAGATAGCATTCTTCCTAAAGAATGCTTCCTTGTTCTGTCTTCTGAGAACAGAAAAGCCAGACTTTGACAATCAAGACTGCTTTGAATATAATCCTAGCCCTTGGGAATCTGAGGCAGAAGGATGATGAGTTCTAGGCTAGCCTGGGCTACATAGCAAAAGGTATCTTAGTGGAGCAAGGGGAGGTACTACTTTGAAAAGTTCTTCTAGTGACTCAAGTCTTTGTTTACCCATATGTACTGCTTTCCAGGCGGAGCAGACAGGCACTGCAATGAACATTAGTGTCCCCCAAGTCCAGCTAATCAACCCAGAGAACCAAATCATAGAGGCAAGTGACCACGTCTGATTGCTGTCAGCTGAAACCACTTTTCTTCTTCCCATAGCCACAGTTCCTTTCCTTCCTTCTTGTTTCTGATCAGTTGTGTTTCCCTCCACCTCAGCCTGATGGGACAGTGAACTTGGACAGCGATGAGGGAGAAGAGCCTTCTCCTGAAGCCTTGGTTCGCTATTTGTCAATGAGGCGGCACACAGTGGGAGTGGCTGACCCACGGTAAGTACCTGGTCAACACCCTGTCCAGTCCTAAAGCAAAACCGGTCCCATCTGGCTTTGATTGCCTCCTATGGCACATTTTCTCCTACTTCATGATCTAAATAAGTAGGCAAGACACATTTTTAACACATCAGGGGCCATGGTAAATCACAGCTGATTTGACCAGTTACCAAGTCTTGCTATATCTGGTGGCTCTTAGCAGCCATCTTGCCGTGGTGAGGAGTATGATAGAATCTTTGTCGACAATGATGGAGTTCTTCTGATCTCTGTCACCCAGAAATAGTCCTTAAAATTCAGCCAAGTTTAGCAAAGTGTGGTGATACATGCCTTTAATCCCGGCACTCAGGAGGCAGAGGCAGGAGGATCTTTGAGTTTGAGGCCAACCCGATCTATAAATGGAGTTCCAGGACAGCCAGGACACATAAAGAAACTCTGCCTGTAAATAAATAAATGAACAAATAAACAAACAAATGAATTAATCAGCCAACTTTGACAGATTTTAGAGACTTTTTTGCCTCAGGTTCTATATCAGGACCCTCCCAGAAGGGAAGACGTGATATGGCATCATTTATGTTTGTGGGAAGTGAAAAATTAAATGGACAGTGACTGGAGATAATGGCCTAGCAGCTGAGGTACTCGCCTGACAGAAGCAAGGTCCAGGTTTCAGACTCGCTCTGGCCCCCAAATGAGCAAGAATCCCAAAACACATTTCTAGAAGTGTTCCCCAAAGTCTCCCTGTCAAATGTCCCCTGGGGCCCTCCTGTTGGGGAAATGGACTAAGGATCAACTCAACCCATTTCTACTCTGCAGGAGAGGCCTGTCATCATGAACAATGGCCCATTTTTGCTGAATGTTTTCTTCACTAAGCAGGGAAGAGAAGGTTGTAGCAAGCCTTCTGAGAGTTCAGCTCAGGGCAGAGCTTGCTTTCTTACAAATGTCTGTCCTCTGAGTGGATCTCCAGAAGCAACGCCCATGCCTGCTGGTTTGCCTGTTTTATGTTTCTTGTTCTCGGCTTGCGATCAAACAAGCAATAGAAGGAACATTTTGGTTCCACAGGATGTGTCACCACAGAAGGGTGGAGTCCTGAGTCGTGATTAGTGGAAAGATGTCTTATTTAAAGTCTGCTGGGCATGACGGCCTGAACATCCAGTACTTATCTGTCCTGTCAGCGTTGACAGCGGTGATTGCATTCTTTCCCTGGTGATTCAGTCGCTACTTCGGGCAGTCGTTGTCTCAGTGGACAGCCTGCACTCTCTAGAAATTTGCTGTTCACCTCCAGGCTTTAAAAGCCTGGGCTGGAGCTGTGCCAATGTCTTCTCTGTTGTTTTTTGAGAGGGATCAATGAAAAGTAACAATCTCCAGTAACTCAGAGGAAAGCGGAAGAGTGAAATTCCACACAAGCTTCTGTTTTGCTTTAGGATCTTAGACATAAATAGAAATTTAGGAGAAAAGTAAAATGGGGGACTTCCCTGCTGGGTGCTTGCCCTGCCAGCACAACAATCTGAGTTCAGAATCCCAGCACCCATGGAAGAGCTGGCTGTGGCCACAGCCTTGGATACAGCTTCAGCTCTGTGGGATGGAGACAAGCAGATCCACAGCACTCGCTCGTGGCCAGCCTGACTGGAGTTGGTGAGCTCCAGGTTCAGCGAGACACCCTGTCTTTAAAATGAAAAACAACTGGAGCGTGATAGAGGAGACACCCCAGCTTTGGCCTCCATACTCACGTACATGTTTACTGTCATATACACATGCAGATTACATATGCATGCACATATGTACACATACAAAAGATAGAAACGTTAAATACACACACACACACAATTACTATGCTTGGTATAGTGGTAGCATCAGTTCAGAGACTGAAACACTTGAATAACACTCTCTCTTCCTGTTTCCTGTCAGCACGGAAGTTATGGAAGATCTGCAGAAGCTCCTGCCTGGCTTTCCTGGAGTGAACCCACAGGCTCCATTCCTACAGGTGGCCCCTACCATGAACTTCATGCATAACCTGTTGCCTATGCAGAGTCTGCAGCCAACTGGGCAGCTTGAGTACAAGGTACTTAGCAGTGGAAAGGGCCTGCCCACAAGAAATAAACTTGATCTTCTCGTGGGAGGCTTTAAAGGGAGTTCCCTTTTGTAAACAGATCTGGTAATGGGAGATTTCTTCAGTTCTCTTCATCCTCTAACTAGAGTAGATGAGAGTGGTGCTATTTGCTCCCACATTTTACATCTCACCACTGTATCCTGCCCACTTTCCTGGCAGGAGCAGTCTCTATTACAGCCACCTACACTACAGCTGCTGAATGGAATGGGGCCCCTTGGCCGGAGAGCATCTGATGGAGGAGCCAATATCCAACTGCATGCGCAGCAGCTGCTGAAGCGCCCACGGGGACCCTCCCCACTTGTCACCATGACACCAGTGAGTAGCGACACATAGCCTGACTTTCCCAGAGGCTTTTTAAGGCTGTGGGCTTAGGGCGGGACTTGGCTGAAATACTCAAATTTCCTCTCTAACTTAAGTGTTCTGTGTATTTTTGCTGACTTGCTTCCTTTTCCCAGTGGGTCACATAGAGACATGCTGCTTAGCCTGGCTCCCTTCCTGTAGCTTCGAGGTAGGCAGCAGTGCTTGCACCTCAAAGGACTTTTCCTAGCAGAATGCAATGCAAGTGAGTGATGCTCTCTAGAATGAATTGCTTTTTAAATTTTATCTTAAGATTAGTTGGGAGAGGGCCATGCGTAGGCTACAGTGCATGCATGGAAGTCAAAGGTCAACTTTTAGGAGTCAGTTTTCTCCTTCCACTTTCAGGTGGGTTCCAGGAATGGAACTCAGGTTTTCAGTCTTGAACAGCAAGTACTTACCTGCCATCTCACCAGCCCATGGACTTAATCACTTTTTGTTGTTGTTGTTTGTTTTTTTTGAGACAAGGTTTCTCTGTTGTAACTCTGACTATCCTAGAATCCACTCTGTAGACCAGGGTGGTCTCAAACTCACAGTGGTCTGCCTGCCTCTGCCTCCCGAGTGCTGGGACTAAAGACATGTGCCACCACAACCCAGCTAGAATTAATCACTTTTTAGACAAGTTTCAAAATTAACATCTCACCAACTGTTCTTTGACCAGCACCACCTAACATTTTTTGGTACAACCTCAGTTGATTGTATGGTTCCAACATGGCTCTAACGTCAGTTGGTGTCTCAGTCACATCATTTTTGTGTGATGGTGACACACAAAGGTTTTATCTTACACATTGGTTTCTGTTTATTTCTGGTGAATTTTTGAATTTTTGTCATAATTCCATCAGATTAAATACTATCTCCATAGCCCTCATGAGCTGTTTAGGGCAGTGCTGCTTAACATGACAGTAGTTGTTGACCTTTGTTCTTTGGCAGATCAATACTTTGTAAAACACTCCATTAACATGTCATGAAAGCATACAGAAGCTCACTCTTGGGCTCTGTGCCTTCTCTGTCCTGGGTTTGGTCACAGCACTGTGTGAGCCTATGGGCCACACTTCCAACAGCACCGTAGTATGCAAACAGTTCTGCAGCAGAGCTATCGGAACCCTGTGTATGACATCAAAGACAAGTCCAGCCCATGTAAGTATTTGGAAAAGTAAAAAAAGCATGCAGAGCCATGACCCCAGCACTTGGGAGGCAGGCACAGGAGGGTCAGTCTCTGCAAGGTTGAAGCTACCCTGGTGTTCATAGTGAGTCCTAGGCTATCCAGGGCTACAGCACAAGACAGCCTCAAAAAACAAACAAACAAACAAAAAACATGCAGGATTAAATGTCAGAATGAATGACATGGCTGTCAAGTGGCAGAGGCTTTTGGTGGGCAAGGTCAGTATTGGTTAGGAAGGATCAGGATCAGCATTGTGGGAAGTGGGGTGACTTACTCTGTCCATTGGAATTGTTGCTGCCAAGGTTGCTCACAAGCTCTTGTTGATAAATCCAGTGGGCATTTTTAATCTTTATCTTTTTGGATGTCCCAACTCTATTAGTCATTGTTGACTTTTTCCCCCCTTCACTGTAATACTTTTTTTTTTTTTTTTTTTTTGGCTCCTGTAACACCACCCAAGATTTTCCTTCTGTTCAAAGTTGACTTACTTGAGGCTTCTTTCCCATCTCCTGTCTTTTCTTTGGATGAGCCTGTTCGCTCCATAATTTCAACTGCTATCTAGTTTTCCACCCAGAATGTTTTTCTAAGATCTGCATATCTGCATGTGTGATTGCCTCCACTGTGGGTTTAATGACTACCTCACAAGTACTCACAATGTGAATGCAGCGTGTTCCAAGGTATCATGACTGTGACACTCGTCTTTCTCCTACAGTGACAGTGAACAGCACCATTATTGTCCTGGTGATTGCACAAGCTAGGAACATGGATTAAAAAAATAAATAAATCTCTATACACTTCTTGTTATTCCCTCCAGCAAATCAGTTATCTAATGTCTGTGAATTCAATACCTTACATCTCTCCATGTCTGTTCCCCCTTCCTTAAATCATGATCACCAGTCACCTGGATTAACACAGAGGACTTGTAGCTGGCACCTGGCGTACTTGTATCTACTCTTGTCTCCTGGCTTCCACTGTCTGCCCCTTCTACTCCGCAACTAAAGAGACCTAACTTTTCCAGACACAGATTCCATAATACTGTGTCCCTGCTTAAAGCCCTTTACTGATTCACCACTGCCCGTCCCAAGATAAATTTGTATGCTATTCAAGGCCATTTAGAACAGTGTCCTTCCTTTCTTCATCTATAGCCACTTCCTGTCCAACTGTTTACTCCACCCTTAGAACAAGTAAAGGATTTGAAAATTCAAATGTTTGAATTTTTTCAAAAAGTTTTTGTTTTGTTTTATAATTACCCAATTCTTAAGAAAATATTTATTTTTATTTTTAATTAATTGAAGCGAGTGTACCAGAGTGCAGGTGCTGGCAGAGGTCAGAGGTGTAGGATCCTTTGGAGTTTGAGTTACAAATTGTTGTGTGGGTGCTAGGAGCCAAACTCTGGTCCTCTGCAAGAACAGTATATGCTCTTAACCACTGAGCCATCTCTGCAGCCCCACAATGCAGTGTTTTAAAAGTGCCTCTTTTGGTCATTGAAGTATGATTCTTGATGTGGCGCCTGAGCCATGGGTTATGTTTAGTGCCACTGGCCAAGGATGGTTTTTGAGGTCTTCGTGCAGAGGACACCAGCAGCCCCAGTGATGCACGTGTGTGGTGCTTATCATTTTGTTTATGTTTTGGACGGTAGTGAGTAGTGTAAAGCATTGAATTACCACTACCTGATTATATGTTATGTGTCAATGTACTTTCAAACACCACGCTGCTTTCCTGAAGTTCAGACATCTAAACTCTAGGACTGACATTAATGTGAGGCCACGTCAGCTCTTTGGAACTCTGGGTAGGTGGTTTTCTATGTATTTCAGGTCCTTGGACACGGAAGACTTTCCCTTGTTCTCAGCCTTTTACCCTTTTGCTCTTTGCCTAGCTACTAGCTCCTGTGCACTCTTCAGGTCTCAGGTCAGGTGTTACTTCCTCTAAAGCTCCTTCTTTAATTCCCAAGCACCCCATAGACAACTTAAGTAGGCTTAACCATGCTCTTCTAATTATCTGTTCACGTGTTTATATAAAACAAAGGCCAAGACTGTAGCTATAAATTCACAGTTAATCTTATAGTAGGCATCCATGTATTATATGAACAAATAAATGGATATGAGTAGGGAAAGAAACCCAAATTTTTATCATCTGAGTAAGGTGGAACTGGAAAATGAAATGTATGGAAGTTCTCTCTAACCCATGGGTTCTAGAAAACTCTTGGAAATAAGAACATTAACCAAGACCCTTGGCCTCAGCCCAGTTACCAGAGCTCAAGGCATCACAGAATCAGCTGCCTCCTGAGCGTTTCCTTCCTGTCTCTCTGCAGGCAGTGCCAGCAGTTACCCCTGTGGATGAAGAGAGCTCGGATGGAGAGCCAGATCAGGAAGCTGTGCAGAGGTAATGTGGCATCTGGCAGTGCTTGCAGAACGTCCTTGGGCAGGCTCCCCTGCAACCAGCGAAAGGTCACCTCTGCCCAAGGAGGTGGTGCAGTGCAGCTTCAACACTTGTGTGGTCTCTTTGCTCAAGCCAGATGGCATGTTCCTCCCCACACGGAAGTAACAGAAGACTGCCCAGAAAATTTCATTTCTATAAGCACCATTGGAAGCCCCTTAAGTGACAGCAATAACCTTAAGAACATTTTTTTCTCCTCCCTTCTTCCTTCCTTGTCCCCCCGCCTTCATATTGCAACTCTGATAGTGTTCAGAAGGCATAAAGCCTGCTCCTACCTGCCAAGAACTGTTCACTGAAAAGGAATTGGCGATTTGAAATGACAGTGATCCTAGCTAGTCTGACCATGGACCTCTGGCATGGACTCCTCCTTCCCAGGAGAATGAATGAATACCTCTTGTACTGTTTTCTGTGTGTTTCTTCCCTCCCTTGTACCAACAAAGAGATATTGAAAAAAAATGCGGGCCAGGGACAGATGTAAATATCCATTGTTTGTAGAACCTTGTTGAGAGATGCCTAATTCACAGAGAACGACAATGACCATCAGGCATGCTGTGCTGTCCATTGACCTCAGTTCCAGTTGCCATGGTCTTCAGCTCCATGCATGCCCCTTGTTGTCTTTCTTATTTTCTGGGGAGGAGTTTTCATGAGAATTCAGCATGTATTTTCCCAGAAATACAGGTGTTCTTCAATATTATATGTTTTCCCTTGAGGGAAGTTGAAATAAAATGGTTTTCATGGGCTTTCGGGGAAACTTTGGGTGTTTTTATCAATGGATATTAATCACTGATTGCTTCCTCTGGCAAGTTTGTATACTATGAATTATAGTCTGATAATGGCTTTTAGCTTACACAGGCAACGTAGTCAGGAATAAAGCAAGAACCTTATGGTTGTTTCCCAGGACTCTCTTCCTACACAGAGGAGGGCTATATAAGTGCTCCTGTTCAAAGAAGCTGGTCTTGTGCAGAAAACAAACAAACAAAAAACCCTAGTGAACAGGTGTGCTGCCAGCTCCCTCCACAGTCTAGGTAATAGTAGGAAATAGTAATTTCGCCTCACCCTTGTTGCTCTTCTTGCTATGGTTTGCCGATAAAAGGATATATGAAATTGCAAATGAGCCCTGGTGATGTCATGAAGAAATGAGAAAGTAGGAAATGGACTATGTACTGCCTTCCCTCCTTGAAAAGATGTAGCCATGTTTTATCTTCTTTGTCTTAGACTTCACTTCCTCTAGCCTTATCTTCTTCCTCAGACCAACACTGAGAAGCTAGAATGCCTGTCATTCTGATGGAACAGAAAGGAATCATGCTTCTCTTATCTGTACCCAGGATGAGGTGAAGTGATGAAGCCTGAACCAGTCGAAGGGGACTGGATCTTGTTACGGTGCTGACCTGTGTAGATCTGGAAGCTCTTTAGAGTAAGGGCATCATTGAGGCTCCTGGGCTTTTGACTCTTCTGTTTTATTACTTTGCTTCTTTACCTCCTGGAAATAGCTCTGAATGTCCCGTGTGGTTTTATTTCTTCATCCTCCAAGTTAGTCCTCTGAAGACCACATCAGTTTTTCTTCTCCAATGATTGAGTTTTGGTCACAGAAAATGATGGAAGAACTCAATTGTCCTCAAATAAGAGTCTGTTTTCTTTAGCATGTACTAAGAACAGCACAAAATCTGAGGCTTCTGATGTCAATAGACTTAAGTTGACTCTTTCTGAATACCTCTCTTGTCTCTTGAGAAACAGGCCTTGGGTTCATTTCCTTTGATTTGTAGTTTGGAAATTTGGAGAAATATTAATATGTAGAAAAATGACTTCTCTTGAGTGGATTAAGTAAGAAAATTGATTCTGCTGCCTTAGTGAGCTAGTCCTGCTTTTCTTCTCTTTAATGGCTACTCTCCAGCTCAAAACCCAGTCACTTCAGTATTAAGTTGACTTCCATTGGCCAGTTAGACATGCTTCACCTCCATCCTGTCGGGCTGCGGGCCGTGGAGCCCTTCTGGCGCCCCACATTGTCCCACCGAGTGCTTCGGACTAACTTCTGTTGCTTCTTGCGCAGAAACATTCTTGTCTTTTTTACTATGAAATGTCCTCCCTGCTTGTTGCAGGTACTTGGCAAATAGGTCCAAAAGGCATACACTGGCCATGACCAGCCCGACAGCTGAGATTCCACCGGACCTACAACGGCAGCTAGGACAGCAGTCTTTCCGTTCCCGGGTCTGGCCTCCTCACCTTGTACCTGACCAGCATCGGTGAGTAGCCACATGGCAGTGTGAGCTTCCTTGGGGCTCATTGGAGCAGCACCCTTCTGACTAGTCTCCAGGTCATGGTGACTAGCTTTAACTAGAAGCCACCTGCCATCCTGAACTCACATCTTCTCAGCCCCTACCACTAAGCAATGGAAAGGGCAAAAGCTTTCTCCCCAATTCTGGAGCAATCTGAGCATCTTCCATCCTATTTCCTTGCAGACCTATTCATCATCTGCACTGATTCCTCTAGGCCTTTGAGGGAGTGATGCTCTCAGAAGGCAACTCTAGAGATGAGGATTTTGTAGCAGCATCCACAGACCTGACCTCTAATAGTGTATCACCTTGGAAAGAATGGGCACTTCATATGATGTTAGCCCTGAGCAGAAGGCCAGATGTAGAGGGAGGTACATCCCCAGTGAGGGGTAGCACAGGAGTACTGCATCATCTCGAGTGCTGTGTGGGAAGTCATTCTTTGAATATTCTGACAGCAAGATCTTTTGCTAGGCCTCTGTTATTCAGAATTCATTGCCTTGAAGAAGGGAAAACAAGCTTCACCATTCTGATTAGGGAAACTTCAGTAAGTCCAAGGTAGCCTGGCAGCAGAAGAACTGAGGTGTTGTCTTCTGTGACTTTCTTGATGACTGGCAGTCTTAGCTGTGTCCACTCTAAAGCTGTCCCCCCCCCCACCCCCCCCCCCACCCCCCCGCTCACAGGCCACACTTCCCAGGTCAGCAGCCATTTCTTGACCTTGTTTCTTCCAGTCTTCTTGTAGGGGTAGTAGAGCGCAACCTCCCTTGGGAAGGTTGGAAGCAGTTGGGTTCTGAGGAAATTAGGTGTATATGTGCGCCAATAGGAAGGAACGTTTGCAACTAATCACCCTGAACGGCTCCATACAGTGTCCTCGATGTTCTGCTCACTCCCTGGGCATCGGGTAATCAGCAGGGACAGGTGAACTCTGAGCAGACGGGGACATGATTAGTGCCACGTTGGAACTCTGGATGAAGGAAGATAAGCTCTCATAAATGACCATGGGCAATTTGAAAAGAGAAAGTCCTGTTCAAAGAAGAATGAAGGTTCTCATGCAGGACTGTGACGGCACCGTCCGTCAGATGGAAACGCCTTGGGTCTGCTCGTCACCTCAGAGAGCTCCTCAGTGCTTGTTGGCGAGCTGCCCTGCCCTTGGCAGCTTATAACTTAGGGCTCCGCACTTGCACTTGTTCTAAAGAAGCTTCTTTGCTCCTCGCCTCCTCTCCCTGGTGTGACATTTGATTTTGTCAGCCCTCCCTAGGGCCTGTTTAGCATTTGTCCTCTGAGTACCTGGCTTTAATTCTCCATGCTCCTGGGGGAAAACACAGTGATCAGCACTTTGCAGCCAGCCTTCCTCATAGACCCTCTATTCTGATGACATTTGTCCTTAAAAGAAGATCACAGCAGCCTGAGGGCCCATCTGTGTGATGCACACACTGCCTGGGAGTCACTGGCTCCCAGAACTCTGCTGTCTGTTCCCATGCACACATTCTTGGTAGCGTTACATGGGTTTCTGGGGCCAAGACAGTTTTGAGTTGGAAATAAATGAATGCTTGAATGGCAGATTGTGTATTGTGGGACATTTGTGTAAACTAAGCATGTCTTGATGGGGTCACTGTACAAACACAAGAGATTAAAGTTAGTTCAGGGGAAAAGAGAAACTTCCCAAGGCCATAGAACACATGATGTGATATGGATGGCCTGTGTGTGTCACTGAATTCCTTTCATTTTCTGGGAAATGATTAAAAGAACAGAATATATATCTATTCTTTGTGTTATAATAGGTGAAGTCCACCATGGAGACAGAAGAGGGGCTGGTCAACATTTTCACCCCTGGAAGTGTGTGGTTTAAAAGTTGACAGAAAGCAGCTTCTACTCTGGGGGCTGCATCTCTGTTTGAAGAGTATAGTGGAAATAGCAGCCTGTGCGAGGCTGTCCTGAGCGAACGTGGTTGCTATTGAGAATAAAGTCGAGCATGCTGGACACTGCCCGCGCCTCTGCAGTGGGCAGGTCCCTTGGAAGCGCTCCCCTGAAGTTACTGAGCCAGTCTGAGCTGGGGCCAGTCTCTTCACAGCCTGAGTTTCTGGAAAGCCGAGCCACACCTGGAACCTGGGATGTTCTTGCTGTAATGGGAAAGAATGATTTTGTGCAGAAAGACTGCTTGATGAAGAGCTCTGGGTGACAGAAACCTGTCCATTGCCTGAAAACACAGAAAGTGTAGGAGTCGAATTTTAGGAGAAATAATACTGGTGCTTTATTTTAATTCAGAGTCTGAAGTACAGACAGAACATGCCCCTGAAAGCAGTCTTCACGAATGCTGTTTCTGAATTGTGATACCCATCCCCCACCCCTGACTAATTTGTCTTTTATGTTACTAAAACAAATAGATGTTCATGCTCATTTCACTAGCTCACTACTGCTTGAAGCTTTGGTGAAGTCTGAAGCAGAAGTGCCATTAGTAAAGAGAGTGAGGCCTTTCACCATCATCAGAACTCTCTTGACATCGCTGCCCAGTCATCGTTTCTCCTCAGTCCTTCCCTGTCTGCACTGTATTGATCTTGCTTTCCACCTGCTTCCTTGGCTTTGGCTCTGCTTCAGTCCAAACTGGCAAGGTGACCAGTCACCTCACCCATAGCTCGGTGTAATATCATCTCTGCCCTAGAGCTGCCACCCTGACCCTTTCCATCAGCTGTGGGGATGCTGCCTCTGCAGTCTTTAACCTGCTTATCTCAGCTCATAAACATCTCTTTCTGGTTAGGTGTCAGCCAGCCCAGCTCTGTCTTAGCACTCCTTATCAATAGCTCTTCTCTCTCCCTGGCTGTGTTCCCATTGAGCAGTGGGGAGTGGGGCAGGTGCTGCTTGGCTGAGGAATTAGCGTTCGCAGTGGGAGACCTCGTGTGTGTTCACAAGGTACGTGCAGGATCTTGAGCCCCACATTCCTGAGGAATGTGCTGTCTCCATTCTGGGATCAGAAGTCCCTATTTTCCCCTGCCCCAGCCTCCACCCTCCCCTTTCTAGAGCAGAACTGTGAGTTCCAGACCAGACCTTTGACCACAGAACTGACTTTGATTTCATTCTAGCCATGCATAGGTTACTGCTGGAGGAAACTCCAGGTCAAATGGTGAATTCTAAGTTTCTGAAGATACCAGATAGAGATCTGGTTTTTAAAACCAGAGCTTGCACAAAACAAGCCTCCCCCCCCCCGCAAAAAAAAATGTAACTATAATAGAAAATAATGACTAGAAAAAATAATGATTAGAAAAAAATGAATGACTAGAAAAACTAGAGCTCTGGTATAGCCAGTCTTAGCTATACCAAGAAACTGCACCCTGCTCTAGTATAAGAACTGAAAGTAATTGACCCCAGGACCTCACCAGGCCTGGGAAGTAGACCAACCTAAGGTAAGTGGAAGCGGGTTGAGTTCCCGCAATCCTCCAAAGGGAAACAGCCACTTCAGGAAATGACTTGGGAGTGGCGTGTGCAGGGCTACTCATACAGCCCGCTGTCTCTGTATTCATCTGGAACAGTGGTCCCTGGGTGATTGGACAAAGCCTCCACACCACATCCAAGCTGCTAACCATCTCTTCCCATATATTCAGCTCCACCTACAAGGACTCCAACACCCTGCACCTCCCAACGGAGCGTTTCTCCCCCGTGCGCCGGTTCTCAGATGGGGCTGCAAGCATCCAGGCCTTCAAAGCTCACCTGGAAAAAATGGGCAACAACAGCAGCATCAAACAGTTACAGCAGGTAACCTATGGATGAGCAGGGAAAACCGTTCAGTGTCGGAGACCGGGCAGTAACTCTGTGAATCCTTTGTGACACAGCACTGAAGTATTCTAGCTTAAAACAGTAAAGCTTTCTACTGTGCATTCCTTATTGTATACCACCCTCCCCAGGGTCAGGCTTGCTTCCTTCATAATGAGACTAAAATTTTCCCACTGTCTCTGTAGCCTGTTGGAAAGGCATTTCTGGTTTGGGTTTCACTGGGAAGCACCAGGGAAGGTACTTCTAA
Organism: Cricetomys ansorgei; assembly: GCA_026225945.1. Taxonomy (NCBI): domain Eukaryota; kingdom Metazoa; phylum Chordata; class Mammalia; order Rodentia; family Nesomyidae; genus Cricetomys; species Cricetomys ansorgei. The sequence goes on from JAMJFZ010004023.1 coordinate 463,784, forward strand.
GCAATCTTGGCATTCCCCTTGCCACTCAGAGCACTGGGTCCTAGTGGAGCTGAATCATGTTATATCAGGCATAATCTCCAGCTGGTATGGCTCCCAGAGGTAAGAAATCTGCTTCCAAGCTGCTGTGAAGGGCTGTGTTTCAAGTGGCATGTGCCTTGTATTGTATTTGATTCCACACTGGGCACTCACTCATGCACAGGTATGTCCTGTGTCATGCACTGTGGGATGTCCTTGGTGCTCCGCACTATTCCCTTAGAGCAGAGTGTGAGGATCCCTGTCCAAACGCCCTTCAAGGACACACTGTTCTGTCGCTCATTCTGCCCACGAGACCTTGGAGCAGATCTGCATCTGCTGAGATCACTGCATGTGGTGGGCCTGGCTGTGTCCCATCTGTACCCACTGCTTTTTCTTCAGGAGTGTGAGCAGCTGCAGAAGATGTACGGGGGCAGGTTGATGAGAGAACCCTGGAGAAGACCCAGCAGCAGCATATGCTGTACCAGCAGGAACAGCACCACCAGATTCTCCAGCAGCAAATTCAAGTAGGCCCTCACTTACTCTTTGCTTTCTCCAATGTGTTTGGAGTTTACTTTCAGACTAGTTAGCCAGTGCATTGTGAGAAAGTCTCAGGACAAAGTGGAGTGTGAGTTGTGTTTATGGGTGATATGTTTGAGTAAAGGCAGCTAAACCCTTGGTTGAAGCACCAGGGCAAAAGTCTGAGTCACCGATAGTGCTTTCTGTATCTTCCCTTCCCAAGAAAAGCTCCAGTGAACTTTGCATTTCCTGATACACTGTTTTCTCCCCCTATCCCCACCTTTATGTTTTAGGATTCTATTTGTCCTCCTCAGCCTTCCCCACCTCTTCAGGCTGCGTGTGAAAATCAGCCAGCTCTCCTCACCCACCAGCTCCAGAGGTAATAAGCAGCTCATGCTCTTCCTAGAGTCATCTGTTGACAGCATGGCGCCCTGGGCCTGACTCATGGGGAACATTGACTGCCTTGAGCATTCACTTTGGGAGAGTCTTCTGGGAAAACAGGAAAGCTGATTTAGAGTTGAAGGGACTTCTTAAGATCCTGACTATTTCCTTAGCCCCATGAGCAGAGGAACCTGCCGTCCATTGCAGGCCAGGCCAGCGAGTGCTGCCTCTGTGGCAGGGAAGGCTAGCGGGATGAGGCGTGCCCCAGGTGTGGTGGCCTGCTACCATGTCTAGCCTCCCCAAACTAAAAGTTGACTGTTTGTGTGTGTTGTATGGCTCTGTCACCTCAGGGGGCTTATGTATCTGTTCTGTCATTTTTAAGGTTAAGGATTCAACCTTCAAGCCCACCCCCTAACCACCCCAGCAACCATCTCTTCAGGCAGCCAAGTAACAGTCCTCCCCCTGTCAGCAGTGCCATGATCCCATCTCACGGTGAGTGGAGGCGGCCATGGAGATAGATCCACCGTGTGTCATGCTGGGAAAGGCTTGGTCTTTTACTTTGTTGTTTTTTTATTTTGTTTCTTGACTGTGGACTCTTGGATAGATTCCTTAACTTCTGTGTACCTGTTCTTTCTCAGTAACAACTGTAATAATAGAAATACTTGATAAATATATGTAAATCACCTGGGACAGTATCCAAATACTAGTCCTTAGTACAGGTTAACCATTATTAATACAGCTACTGAGACCCTCTCTAGTCCTCCTACTGGGTGTGAAGACTGATAGATGTGGTTCTTCAGAGCCTACCACACAGTCAGTTCCTTGTCAGTCTCCTTGGCATTCTGGAGAAGCATTGGAATCGCCTCTAGGTCCTTCCAACTAGGTTCTTGAATCAGAATTGGATCTTGGGTTCTGTCCCAGGAGTACCCCATCAAAATGTACAATTTACCCAATTCTCAGGGTTGTTTGTGTGTGTCCATGTTTGAGAAGCACTGCATACGTCTCTGCTACTCAAAACCCAGCCATAGGCCAGATCTTAGGGGGATTAGTTGGAAATACAAATTCTCAGGGAACCCACCTGACCTACTGAGTCATAGTTCTGTAGGTAGGACCCCATGAGTTAGGCTGTTTTTCTGCCAGTTTCTGGTCTTGTATAGTGAGGTTTAAGAAGGCTGTTCTGGATTTTATCTGTTGTGAGTCACCTCCTAGTCTCCCTTATTTCCTGCTGGCAGGTAACCTGGGCACTTGGTCACCTTGTGGTCCCTTTTTCTGCAGGTGCTTCATCTCCTTCCCAGTTCCAAGGCTTACCCTCCCATGGTGCAGTCTTCCAGCCAAAGCCTGAGAACTGCTCCCCACCTCCTAGTGTGGCTCTAACCTGCATGGGCATACAGCAGCCTAGCCAGTCACAGCCAGTGACTATCCAGCTCCAGGAGCCAGTTGACATGCTCAGCAACATGGCAGGGACAGTTGCAGGCTCTGCAGGGCGGGGCATCGCCATCAGTCCCAGTGCCAGTCAGATTCAGATACAACACCGTACCAACCTAATGGCTACCTTAAACTATGGGCACCGGCCCTTGTCCAAGCAGCTAAGTGCTGACAGCGCAGAGGCCCACAGGTAAGGCTTCTTGGTGTTACCCAGACCCCTGTGTAGGTGACCTGGAGAAGAAGCAGCCCTTAGCAGAGTGAGGAAGAAGGAGCAAGTCTGACTAGCCTGTGTTCTTCTGTCACCATTTGTAAAAGCAGCATGGTGGGTTTGGGATGAGCTTGTAATCTGTTGGTGAACCAAACTGATAGTGAGATAGAAAAATGGTGGAGTGCCTTCCTGCTGGCCTGCAAGGGAGGGAAGGTTTGTTAGAAGAAAGTAGAGAGATGTCAGTTCCCCTGGCTTATTCTTAGAGTCCTTCCTTCTCTGTCGCTCCTCTAAGAAACTGGTACTCTAAATAGCTCAGGTTATTTTTTAAGAAAGGTTAGGTTAGACTGAGTGTGTAGCTCTTTGGGTAGAGTGCTGGATTGGCATGCACAAAGCCCTGGCTTCAGTCCCCGGGCCACAGAAACCAGCTGTGGTAGCACAGACCTGGATCCCCAGGACTCAAGAGGTAGAGGCAGGATGAGCAGGAAGTAAAGGTCCTCCTCAGCTACATAGCAAGCTAGAAGCTAGCCTGGGCTACAGGAGACCCTGTTCAAGAACAAACTAAGGCTGGATTGCTGCTTTCAAGATAATTATGTGCCCAGTGCCACAAGTCTCTTCAAAGACTTGGATAAGCAAATAGGGGACAAATAGCGGTGATATGCACAGCCCTTCCTGTCGCAGGACAGGTCTGTGCTGTGGGAGCTCTCTGCTAAGGGGCTAGTGACTATCCCCAGGGGAGTTGGTGCAGTTGTTACTCAAATGCCTGGTTCTCACACCCTTTTGTGTCTGCAGCTTGAATGTGAATCGGTTCTCCCCTGCTAACTACGACCAGGCGCATTTACACCCCCATCTGTTTTCGGACCAATCCCGGGGGTCCCCCAGCAGCTACAGCCCTTCAACAGGAGTGGGGTTTTCTCCAACTCAAGCCTTGAAAGTCCCTCCACTTGACCAGTTCCCCACTTTCCCTCCCAATGCACATCAGCAGCCACCACACTATACGACGTCAGCACTACAGCAGGCCCTGCTGTCCCCTACACCGCCAGACTATACCAGACACCAGCAGGTACCCCACATCCTTCAAGGACTGCTCTCTCCCCGGCATTCGCTCACGGGGCACTCGGACATTCGGCTGCCTCCAGCGGAGTTTGCGCAGCTCCTTAAAAGGCAGCAACAACATCGACAGCAACAGCAACAACAACAGCAACAACAAGAATACCATGAATTGTTCAGGCACATGAACCAAGGGGATGCTGGGAGCCTAGCCCCCAGCCTCGGGGGACAGAGTATAACAGAGCGCCAGGCTTTATCTTATCAAAACGCTGACTCGTACCACCACCACCACCACCACCACCACCACCACCACCATCACACCAGCCCCCAGCATCTTCTACAGATCAGGGCGCAAGAATGTATCTCACAGGGTCCCTCACCTGCCCCTGCCCATGGTTATGCCCATCAGCCGCCACTAATGCATTCGGAGAGCATGGAAGAGGACTGCTTGTGTGAGGGGGCCAAGGAGGGCTTCCCAGACAACAAGAGCTCAAGCACACTGACCAAAGGTTGCCACGACAGCCCTCTGCTCTTGAGTACCGGTGGGCCAGGGGACCCTGAGTCTTTGCTGGGAACTGTGAGTCAGGCCCGGGAGCTGGGGATCCATCCCTACGGACACCAGGCAGCTGCCACGTTCAGTAGAAATAAGGTGCCCAGCCGAGGTAAGAGTCCCCTCAAAGTAAAGATCTTGGGCAAGTCTGCCCTAATTTAAGTGTGCAGGAGCGTTGGCTTGGTTCTGCTAGTACTCTGTGTTCCTAGCGGGGGAAAAGAAAAAAATAATAGAACAAAACCTTGAGAAGACACTCAGGATCATGTTGGGAAGAAGTGAAACATGTAAGAAGTGGCTGTTGATGGGTAAAAGGTCACTTACATAATAAAGCGATACAAGTAGGCAGCACCTAGGACACGCCCATTCATGCTGTGGCATTCAGGTGTGCCCGACTGTCATCAGAAAGCTTCTGCAGTAGAAACAGTCAGCAGCACTAAGGATGTGTGAACAGTGTGGGCTGAGAGTCAGAGCCCCCAGCCCTGTCTCACCTCTGTCCTGACCATGAGAGCCTTAGACTCTCGGTTCTCATCCTCCTCTTCTGTGAAAGAGAAGCGGGATGAACATTGGCCCTCTGCGGCATTTGTGGTGATTCAAGCATGCGTGAGAACGAGAGCCCTTGGTAACTGAAAGTACGGTGTAAACTGTATCAGCTGCCCTCATTGTCACCTGAAGCTGAGGGTTTCCATCAGTGGGTGTTGTTAGCATGCTCATGTTGGCCTAGAAAACCAGGAATGCTATCCCCCTGTAGCAGCCTTTCATTTTGCCTCTCCTCAGCACAACCACAAGGGAATAAAGAAGGACTCCATAGAGTCTGCAACTCTGAGCATTTCTTCGTCCATCATTCCCTCCCCGAGGCTGCCTGCCTCTCTGCCCTGTCCTTTAAAGGCAACACACACAGCTCAGCTCTGAGGCTAGTTAAATCCTGCAGTGCAGGGCAGGCTGGAAAATTTTGAGCTTAAGCAGGTTATGTGAAGACTTGGTGGCTTCAGATGTACTTGTCTATTCTCGGAGAGGAAGGAAATGTGTTGCATAAAATGAAAATTAAATCCTGACCTCTGGAGCAGATGGTGTCACCCAGCTCAGAGGTCTGCCCTCCACAGGTGTGTTGTATTCTTCTGTGGCCATACTTAGGGTGAACTTTCTGAACAGGTCATATGTAGAATGAGAGACACATAGCAGTGTTGGGGGTAGGGATGGAACCACTATGAAAAAACAGACCAGTCAGATGGAAGGAGGGACTCAACTTCACTAAGATTACATTCTGGAGCAGAATCTAAGATCGAGGTAGAAATCACAGCAAATTTCAACTCCCTGTGGAAAACCAGTCGGAGTACTGATGGCATAGGCTGCCTGAGCAGCCTGGAAACTTCCTGTTGCTGGATGTGTTGTAGAAGAGGCAGATGGCCCTGCTGGACATAGTGTGGAAGAGAGTCCATGTAAGGAAGGCTGCTGATGAGTTAGCATGCTGAACCTGCGTCATGCACACATCCCTCCAGTGTACACACTGGATGCTGTTCACGTACAGTTCATTCAGTCCTTTTTTCTTCTTGTGGTGCTGGAGTAAAACCCAGGGCCTCACACATACTAGGTGAACAAGGTCTATCACCGAGCTGCACTGACCCATATTTTAGTCAGTACAGTGGCCCATTATTCCCATTTACCAGTCAAACAACCAAGACTTAAGAGGTTTATAACTTGTCTCTGGGCCAATTTGACAAGTGGCAGCCGAACTCCACTGTCACTCTGTTACCACACCAAGAAGTTCTTGAACATGTTCTGATGTACAGGGTACTGAAGGAGTCAAGTCTCCCCTCCCCCAGCGCTGACTTGCCATGTTTAAATTCCGTAGAAGTGTTCTTCTAAAGTTATTTTCTCTGATTTCACTTCACTTTTCCCCGTGTGATGCTTGTGTACAGGAAGGATGGGATGAAGAGGCCTCACTCACCACTGTCCCCTACTGTCAGAAATGCCTCTTCAGCTACTTCTTGTGCACCGTAGGCTGAGCATGATCAGTGCACAAGCTGTGCAGCACCAGAAGAGGGAGAGGCCAGCTCTGCAGAAGGATAGGGGGCATTTCTAGAAGCTAGTAGCACATGGACAGAGAATCCTTCCATTTGGGCTTTGGGAAAGAGCCACGTGCAAGTGTCTTGGGGCCATCTTCACCCAGGCTTGCTTAGCCTGGGGTGTAGGACTGGAAAGAATTATGAGAAGCGAAGGGAAATGATTTTGTAAGGTGAGGAGTTTTGTCTAGGTCCACTCCAGCTGTGAGTGCGCACAGTCCCTTTCTTCCACAGTCCCTTTTTCCCAGTAGTTAGGACAACTTCAGAATGAATTACAGGCTGTCAGCTGGTCCCGGTCAGAACCCTCTTTCCAAGCGGAGGCTGCGTTTCAGGTCAATGCCACAATGGTTTAGTTGCTTCATCAATCTGTCCTCCTACCTAGCTGGCCAGCCAGTGTTATTCCCCTTCCTCCTGTCTGTCCACCACCGTTAGTGCCACTCTCCCCTACAGATACTTTGTTGGCCTAGAAGAGTCAAGGCAGATATAGAACCCTCCAGGTTCCAGCCCTGCCCCTATAGCCTCATCCCTGGTTTTTCTCTTGAGTGGCTCTCACCCTTTGGGCCCTGTTTGTCATTTACCTTTTCCTCTGACCTATGATAGAAATTTTCTAGAAACTTCACCTTTACTCCTGCCATGCTTGCTAATGCATTGCAGAGATGAGTCGCCCTCATTTCTAACATCTGTCCTTATCTTGTGACTTTGGAAACCATGAACACAATCACCTTCAGCAAAGGCACATATATACAATGCTGTGAGTTAAGGATCCAAACAGTGAAATAATGCAGTGGTGGCATCAGTGATTGAGCAGACACCAGTACATGCTGCTGCAGTTAGTTCAGAACCCCTGGCCAGGGTTGGGGGTGGTTAGGGGTGTCTCTGTGTGCAAAGTGATTCTTTCTGGAGGAGCCCCACTAACACAAGTTGACTTGGGGCCTACCAGGTGAGCACGATTCCATTTGTCCTTCTGGTAGGGAGGGATGCTAAGCTAAATGAAAGGCTCGTAGAACCCCTGCTCCATACTTGGCGCTTTTGACTCGGTTCATTGTTTCCTTTTCACACCCACCTTGAGAAGTGTGTGTTAAGATCCCATTTCAGTAGGAATGCTTTGGCCCTGACCCCACATGCATGTAAAACCTTCAGCTTTTTCTTTTCTTCTCTCTTCCTTCCTCTCCCTTCTTTTTTAAAGACAGGGTCTCACTGTGTACCCCAGCTGGCCTTAACTCAGGATCCTCCCAACTCAGCTCCCCAAGTACTAGGATTACAGGCTTATGCCACCACACCCATCTACATTTTCACTTTAGCAAAGAAATTTCAGACCGGTTGGTGAGATTGCTCAGTGGATGGAGCACTCCCATGCAAGCCTGACAACTTGAGTGTGATCCCAGAACCCATGGAAAAGGTGGAAGAAGAGAAATAGCTCCCAAAATTTATCCTGTGACCTCCACGCATCTGCCATGGCACCCACACACACATTGCACACATACACAGTAAGAATAAAGAAATTTTGCGGATCATTTACTGCGGCTTTTACAAAGAAAGGGTTCTAACAGCGTGCTGCACCAGCCTGCAGGCAAGTGTAAGACCTTCACTCTTGTTTCCCTGTTTGGACAGAGGAACCTGGTGGTTCTTGAATGCCCCTCCATCTCAGTGGAGTTACAGGCTAGTCTCTGACACTTGACCTGTTACTCCATGGGAGAACAGTTGAATACAGGTCACTGAGCCAGTGTTGTGAGTGCTACGGGCATGTGGGGGGGAAAGCCGGAGTGCCTATCCTTAGCATCTATTCATGAAGAGCTGTATCAGAAACAGCATGGAATGTATGCTTCAGTTCACGAGATGTATTGGCGTATCTTAAGGGTGGATGAGCAAAGCTTACTGATGTTAGTCTAGGAAATAGGAAACTTAGATGCCCCCTACCTTTGTCCATGGTTTCCTGTTTCCTATATGGCTGTTTGCCACCATTCTTCCTAATGCCGTTAAGTTTCAAGGCTAACCCTGCCCTCTACTGCCTACAGTCTCATTGTCTTCCACTCGAGAAGTAAAAATAAGCTGCATCCTCCTTCTGCAGAGTTGCAGAGCTGGAGGCTTTTGATTCCATAAGTAAATAAATGCGGTAGCACAACCAGCTTATACAATGAAATTACCAACTTAAACTCAGATAGAAACCACATCCTCTTCTCCGAACCCAGTCAGCTTCAGGCCTCAGAAGGGGTAAAGTGCTGACAACCTTGGCGGGATTAAGACATTAGCCATTAGAGCCTTTAAGAGGGTAGGCAAACACGCCGTTTTTCTCATTTACTCTTAAAACCCAGTAAATGAGTAAGGACGAGTCAACATTGACAAATTCAACAGTTACGCAAGCTGCCCCAGAGTCCTCCAGGTATGGGGTGTGCCTTGGATCCTTTGTGCATTATGTCCCTTACTTTTCAGATGGTCACCCTTCCTCTGCACCCTCCTGGTTCTTGGCAGACACAGTCCATGCTCTATTTATATATCCTTCTGTGAGCCTGGCTGTCCTCTAGCTCCTGAAGTGACATAAAGGGTGCCAAAGATTCTTGTCCCTTGGTCAGTGGGTTAGTCTTTTTATAGTCACTGGTCAGCAGGTCTCCTCTGAGGACTTTGAGTCCCAAGCTCAGCATTCTCCCTAAGCCACCTTCTTTCCTGTGGAGTCCTTGGTGTTTTATCTCAGCTCTTCCACTTGTGTCAGGTTTTTGGAACCTGAAACAGCTCTTACCTGTCAGATAAGGACCTTAAGGGTAAGGGAGAGGCTAACTGGCCACCACCGTTTGTATACACTAGTGGAGATGGACCTGGAACCTGGCTTATGCATCCTCATTCTTGGAACAATTGGGATGGGGGGGAGTGTCAGTTTTCTCCTTCTACCTTTGGGTCCTGGGGATTGAACTCAGGTCAACAGCAAGTGCCTCTACCTGCTGAACCATCTCACCACCAGCAGCCTAACTTCCTTCTCTCAGGCTTTACCTCCTAAATGTTTCATTACATCATATTGTGCCACATGCTTGTGACCAAGCCTTCAACTCAAGCGCCCTTAGGGAGCAGCAAGACCCCTACTGCAGCAGCTCCCTGTTCCCACTCTGCCCTTCCCAGCACAGCTTCTGAGTGTGGGACGCTGCCCAGCTCCTGTCAGTATGCTTCATTTTCATCTGCTGTGGGCTTATTTCTTGTAATGCTAATGAACCAAACACAGGGTGCTACACACACTGAGCAAGCATTCTGCTTCTGAGCTGTGTCCTCAACCCTGGATCTGGTTTGTAATCACATTTGTTTCTTCCAGATCAAAGGCTTCCGATCTGGAAATTAAAATTTGGGTAACTACCGCATTCAGTGTCCCGTGCTCTGTGGGGACACTGAGGAGTGGGCTTCAGAAGCAGAGGTCCAGAAAGATCAGCTATGTGTCTCGAGTTTCTCTCCCTCCCCCAAGGGAGCAGTGAAGCTGGAGTCAGCTGAGTCTCCCCACCCCGACCTGTGTGGCCACTATGCCGCCTCCACCTGACGGAGGAGCGAGCACCAAGCTGGGTACCTGGTTTGCCAAATGACGGCCTCTTCTGCCCTGGTGGCATTTTCAGGCCTGTGGGTGTCACTCAAGAAGCCTGACAGGAAAGCACATAAGGAAAGCAGAGCCCGCAGGACCTTCGAAAGGCTGAGTGGGCACTCGGATTTGGAGAAACCTCATTCTCAAGTCTAAAAAATTCCAAAGAGGACAGGCAGAAAAACACACACATGGGGGACATCTGGAAGAGGGAGGACTATGTTAGCTTTGCCCTCTGCCCTTGATTGATAATGGCCCTTAAGATCGCTGAACAAGGTCCAGTGAGATGGCTCAGCAGGTACAACCCTGACGGCCTCAGTTTGAACCCTGGAAACCACAATGGAAGGAGAGAGACTCCTGAAAGCCGTCCTCTTACTACCACACATGTGCCAGTGCGTGTGCTGCATGCACAACTAATAGTTTTTAAATGTTTTAAATCTGAGCAAGGGCTGCCCTATAGCACTACATATATATAACACACGTACCAATACATATAATGCACACATTTAAAAAAGAGGAATGGAGGGAGGCTAGTGCAGTCTTTATAGGATAGTAACTATAGGTTAGGAAATGACCTAGGCAAGAGATAATGGACCTTGGCTGAAAGTAGACAGTCTGGGGCTGAAGTGTTGGCCATTGAACGAACAGATTCTTTAGACTTCTAACTGCTGTGGGACCAAGAAAAAATGAATCAAGCATGACTCTGAGACTCTGCCCTGAGTACAGGGCAGGGAATGTCCTAAAAAAAACCCATATTTCTGTGGGGCTTGGTGTTGTCAGGCTGGCCCAGCCTCTCTAACACCAGTGCCAGTTGTTGAGCATTGGCGGGTGAGCACATGCGGTCCTCTTCTCATTGGCTTTTCCAAGGGGCTGCATGGGAGTCGGCATCTCAGGGAGGCACTCTGGGCCTGCTCACCCTGTTATGCTCTGCTTCCTAGAGTCTGTCATAGGGAACTGCATGGAGAGAAGTTCTGCAGGACAAGCAATGGAGCTGCTGGATCACAACGGGCTTGGGTATCCAACACGGCCCTCAGTCAGTGAGCACCTCAGGTCCCGGACCCTCCAGAGACACCATACGATCCAGAACAGTGACGATGCTTACGTATGTTGGCCGCTCCTGCTGCTTAGAGGTGGGATGGTGCCAATCTCAACTTGAAAGCAGAACATCCCCTTCTGCCCTCTTCTCAGAGCCCAGCCCTCTGCAAGCTGTGGGGACATTTCTTTGTTTCTCCTTAATAGACCAGCCTTAACTCTGGTGGCATCCCAGAAAAATCTTTCATCTAATTGTTAGACTTATTTATCAAATGAGCTGACATCTGGGGTCTTAACCTCTCCCGGAAATCTAAACCTGAGCCCCAACATGTGAACCCTCAACTCTCGGTTCATTTCTGGCAGGTGTTTCACTGTCTCTTGCTTTCTTGAGAATCTATTTGTCACAGCAAAGCCTCATCAGCTGGGACGCACCCAGGCCGTGGGGTGTGTCCTGTGTGCCATCAGCCAGCCATTTGTGGCTGTTCAAATGTGAACGTGTGTTAAAGTCACACAAAATTACAAATTAGTCTCCACTGTAACAGATATGCTTCACATGTGCAGCAGCCACCACGCTACACAGGGCGCTCGAGAATGGGGCCATCGCCTCAGATGCAGGCAGACAGCACTGTCTGCAGACAGGCTGGGCTGGGGCGGGCAGAGGATGGGAGTCTTGGAGTGATGACCCAGGACACCCTTTGCCTGAGCTGTTGTGTGGGGAACACGGGTCCCCTGAGAGTGGCACGTTGCCTGGCATCCTCGTTCTTTCTGTCTTCTGCAGGTGCAGCTGGATACCTTGCCAGGAATGAGCCTGGTGGCAGGAAAGGCACTGAGCTCCGCTCGGATGTCAGATGCAGTTCTCAGTCAGTCTTCACTGATGGGCAGCCAGCAGTTTCAGGATGGGGAAGATGAAGGTAAGGCCTTGCCCGTGGGCATGCCTGGGCAGTTTAGAGAGACTGCTCCAGTCTTCTGTGGAAACAATTAACTGTGTGAGGTACTACACATGGTGTCGCTCCCCACGCATCTCCCTGAGTGTGTGTATGTGTGTCTGTGTGTCTGTGGCTTCTGTCAGCACATGGCCATCACAGTCAAAGTTCAGTGTTACAATAGGATGCCCCTTGGGTTACAGCTCTCTTTCTGCTTCTCCTTAGAGGTCCTTGTACCCTAGAACATTTCTGTATCTCTGTAGAGCGAGGGCAAAAGGAGATCATAAATAGAGGCCTGGTAGTAGAGGTCCGCCCTTAGCTCTGCAGGCAAAGCCCTTAACTTTCCTGAGCCAAAGTCCTCATCTTGAAGACGTCATGAGAGTAGCGCCATGCCCTAGCTGGTGTCTGGACACTGGACTCCTGTGGGTGGGGTGTTTATCAGTGTGATGCCTAGGAAGAAGAGTGCCTTGGCCTAGCTCCTTGTGGGTACTATAGTTATCCTTCCCCAACCCTAAGAAAAGGCTCCTGAGGGGTTTCTCATCTTCTCCCTGGTATGTCAGATGCTCATGAGGGTGTGAAGGGGAGAGGAAAGTGGTCAGGAAGGGTCCCTTGAGTCTGAAGGGCCTGCTATACGAGTCTGAGCTGGGGTCGGACTGTGTTGCTAGACAAGTCCTCCTCAGCCTCCTCTCCTGTCCCACTTACTCCCCTCCCCACACCTATCTCACGTGTTCTTTTTGGTCTTGCAGAATGTGGGGTGAGTCTGGGAGGTCACGAGCACCCAGGCCTGAGTGATGGCAGCCAGCATTTAAACTCCTCTCGCTATCCATCTACGTGTGTTACAGACATCCTGCTCAGCCACAAGCACCCCGAGGTCTCCTTCAGCATGGAGCAGGCCGGCGTGTAGCAAGATATAGAGAGTGAGTGCTACCCTGGTCAGGGCCCAGGCAGCCTTGTGGCCCAGGGCCAGCCCTAATCCCACAGCATGTGCAGCCATGTGTGGCACCTGGTGAACTTAAGTGTCACTGTTTCAGTGTAACTTCCCTGTCTGCCTATTTGTTTACCACGTACTATGTTAGTTTTGAGTTGGGCTGAGGTTTTAGTATAGAGAAAAGGTACATGGCCCACCTTGTATTGTATGTAGGTGCTGCGGCCCTTATGAGATCCAGAGAGCTACAGCTTTGAAGGACAGTGGCCAGTGACCTTTGGCTAGCACACTAAGAAAAGGAGCTAATCTCTATACTCCTTTTGTAGGGTGGAACACAACCAGAAAACAGACCCAGCCATGCTCCTATATTGGTTGTTTTTATTTGCCTTGGCCTTTGGTACTGGGCATAGAACCCGTCGATAGGCAAGAGCTCTACCACAGAGCTACAGCCCCAACAGGACTCTGTAAGGAGTAAGCAAAGGATAGATACGTAGTCTGAGGCCCATGCTGCTTGGCTTAGCAAACGGTGCATGGTAGGTACTAGTGGCTCTGTCTCTACAGAGATAAAGACTTGAGGAAAGTGAAGCCACACAGGCAAAGGCATGGCAGCACCCCAGTGTGGCAAGGCTCATACAGTGACACCTAAAAGAGAGTTTGCTGAGGGCCTGCGGCGTGGGTCACCGATAGTGCACATGCATGGCACTTACAGAATTGTGTTCCAGCCCCAGTACCGTTAGAAAGAGGTGGGGAGTGCAATTAAATAGTCGGGTCCCTCTGCTTCAAAGTAGCCCCGTGTCTGCTTCACAGGTCCCTGTATAGCTCGAAGAGGAGGAGACTGACTTTAAACCAACAGTGTCTAGCAGCGTCGCACCCCTCTGCCGTCTGTGTCTCCACCAGAACAGCGCAGCTCCTTTCCCCACACTGGGCCACCAGTAGACCGTCATTTAGGCTGTGAGGGGTTTTTGCCATGTTTGCTTGTATGACCAAGGCACCAAGGAAATAAACAAGAAATCCATGTTCTCCATCTTTTGTGAACCGGCATCTGATGTGCTTGGGTTGAGTTTCTGGTGTTTGGAGGTTTGCTTGTGTTTCATCTTGGAGATGATTTTCTTTTTTCCTCCCCCTTTCTTGAGTTAGCTGCCCCCCCCCCCCCCCCCCCCCCCCGTCTCTCTCAGTTTTGTTTTCTTCTTTCCATTTCTGAGGCAGAGGAGCCCGTGGTTAGTATTCAGGGGCTGAGCCTTGGGACCCTCCCTTCCAAAGCCTTCACCCCAAATGGGGCTCTCTCCCTCCACTCTGGTCTGCCAGGAACAAATGCTAGACCGGAGCTCAGTGGCTAAGAAAGGGAGAGTTGGGGGCAGTGGCCCCTGCCCTCTGAGAGTAAAAGAGAAAAAGAAACTGAACCTGGGATCTGGACTCCTGCTGGGCTCTACTAGAACCATATCTGGTCCAGCAGAATTACTTCAGACCCCCCACCCCCACCCCCGGCATGGGCTGAGTGGCCTGGTGCTGACAGGTTGCCAACCAGGACGGCTCAGTGTGGGCCCCTCTGGTGTGTGGGTCAGTTCCCCTCTGTCACCATCCCACTGGGTCTCCCTCATGAGTGACACCCAGCAGTGGTGCACTCCGCTCCTTGTGTGGCCTCCATTCTCATTCTCTACTGCACTGTAAAAAGGACTGCTGGTCCCTTGGTGTGTGCATATATATGAGTGTGTATATATGCCCTTCCCATTTAGCCTTTCTGTCACAGACAAGAATAGGAGGTTGTATAGGGTCCCTTAACCTCCTCCTCTCCCCAGCATCCTCGGCCCTTACATTTTAACTCTTGATCATGTAGGAATTGTTTTTGATAAATGTTGATATTATTGTTATTATTGTTATTATTAATAAAAACAAAAGGAATCTTTTGTTTAAAAGAGAAATGTTTAAGCAGAATCTGTGCTATTGAACCGTGGCTTGCACCTTCTGTTTGAAGTGTTTTCCTTGGCATTGGCAGTGTGAGCCACTCTCCTTTGTGCCAGCGACGGACACAGTGGCCTCCCTCTCCCAACTGAAGCAGTGCATAAGCAATAGCTAGTGTTTATGTCCTTACCTTTCTTTCTCTCTGCTGTTAGAAACCAAAGTCTTCTCTTCAACTTGGGGGCTGAGCGAGGTATGGGTTCTCTCCTGGTCTTCAAAACCAGAGAGGGATGGTCTCTGTTCTGACTCTCAGCCCACGTTTCTGAGAGTCAGAGGTCTTCAGCCTCTGCGTTTGCACAGAAGAAAGCAGTTGCCTAGCCTGGCATCCAGACATTGTCAGCAGGGTTCCAACTTATTCCTCTCCACTGACACCGGCAGCTTGCTCCTGAGCCCACTGTCCCTTGAATGGATTTGTTTTCAATGCAAGAGCTTTGCTGGGGACCTATTCCATGATCCCATAGCTTCCAATCTCCCCTCCACTTCATGGGGTCACCAATTACTTACCAGAAGTCTGACTTCCCAAGAAAGCTTGAAGAGCCATTGTTGGTTTCTAAGCTCAGTCCAACCCAGACACCCCAGATCTGCCCTGCTTCACCCCATGCTCCGCCTGACCTGTTTACATGGTACTGGATTGATGGAAGAGCAGACGCCACCCTCCAGAGCCACCCACATGAAAGCCAGTGAGCCTATTAACCGTGCCATCTTGCGAACTATTTTCAAGAACACCATTGCTTTATATTGTAGTAACCAATATGCGCAGTATATGTTGAATGTATATGAATATACTTTGCTATTTCTGTTCTTTGAAAATGTAAGAAATATTTTTTTCTTTCCCATTTCTGTTGAACTAAAAAAAAAAAAAAAAAAGAAGAAGAATTAAAAAAAAAAAATCTCCAGATTCAAGTTGCTAAGACCTTTTGTCCTTGTTTGTGTGGGACATTTACAACTTAGTAACTTGGTTGGACAGTAGGAGGTTATGGAAATAAAAACCTGATTATGTTCTAATGCCGATATGTTGTTTGCCTTATGGTTCAGAGTCTAGTTGGGAGAAGCACATGGGGTGAGGGTGGAGGGACACAGGTGTCTGGAGAAGTCCCTAGGCTGAGGGTGGGGCTTTGAGCAGCACACTCTCTCACCTTGCCTTCGGAGCCTGGCAAGTCAGTCTCACACTGTGTCCCTGGCACCAGGTAGACTATGTAGACTCTAACCCCTCAGAAGGGACAACATTTGTGTTTGCAGAGTTGGGTAGAAAATGGATTCCTTGGGGTCCTCAGGAAGGAGAGCCTTGAGCTGACCCTGGCTGGGACCTTTATGGGGTGATCTCAGTCAATTGGAGGGTGTGATACTCAAGTATAGAAAAGAAAAGGACCTTTCCTGTTGTTTTCCTGTCTACTCCAGGGTTCCAATACAGGGCAGAATTTCCCGCAGTGTCCCAGGCACGGCTGAGCGAGCCGAAGTCTTGTGAGAAGAAAGCACAACGGCTGGGAATACTGAGCTTGTAGAGTGACGGGCACTAGAAGTGGTTATGAGCACCAGCCTCCCTTGACTCACACCCCTAGAACTCCAGCTCCAAGGGTTCTGACAGCGACCACAGACCCCTGTATACAGTGGCATACATGTATACGGAAGTCTTTAAGGAGGGAAACATAGGAAAATAGGAAAGCCTCCAAGCTCCAAATCGTAATTGGACAGCTCAGAGCAGAAGGTACCTTCTTGAGCCTCTGGAAGCACTGAGGTTGTGCACACTCCTGTTAGAGGTGCTGGGTTTGGAACCAGTAATGGGTCCTAAGGACTCCCAGGAAGTCATTACACCTTTTGCCACAGGTGCTGCTCCTGCAAAGTCATCAGGTACCTTTGGCTAGGAAGGATGGGTATCCAGAGGCAGCATGATTCACTCTACTGGATCTAAACCTGGACTCTAGGCTATGGGAAGGAGACTCTGACTGACTCTCTGCTGGTTCCAGGCTCCACCCACTCAATTACAAAAGCCTTAGTCTCTTGAACTAGAAGCAGGAGCATCTGGTGGAGTTGGTGACCTCCCTGCAACAGAGCTGCCAAACATCAGGAATGCGGTCTACTCAGGGAGACCCTCCCTAGCCCTAGCTCCTGCTTCCTACTAGCGCCATTCCTTATCAGGTACATATTCCCAGAAGGGGCTAGCACTATGCCTTCCTGTAAACCTTTGCCAGTCTGGGACGCCTTTGGTGTGCCAGTGCCATCCATCCAGCACATGTTTGGCAAGTCTTTGGTGCCAGACCCAGCAAAGGACAGAGTCCTTGTGCTACCCACTATATTGAGACAGAGGTTGTGAAATGGGCTATGATTCACTGCTACTGAAGCTGCCAGCACCCCACAGTCAGGGAAGCCCAGCATTTGCTGGCCCAATTCAGAACAAGTCACTTTGAAGGCTCCCAAAATGAGGGAGCCAGGGTGATATGGGGGAACCACAATGATAGGCACTGTCTCCACTCCCTAGGCTAACCCTAGGCACCCAACACCTCTAACAGTGACCAACTCCAGTCTCAATCTATAATGAGCCTATTTTATTGTTGATCTGTCCAGAATAGTGAGGATCTGTTTAGCCTAGTTTAAGCCAAATGTCTCATGACAAAGTGACAGACACTAGCAAGTATGAGGGGATGGGGAAAGAAAGTGAGTGTGGTGCTCTACACCTGTAACCCCAGCATAGAAAGCCACGGCAGGAGGATCTCCCCAAGTTTGAGATCAGCCTGGGCTATATACCAAGACAGGAGCATATTTACTGCTCAATAGCTGGTTGTCCCAGAGTCCCCTACCCTGACGTCTTTGATTCCAGTCCCTGAGCCAGGCATGTCCCTGAAGAGACCATTGAAGGCTTTGGAAGTGAAGGAGGCACCACTGGAAACTAGAAACCAGACCTGATTCCCAGCCCTGCCAGCACTGTCAAGGCTAAGGTTCAAGAATGTTCTTCCCAGCTCCCAGCTGCAGTTTTCTGACAGGCGAAACAAGGGAGAAAACCTGGCCTCTAACCTTTCAGGGATGTCACAAGTTAATTGAAAGCGAGTTGAGGACTGCAGAACTGAGAAAATGTTAGCTTCAATTAGAGCTAGCCACCATGATTTCAGTAATGAGCCAAAGAAGAAGGTAAGACTGTGGGAAGCAGCCTGGAGGCCACCAGGTAAGCTGCTCACATCCCCCTCCCATCCCACCAAGAGCTAGAGAGCTACTCCTGTAGGGCAGCTTCCATCCCTCTGGAAGCAGGCCACCTCCATCTGCATGCCCCAGCAGACATCAGAAATGTTTCTTCCCAGAAACAATGTCCTGTATCACAGTGTCTGCAGCCCAGGCACCTGCATTGCCCATGTCTGCTGCCAGCTGCTGGGGTCACAGGCCTGGTGGTACAAATGTGTTTATGGCAGTGAAATTGGGATTCTGGGACACAGAACACTTGCTACTTACTGTTGGTTACCTTTCAACAGTTTTGCATACCTGTTCAAACCTCATGGCTAATACAACACAGATATATTTTCTTATAGCTCTGGAGTTCAAAAGTTAAAAGCATGGCTAAAAGCATGACATCAGCGGAGTGGCGTTCCATCCGAAAACTGTTTTTACTCAGAAAAACGTGTACCTTCGCTAGCATCCATGGATGGATGGCCAATGCCCCTTTGTTCATCCCTGCTGCCAGCACTCAGATCGCTCTGCCCCTTGTTCCTCTTCTCAAGTTTCTCCTGGGCTTTGGCCCTCCTGCCTCCTCTTGTATATTGAAGGATCCTTGTGATTACTGTGCCCTCTGGATATCCCAGGCTACCCTTCAGCTCAAGTCTCCTAATCACATTTGTCATGTTAGGCAACAGGTGCAGGTAGGTTCCTGGCATGAGGAAGTGCACACACATCTTTTCCATCCTGTCATTCTGCTTCCCACACAGAGACCAGGATCATAGCGAAGGCATGGCATGCTCAGTTAGTATCTTCACTTAGCAGATAAGAAACCCAAGGTACGGAGGTTACGTAACTTGTCCGGGTCATCTGAAACTGTAGCAGAGCCCAGGTTTAAACCAAGGTTCTCTCTGGTTCCAAAGCTGCCTCGGATGGGACAGCCCAGCCACTCCCAGAGCTGGCAGACAGAGACTCCAGGCTGACTATTCTAGAGAGTTAGGGAGTTTCCTAGGGAGATAGGCAAAGCACATTCCTGACCTGGGTCCCAAGTCCAGAGACCTGAGCTCAAGGTCCATTCCTGCCTCGAAAGCTGAGAGATGAGGAACACAGCAAATTTCTTCTTCTCTCATCAGTTCCTCATCTGGAAGAATATTCATAGGAGAGGCCTGGCCTCAAATGCTCCTCTTAGCTTGGAAATTCATAGGTTCCATGATGAGGTTTTATGGATGATCTGGGTTTTTTCAGATAGTCTCATGTAGCCCAGGCTGACCTCAAACTTGCTATACAGCCAAGGCTGGTTTTGAGCCCTTGATTCCTCCAGCCTCCCAAGTACAAGGACTGAAGACATGGCCTACCATACTCAGCCTACTACACCCAGCTACCCAGCTCTCCCATACTGAGGATTGAGCCTAGCCTCTCACCACTTTGGAAAAACATATCACCACTGAACTACACCAGCCCCTTTGGTTGTCATGGTATACCGTGAGGTTATCTTTGGAGGGGAGGCTGGATGCAACAACATCTATACATAACAAAAACACTGACAACTCTAAGGTCTGGGATAAAACTCAATAGTAGACCGACTCCTTGACTAGCATGTACAAGGCCTTGGTTTTCATCCTCAGCAAACACTTGCACGCACACAACACACACACACGTGTTTTAAAGCTAGGCTTGTTGGCATCTAGTGCTTGAAAGGATGAGGCAGGATTCTCTTGAGTTGGAGGTAGGCTTGAGCTACACAGTAAGACCTTGTCTCCAAAGGGGAGGGAGGGAGGAGACAGAGAAGGAGCTGACAACCCCATGTTGGCCTCTGTCATGTCTTCTGGAGTGTCAGAGGGGTCATCACCCTCAATTTGGGGTCCTGAGGTCCTCTGCATTTCACTCAGGCAATTTCCTGGCACCTCAGCTGCTCTTGGATTTTGGGTTGGGAGGCCTATAAGGCATGTCATGTCTGAAGAGGGGCATACCCTACCTGGGGGCCAGGGAGGAAGGATCAGCTCCATGGTATGCAAGAAAACTTGGGGTGAGATATGCGTGCAGGAGCCCTAAGTTCCCTATCACCATCCTGCTCCAGGCTCAGAGGACAATAGGACCACAGGAAGAGGTTGGTGCCACTGCTTTAACCCTGGGGACCCCCTCCCCAGTCTGCAGCCACTCCCTTATTGCCCCCACCTGAACCCTTGATCCCTGCTCTGCAGCCCCCGCAGCTTCCTGTTTGCCCACTCTGTTTGCGCAGCCTCAGGAACACAGCTGATCCTTGAACTCTTAAGTTCCACATCGTCAGGACGAGTAAGCAGTGACAGGGCCCAGGGCTGGGCTTATCAGCCTCCCAGCCTGGCCCCTGCCTGCAGTCATAAATAGGCCAGGGAAGAAGAGCTAGACACTGGGAGACTGTTGAAGAGCTCCAGGGAGGTAAGTGCAGCTACCTGCCCTAGGCTACTCTGGCTCCCTCGTGCTTCCCAGTTGATGCCCCACCCTGTCCAAACCAGTACTGTGGGTATCTGGGACCTTTTCCCACTCTGAATCCTTCTTCTTCCGCTGGCTTGAAGGTGGGGTGCAAGTGTGGGGCTTCTACATGACAGAGCCCCTCTTCAACCCAGCCATTCTTTTCCTTCAGGTCGCCCACACCCTTCAGGATGAAAGCTGTGGTGTTGGCCGTAGCTGTGCTCTTCCTGGCGGGTAGGTGCCTCCAACCTAGGGAGCCAACAACTCGGGGGAGGGAGCTTCTCCTTAGGCCCCCATGGCTTACCTTCCTGGGCACAGAGAACAGAATTCTCACTGGTCTCCTCCCTAACTGCAAGTCTGACATTTCTGCTCAGATCCCAGCCCAGAGCTGGCCTAACATGAGTCTCCCCTCCATCCTCAGGGAGCCAGGCTCGGCACTTCTGGCAGCAAGATGAGCCTCAGTCCCCATGGGACAGAGTGAAGGATTTAGCCACTGTGTATGTGGATGCGATCAAAGACAGCGGCAGAGACTATGTGTCCCAGTTTGAAACCTCCGCTTTGGGAAAACAAATGAAGTAAGGAAGCACCCAGCCTATGTTCTGGAGCAGGACAAGGGGTGCCCATCCAGGGTCGGCAAAGGCCTGTGAGGCAACGCTGTAACTGGGCTGGCCAAATCTTCACCTGCTATCTTACCAGCTGGGCAGCATGGCAGGTTCCAATGGAAGAACAGGGATGAGATTCACAGGCATAGCCTCCAGCAAGAAGATTCTGGCTGATGGTTAGCCACAGCCCCTCATTCTGTTCATGAGTGCAAAATCCCCTTCCTCTGGGTAACCCCCAGTACCGGCCAGCCAGTACAGAAAAGGGACGGCCTCATAACAGGTACCAACCCCATCAGTGTCCTTGGCGCCTTGGGTCCTGTGTACAGAGGGATGTGGAGAGAAGGTAGAGAGTTAGAGGAGCGTATGTTCAGGGAAACTGGAACCATAGTAATCTCACATTCAGGGACAGGTGACACCCAGGACTGACCCCAGGTTGCAGACCTGAGGCCATCTCTCAGCCGCTCTTTTCCCCCTCCAGCCTGAATCTTCTGGAGAACTGGGACACCCTGGGCTCAACCTTTGGTAGCCTGAAGGAACAACTGGTCCCGGTGACTCAGGAGTTCTGGGAAAACCTGGAAAAGGAGACAGTTTCGCTGAGGCAGGAGTTGAACAAGGACCTGGAGGATGCCAAAGAGCTGGTACAGCCCTACCTGGACCAATTCCAGAAAAAGTGGCAGGAAGAGGTGGCGCTCTACCGCCAGAAGGTGGAGCCCCTGGGCATCGACCTGCGCGACAGCGCGCAGCAGAAGTTCCTGGAGCTGCAGGAGAAGCTGGGCCCTCTGGGCGAGGAGCTTCGTGACCGCGCGCGGATGCACGCCGACACGCTCCGCACACAGCTGGCGCCCTACAGCGACCAGATGCGCCAGCGCCTGGCCGAGCGCCTGGAAGCGCTCAAGGGCAACCCCACCCTGGCTGAGTATCAGAGCAAGGCCAGCCAGCACCTGAAGACATTCAGCGAGAAGGCCAAACCCGTGCTAATGGACATAGGCCAAGGGCTGATGCCCATGCTGGAGAGCTTCAAGAGCAAACTCATGAGTTTAGTCGACGAGGCCTCCAAGAAGCTGAACGCCCAGTGAGGTTCCCGCTGTAGCTCCCAACCCTGTATTGGCTTTCTTACAATAAACCTTCAAAACTGAGATGGCTTCTTTCTTTGGGGGACCTAGGGAGGGCGCAAAGGGGACATCCAGAGACGCGGGGTCGTAGTGCTGCGATAGGGGCTCCTACATACAGGAGCTCACTCAACCTAGGTGCCTGGCTGATTAAGAATGTGAGAATCCTGGTCCTAAGAAGGTTCAGAGGGAAATAGATGGCCAGGCAAAGCCACAGGGAACCTCTTGCAAAGTGCCTCACAGAAGCTCAAACCACAAGTTCTGTAGCTCAGATGGGGAGTGGCTGGGAATGGGGTTGGCTTTGAGAGCACTAACGGTTTCCTGTCCCAGGAACGTTCCAGGTGGGGTCTGCCTGGGCAGAGGATGGCAACCTCTTCCACTCCCTAGAGCCAGGATTCCCCATGGGCCATAGAGTCTTGAATTATTAGGCAGGTGCAAATAAAATGCCTGGAAGTTCGCTCTCCCTCTTTCACTAACTCCAGACCTCTCAGCAAACACTTCTCTTTTCTTTTTCCCTAGGGCAACACCCCCTCCCAGTAGTCTCCCTACACAGAAACTGGCCCGCCATGAAGGGCAGCTGTCACCCCCATATGGTGCTGTGGCTGCTGCCACTCCACCCACCAGCTGGGTAAAAATCACTTGGTGACACTGATCCTCGCCTTTATTAGAGAGGCCTCATACCCATCCCCAGACCCTGAACCGTGGCCTTTAAGTCCGCGTCAGTGGGGGAAGCTGAAGCTGGGAGCTCCAAAGTTAGTCAGCTGCAGGAAAGGTGGGACAGGATGTGTGCTTTTGTTTGTTTTTAGCTTTTATCACATTGAGCTGGTAAGACGGATCCTGAGGTAGAGGCACTTTCCACCAAGCCTAAGGACTTGAGTGTAGTACTCAGGAGCCACCCTCCCTGCCACGAATATAAGTATAATTCAAAATATTTAAATTTTTATTACGTTGAGTGTGTGTGCGCGCATGTGTGTGTGTGTGTATGCCACAGAACACGTGTGGAGATCAGAAGACAACCCGTGGGAGTCAGTTCTCTTTTTGCACCTTGTGGGTCCCGAGATCAAACTCAGGCCACCAGGATTAGTGGAGCAAGTGGCTCTACTAGCTGAGTCTTCCCAGTCCTTGATTGTCTATTTGTTTATTTATTTATTTACTTACTTACTTATTCATTTTATTTTGAGACAATGTCTCCAATAACCCAGGCTGGGTCAAACTCATTATGCAGCCAAGGACGATCTTTAACTTCTGATCTTCCTCTATCTCCGAAGTAACGAGGTTACAAGGATGCACTGCCTCACCAAGTTTATTCAGTGCTGGGGCTCAAAACCAGAGCTTGTTGCATGCTAGGCAAGCACCCTCCAAACTGAGCCACATACCAAGCCAGGGCTGTTCATTATTTAAACCAGCCTGCCCTGGGCACCCACAATCACTGAGAGTATAACCAAGCACTCATGTTCATGTGGGTGAGGATGCATGCACAAACATTCTCACATCAACAACCTTTCAGCTAGACCTTCTTCATTCTCATATTGGGATACTGGTGGTCTTCACACATCTAGAGAGTCCTTCACCCTTCATCCAGGGCTCCCTCTCCACCCTCAGTGTATCTTCGTGTGCCCCTGGATGCATGGGCTGGGTTTTTTAATCCCTGACCACGCAAAGCTGTAGCAGGTATCAAGCCGGGTTTGTGTGGGAAGGTTTCTAGGTGTGGACACCGAGACTGCTGGCTCCGGGTGGACCGTAAGAGAAGCCCCTGATGGGTTTCCAGAGAGAACAGTCCAGGTGGCTGGTTGTGCCAATGCTGTCTGGAAAGGAGCCTCCAACACCTGGTAGAGGCTTTTCCATGCCAACCAAGTGGAAAATGGACAGCTGGCCCTGGTGTATGCTTGCTCTTGACCCAGGGAAAGCACTGTATACCCTCCAAATATTGGTCTTCTATAGTGTAGGAGACCTATTTTGTGACCCTGGGTCTCTCTGGAGTATTTTTGGGTGGCGGGAATATAATAAGCAACCCTGTTGGGATTCTGAGGACACTGGGTCTCCAGTCCAGCCTAAGGGGTCAGCTGACTTAGTTATCACAATGAGGACTGTCCACCGGGCACCTGGGGTGTGCGGATGTTGTGCCTGTGAGCTTTTAGACACTACTGTTTCATTTTCACAAAGAACCTGCAGTGGAGGACAGATTGTACCCACTTTATGCGAGACAAATGGAGGCAGCTGGGATGCGATGGGGTCAGGACTTATCCATCCTGCCTCCCTCCTTCCTTTCCGTGTGTATAAAGGGACCGGGCAGCCTGGGCCATGCTAACCAGCTGCACAGGTTTGGCGATCACATCTGACCTCTGCCTTGAAGAGGACATAAAAGTGCTAACTGGCCAGAATCCACACTTGAGTCTTGTCTCTTCCACATTCTCCCACACCTGGCAGTTTATCACAGACTGTGATTGCAAATGGTCTGTTACCTGATTTGATCTTTCACATAAACCCATCAAGTCAAGCGAGTGAGCAGAGGTAGTCCTATGTACAAAGGGAGAAATGCCTCAGAACCCACTAAAAAAGGTAGATGAGGTACAGCCCCAGGTCTACCCGTTCAACAGGCCTAGCTCATTCCTATGCCCAGACATCACAGCACCTGGGCACTCATGGCAGCTTCTTATCCAGCTTTATTGGGGCAGCGTGTCTGGGGAAGGGTGAAGCTATGAGCGTATTTTCCCTTTCAAGCAATCTTCAGGGGCCACCTTTCCAGCACATTGGAGGGCCAGCAGGATGGATACACAGGCATATTTGGAGCACAAAGGTCTCAAGGCTCAGTATCTGGAGTTGGTTGGTCCTCAGTGGCAGATTCCCAGAGACTAGAGAACTTGTCAGTAAACGTACTCCAGTAGCCTTTCAGAGAGCTGAGGCTGTCGTCCATCCAGCCCCTGGGGGTTAAAGCAGGAGGAGACATCCACAGAGGGATCTGTGAAGAGTTCCCGTGCGGGCAGCCAGACCCACAATTCCACCCAGGGCCCCACTGACTCTCCAAGCCACTAGTACCACTTCGCCCAGCGCCACCCAGAATCACCTGCAGCTACTTCCCAGGGCAGAGGAGATGGTAAATGTGGTAAAGGGGCAGTCAAAGAAATCACCCTCATCCAGGTTGGGTCAGACCTTCATGGTTGCCCCCCAACCCACCCCTCTTTTGGGTCTGAGGCACCAAGCACTGAGTGATTGATGCTTAAGATCAGCCTGCCTTTGTAGTCCATGCAAATGATGTCCTGGAGGTGTCCCATTTGGTGGCTCTGAGTGGGTGGGGCAGAAGGCCTCTCATTTGGAAAATTACTGGAGGACTCATGAGGTGTGACCTAGGCCAGGTCACCTAACTTCTCTGAGCCACACTTTTCTCATCTGTAAAGCAGGGGAAACAATACCCTCTCCACAGCCTATTCAGGGGACAGAGAAGGTTTGTCAACATCTTTTGCTACACAGGTAAATATCAAATGTCTGCCAAAGTCATTGCCCAGGGCACAGGGGTGAGGGTTCAAGAGAAGACAGGTGCCTAACTCAGATTGGGCCTAGGGCTCTGCCCTCTGCAACACAGGCTGAAACTAGAGCAGGTAAACCTCCCAAAGAAAGCCTCTAGTTCAGTGGTTCTCAACCTGTGGGTCTCTACCCCTTTGGGGGTCCAATGACCCTTTCACAGGGGTCTTCTAAGACCATCTGCAAATCAGATATTGATATTACAATTCATAACAGTAGCAAAATCATAGTTACAAAGTAGCAGCAAAAATAATTGTATAGCTGGGCATCACCATATTTAAGGGTTGCAGCATTAGGAAGGTTGAGTACCACTGCTCTAGCCCCATGCTCAGAGAAGAAAACCTGCAGCAAGGGCTAAATGTGCCTCAGGCTCCAGAAGAGACACAGAGGAGACAGAGGAAGGCTGATTGTTCTGTTTGTCACCTCAGTCATTGCACCTAGCAAAGGCCCCATGAGGGACCGGAGGCTCAGACAGACCTAGACTCTAGGTAAACTGGAGAAACCACAGTCTCTGTGCCAGAATCACAGCACCAGGGCAGGGGTGCGGGGAGAGGGAACAGAACAGGAGAGCCAGCGGGCATACCTGGCCTGCGTGGCCACCTCAGACGTCTGCACTCTGGTTAATGCATTCTGGACCGTCTTGGCTGCATGTTCCATGTAGCTATGCACAGAGCCCAGCAGCAAGGAACCATCAGCCTCCTTAGCTCCTGTGAGAGAGCAGAGGTGAGTCGTGCCAACCCTCAGCTCCTACCCAGTCACCACTCATCAGGACGGAGTCCCCAGACCACCTCCCACAGAAACACCACCCCGACTCCCACAGAGTGCTTACGGGCAGAGGCCAGGAGGGCCAAGAGGGCCATGACGAGGAGCGTCCGGGGCTGCATGGCACCTGTGCACCTGCAGGAAAGTGCCCTGTGAGGGGGAGACTATGGGAGGGAGGATCTGCCACATCTAGGCCCTTCTCAGGAGAATGTCATGGCCTCTGGGGTGAATCCCAAGCCTCTCTCCTGCTATCAGCTCTCAGATAGGGAACTATAGGAGACCCAGGCCCAGGGTAGAGCAGAAGGTGGGATGTAGAAACCTCCACAGAATGGGACATCTACCCATTCTCTGTCCTGATGTGTTGGGTTACATCAGGTTTCTGTGCCTCTCTAGGCCTCAGTGTTCCTGTCTGGGACAGGCATGGATACCAATAGCTCTGAGCATTCGGACAGTGTGACCCAGTTCCAGTCAGCTCTGCTACTACCCAATGCAAGGCTTTTGGCCTCCCCTTCCTCAACTTCTAGCCCTTCTCGCCCACTAGAAACAGAAGGGTGGGGGCCATTCATGGATCCCAAGCCTTCTGGAGGCTAGCTGGCTGGGTGGCAGGAGCTTCCTCCAGCTCTCTGTCCCCTCCCTCCCTTCCTCTCCTCCCCAGGGGCATTACCTGGAGTAGCTGCTTCTAGGAATAGACCGAGCAGGCGAGCGGGAGGGCTCTGACCTGTTTTATATTGGCCCCAGGATGGGACAGCGAGCACAGAAGGCCCAATGGGCTGGGCAAAGGTCACCTGCTGAGCAGTTCAGACCAGAGCCTGAGGCGAGGGAGGCCTCGCTGCCAGAGGAGTTGAGAAATCCCTCCTGAGATTGCTATTCACCAGCTACCTCTGCAGCCAAGGTCCTGGCTACTGGTTCTCCTAGACAAGGCTCAGAGGACAAGCCTCAGGCCCATGTTAGCCCTTCACACTTGACTTTCCAGACCCACGTCTCCCTATAAGCCAGGCAACAGCCTGGAGCCAGTGACAGGCTTCTTCACAGAAGCCCCTCAAGATCCTCACAGTGGACTGGACTGAGGAATGTGAGGTGCAGCCATAGACAAGCAATGGCAGAATTGGGGTGGGAGGTGGCAGAGCAAAGGTCACATGACACCCCCCTCCCAGACCTTCACTTCAGGTCTCCACCCTCGGCTATGTTCCCAACAGTCTCCTTTGCTGTACAAGAGCAGAGGTTGGTGAGAGAAGCACAAAGATCATGCTAAGCCCAAGGCCTTTGCCCCTCCCTCCTCTGTGAGCTTCTTCTGCCCTCTGGACCCATTGATAGTTCCCTGAGATAGGAGCAGGGCTCATGGCTGGGTGATATCTGACCCTTACACAACCTCTGGCCGTGAGTACCTGGAAGCAGCAAGGTATGGGGAGGCCATTCACAAAGAGGTGAGAGGGAAGGGAGGGCCCTAGGCTTCTTGAAACTAAGATGTCCCCTGAGCTAGCACTGAGAGCCACAGCCCAGACGAGCAGCATTGGAGGACATTGTTTTTTTGGATATGAAGACTTTGGAGCCAAGAAACCCTAGGTTTAAATGATACCTTTGGAACCAGGGAAATAGGCCAGTTGGGCAAAATGCTTGTGTTGCAAGCTGAAGACCTTAGTTTGATCCCCATTATCCACGTAAAACATAGGAGTGGTAGTGTCCACCTGTAATCCCAGCACTGGGGGCAGGGAGATGGGTGGCAGACAGGTAGCTATCTACCTGTAGTTGGTAGCCAACCAGCCTATCCTATTCAGTGAGCCCCAGATACCTCTGAGAGACCCTGTCTCATAAAGCAAGGTGAACAGCTCTTGAAGAATGATGCCTGAAACTGACCTCTGGCCTCCACAGGGATGCATATGCACCCGTACACACACAAATAAGTCACTGATGCCTTTGACACTGACTCATGAGGTCTGTCCTCAGATATGAAACACCTCAGAGCCTCTGTTTACCCTCCGTCGGAATGGGGACAGGAAACTGATTTCCCAGAGTATGGAGAAACATATAGCAGCTGGCCCTGGGAAGGACTCCCACTCTCCCTACCTCCTAAACACTGACTGCCCAGCTAGAGACAGGAGGAGGTACCCGTGCAGTACATAAGCCTTTTAGCAGACAGTACCCTCTCTGTATGAAATCACCCTGAGAAAGGAACCTGGCTTCGCCCTCTGAATTCTTAATCTTCATCTTTGGCTAAGACTTGATATTCATCTATCAGAGATTCACTCTTTTGACATAAGATTGTTTTCTGGGGTGGCTGTGGTAGTGTTTGCTTACAGCTTCAGCACTCAGGAAACAGGCAGGAAGATCAGGTGTTGGAGGTCAGCCTGGACTACAGCATGTGATCCTGTCTCAAAATAAAATGAAACAAAAAAAGTTTGTTTTCTGTTAAAATGTAAGTTGTCCAAATCCTGTGACTTAAACATTGCTAACTCCATTTTATGGCTAAAAACCAAAGGCCCTGTGGGTTGGAGGCCTACTCAATATTTACCACCCAGCAGTGGAAAAGCTGGATCCCGGTGCCTGCGCTGGTCCTTGGCAGCCATTTATACATAAGCTTCCTCTAAGAAAAGCCCTTGGTGACAGCTGGGAGGGAAGGAAGGTGATTAGGAGGTACGGGATAGGGTACTATGTGAGGTGGAGGGAGCTGCTGTGACTGTTCCTCTTCTTGGCCTGTTTCTTGCCCAGAGGCAAAGGGCACAATAAAGATCAGATCCCAACCTGGGGTGTGGTGCTAGATCCTTGGCCCTGAGAATGCTGCTACAGGCTGCTTGGGTCCTTTTCCACTGGTAGGGAGGGTCTGGAAGGCCTGTCATTTCCCTGGTATAGAACATGGCCAGCGAATCAAGAAAAGTCAGAAGGCACTGGCAGAGAGGGCCAGCCATGTGATACCAAGTCGCACAGAGAGCTCAGGTGTGTGAGCCCCACGTAACTGGCATGCAGAATGCTTTGGGGCCTGGGGCCTGGGACTTAGCCCCTTCCAAAGTACCTATGCCATCTCAGCCATGCAGTCTGGGCCTTGGGGGGGCTTTTTGGTGGCTTTCTGGCCTAGAGTCTCCTGGGGAGAGGACACTGTTCTTGTCTTACAGACCCAGGCCCAGGAAGGACCAGAAGTGGGTGGGTATCTTAGTTTGTTTTCTCGTTGTTATGATACAACATCCTGACAGAAGCAAATTGAGGGCTAATCCTCACTCACAAGTGGGAAAGTTATGGCGGCAGGAGCTGGAATCAGCTAATCACATCACATTTACAATTAAAAGCAAAGAGCCATGAGACACTAGGGCTTCAGCTCAGTTCACTGTCTCCATCTAATATAGTCTAGGATCCTTCACCCAAAGACTGCCCCCCTCCCAGGTGATTCAAGATTCTGCCAAATTGACAGTTAAAATTACCTATCCCATGGTTAGGGAGAAGTCTGGAATGCTTGGGCTGAAAAGGGCCCTCAGGAATGGACTGCCAGTCTGCTTCTGTTTGGCTAAGAGCAGGTCGGGTACGTGGGAGTCACAGGGCTCTCCTCTGATCCTGTGGGGACAGATAGTTGTATGGCTGTATGTGTGATCTATCAGTCTCACTGGCCACACGCTCTACATGAGCACAGGTGAGGAGACTGTGGGTCAGATGTGAGTGTCAAGACCACACGATCCTCTGTGCCCTGTGTCCCCTGACTGTCGAGGCTGGTTATAAGGCCCGTTCTTTTCACCAGCAGCTGAGATGTGGGGTTCTCACTATGCTCAGCTCCCTGTGCAAATTACATACAGATACATATAAAGCATAATCCAGTGTTGGAAAAGTCAATATGCTCGTATCTTCCTGCAGGGGTCAATGCATACAGGAGTGCTGGGCACATGTGTATGCATGATATCCCAGTCTCTTAGCTTAGAGCCAAGTTCTGTGCCCATAGACAACTCAGATAGCTACGCGTATCTGTCAATCTATCATTGGCAGTCATTCTTGAACAGTTTAGGTAACACAGGCCTTCTCAGAGAAGGTACAAATGGGCAAATACCTCTGGACCTGTCCCATGCTGGTGGCACCTGGTACTCAGACTGCAGTTCCAGGAGGTGGAGCTGTAGCTGATGTGTCCCACGTGACTCATCCCCCAACAGTTTTGACCTTTGGGCCCAGCACAGGCTGGACCAGACCTGATTTGGTAAAGCAGGATAGGGACCAATGAGTCAATGGTACAGAGAGATTAACCTTTTAGAGGCAAAACATGGCTAATATTTAATGAGCACCTACTGTGTGCCAGATTATCTCCCAGGATCCTTACAACTGAGAGAATGGACTCCCTTGAGCTGTCCTCTGACCCCTACATGTGTGTTCCGATGCATGCATATCCACCCCCACCAAATTTTAGGAAGTAAATAAGCTAATTTAAAAAAAACTCACTAAGCATGGCTGCTCTAGGAAGGAGTGAGCTCCTGCGTGCTGGAGAAAGCCTTTGTGGAGAGCCCTGTAGTGTAGTGGGGACCCAGCACCTTTTAGCTGCCTTCAGTCCCAGGAGACAAGCCAATCTAGACACATTAAAAAAAAGAAAAAAAAGAAGAAAGACTGCAGCCAGGTGTGGTGGCACACACCTTTAATTCCAGCACTCAGGAGGCAGAGGCATGCAGCTCTCTGAGTTCAAAGCACAGCCTGGTCTACAAAGTGAGTTCCAGAACTGCCAGGACTATCCAGGGAAGCACGGTATTAAAAAAACAAAGAAAAAAAAGGATGGCAACACAACAGATTAGACGTGGCACCGTTGCGGTCTATTCTGAATGCACTCATTTCACAACTTGTGAACAGCAGCTACTGGGGCGGTGTGATGGGTTTCATCATGTCATCCCTGGTGTGGTCAACAGAGGCCCCACACCAACCACAGCCTGCCACCTTTCCTATGGATGTCTTCTGCAATTGTATGTGTGGACACATCTGGGGTCTCAGTAGAGATCAAAAACCTTGGTTTCACAGCGGTGTCTGTCACCTTCCATCAGAGAGAGGGTGGCCATTCTGCACGGCTCTTAGGTGTGGCTGGGGACAAAGGCATAGCAGTCAGGCCGTAGGACAGCTCCACGCTCTCACTGCTGCTCCTAGCCCACTCTCTGGGAGAGTGCTCTCCCTCTGCCACTCTTAAGAGGGGCAGGTTCTCTCCTACCTTCCTAGCTCTGACCCACACAGGAAATTATTGATATTGCTTTCAGTACTTACCCCTGTGCCCATTTCACAAGCACTCCATCATCTAATGTAACAAAACATACACTGTTCAAAGGAGAAACTGAGACTCGACTCCAGATAACTAGACTGAGGAGACTCAGCTTGACAGTCATACGACATAATAAAGCACACTTATGATTAACCCCTTGAGTCCTGGGTTCTGATCCTCCCAGACCCAAGGCTTGTCACAGACAACTTAACCACAGCTCACTGCCTGCTGTAGCCCTGAACGGGCCGGGTGCTATGTCTGGAGCTGATGCTCTGAGCTGAAGTTTGGGTTGGTGGCAATGTCAGAGTCAAGGCTGTCTCACTGGGGTGGAAAGAAGAGATCTGGACCTTGTTCCCCCTCCAACCTGGCACAGACCTAGGGCTGCCAGCAGGGCCCCTAGGGCCTCAGTTCTACTCAGAGACTCCCCTAGACTCTCAAGCTGGATCCTTCTGAAGCTCCTAGCTACTTCTCCCAGCCTCCTGAATAGGGTGGGGCCAATCCAGCAAGTTCTTCCCCACTGCTGCCTGTGTGCTGTCAGCTTCCACGTTGTCTTAGGGTCACTAAGGTCCAAGAGGCCTCCTGGGAGTGTGTCACCTTCCAACGTGGAGTCACACTGAGGAGGAGGCGGGGAGAGAGGGCTGGAGGGGCTTTAAATGTGGGGCTGGCTTTGCTGGCAGTCAGTTTCTACAGCAACGCAGGCGAACTGTCTCTTCTGTCTCTGGGAAACATTCTGTGCAGCTAAGACTGACTCGGTCCAGTAAGGAGCCCGGGATGTTCCTTAAGGCTGTGGTGCTGGCCCTGGCCCTGGTGGCCATCACTGGTGAGTAGACACGGCTCTCCAGCTGTTTCAGTGAGAGGCAGCATGGAAAGCCAGCTCTGCAACTAGTTAGTGGACCACTCAGGGTGGCCTCGGGTTTGCCCAAGCTCAGAGGAGGCCAGGCCCTTCCTCGCTGGCATCGGTGCTCCCTGGGTTATCTCAGAGACGGGGAAATGTGTTGGGCTACCCCGACCCCATCATCCAGCTCAGAGATAAGACAGAGGGGCCAGGAGAGAGATGTGTCCTCATGACTTGTCGTCCACTCTTTGCCCAGGCACCCAGGCTGAGGTCAATGCGGACCAGGTGGCCACTGTGCTGTGGGACTATTTCACTCAGCTAAGCAACAATGCCAAGGAAACTGTGGAGCAGCTCCATAAGTCAGATGTCACCCAGCAGCTCAGGTAAGCGGGCTCAGTCTGCAAGGCTAGGCTTTCTTGACAGGCAAAGCTGTCTTTAGAGTTGGAACCCCAGCACTTGGGATCTTTCCTTCATCA
Source organism: Cricetomys ansorgei (assembly GCA_026225945.1). Lineage (NCBI taxonomy): Eukaryota > Metazoa > Chordata > Mammalia > Rodentia > Nesomyidae > Cricetomys > Cricetomys ansorgei. The sequence continues at coordinate 496,464 of JAMJFZ010004023.1, forward strand.
CTTGGGGAGTCTTGCCTCTCTGGACCTAGATCCTCACTGTAAACAGGGAAGTTGGACCCAGGGATCCATCCCTATAGTGTCTGCCTAGGCTAGAGTTTGATAAACAGCCAAATCTTATTGCAAGCTCATGGCAGAAACTAAAAGGAGACATGTCCCATGAGGTGGGTTTCCAGAAACACAGGTGCCTGTGCGGTCAGGGGAGGGGAGGTTGGGATCGTTGGGGACCCTCCAAGCACGTTGGAGGACATCAGACCCTGTGCCACTGGAAGACATACAGTTGCACAATGTGACCCTGGGCTGGGAGAAATGTCAAAGTCCAGTCCTATTCTTTATCCACAAGGAAGGGAAAGCAAACTTCTTGAGTCACATGCTGGGTAGATAAGGGTGATGAGGCTCAGCAGAAGCCTTGCAGATAAAAGTACAAAGTAACACTAATCCTAGTAGGTTTCCTGAAAGCATGACCTACCCCAGGGAGGGCCACAGAGACAAGATGGAGATCTCAGTTCCTGTGGACACACTCCTGACCTAGGCAGTTGTATAAAGCTGAGTGTTCTACAAGTGTATCTAATGCCACGTGTAACGGCGCTTCTCTCCATCCTTTCCCTGAAGTACCCTCTTCCAGAACAATCTTGGGGCGGTGAATACATACGCTGGTGACCTTCAGAAGAAACTGGTGCCTTTTGCTGTAGAACTGCAGGAACGCCTGACCAAGGAGGCAGAAATGGTGAAGGAAGAGTTTAAGAAGGAGCTAGAGGATCTACGTGTCAGTATAGTGCCCCATGCCAACAAAGTGAGCCAGACAATCGGGGACAGCATGCAGAAGCTGCATGAGCGCGTGGAGCCCTATGCAAAGGAACTGCAAACTAAGGTCAACACCCAGGCACAGGAGCTGAAGCGCCAGCTGACTCCCTACATGCAGCACATGCAGACCACACTCCAGGAGAATGTAGACAACCTGCAGACCTCAATGATGCCCTTTGCCAACGAGTTAAAGGAAAAGTTTGGCCAGAATCTGGAAGAGCTCAAGGGGCGCCTAACCCCCCGTGCCAGCGAGCTGAAGGCCACAATCGACCAGAATCTGGAGGATCTGCGCAGCAGCCTGTCCCCTCTTGCAGAAGGTGTGCAGGAGAAACTCAACCACCAGCTGGAAGGCCTGGCCTTCCAGATGAAGAAGAACGCAGAGGAGCTCCAGACCAAGTTCTCCACCAACATCGACCAGCTGCAGAAGAAGCTGGCACCACTGGTGGAAGATGTGCACAGCAAGCTGAAGGGCAACACCGAAGGGCTGCAGAAGTCTCTGGAAGACCTGAACAGCCAGCTGGACCAGCAGGTGGAGGAGTTCCGGCTAACCGTGGAGCCACTGGGGGAGATGTTCAACAAGGCTCTGGTGCAGCAGATGGAGCAGTTCAGGCAGCAGCTGGGCTCCAATTCGGGGGACGTGGAAGGTCACTTGAGCTTCCTGGAGAAGGCTCTGAGGGAAAAGGTCAGCTCCTTTATGGGCACCCTGGAGAAGGAGAAACCAAACCAGCCCCTGGCCCTCCCTCTCCTGGAGCAGGTCCCAGAGCAGGTCCCGGAGCAGGTCCCGGAGCAGGTACAGCCCAACCCCCTGGAGAGCTGAGCTGTCCCTGGTGCCCTCTGCCCATCACAGCAGCTGACACCTGCCCTGCACCACCACCTGTCTGCCAATCTGTCCCTCAGCACTTCTTGTACCAGCTTGAGAACACATGTCCTGTGGGAGATGATATCTCATCTCGATACTCAATAAAGCTATTGAGAAATTAGCCACATCAGGTTGCCATGCAATTCTTTGGGGGCCAGTCTGAGGTGGGGAGGAAAGCAATTCTTGGCAAAGCTTATCAGCATGACTGGGGGACATGGTGAGCTTGTGGGAGGGTCAGAGGTTGGTCTTCTAGAGAGGAGAGTGCAGAAAGGATGCCACTCTATCAGAAAACAAAACATGCATCCCACTTACAGTCATTCAGCCAGCAAGCCCTTATCGAATGCCCTCGAGGTTCCAGTCAACATTCTGAGCACCAGACAAGTCAACAGCTGTTGTGACATTGTGTGCCCAGAGACTGGTTTCATGCAGACAGGGGCATGCCCTGGAGGACAGCAAGACACAGTCCCTGACTTTGAAGAGTTCACCACGCAGCAAGCCCCTCCTTGTATGTGCTTGTGTTTTTGAACTTATTTATATAAAAGTCTATCTAAGCCACCCCAGTGTCCCATAGCAAAGTGTTCACGCTTGTCTGGGGAAGTTCTCCACTCGTGGCTAAACCTGTTGATTCCGGTGCTGTGTAACAGATATCACAGGAATGTGAATGAGTCTGAAGAGCAAGGGTGCTGGAGCTTGCAGAGAGCCCTGGATTGTTCTGCCCAAGAGCCTTCTGACGGGTGCCCTGCCTGCTTGTGACAGAGCTTGTGGCTGCTGAGCTAAGAGATGGAGAGCTCAGAGGACACGAGCGTTTTCATGGGCACAGTCATCCATGGCAGCTGTAACCTTTGAGGTGACTTCTCCTCTGCCCTTGGAGACTCACAGCCTTCACAAGGAAGAAGTCTCAGAGTAGAGCTAGTCTAGGACTCTACCCAAAGGATTTCACACACTGGCTATAGCCTCTGACTCAGGTCTTCAAGTCACACTCTTCCTCCTCAGAATGGGGGCAGTCTCCCTGGGATGTTCTGGAATGGACTGGAACATGCTGTGGGTAACCTCAGCTACCCTGACCTCTTCGCTCCCTCCCAAGGCTTCCAGTGTGTCATAAGCCCAGGTCTGGGTTTGAATACTGGCTTTCCAGCTACTGACTCTGTGATTTGGGGGCAGGTAACAAAATCTGTTTTGGGAAGGAAAAATGAGGGGTCTAGGCCAGAGCTGTTCAGAAGATCTGATGATGCGCAGTGCCAGGCGCTTAATACAACCTCGAGTGCAACGTAAAAACTCAACTGGTGGTTCATGCTGCTGCCACAGTGTAGCAGGCACTCAAGAAATGCCCTCTTCTGCTCACATCCCCAGCTTCCAGCTGACCCAGGCCAGCAGACCCAAGCAAGGGCAGACCCTGTGAGTCTCCCCAGCCCTGCTAACCTCAGCGTCTCAGGCCAAAGCGTCACAGCTACTCACTTCTGCCCATGAAGACACTTGAGTGTGAGCACATTTTACCAAGATAACTGACACCAGGAATCTTGCTGGCTGGCTTTAGGAGAGACTTTCCCAGAGTACCAGGGCACTAAAAGGAGCCAAGACAAAGGCTAGGTGTTTATCTGAGTTGATCTGGAAGCTCTGACCTACCCTGAAGGTTATCTAGGTGAGCTCTGCCTCTCAAAGCCCTGAAGTCTCCCAGACCCTTGTTCACAGTACAAATCCTGAGTGAGAGCCCTGAGTTTTTCCTGCTGTCCCTGGGACTGTCCCACACGTCTCCCGGGGTCCTACCATAGTCCTAGTTTTCCTGAATGAGATGCACTTGCTTTCTCCTGAACGAGGATGTCACCCCCAGCTTCAGTCTCTTAGGTCACTGATACGGCATATCCTTCCTGGTCACAGCATTGCTTTGGCTCCTTTAACAGACAGAATGTTCCTGTCCCCTCAAATTCATGTGTTGAAATGAACACAAGTGTGTGTGTGTGTGTGTGTGTGTGTGTGCTCTTGCGCGTGTGTATTTGGGTAGATGGGCACATGTAAAGGTCAGAAGATAACCTTTGGTATCATCCTCAAAAGCACCATTTTCTTCTTTTGAGACAGGATCTCTCATTAGCCCCAGAGCTCACCAATTAGTCTAGACAGGCTGGACAGTGAGCCTCAGTGGCCTGCTTGTCTAGGCCTCCCTGAAGTGAATGTGTTTCACCATCAGTATAATGATGTTAGGCCAGGTAGGGTGGTACGTGCCTTTAATTCTAGCACTCAGAAGACAGAGTTAAGAGGATCTCTGTGAGTTCAAGGCCAGCCTGGTCTATAGACGGAATTCCAGGGCAGCCAGGGTTACATAGTGAGACTGTGTCTCAAACAAAACAAGTAAACAAGAAGACAATGATGCTATTAAGTTGGTTTATTTCACCTCCTATTATTGCAATTTGGGGTTTGGTCTCTTCCAGGATTAAACAATTTTATTTGGAGTCAGTTTTTGAGTTTTCAAGCCATTGCCATGAAGCCATCACAAATGTTTAAATCAACTGTGACCCCTGAGTCTTTTCAAATATCCTATGAAGAAAATTTTCAAAGATTCAGCTGGCTCACAGCCAGAAACGCTAATCAAGGGCCTTCACCACTTGACCCTCAACTTAGTACCAAGTTTCCTTCCCTACTACCCTCCCTGTGGGTGACTACTTGTGGCTTCCTTAGGTGGAAAAGGGCCTGGACATCACTGTTGGTGCAAAGAGACACACGAACCAAATTGGGAAGATATTGTCACCTCGAAAGAGAACCAAGAGGCATTGATTGATCTTAAGGGAGATCAGAAAGGAGCAGGAACATTTGACTGCAACAGATGTGCAGTTGCTATCAGAGATAAGGTCCTTCTGAAAATGCTAGACTAGAAACTGATCATTGCAAAGAATCGATTTATTCTCTTAATTTTTAAGCTACATTTGTTTGTGTGGGGGGGGCAAATGTGACTGCGCATGCACGTATGCTGCGAATCTTCCCTACACTTGTCACTGGGGAATCTATAAGGAATATGTGTGGTTTGAATGTGTATGAATGACTTCTCCTTACCTTTATGCTTTGATTTGACCCAAAGAAGCTCTAATGACTCTCAATTATTCCTGTGTGCTTTAGAAACAGGAAAGAATGTAAATAGCATTTGGGGTAGTTAGATTAGACTAGATTAATAGATTTTTCTGGTTTTTAAAATTTTGCAGCAAAATGCAATCTGTGTTAATTTTTTTTTTTTTTTAAAAGGAGAAGCTGCTATAGGAGGCGAGGTCTTTGGGAGGGGATGAGGTCTCTACCAACAGGTTTGAAATTCTTACCTATGGAAGGGGCCCAGGGAGAGCCCTTCTTGCTTCAAATGTCAGACGTAGCTACACAGCGCCATCTATGAGCCAGGAATTGGCCCTCACCAGATGCCTGATCTCTGAAACCTGTATCTTGGAGTACACATCCTCAGGGACTATGGGAGATAAATATGTGTTGTTGTTGTTTTTAATGAAAACTGGGTTTATTTGCTTATTATTATTGTGAAGTCTGTGTTTTTATGAGCCTTCTTGCCTGTGGTATTTTGTCAGAGCAGTCTGGGTCTCCAACAACAGCTGCCCACCTTCTGAATGTTCCTTTCTTTGGCTGGGGAATTTCCGTTTGAGAAAGTTTTTGTTTCTGGTTTTTTGAAACAGAGCCTCATGTATCCCAGGGTGGTCTCAAATTTGATACGTAGCCAAACAGCACCTCGAACACCTGACCCTCCTGGCTCCGTGTCCCAGTGCTAGAATTGCAGGTACACCACTCCTGGTCCTCTGGTGAGTCTTATTATCTTTTTAAATTTTATTATTTACGCACGTATTTGTTTGTGTATTTATTTATTTATTGTGTGTGTGCATGGACATGCACATTCGAGTGGATGTATATGGGTATGTATGCACGCACTCCTGTCACGATACGTGTGGAAGTCTGAGGACAACTTTCAAGTGTGAGTTCTCTCCTTTTACCATGTGGGACCTGAGGATTGGCGGCAAGTAATGTAACTTAACATCAAGTGCCTTAGCTTGCTCAGCCATCTTATCAGCCCTCTAAGGAGTTTTGAAGAAGGTCACTTGTGACAATTAGTATAGATGCTAAAAACCAGCAGCTTCTTGCAACCCCATGTGGTGGTGCAGACTTGTAACCCTAGCATTAGGAGGCTGAGGCAGGAGGATTATGAGATTAGGGGCATACTGGTCTTCATAGTTAGACTCTTGTAAGAAAGAAAAAGAAAGAAAGAGAGAAAGGAAGGAAGAAAGGAAGGGAAGGAAGGAGGAAGGGAGGAAGGGAAGGAAGGAGGAAGAGAAGGAGGGAGAAAGGGAGGGAGGGAGAGGTGTATAACTCTCTCTACTGGTTGGGTTTATGGTGACAGCAGCTGTATATTTTCCTGTTTTCTCTGTTGTCTTTTTTCCAAGCCATGCACTCCAGCTTTGCAGAAATTAAGCAACAACATAAAGCAAAACAAGACAACAAAACTAGTTCAATTGATTCAGCTTTGGTCCAAACCTTCCAGCACAGGGCTAGTAACTAAGAGCCTTGCTCCACTCGCCTGCACATTGCTTTTTTGGGAGTCTCCTGTGCCCGGCCTTTGGAAGCCACAGCCTCCTCCCTGCCTTCCCCAATCATGCTGGCCTGTCTGCAGGACACTTAGTCCTCAGTAGATTGCTTTGTTCCTCGTGTGGCCTAGGCAGCCCCAGGCCATCTCTAGCTGCTAAGATACTGGACAAACGAAAAGTGACATCTGTCTGGGTTTAGGTGACGGGTCCCATCTTTCCTGTTCAGGCATGCTCTGATATCTGCACTTAAGTTTTCATGAGGTTCTGAGTTCAAGAAAGGAAATCTCAAGCCTGGCAGTGGTGGTGCATGCTTTTCATCCCAGCACTCAGGAGACAAAAGCAGGTGAATCTCTGTGAGTTCAAGGCCAGTCTGGTCTACAGAGTGAGTTCCAGGACAGCCAGAGCTACAACAGGGAAACTCTGTCTTGAAAAAAAAGAAAGAAAGAGAGAGAGAGAGAGAGAGAAGAGAGAGAGAGAGAGAGAGAGAGAGAGAGAGAGAGAGAGAGAGAGAGAAAGAAAGAAAGAAAAAGAAAGAAAGAAAGAAAGAAAGAAAGAAAGAAAGAAAGGAAGGAAGAAAGACACCCTGATATGGATCTATGAACCTTTGTATTTTATTAATTAATTATGTGTGTGTGTATGCTGTAGCCCAGGCTGGCCTTGAACTTGTCATATGTATGCTAGGCTATCACTCTATCAAATGAACCACATTTCCAGCCCAGCTATTACATTTTGAAATAGTGTAATGGTCTGGTTATATTGTCCAGGTTAGCCTTGAATTTCTGCCCCTTTTGTGTCAGCCCTAAGTGCTGGTTTGTCATTGGACCTCAGGAGGAGGGGTTGATGTTTACATTTTCCCCATGGAAGGAACTGTAGCAATATACTCCAAATAGAAAACTCGCTCCCACTAAGTCATTGTGAACACTGTGATGAACTCAGGTGCACACACATCCATTCCAGCTCCTACTTATTGTAGTTTTGGCCGTATGTCCAGGAGGAGAAATGGATGGATCACGTGGTAATTCTACGCTTAACTTTTTAAAAAAAGGTTTACTTGTTTATTTCTCTCTGTGTGTGCATGCGTGTGCACATCGTGCATGTGCACCGAGGCCAGAAGAGGACCTTACTGTCCTTCTTTTTTGCTTGCCACCTCTTCTGTTGAGGGAGGGTCACTCCCTGAATCAGGGGCTCCCCTTTTCTTGGCTACACTGAAACAGCAAGGCCCAGAGATTGTCTTGTATCCGCTCCCAAGTCTAGGTGGGACACCCAGCCTGTTGCTTGGGTGCTGAGATCCAAACTCCAGTCCTCATGATTAAACAGCCAGCACTCTTAAACACTGATCACCTCTCCAGCCTCTCCATGTTTAGTTTTAAACTAATTAATTAATGTTAATTATTTATTTTTAGTGTATACATGTTTGTCTGCATGTATGTTTGTGCATCATGTGCATGACCTGGAATTATAGATGGTTGTGAGCCACCATGTGTGTGCTGGGAATCGAACCTGGGTTCTTTAAAAGAACAGCCAGTGTTCTTATCTGCTGAGCTGTGTCTCCTGCCCTCTACGCTTGGTTAAAATGAAGGAAGGACCATGGGTTTCACAGCAGCCACTCCTTCCTCCCAGCAATGTGCCTGGGTTTTCTAGTTCTTCATATTGTCTCTAACTCATTGTTTTCTGGGTCTTGTTTGTTTGTTTTGGGACAGAGTCTCCCATAATCTAGGATGGTTTCAAACTCACTTTGTAGCTAAAGGTGAACTTGAATCCCTGATCCTTCTTCTCTGCTGGGATCACAGGTTCATGTTTAGTAATAGCTATGCAAAAAGCATGACTTTTAGAATTGGAAAGAAGCAAGATTGCCCAGTGTTCCCCAGTGCTTTCCCACAGTCCTGGCCAAAGGCAGTATGAAGTACTTACATCCTGTCCATCCCCTCTTCAGGACAGTGGGCATTGGGAGTCCTCTGTGTGCTTCACCAGCCTAAGTTGCTGGTCATGTTCCCATACAACCCCCAAGCTCAAAGGTCAGCAGGCCTCTGAGAAGAGCAAAGGGGTCACTGTCCTTGAGGTCTTCAGTGGCCCTAATCAGGGCACAGGGAGGGGGTCTGAGGGCCATTCTCCTGCACCCACACAGCAGCAGAGAGAGAGTCTAAGGACTGCTCTGCTGTACCCACACAGATTTTGCTGCTTCTGAGAGATTGTCCTGGCAGGGTCAAAATCAGCTCCTGTCTGGGATATCCTGTCCTGCTGTTGGTATGGGTGGTTCCCCTCCTACTGACCTGTGTGATCAAGGAGTTCTTGTGGAAGACAGAATGTATGCTCCAAAAATGGAGGTGTAGAGGGCACTGCGGCTCCCTGATATACTCAGGAAAGTAGCCACCATGTTTGAGGATATTCCAGCAGGCATATGGAGAGTTCCCTGTAGGAATGAATGGAAACCCTGTCCCAACAGTTAGCAGTGACTTGCCAGCCATGTGCACGACCTGCCTTGGAAACACGTTCCACACACACTTGCGGCTGATGACTACAGAGTGTTTTGAGAAGGGTGAGGCTGCTTTTAATCCACACGCAGGTGCATCACGATCCAGCTGGGACTCCGGATTGAGAGTGGTTGAGAATACAGCGGGGTGAATCAGCAGTCGCTAGCCTTCCCTCGCCAACAGCTTAGGAGCAGCAATCTCAGGCCTGCTAAATTCCCTGGAACTTTTCATTTGCTTCATAGCTCTCCCCAAAGGTTGTTGTGGTTTTTTTCTTCCCTCTTCCTGTCCTTTTGAATCAAATATTTTCTGTCAAACCCATCTCCTCTGTATTTTTAAGAGAGGTCCAGCCACAAGTGAAAGCAGGCACATGTACTCTGTTGGCCATGTTGGCACAGATGTCTACGGAAGCAGCCTGGACAGATTGCCAAAGGCTTTGCTGTGCATCTCTCCATTAGCATGGGAGCTACTGGTGCCAGGCCCCTGGGAGAGCAACAGTATTGTGGCAAAGGCTCCATGGACAGGAATGAGCTTGCCCAGCACAACGTTCTTCTGTTTACACTTTCAATCTGAGGAAATAATCATGGAGTACATGTATCTCACCATAAGAATGCCATTGTAGTCTTATTTATAATTCTATTTTATTATCTTCAAAGTTTTAATTTATATGTATATATGTGTCTCTCAGTGTACATGTGTGTATATACCACATGAGTGTAGGTACCCAAAAACCCGAAGGGAGTGCTGACTCTCCTGTTACAATTGTTCTCTCTAGCCCTATTTATAATTCTTAGAATTATAAACTTAGAAATAATGCAGTAAGAGGAGACTGCTGGATAAATCACGGTATTCCCATATTCCCATCCATCAAATGGTACAATGTGAACCATCAGGCTGGCTCAGTGGATAAAGTCTCTTGCCGCCAAACCTACTGACCTGAGTGAGTCACTAGGTTTAGGGAATGTTAAATAGTCCAACATTGTGCCAATATTTTGTGAACCAACCCTTGGAAATAATTCGAAAGCAATTTCCCCAATCTATAATCTACCATTATACGGATGGTATTTTGTTAGCTGATTATCATGAAGATGCTTTAGAAAAATTATCTGATGAAACAAAAAGAATCTTACCCTGTTGGGGGTTACAAATAGCTCCTGAAAAAATACCAAGAGGAGATCCTATTAACTATCTAGGTTATAAGATAAGTCAACAAAAGATTCAGCTACAAAAGGTACAGATCAGAAGAGATCAGTTGCAAACTCTTAATGATTTCCAAAAATTGTTGGGAGATATCAATTGGATAAGACCCACGATTAAGTTAAGTTGAGTAATTTATTTCAAACATTACAAAGAGACTCCAACCCAGGTATTCCAAGGCACTTAACCGCTGCAGCAGAGCAAGAGTTAACTCTAGTAGAAGAGAAACTGCAAGATGATATGTGGCTCACATTGATCCACACCTGGATTGTATTTTGGGTATTATTCATTCCAAACACACTCTTACTGGGATTCTTACTCAGAGAGAGGATGGCATCTTAGAATGGATATTTATGCCACATAAAAAGAATAAAAAATTAAAGACACATATAAAGAAAGTTGCTAATTTAATCATAAAAGGAAGGATAAGACTTTGTCAGTTACCAGGCGTAGATCCAGCAGAAATAGTGGTGCCTTATACGAATGCTGAGATTATGTCATTGTGGGCAATCAATGAAGACTGGCAAAGAGCTTGCAGCGACTATTTGGGAGAAATTAATGACAAATATCCTAAAAGCAAATGAATTCAGTTTATCAAAAAAAACGAGTTGGATTCACGTATTGTGAAAGGATCACTTATTTCCAGAGCACCTACATTTTATACCGCACCAATGAATCAGGAATGGCAGGCTACAAGTCAGAAAAAGGAAGCAAAGCAGTGAAAGCCCAAATGATTTAGTTCAGAAACTGGTGTTGTATGCCATTCTTATGGTATGGTTGGACATTCTCAAATCTCTTAATATCATCACTGATTCTCAGCATGCTGGAAGAGTTGTTTTACTATCAAAACTGCAGAATTCATTCCGGATAATTTGGAGTTAACATCTTTATTTATGCAATTATAACAAGTAATCTGAGGCAGAAGTTGTCCGTTATATATTACTCATATCAGATTTCACACTGGGTTGCCAGGCCCGATAGCACAAGGTAATGATGAAACTGATCAGCTACTAATCAGAAATGTGTTAGAAGCTTCAAAATTTCATGAAAAGCACCATGCAAACAGCAAAGGGTTAAAAAAGAACTTCTCCATTACTTGGAGACAAGCTAAGGAAATCATAAAGAACTGCCCCACCTGTTCCTTGTATAACCAAGCCCCATTGCCTGCTGGAAGTAACCCTAAAGGTACGAAAAGAGGGGAAATCTAGCAGATGGATGTATTTCGCAGAATTAGGAAAACTAAAATTTATACACCATACTATTGATACCTACTCAGGATTTTAATGGGCTTCTACCTTGAGTTCTGAAGAGGCTGACTCTGTAATTACACATTTACTGGAAGTAATGGCAATTATGGGAATACCTTTACAAATCAAGACTGCAATGCCCCTGTATAAGTCTCCAGTAAAATGATAAAAAAAAATGCTTATTATGGCATAAAGTATATAACCGCTATACCACACAATCCTACAGGACAAGCAGTTATCGAAAGATCTAATCAGATGTTAAAGGAAATGCTTGAAAGGCAAAAAGGAACAGCAAGGACCCCCTGAGATAGACTGCATGGTGCACTACTAACTTCAAATTTTCTGAATGTTAATGAGACAGGAACAACAGCAGCTGAGAGACATTGGACCATATTTCTGCAGTAAAATCTGCAGAAATAAATCAACCCACATATTATAAAGATGTATTAATATCAGAATGGAAACCAGGACAAGTTTTGTACTGGGGCAGGAGGCATGCCCAAATTTTCAGTGGAAATGAGAAGTTGTGGGTACCATCCAAAATGATAAAGATATGAGCCAGAAAGACCTCTGGAATACCCTGACAGATAAACCAGGAAAGCGTGACTATGAAAACAATGATTAGGTCATTGTATGAGTTGGAGGAGTTTTTCATTTAATAAACCTCCGGAGACCAGAGAAAAATAAGCAATATCTCATAATTTATAACTTAAAAAAGAAGGGGGAAATGTAGAGGAACACTTGGAAAAAATTTTTATTATTTTCGTTTCTTTTAAAACACATAATGGCTTTTGGGTTAGGTTTGTGTTCCCACCCCAGCTGTGGTATAGTTGTTTATGAGTTGGATTTGGAATGCTTGGTGCAGGTGGCTATAATTTGGTTAGTCGTTCTGGCACCGATAGCTTATTTTTGGGATTGTGTGCCGCATGGGTTTATGGGAACTTTTGACTTAGGTTATTAAAAAGTCTGAAGCTCTGCGAGTCGGTGTGGGCGTTGGTTGGTGGTTCATTGGTTATGTTGCTGTCGTTAGAATAATAATTCTTAAAAGAATAAAGGTCAGAGGCATTGAGTTTACAGACCGTGAGCTGAGACTCTAGTCTGACTCACTGTCAGCTAGTCCTCTTCAAGCTTAGGACAGCCTAAAAGGAGGCTGTGAAGATTTCTGCCTTTCTCTCTTTCTATATTAAGGCCGCTTGCAAAATCGGTGGAGATTTCTTTCTTTCCTTTCTCTACCCCTAAATTGAGGGTAAAAAATTGTAGTGTACTGCTACAGGAGTAGCCCCATTTGTATATTGGGGTGCTGTAGGTATTCCCCCGGGCCCAGGGGGGATAGACCTTATACGGGAGGGTTTAGTTGTAACTCTAGATAAACAACAGATTGTGCCTGCCTTAGGAAGGGAGTGGTGTTTTGCTGTGGCTTGTTGTTTGTCAGTAACTGCAGATGGGAGAGGCCAGATTCCTGCCAGCTCTTCAGAATGAGAGCCTGGGATCATAAGTGCCCGGGACCCACTTAGCTGAGTGACAATCCCACAACAAAGTCCTCACACTGGAATGGGGAGATGGCTCAGTAGGCAAACTGCCTGCCTCACATGCACAAGTACCTGAATTTGAATTCCCAGAAGCCATGTGAAAAGCCGGGAGTGGCAGTACACTTCTGTAACCCAGCTCTGGGTTCTGAAGTTCATTGTCAGACAGCCTAGCTGAATCAAACAGGTGAGCTGCAGGTTCAGTGACAGAAATAACTCAAAAAAAAAAAAAAGCTGGAGAGTAGTTAAGGCACCTGATGTTGCTGGGTGATGGTGGAAAAAGAGGCAGGCAGATCTCTGTGAGTTCGAGGTCAGCTTGGTCTACAGAGTGAGTTCCATGACAGCCATAGTTACATAGTTCACATTTTCTGTATTGTATTCTTTTCTAAGATGAACTTGGGAAATGGCAGAGGCAGAGGCAGAGGCAGAGGCAGAGGCAGAGGCAGAGGCAGAGGCAGAGGCAGAGGCAGAGGCAGAGGCAGAAGAATCACTACAAGTTCGAGTACAACCTGGTCTTATATAGATAATTAGGTGTACAGGAACATTTAGTCTTTTAATATGGCAGCATGGCTGCTCTAGGATAGAAAGAGTGATAGTACACACCTTTAATCCCAATGTAGCACACACCTTTAATCCCCAGTTCAGAAGGCAGTGGTGGCACATGCCTTTAATCCCAGGATTTGAAAGGCAGAGGTGTAGCTCAGAGGGAGAAGCCGAGAGTAGAGGCAGAGTTCAGAGTTCAGAGAGGGAAGCAAGGTAGAAGTAGAGTGTGGAAGCAGAGCTCAGACAGAAGCAAGGTGGAAGCAGACAAGAGGCAGGCAAGAGAGAATCAGAAAGTTAGTTCAGTCAGGCAGTTTCAATGCAGACAGCTCTTAGACAATTCAGTTCAGAAGAAGAAGCTGAGAAGAGCAGAGCCAATACAGAATAAACTAAGAGAGAAATCAGAGAGTCAGAAGTAGACAGTTTACTATTTACAGTTCAGAGTTCAGAAGACAGCTAGTTCAGTCAGCAGTAGGTCTCGGAGTTTGAAACATTCTAGGTTTAGGCTTGAAGATTAGATTGAACAGAGGCTGAAGCCTTCCAGGTGTAGGTCTGGTCTACCACCCTAAGATTAGGTTGTATGGAGGCTGAAACCCTCTAGGACCAGGGATTGAATTAACAAAGAATAAACTTTCCTCTGCCATGAACCCATGAGAATAATTAATAAATCAATGCACACATCTACATCTACAATTAGGGCTATACAGAAACCCTTCCTGAAATGGAGAGAGACAGAGAGAGAGAGAGAGAGAGAGAGAGAGAGAGAGAGAGATGCTAATTTTAGTTAATATTTGTGCATTTTAGTATTTTAATAGGTAAGATCTTATACTCCAAAAGGCCTGTTTATGTCCACCTGTGGATTGTGTCATGCTACCTGGATCTTGTCCACGGGACTGCCTCACTTTGCTCTTATTATTTGTTTGGTTTTGTTGTTTGGTTTTGCTGTGGGGTGTACTGGGGACTGAGCCCAGGCTTGAATGTCCCGAACACAGGCTCTATGCCCCTTGCCAGTGGCCTTTTATGGCAGTACTGGGTATAGAACCCAGGACTTCTTGTCTGATAGGCAAACACTACCAAATGAGCTACCTTTCCAACTCTATGACTCAGAAGACACTTTATACAGAGTCCCATGGAAAGCCAAGGTCAGTGCCTGTAATCCCAGTTCTTCCAGAGGCTAAGGTGGGAGGATCCCTTGAACCCAGGAGTTTGAGGCTAACCTGGGCAACATTGTGAAACTTTGTCTTAAAAATAAATAATAATGAGCCATGCATACTGGTGGCTCATGCCTTTACACCCAGCACAGGCAGAAGGAGGTAGAGTTTGAGGCCAGCCTGGTCTACATGTAGGATTTCTTCATGTCTGCTTCCATCCCAGGGAAGTATCTAGGTCATGACCAGAGGTGCAGCTCTGAGGAGGGAAGCACAGGGCGTGGGTCTATGCGTCCATGCGGGTCCTCCAGCAGAGGCTCTGAGAGCCGATGGGATGTATAGAATTCCCGGGAAAGTACGGCAGAGGATGTCACTTGGTTTATTGAGGGAATGGGTGCCTGGTACCCAGGGACAAAAGGGAAAGCCCATTCGTTAGGGCGGTGAAGGTACAACAGCCCCATTTGCATTTGGGAGGTTTGTAACAGATCCAGGTGTTTTCCCTGGGGACCAGAGGGAGACGCCTTATATGGTCATATAGGGAGAAGTTAGTCCCAGCCTCAGGTAAACATCCACCAGGTCTCATACCTTTGAGGGGGTGGTGCCTTGCTGTGGAAGCAGGCAGCATAGCTTGTGGTTTGTCAGAGTGACTGAGGGGGAGCAGCCAAACACCTTCCACTCTCAGAATGAGAGTTCTGATGTTCAAAGCATGCTTCTACCCCATCTTTAGCTCTAGGACAGCCCCACATACCTAGTGAGCTTCAGGTCACCAGGACTACATGGTGAGATCTTGCCTAAATAAGTTGAAAAAACAAAAACCAAAACAAAACAAAAAACCAAATAAATACCTCTGAGCTATTTCTTCACATTATTTGATGAAGTCCCCTTCTGTGAACCTGGGATGGCTCCTTTCTGATTATGACAATTATGTAACTGACTGAACTGTCCTCTCTCTGGGATTCCAGGAACCCTGGAGCCAGGGTGAAGGTCAGCTCTTGCACCTCTGGCACCTCTTGCTGATTGTGGTTTCTTACCAGCTCAAGATCTTCTGCTGTCTGATCCCCTCGGGCCCTCAGGTCCTCCTCTCTCCTCCTCCTGCCCTGGTCTCCACTGTCATCTCTCTCAGCACTCATCTCCAGTAGCCTCAGGTCTCTGATGATGCAGAGGGGTCTCTCTAAACAAGAGCTGAACAAATAACTAACATTTATCTTGTTTTTCGCATTGGTACAGTGTTTACTCATTGTGCTGGGTACATCTTGTGTCAGACCACGTCACTGGCCCTACCCAGCATTGCGCCATCACAGGTGTCACTGACGTAAACATCAGGTTAAGGGCACTTCACAGACCCTGTGGACCATGGTCTCAGAGGGTAGGCAGGTCATAGAGGCATGCCTGAGGTCTGAGGACTTGGCGTCCTGGTTGTAGCTAGATCTTGTTCTGACTATGAAGGGGTTCGGAGAGGAGGAACACAAAGGTGGGCATAGGACAAGAGGGCAGCCCCACTCTCAGAGGGACTTGGTATCTGCACCTTGAATTGCCTGGCTATGCCCTGGCTAGCCCTGGGCTTCTCTTCCTGTGTTCATTTCAGTTAGCCCACGTCCTCAACAGCCCTCTCCCCTGAATCATAAGCACCACAGGACAAGGGCAAGGGACCTGGCTTCCTCCTCAACTCTGGCTTCTCCCACTGAGAAGTATAGATCTTCAGCTGTAGTTTTGGATAGCAACTGGATCCTTGATTAGCTCCTGAGCACAAGGCAGTGAGGTGAACTGGGCATTAGAGCCCTTAGGCCTGAGATTGGCCATCTTCCCTACTGCTACTTGCCACTCTGGCTGACAGTCTTTTTCCTGGTACACCAACTGGATGCTGCATCTTATTTCTCTCCGAGTGTTCTTCCATTTCCAGCCATGTGGGCTTCTGTGACAATAGTTGTGGTCATAGGCTCTGGGCATGTCTGACCCTTCTCATCCAAACCCACAGTGTATTACGTCATTCCTGGGTTCAAGGGACCTCTCTCATATTCAAACGTCTCCCCTTCATGTTTTTTTGCTGCCTCCCCTACAACAAATGCCTTTGTGCGCTGGGCTTTCATGGGACTCTGCCTGTACTTCCTGGCTCCCCCAAGGCCTCTGATCCCGATGCTCCTGCAATCCCAGGCAGGCAGAGCCTCTGTCCCACCCATGCTGCCTTGGAGTCTGGGTCCCTCTGCCCATGCTGCCCCGCTGCTGACTTTCAGATCTGCTGGGAACTCAGCATCCTGTTCCTCAAAAGGCTCTTCTTCCTGGGGCTTGACATTCCTTCAGCTACTTTTTAGTCCATGGAGAAAACCTACTCAACTATTCTATTCCTTCCCCAACTCTGTCTATCCCCGCTCTCTTCTCTCTAGCCTGCAGTGAGCGAGCCTCTTTTCCCTCCAGGGTTTTTCCTTTTGTGTATTTTTATGTAGCCATGGTGACATGCAGCAGCATTGTTTCACATATTGTAATCAGGCAGCTGACATTCCCTCATCCATATCCTTCAATAGCTTGCTGATGTCTATCTTCCACTGTTTGGGGGGAATGAATCCATATTGACACATTCAAGTTTGTTCATCCTTACTAGCTGTGTACTGATCCATTTAGGAAGGAGTTTATTTATCCATTTGTGGATGAACAACATTTAAGTGTCTTTTTAAAAAAATTCTTTTTTAGATTTTATTTATTTATTTACTTATTTATTTATTTTAATGTGTGTGTGTGTGTGTGTGTGTGTGTGTGTGTGTGTGTACATGCATGTGTCTGTGTGTGGAGCTTGAAGACAGTTTCTAAAAAGCTATAGTAAAGCATTGTTTCCCTGGGCTGGAGAAATGGCTCAGTAGTTAAGAGCACATACTGTGCTTGCAGAGAACCAAGTTTGGGTCTCAGCACCCACATTGGGCAGCTGACAACAGCATGTAACTTCAGCTCCAGGGGATCTGGTCTCTGAGGGCCTCTGCACTCATATACATAAATACGCATATATAGACACAATTTAAAATAATAACATAGCTGTTCAGCAGCTAGAGCACTTGCCATTCTTGCAGAGGACCCAGGTTTAGTTTCCAGCACCCAGAGGGTGGTTTATGATCATCCATAACTCCAGTTCCAGGGGTCCAGTACTCTCTTCTGGCCTCCACAGGTTCCGGGCACATACACAGTACACTTACCTGCCTACAGGCAAAATGCTCATAACATATAAAATAAAAATGAATACATCTTGCCAGCCATGGGGGTGCAGATCTTTAATCCCAGCATTCAGGAGGTAGAGGCAGAGGCAGGTGGATCCCCATGAGTTCAAGGCCAGCCTGGTCTACACAGTGAGTTCCAGATCAGCCAAGGCCACATGAGATCCTGTCTCAAAAAACAAAAATAAATTAGGAATAAATAAATACATAGTTTTAAAAAAATAAATAAAATAAAAAAATTTAAAGCATTATTTTGGGGCTGGAGATGGCCCAATGGTTAAGAGCATTGACTGCTTTTCCAAGAGGTCCTGAGTTCAATTCCCAGCAACCACATGGTGGCTCACAACCATCTATAGTGGGATCTGATGCCCTCTTCTGGCATGAAGGTGTATATGCAGATAGAGCACTCAAAATAAAATATATATATATATATATATATATATATATATATATATATATATATATATATATGTTTTAAAAAGCATTATTTCTCACAGATCATAGAGCTAGGTACTAGTATTACCTTCATTTTACTAACAAGGAAGCTGAGGCGTGGAGAAATTAAATAACTAAAGCCAAAGGCCTGAGGAGCTGCAGCGTTTTAACCTTGAAGTGCATCTCTGTGGCTTCAGCCTATGTAATCTGACCGTGGTTTATGGCTGGTCTTTGCCAAATCACTTTGTATTTTCCGTCAAGCACGGCATTTCTTTGTTTCTTATATTTACCAGCATGCTGTCCTTTCTTAAAAATCGTATTTGTGTTCCTATGTTAGTCAAATTTTTATTAATTTTGAAACAGGGCCATATATCCCAGGTTGGACTTGAACTCACTACGTAGCCGAAGAAGACCTTGAAATCCTGATCCTCCTGCCTCCACTTCCCAAGTCTGAGGACTACAGATGTGCGCCAGCAGGCCCAGTTTAATGCGGTGCTGGAGATCAAACCCAAGGGCTTTCGTACGCTACGCATACAACTCTACAACTGAGTTACGCCCCCAGCCCATTAGTGAGCGTTCCTGTTTATTTGCTTTTGTTTCATCTCTGTGCGTGCGTGAGTGCACATATGTGCATGTTCAAGCATGTGAGTGAGAGTGCACATGTAGGAGTCAGATACGAACCTCAGTTGTCGGTCTGTGCCTTCCATCTTGTTTGAGACAGGTGCTTGCTGCTGGGGGCTCCAGGCTAGTCGGCCTGCAGACTTTCAGGGATCCCCCAGTCTCTGCCTCCTATCTCACGCTAGCAGTGCCAGGCTGTGGTACTGATCCAGGTTTACACGAGTTTTGAGGTCTGAACTCAGGTCTTCATGTTCACCCACCTGAGACATCTCCCCAATCACTTTATCATTGCTCTGACAAAACACCCAAGGAAACAGGCTAGGAGAGGGAGGATTGATTTTGGCTCCTGTTTCCAGCGATTTCAGTGCATGGTCAGCTGGCTCCGTGTCTCCAGAACTGTGATTAAGCAGGACATTATGGAAGAAGGGCATGTGGCCACTCACCCCAGGGCAGCCGAGAAGTAAAAAGACAGAGAGGAATTAGGGACAAGGTGTAACCTTCACAGGCACACCCCAGTGACCCACTTACTCCAACTAGGTCCCCACGTCCCAAAGATTATAATCCACCAAGGATCGAGTCATTGATCAGGTTAGAACCCTCGTGACTCAGTCACCTCCCAGAAACCCCACCTCTGCAACCTCTGCACATTGACTGGAAACAAAGCCTGCAACACCTAAGTTCAGGGAAAGCCTTTCCTGTCCAAGCCGTGGCACCTGCTCTTGATCTCCCAAAGGCCTCCACTCATCTCATAATGCAAAATGTACTTAACACATTTCTTGTGGTCCCCAAATTCTCCCCAGTTCTAGCATTACCCAAGTTCACGTCCAGAGTGTCCCTGTCACTCACAGTAAATACGTAGTGGTGAGCCCCTCTAAGAACAACAACAGCAACAAAGCAAGTTACAGACTTCCATATGATGGTGTGAAGTACTGTTCTAAAGAGGATAATAAAGACATAAAAGGAGGAACTGGGGTCCAAGCAAGACCCCAACCCAGCAGGGGAAACAGTAAATCTTGCCCCTCTGCATCTGCCGCTCAAGGCGTGAGGCCTGGGAAGCCCCACCCCTAGGGCCTGGGGTGTGGCTTTCCACATTGGCAGACATTCCATTCTGCTGGCATCTCTGACTTCCTGGGGTCTCCACGACATCACAGGTTTCACCCATTGCCCTCCCAGGGGCTACAAGATCCAGATCCTGCCATACGCTCCCTCTCCTGGACCCACAGAGCTTGACCCTCCAGACCTTGTGTGGAAACCTTGGTGACCCCTTAACTCTCCCATTCCGTGTGTTGTGAAACTGTTATCACATGGATGACTCCAGAATCTGCCAAAAGCGTTCCCAGTGGGAGCCAGGCCCACTTGGACCATGACTGCAATGGACTCCAGGTGCCTGGATGGCTGACTGTGGAGGAATGATTCCCTTGGCTGCCAACCCAAGGGCTGCCAAGCCCTGTATGAGCAAAGGCCCCTGGGGAATCTCTGCTAAAAAAAAAAAAAAAGTTTTCAACAGAGTTTATGCCTTCATGTGCTTGAGACAGCTGTGGTAGGGTCCAGCCAAATCCAGGGATGTCCTTGTGGCTCTTTTCTTTTTGAGATCGAGACCCACCTACAGACAGGGTCTCACGATGTAGCCTTGGCTGGCCTGGAGCTCACTATGCAGACCACACTGGCCTCAAACTCACAGAGATTTACTTGCCTCTGCCTCCCCAGTGCTGGGATTAAGGGTATTCACCACCACACTTAGCCTTTCTCTTTTCAGATGGCACTAATCTCTCTAGCGCTCAGAACTTCAGTCCCACCTTTAAATAAACACTTTGTCTAGTGGAAATTCAAGTTTTCCGCTCTTTCTGCTTCTGTTCACACTTCAGTATAAATTTGGCTAAAAGCCTGAATACCATACCATCTCAAAACTTTCTGTTTCAGATTAACTGGATCATCGGTCTATAAACTCATCTTCACATTGTGTGGACCAAATGTAGACAAGTTCTGTACCAGGATGTGACACAAATGGCCTCTGGATCAACCCCAATAGCATCCTTGGTCCCACCTGCAAACCCAGGACTCTGTACAGTCTGCATCCCTATCAGCAGTTCCACCGGATCCCCCGATGAGCTCTGCTTATGTCACCCTAACATTTCTCTTATCTGTTTCTCCAAACTGTCCAAAACTCTTCCCATAAGCCAGATGCAAAGGCATCTGGGCCACATGGTCAGGAGTGGTCATGGCAATGACCTTAACTCTGTTCCTCTCCAGGAAAAAATATGCATTCTAAAATTGTGCGGTTTTTTTAATAGAAATGCATACCATTTAAGGAGTCAGATAGTTCTACACCCACATCCATGCACACACCCCACATTTACACAAAGATTCGCGCAGCCTGCAGGCTGATGTCAGGTGTCTCTCACTGGATAGCTCTCTACTTTATTTCTTTGCTGAAGCAAGTCTCTTGCTGAATCTTGCCAGCTCACCAAGTCTAGCTAGTCAGCTTGCCCAGGGACCTCATCTTTTCCTCTCAAGGGCTGGGAGTTCAGGTTGGCTGTACACTAGCCTGACTTTTACATGAGTCCTGGAAATCTGAACTCTAGTCCTCAAGCCCTTTATCTACCAAGCCATCTCCCTAACCCCTGGACTGTGAATTGTTGTTGTTGTTTTGGAGACAGAGTCTCCTATGTAGACCCTGACTGGTCTGGCACTCACTGTGTAGACCTGTTGACCTGGAACTCAGAGATCCGTCTGCCTCTGCTTCCTGAGTCAGGGAATTAAAGGCGTGTGCCACACTCCTGGTCAGAACTTTATTTTTATGCCAATCCCCCCAACCCTGTGTCACTACTGATGGCCTTTTGCTGAGGTTTATTTGGCTTTTCTGTGAGATTTAATTCTTTATTTCTAATTCCCACCAATTGCATGAGTCTGGAGTATAGGGAAGCAAGTGAGGGAGCAGGGTTCAAGTCCAGGATGGAAGATAATCAGCTGTGCCAGGCATTTGACTATCACTTGATGCATTTAAAGAAACCTTCATGGAACCCTTTGCACTGGGAATGGAAGAGGAATGCAATCACATTCCTTTAAACCACAGAGCAGTGAATCTTGTTATAGTTCTGATTCCCAAGGGAAAAATGACAAAAGATAAATTTGACAGCATAAAGATTAAGTAATATTCTGCATAACCAACAAAAAACCATAATAATCAAAGTAAAAGAAAAGCTGGTCAATGAGATGTCTCAGTAGGGGAAGGTGTTTGCTGGCAAGCCTGAGGATCCTCAGGACTCACATGGTGGAAGGAGAGAACTGACTTCACAAAACTGGCTTCTACAGTCCACACCATGGCACGCACACACACACACACACACACACACACAAATAGATAAATGTAGAAAAAAGAGAAAAACCAAAAGAAACAGTTTGCAGTTTATATCACTGTGATGACTATTCTTGGTTGTCAACTTGACTGCATCTGGAATTAGCTAAAATCCAAACAGCTGGGCACATCTGTGAGGAATTTTTCTTAATTAAATAATTTGAAATGGGAAGACCCACCTTTAATCCAGGCCACATCTTCTGGAATATATATATATATATATATATATATATATATATATATATATATATATATATATATATATTCGATCAGCTCTGGTCCTCTAAAGAACCCTAATACAATCACTAATAAGAGACAGATTATTATATAAAAATAAATGTGAATATAAAGGAGAAGATGTTCAGTAGGAAATAAGGGAAAGATATGAGCAAAACAGTCACAGAAAGGTCAAATAACCATTAAAGAGAAGAGCATATGCTAGCTTTACCCATCATGGGAGAAATGACAGCAGTACATGAAGATTGATTTTTCTCACATGTCAGATTGTCAGGCATGCTTGTGTTTTAGTTTTTAATTTTGTTATTACATTCATTGTGTGTATGTGGTGTGGTGTGGTGTGTGTGTGTGTGTGTGTGTGTGTGTGTATGTGGTATGTGTATATGGGGTGTGTGTGTGTGGTGTGATGTGCGAACTTAGGACTCCAGGACTAGAAATGGTGATTTAATTAGACAAAGAATAAATCACCTTTGAACCCAAATCTACAGCTACATCTGCCATGAATCTATCACTATACCCTAGCTATTCTGAAGCTCACTATGTAGACCAGCTGGCCTTGAACTCATAGAGATCCACCTGCCTTTGCCTTCCAAGTGCTGGGATTAAATATGTGCTCGTGCCATGGTGCACATTTGGAGGTTAGGGAACAATTTGTAGGGATTGGTTTTCTTCTTCCACCCTGTGGGTCCTGAGAGTCAAACTCAGGTTGTCAGGCTCAGCAGGAGCATCTTTACCTGTGGAGGCATCTTGCCAGCCCAATTTTTTTTTTTTTTTTTTTGGACAGAGTCTCACACAGCCCAGGCCTCACACTGGTTTTGTAGCTGAGGATCACCTGGATTCCTGACCCTCCTGCCTTCACCTCCTGGTGCTGGGATTACAGGGATTACAGGCATCACTCTAACATTGTTATACCTGTGTTGGTGACACTCTTTTTTGGGGGGGAGGGGCTTGTTTCTGAGACAGGGTTTCCCTGTTGTAACTCTGACTTTCTGGAACTCACTCTGTAGACCAGGCTGGCCCCGAACTCACAGAGATTCACCTGCCTCTGCCTCCCGAGTGCTGGGATTAAAGCTGTGGACCACCACCGCCCAGCACAAAAGACACTCTAATGCAGTGTTAGTAGCTACACAAAACAGAGCAGTTCCTTTAGTGAGAAATATCTAACAATATAACACACTCATGCTTGATCCAACAATCCTACTTCTAGGAATCTATGCAAAACTAACATCTCCAAAAATGAATGAAACAACACACACAGAAAGTCACTCGTGTTATAATGTGGACCTGAACAAAATATGCCTATGTGTGGATGGCTTGGTCCTAGCTCACCCTGTATGTCTCCCACTATGAAAGAGTCAAGATTTTACCACAGGGTAAAGCAATCACTGTTAGTTTTTTTTTTTTTTTTTTTTTTTTTTTTTTTTTTTGGTTTGAAAGTTATTTTCTTTTCTTTCGTTTTTTAATTTTTTAAAAATTTATAAGCAGAGTATGGTAGCACATACATTTAATCCCAGCACTTGGAAGGCAGAGGCAGGTGGATCTCTATGAGTTCAAGGCTAGCCTGGTCTACATAGTGAGCTTCAGAACAGCCAGGGTGTAGTCATAGATTCATGGCAGATGTAGCTGTAGATTTGGATTTGAAGGTGATTTATTCTTTGTCTAATTAAATCACCATTTCTAGTCCTAGAGTCCTAAAGCCCTGGAGTGTTTCAGCCTCCATACAATCTAGTCTTAATCCTAGAAGTGGAAGGCTTCAGCCTTCATACAGTCTAGAACATTTAAACCTCCATACAATAGAATCGACCTTCCAGACTTACTGCTCACTGAGCCACTCTGACTAGCTCCTTCTGAACTCTGACTCTTCTGGTTCAGCTCACTCTCTGCTTTGGCACAAACTCTTCTCCAAGGTAACTGTTTCAAATTGATCTTCTCAGCCGACTTATTGTTTCTGACTGAACTCTTCTGACTCTGGCAGATTCTGGCTGACTCTCTGACGCCTCAGACTGAACTGCTCTGCTCTGCTTCAGATTGACTCTTCCATCTGATACTGACTTCTGCCAAGCTGCCTCTGTGTCTCTGTGAGCACTCACTGCTCCATACTGCCTCAGTCAGCTTCTCTGCTCCTCAGTCAGACTGCTTCATTGTTTCTGTGTCTTGTCCCCCATCTGCCTGCTTCAGACTGCTAGTCTCATACTGCATGTGTAACTGGATGTTGCTCTGAGCTGAGAATCTGCCTTTCTATTGTGAGAGCTGTGTGTGTCCTCACTCTGATTCTCTCTGCTAACTCTTCCTGTGATTTGTTACTTTGCCTGTACTTCACCCCGACTCATAGCGGATGTCACTTCTTGAGTGACACTGAATCCTGAGCTCTGCTTCCTGTGTCTGCTTCCACACTCTGTTTCCGGTCTTAGGGATTAAGGTCACTGACTTATGACTACTGGGATTAAAGGTGTGTACCAATATTCTTAACATTTTTTTCTACATTCACTCTCCCAACTGAGCTACATCCCAGGCATCTAATTTAACACATAAAGTTGTCCATTTGTGTACAAGAACCCTGTTTCCTGTAGTACCTGTCATCCATAGGTGAGACATCCAGAAAACAAGCCTTAGGTTTTCTGTTGCCCTAGTGGAGGGACAGTGACCTTACTAAGTAGAGTCAAAGGAGATGAAGTATGTTTCTCAAACATATTTTGAGCCAGTTGCTGCATTTTCAGTGCCACTGTTACCCAGAAGAAGCATGGATTTCTTTCTGGATTGCTGCTTCAGAATCCATCATCTCATATGTTCCCAGTAACTAATGTTGACCATCGAGAAGCTTTACAGTTTCCGAAATGTTGTTGCTTTTCTCTCCTTTTCTATCCTCCTCATAGACTTATGCATTTTTAAAAAGAGCACTTTAGTGATATCTTATTGGGCCTTCAGGAAACAGCTTGAGGTGAGTGCGATCAATCGTCATCTTTTACTAGAGGTCAACCCAATGCTTTTTAGTCTCTCTTTCCTGTCTACCAGTTGGAACATTTATTCTTTCTTTCTGTTCTTTTAATGGATTCTCTTTAAAACGTTAATAATGTTGCCTGATGTAAGAAAGTGAGAGATGATCAATACTTCTACCTTCTTCCTGGATAATGTAAGATTGGAAAATGCTTTAACTTTGATCTGTCTTTTCCCATTTCCTACCTTAATTTGGTCTAATATTTTAGTTCCCCATTGTTTAAAGTAGTCCCATCATCAATATGTATATTTTTAGCAACTCTGCCTCTGTGATACATGCTGACCTCCACACTAAGAATACTGCAGTGAATTAGATATACTAAATTACATATGAATATATCTTGCTAGATGGAACTACATGAGATTGCCAGTATCTGATCATTTTTAGTTATAAAAACTGATTTCATTTACACACATCACAAAGCAAATACACAATACCTCCAACCACTTTCAACACACCAACACTGAAGCCATGAGGTCAGTGCTGACAAGCAAGAAAGCATGATTATGCCTTGCATTCACCCTTCCTATCCATCTAGGTTCAGCCAGAAGAGAAGAAGCTGCTCCATGTTTTTGAAGCACAAAAATCTTCAATGCAAAGATGAAGCATTATGACACTTGGGGGCTGGAGAGACATCCTATCCCTACAGACTGCTATACACAGATTTTAAACAAATGGAAGGAGGAGGAGGAGGAAGAGGAGGAGGGGGAGGAGGAGGAGGGATTTCAAGACTAGCTGATACAGTAAAGCAGAACTGAACTGAAAGTTTATTAAAAGACATTATAGTAATATGACCTAAGCATGAATATTAGGAGAAAGAGAAGTGTTCAGAGAACAGTAAGACATGTATTTTGATGAGGTTTGGAGTTACTGCCTTATCACTGAGTGGCTCCTGAGGGGTACCTGGTAGTATTGCAATCAATAACTTAAAAAGTCTAGCCGATGGTGGGTACAGGAAGGTAGGACACTTTTATTGTTTAAATATTGTTGTTTGAGATTTTCAGGCAGTGTCTGGGGGAAGCAATGAGACCCTACTCAAGACTCTATACGTTCCTGGCTATTTGAACATTACACATCTATATATAAGAGGAATATTAACTATGTCAGCAGCCTTTATAACAAATGATAATTGTGTTGGTATTCTTGTTTCTCGGCTGAGAGGCTTCACTCAGAGTCTAGAATGAGTTGCTGTCCTTCTCATGTTCCTGCTATTTCCCTGTCTCTGGATTACAGGCATGTGCACCACACTCTTATGAAGTGCTGGAGATCAGTCTCTGGCTTTGTACATGCGAGGTAATACTCTGTCTATCTACTGAGTTTCATCCCTTCTTTAATGACTGAAGTACTGGGCCTGGGTGGTAGTTTCTGCAGCTTCTTTTTCTTTTCTTTTTTAGTTTTGATTTTTGAGATAGGACCTTGCATTGCAGCCGAGGCTGGCCTCAAACTTATAATCTTCCTGTCTAGCCTCCCCAGTGCTGTGATTATAGGTATACATCCCTATGCCTAGTCCAGGGACCAAGGTTTTGTGTGGAGAGAAAGAATATGGGCTGATCTGGGTCACTGTGGAAGACGGATGGAAGGAGTGGAATTGGAACTTCGGGAAGGTCTGAATGCAAACAAGGAGAGAGGCAACCGGGGCTGTGGCCCTGTATGAACGGAGGTATAACAGGGCCCCACACCTTAGTAGGCCCTGGACCTTAGCACAACTGACTCCATGATGGAAGTGCCTTTCAGGCTCTGAGACTCAGCACATAGACAGCACCACCTGCCAAAAACAAAAACAAAGACCTAATCCATGGGAAAGTCTCTAAATGTACTAACCTTGTTTTTTCGGCTTCTGTAGTTACACTTCTGACTAACTGTTCTTGTTAACTGAAGTGCGTCAATACAGAACATGTTTTTGTGCTTAAAAGCTACCCTGAGAAAGGCTTGGGATGACAATGGGATCCTGAATACCCAGTGTGGTCAATGGCTGGTTAATTAAGACTTTCTATTAGCTTAACCCATGTCTAAGCAGTCTTCTCTGGCGAATACCCCACAACAGAGGCAAGGGGACTGATGGAAGGTTTGGAGCATTAAGAGCAAGGGTGAAAAGTTTAGGTAGACACATGTAAGCATATGGAGGAAGGCTGTCATAGGAGAAAGATCTGGGCTTCCAGGCTTCTCCTGAAGCCCAGGGGGTGGAGTCTAGCCTTCCCTGTGAGGGGAGTCCTTCCTCTGTCTAAGGCCTGAGACCCAAAGTCCCTGACCCAGAAGCAGCTTACCCACCCATCTTCAACTGGACCCAGCTTCTCCAGATCAATCCAGGATTATTTCTCAAATGGAGAGACAGGAGGGTCTGTAAGCCTGTAAATGTGGCTCTTCTCAGGCTGTCACAATGGCCATGGTGGAGCAGGTAAGGCCCGCCCAAGCTCTGGCCAGTCCTGGACAGTATTCCTTTGGCTGTCTGGTTGGCTAGGGCAGAATGCTCTGGGAGTTATTGAGTAAGAGCAGAGCCCTCAGTAGACAAACAAGTGGTGCCTATTGGCAGGCCAGTCAGCAAGTAAGTGGGGAGGTTGGTCGGAGATCACAGGATTTGTAGGGTGAGTTCTGCCCACTCTTAGTAAGGGCTCCAGGAAAACACTTTTCAATGGGGCAGCCTCTTAAGGCTGGGGAGCTTATTAACCCTCAGAGTGCCAGAAGGGGTTGGGGGGAAGGTGAGTGCTAGGAGCCAGCTGGGGTCAACCTTCTTTGAACCTCCACGTGGTGTTTACTCAGAGCAATTATTGTCAAGAGTCCCAGGCTCCTGGGGTATAAAGCAGAATGTCTCCTCTCTGTACCCAGAACCGAGCAGGTGAGCCTGCTCAGCAGAGGAATGGGGGTGGGTGGGGTGGGTGGCTGCCATTGTAGGTGAGAGCTGCTGGTATGGGCTAACAGTGTCCCTTCCCCCACGTTAGGTATGCCAGTTTCTTAGCCATAAATGGGGTTGGAGGCAGGAAGACAGACAAACAAGGGAGCTAGATTGCTCAGAGGTAGACGGATAATCTCTGTAGTGCAGCCTGAGTTCCAGGCTTCCTACTTTGTGACTGAGGTAAGGAGAAACTCACTCCTGTTGTCTGAGGAAGACATCTCTTCCCTCCCAGACCTACCCCCGCCCCCCAAATACCTAGTTAAGTTCTCTGGAGTCTTGAACAGCTGTATTACACATCAGGGAAGGGGGTTGTCTGGATTTGGGGCGGGTAGCCCCTAGAGCAGGGTTCCTAGATCCAGTCCCTTCCTTTTTCTCTCCTCCTGATCAAGCCTCCGCCTCCCTTCCTTCTCAGGGTGCGTCGTGGTAAGCATGGCTGCAGTCATCATTTGGGCCCTTGCCCTCCTCTCAGGTGGGTCTTCCATCTGACTTCAGTGTGGGTTGGGATAGAGGTTGGACTGAGAACCTGGCTTTTAACTGTCTCATCCTTCTCCACAGTGTTTGCAACCACTCAGGCACAGAAGGGCTTCTGGGACTACTTCAGGCAGAGCAGCAGGGACAAAGGCATGATGGGCCAGCAGCAGAAGCTGGCACGGGAGTGAGTGGCTTGGGTGAGGGTACGAGACAGCCCTGCTGTGGGATTATTCCTTAGCTCTATGTTTCACATGGAAGCTGGGGGAGCCAGCCATGCTTGCGCTGTCAAATACACCCCAGTCGTCTTGGGAATTCTCTGTTTAAGTCTTTCCTCTTCTGTTGCCCCCTTTTCCCTTGAGGTGTGGCACCTGAGATTAGCAGGCCACAGAACGACAGGATGGTGTGAATCTTGGCGGGTGTGTGATTCCTTCTTCGAGGGTTTCGAGGGTTGAATTGCTTACACAATATCATGTCAGTGCTCTGAATGCGAGGATGTAGTTGACTGGGTTTAGGACTAAAGACCCTGGCTCTGGGGCCACTACTCTTGTCCTAATTTCTGTAGAGCATTGGCGTCCCACAGCTCTAGGGCAAGGGAGATGTTCAGGGTTAGCAGTCTAAAGAGCTGGTTCTCTGTCGTTCTTTGTCAGGAGCCTGAAAGGTAATTTGGAGCAAGACCTCTACAACATGAACAATCTCCTAGAAAAGCTGGGCCCCTTGAGCGGGCCGGAAAAAGAGCTGGCACAGGATTCGGAGGGCTTGCGGAAGCAGCTGCAGCAGGAGCTGGAGGAGCTGAGCTTGCGCCTGGAGCCCTACATGGCTTCGAAGCATGAGCTGGTGGGATGGAACCTGGAGGACTTGAGGCGGCAGCTGAAGCCCTACACGGTAGAGCTGATTGAGCAAGTGGGCCTGCGTGTGCAGGAGCTGCAAGAGCAATTGCGCATGGTGGGAGAAGACACTAAGGCCCAGCTGATGGGGGGTGTGGACGAGGCGCTGAGTCTGCTGCAGGAAATGCAAAGTCGTGTGCTGCACCATACTGACAGGGTCAAAGAGCTCTTCCACCCCTACGCAGAGCGCTTAGTGACAGGCATTGGGCACCACGTACAGGAGCTGCACCGCAGTGTGGCCCCTCACGCGGCTGCCAGTCCTGCGCGACTCAGTCGCTGCGTGCAGACCCTGTCCCACAAACTCACGCTCAAGGCAAAGGACCTGCACACCAGCATCCAGCGCAACCTGGACCAGCTGCGCAAGGAGCTCAGTGCCTTTGTCCGCGCCAGAGCAGATGAGGTAGAGGATGGAGCCTCCCCGGACCCCAAGGCTCTCTCTGAGGAGGTCCGCCATCGACTCCAGGCTTTTCGACATGACACCTTCAAGCAGATCGCTATGTTTACTCACGCCATTGACCAGGAAACAGAGGAAGTTCAGCAGCAGCTAGCACCACCCCCACCTAGCCACAGCGCCTTCGCTCCTGAGTTGGGACATTCAGATAGTAACAAGGCCCTAAGCAGACTGCAGAGTCGGCTGGACGACCTGTGGGAAGACATCAGCTATAGCCTTCACGACCAGGGCCATAGCCATCTGAGAGAGCCCTGAGGGTCTACTCACTCAGGTGCATTCCCCAGCTCATTGTCCTGGGGTTCCCTGGATCCTGAGCCTCTAGTGTGGCCTATTGTGCAGAGGGTGGAGGGTCCTACAATAGTAGGTGAGACCACCAAAGGGGCTGCTGCCCCAATCTATCGGGCCTCCTCAACTCCTGGGCTCAGGTGCATTACACTTAGCAGGTTTTGCAAACCCAGCTTCTGGTGCTCATTTGGGAACCCTCACGAGTTGCAACATTCCGAGTGACAAGAGTGGGGAGATTTTGTGTGTGTGTGTGTGTGTGTGTGTGTGATGTCTGCTAGCCGGTACATGACAGTGCTGGAAGCCTGTGTTACTGCAACCTGGAATTTGGCTCCTGTTCCTTCTGGCTAATGGTCACTGTTATAGCTGGTCCACAGAGAGGAGCTCTTGTCTCCCCAGGGCTGCCATGAGAGCTCTTGTTGGAAGAGAGCAGGAGAAAACGTTGTAGAGTGCACATGATGGTGTGTGTACATCCCTACCTGTGGTGCTACTTGTGGGTCAGTGATGGGATGGGGCAGAGCCTGTTTCCTTAGATAACTCTGCACTCAAATAAGGAACTGAGTCCTCCACACTGTGAAGGCTTCTACGACTGTAAGGAGCATACTGTGTGCTCTCCCCATCTCCAGTCCCCACCTCCTTACTCTCAGGGTGAAATTGACTTTTGGCTGAAATGAAATAGATGCTCATGATGGAAGTTTGTTGGCCTGGTGTGACTCTCATTGGACCATGTCTGAGAGCAAGTGCCTTCCCACTGCCCCCAAACATACCCACTATTCGCTCTTACCCCTTGCTTGTTCTTTCTCATTGTCTCTTTCCATTCCTGGTCTGTCAGAGGGGTCCACTTGGGTGAGTTCTGCCTCAGGACTCCTGGCTAGACACTGGCTGTCACACTGGGGGTGAGATAGACTGATTTACAGACCTTAGCTATGCACTTGTCTTGTTCCACAGTCTGCTCATCATAGGACAGTGTGCATGGAATGCAGCCTGTCACTGCAGAAACATGCTCTGGTCGGTCATCTTGGCAGTCAGGAGCCAAGATGTAAGTGTTACAGTTCTGAGGTGGGGAAGCTGTCTCCAATGGAAGTGTCACAACTCTGAGGGAAGAAACATTCCCAGCTGAAGTGCAACAGATCTGAGAGGAAAGGTATCCTAGCAGCTAGGAGCTAAGGACTACTACATAGTCACACCACACAACAAACCTCTCACACAAGAGATTTATTGGGAAAAAACACAGGAGAGGCAGCAGGGAATTTATATAGGGTTTTTTTGGGGGAGTGGGGAGGCTGGATGGGTGTGGTGGAGTTTTCCAGGGTGGGGATTGGTGGGGTTTCAAGCCCTGAGTTTACAAGCTTAACGACTGGTGGGATTTCGAGCTCAGGGATTGGTGGGCTTCAGGCTCAGTGATTGGTGGGGTCTTGAGTTCAGTTACTGGTTGGTTTTTCAAAACCTGAAAGTGAATTTGAACTTTTCAGTGAGCTTGGACTTTTCACCCTAGACTGTCAGTCACCCTTGTGCCTGACCCTGACCCTCTAAGACAAGGCCTCACGACATAGTTTTTGCTGGATTGGAACTCACTATGTAGATCAGCTTAGCCTCAAATTTGTAGACATCTGCTTGCCTCTGATTCCCAAGTGCTGGGAATGTGCCATCATTCTTGGAGACTTCAAAACTCTTAACTCTCCTCCTTCATACGCACACTCACTTGGATATCAAAGATCACCTGGGACCAATGAAACTGGATGAGAGGAAAGAGGAAAGCATAAAAACTTCTTTCTTTCTAGACTTCTCTGCCCTGCCCAGCATCCTTTCCCCTCAGCTCAGACTGCCTAAGCCTGGCCAGTACAGGAATCTTGACGCCACCTATGACAGACCCTGTATGAATCTGGGCTCCATGTAACCATACACCTGCCATCCTTGACATTGTAGATGTAGCCAATTTCAGCTACGGAAGTGGGTGAGGTCCAAGATGTTGAGAGAAGTGTTGGAAAGAAAACTGGAAAGAAATCAATAAAGCAGGGTGTTTTGTTAGGAAACACGAAGAGCTAAACCAGCGAATACTGGAGATGAGAGGTAGTTAAAAAAATAAATAAGGGCTGTCTATTCAAGGTTAGAATTGGAGGCGGTGTTTTTGAGGACAGAAATAGGGAGCTGGGTGAAGGGAAGTAGGGGAGAAGCTTAGTGACCAGGAGAGGGGACCCAGGCAAGCTCTGGCTCATCATGAAGCAAGCACAGTTTGGAGAACACAGTCCAGAGGATTCTAAGGCAAGCCGGTCCCCTGGTTCTCAAGCATTTTACATAGACCTGTGTGGTGAAGCCACAACCAGGGAGCTGCGGTGCCCCTTGCTGGGTTCGGAAGTGCAGGTCACTTTAAGCCAAGGAACCGGAAGTCTTTGTTAGAGACCCAGGCGCCGACGGGTCTGCGGCCTCTTTAAGAAGGGGTGGGCCCAGCAGCTGGAGGAAGTGATGCCGCGGGAGTCGCGGAAGCCGGAAGCTGCCGCCTGAGCCGCGCGTGGTGCGATGTCTGCTAGCGGGGCTGTGGAGCCCGGGCCCCCTGGGGCTGCAGTTGAGCCCTTGCCGGCTGCGGCTGGGCCGCCAGCCACCGGGCCCTTGTTCCGACCCCTCAGCGCCGAGGATGAGGAGCAGCAGCCCACCGAGATCGAGTCGCTGTGCATGAATTGTTACCGGAATGTGAGTCTGGGGCGCGGGAATCTGGCCCGGGGACCACCCAGCTGGGCACCCAGAGGCAGCCCTGGCATACGAGGGCAAACGAGTTTCAGTCGTTCTCCCCTTCGTTGCTTCTGCTTCCTTAGGGCATGACGCGCCTTCTGCTTACCAAGATCCCCTTCTTTAGAGAGATAATCGTGAGCTCCTTTTCCTGCGAGCACTGTGGCTGGAACAACACGGAGATCCAGTCAGCTGGCAGGATCCAGGACCAGGGCGTGCGCTACACGTTGACCGTTAAGGGCCGAGAGGTGAGTGGAGCCCAGAAAAGGTACCCCACAGTCCCAGAAAGCGTTGGAGGCCAGAGTCACGGCTCTGGTTCAGGCCTTCGGATCTCTGGCTGTAAATCCTTGTGGGCAAGCCGTTAGTGCCCTCATTTAGCACTTGGCTGCCCTCTGCTCAGCTGTTTTGGGTGGTGAAAGTGTTTTGTGAATTTTGTGAGAGGGATAGAATGAGCGAGCAGGACTTTATGGGTAGTGAGTGTTCTCATCTTCTAGACAGTCTGGCTCACACCGTATATACTATTCTGAAGTAATTTGGACTCTTTTAAATGGAAGGCGGGAAGACGAAATAGCTGGGCTGGCATCTGGTCTAGAAGATAGATGGGTCTTGTTATTTCCCAAGGAGAAGCCGTATTGCTGACTTCTTTTGCTAGAACGTTTTCCTCTCTGTCCAGGACTTGAACAGAGAAGTGGTAAAGACAGACTCTGCCACCACAAGGATCCCCGAGCTCGATTTTGAAATTCCAGCTTTCAGCCAGAAGGGAGGTGAGTTTTAAGATCAGGTGTGTGAGCTGTTCACACATTGCTGAAATGTTACATATTTTCTTGCAAAGCCTGGTGCCATGTTGGGCCTACTGCCTTGTGTTTGGCCCTGTAATCATAGTGGACTTTGATGCTTTAACATGAGTAGAAATTTATGGTAAAGTTGATTGGGGGAAGAGTGGCTGAGAGTTCCGGTAAGACAGAGCCTGGTGTATGTGTTTTAGACCTATACGGATGAGGAAAGCAGGGCCTACAGAGTCCAGGTGAAGTGCTGAGGGTCATGCAAACACTTGCTGGCAATCTAGCACTCACTTGTCTTATGTTACATTCACAAGCTCTGACTACTGTTGAAGGATTGATCAACCGCGCAATCTCTGGCCTGGAACAGGACCAGCCCACACGACGGGTGAGCGGGGAATTTTTCTCAAGTTGCAGCAACTCAAGGAATTAGTGTTTGTGTCAAAATGGAGTCCGCTTTCCATGTAGCTGAACTGTGTCTGGCCAAATGTCGGGGAACTTTTTGGCAAAACATGTAAAGGTGCTGTTTCTCCATGTCCTTCCTCCAGTGTATACTCAGGCTTCATGTTAGACAATGTAACATTACCTTGGAAGGCCCCTTGGGTTATCTACAGCTTCCTGGGTATTCTTTTACATCTCTATTTACTATTACAGAAATAATATAACTGCACCCGTGAGGCATAACAGGATTTTGAATTTTAGAAGGAATTTATTTTTAATTACCTGTTACGTGCCTGTGTATGGGTATGTATATGTGATGGCCGTTGCCTTTGTAGACTAAGAGCAGTGGATCCCCATGGAGCTGGTAGAATAAGCGAGAGAGTAAGCTTGACCTCCTGCCTCAGCACCATTTATAAACTTCAGATGTGCTTGCTGCACCTCACTGTGAAATTTGGGTCCCTAGGCTCCCACTCTAAGACTGATTGCGGATGTGCTGATGGGAGTGATGTAGGTGTGATAGAGCATGAGGAGTGCTACCCGATCTAGTGTTTTCATTCTGTTCGTGGTAGGCGATGGAAGACGCCGTGGCTGAGAGAATTGATGAGTTCATTGGCAAACTGAAGGACCTAAAGCGAATGGCCTCCCCTTTCACTCTGGTAAGTTCTGAGTGACCACAGTTGCTTTCGGTGTAAGGAGGAAGGGGAGAGACTATTGAGACTGACTGATGCCTATAACCCCAGAACTTGGGAGGGATGGTCAAGAAGATCAAGAGTTCAGGGTCATCCTTGGCTATATAGCAAGTTAAGGCTAGGCTGGGCTGCACTGAAGCCCAATCTCAAAATACAAAGCAAACAAAAACTGACTAGGATTTTTTCTACTGTGGTCTAGTGGTAGATGGAAATTGTATGTGACTTGTTTTACTGTCTCCTCACTTATCTGCTAGATCATTGATGATCCCTCGGGAAACAGCTTTGTAGAAAACCCACACGCTCCCCAGAAAGACGATGCCTTGGTGATCACACACTACAACCGGACCCCACAGCAGGCTGAGATGCTGGGTCTCCAAGTAAGTGGACTGAAGGAGCTGGAGGAACATTTTGGAGCTGTCCTGTGTTCTGGGTTGCTTACTGTTGCTGCCACCACCACCTGGTGCACCCTGTCTCAGCTTTGTAGATGGAAATATTAGTATCTTTGGGCAGGTTTCAATAAAGACCAGATACAGTTCTCTGAGATGCAAGCCTGAATGGCCTAGGCAAAGCATCTTGCCTCTGGTGGTCTCCAGGTAATTTATTGATTGAAAGCTCTGTCCTACTCACAAAGGCCTTATTTACATTAATGAATAGAACCTCACACCTTGCAACCTCTGACAACAGACTTTTCACTGAGAAGGCTGAAGTCAAAAGGCTGAGGAATCCAATGTATTCCCTGGGTTCTGGCTGCAAAGGTGATAATGACTCTTCATTTGCAATATCATAAACAAATGCCTTTAACATGAAGATTTTAGAAGGCTACATCCATTGTTTTAGCAGGGAACTGTGATCAGGTGCAGGAAGCAAGTCTTACAGAGAGAAGCAGGCTGCAAAAGCCTTGGGAAGCACCCTTCCCCCATACAGCTCTGAAAGGCCTGTCTCCTACACTTATAGGAGGCTCACTGCACAGACAGAGCATACAACTTTGCAATATCTGGTTCAAATATTCCATTACATAGCTTGTTTGTGCCTCTCATCAAACTCACATTAGGATTTGTGGTGAACTTCACAAAGCAGGGGGCTGTCACAGGAATCCAGTCTTGAGCCCTCTCCTTCCCTGGACTGGGGATTTGCTTTGGCTTCTCTGTCTATCCTATGAGTTGGCACCTTGTAGGGAACAAAGGCATCTTTCCCTCTTGAGGCAGGGCAGAGTGTTGGGGAGGCCAAAGTTTACCTGTCAGCTTGTGGTTTGTGTCTCTATTCTTTTAGGCAGAAGTACCAGAAGAGAAGTCAGAAGAGGAAGATCTCAGAAATGAAGTGAGTTGTGTTGGTTTCTTTTGAAGACAGAGCAGAATTGTGGGTTGAGACTGATGGTATCCAGTGTCTCTCGCTGTCACAACATGGGTGACCACCAGCATTCCAACTGAATGTCTTTAGCTTGAATGAGTGGGAGTGCTCAGTCTGTGCCCCTGTATTCTGTTACAGGTGCTCCAGTTCAACACTAACTGCCCAGAGTGCAATGCCCCAGCTCAGACCAACATGAAGCTAGTCCGTATCTTTCATCAAGCAGTTGGGTTACTCTTCAGCTGACTGAGGCACGAACATTATATTAACGGTGGAAGGCTTCCTTTCAGGGATGGCCAATGCTTTATCCTCAGTGATGAAGATGAACCTTTGATCAGACTACCTTGGCTTCTGTGTGTGGCCTAAGTCTTCAGGTCTTCAAGTGTTTGTGAACACAGGGCCTGGAGTTAGGCTGTCTCATGATGTGTTTACTGCAGTCTTGGGTTCACCATCTATTTGTGTGGGATTTGTCTTTTCTTTTCCTGAGAGGACGGAAGGGTCTTGCTCTCCAGAAAGCAGATAAACTTCTTTAACTCCATCATCCAGAAATCCCCCACTTTAAAGAGGTTATCATCATGGCCACCAACTGTGAGAATTGTGGGCATCGGACTAATGAGGTGGGTGGGCTCCATTGCTGGGGAAGGAGATTGGCATAAGGGCAACACCTGTGTAGTAACACGCCTGCTTCCTAGATCTACTTCAGGGTGGGCATGGGTGTAGTTGAGTGTTTGAGGCTCAGTGTGGGGGAGGAGCCTTCGAAGGGGCTGAGAATTAGCCTAGAGAGGAAAAGTTGGAAGTACCACAGATTGCAAGATGGATGAAAAGTTGACCTTGTGGAAGGGGCTTTGACTATTTCTCAGAGGACTGGAAGTTAGGCATATTGTAACTCTTGGTGGAGAACTTAAGAGAGCTATCTGAAATTGATCTGATGGCTGCTGTGGAGGGTTGTAAACCCTCCTTCCCCAAGAGTATTGAGCATAAGCTGATTAAACTTACTTTTGAGGGTGGGACATGGACAGCAAACCCCGGGCCTCATGCATACTGGGCAAGTATGCTGTTACTGAGCTACATTCCAGTCCCTGCTTAAATTCTTGGACTATTACATTGAATGCAGTAGATGGGGAGAGAAATGCATAGATGTCTCTTTCAACCCCCAATAGTGAGGTTTTTTTTTTTTTTTTAAATGTACATTCAGGGTCTCTTGGCAATTCAGGCTAAATTTGGCATGCTACCAGGGCTGGGCACAGTATTCCTGCCAACTCTTGGTGTTTTGGTTTCTATTACTGCTGTCCTTGCTGGATAAGAAGGCTGTCACTGGGAGTTGTTAATGGAAGCCTACATAAAGCTGAAGTCTTTCTGGCACCAGGTGAAGCTTGGGGTCTTCTCTGGTGCTGCTCCTGACCATCATTTCTACAGGTGAAGTCTGGAGGAGCAGTAGAGCCCTTGGGTACCAGGATCACCCTCCATATCACAGATCCCTCAGACATGACCAGAGATCTCCTCAAGGTAACAGTCTGCTTGGAAAATAGCTGTCCTCATACAGCTGCTTCTTTCTAGAGGAAATTGTCATTTTAGTATTCAAAAATACAAGGAACCATATCTACCTGGGCTTGAGTGACCCTGAGTAGTGTTACTCCAGGATTAGGACTACAGATTCAGAAGGTGGTCCATAATCTTTCTGAGCAATGACTTGGCTGCTTTTTAGTTTCCATTGACTATGTGTGCTCTTCT
Source organism: Cricetomys ansorgei (assembly GCA_026225945.1). NCBI lineage: Eukaryota > Metazoa > Chordata > Mammalia > Rodentia > Nesomyidae > Cricetomys > Cricetomys ansorgei. The sequence goes on from JAMJFZ010004023.1 coordinate 534,332, forward strand.
CTGACTCTAATTACAAGGTACCTGACAGCTTGTAGCTATGACTCAGTTTCAGTTTTTTATGCTAGTTTCATGTTGGTTCAGATCGGGGAGTGAGTCCCTGGTTTTTAGCCAGGTAGTCAAGAAACCTAGTGTGCCGACTTTGTCCTCAAATTGTCACTGATTTATTAATTTGTCAGGAGGCCTCTGGTTGTTTCTTTGTTCCTGGTTTAATTCTGTTTGTCTCTCTGTATATATGTCCATCTGTCTGGTGCTCCAGACTGAAACCGGGGCCTCTGGAATACTAGACAAGGGCTCTTGTGTGAAGCTATGCTGCCATCCTCTGATTTAAACCTTAATTTGATCTACTCTCTTACAGTCTGAGACATGTAGTGTGGAAATCCCAGAGCTGGAGTTTGAACTGGGAATGGCTGTCCTCGGGGGCAAGTTCACCACTCTAGAAGGGCTGCTGAAAGACATCCGAGAATTGGTGAGTCAGGAGTGGTATGCAGCTTCTTTTAGTTTGCCTGGAGGTAGGTCTATCCTGGTTTTACCAGGTATGATGACATGTACCTATAGTTCCAGTACTTGACAAACTGGAGCAAGAAGATTGAGGATTTGAGGGCAACCTGGGACCCCCATCTCAAATGCCCCATCTCTCCCCAGAATACTGTTTTGTTGCATATAACTGGGGGGTTTCTTTGCCTTAAAGCTGGTTTAAGAGATTTAAGTATTGATTATGAAAAGTTTGTTATAGGAAATTTTGAATGGAAATTCTCAAGGCTAACTGTGGAGCCGTATAGTTATTTTGTGATCTTGAGTAAGCCATTATCTCATTGCAAAATGGAAGGTCTTTTTGGCATCTAAACTCCACATACATATGTTATGGCTTACTCTGTGTCGTGAATCTATTGTATCCAACCACAGACTGAAAAATCCAGACTTTTCTTGTCAGTATTTCCTAAACAGGAGTGCATGATTATATCAGATCTTATAAGCTCATTCTGTCTGTCTGCCTGCCTATCTATCTATCTATTTATCTATCTGATGATTTTGCCATGTGGTTAGCCTTGAGTTCACTGTCCTTGTGCTTCAGCCTTCCATGGGCTGGAGTTGCAGGCTCATGTTAACTGTGCCTGGCTTCTCTGTAAATTGTACTTTGTCTGCATTTCTTCTCCAGATTGGGATTAGATCCTGTAAGAACACTTCTAGATTTCAGTTCATATTGCCAGTTACCTTCTTGGCAAAGCAATCTCATAGAGATCCTTTCCTGTCCTGTTCTCTACCTCCTACTTCACCTAAGTCAGCAAGGCAGTATGGGAAATGGAGACCAGTCTTCCATGACTGGGCACCCACTGCTCTCTGTACCTGGTTTGCAGTTGAGCCTAATGCCCCATACAGTTGGTATTGTGGTAATAAGGCTGTCATGTGCTACAGGTAACCAAGAATCCATTCACACTGGGCGATAGCTCGAATCCTGACCAGTCGGAGAAACTGCAGGAGTTTAGCCAGAAGTTGGACCAGGTAAGAGAACACGAGCCATTTCCATAATCCTAATTTCCCTATTCTTTAAACTTTTGGGAACTGCACCTTGTAAACTAGATTGGCTTTTGTCTGGCAGTCTTAGCCTCTTTCTTCTAGGAATTATGTAAGAGTTACCTGCCGTGTCCTCCTCTCTTGTAGATCATCGAGGGCAAGATGAAGGCCTACTTTATTATGGATGATCCAGCAGGAAACAGTTACCTGCAGGTATGGTAGGCCTTCCTGGTTGTTCTATGGAGATGCATTTTCTGGTCTTCATAGAATTCACATGATAGCTCTTAACAGGGAAAGCCTGGCTTCTAAGTGAACTGCTTTAACTGGGACTTTGAACAGGACTTGGAAGATAATGGGGAAAGGGGAAGGTGGCAGGGATTTCAAGTGTGTGTGATGAAAGGTAAATAGGTCAGACCTAGTTCAGGTCTGTAATCTGAGCTACACAGGAGACCATGAAGATTGCAAGTTCAAGGCCAGCCTGTTCAACTCAGTGAGGCTTTGTCTCAAGCTTAAAAAAAAAAAAAGGGGCCCAAGAGCAAGTGCCTACCTGGCTAGCATTCTCAAAGCTTGAGGTTCAAAAGCAAATAAGAAAGTAAGATCTTTTCTTCCCATGGTCTAGTTGTCTTGCTCTTACTCTTAGCCTCAGCTTTGGAGTTTCAGTTCTACACCTCTGATTGTGAAGTAAGGAGCAATAGAGTCCTGACTAGAGGTCAAGGCAGGAAAGCTGACAGGTGTTAGCTGACGGGGCAAGTACCTGGTGACTGATAGAACTGGTTTGAACCCTGGGCCTCATCTTTACTTTAACATTAATGAGTACTGATGGGTCTGGCAAAACTGGCCTAAGTTATTTCCATTATCAAGATCATTGCTATTCTCTCTCCCTTTCCTTCAACCCTTTTTTTCTTTTTGAGACAAGACGTTTTTATGTAGCCTGGCTAGCTTTAAACTTGTAATCTTCCTGCCTCAGTCTACAGAGTGTTGGGGTTACAAGCAATCATGAGCTTTGGCTACATTTTTTGTAAGTAGGCCCATGTAAAAATGCTTAGAACTGGGGATGTAGGTCATGACTGGACACTTGCATACCATGTCCAGGGTCTTGGGTTTGATACTAGCACCATACATATATGCAGACTATGTAGCCATGGGGACTAGAGGCTCTATAACTCCTGTGGATCTCTTAGAAAGTTGAGAGTCAGTAGCGCCTGTCGGAGGGGAAAGGTGGGGTGCACAGGCACTGATTTTCTGCCCTTGGCCTTACAGAATGTGTATGCCCCTGAAGATGATCCGGAGATGAAGGTAGAGCGGTACAAGCGCACTTTCAACCAAAATGAAGAGCTTGGGCTCAATGACATGAAGACAGAGGGCTATGAGGCAGGCCTGGCCCCACAGCGGTAGCAGTGGGCAGCTCACAGGCCAGCTCCAGTGCCATCCACACCACAGGGTTATTTATTACTATTGGAAAACCATAAGTGTCTAAGCCCTTGCCCATGGTGAGGAGGATACTGCTTGAGCCAGAGATCTAAGCACATGATGTGAGCAGCTGGCGTTGCAGCTGCAGGCCTACTGTGCTCCTTGACCTTATTTTGGAGGTTTTAAGTCAGTCTGAGAAAAAACCCAGAAACACCGTATGGTCTGCCATCACTTTTTTTTTTTTTTTTTTTTTTGCCTGTGAGCTCTCTGCCCTCCAGTGCTAGACCTCTGAAGTTCGGAACGTGAAACACACGTTACAGCTGGCTTTGGACATAAGAAGTACTAACTTTCAGCAGGAAAGAACTGTTGAGGGGGCTAGCAAGCACAGGTGAAGAAGCTTACATTAAAGTGATGACTTTTAAACAACACTGGCCTCTGCACTTACTGTGTCTTTGCTGAATATCATGCTGTTAGAAATCTGGCTGCATGAGGTTGTGGGTCATACCTGAAGTCCCAGCCCTCGGGAGACTGAGGCCAGCTTGAGCCATGTAGTGAGATACGGTGTAAAGGAAATATGTCTGTCGATATATTAATAAAGCCAGACAGACTTGAGAGCTCATACCATGCCATCTTCCAGCCCCAAGTCCTGCTAGCTCTAACTCCTGGCAGTTTATTCATTCAAAACTCCCTCCTCCCTCCACACAGGGCCTTGATAACACAAGTGAATAGAACTTAACATCACTCAGGGTCTGCCAGCGGATTTGTTCAATCTGAGGAAGACCAGAGTTGTCTCTGATCTGGCTGCAAATACCTGTGAGGCCTTTAGGGATCCTTCATCTCCATTAACATAAAACAAATGGCCTATGGGGAGATCTAGGAGACTACTCCATTGTTTTTAGCACAGAAGTGTGAATAGATGCAGGAAGCAAGTCTTTTACAAGCTGTCCCATACAGCACAGAAAGCTTGTTCACAGGAGCACGGGTACATAAAGGCAGTATATAACTATAAAATATCTAATTCAAACATCCCACTACATCTTACACTTTATATAACACAATTTAACATTACTGAGACTATTAAGACAAAGTTTGTGGGATAAAAATCAAGAGTTGGCATAGAATCAAATGAAGCTAAGGTAGCTGCCAAACTTTATACACTGTCCGTTTTAGTCATTTTTTAAAACTAATTCCAAATAAAGTCACAAGTTGTCCCAAGCCTGTATTTTTCTTATCTTGGTGAGTCCTAAGTTTTTCATTCATTCATTCCAACAGACCATGCTTGTGTACTCTGAGCCAGGTACACCTATGTGGAATCCATCTTTTTTCATGGAGCTTAGTCTAGTGGGGGAAGCCAGGTGGTGGTGGCATATGCCTTTGGAAAGCAGGCAGATCTCTGAGTTTGAGGCCAGCCTGGTCTACAGAGTTCCAGGATAGCCAGGGCTACATAGAGAAAAACAAGCAAAAAACAGTGGGAAGGGAAAGTCCTGGTTTTTGTGAGTGAGGGTAAGAGTGAGGCTCTTTATTAAGAGTGTGAAGACTGAGCCAACAAATGACTCATATGTCGAAGCTTTAAGTGTGTGTGTGTATGTGATAATGTATGCGCATGCGGAGGCTAGAGGAGGATGTTGGGTATCCTAGTGTGTCACTCTCTGCCTTTAATCTGAACACTCAGGCAGAGGCAGGCAGATCTCTGAATTCCAGGCCAGCCAGGGCTACCCTGAAACCCTGTCTTAAAAGAAAAACAAAGCCCAAACTCCTCCTCCTGCACCATAGCTGGCTGGCCTTGGCTAGCAAAAATCATAATCTGGCAGTATGAAGATTGGGTTCCTGTACTTTTCCAAACTCAATTATCATCTAAAAAGAAGGTGAATAAACTGAAGGCTAGGCCATTGTGGTACAGGTAGGTGTGTAGTCCAGCTACTTGGGATGCTGAGGCAGAAGGATAACAAATTCAAGGTCAGCGTGGGCAATTTAGCAAGATCATGTCTTCAAAGTTAAAAAAGGGTTGGGGATGTAGTTCTGCTATAGAACTCTTTCCTTCCATGTGCAAGACCGGGGGTTCAATCCTCAGTGCTGGACCAAGAGAAACAGAATTGTGAGGGTTAAGTGGGTATTCACAAAACACTTAACTCTCTAAAGAAGTACTAGAATCTTCCTAGCTTTCTTTTCTTTGCCGCACTGACAACAAATCCATGTCGTTTTCATTAGGAAAGTTTTAAACCATTTCCTTGAGAGAGTATTAAACACGAGAAAGTCAATCAGGTTTGATGAAACCTATCAATTTTTCATAGTCACAATATCGGGAATGGGGTTTGTTTGACTTTCCCTGAATGGTACTTGGAAGCCTGTACCGACAGACTGTTCACCTAAAGGTATTAATACCAATAAAAATAACTAAAATAAACTAATTGTGCTGGACGCTCTTCTGAGCATTTGGCACAGTATCAATTATTAAAATGCTGTTAACTTGCCCCCATTGGTACAGCTATGATGGGCTTGGTATTCAAAACGGTGCGCTGACCTTCGGAGTCTTGGTTCTTTCTTACCTTGGCGCCGAAGCCGCCAGGGCAGGATCTCAAGTCGGCCCTGGCCTTTTGGCTGGGACAGTTCTGGCTGCAGGGTGTTGCACGGATGCGTCGTCACAAAAAGGCAGAACTGGCCTGGGACGCATGTACGCTCCCCTTGAGCCTGCAAATGCTTTTTTTTTCAGAGCCATAGGGATATACGTCCAGCTGTTCATAAGTTCCACTCTTAAGGCTTCCGCTCCTGGCTCCACCCCCATCCAGTTCGCGTTGAAAAATTTTGTCCCCAGCGCCGAGCCGTCGCCCCGCCCTCGCCGCTGCCATGGCGGCAGCTCCGCCGCTTTCCAAGGCTGAGTATCTGAAGCGTTACTTGTCTGGGGCAGATGGCGTCGTGGAAGGAGGTCCAGAGTCCAGTCGCAAGCGGCGCAAAAAGCGGCCGAAGCCGGGAGGCGCCGGCGGCAAGGGGTGAGTGTCTTGGCGGGGCGTCGCGCTGCCCGGTTGCGCGCTCGGCCGTGGCTCTTCCTCCTTCCCCGCCCTCGCGGCTTTCCGAGCGCCGCCGACCCCAGCCCGAGCCCAGGCCGCGCTCCGCCGCTCCCGAGCGGTCGGCCTGCCCCTCAGACTTCGCTGCGTCAAGGCCAGCTGGAACTTTCCTACCTTTTCCCCGCCCTTGTAGCCTTGCTTCGTCCCTCGTACAGGTCGAAAGTCGTTCCCCGAGAATAGTAGAGCTAATTCAAAGCCTCCGTGCTTCACCATTTCCTGTTACTTTTTACCTATGACTAACAGTAACAACTAACTTGGTACAGTTCATATGTACCTGGCCTCTTTCTAAAAACTTTGACCATAAAACCTTCAGAACATTGTAAAGAAGTAGACGTTTGTTTTAAATAATGTACTTTCCAGGTTTGAAAGGGAGATGTGCTGAAACAGATTTTGGATGAAATATCCTCTAGTGACTTGGCCACTGGAATCTGGAAAGGTTGGGATAGGAGATCCAACATCAGTCCACAGAACAAAGGAGAGCAGCAGTCCTAAGTTTAGCAGCTTAGTGGAGTACTATTTTAGATACAAAGTGAAACTCTGGAAGCTAATCCTATTCTTATACCCCACTTTGGGCCTGCTACTTGCTAGAGTTTAGCAGCTTAGAGACGGGAGCAGCTAAGTTTAGCAGCTTCAAGTGTGGCTCACCCCCTCTATGGGAGCAGCGTCATGATCTAACAGTACTGGTCCCATATCTCAACTGAGAAAATTTTGTGGCTCATTGAACTGGGTGGAATAATTCCTCCTTTGTCTAAATTTATCTTCATTTGGAACTTGTGTATAACATCATTCAGAAATAAAATCTTGGTGGTGTTACCAGTTAAGATGACCCTATATTGAGTTAAGGTGAGAAATTCAGTGTGGCGGATGTCCCTGTAAGAAGAGGCAATACCATGCAGGAGAAAAAGTTTGGAGCAATGCTGATTAGAATGTGAATCCTAGCCATGCCACTTGATAACCTCAGTGGTCTTGGGCAAGAGAGTGTCTCTCTCTGAGTCTCGGTGTCCTAGACTTTAAAACAAAGTGATCCTGAAGTGGTGGTTGTGATTAAGGGTGTTTTATGTGTTCCTGGCTTTTCAAACAGTTCTTGCGGCACAGTTCATCTGTGTGACACACATTTAGTGGATGCCGTCATCTTTCAGTAACTGGGGGCCGGGTTCCATAAGTCCACAAGTACTTAAGTTCCTGCACAAAATGATGCAATATTTGTATATGAACTATTCACATTCCCTTTAAATTATCTGGACAGGATTTAAATCATCTCTAGGTTACTGACAAAAACCCACTACAACTTGGATGGTATGCCATTAGTTGTTACATTATTTAGGAAATTGTTACCAAAGAAAGTCTATCTGTTTAATACAGTCATAATTTTATTTTCCCTGAGTATTTTTAAATTTGTGGTTGGTTGAATTTATGGAGGGCTGACTATCCCTTATGATGGTTGTGTTGAAGAGGCCTTGATGAACAAACATGCCTCAGTCAGCAGGGTATGGTGGTAGGTGCTTATAATCCCAGCACAGGGGAGGCTGCGGCAGGAGGATAGAGTTTGAAGCTAGCCATAGTAGACTGTCTGGGAGAAAAGAAAAAAAAGGCAACAGATAAAAGAATGTCTTAGCTTTTGGCTGTCGGATCTTAGAATTTAGTGGGACTTTGGGCTTTATACAACTAATGATACAACAAATTGACTTAATTCATTCGGTAAATACACATGAAAGTGTTCTAAGAGTGCGTAAAGGGATTTCAAGTCTGGGAGTAGGAGACAGTGAGCAAGAAAGATAGGTTCAAAGAAGTTACTCAATACCAGGGCCCAAAGAAAATGAGATTCCTGGTTAAGAACAAGAAGGGCAGGTCTGGCAGGGGAAGGGGTTGCATTTGTGAAAACTGTTAAGAGTCAGAAATTTGACTCATTCCAAGCCTCTAAAGATGGGCAATGATGGAGCGAATCGACGGTAGCAGTCCATGCAGACAAGACTGAGCCATAGATGGCTCAGCACTTGCCAACAAACCTGACAGCCTGAGTTCAATCCCTGAACCCACGTGGTCGAGAGAGATAACTGACTCCTGCAAGTTGTCCTCTGACCTCCGTATGCATGCTGTAGCACACACAATAAGTACATGTAAAAACACAATGGGTACTTGTATGTAGGCCTGTGTCCAGAATGAGTTCGTTTTTGAGCCTTTTGTTGTTCTCCTCTAGAATGCGGATTGTTGATGATGACGTGGGCTGGGCAGCTATCTCTACCACTAAGCCGGAAAAGGAGGAGGAAGAGGATGGAGATTTGCCTGTGGTACGTATCTTTTGGAGAGTCTTGTCAGGACTTTGAAATGGTCCCAGCTTCTTAGCCTTGACTCCCAGTGTGGAGTAGAGATGTAGGAGGAAACTGAGCAAGGGAAGAGATGACACTTAAGAGCTGTTTAGCACTGTTTTCATCTGTGATGCTTATACAAATGGTCCCAGCTTAATGTGTTCACTGTGCAGTTGTGTGAAACTGAAACATTTTCAGCAGATACGGTTTTGAATTTTGATCTTCTGGACTAGCACTGTTCAGGTATGATATTCTCATGATAGGCAATGGAAGTTAGTCATGTAATCACAAGGAGAAACAAGCAATTATCTGCATATAAGAGCGACTGGTAGACTTGGTTATTGAGCACCAACTATGTGCCAAGAACTGCTAAGTGAACACAAAGGGTCTCATTCAATCTTCAGAGCAGTCCTTTGAGTCTTGTTTTTAGGAATCAGAGCATTGAGACTTGAGATACTTTGCCAAAGGTCACACCAAGGCTAAGTGACAGAACTGATGATCCAGGTGTCAGTTCATCCTACATTAAAGCCATACTTTCAGTGCCAAGAGAGAGCGAGAGAGCGAGAGCACTCAAAACTACATTATGGGAGGAATGGTGGGACGTGGGGAGCAGAAGTAGTACAGAGGAATTATGACCTGGATTTGAATTCCACTGTTACAATTTACTAGCCTATGATATTGAGCATTATTTAACTTCTTGAGGCATAGTTTGCTGATCAGTGGCCTTGGCTCTTTCTTTGCGGGATTATGGTGAGTATTGAGTAAGATATTATAATTGTGAAATAGTGTCTTACACACTATTCTCTATAACGATGTATTGTGCCAGCCACCTTGAAGGTCTCTTGTGTGGAAGGGGATCAGAAGTCAGAGTTAGGATGGAGGAATAGAAGTTCTATGAAGGTAGATGTGGGTACAGTAAAACAAAGAATGTTCTAGTACTGTCCAGAAATACAGTGGGCTGACTTGAAAGATGAATTCTCCCTTAGGGAGGATTCTGTGAGTGACTTCCTAACCATTTACCATTGATTAAGAAGTTTGGAGGTTGTCCCCTGAATATTCTATAATTTGGTGCACAGCCAGTAGTTCTCTTTGGTCAGATTCAAGACCTGTGATTGTGACTCCTCACAGGAAAGGTTTCAGAAGGGTCAAGATCTTTGGTTAGTGATAAGCAAGTTAGGAAGGCAGTGTTCTCACTGTGCATGAAAAAATAAAAAAGCAAAAAGGCTTGAGGTTTTTGCTTGCAGGAGGCAGTTATGTGCCAGCTCGATTACTAAAAAAGTTTGTAATGAAAGGAATTTATCTTTGGAGGGAGGGTGACTGATTAGAGAAAGGCCTACAGTTACATCATCATAGTGATAGGGAGGTGTTTAAGGGACAAGAATAATTGAGGACCACTGTGTGTTTCCTTATGACCACATGGTATGTGGGCACTGTGTGTGTTGGGGATGGGAGCAGTTATATCTCTGGGTTCTTGAGACACGCTCCTTGACCAGACCCTGCCTTTTTCCTTACTGTGGTGTCCCTACTCCTGCAGGTCGCTGAGTTTGTGGATGAGCGTCCCGAGGAGGTAAAGCAGATGGAGGCCTTCCGCTCCAGTGCCAAATGGAAACTTCTGGGAGGTGAGTGTCAGCAGTAGAGAAATCTAAACTCGTTTCTAGGGCAGGTCGCTTCTGCTTTCTTGCTTTAGAGGAGTTCATGGTTTGTTTCATTGTGTCAGTGATTATGAAGAATGTGGTGGGAAAAAGATGTCAGAACTTCAGAAGGATGACGTGGGAAGTTAGAGGCTGACTGGTCAGAATGTGCCTCATTTAGAAGCCTTTCAGACTTGTTTCTCTCTGGTCCACAACAGGGAGCAGTTGGTATATAGCGGGACTTTGGGAGGAGTTTATAAGATGCAGGAACAGTTTGGAGACCCAGGCTTCCCACTGCTGTAGAATGTAGCAGTTCACACATGGTTCAGGACCCAGAGTTTTGCCCTATTGGTTTATGACTATATTTCTCTGTTCTCCTGACTTTTTTCATAAACAAGGCTCTCCTATCTCCTTCCCCCACTAATTTTTTTTTTTTCTTTGAACTTTTGAGACAAGACCTCGCTATATAGTCCAGCCACTGTGCTTGGGTCTTGCTTCTTGATTTTCTTTTTCCCTGTTGATCCGCCCCCCCCCTTAAAGGAGGCATGTAGTGACATGGATTAAATATTTGAAACTTCATTTTGATGTGTACAGGTTCAGTCCTTGTGTCTTTTGAAAGAGTGAGTAGACCTGTACATGATCTAAGCTGCATATCGTGGGATCCACGGGGACTGTTCTACAAATGAGGGAATCACTGGAAAATGAGTTGGATTGGGAGTGAAACAACTGGGACTGGGTCATGTCTCCTCTTCTAGTAGCTGTAACCGTAGGGGAGAAATCACCTTGTTCCTCAGAACCTTTATTTTCCTGTCTGTTAAACAAGATTACCTGTTCACTGTAAGTGTACTATGAAAAAAAAATGAACTTTAAGTGCTTTGCACACTGGGGATCTGGAAGGCAAACAAGAGGACTTGTTCTAGGTTGCCTGTGAGTGGTGGTTTGCTGCCCTTAAGCCTGAGAGCCAGGTAGACATGGGCTTTTCAGGTAGTTCAGAGATTTGTGCTTCTGGGGCATGTTTTTAAACTGAGTGAGATGTGGACAGAGCACTTGTGGGGATCTGACTCTTTGCTTTTGTGTTTAGAACACAATGAAGATGGGCATTTTCATCATGATGATCAAGATCCATCTCCTCCCAGGAGGGTCCGTCATGATACCCCGGATCCATCTCCTCCCAGGAGGGTCCGTCATGATACACCGGATCCATCTCCTCCCAGGAGGGTCCGTCATGATACCCCAGATCCATCTCCTCCCAGGAGGGTCCATCATGACACACCAGATCCATCTCCTCCCAGGAGGGTCCGTCATGACACACCAGATCCATCTCCTCCCAGGAGGGTCCGTCATGATACCCCGGATCCATCTCCTCCCAGGAGGGTCCGTCATGATGATATCTCCCCCGGATCCATCTCCTCCCAGGAGGGTCCGTCATGATACCCCGGATCCATCTCCTCCCAGGAGGGTCCGTCATGACTCAGATGCTTCTTCCCCCAGAAAGTCTCATCGTAATTCTTCAGGCGTATCTCCTAGGAGAGGTCATCATGGTTCCTCAGGTAGCTCTTCCCCCAGAAGGGCCTATAACCACTCTCCTGACACAACCCATCATAGGAGGACTCATGACTCTTCAGACCCAGAGTATCTCAGAAGGGCCTGTCATGACTCCTCTGATTTGGAACTGCCCAGAACCAAAAGTGGTAAAGCTGCAGAACGATCCTCTGGCAAGACTGTACACCAGAGGGGGCTGGGACCCTCTCACCCATCACTTGCCAAGAACAGCAAGTGTGACTCTGACCTTTCTCCTCCACGGAAACAGCAAGCAAAAGCCCATTTGGGAGCTAAGAAGCAGCTTGATTCTAAAGGTAAGCATATGGCTGTGCATGAGAGGAACTTCATCCCTGTGATGTGAGAATGAGTTTCTTTGGAAAAGTTTTGAAAAATGAGAGGCTAGGCTTAAAAGAGTTGAAAAATTACAGGGGTAGGGAGGAAAGGTTTTATGTCCTTTTGCTCGCCCTTCCTACCCCATATGAAGGCACTGATGGGGCAGATGAGATGGTGCAGTAGGTAAGAGCATTTTCTGCACCAGTGCAGTAAAGGGAGAAAACTGACTTCTGAAAGTTGTCCTCTGGCCTCCATGTACGGGTGCCTGCACTCACATACGCACATGTACACATACAGTAATATTAATTAAAAATACCAGAAATGTATAGATACAGTCTCACAAAACTGTGGCCATTCAGATGCCATCATTGTCACTGTTGTAGCCAGTGTCCTTGAGTGTTTTTGGCATGCATGCTGGGTGTAGTTGAGCCTGGCTGTGCAGAACATACCTGTTGCATGTATAATCTTGCTTGCTCTCTCCACTCAACCAACTTTCCCCTGGGTTATAGATATCTGTATGTTACTGTGATTTTTAACCCTTTATATTACATAAATTGACGTAGCCATTACCCTGAGATTGCATGCTTTGGATTATTTCTAGCTTTGCCACTGTTGGCACTACTGTGGGTTGTTTGTCTTAGATCTGGGGATTTAACTGATCAGTTGTTTACTAGGTCAGAATGTGTAGCTGTTGCTACAGCCTGGCTGTTACACCCACAGGCTGCTTTTCGGGAAGTGAACAGTGATGCTGTCATATAGAACAGGCCTATGCAGTAGAGTATTTTACTCCATCATTTGTTCTAGCTACTGTTTTAATTTTAAGTTACATTACTTTGTTATTCTTGAGTCTGGGGACATCAGCATATACTCCAGGTCTTCTTGGGTCTGCCACATCACAGAGGGCTGACTCTCAGCTCTTCTGTTGATCCTGGACAGGATGGCCGTGGGAGACCAAAGCATAAATGAATGTCTGAGATCTCACGTGCTTTTCAAAAGTCAGCAGACACAGGTGACCAGGAAACAACACCTGATTTTGTTCTTCTCAATGTCACCTTTGCTTGTGTTTTGGTTAGTCATGTTTTTTCGTAGGTTGGCTAAGTAGATACCATTCCCCCAGCTTGGTAAATTTTTTTAAACATTTTTCCAAGGGGATAATTTATCTTCCCTTTCTTACTACTGGAACATCCCATCCTTAATTCATTCTTTAATTTCTAGGTTTTCTTAGCCATCAGATATTTCATATAAGCTCTTTACCTAGGAAACCTCAGAATCACACATTGACTGCTCTTTTCTACCCAGGTGTCTACCAAAAAGCCTCTGATTCAGACCTTTCTCCTCCACGGAAAAAACAAAATTTAAGGCACCAGGATTCTGATTCAGATCTGTCACCACCACGGAATAGACAGAGACGCCGAAGCTCTGACTCTGACCTCTCTCCACCTCGGAGAAGACAGAGGACCAAATCTTCTGATTCTGATCTCTCTCCACCTCGAAGGAAACCCCCGCCAGGGAAGAAGGTAGGGATTTTCAGGAGTTGTGTCTTCATCAGAGTGACTCCTCCCTCTAGCTTTACAGACACCTCAGATTTTCCAGCCAGAGTGAGGATGTGCTACAGTAAATGAGTTAAAAAGCACTTCTGGGACTTTCTCTCTGAAGATGATACTGGCTATAACTCATCTGAGCTGGATTATAACAGAAGTTTGAGGGTTCCTTATCCAAGTGCATGGGTCCCAGAGTGTTGAAGGTTTGAAGGCTTAGCAGAAACTGCACCAAAATGATGCTCAAAATGTCTTGAGTTTTAGACTATTGTGGATTTCCAGTTTTGGATCAGGAGTGCCGGCTTGTATCAGATCTCCCAGGAGGCTCCTACCTTTCATAGCCTTGTAATGCCACAATCTCATCCTAGTATCTCCAGAAAGCCTCCCTGTTTTGTTTTTGTTTTTTTGGTGTGGTTTTTTTTTTTTTTTTGTTTGTTTGTTTGTTTGTTTTGAGTGTACTCCAAGGCTGGCCTTAACTTCGGACCTTCTTACCTCCTCCTACCTGGTTATATCACAGATGGACACTACCTGGTTTCTTAAAAATATATTTAGGCTTACAGCTTGCAGAGTACAACTGGGTGCATAGAAACCTGGGAAACCAATCACGGCTTTAAATCCTTTGTCTGCTACTTAGTATCTATGAGATTGGGCAAGAAACTTGATTCCTCTAAACCTCAGCTTTTTTCTTTGTAAAATGTGGATAGATAACGTTCAAGACCAGCCTGTACTGTATAAGATTCTATCTTAACAAATAGAAAGTATGCATGTTTTTAGTCCCTTCTTTATGTGCTGTATACTTGTGTTTCTGTTTACTTTTAAATTTGACATATAAAGTGTTGGAGGTTAGATGTTTTCCCCCTGTGTTGTGAGTCCTGTAGTCAATAATGAGAATAGAAAACTAGAGGTTTTGGTTTGATTATTGCTATCAGACACACGTACAGCTGCTGCCTCCTGGTTCACTGATGTTGGCTGCTGCCTCTTCTTTTTCACAGACTGCACACATGTATTCTGGAGCGAAAACTGGGTTGGTGACTGATGTTCAGCGGGAGCAGCAAGAACTTAAAAAACAGGACCAAGATACCACAGTCCTTGGAGGTACAAATGTGAGCATGCAAGGGCCACTGTTGGCTCATGAAGCTCTCTCTTCTCTTTTTAAGTGCGGATTGTTGTACTTGCTAGCTGAAACTTTTCATTGCTTCCTGTGTCTGCTCTGGGTTTGTGTAGCACTTTAACCTCAGTAGTCCAAGCCATTCTTTCCTTCCCGGTTTGTGTATGTTGGTAGGAGCCACTGTGGCCTGACTGCATGAAGATCCCAAGCAGTTGGATTGCAGAGCTAGAATGTTATTTCTGATTTTGATGCCTGGTGTTTATCTTAAAAACGTGACTTCCCTTCATAGCTCAGTTTGAATTTGCTGAAACTGTATTTCGAGACAAGTCTGGTCGGAAGAGGAATTTGAAGCTGGAGCGCCTGGAACAGAGGAGAAAAGCAGAGAAGGACTCAGAGAGAGATGAGCTATATGCCCAGTGGGGGAAAGGGTAAGGGTACCCTTGAGCCCAAAGCCAGACTGCAGTACTAGAGCCCGCCATTGCCATCTCTCTGGGAGCTGATATGGGGATGAGCCTCAGGTGCCGAGTCTCCCAAGAGATGGTGGATTCATACCACCAGTTAGGATTCTGGGGCTTTTACCCTATTAGTTAGCCTCAGCTGCTACAAAAAGGAGTTCTCCAGAGTAGCATTGTGATCTCTCAGTGTAGGAGGGAATTGTCAAGCAAGATGCTTCTCTTTTGCCCAGGCTTGCCCAGAGCCGGCAACAGCAACAGAATGTAGAGGACGCAATGAAGGAGATGCAGAAACCTTTGGCTCGCTATATTGATGATGAAGATCTGGATAAGATGCTGAGAGAACAAGAAAGGGAGGGGGACCCAATGGCCAACTTCATTAAGAAGAATAAGGCTAAGGAGAACAAGAATAAGAAAGGTGAGACTTGGAGTTGCCAGAGCTGGAGGTGACTGAACAGAGAGAGCTGTCAGAGGGCTGTACATGGCTCTCCACAGAGAAGGCTGCCCCAACAACTGTAATGTCTTTGTGTTTGGAAGACTGGGTTCAAAACAACAGGGACTTTCACGAAGAATTTTCTCCCGTTGCCATCCAGCTCTGAATTAAATTGTGTCTGTAACTAATTTCTTTCTCTCCTTCGTGTCTTTAGTGAGGCCACGCTACAATGGCCCTGCACCTCCTCCCAATAGATTTAATATCTGGCCTGGATACCGCTGGGATGGAGTGGACAGGTAGGTCTGTTTCCTATGTTTTTGTTTTCTCTTCTACCTGCCCTTAACCTTCTTCTTTTCCTTTTGTTTTGTTTTTTGTTTTTGAGACAGGGTCTCACTACATAGCCATGCTGACCTCCTGAGTGCTGGGAATACAAGCGTGGGAACCTCAGCTGGCTTTGTCCACTGTTTTAGATCCCTCTACAGTGCCCTCACTCTCCTGCAGTCGCAAGGGAATAGCATGCCTTGTGTGCTTCAGTTCCTGAGTTTCTAAGGTTTGGAGTGTTTCTCCTGTTTCCTTCCCATGTGCTTTCACAAGTTCAGGACGAATAATCGAAGTGGCTCTGACAGGACACACTGTTTCCAACATTGGTCATGTTCAGTATTTTCTAAGGGTTAGAGGATGGACGACCGTTGTGTGGTCTGGAGCTTTCTTTATGTTGTATCTTTAGCATGTGCTTGAACATTAATTCTCTTCACTATCCCAGGAGAAAGTCCTGGGCACTACTTGCCACCTGTGTGCTTGCTCACTAGAGTCTCACTTGTGTACTCCAGCTTCCTGACTGTCAGGGTCACTTCTGCCTATTGTCAGTCGCAGAGCCCATTTCCCCCACATTAACAGTAGTATGATGGTTCTTAAAGGTTTAAATCTCAGGACCCCTTTACTCTGTGCTAGTGAGATGGCTTTGTGGGTAAAGGTGCTTGCTGCCAAGCCTAATGATATGAGTTCAAGTCTTGGGACCCACATGGTAGGAGAAAACTAGCTCTTGAAAATTGTTCTCTGACCTCCACATACTCATATGAATGTGTGTGTGCACTTGTATGATAATTTTAAAAGAAACTATTGAGGACCCCAAGAAGCTTTTGTTTATGTGGATTATATATTTATAATCACTATATTAAAAATTAAAAGATATTTTAAAAGCATTTATTCACTATATAAGATAATAAAGCCATTATATGCTAATATATAGTTACTGGTATTTTTAATGAAAAATAATTACTTTCCAAACAAACCAAAAGGACAAAATTGATTTAACTTTTTGCAAATATCGTTAGTGTCTAGCTTAGTAGTAGACAGCTGGATTCTGAAGTTGTCTTTTGTGAAGTATTTAGCTGGAATACAGGAAGAAAATGGAGCCTGAAACATCACTAACAGAAAAGGAAGGTGCAGCATAAAGAGCAAAAGCTAATTCTTTCAAGTCTGTAATGTGAATCTGAAGCCATGTAAAGCCATTTTGCATTAAACTTTATAATCTTTATGACTTTATTTTCTTTGAGACAGGGTCTCTCTAATGTAGTCCTAGCTCACCTGAAACTCTCTATATAGACCAAGCTGGCCTTGAACTCACAGAGATATACCTGTCAAGTTCTGAGATTAAAGGCATGTGGCACCATGTCTGCATAATTCATGGTCTTCCCTCCCTTTATTTTTTTGTACGAGTGTTTTATCTATATGTATATCTGTGCAGAAAGTATCCTTGACAGCCAGAAGAGGGCATAAGATCCTGTGAGACTGGAATTACAGTTGGGTCCTCTGGAAGAGCAGACAGTGCTCTTCTTAACCCCTGAGCCATTGCTCCAGCCCATGGTCTTTTTTATATTATGCATCATTTACCCATGCAAGACATTATAATATCATATATTGGTCATTTGTAACATGTAGGTTTGCTGAATTTTACAGACTTTCCAAATGTTGACATATTTTCATTATACACCATCAGAAAATCACTTGGGTGGTAAATTGAGAAAGTTCTCTGAAATACGTGATGGATTTTGTTCAGAATATTTTCACGTTCTTTTGATTGTACTTTGTGACTGTTACACTTGCCATACATTCTGCACTTACCTTGGGATGATGGTGCTTTATAAAAATCTGATAGGCTATGGTGGCATTAGAGTTTACAAAAACCGAGTCCTGATTATCTTAGTTGTTTATTGCCAGTTGCTATCAGTTGTATTTTGTTTCAGCTGGTTTGACTCCAGAATTCCTGTTTGATGGCTTCCATATATCCACTGAGATTTCCTGTCTGCTCACCCATTTAGAGACAGTTTTCTTCTTTTGGAATATATTTATAAATGGTGTTTTGAAGTCTTATCTGCTGATTGTAACATTTGAATCATCACAGGACTGGTTTCTGATGATAACCTGTCCTTCCTTTCCTCTCCTCTCTTTTTGGGACTCCTCTCTCACTCTGTAGGCCAAGCTGGTTTAGAACTGGCTGTGTAGCTCAGGCTGGGCTTGATTCAGATCCTTTTGCCATAGCCTCCTGCATGTTGACATGGCATGCAGGTGACACCATACCTGGATAACAATTTTTTTTTTTTTGAGAATGTGTTATTTTCCTCTTGGCTTTTTGTTTTGTTTTGTTTTTCAAGACAAGGTTTCTCTGTTGTAACTCTGGCTGTCCTGGAACTCACTCTGTAGACCAGGCTGGCCTCAAACTCACAGAGAGCTACCTGCCTCTACCTCCCGAGTGCTGGGACTAAAGATGTGGCCACCATCGCCTGGTTTGTTAGACCTTTTATTTGTGACTAATACATTGTACAGACATGGATTCTGTTACATTTCTCTTGATTTTTATCTATGGAGATTTATTCTACATTGAACTCCTGTCTCCCCTGTAGTGGACAGCAGCTAAGACCTCTGCTCAGTTCTTGCTGTACTTTTACAGGGCTTGTAGGGTATTCTCTGCACATAGATATAGTTATTCACCAAAGATTGGTGTGAAGTTTGATGTAGATAACTGGGGTTTATCTTTGTAGTGTCTCTCTCCCAGTATTCTCCTTAATTTTTTAGCTGTTCTTCCCACTGTCAATAACACCTCAAGCAGTCAGCCCGTAGTTCTGCCTGTGGCCTATTTGAACTGTGTGGATTGAGAAGTTACCCTCTGGCAAAAGGATTCCCGTTGGATTTTTTCCTGCTGTAATGCTTACCCATGCCTTCAGTCACCACTTACTTTGTCCAGGTTTTGTAATTGCTGTTTGATGGTCAGAATCCACCTCCCTCCTTATGCCAGCCTAAGGCATTGTCTTCTGTCCCTCAGGCTGCTTCTAGAATCCAATAAATCAATAAATAAGTAAAGAAAACAAACAAACAAAAAACCCAAAGGGGTGGCAGTGTAGAGAGAGAGAAGGATGGGGTGGGGGAAGGAATTTGAGATTTGTGGTTTGCTCACCCTTTCTTGAACCTTACCCCTGAATTGGCTTCCAAAAATGGTTCTTGGTTCTTAGTCCAGCCCCAATTTAGTCTCTCTTTCTCTGTGTGTGTGTGTGTGTGTGTGTCTGTCTGTCTGTCTGTCTGTCTCTGTGTCTCTGTGTATGTGTACCTGTGTGTCTGCAGAGTCCAGAAGAGGATGTTGAATCCCCTGGAGCTGGAGTTACAGATGGTTGTGAGCCATCCAATAGTGCTGGGGATCAAATTTTGCTCTTTCAAGTTCAGCAAGTACTCGTAACATCTGAGTCACTTCTCCAGCTTCTTTATAATCATTTTAATGTCTCTCTGTGCCACTGACCTTTGTTGGGATAGGTGATGCATCACTCATTTTCTTGCTGTGACTACCGCAGCACCTAATACCCAATGAGAACTCGGTACATGTGTAACGAATGGTTAAATTATGAAGCCTGTGGATATTGGCCAACGGTGAGCTGAGGCTTCAGTTTTGTACTGTGTATTGAGCTCAGGGCCTGGCACGTGCTAGGCAGTAGCTCCATCTCTCCTACTGGGTTACATCTCTAGCCTTCATTTTATTATTTATTTTGAGGCCAAGCTTCATGAAATTGTCTAGGCTGGCCTTGAACTAATTCTATAGCCCATGAAAGACTTGAACTTGTGATCCTTCTTCTTCAGCCTTTGGAGTATCTGGGTTTCAAGCCCAGCTGTGTTGAACCTTTGTAGAGAATAGTGAAAGTTTGAAACAGTTGTCTAAGAGTGGGACATACGTCCGAACAGAGACTGAGGAGAGATTAATTTGTGTGTTTTTTTCCTTTGATTTTATTGCATACGGTTTAAATATTTTTCCCATGAGTAACTTTCCTTTCTACTTTTAAGGTAAATATTCAGAGTTTTGGCTGACTAGCACTTCTCTTTTGATTGCAGGTCCAATGGCTTTGAACAGAAGCGCTTTGCCAGACTCGCCAGCAAGAAAGCTGTGGAGGAGCTTGCCTACAAGTGGAGTGTTGAGGACATGTAACTTCTCCGAGGCTGTGTGGTGTGTGGTGGTGGTAGTGGCATCCAGCGCTAATGGTTGTCTTGCTAAAAGACAAAGACCAGCAATTTGCTGTCATTTCTGACCTTTGGACTAGGCACCTAACCTTGGCTGTGCCCACGCTGTCTGTGTCTGGCTTTGGCAGAACACGGTGACGTCTTTATCCCAGGGTTTGTTCTTGGCCAGTGCTCTCTTTTTTCTTTTTAAAAATAAACACATATTTATTTTTTTGTAATCACTTTCTAACTGGGTATTCTGTTTGGGAAAGAATTCCAGCTAATACTGAACTTCTGGGGGTCTTAGGAGTAATGAATTGAAGATTTCATTAAATTAGCAAGCTGTGTGAGTAAAATCTTTGGGAGTGATAATCATTTTTTCTGTGAAAATCAGAATTTAATGTTAAACCAGGTTTAGGAATATTGCAGCATGGTGTGTGATAAGAGGGAGTGTTGCATGTTAGTGGGGAAGGTGGCTACTGAGGCTCAGAAAATTAGCTTATTATATGGACAAAAGTGAAGTGGGATCCTGTTCTCTTACCATGTTAACTGATTGTAAAGCAGTTAAGGACTCGAATGAAGGGTAGTGCAGTGAAGCTAGGGCATGGCTCATGTTGGGGTACCTGGGTTTGTGATCTCAACAGGTAACAATAAAATGTGTTAGGAGCAAGTGATGGGTTGTATCCCAATGAGAAGACAGCTCAAACGGCAAACCATAGATTACTCAAACTGCTGCATAATGTAGGGTTCTCCATGCAGCACAGCAGGTCATGTTGGAGTTAAAGACAGCTACAGAATCTGAGGAGACGCCGGCAGGGTATAACAGTGATGAGGATCGCATCCGGGAAGGGCTGGCTTTATGACAAAACTCTACAAATCAGGAAGGAAAAGACAACAGTGAAAATGGGAGAAAAAGAAATAATCTAGATAGCTAGTAAGTGTGTTGCCTCACTCCCAGTTAACTAAATGCAAATCAAAACAGCTACTCCGCAGCTACTTGTGTGGCAAAAACAGCCCTCCTGGAGAATGAAAACAGCGTCAGCTGGTGTGCATTGAGGGATGCAGATGGGCAGCACGTGTGGGAAGTAAGACTGGGAAAGCAGTACTGTGTGGTCTTTAAGAGTGGGCACTGGTGCTGTGCTGCTGGAAGCTGATTCTCAGCTGTGTCATTTGCTAGCAGTGTAACCTATGAGATGCTTAACTTCTCTGTGCCTTAGCTCTTTCTCTGCAATAGAGATAAAAGTACCGCTGGGTTTACTGTGAGTTTAAAACTGCCTGGCATATAGTGAATGTCACAAAATTCTTAGCTGTCAGTATCACTGTCTTGATTAGCATCAAGTGTGGTAGCCAGCTTCCATGATGGCTCTTTTGGTATTCAAGCCCTTGGGTAGCACCTCCCAGAATAGGACTGGCTTGTGTCACCAATAGTATGTGTCAGAGCCATGTGACTTCTGAAAGCTTATAAAAGACATGGATGCACTGGCCTCTCTCAGATGACTTGGTGTAAAGGGAGGTGGGCACTCCAGCAACCCTCCAGAGGGCCATGTGGAGAAGGCCAAGGCCTTTCCCTGGGCAGCAGCAAGTGGAAAGCCATGAGCCACCTGGGCAGGCCGCCCTCATTTGTAAATTTGCCCCAAGCCTGCAGGAGCAGAGCCACAGCTCCAGCTCTGTTACTCGAAGAAGCTGTGATGATAGATGTTATGTTTTCTTAAAAACAAACAAAAACACCTGTAGCTTTATTGAGATTAAATCACACGGTAGACAGTCCTTTCAGTGTAGAATCAGTGGGTTTTTAACACATCATGGAGATGTGTAGCCATCAGCACAATGAATTTGAAATATTGTCATCTTGTGGATACTGGAAACGGGTGTCTGTTCCTGGTCACGCCTCATTTCCCCTACTACCTGTGCCCTGGACATCTCCTGGTCTACTTCCATCTCCCAGGATCTGCTGCTTTGAGGCTTTGATGTAATGTGAGTGCAACTGTCATCTAATATGTGGCCTTTTGTGTCTGGCTTTCATGTCACATGTTTCTAAGCTCTATGTGTTGTGACATCCACTTCTCTCCTTTTTCACTTGAGTATTTCCATGTGTGTGATTTGTCATACACATTTTATTTATGATTTGATGGTCGTGAAATGTTTCTACTTTTGTTATGAATAATATATAAGGTTTTCAGTGATTTTATTTCTCCTAGAGATATATATATATATATATATATATATATATATGTACACACACACACACAGAGCCAACTTAAGAGTGGGATCATTGTGTCACATGGAACTCCATGATTTCTTTTTAAGAAGTATATGGGAGTTTTGACTTCTCTGCATCTTTGCCCATACTTCTGTTTTTATTACAGCTACCCTGGTAGATGGAAGATGATAAATCTGCTATTTTGATTTCCATAATGACTAATAATATCTTCATGTTTGCTAAGGGACTTTGCCAATTTTTCATGTATGCATAAAGACCCTGTCTATGTATATACACATGCACATCATATGTGTATAATATATGTATATGCACACACTTTTTTTCTTTCTTTTTCCTTTTTCTTTCTCTTTTGAGACAGGGTTTCACTATATAGCTCTTGCTGCCCTGGAACTCACTATGTAGACTAAGCTGGCCTTGAACTCACAGAAATATGCCTGCCTCTCCCTCCTGAGTGCCACCAGCCGGGCACACCTTTAATTCCAGCACTTGGAAGTCAGAGGCAGGTGGATCTCTGTGAGTTTGAGGTCAGCCTGGTCTACAGAGTGAGTTCCAGGATAGCCAGAGTTACAATAGAGAAACCCTGTCTTGAAAAACCAAAGGGGGTGGGGGTAGGGGCAGGAGCATGTGCCCCCATTTGTGTACACTTTCTTGTAAAGAATTATTTCTGGAGGGTAGAGTGTATGTGTACCTGTGCCATGTACAAGCCTAGGATTTAATACCCCAAATTACAAGGAACAAATTAAGAATTCATATTTTGGTGACCAGTTTCTTACCAGATAGATTATCTGTAAATATTCTTCTCCTCTTTGAGTTATTCTTATAAGCTGCTACAACCCCTGATGTAAGTAATTTGTGTGTAGGGAGGGGTATTAGTTTGATACACAGCACTAGATATGCAAGCAGAGCATGGTGGCCCCTGACTGTAATCCTAGCACTTGTGAGACAGGTGGAGGAAGACCAAGATCATAGGCCAGCCTGGACCATGTGAGATCCTGTCTCAAAGACAAGCAAACACAGACATGAGCATAGTTTCACTCGTGGCTATAGCCTCCAGAGAAATTTATCTATGAACTAGTTACCTGTAAGAATATCTATGGTGGTTTGGGTACCAGGAACTGAGAAGTGTATCTGTTCCTAAGGGAATTGATAAAGACAAATTCATATGATGGAATACTATTTGCTTTTTAAAGTTGGGGGCCAGTGAGATGGTCTAGCGGGTAAAGGCACTTGCTGTATACCTGGCGACTGAGCTTGTTTCCTGGCATCCACGTGGTGGAAGGAACCGCCATACCCTCACATACCTGCATACATGCTCACAAACGCAAAATAAAATGTAACTTAAAAAAGAACATTGAAGACAGAAGCATGGTGACATGTTTTAATCCCAGAATTTGGGAGACAGAGACAGGAAGATGGGGTGGTTGTGTGGTTTAAGGCCAATTTAGGCTACCCTGTCTCCAAAAAAAAAAAAAAAAAAAGCTTTCTACCTCCAAGGAATGAATGAGGACCCCCTTCTGACCCTGGCGGGGCTAGGAAGTTAGTATAGGCTTCTTAGAGCAGCTGTGCTGTCCTTAGGCTTCTGTTACTTCTGCAAGATGATTATACCTGTAAATCCTACAACCAGCAGCCTGGCACCCCAGTATTCAGGAGACTGAGGCAGAAGGGTCAGAAAGGAGTTCAAGGTCATCCTTGGCTTTATAATGAGCTGGAGGCCAGCCTGAGCTACATAAGACTCCGTCTAAAACAGAAAAAAAAAGAAATTGATTATGTATATAATCTATACTTGTGGGATGGAGAATTCTACAAGCTAGAGTGTGGCCACTGGGACCAGAAGCTGCTGTCTTTGTTCTTTAAGCCACTCTTGCCCATCTGTTCCTCTACATGAAACCCTGTCTTTAAAACCAGTTAAAACAGGTCATTAACGGGAAAGCTGGTAAATCAAAATAAGGCCTACAATTTAGTTCATAGAAACCACCGGTGCTACATCTTTCAGTTTTGTAATGTCTGGTAGTTATGTAAGATGTTACGATTAGAGGAACTGGATAAAGAGCATACCACACTGTCTATATGTAAGTTTAAATTTGCCCTCTGCCTCTAAAAAGAAGACCTTTAGGGCCAGGAAGATGGCTCAGTGGTAAAGGCACTTGCCAAATCTGCTGACCTGAGTTTGGTCCTGAGGTCCCACATGGTGGCTGGAAGAACTGGCTTGCAAGTTATCCTTAGACCTCCATATACACCCCATGGCATGCACCCCCTGGCCCACACTCAATAAGGAAGTAAAGTATAATTTTAAAGATTGTTTTAAAAGCCTTTGAAACACCTCCAAGGAATCCAGGCTCCAGATCCTGGCTTCCGAGGGTCTTCTTCAGGAAGCCAAGCCAGCACCTTTCCTTGGACCCAGGTGGTGGTGAGTGCACTCAACTCAGCCCATTGTCGCAGCCCTTCTGTGCAGCGTTCTTCTCTACATAGGGATTAAGGGTCTCACAGTTTTCTAAGTTTCTTAGACCTCAGTTCATTAGAAATCCTAAGTCATTTTTCTCTTACCACAGATGAGTTTATTATGTTTTCAAGCAGAGATTGAAGTGTAGGAAGAGAATACAGATTCTGTCCTGGGTGGGCTCTGTGCCTAGTCAGCCTTGATTAAATGTGTAGGGTTTCTCTGCATTTCTAGGGAGAACTCCAGAGACTCCAGCCTGCCTAGCTTGTAGCTGGCTAACATTCCCCATGCTGGTCACTGGAGGGCAGTATGGTATGCCTTTTCTCTATGGAGATTGGCAGTGCCCTGGTCTACACACATTTCAAAATACTGGATCTTTGGGCCGAGTGTGGTGACACACACTTTTAATCCCAGGACTTGGGAGGCAGAAGCATGTGGATCTCTGTGAGTTCAAGGCTAGTCTAGTCTACATAGTGAGTTCCAGACAACCAGGGCTGTGTAGCGAGACTGTGTCTCAGATAAACAAACAACAACCACAAAGTGGGTCTTGCACAGTTCCAAGGATACAGGAGCCTAAATTTACTTCCTGTACCTTGATTTCCCAACCACACCTAAGATCATATTTTCAAGATAGTCACCTAGTAGTTAGATTTCGATCAGGATCTTTATTGGGTTTAGGGAAATTTTCTGTACCCAGAAGACATTTTAAAAATTTTATTGTTATCATATGATATAGTGTGTGTGTGTGTGTGTGTGTGTGTGTGTGTGTGTGTGTGTGTGTGTAGGTATGGACAGGACAACTTTGGCAAGTGAGCCCTCCCCTTCTTCTGCTGTAGGGTCCAGAGATTAAACTCCATCAGCAGGCTCACACAAGCAAACCACGTTCACCCTCTAAACCATTTCACCCATTTTTTTCCCTTTTAATAAAATTGACAGCTTGTGTTCTCTATTTCATCCTGCCACTTCTCCACTCTCAGGGTTGTTCTTTTAAATTTAATTTTGCTGTGAGACAGGCTCTATGTAGTCTAGGCTGGTCTTGAAGTCAGCAATCCTCCTGCTTCAGCCTCCCAAACACTGGAATTGTGTGAAAGTGTGTGCCACCACGCCACTGATTTAATCATCAAACAATACAGTAACTCTTACAGTGTGTGGATTCTATCTCAGTTTAAGAAGAAAAACAGAACAGGAGCAGCCACTGGATCCAGTGGCTTGAACAGAGTAGAATTCATCGGTGGTGCTGTCTTGAGAAGCCTGGGTCTCTGCCATTGCCTCATTGGTTAGAGAACTTACTGACTTTTCCTCTCACGTTTTCTGGAGTGCACTTGCCCTTCCAGGACATATGGAACAGAAATGACTCACCCCTGCTCTGCTATCACAGACATCACCCGGATGGCAGCATAAGTGGCTGGCGACTGGTCTGATAGCTGAATCTAGGATAAAGTAGGTGTTTTAGAGACTTTTTTTTGTTTGTTTGTTTGTTGGCTTTTTTTTAAAGATGGGATCTCATATAGCCCAGGCTTTCCTCAAACTCTCTAAATCAGTGGTTTTCAACCTGTGAGTCTCAACCCCTTTGGGGGTCAAATGACCGTTTCACAGGGGTCACCTGAGATCATCTGCATATCAGATATTTGCATGAGGATTCATAGCAGTAGCAACTTATAGCTGTGAAGTAGCAACAAAAGTAATTTTATGGTTGTGTGTGGGGGGGGGTCACCACAATATGGGGAACTATATTAAAGGATGGCAGAATTAAGAAGATGGAGAAACACTGTTCTAGGTAATTCAGGTTCCTCCCACCTCCACCTCCCAAGGGCTGGCTGTGATTACAGGTATGTGCCAGTATGCCTGTGAGTTCTTTTGTCTGCGTAACAGGGTCTCACACTATGGCCAAAGCTGGCCTGGAACTTACAGCAATCCTGCCTCAGCCAAGTGCTGGGATACAGGCACGATTTCCATTGTGTTTTTCCAGAAGTTATTCAGGCAGTTTCTTTCTCCAGGTGTTTTTTTCTGAGGCCAAAATTCTGGAATTGACCTGGGAAAGCAGGCAGAGAGATTATGGGTCCAAGCTGGAGCTAAGTCACCTCTGTCCTGTGACTGATACAGGCCTTGGGTACCAATGCAGACTAAGTCAGTAGGCCCGGGAATGACCAGGTTTCACTCTCATACCTGATTTATTTCTCTTGCTCAGCTGAGAAAATGTTTGTCTCAAGTTTGATGCCATGGGTTTTGGGATTACACAACTTCACTCTTCCAGTAAACAAGGGCATATACGTGGTCCTGGAGGTGACTTGTTCCTCAGATGGCACCTGTGAACCCAGGATGTATGGAGGGGACAGAGCAGTCAGCTGATAAAGGATGAAGTCCCCTCCTCTGCATATTACAATCTGAGCCACAATCACAAGGAGCATGATTTTATTCTGTCCCAGAGAAAAATGGAGTCTCTAGGGACTGGAGAGATGGCTCAGTGGTTAAGAAAATGTACTGCTTTTGCAGAGTTTGGTTCCCAGCACCCGTGCTGAGCTTACAAACCATCTATTACTCCAGCTTCAGGGGATCAGACATTTCTGGCTTCTGAGGTCATCTGCATTCAAATGCACATACCTACACACAGACACAGGTATACGCACATGTATGTAATGATAATAACTGATATGAAATGGGATCTCTAGTGCATAGTAATCAGGGTTGGGAAACATTCTTGTTCAAAATCGCTCTGAGGGCAAGTGAGTTAATAGTTCACTTCACTGTGTGAAGTCACCTACTACCAAGCCTGGTGATGGGGCTGGAGTGGTTAAGAGCACTGGCTGCCATCTCACACACATCAGAAACTCCAGTTTCAGGGGATCCGATGCCCTCTTCTGACCTCTACAGGCACCAGGCACATGTGTGTGGTGCACAGATGTACATGCAGGCAAAACACCCATACATTTCAAATAAAAAAATAATAACAAAAAGTCTTTTTCCTTTCCTTTTTCCTTTTCTTTTTTTAAAAAATTAACTTAAACTGCTTCAGAGTTCCTACCAGGGGTCTCTCATTGTTCCCATAGCGCCCTTGAGCTCTCCAGTCCTGAGAGAATTGCTTGTTGGCCTGTTCGGTTTGGAATTTGGCTTGGAAGATCCCAGGTGTGTTGAGGGGCCACTTACTCTTGACTCTTTTCATTAGGAGCTTTCGAGGTGGCAGACAGAGCATCTGGGAAAGAATGACATTCTTAACTGCTGTGTGCTTCTCCGCTGGGCAGCATGGAGTGCTCAGAGCCTGGGAGTGCTTGTAGAGTAGGAAGATCCACAGTTCTGGATTTCCCAATAGAAATCAAAGTGGTGGCAGGCTCCTTTGTTCTCTGTCCCCTGAAGGAGGGATTAAGACCTAACAGGGTTTCATGTAGCTTAAGCAAGCCAATAATGTAGCCAAGGATGACCTTGAACTTCTGACCCTCCTGCTTCTACCTTCCAGGAGACTATAGCCATGCACCACCATGCACAGTTTATATGGTGCTGGAAATTGAACCTGGGGCTTCATGCATGCTAAGTAAGCATTCCGTCAACTGAACCACACCCCCAGCCCTGGTTACCTCTTGACATGAAAGCCTGGGCACTTTACCCTGGATGTTGTGGCTTCATCAAAGTTGGCAGTGGTCTTTATCCCCGTAGTCTTTGTCTGGCTCAGCTCCCGACGTGCATGATTCATGGGCCAGCCAGGTACCCTTTCCCTTGATACATGCTGGGTAGATTGGCTGCACAGGGAAAAAGTGGTTCTCCAGGTGGTGATCTCTCCCTCTGAGCCAACCCTGGAGTCCTAAACAAGGGGCCCTGTGACATGTGCTTGCTTCCTTGCCTTTCATTTGTGAGTTCACTTAAAGGAAGCAATATATTTTGGGGTGCTTTCAAATGAAAATTCTTTATTGATTCTCTGGAAAGGAAAATTGAAATTTATTTTATATTTCTTTTTCACATTCCTCAGTTACTGTGCTGAGACTTAGCAGAGAGGGTGAGACACCTGCCTGCCGTCGAGGGATAGGGCCACAGGAGATGCGCTAACCCCCTTAGCAGGTGGCAGGCTGGGGCTGCGGCTTAGAGAATGGAGGTTTGGGGAAAAGGGAGCTTGGAAGTTTGTTTGCTGGTGGGTGTGGAGCTTCTTTGGTCACTAGGCTGGAGCCCAGGTCACTTCAAGGCAGGCATCTATAGCTGTGGGACATTTGTGAAGCACGCAGTAGAGTCTCTGGGTTCACACTGGGCTTGCTAACTGGAGAGGGGTGAGTTAGAGGGCTGTGTGGGGCCATAGAGGGCAGGCCAGAGACAGGAAGGTGGAGGGCCCGGTCTCTGTACTCCAGTGAGACTGGTAAGCCTGGGTCTGCCTGGCTTGCAGTGCAGATTTGATATCTCCCGTGAGTACACAGGGGACAAGGCTAAGCCTGAATTTAGGACCCCCAGCCCTACACCATTTCGTCCTTGTTCAAAGGTATACGTTAAAGCTGGGGGAAGGGAAGTCCAAGATTCCTGAAGAACAAGCCCTTTGCCCTGCTGCCTGACAGCTGCTTCTCTGGATAACAGATGGTGGGCTTCTGATATTGTTACCTGTCCCTTGGGAAATAGGCCTCTCCTTGCTCTTCTCCCACCCACACAGCCCTGCCTCCTGCTGACAGGCTTGCTCTCAGTTCTGGCTACTCACGTGCTTCCCTGACTGTCCTTGTCTAGAACAGATGAGAGGACTTGACGCAACAGTGGGGCTTGGGTGTCACTCTGGTCCTGGCTGACATACTCCAAGTGGCTCAGATGACCTCTTGGTGCTGTTTTTCTGACCTGATTGTGACCTGGAAGTATTACATATGTAGCTGATGGCCTTGACTTCCGATCTTCCTGCTTCTATTTCAAATGTTGGGATTATGGGTGTGCATCACCATGCCTGGTTTAAGCAGTAATGGAGCTGGAACCCAGGGCTTCATGAATGCTAGACAAGAACTCTGTCGATTAGTCACTCCCTTCATTTTGAAAGCCCAGATTGCAGGGTTGCCATTGGGCCAGCCATAGGAGAGAAGAGGGAAGACTGTGATGAGGTAAGCAGTATGGCACCTCCAGAGTGATCGTGGCTGACCTTGTAGCTAGACAATGCCTGAAGAGACTGAAGAGAAAGAGCCAAACCTTTGCTCTGTACTGTATTCTATTAGGTTGGTGCCCCCACCACTGGGATCTGTCTGGGGGACAGGAATGTTCCTGTGTAGCATTAAACAAGGTATCTGGAACAGGAGGTTCAGATTTTGCTTTATGTTCAGTGCTGTCCTCTGCTCCCTGTCACCCCTCCTTCATACGTCTCACCTGAATGGGAGGGCTCCTCCCCATGGTATGCCACATGCTCCTTCTTCCAAGGCTTAAGCCCTTCCTTGCTGGTTTTACCGAATGGGATCCATCCAGCCTTGTTATACTGGATGTGTGCAGTTGAGGTCTTTCTCAGGAATGGAGCCTCCTTAAGTGGCTGCAGGCGGTATTTAACGTCTGTGGGGGCTATTTCCTCTGTTTCCAGCTTCTGAAGAACAGCCATAGGCTGCTGCTTCTTCTTCTGCTTCTGTTTCTGCTTCTGTTTCTGCTTCTGCTTCTGTTTCTGCTTCTGCTTCTGCTTCTGCTTCTGCAGGGAAGTTCACTTGCTCAGAGGGGTCATTCCTGGGGTTAAGTAGGGGAAGTGTGTGTGTGTGTGTGTGTGTGTGTGTGTGTGTAGGGGTTAGTCCCTCGAGTAAGCAGTGTCACATAGAAATGTCATATAGAGTGACATGTGCCAGTGTCATATACAAAGTTACTTGTCTGAGCAACAATGTACTTGTCTACCAAATCAGTAGAATACATCCTTTTCCGGGTTCTGGAGGAAATCTGGACTAAGATAGCATCATCCTTGGCACACTATAGTAAGTGTTTAATAGTCTCTTCTCTTAAAATGGTTGTAATCTTTCCAAACAGTGCTGTGTTGGCTGCATGTGTTGGGGGCTCAGTTGGAGTTCTTAACTTTACCTGTAAACTGGGGGCTCTGTCCTCAAGCTCCATGGGGATATCCCTGGATTCTTGATGGATGGGATTGGATGAAGAGTTGTCAAGCAGGTAGGATCTTCTGTCCTCAGGAGAGAGGATGTCTAGAGCAGGGCAAAGAACTGAGGAGCATCTTAGCCCACCTGCCTATAGGGAGCTTTCTGCCACCCATCATCCACCAAGGGGAGAGGAGGACACAGTCATTGTGTCTAGATGAGCCTCGGAATAGTTTATTTGAGACTGGATCTGTGTGAGAACTTGAAGGGAAGGATTGGAGTGGCATGGGGTTGGCTCTCTGCATTTAGGGGCATGTGGCAAAGGTGGTCTTCCCTCCCTCCCTTCTTCCTTCCTTCCCTCCTTCCTTCCTTCCCTACTTCCTTCCCTTCTTCCTTCCCTCCTTCCATTCCCTTCCCTCTTTTTTTTTTCCTTCCTTCCTTCCTTCCTTCCTTCCTTCCTTCCTTCCTTCCTTCCTTCCTTTCTTCCCTCCCTCCTTTCTCCTTCTTTCCTTTTCTTTTGAGTCCTATATAGCTCAGGTAAGTCAAGAACTCCCGACATAGCCAAAAACAGCCTTGAGTTTCTGATCTTCCTGCCTCCACCTCCCGAGTGATGGGATGACGGGCACATACCATCACACCCAGTTTTTAAGTCAGGGCTTTGTGCATGCTAGGGAATTGCTCTAAAGACTGAGCTGCATCCGAAGCCACAAAAACAGTTATTCTGAAATACTCCAGGATTGTTTCACTTCTCCTTGAATGCTGTGGCTGTTGAGAATGGGTAGCTTACAGTAAAGATGGCTGTCAGTGGGCTCCTGGAGAGTGGAGGGATACTCCCTTTCAATGGGCGTGGGGCAGGCACCATGGTGTCCTTGTCTCCTAAGGGATGGAAGAAGGAGAGTGTCTAGAACTGGGGAGAGCCACACCAGGGATTTTATTCCTTGCTCTCATCAAAGTTGTAGGTCTATACTCTGGAACTGTGAAGAGGCCACACTAGCTCCACAGGGACAGAGAGGAAGGATAGGTCTGTGGGCTGATTTTTGTGGTTTGGTATCAGACCCAAGTGGAAGGCTGGGTATTTGAGGTTCAAGAGAGACTGGGAAAGACCAGACAGCTTTTGGCTGGTAAGGAAAGGGGCATTTTTGCTTGGTGGGAGCCAAGTGGAGTATGCAGACAGGGTGAGTGTGAGAGAAGCTGGTGGAGAGGGTCAGATGCTTCAAGCTTTTACCTGCCAGGATGTGGTAACTGCAGCTGTCATGGGGACCTGGTAATGGCAGGTCTATGGGGACTGATCTGAAAACTCCATCCTTCCCTGCCAGCATCAGAGGGAGGGACGCATTCAGAGAGAGGAAAGGAACTTTGAGAATAGAGAAGGGTTGACGAGGTGGGATGTCAGGTAGTGAGATGGCCAGAGGACAGTCACCCACAGTCACAGAGCGTACATAGGTGACTGCTGGGGAGGGCTGTGACCCGCTGTTTCTGCTCACTCTGTCCTCTGTTCCACAGCTTCTGGGACCACACAGACATTTGCTCTGAGGTGCTGAGCACTTAGACTGCCATGGACCATCTCTATATGTGAAGACCATTGTACTGGCTTAGGGAGAGGAGCAGGGGGTGGCTGAGTCCCCAGCAATAGCCTGTTAAGACCACTATCTAGGGGAATGAGTGATTGTAAAAATAATCAGGTCTCAAGATTGCTGGGTCTTGTCTCTGTTACTAGCCTCAAGTCCAACTGTGAGTCTCTGTTGTGTGCATGTGACTATGTAGTGAACTATGTCTGTATATGTGTGCCCAGTGAAGTATGCATGCACATGTATGTGTATGTGACTATCCAATGTGTGTGTGTGTGTGTGTGTGTGAGGATACACAAGCACACCCAAACTCTGACCCCTCTAATGTCTTTCCTGTCCTTATTTCCAGTCCACCCTGCCCTACACACCTACCAGTTGTCCAGAGACAGAGGATTGAACTGCATTCTGCCAACGGTGTAGATTTGCCAGTAGCTGGCTCTTTTTCAGAATCTGCAATCACAAAATGGGAACCTGGAACTGGAAGATGGAAGACTTTCTAGACTCCGTTTCATTCACCCTTCCCTACCTGTTAAATCTCAAGCATTTGCTCTCTTTTACTAGCTCAGAGTGTCTCCCTCTGGCACATGGAATTACAGTGTTAATTATGCCAATCCTAGATACAAAGTTGGAGAGGGGCTACAGTCCTCACATGGACTCCAGTGCCTGTATCTGTGAAGTACCACGCCCCACCCCCCACATTTGAACAGTTTCCACTCTGTCACACCTCTTGGGACATTTGTATATTCCATTCTGGAGCGCCGCTAGCCATTTTCAATTGTCTTTCCCTGTGGCTTCACCATTTGTCTGAATTATCCATCCCAAGGCTTATAAAAACAGACTAACTTTTTTAGTAGAATTTTCCAGCTGAGCTAACCGTTTTGTAGCTCCAGTGTGAGCCAGCATGGCTGTAAGCTCAGGGAGCCCTGATCAGATATGTTCAGTATAACTTCCCACAGTGTCAGAGCTTAATTAATATTTTTTAAATTTAAATTTTATTATTATTGTGCGTGTGTGTGTGAAGGGGAATATACATGCCACAGCACACGTGTGGAGGCCAGAGGACAGCTTTGCTGAGTTGGTTTTCTCCTTCTACCATTATGAGGGCTCCAGGAATCAAACTCTGATAGCCAGTTTTTTGCAGCACTAATACTTTATCTGCTGAGCTATACTGTCTGCCTCTAACTTAATCAGTGAATTTAAAGCAACATTTTATGGTGTGTGTGTGTGTGTGAGCATACGTGTGGTCAGAGGACAATCTCCAACATGTGGGTTCCAGGCATGTTACCCTGATCCTTTTGCCTTCATTGTTTATCCTATTTGGAGATTGTGAGGTCCTTGGGTTCAGAACCAGCTGGGTGGGAACTCTAGGTAGAAGGAGACCAGGGTGTACCCAGAACTTGGCTCTCTAGCTCCTTAGAGGAGATCTAGTTAGCTAGGCTACCTGATGATCCTGTGTCAGGTGACTGCTGCTTTAGCACATGGAACTTCCCAATCAGATATTTATGGAGTGGCTTTGCCAGGCCCAGAGGCAGGGAGTCTGTGGCTTTTTGTGAGAATGGGGAGGGAGAAGCATGGTTGCCTATGCTGACAGTGAAGGCTGAGGTCAGGAATGTCCTGCGGAAAAAGATTCTGGGGGAAGTCCTTATGTACAGGACATGTCCAGTGTCCTCAGCCTCCCCTAAAGAGCCTTCACAGCCCGCCTGACTTCTACCACTTTCCTCCTCCTCCTCCTCCTCCTCTTCCTCCTCTTCCTCCTCCTCCCTCTCCCCCTCCCTCTCCTCCTCCTCCTTACACTCTCTGGACCACACACCCTAGCTGAGCATCACTCCCAGGCCTCTACTTTCCCCTATCCCACCTCCCTCTCCTTCCATAGCTTTTGGCTCCCTGCTCATATGTCATT
Source organism: Cricetomys ansorgei (assembly GCA_026225945.1). Classification (NCBI taxonomy): domain Eukaryota; kingdom Metazoa; phylum Chordata; class Mammalia; order Rodentia; family Nesomyidae; genus Cricetomys; species Cricetomys ansorgei. The sequence goes on from JAMJFZ010004023.1 coordinate 568,269, forward strand.
TCCTTCCTGGAGATTCCCCTGGACCCTTGCTCCTGACACAGTGGTAGCAGGGGCTCACTGTTGTGATGAGCCATATCCCTAACTCTAGTAGAGGTCTCGGTATTACAGTGAACTCTGTGTTTGCCTCCACCTGCTGGACTTAGGGTTTGTAGAGGCCACAATCTCCAGCAACCAGCACAAAGTCCGGCTGTTACAAGACATTTAATAAATCTTTGTTGAATTCAACCAGAGGCTAGGGCAAGATTTCTTTGTAGGTAAGAACTGGGCAAGAATGAACTTGCAACCTGGGCATGGTGGCCTATGCTTGTAATCTCTGCAGCTTGGGAGGCTGAGGCAGGAGGATCATTAGGAGTTTTAGGCTAGCTAGGGCTAACATAGTGAATTTGAGGCCAATCTTCAATATAAAGCAAGACCCTTTCTCAAAACCAGCCAACCAACCAATCAACCAACTGTGAACTTGCAGACTTAGCGGCTAGTTCATGAATGAAGTGCAGATGTGAATTGAACATCTTTAAAAGAATCAAAGCTCCTGAGGATTTGGAGATCTTTATTATTCCTTTTTCTCAATAATCCTCTCCTGCCTGGATCCAGGGAAGAGGAAGTGGGACTCTAAGTTTTCTCCAGCCTAGGGAGTCTTGAGGGCTAATGAGCTAGGTGGTCTGGGACTGGGTCTCCAGGACAGTCACCTAGGCTATAGCTATGTGCTTGTTCAGGCAGGGAGTGCCTTCCGGGACTTCCCCTAGTCTGACCACTGTTTTGCTTGGAGGGGACTCAGAAGGTGGCAGTGCAGGAAGTCTGTAGCAGCCCACGGTCTCTCTTCTCCACCTGATAGAGCTGTATGGGAGCTGTGGCTTCTGTTCCTAGACTCTCAAGTTCTGTTATTCCTGATGTCAAGTGGGTATTGTTCATTACTGTGCTGCTAATTTGCATGGACTTTTCTGAATGACAGAACGTGGAGACATTCCCCCAAACCACACCAGTCTTTATACTTCTGCACTCAGAATCCTTGGCCCAGGTGAGCATGGGAAAAAGGGTTTCCTAGGAGCCTTGCATCACTGAGGCACTGGAATAAGACAGAGGGGCCCAAGAATCCTGCTGCCTCTGAGCTAATAGGCCTGGCCTTTCTTCTTCCACCTTCCTCTTCTGGGGAGGAAAGGCGTGGGGCTTATGAAATATCTTCTTCAGTGATTTTGTAGTTTGGCCTAAGGACTATATCTGGTGAAAAGTGGACCAAGAACCAAATACAAGGAGAAGCTCTGCAGGAGTCTAGAAGCCAGAGGCTGGCTGAAGCAGTGCCTTCAATGGGCTGACGCAGATTGCTCCATGCTGCCATCTGCTGGACACATGCATCAATAGGACGTCGCGCCCTTGGCGCTTCCTACCCTCTGGCTGTACCCAGTTTCATCCCTTTCTACCCCCTTTCTTTCTGCTCTTCTGTCAAGTCCCCCTCCCTCCTACTCAACACACATCTGATTTCCCTCTTCTCCAAGGTGGGACTATTAAGAAGCTGTAGTCCTGGCCCAGGACAGGGGACTCAGATTATTCACTCCTGGGGTACTGTTAGACACTTTACCTTTGGGGTCAGATCTTCTCAACGCTCCACCCATCTCTCTAGATTCCTGAAGGCTTTCTGGGATCTTGGCTGTGATTGAAGGCTACTAAATTATGTGTGAACTGCGTTGATGATTATGCTGAGTCAACAGGATGGAGGGCTCCTGGCCCTGTGGAAGGCAAAGGTGGCCAGCAGAGGCTGCTGCGGCACTTGCTATGGGCCTGGCTACTCCTAAACACTCCTTTCTCATTCTGGGGTGTGAGGACACAGAAACAGGGCCGTGCTGGTTAGAGCCGATTGTGTACGAGTCCGGGCTCCCCTTAGTGCTTATGTACTGACTGTGTCCTGGCTCACCTGTACCTGATTCCCCTACTCCATCTGGGTCTGAGAGGTTGTGTGCTTCCTCTGATTTGTCCTGTGGACACAATTCAGAGCCCCAGGCTCAGCTTCTCACAACTTCCTGTCAATCCTGGGTTGGGCTGAACCTTTCCCTACTCCTGATGATTCTTACTGCTGTCCCTTTGAGCACATACTAGGTGTGTGGGCTCCTAGATCGACCCGCTCTGAGGCCAGTGCCTTCATGGTGGATTAGCACCAACTAAATAGGAGGGTGAGTGCGCTCAGGGCTGTCCTAAGCCCAAGGGGATCCAAGAAAGGCTGCCACCTCTGCTTCACCTGACCCCCTGACTGCAGGAAGGGACTTCAGAGACACTTGGAGGAGAAGTGTGTCAGCAAACTGCCAGCTTTCTCCCTTCCTGCCCTGTCCTCCTTCTGGCAAGACCCTCATTTCTTCTTCCCCTTCTGGGGGGCAGGGGGGGACGACTTTCCCTCTCTTTGTTCCCATGTGCAGAGTTGAAGGCCTTGTTGGGTGTGTGGGAAAAGCTTGGTGGCTGAGCAGGAGTGTGATTCCCAGCCCCTCGGCTATGATGGGTGGCCTGACTTTGTATTGTTTGCCCAGAATCGTCTCTGGGAGCCATTTCCCACCTCAACTCACCTGTATGGACAAGCCAGTGTTGGGTTTTGCAGCTCTTGAGCATACCATAGTAAAAAGGGAGGTGCTCTAAATAGGCTGAGGGAGAGCTGCTCTGCTCAAGTAGAGAATTCTGGAGCAGCAATGGGTATCCTGGGTAGCCATAGGGATCACCATGGCAACATGAGAGGCAATCCAGCAGTTCCAGAGGCAGACAGTGATCAAGCAGGCCCTCCTCCAGGCTGAGGCTGAATCCCTGGCGTGGGTAGAAGGATTTAGGATTAGAAAGAGATCTGTAGACCCACAGCTGCCTCTAACATAGGGGACGTGTGGCCTGCTTGCTGCCCCTTGTCAGTGGAAATCCCCCACTCCCCACTGCTCATCTGTGAGGCAGCCTGCTTGGGAAGAGGACCTGTTGGTGTGTGGGGCAGCAGGGAGAAGAAGCAGAGTCAGCAACAGAGGGTAGTCTTGCACGTTGAAAGAAACACAGTGAATGGGTTTTAGCTGCTCCAGCCTGCTTCCATACCTGTGGATTCAGAGCCATCAAAGTTAACCCAGACTATCAGGGATCAATGGCTGGCCTGTAGTGTCCCTCTAATGTTCCCTTAGAAAAAACAGCCTATTTGGATAAAAGAAAATAAATGAAAGCACTTTTCTTGGTCTCTGGTGCCTGAGACAGTGCCCCTCCTCCCGCCCTGGCTACCCCTGCCTACCCCTCACTCATCACCTCCTGCTCAATTAGCCACGGCTGGGTTAACCCTTTCAGCATCAGGTTGGGGGAGGGGCGACTGCTTGTTGCCTTCTCCACGGGGCCCTGTTCCCAGCGTGCGTTCTCAGGAGCACAGAATGGGCCAAGTCCAGTGCCTGCCAACCTCCTGCGTACCCTCCCTCTGGCTGCCAAATCTGACTTTGATTAGCGTGTGGAGGGGAAGAAAGCAGGAAAATAGAATATTAAAATCTTAATTCAATTTAAAACACTGTCATTCACAGGCATGCCAAACAGTGAGATGACTAATTATTATGCAAATGAGGCAGATAGAAAAGTGATTAATAATTGCACAAATTAAAAATTATTGTAAACATCCTGTGACGAGCGATAAGTCCGACGGAGAGGCGAGGGCGGTGGGCTGGGGAGGCCATGGAGGAGCCTGTTCCTGCATTCGTTTTTCCTCATTAGGGGGATTTAATTAGCACCCAATGATGGGGCTTGTGCTGCCAGGGTTGGGGAGTATGTGGCCAGCACCCCAGCTGTCTGCTGGATCCTCATTTCCTCTCCAGTTCCTCCTCACTGCCTTGGAGTCCCCACTGGAGAAGGCTGAGCAGGAAGTGGAAGAAAGGCTGGCCACCATGAAGGGCAGACTCTGTGCAAAGCAAGCCCGCTGCTTTCCTCCAGCCTTCCTACCACCTGTCTCTTACAGCATCTGGTCTCTGTCAGGAGGGAAAGTTAAGAGGCTCCTTGATGTAGGAGTGGTGGGGTGTCGGGTCCAGCGAGCAGGTAGTTCTAGTGAAGGGACACAGGGCATCCCCAAGTGCACGTGTGTGTGTGTGTGTGTGTGTGTGTGTGTGTGTGTGTGTGTGTGGAGGCTGAAGGACAATCTCAGTGTTACTTCAGAAAAAATATCCCCATTTTAAGACAGCATCTATCATTGGCCTGGAACTCACCAATTAAGCTAGACACAGACTGGCCAGCCAGCCCCAAGGACCCTCTATTCTGTCTCTCTTGCACCAGGATTACAAGCATGTATCACTATACTTGGCAATTTTAAATGGGTTCTGGGGATTGAACTCAGGTCCTTGTGCTTACAAGGCAAATTCTTTGCTAATCGAGCCATCCCACTGACATATTCTTGTTTAAAAAATTTACCTACCAGCTGCGCTTCCTCCTGTCAGGGTCTGGATTCCTGACCTCTGGCAGATGTAGATGGGGCTGGGTGAGTGGCTGCTGACATCAAATCCCTATCTCTGCTCTCCCCTAGAGAATCTGGCCCTTGGGGAAATGGCCGTTGGTTCTAGAGGCCACAGAAAAAGTTATGAAGCCTAAGGCTAGACCTGGAGCAGTGGGGCTAATAGCTGTTTAACCCCAGTTGCTAGCCTTCCAGAGTTTTCCTTCTCTAGGCCCTACTGGCCAGTGCTTACTTCTGCCCCCTGGTGACTGGATTCATCCTGGTTTCTCATTCTGTCCTTGACTTCTGTTTCCCATTTCCCTGGGCTCTTCTGAGGCAACCAAGGGTGATGGGATGTGCTGTAGTCTCTGTGTGACCTTGGCTGAGTTGCCTTGCTTCTCTGGGTCTGTTCATTTTTTACAAGATTTGGCTGGGGAATAGCCCAGTGATTTGCCTAGCCTTTGGTGTGTCCTGAAGCACCACAGGCAAATAAATAAAATGGGGAAGATTCTATAATTTCATGGGTTTTTTTTTTCACTTCTTTTTTTTTCTCATGTTCATCCATCTATTTGCTATGTGAGACCTCACATCTCTGTACCAAGTGCTAGGGGGCAAACTGCAGATGGGGTCCAGGACCCTGAGAGCACTGGGAGGAGATGAAGGAATGGCATGTGCTAAGCTCCAGGGGCAAGAGAGTTAAAAAGTCCAGAGACAGTCAAGGGGCTGGAGGAAGGTACACTGGGGAGTAACAGGGCTGGGGCTTTATTCTGTGAGATGTTGGCACTATATTGAGGGACCTGAGCAGAAAAGAAAGGACTTAATGTTGGGGAAAGGCATGATTAGAATTGTTTCAGAACCATCACACCAGCCTTGTCGTGTGGGTCCCCACCCAGACGCTGCCGTAGCCATCTTCAAGGAAGACACAAGCTGTGACCATGGAAGGAGAAACGAGAAGGCAGGATCTGACATCTCAGTGATGGTATGTGAGGGTGTGGGGTGACACTGGACTTCCACTCGGGAGGTGGCATTCAGGTGGAAAAGAGGAGATGACCACCTTGTGACACCTAGCATCTTCCCCCTCAAGAGTGGTAGGTGCTGGATTAGCAAGGCAGCTACGGGTTGGGTCTCACCTTCTCTACCCTCTCTATGGTCCTACCACTTCTCAGCCAGGGAGGGCTGGAGGGAGGTATAGAGGGAGAAGAGCTGTAAACCACAGTGACCACATATCTCTCTGGCAGCAGTGAGCCTAGGACGAAAACTGCGCAAGCTGACGTACGTTAGCAGTGCTTAACTGTGGAATAACCCTACAGTGAAGACCAAGATCAAGATCGGTGGTGTGAGGTCTGGGATTTGTGCCTCCCCACTGCGTGCTTTCAGACATGAAATGTAGTTCTCTCCCACTGTTGCTGAACCTCTCTGTAGTGTCTGTGGGACTGTGGGCAGCTTGATCCTTGGAGCTGGATTAGTCCCAAATATACCCCATGAAGTGTGTGTGTGTGTGTGGTGGGCGGGCCATGTGGAGGAAAGCTGAGAGAGAAGACTTGATTGGAGCAGAGCCTTGTGAGAAGACAGGAGTCCTGTTCCCTCTATCCCCAGGCATCTGAGGCAGGAAGGGAGGCCAGAAATGTCCTTGTGTCTGTTGCTCCTCTTCTTTTTCAATTACAATGGTACCTCAGTTAAACAACAGTTAATAACCTTGTTGACTGAGGGTGGGTCTCCTCCAGCCACCCCAGGAACGCTGGAACACAAGGGCCAGAATTTTTGGAGGAGGACCCTAAGGTGCTATGATTCTGGCAGAGCTGTGTCTGTTTTGTGCTTCCTGCTAGAGGAGAGAAAAGTGCCCGAGGTTGGGGTGTGAGGGCGTGTGAAGGACTCTCAGATGGGCCACAGAAGTCTAGAGGCAACAGGGTCCTTTTAGCTGCTTTAGGTTTTGGGACAATGGAGAGCCCCATGCTATTCAGCCTAGGGCGCTTTGGTGCTAGGCCCTACCACTGTTGTTGGTTCTCGTTAACCTCAACCCTGGGGAGGGTCCTTCTCCCCATACTCTCGCTCTACTGCAAGGAGATGACATTGATTCAGAGAAGGAACCAACTTCTGAATGGTTGAGATATTCATTAAGAGTCAAGGATCTGGAACAGGTGTTTCAACTTAAAGATTTATTTATTTACTCATTTGGCAAACTTTTGAAGTGTAGCCCAGGACTTAATGATACAGAGACGCAGAAGATATGGTTTCTACCCTCAAGGAGTGAGCTGCTTATGGTCAGAGTCAATCAAGTAAAATAATAATTACAACATATATTATGCAGAGCACAGGGAAGGAAACAACTAGCCTTGTAGGGGAGGGAGGGGAAGGAAGAGCGGGAGTTAAGGAAGGTCCAGAGGAGGGGACATCTGAACTGACAGATGTGGAGGAGTCTGGAGGCAGGTGAGACAGGGGCAGAGGGCCTTCATAGCAGAGGCGTTGCAGAGACAGAAGAGGCCATTTATGCTGGTGAACGAAACTATTTTTGATGTGAATGCATCCTGGGGTGAATGTGGGGTGCAGAGGTGGCTCCAGAAAGGGAAGCAGAGGCAGGTCATGAAGGCTCACTAGGATTTCTTCTGAGAGGTGATATCCTTTGTCCATGGAAACTTCGTTGTGGCAAAGGGGCACATGCTGGTTAGTTTTCTTGTTTTGATTCTTCCCAATTTGACATAAGCCAGGGCCATCTGGGAAGAGGAACCTCAGCTGAGAAAATGTTCCCACCAGGTTGTTATATGCAAGTCTGCAGGGGTGTGGGGTGCGTGTGTGTGGTGTGTAAGTGTGTGTGTGTGTTTTCTTGATTAGTGACTGCTGGGGAGAGGGCCCAGCTCACTGTGGGTGGTGCGGTCTTGGGGTGTCCAAGAAAGTAAACAGCAAGCCATGGGGAGCAAGTCAGTAAGGGTGTTCCTTTGTGGCATCTGCCTCAGATACTGCCTCCAGGTGCCTGCTCAGAGTTTTCTGTCCCGACTTCCCTGGATGGTGGACTGTGAAGTACCAGTTTAGGCCCCGAGTTGGTTTTGGTCAGTGTAACGTTTACCACAGCAACAGGAAAGTGAACTAGTATGGCACACTGAGTTGGCACCCATGAGACTCCCAGAAGGCTTAGCAAGGAGCTGCCCATCCCCCATGCCTCCCTCCCTCAGTTTTAGAGGAAAACAGTAGGTATTGAGGGAGGGACATGGGAGCTGGAGATTTAGCTGCTTTGGTTTGGCTTTGGTTTCTCTAGTGTCCTCCTCTGTCCCACAGTGAGTAGAGAACATTCTGGAAAAAGGCTTCTGCTCTCAGAGCTGTGGAGAGACTGACCCTTCCCAGGGAAGCCAATGCTTGGAGAGATGCTGGAACTCCACTCCAGGAGGAGGTCTCTCGCTCTGCTCTCTGGGGTGCCCACCTCCCTTCCCATACCTAGCCAACTGGGTGAGGTCTGAGCAGAGGTGGTTGACAACCGACAGCAAAGGCCCATCATCCCTGGTAAGACCTCCAGGAAAATCCACCCTTAGATTTGGCGACGAAAGCTACCCTGGGCAACCTCTTCTTGTAAGCCTTGTTCCTGGCAGTAGTGGTGGACAGCACCTCTAGCTTCAGCTAGCTGTGAGCAGTACTAGATCCTAGTCTCTGAACACTTCTTGCTGTTTCACTTTTTTTTTTTTTTAACTTCAAGACAAACAGCCTCAAAGCTCTGTCTCCTAATGAAACCGTTCGATGTTAATTAATTATGCAGCTGCCTCATTTGCATGCACAGGCTGTAGCATCCGGGTTTCCCTCCCCCATCTACTGCCAGGAGCCCTGTTTGCACCTTGGGAAAAACAGAGACTTAGTACCACAGGTATGTGCCTGCCGGTGGGCAGCTCTCTCTTCTATTTGGCCACATCTGGAACAGGATGTGGAGGCTGACTTCCAAGGGAGCTGGTGAAGTCACAGGGGTGATTTGCACTTGGGTTGCAAGTCCTCCAACCAACTGAAGAAGCCCTTGAGTTTTATCTTGTTCCTTTCCTTGACTGACCAATTGTTCAGTTTCAGACAGGAGTTAATCCTGGGCCTCAGTGTTCTTTCCTGTGTAATGGGAAGGATTCTAGTACCTCAGAGGACTATATCTTGTCTATCTTCCTGTCTCCCGTGTTGGGTACACAGAAGGTATAAAGGGGGCCAGGTTGAGTGGCTGGCTGAATCAAAAGGGCTCTTAGGGACCCTTTAAAATGTTATCAGGAAAAACAAAGCAGCTGGGAGTTGGTGGCACACGCCTTTAATCCCAGCACTCAGGAGGCAGAAGCAGGTGGATCTCTGTGAGTTTGAGGCCAGCTTGGTCTACAGAGTGAATTCCAGGACAGCCAGAGTTACACAGAGAAACCCTGTCTCAAAAAAACCACCACCACCAACAACAAAAAGATGTTAGCAGGATTCTGTGGGAACCCACTTTTCCTAGGTTCCAGTTCTGGCTGCTAGGATTACAAACCCACTGACCTCTCACTGTGTGTAGTGTCCAGTGGTCACCGAGGATAGCTGGCAAGCCTTGTTGGCCACAGACCTCTGGCTCTGTTTACACAGGCTAGAAAGAGGAGCTTAGTCCTGGCACCATGTTAAGCTATTGGTGGGGTGATGAGGCTGAGGCCAGCATCAGGGGAGAGGAACCTGAAGTCTGTGCTGTTGAGGTGACGTCAGTGGTAAGGCTCATGTGATCCAGGGTAGAAGCTGGGGTGGGGGCTCCAGGCAGCTGGTTGTAAGCTTTTTTTTTTGGAGGTGGGGCAAGAATGCCTCCATGGGCTATTTTCTATCAAATGTGCACAAGTCCCTGAAACCCCAAAAACCGTGTTAAGGACCCCCTTAAGACTTTTGGACTGGAGATGAAAGCATTCTGTCCTGGGTTGGGCAGAGAAACCAGAAGCTTTAGAAAGGCCAGGAGGAAAGAAGGGACTCCAGGTACAGCGGGAGCCAGTGCTTGCCCAGGGTCCTAGAGGGGATGACTAACTTGCTTAGGGAAAGGTTAAGCCAGGAACCTGAGGACTGAGCCTAGGACCCACGGTAATGCCGAATGAAGGGCGGTCAGAAGACAGGAGGGTCTTGTCTTGGTGTGAGGCATAGTTCAGGGACAAAACTAGGCGTGCAAGAGGAACTCTGGCCTTAGGAAGGTGGGGGAGGTGAGAAACAAGGCAGTAGTAAGGCAGGGCCGCCACAGCGAGGTCTGTGCCGCTTGTGACTGTGCAAGGACAGGGTTGTCCTCGCTAAAGCTGGGACCTCAGGTACCAGAGGAGAGAGGAACAGGGACTTGGGGGCTTCAGTCAGCATCTCACTGACCCTTCAGAGGGACGGGCGTTTCCAGTGCCATTGGTCAATGCTGATAGGAGCCTGCGGTTGAAGAGGTGGGGGCCAGGCTTCTGAGAATGCAGAGAAGGGAAGGGGAGCGTTGCCTCCTGATGGATAAGCCAGCAAGAGTGGGGAGGCAGGTGTGAGCCAACCGGAAGACACCGGATTGCTAATGTCCATCTGGGCGGTTCCCAGCCCGAGCCCTCACCCCCACCATGGCTGATCAGAGGTACTGTGGGGCTGCTGCTGGCAGGCCGCTGTCCCCCACAGGGGGCCGCCACACCTCAAGTCCGTGATCATGGGTTCTGGAGACTCCACGGTTTTGGTGAGAGCTAAATTGGGAGACACTTGGCTTCTGAACTACTGTCCAGGAAGCCAACGAGGAGAGCTTAACACCTTTGGGTTAAATAGTCACATGGCTTGCCTGAGGGGTGGGTAGATGAACTTGGTTCTGACCTACCCCTAAACTGGCTAGTTTTCAGTAAGTCATGTTTTGTCTTTGCCTCAGTTTCTTTTCCGTTTCCTTTTGATTTCTTCTCTCTCCCTCCCTTCTTAACTCCTTTACACCCTTCCTGCTTCCCTCCCCTTCTCCCTCTCTGCCTTCTTTCCTTATAGTTTTCAATGTCTCCGGAGCCTCAAACCCACCTTAATCCTGCCTCAGCCACCCGAGTGTGGGGATTACAGGTGTCAGTCACCATGCCTGGCTTGCCTCAGATTGATGTTCTGTAAAATGGGGTGGCCCATCACCTGCTCCTCTATCTACCCGTTACCCATCCTTCACCGATCTTTCTACCCACCCACCATGTGACTATTGGTGAGTATCACCAATATGCTGGGCCCTGTGGGGGTGCTGAGGTACATGGCCGTCACAAAGCTGGCACACCGCCTCCCCCAGTGAGTTTTAGAGCTGACCCAGGAAGAAAGAGAGCTGTTAAATGATGCCGAGGCTATGATGGCTGTCTGAGTACCGAACTGTGTAAAGGCAGAAGCACCTCCTTGCTAGAGATTTGTTATCACAGATGCTCAGCCCAAATGGGAGATAGACACCTCTAGTTTGTTGAATTTATAGCTCAATACTGAGTCCAACTCCTCCACCTCCTCCCTATTGTCTGCCTTAGCTTACTCCCTCCCTCTGCCCCCTGCCTGCACCACAGCTGTGTCTTCTCTGCAGGAGGGAAAGGAAGCCTCAGTGCCCTGTCCCGGAGGGATGGGCTTGGCTGAGTTGATTGCTGCTAATTAGCAGCATTGAACCTTAGCCCAGCTAAGAGGGTGTGGAGGAGGAAGACAGTAAGTGGGTGTTCTTGCTAAGGGTGTCTTAGGCCCAAGGGTCTCCAGGTGTCCCCCTTCCTGTGCCATCCCCTGGCCGTGCCCAGATAACGTCAGAGTGGAGGAGGTAGAGCTATACGGTAGAGGGAGACGAGGCAGATGGCTAAGATGGGAGGCCTGCCAGCTGTGTGTTTCAAGATCTAGGGGAGGCAGCTTCCTGTCCTGCGTGTTCTCATCTCCAGACTTCTGTTTGGGCCGCGCCGTGCAGGAGACCCCTGCCTTCATACCACACGTCGTCAGTCCTTTCAAACCGGGGCAACCTCCTCCTCCACCAGCCTGGAAATAACCCCTTCTCTAAATGCCCATCGCACTGACAAGCAACCCATAGGCCCAGGATCCCTCCTGCCTGGCACATACTTTTATGATCTTCACATCTCTCTTATGGCAAATGACTAATTTTCTTTTGTATCACATGTGCTGGTCCTTCGGGCATCCTAAGGAGACCCCCAGCTAGGTCCTTTCTGCATACACTGCGTCTCAGATAGTGCCTGACACTTAGTGGATGCTCAGTATTTATTAAAAGCTACAGGATTTGTCTTTAGGCCTTTTTGATGCTCACAGACAATCTCTCAAAGAACATGGAAGTACAGCCCCATTCTACAGATGAAGAAATAGAGGCTCAGGGAGACAAATGCTTTTCCCCCAAACCAAACAAACAGGTTGGAGAGGTGGCTCAGTGGTTAAGAGCACTGGCTATCCTTCCAGAGGACCTGGGGTTCAATTCCAGCACCCACATGGAAGCTCACAGTTGTCTGTAACTCCAGTTCCAGGGGATCTGACACCCTCACACCAATGCACATAAAATAAAATTTAAAAATTTTAAAAAGATTTATTTAAAAAAAAAAAAGAGTGCTTGCTGTTCTCGGACGGCCTGAGTTTCATCCCTGGCACCCACATCTACCACCCACCTTCGGTGACTCACAATCACCTGCAATTCCAAGGAACCTGATGCCCTTTTCTGGCCCCAGTATGCACCTGCATGCATGGGAGCATACTCATATATATGTATGCATAAATAAAAAAAGTATAGACACATACATATATACATAAAAAAATCCCAAAACAAACAGCTAATGAGATGTAGATTGACTTCAAACCCAGCTCTGTTTTACTCAAATCTTTTATTCTTCTGGATGAAGTAGTTGATTATTTGGAGGAAATTTTGTGGGCAGCAGGTTCAAGCACCTAAATAATAGTAACTAAATAATCGAGAATGTTGGAAATAACTGATTCCCCCCAATCACCAAAAAAGAAAGAAAGAAAGGCAGAATTTAATTGCAATGTAGAGGAATAGGCCTGTGTGATAACTAGGAAGGGATCAAATGAAAGGATCTATGTGAAGAGATCCCATTCAGTGGCCTGTGTGGTCTGGATGGAATATAGAAGGAATGTTGGTACACTCCTTTAATCTCAGTATTCAGAAGGCAGTGGTAGCCAACACCTTTAATCTGAGAGACAGAAGCAGAGACAGGAAGCAGAGCTCAAAGAAGTCAGTGTCAGACAGGAAGTGACATCTGAGATGAGCGTGAAGGGCAGGCAAAGGGATGAATCAGAGGAAGAGTTAGCAGAGTGAGTCAGAATGATGACACATCCAACTCTCATGATAGAAGAGCAGGCTCTCACCTCAGAGAGTCAGGCAGTATGGAGCAGTCATTTACTGAGGCAGGATGAGGGTAAGACACAGAAACAGTGAGTCAGAGAGACACAGGCAGTCTGAGGCAGTCTGAGGCAGAGACACAGGCAGTTCGGCAAAAGAAGTCAGTATCAGATGAGAAGAGTGGGCCAGTTTGAAGCCGAGCAGAGCAGTTCAGTCAGAGAAGTCAGGGAGTCAGCCAGAGTCTGCCCAAGTCAGAAGAATTCAGTACAGCTCTGAGTTCAGGAGGAGCTAGTCAGAGTGGCTCAGTCAACAGTAAGTCTTCAAGGCTTAAACATTCTAGATTGTGTGGAGGCCAAAACCCCTCCAGAACCCAAGATTGAATTAGCTAAAGAATAAACTGCCTTTTCCCTTGAATTTATGGCTACACTGCAGTCTAGCTGTCCAGAGTTGTGCAAATTCCTGCTCAGAACACTGTTGTTTCGTAACTGTGTCTGTCTGCTATATACCCCTGGGTAGCAACCAGGGACACTTGGTCTCATATTTTGTTGAAAAAGGGAAAAGGGGGCTGGCGAGGTGACTCGGCAGGTAGAGATACTTCTATGCAGGCTTGAAAAACCTGAGTTTGACCCAGGATCCTACAAGGGGCAGAAGAGAAGTAACTCCTGAGAGTTGTCCTCTGAACTCCACACGTGCCCTCCGGAGGCATGCATGAGCGCACACACACACACACACACACACACACACACACTCACACAGACTCACTCACACACACACAAACACACACACACACACACACACACACACACAGACTCACACACACACACACACACACAAACACACACACACTCACACACACACACTCACACACACACAAACACACACACACTCACACACACACAAACACTCACACACACACAAACACACACACACACAGAGTAAAAAATAAAATAAAATAAATAATATAAAATGAAAAAATTAAAATAATAATAAAAATAAAAAAATAATAAAAATCTGTAGCAATTTATATTTTTTTAAAAACTGTAAGGGTCAGATTAGTATTCCTATGGGAAGAGTGTCCACTGGATCCTGACTCATTGATTGGACAACCCCTGGGTGTGCTGACTCTGGTAAGGGGGAGAAGACAGCAGGAGGTCGTTTCACACAAAGGTCCCTATTCTAGAAATGTGTGTGAGCTATAGTAATTGGATTCCCACAGGTTTTGGAACCCCCAAATAAAATTTTTTTTCTGTATAGAAATTGCTGACCACTGGCTTTACCCTCTGTGCCATGGCTACAAGAACCTTCTGGATTAATGATTGGTTTTCAGTGCAGCAGAGTCTGGAGTAGGTTGGAATACTTGTTGCTTGTGTTGGCATCTTGTAGAGAAGGCTTCTGATGCTCCCACTAGTGAGAGCTGGCCACCACACCTCGCTGCCTGAGTTAGTGTGATGGGGCTTCCTACTGTGTGAATCCTGGGAGGTGGATGTTTATGGACGAGATGATTTCTTCTTTACGCTGTGTGTGTGTGTGTGTGTGTGTGTGTGTGTGTGTGTGTGTGTAGCTAGAGGTCTGTTGTGGTTGCTCCCACAATTGTTTCTACTTTGTTTTCTGAGACAGGATCTCTCACTAAACCTGGAGCTCACCGAGTAGGCTAGGCTGGCTAGTGCACCCTGGGGATCCTCCTGTCTCTACTTCTCCAGTTGCTGGGAGTGTTGTGTTACCAGTTACAGTTACAGGTGTTTTTTTTTTTTTTTTTTTTTTTTTTTTTTAAATAGGATCTCTCTATGTAGCCTTAGCTGTCCTGGAACTTGCTCTGTAGATTAGGCTGGCCTGAACTCACAGAAATCTGCCCTCTTCTGCTTCCCACGTGCTAGGATTAAGGGCATGGATCACCATGCTTGAGTGTACCTGGAAGAGCTGGGGGTAGAATTCTGGTCTTCATGCTTGTGCAGTAAGCACTTAATCATCTGAGCCATCCCCCTGTCCAGGTGAAATGATCTTTAATGCTTTCTGGTGGCTTTGAATCCCACCCCCACCCTTCCAGGCACATAGAAGACTGACATCTGAGTTCATTTTATTTACTTATTTTATTGGCATGGCCTTGCTATGGATTCCAGGCTGGCCTTACATTTGTGGTCCTCCTACTTCAGCCTCCTGAGAGCTGGGATTACAGGTTTGTACCACCATGCCTGACTCTACCCAGAATCCTTTACCCCTCTTGTAGTTCATATCTTTACCAACTATCTCTAAGGCACTGACTGTCCATGTGCTAGTTGGCAGAAGGACATAGTTATTTATTTGGCTAGAGGAGCGACACCATAATCCAGGCCTGCTGGTCTGTGTCTCCACCCACAATAATGGACTTCAGTTCACATGGCTCAGGGGACAGTCAGCTAGGACTTCATCTGCTGAAGAGAAACAAAGTCTTGCCCTGGTTAGTCTTAAGCAGGGGCTGCTTTCATGGGTGGCCTAGGGCTCATTTCTGCCAAGGCTCCTCCCAAGGAGAGGAGGAAGCCCAGCTGTGACATGAGACAGTAAGAGCCATACAGAGAGCCTGGCCTTGTCATCTGCCCTTCTGTTATTGTTTCTGTTTCTCTCGGTCAGAGGACCCAGCACGTCTCCAACTTTGCATGAACCCATCTTTGGTACATGAAAAGATGTGAGAAAATATGAGTAAGTTTACACACACACACACACAATGGGAGACAATTTTGGAATTGAGAACATCATCAAACAATGGAAAATCTTGCTGGCAGTGGTGGCGCACGCCTTTAATCCCAGCACTAGGGAGGCAGAGGCAGGCTGATCTCTGTGAGTTCAAGGCCAGCCTTGTCTATAGAGTGAGTTCCAGGACAGCCAGAATTACAACAGAGAAATCCTGTCTTGAAAAACCAAAAAGAAAAAAGAAAGAAAGAAAAATCTTTATCTCTGGGGCTATGGAGATGGCTCAGGAGGTCCTCGTGCTAGTCGCGAATGGCCCTTGTCACCAAAACCTGACAACTTGAATTCATTCTCCAGGTCCCACACGGTGGAAGGAGAGAACTGACCCTTGTAAGTTGTCCTCTGACCTCCATGAGTGTGCTGTGGTGCACACATACATTTAAGTAAATGACATGTAACTTTTTAAAAATTAAAACCCCAACCCCTACAGCCCCCCAAACTTAACTCACCAATCTTCTCACTGGTGGAAAAGATTGAGTCAAGCTCCTTCATGGAGGGGAAAGACCTAAGGGCTCATCATGGTGCTCTGGGCTCTACTGGCAAATCTGGCTTTAGTGTTTCCTCCCATGAGGTTGTTCCGTTCTAATGACTGCTGTGTAGAGCTCATGTTTGAGAAAGATCCACAGACCCCAGGCCCAGCACCTCCTCCCTTACATCTGTCCTGTCTTCTGTCAGTTCTCCCAGAAGAGCCAGGGTGCCTGGGAGAGCGCCCCCTGGACCATGGGTGTGTAGGTGCCCGAGCAGGGAGTCAGCAGCAGGTTCATAGGCTTGGCCCCCCGTGTGAGCCACAGGGGGCCTTATCTTGCCATTAATGGTTTTCTAAATTGGTGGCAGTGGAGCAAAAAACCCAATTTGCGCCTAGAGCACGCATGATTACTATTGTAATAACCTCAGCTAATAAGAATATGATGTGGGGCTAGGCTGGGAGAGAAAACACATTTCTCATTAGCTCTTGATTAATTACTCTACATAATTCTTGGTTGTGGTGGCCAAGGGGGTGGGTGTTGCCATCTCTTCGCCTCTCTTTAACCCTAACATCTAGGGGCTGTGGGGCTTCCATGGTAGCTTGCAGCTACCTGGAGGGCAATCCGCACTCCTCCACACTCTCCTTTCTCTTCCCTCACCCCCTCTCCTGTCTTCTCTCACTGCCTGCTCCCCAGGACTCCACTTCCTTGCCTTGTTTCTCACTTTCAACCCCCTCTTTCCCACTCTCTTTCTTTGAGGTCTCTTGTATCTCAGACTGGTTTCGAACTCACTATACATGTAGCCAAGGATGACCTTAAACTCCTGGTCCCCCCCCCGCCCCCCATCTCTTTAGTGCTGGCATTACAGGTGTGCGTCACCATGACTGGTTTTATTTGGTGCGAGCACTCCACTGACCAAGCTACGCCCGGAGCTTGTCCTCTCTGCTCTAGCTTCCTTCCCCTATCTGAAAGGGCACTGGGGAAAAGGCTCATCTGGGTGTGCACTCTGCCAAAGCGGCCTGTGGGAGCAAGCAGAAATTGTCTCCAAGGCTCGTGGTGCCATCCTCACGTGGTCACCCCGCTGTTCCACCGCAGCCTTTCCCTGCCACTTCTGACATTTCACGGGCCATTGTTTGAGGCCTAATTGCCTGCCAGTGCGATCCTGCTCGCACCTCCCTCCAGCCATCTGGCCCGTGGCTCCTGCTGTTCGCAGCCGCGGCGAGGCCGAGAACAAACAGCGAGCCCCGGGCGGCGCTGCAGCTCTTTGTGCGCGCGCAGCAGTCTGCAGTGGTGGATCGTCTCCCTCGGTTGTACTAAGATGGGCCGGGTGGGCTGAAGTGCACGGAGCTCGTCGCATAGCGACGAGGCTGGAACCGGCAGACCCATGAATGTCCAGATGGGAGCCCGGGGACGCAGGAAAACCGGGAAGGCCAGGTCTCTGTAAGGTAGCCTCCCTGTCCCTCTCCACCCGACCTTCGCAGCCCTCGCGGTTCCCATCCTTTGACTCCCTCCAAGGCCTCGCTAGAGAGCCATGTAAAAATAAATGTATTTCTGGGTACGCAGCAAGCCTGAAAAACGGCTGAGCCAGAGTCCGCTCCGCGGACGTAAGATCTATGTACCGAATTCCTCTGCAAAACCAATTTCTCCGGAGATTTATTTTTGCAGGGCTCGGGGGACCCAGGGGAAGTTCGCAGGCCACTGGGCGGCCGCTGCTCTCCTCCTGCAGAGACCTCCTTCCTGGTGATCGTTTCCCAGCAGTGATGTGCAGTGATGGAATTAAGGAGGCTGTTGATTGGACCCAGTCAGGAGCTTGAAAAGTCAGGGCTGAAATGCAACAGGGATTTGAATGGCAAAAAGGTCATTCTCTTGCAGTATCCCGGCGGGGTCGGAAGCCTGTGTGACACAGCAGGACACCCATCCCTGCGGCAGGGAGAATAAGTGATGGCTATATTTATGTTTCCATCTAAATGCATGGATCAAAGCAGACACTTTAATCTATTCAACAACAGCCGGAGGATTAAAAAGTTGCAGGCAAATCACACTCTTAAATTGGTAATATATTTTTGCTTGTCACTTCACAAATCATCTTACAGAGTGACTCCAGGCCTGATGGGAGATCTGAGGACTTGAACTTAGTTCATCAACCCCGAGAGTCTCAAGACCCTCCCAGGTGTGGCAGGAATCACCTCACTTTGCTCTACTTTCCTGGACTCTAGCAGCAGTGGACTAATGTGGTCCAGGGGCACACAGATAAATCTCTCTCTTTTAAAGATTTATTTTATTTTTAATTGTGTGTACTGTGTGCCGGTGTTCGTTGGCACATATGCATGCAGTTGCCTAAGGAAGCCAGAAGAGGGCATCTGATTCTCTGGGCCTCTGTGAGTTGCCCTATGTGGATGTGGGTAATCAAACTCAAGTCCTCTGGAAGAGCAGCAAGCACTCAGTCTCTAAGCAGTCTTTCTATCTTCAGACAAATGTGTCTTAATTCATCCCCAATATGGCATAGAAGCCGGGCACCACCACAGCTACCTTCACTTTTACAGGTCAGGAGACAGACAGCTGGCTTGCCTGGCCAAAGCGTGTGGGAGCGGGTGCAAAGACAAAAGCTTGGACTCCAAGAACAGTGGCATCCCTGCCTTTCTCTCGGAGCAGCTGGGAGAGAGTACAAATCGCTCTCTCTCCGCTGGAACCCGTGCAGGGCAGCAGAGAGGAGCACAGTCCTTCAGTGCTAGGTCCCGATGAAGGTCCTCTGCTCCCCAGCTTCATCCACCAAATGGGGCTAATGACTAGCCACTTCCTGGGTGGGTGATGGGAAGACTAGCCACCTCCTGGGTGGGTGATGGGAGGAATGGGCTGGTGAAGGGGGCTACTGAGCACACCCCTGGACACACGCTAAGTACTCAAATTCTCACTGAACTCTGAAACATGGGACACAGAGGAACTCATAGCAGGACTCAGGGGTTGGGGAGGAACTTAGGCATTCACTCAGAAAGAGAGAAGTTGCCTCCACAAACAGACTGGGTCATGACGAGACAGGGAGACTTTGTGACCCGCCCTGATCTATACAGTCCAGCTGCATCTCTCCTGTCCACCATCACTGTATCGGTTCCTTGTGTCGTGGCTGCTACAAAATGCCTGACACAAGCAACTTAGGAAAGGAAAGGTTTATTTTGGCTTAAGGTTCTAGGGGATATAGTCCATCATGGTAGGAAAGCCATAGCATCAGGGGCAGAAGGCACCCATCACACTGCGTTTACAGTCAAGAAGCAGAAAGATGAGCTTGTACTCACTCTCCTCATTTCCATTTCATCCCAGGACTCAGACGTGGAATGACTCCAGCCCATAGTCCGGTGTTGTCAGCTTTTAGGCTGGGTCTTCCACCTCACTAGCTAATGCAGATAATCCCTCACAGATGTGGCCAGAGATTTGTTTCCATGGTGATTCTAAATCCCATCAAAGAGACAGTCAAGATTAGCCACCACAATCTCTGAGGACAATAGGCCTGCAGGCAGGAAGAGCCTCTTCCTATGCTTCTAAGATGGCTGCTGGATAACTGTAAAGTTAATTATGCCATTCTCACGCTAAATGACACATTCCAGGAACCTGACAGTTGACAATTGCTAGGATGACAACTGGAAAGAGCCATCAAAGGAGCCAAAAGAGGTGGCCTTGGAATTCTTGGGAAACCTCTGTCCACCCCAGAAGACATGCACGGCTTTGTCTTTATCAGTGTCTCATTCACCCTCATTTGTCTAACCTTGAGGCCAGAACTTCTGGATCCCCAGCAACTGGAGAAGTTGATTTTAGAGTTTATCAGCTGCTTCTCCTGTTCTTGGCCAAGAATCAGTCTCCTCTGATGCTTAGTTCATGTTTGGTCTTGTAATTGGTTCTTCAATTCTGAGAGGTGAAAAGGACTCAGTCTCGGCTCAGAAACTGGTAATATTTGACATGCTGTATGTAGTTCCGACAGAGACAACTGAATCTTTGTATTTTTTAACTTTTATGTATATATTTGTGTGTGTTATATGCATTTGCGGTATGTGCACACATGTGTATGTGTGCTCATGCACAGTTGCACACACAGGATAAAGATGGGGGTTGAGTGCCCTCCTCTACCACTCTCTGCCTTATTTCTGAGGCTTGGCTTCTCTCCTTGAACCCAGAGCTCCTGTTTTTTCAGTTAGTCTGGCAGCCAGCAAGTCCCAGTGACTCTCCTGTGCCTGCCTCCCCGCCTCACATGCTGGGATTGCAGGTACACAGGAGACCAAGCCTGGCTTGTTATGGGTGGGTGCTGAGATCTGAACTCAGGTCCTCATGTGTGTGCAGCAAGAGCTCTTAACTACTGAGCCCTTCCCCAGCTTATAACTGGCTCTTTAAGGAGGCAGATGGATCTCAGTTAATAAGAGGCAAAGAGGAAACCAATCTCATCTGAGCCTCTTTAGATTGTTTAATAGTTCCCTCCCTTCTAAGCAGGAGGATCTAAAATTCCACGAGTAGTAGAGTCAACTCATCATTCCCCCCACTCTGTGTGTGTGTGTGTGTGTTTAAGTGGAGGCAGGTGTAAATGTTGGATT
The DNA here is from genome assembly GCA_026225945.1 of Cricetomys ansorgei. NCBI lineage: Eukaryota > Metazoa > Chordata > Mammalia > Rodentia > Nesomyidae > Cricetomys > Cricetomys ansorgei. Next base: position 588,678 of record JAMJFZ010004023.1, read on the forward strand.
CCATTCTTCAGTTACTGCCTACTTTATGTGTGTGTTCTCAGATTCACTTATTTTTATTTATGTGTATGTATGTGTGTCTGTGTAAGTTTGTGCAGGTGCTTGAGGGGTTCAGAAGACGCCATTGAGTCCCCTTGAATCACAGGTGTGTCACAGGTGTTGTTAGCTACCTGGTCTGGCGACTGGGAACTGAACTCTGATCCTCTACAAGAGCTGTAAGCATTTTTAACTGCTGAGTGGTCTCTCCAATCCCACCACCTTGCTTTTTGAGATAGGGCATCTCACTGGCCAGGGTGGCTGGCAGTGAATGAACCTCAGGGATCCACCTCCGTAGTGCTGGTATAAGATGCTACCATGCCCTGCTTTTCTATGTGGGTTCTGGGGTCAAACTCAGGTTCTCTTGCTCACAGGGTAATAATTTTATTGAGTATGCTATCTTTCCAGCCTCCTGTTTCTCTTTCTTTCCTTTCTCCTTCCCTCCCTCCCTCCCTTCCTTCCCTCCCTTCCTCTCTCTCTTCCCCTCTCTTTCTTTCTTCCTTTCCCTCCCTCTCTCCCTCTCTCCCCTCTCTCCTTTTCTTTCTTTTCTTTCTCTCTCTCTCTCCCTCCCTCCCTCCCTTCCTTTCTCTCTCTCTTTCTTTCTTTCTTCCTTTCGCCTTGAACTCACAGCGATTCTCCCATCTCAGTCAGAGTGTGGAGATTATAGACCATGTTTACCAGAGGACAACTTGCAAGAGTTGGTTCTCTCTGCCACCATGTGGGTTCTGGGGAGTCCAACTGAGGTCTTCAGGTTTGGCAGCAAGCACCTTCACCCACTGAGCCATCATGCCAGGCCTCTTTTAAAGGTTTTTTTTTTTTTTTTTTTTTTTTTTTTTTTTTTTTAATGTGGTGTTCTTTGTGCATCATCATTGAATCTTGGTTTAGGCTTGACTGAGATCTCCACTAGCCTTGAGTTATTTGTAAGGCACATTTTGTGAGTGTGTGTGTGTGTGTGTGTGTGTCTGTGAAACCTCCCCCTGCCCCCAAGGAACACTTAGGTCCCTTTGCCTAATATTACCAGAGTAATCTTGGAAACCATTGCAGCTCCAGACAACAGAATAGCGGACTTGAAGAGACTTGGATTTCCATCTGGCTCATCTCTTAATATGTGCGTAACCGTCTGCAAACCACGTGATCTCTCTGAGCCTCGGTTTCTGTACAAGAAAAGCAGAGGGCCTCTCTTCTGCTCATAGTTTAGAGGGATTGTGAGAAGCTGAAGCTGGAAGTGCTGTTTTCCTGAACACGGGGCTCCTTGTCGGGCACCCCTGGACTGGGCTCTGAAGCTCACGCACTGGTATCCTGGGCAGGGTCCTCGCTGGCGTGCTGTGGCTGAGTGGTCCCCGAAAGGTGGGCGTCAGGGAGCGGTGCGAACAGATACCATTTGCCTGAGCGCAGGTGTAGGTGGGGGCGCAAGTAATTGCTGAGCCAGCTCTCCTCGCATCTGGTCCCGGTGCGAGGCGAGTCCCTGGCCCTGGAGGGATCGGCCTTGCTGGAGGGATCGGCCTGCATGGCTTCAGCCCAGCTGAGCCCCGGGTCCTGCTGCAGCCCGGCAGCTGCTAAGCCAGGGAGGTCAGGGCATTATCGGATTCGCTTTACCAGCGTGCAAATCGAGAACAGGAGAGGTTAAATCCCCGGCCGAGGTCCAGGAACTAGTCAATACCGGGTCTGAACTAGCCCTCTCGGGTCACCCAACTCTTAATTCCATTTTCCTCGCGTGACCCCGCAGCACAACGCAGTTCAGGAAACATTTATGTAGAGCCTTCGGTGGGTCAGGCTCTGAGCTATATGTGGGGCGTCACCGGTGGTTTTTCTGGCTCTGTTCATTCCTGGACAAAATCTACTGCCCCTGTGGACCCACGAGGTTCCTAGGTGGCCCCGCTTCAGTGTCAACCAGCTGGCTACCTGAGATATTTTTCACTGATTTCCTTTTTCCCCTTAATTAACTAATTAATTAGTTTTGAGAGAGGGTCTAATGTAGCCCAGGCTGGCCTTAAACTCACTTATAGCTGAAGATAACCTTGAACTTCTGATCCTCCACCTCCCTGGGGATTATAGGCCTGCCTTCCCCGCCACACCCCGTTTTGGAGGTGTTGGGATGGCAGCCAGGGCTCAAAGCATAGTAGGCCAGCACTCTACCCCCAGCCCAGCTTGAACATTTTCTACCTTCTTACCCATTCCTATAGCTGGTGATTCCCTAGAGTCAAAGTCCTAGGGTTAAAGTGCAGGCGTGCTGCACAAGGCCTTTCTGAATCTGGCCTCAGTTTACTGTTGCTCTTACCTGCCCCCTTTCTCCCCGAGTCTAGCTATACTCGCCCACACCCTTTGATCTGACCCATTCCCTGGACATCAGTGTGCACTTGACTAAACTGACTTGTGCTTTCAGGCCTAGCTCATCCATGGTTCCCTCCCTGAAGCCTCCTTTCCTCCTTTCTGGGCTGTCATGGTCTTTCCAAGTTCCATAGCTGCTCCCCAAACCCTCCTTTGGACTGCAGCTCTTTAGACCTGGGCCTTGCTAAGCTATGCACTGTTCCTTCCAACTGCATCCTTCTGCCACACAGGACATATTCTGGAGCACAAATGAGGTGTATGAAGTTGTGTTGTCAAGCGCCCCACAATGCTAATACTGATAAAACCAAAAAGTAGTTACTGAATTATAACCGATGGGCTAGACTATCTCAACAACCTGAGAATTAAAAAAAAGAAAAAGCAATTGTTTTTTTATTTTTTAAAATTATAATTACTTTATTTCCTCCTCTCCTTTCTTCCCTTCACCTCCTCCCCCACGACTCTCCTTGCTCTCTTTCAAATTCATGGCCTCTTTTTGCATTGTTGTGGTGTAATTGTGTGTATGTGCGTGTGTTCCTAAATACCTAAATAAAACCTGCTCAGTATGTATAATGTTACTTGTGTGTGTTTTTAGGGCTGTTTGTTATTGGATAGCCAATTGCTGGGGAAGACTTTCTGTTGCTCTCAGCTTTCCTTAGTTGTCTGTAATTCTTTGCATAGGGTTGAGGCTCATGGGCTTTTCTTCATCCATGTTAGCAATTGTTGCCCTTGTTCAGCTCATGTTTAGGCAGCCATGTTGGAGAGACTTTATGGGTGTAGCCGCTGACATTTCTAGGAGACACATCTCACAACAAACTCCCTGATCCTTCTTGCAATCTTTCTGCTCCTTTCCTTGCAATGAGCCCTGAGCCTTAGGTGCAGGAGTTGTCTTCTCGATGTATCTGTTGTGACTGGGCTCCACAACTCTGCATTTTGATTGGTTGTGTTTTTTTCTGTAATATCCTCAAGAATTTTAAGTTCTAGATTATTTTCGTCACTAGTGTGAAAGTTCAAAAACAATATAATCAACACATCTGGCGTCTATGAACACAATTACTGTTGTCGTAGGGACTCGCAGGCACACGTGTGTACGGCGCTCTCTTTCAGTTGCCGTTGATTCACGTTCTTGTCCCTGTTGGGACACGACTGAACTGGTGTCAGCGGTCTTTGTGTCTTCAGAGAGTCTTAATCAAATGTACAAAATGTCCCTCCAGGATGCTTCTGTGACCTCGGGTTCTGGATGGCCTCTGTGGACAGAGGTTATGGTTGTCAGGTGCTTCAGCCAGGTCAGGAGAAGACCTCCTTCCCTTGGGATGGGAAGCAGCAGACATACATTGTAGAGCATGTCAGAGGGCATGTGGATACACTGGGTATCTTAAAGAGGGGTTTGTGGCTCTGTGAATCTATCAGCACACTTCCGTCATCATCATCATCATCATCATCATTATACAGCGCCTTATTATGTAGACCAGGCTGATCTTGAACTCCCAGCAATCCACCTGGCCCTGCCTTTTCAGTGCTGGCATCAAACCACCACAACTAGAATCAGCGCACCTTTTTTTAATTATATAATTTTTAATTATGAACAACAGGAGTGTGCTTGGGGCCTTTGACCTTTTAGCATTTCTGGAGGAGACACGCACACAGACACTAGATAAACAAAGAGGATGAAGCGGGCCTGCTTCCACGGGGGGCATGGCTCATGAGGCAGAAGCGGGGTAAGTGTGCACACATGTGTTGTTTGCCGGACTCTGTGGTTCAGCTGTAGCTCTGTGGGGAACAGCAATCTTGTTTCTGAGATGATTCAGAAAGCATGGGCTCATTCGCGTCAGAGTGTCAGCCCTTGGAGGTTGCGATCTGTATCTGGGTGTATGTATCTTGGAGTGTCCTGGTAAGGGCCTGGGTGACAATGGAGCTCATTTTTCTTGGTAAAAGCAGTTTGTGTGTGCCAGGACAAAGTGAACTTTATGGGCATGTCGCCTGTGCACATGGCTGTGTGCATCTTGAGTGTGTGCCTGGATCTTTCTGTCTGTACCTCTTTGCATCGGAGTATGAATGAACATTTATGCCAGAGGCTGTATTTGTGTATGTGAAGGTGGGTCCAGGTCTGTGATGTGAGTGTGTATTCACAGTGGAGTATAGACATGCTTTGCTCAGTATGTTCCTCTGTCCAGGTGGGTGGGTAAAGGAGGGTGGTAGGTGAGGGGGGTAGCTGTGCAGACAGGTCCCCAAGGATTTTGCATGCCCATCTTCGGAGGCTGGGTTGCAGCTGCTGGTCCCTAGCGGTTCTGCCTTGCTGGTCCTCAGAGAGATCAACACCCTTCAAACCAGCTGCCTTGTTGGCTGCGGCTCACTTGGTCCGCCTCCTGATGCCTGCAGTTGTCATGGAAACCAAAGTAGGTCTGCTTCTGTCTGCCACTGGGTCCCTGGGCTAGGGCAGCTATGGGCCAAAGCCACCACAGTGAGGGCTGGCCAGGGAGAAGAGGGATGTTCTATGAGGTCCTCTGAGCCTGTTTTTCCTTGAACTCTTCTGGGGCCTCTTTTCTGCCTCCAAACACAAGGTCAGATCACCTGCTGTCAGACAACTGGAATCAAAACAGCCCTGTCAGAAAAGGGCCCAAACAAGTTGACTTTTTGCACACATACAAAATTCTTCCCTGAAAAAAAAAAAAATCAAGACATATGCTAATTCCACATTACTGTGCATGTCATTTGTACGCTATTAACTCTGTGCCTAAAATAAAGTGGCTTTTAGGAGAGAGCTGGTGCTATGTGATGAGAGAGCTCTGCCTGCTTTTGTGGCTTGCGTTCCTAGTAAGCAGCTGCTCGGGGTTCACAGCACAGGGAAGATGAACCAAGAGTGGTGAGCTTCGAAGAGATCATGGACTCTGTGCAGTTCTGGAAAATACAGCAGCAACCACACGGCTCGCTGTGTAAGCAAAGGGCAATGCATATACTGATAGGGAGACTCAGAAAAATGGTGTAAACTTGAAACAGAGCAAGGCAGTGATTAACGCAGAGGTGGCATGGTGGTTCACTTGAGGGGTGGGTAGACTTTGGGGGCAGGGTTTACCGCAGGCGATTGGCTGCTGTTTCTTTTAATGGTGCATCTATATTCCTACATTCTTCTCTGTGTGTGGTAATATGGGGATTAATAAAAGTGCTGAGTTGGGTGTGGTGGCACACCCCTCTAATCCCTGTTCTTTAGGAGTTTAAAGCCGGCCTCAGCTACATAGTGAGTTTGGACTAGCCTGAGCTACCAGAGATCCTGCCTCAAAGAACAAAACAAAACACAAGAGAAACAAGCAAGCAAAACAAAAACAAAAGTTACCAGCATGGAGCTTGTGGCTTCTGGCTTAATTCAGTGGTGGCAGGTAGTTATGGGGTCAGGGAGAGAAGACAGAGTAGGGTCACATTTTGAACAGGATCTGGCCTTGCCTCTGGCACTGACTGGGTATGGCCTTGGGGAAGCTCCTCATCTTCCTCTAACTGCACTTTCTACATCCAGAACATGACAGTTAACTTTGAGTTTTCTGTGTGTCAGGCACTGTGCCAGGAAGAGTCATATACACATCACCCAGGCACACGTTACTGATCCCTTCCGTTGGCCGATCCTGCTGTGGGTGTGGATGAGAGCACCTCCCCGGGCACCTGTGGAGCTCATTCTGTTACAGCATGACCAGTGTTCCAGGGCAAGACCTAGGCTCTGGGTGGGTAGGAGCTAGGAGAGGTTAACAGAAGAGAGAGCAGGGAGGAGGCCAGTTTTGGCTGGGCTTTGAAAGCTGGCCCATAGTTGGTGGCCCATTCCTTTAATCCTTTAATCCTAGGCAGAGGCAGGCACTTCTCTGTGATTCTCAGATAGCCTGGTCTACTTAGTGAGTTCAGTCCACAACTCGAAAAAGGTGGGATCTTCAATTGGATGAGCTACAGATAGAAATGCAGACACAATACGGCAAGGGCCGAGGGTCACCTGGAACAGCAGGATCCCACCACAGCTGGAAGATAGAGGACTTAAAGGGCAGACATGGCTCATTGACAGGGAAAGGGCTCTTCCCTTTTTTTCTTTTATTGAAACTAGATTTTCCTCTCGTACTGTGTCTAATAGAGTCACCCTCCCTCTACTCCTCCCAATTCCTCCTCTCCTCCCTTTCCATCCAGATCCACTCCCTTTCTTTCTCTCCTTAGAAAACAGTCTTCTAAGGGATACTTACAAAATAAAATAAGAAAATTAAAACTGATACATTGGAATATGACAAAGCAAACAAACAGAAGGAAAAAAGCTCAAGAAAAGGCACAAAAAATAGATATAGACACAGAGACCCATGTGTTTGCACGCTCCGGGATCCCATAAAAACACTAAACTAGAAGCCATCATACACATGAAAAGAACCTGTGGGGTGAAAGAAAGAAAAATGCATATAAATAAAAAACAAGATAAAATTAAAAAGAAAAAAGAGAAGCTCTGATTCTCACATGGGGTGTTGGTGGCTTGGTGCTTAGGTTTCTATTTTGGTGGTGTGCAGGGAACCTTTCTATACCAAAGACACCAGAGCATGGGGTGAAGGCTCTGCAGGCACCAGCTCAACTTCTCCATGTTGAATGAGTTGTGTAGATGATGCCTTCAGCAACGGGCCTTGCCATCAGTTTGTGGAGAGCACAGCAGCCTGGGTTGTTTGGGGGTTCCCATGGATTCCCTTTGGCAAACGGTTCAATTAGATGTAACCCAGTCCTATTTCGGGAAATTTCATTTGATGTCAAGAGATGTCCAGCTGGGGCTCTGTCTCCTCCATTTTTTGGCAATTTCATTTAGATAGCTTTCATAAATGTATATATTTTAGAAGCTTCTAATCAGTAGAATCTACTATATTAGGTGTCTATACTACCCCTCAAATGGCCCTCAGTTTCAGCTGTCTCTATCTGTGTTCCCTCCCTTGTTCCCCTCTTCCCACCCCCTCCCCACTTGATCCTCTCATTCCAGCCTTCCCATCCGTAACTATCTATTCTATTTCCCTTTCCTAAGGAGAGCAATCTGTCCCCCAAAGTCCCTTATTCTACACCTAACTTTGTGGTTGTTGTTGTATGCTGCTGTGTGTTCACTTTCACATGCGTAATCTCTGCCAGACCATCATGGCCAGTGCCATGCTCACAGTGGAACCCTGAATGTCTGCACTCAGGTGTTTTTATTCATTCAGAACTCCTCAGGTGCAGATCATAAGTAATCAAACGACCCCACAGAAATCCAACACCTGCAGACAATACAAAAAAAAAAAGGGCTATGCATCCCTTTTACCAACAATGCATAAAAACAATTATTTTAAACACCTCTAAAAATAAACTTCCACAACATTTCCCCTTTTCTGTATAAGCCAATCAAAAAAAAAATGTCGCTTTATCTCTACAACACAACTTAACACTATACCAGCAAAATCATTTACAAGAGAAATAAACACAGCGGTTGCTAATATAGAGGACCAAATGAAAACAAACATCTTATCAAGCTTTTCACAATGTCTTTGGACAGCAGAAAAACATCAATGTCCAATTATCTGGAATTCACTCACGATCTTCTGGGCTCCTCCAAAGGGCTTGGATCACTTCTGCAGCTCTGCCCTCTGCAGCACACCCAGTTTGTCCTCCAGGCTCCAGCCGGCTCATACCACTGCTGCTGCTGCTCTTGGTGGTCGTCCCATGGTACTGGCATTTCAAAAACTGCTGGGTCCCTTGCTGCAACTGTGCTGCACTTTCACCAATAGCTTCTCATAGGCTCCCTTCATGGTGCCAAGCCTCAACTTCTTTACATGACCCCTTCAATTTGGGCCTTCAACTGCCACTGAGGCTGCACCTTCACTAATAGTCTCTCCTGAACTCTTTTCATGGTGCCAAGTCTCAACTTATCTGCATGATCCCTTCAATCTGGACCTTCAACTACTATGGAGGCTGCACCTTCACAAAATGGCTTCTCTTGGCCTCTCACAGTGCGAAGCCTCAGCAGCTCTCCATGACCCCCTTCATGCCTCCAGAACCAGCACCACCTGGGTGACACTTACAGTACCAAATTCAGTTGCCAGCATGAGACACAACCTCGGCCAATTCTGGGAAACAGTTTTTGTGTGCTGACCCTTAGGAAACACTTTCCAGATTTTAAGATAGAGTGTGATTTGCTGGATAAATAACTGGTCACTTTATCTGCAGGAAGGGTCCCCTCATGGGTGGAGTTCTCATCACTATCACCAGTGCCTGGACCGCTTGTCTTTTAGTCAGGTTTGCAGGGAAAAAAAATTGTTTAGTTTAACTAAGTGGCTTTTTGGCTCCAAGCTGTGGCTTCGACAACAGCAGGGGGTCCTGGGCTGGTGGGAAGAATCTCCAGTTGAAACATTCTGGCAGTTTGGCATTCTTTTTCACCTTTGCCATGGGGAAACATACATCCTTCGTCATAGACCTCAAACACAAGATCTTGAGCTTCACACATATACAAAAAGGCTATCAGAAAAATCAGTTTGTGAAACAGTATGCCACTACCAGCTGCAGGAGGGAGTGTCAGCTCCATGACCAGGAAAAGCAGTAGGAACCTTGCTTTTTCCTGTACCCAGCTGAATTCTTTATCTCTAAGGGACTCCATTCTATGGCTTTTACCTAGGAGCTTTTTTTCCTCATTTATTTATTAATTTCAAAGCCTTTTCTCTCCATAGAGGCATATTTCCTTTCTCTTTCTCTCCTCTTCCTTCAGGAGCCTTTAATCTCTATTATCTGGTAGCTTCCATGAGCGTACTTTACCAGACTCTATGAGGTCTGGAGTTTCTTTCTCTTCTTCCTTGTCTCCACGTTGGATTAGCTGGCATCTCAGCTCTATGTTTTTATTGATTCAGAACTCTTCAGGTGCAGATCAAAAGCAATCAAACATCCCCCACAGAAATCTAACACCTGCAGACCAAACAAAACTCAAGACCTAGGTAGACCGTCACTGAACAGTTCACAAAATGATTTCAATCATAACTAAAAATAAACTTCCACTACATGTAGTCCTATGAATTGTAGCTTGGTTATCACTGACTTAGCAGCTAATATCTACATATAAGAAAATATTTGTCTTTCTAGGTCTGGGTTATTTTACTCAGGATGGTTTTTTTTTCCAGTTCTATCCATTTCATTTTTTTAACTGCTGAGTAATATTCCATTGTGTAAATATAAACATTTTCTTTATCCATTCATCTGTTGAGGGATATCTAGATTGTTTCCAGTTTCTGACTGTTATAAATAGAGCAGCAATGAAGATGGTGAACAAGAATCTCTGCGGTAGGATAAAGGAAGCATCCTTTGGGTATATGCCCAAAAGTAGTATAGCTGGATCTTGAGGTAGGTTGATTCCCATCTTTCTGAGGAATTGTCAATACTAATTTCTACAGAGCTGTACAAGTTTGCACTCTCACCAGTAATGAATGAATGTTCCCCTTACTTCACATCCTTGCCAGCATGAGCTGTCATTTGCTTTATTGATCTTAGCCATTCTGATGGGTGTAAAATGAAATCTCAAAGTAGTTTTGATTTGCATTTCTCTGATAACTAAGGATGTTGCACATTTCTTGAAAGTGTTTCTCAGCCGTTTGAATTTCCTCTTTTGAGAATTTTATGTTTAGAACTGTACGCCATTTTTAATTGGGTTATTTGTTTTCTTGATAGTTTTTTTTTTTTGACTTCTTTATATATTTTGGATATTAGCCCTCTATAGGATGTTTAGTTGGTAAAAATCTTTTTCCACTCTGTAGGCTGCCACTTTGTTCAAATGCAATTTTGCCATGCAAAGGCTTTTCAGTTTCATGAGGTCTCATTTGTTAATTGTTGATCTCAGGGCCTGTGCTGACAGTGTTCTGCTCAGAAAGTCTTCTCTGGTACCAATGAGTTCAAGATGATTTCCCACTTTCTTTTCTATTGGGTTCAGTGTATCTCATTTTATGTTGAGGTCTTTGATCCATTGGAGTTAGTTTTTGTGCAGGGTGATATGTATGGATTTATTTGAGTTCTTCTACATGCAATAGCCTAGTTTGACCATGAATTGTTGAAGATGCTGTCTTTTTCCCATCATGTATTTATGGCTTCTTTATCAAAAATCAGGTGTCCATAAATATGTAGATTTATGTCTGAGTCTTCTATTAGATCTCATTAATCAATGTGTCTGGTTTTGTGCCAATACCATGCTGTTTTTATTATCATAGTTCTGTAGTACAACTTGAAATCAGGGATGGTTATACCTCCTTTATTTTTCAGGATTGTTTTAGCTATCCTGAGGTTTTTTTGTGATTCCACATGAAGCTGAAAATTATCCTTTCAAGATCTGTGAAGACTTGTGTTGCAATTTTTATGGGGACTGCTTTTGAGAGGATGGCCATTTTTACTATGTTAATCCTACCAATCCATGAGCATGGGAGATCTTCCCGTCTTCTGATGTCTTCTTCAACTTCTGTCTTCAATGTTGTATAACTTTTTATTTTACAAGTCTTTGACTTACTTGGTTAGAGTTATCTCAAGATATTTCATATTCTTTGAGGACGTTGTGAAAGGTGTTGTTTCCATGATTTCTTTCTTCAGTCTACTTGTATATAGGAAGGCTACTGGTAGTTGTGAGTTAGTTTTGTATCCAGCTACTTTGCTGAAAGTGTTTATAAGCTGTAGGAGTTTCTTGATGGGATTTTTAGGGCCACTTACGTATACTATCATATCATCTGCAAATAATGATAATTTGACGTTTTCTTTTCTAATATGTATTCCTTTGATTGCCTTCAGTTGTCTTATTGATCTGGCTAAGACTTCAAGTACTACATTGAATAGGCATGGAGAGAGTAGACAATCTTGTCTTGTTGCTGATTTTAGTGGAATTGCTTTGAGTTTTTCTCAATTTAAGTTGATATTGGCTGAGTTTGCTGTAAACTGCCTTTATTGTGTTGAAGTATGACCCTTGGATCCTTAATCTATCCAGGACTTTTATCGTGAAGGGGTGTTAGATTTTGTTAAAGGCCTTTTCTGCATCTAATGAGACAATTATGTGGCTTTTGTCTTTCCGTCTGTTTACATGGTGGATTACATTATTGATCTACATATGTTGAGCCATCCTTGCCATCTCTGGGATGAAGCTACTTGATAATGGTGGGTGATGTTTTTGATGTGTTCTTGGATTTGGCTTTTAAGCATTTTATTGGTAAATTTTGCATATATGTCCATAAGGGAATTGCTCTGTAACTTTTTCTTTGTTTGGTTTTTACATGGTTTGGGTATCAGAGGAATAATGTAGCCTAATAAAATGAATTGGGCAATATTCCTTCTGTTTCTATTTGTAGAATGATTTGAGGAGTATTTGGCATTAACTCTTCTTTGAAAGTCTGGTAGAATTCTTCACTAAAATCCGTGGTTTTTTTTTTTTTTTTTTTTTGGTTGGGAAACTTCTAGTGACTGCTTCTATTTCACTAGGGGGTTATAGATCTGTTTAAATTGCTTATCTGATCTTGATTTAACTTTGGCAAGTGATATGCATTGAGAAAATTAGTCATTTCTTTTATATTTTCCAACTTGGCAGAATATCAGTTTTTAAAGTATGTCCTTCTGATTCCTTGAATTTCCTCCGTGTCTGTACCTCTTCATCTCTACTATTGTTAATCTGGATATTTTCTCTTCACCTTTTAGTTAATTTGGATAAGGATTTGTTAACCTTTTTGATTTTTTCAACTCTCTATTTCATTGATTCTTCGTAATTTTTTTTTGTTTCTATTTTATTGATATCAGTCTTGAGTTTGATTATTTCCTTCTGTCTACTTTTGGATGTGGCTTATTCTTTCTGTTCTAAAGCTTTCAGGAGTACTGTTAAGTTACTAGTATGAGATTGCTCCAGTATTTTTATGTAGGCACTAAGTGCTATGAACTTGCCTCTTAGAACTGCCTTTATTATGTCCCGTAAGTTTGGATATGTTGTGTATTCATTTCCATTCAATTCTAGAAAGTCTTTATCTCTTTGTTAATTTCTGTCTTGATCCATTTTTCATTTAGTAGTAAGTTTCCATGGGCTTTTAAGGTTTCTGTGGTTGTTGTTATACAGCAATAATCTGTGGTGATCAGATAGAATGCGCAGTGTTATTTCAATTTTCTTGTATCTGTTGAGACTTGCTTTGTGTCTGAGTATGTGCAAGGGGGAGGTGGAGAAGGAGCCATCTAGGAACTCCAGGTCGATCTCTTGCCCCTTCCATATGGAACAACTTGCTCAACTCTGGCCTCACTTGCTGGGCACTATTGTTAGAAACTATTCTTCTCTTCTTGATGGGATGGTGTTTCTCACTGTTGAAGTGTATAAAGTGGTTTTGATTTTTCAAGAGTATAGCATTCAGGTTCCCGAAGACCTTTTCTCTGGGAGACTCCTGAGCCATTACTCATCTGAGAGATCCCTAGGAACTGAGGAAAGCTACAGTTAGTTATTCTGCGAGTGCGGGACCTACAGGCAGGCCAACTCTGTTAGCATGCTGGGAACTGAAGGCTACCTGAAGCGGGGCAAGGAAACCAAGCAAGAAAGGGTCTCTCTACACTGTTGCATAGAATCAAAGGAGAGATGGAAGGGCCCAGGCAGGACCATGGACCCCAGGAAAGCCGTGATGACCCCTAGGGATAGAGCTGATGCCTTCCGTCTGTACACCACTGAGCATATCATACATTTGTCTTTGGGACAAATTCATATTAGACATGACTGATAGTTTTGAGTAAAGCAACTTATGAAGACCCCAGGAGGCACCAGTGGGCATTAAAGTTTGCCATCACTCTTAGTGGTAGGCAATGGGGATTTAGGGAACAGGGTCTGTATACCTGTGTATATCACTGTGGAGATTGAATGACGTCATCCAGCTGGTGGGCTGTCAGGTGTCTGCATGGTTGCAAGTCCTGGTGTGGCTGGTGAAGCCAGAGGGTGGGAAGTTGTAGTTGGAGCTGAGTGGGTGGAGAGGGTTTTGGATAAGGAGGGGTTCACAGGGAGGCCTGTGGTAAGGCATGATGGGGGGGGACAGCAGAAAGCCTGGGGGTTCTGATGTGTCTGCGATGTATGGAATTACAAGTGTGAGAGGAGAGCTCTGGTGTGCCATGCTCATACCAGAGGGCATTCCTCTGACCCGTTTGCCCCTTCAACACAAAGATCTGTGCTGGGTGCTATTCTAGCCACCAAAGGTAAAGCAGGGGACAAAAGCCAAAAGCCCTGTCTCCAAGGACAACTAGCACGTGCTAATTGTATCATTAAACAATCACGTCCAGGACACTCGCCCCTTGCTGATCTTGTAAGTTATTTCCTCTCTCTCTTTTTTTAAATTAAAAAAAAAAAAATCTACCTTCGGGATAACCCCACTTGGGCAGACTAATGAGAAAGGGGGAAATACATCCCTGTTGGCATTAGGAAAATAGGGAAAGAATGGGGATAGATGGCACCATGGGATTAAGGTAGTGACATCACCAGAGTGCCCCATGACAGTAGGGCTGGGGATCCTGGAAAGAAGTGGAAACTCAGTCTTGGAATTCAGCCACCCTAGGCTGATCTCTGACTTTCCGTGGTAGCTTTACCATCTGAGAGCTGGTAGGTCTCATGGGCAATGTGGCTGTGGCTTTAGCTCTTGTTCTAAGCCCTCTCCCTTCTTTGCCAGGAAAGGAACAATAACTTTAGGGCCAGAAGGAACTCTACATAGCTGTCTCTTCACAACCAAGTCTTTGTTAGTGGTGATGAAGAGCTAGCATGGTGTTTTGATAAATTCTTGCCCTTGTATGCAAGGGGGCTTTCTTCCCTCGGTGGCTTAGGAGATCCAGCTGTGGTGTGCCCACCAGGCAGGGCCAGTGACCTATTGCAGGGACCCTGTGTAGAATTGCTGGGGCACGCTGGCTTCATGTCCAACTGGGAGGTGGCAGAGTTGTAGGCACTCTCTTCTCTTTTCTTATACTCTGGCCTTGGTGTAGCTTGCCTGCTCCTCTCCCCCTCCATCTTCTTCTATTCCCTGTCCTCCTCTGGGAACACTGAATTGGGAAGAACATAGACTCTGGAGAAAGGCAGCCCTAGTGTAGCTCTCGGTCCTGGTATTTTCTAGTGGATGAATGTGAATGAGTCACTTTGCAAATCTACCACCCAGCCTCTGTCCCTTCCAGGCTGAGGTGAAGATCACAGGTGACAGTGGGCATGGCTTCCAGCACCTGGCAAGGGACTCAGCTGTGGCCAAATTCAGCAGCTTGGTTTTTTTTTTCTTTTCCTGGAAAACACCAGGATATATGTACTATTTTCTTATTTTGGGACATGGTCTCATGTAGCCTAGAACTCACTACATAGCTGAGGATGATCTTAAACTTCTGATCCTTCTGCTTCTACCTTTAATGTGCTGGTATTATAGGCATGTGCCACCACACCTGTTTACGGGGTGCTGGGATTGAACTTGGGGCTTTGTACATACTAGGTTAGCTCTCTACCAACTGAGCTACATTCCCAACTCTATGTACCTTATTTTGCATGTAGGCATTAAAAACAGACTGCTTTCTCTTTGGAGCCTCTAAGCTCTCTAACATCCCCTGTAGCCCTGTGTTCTTTAAATGTTCTAGGACCTTGGGCACAGTGTCCTGAGAGGCTGATTGACCAACACTTGACAGAGAAGTGAGTCTGCCGCTTGTTCCCTGGTTGGCGGGCGCCTCTGTTTGGGGAGAAGAGACTGAGTGCTGGTCTTAAGCAGTGGCCTTCTGGAGTCTCTAGGATGGCGGATAGGGAGGAGTCTGAGGCCATTTCCCTGACTCAATTCCCACCTCATCTGTGTCTGAGAGTTCTCATCCTCTTCTCTCTGACCTTGTTTCTCCTTGGCTCAGCCTGTCCTGCTAACGAGCTGAGCCAGCCGCCTGGCGCCTGCCTCTCTAATGTGCTGACTCAGTCACATGCCTCCTGCTTCCTCTGCCCTTGTTTGAAAACGCCAAGTTAATTGCTTCCAGCTCCAGGCTGCCCTGGTAGGGGCACAGCCTTCCTTTCCTCTCCCCTTCTTCACATCCTGAAGGGAGACAGGCAAGCACCCTACAGCTCCAGTGCTGCCTGTGTACAGGAATAGGGTTCCAGTGACCACTAGGGAGCAGTGGGTATGCGGAAGGCCAGGCTGGTACCCTGGGGGCAGATTTTCATGTTTCCTGGCCCTTGGGATACAGGAGTTGCCAGCTTCTGCCAGGATAGTGAGGCACACAACCGATGTGAGCACTGGCTAATGGTCTCTCAGATCCATACCCAGATCCAGGGCAGGAAGAGGATGATGTGTTGTGAGATCTGGAAGAGAAAGAAAGGAGGAAGGAGGAAAGATGGAAGAGGAAAAATGGAGGGAAGGAAAAAAAGGACAAAGAAAGGAAAGAAAGAGGGAAAAAGGAAGAGAAGGAAGGAAAGAACGGAAAAAGAAATGGAGGATTGAGAGGGATGGAGGAAGGAAAGGAGGGAGGCAGGGAGCCAAGGGAATTTCTCACGGAGCAGTACTCTTGGGAATTCCCACAGGACTTGCTTACAGATGTGCTACTGGTGTGAGAGTCAAAATATTTAACAACAGAATGGTGCCAGCTCTGACTAATGGGATGGAAACCCAGCAAGAGCTGGGCAGGGTCCTAGAGGCCTCCCTGAACTGTGTCAGAAGTTAACTCTTCAGTTGCTGGGCCTCAGGGAGGTGGTGGTGGTGGGGCACTGACGGTAGCTGTGGAGGTGTCACCCTGTAGCAGGAGCCCAATAATGGTGGCCTTTCATCTCTGCTTTCTGGTGTGTACACGGTGCCAAGATCAGGCCAGGTGTCTGACAGGGGCTTCACTCTGTGTTGAAGGAATGGTGACTGTCAGGCTGGAACTTTGGAGTAATTGGTAAGAAACAGACCAGGTGATCAGGTGCATGCGGGCTAGGCAGGGCGACTGGAGGGCCCAAACCCCAGGTCTGGAGAGGGCACACTAGAGACCATGGCCCGTGTTGGGTGTTGGTGTTCCTGCCTGGAGGTCGGCCCCGGGCTCTGGGTGCTGAGGGACAGTAGATCCCCGGGAGATTAGCGTGTGTGGTATTGTAGTGATGTGTATCGGTTGAGTTATTCTTATTACTGCTACAAAAAGAGAGGAGGGAGACAGAGAAAGGGTTGGAGGAGCTGTGTACCAGGAATCACTCAGGGACAGACAGAGGAGGGGTCTGCGGCAGGTGGAAGCTTCTGTAGGTGCCAAGGGCTTCCAGGTGGTTGGTTGGGTTTTCTTTTATTTTTTAATCTGTTTCTCCTTTCTTGTCTCCTTCCTTCCTCTCTCTTTCCCTCCTCTCTTCTTCCTCTTTTTATCTTTCTTTTTTCTTCACGTTAGCATTCTTGGAATGACCTGGTGCTGGAGGGAATAGACCTTCCTGTCATGCTGTCTTCCTCTGGCTTGCATAGGCCTGAGAGAGTTTGCTCTGTGTGGGAGAGTTCAGGGGACAGGGCCAGGACAGTGGGAGGAGAGAGAGGCCTGATGATCTGGTCCAGGAGGGGTCACTCTATCTGCTCACCTTCCAGCTCCCCAAACCAGGAGCTTTGCAGACTGTAGCCGGACGAGTCCCAGGACAGGGTCAGCTTCAGGGCCTGGCAGGGCCCTGGCGAGCTTCTCGTAGCCTGCACAGGTCACATTGGCTTTCAGCCTTCCACCAGGGCACTAGCCATCATGTGTGTCTCCTTCCTCACTTTTCTCCTGGGTCTCCAGGCAGCCCGCCGGCTTGATGAATTAGCCCCATAGATATTCCGTCGGGAAAGCAAACACATATCATATATATCTTTGACAAGTTATTATTCTCCCTTATCAGGATTCGGGTGGATCTGTGCCCGCCATTACTCAAGCTGCACATTTGCTCTGCTCGGGACCAAGCTCTAGCCACATGAGGAAGTAGTGCCTAGCCAACCTAGCCCAGACCCTGCCCTGCATGCAGGCTGTGCTGTGTGGGTGTGGGTAAGCTTCACAGCGTGGACAAGGGCGTGGGGTATCTGGCCACTGTCATGGTCCAGTGGCTGATAGACTCTTTCCATGTGAAGGCTAGGTGTTGCCAAAATGAACTGAAGATATTCCAACCTTTGATCCTGTTACTGAGACAAGGGTTGGAGTTGTATCCCAAGGAGTGGTCTGGTTTGGGACTCACCCTTGTCTCCTTTGTGGGGCTGGTTGGGACCTTCATTATCTGTTGCATAGGTCTTTCAATGACCTGCTGGCAGGACAGGTCACCCTGCCACCTGCAATCAATGCCTGAGTTTCTCAGAGCCAAAGGGGCTCCTGCAGGCCAGCCCTTAGCCCTGGGGTTGCGGAGGCTCACTGGCCAGTGAGGGTGGATGAATGAGATGTAAGAGAGTATTAGTGCTCTCAGCCTGGCCGTGTGGCTGTGATTTGTCATCTTTCAGCCTGCACAGTCCTGTTTCCCCAGAGACAGGCTCCATATTAACAAGTCCTCTACTTAGGAATATAAATGGGGTGTCTGGAACTGCTCCTGACAACCTGCAGGCCACTAATGCACTCAGGGCAGAGCGGGGAGGGCCACATTGGCTCAGCCGCCTTCTGAAGTGGGAATGGTGAAGGGGAGGCCCCAGCTGCCTTCCCTGGAGCATGGCTGCCCACTGCTCCACACTGCCCTGACCTTCAGACCTGGCGGGACTGCGAGGAGCCACCTCCCCACTTTCAGGCTTGTATGACTTCTTCCATCTCAGGGCAGCAAGACAGACCTTGTCTTATGATGGCCCCATAAGGGCTTTATGTGCCGTCTGGTGTCTGCTGGCAGGTGGCTTCCTCCAGATATGACATTCCATGGGTGTCTCTTGCCCTATTCTGGGACTGACAGCCAGTTTCTTAGATCCAAGGGAGAATTCAGGGAGGGAAGAAGGTCTTTTTGAGGGCAGAAGGTGACCTAGTCTCTGTCAATGCCCATGCTGAGCCTTCAGCAGAGGGTGCTGCCCTGGCTAGGGCGGCACTCTTTAGGTGGGTGCCCAAACCAGTTATGCTGGTTCTTTGTCTACTGCAGGGATGGATGGAGGAGGGGAAGTCTGAGTGTCCTGAAAAGTGATCTTGGCTGGCAGAGAGGTGCCTGGGTACTCCATAGAGCCAGGCTAGAAAGACTGTGTGGCGGGAAGGTCAGAGAAGGAGCAGGAGAGCTTGTACAAGTGTGAGCTGGTAGGAGGCCATGGCCAAGTTTAGAGGATTGTAGACACCAGCATGGAATTCTGCTCATAGCCAGAGGCCAGAACCTGGCCCTAGGGAAGATCTCTTGAGTCCCACCCCCAACCCTGTATGCAAAATCTCATGTAGCCCAGGCTGGCCTCCAACTTGCTATGTAGCTAAAGATAAACTTCTGATCTTCCTGCCCCTACCTCCCTAGTGCTAGAATTATAGGCATGTGTTATCACGCCTGGTATTATCTGATGCTGGGGATCAAACCCATGGCTTTGACCATGATATGTAATCACTACCAACTGAGCTATACCTCTCTGAGACCTGATTCTGATACCCTGACAGCTAGTGGGGTGTAGTTTGGCCTTTGGGGCACACAGTGTCCAGCCTCAGCTCCAGCACCTGGGAAAAGCCTCAGATTCTCAGGGGTCTGGTGCTCCCACATCGAGTATGCCCTTAGAGGGTAGCCATCTGTCCACTTCATGCAGGCTCAGGCCCTGTGTACTTAGGTAGCTGTGTGGAGGTGTTGGCTGTAATTATCATTACAGTCACTAGAGGGTAGCCCAGGCCTGTGTTTCTCTCTTTCCAGGGGGCAGAGGACCCAGGGAGGGATAAGGAGGCATAAGGGTAACTATTCTGGTGTCCCTGCTGAGGTTCTCTGCTCTGGGAATGTTTCTCTTCTCTCTCTTCTATGGAGTCTATTACTTCTAGAATTCTTCAATTCCAAGTAAAGGAAGAAAAAAAAATCTTAAAAAATAATTAAACCTGTGGTGATGGGGGAGGGCAAGCGTTTCGTGTGATCGTTTAGTAGTTACAACATTTATTTTACTATCACAAAAATCAGTGAGGATTTCAAAGGTTAAAAGGCTTTGTAGATGATGTTGGTGGTGGTTAGGACCCCAGGCTTGGTTCCAGAGGTTCTGGTTGGCCTCCCAGCTCCCCTGTTTAGTTGCTGGGTCTCTGAGACTCAGGTGTCTGATCTGTACTTAATAATCTGCTGATTATAATATGTACCTCATAGGGTCACTGTGTGGATAAACGTGAGGACTGTGCAAGTGCTCTCATGTAACTCTTTATTATTAGTATTTTATTTATAGTGTGTGTGTGTGCCCAGAGGTCAGAAGGCAACATTTTGAGTTGGTTTGCTCTTTTTTCCAGTGGGTCCTGAGGATGGAACTTCAGGTTGTCAGATTTGCAGGGCAAGCACTTTTACCCCCTGAGATCTTTTATCAACCTAATTTTCTTCTTCTTCTCCTTCTTCTCCTTCTTTTCCTTCTCCTCCTTCTCCTCCTTCTCCTCCTTCTCCTCCTTCTCCTCCTTCTTCTTCTTTTTTATGATAAGCAAACACATCATATATGATGGAAGAGTAAGGGCCATATTGAAAAGCAAACACTATTTTTTGCATGGATGTCTTGAAAACCTCTTGCCCACCAGCAAAGGAATCGAAGAAATGCCCCAAACTTTGACATTTCCTAGTACTTTGTACAGAATGAGTGAATGCCAGTTTGCACATACATTTATATTTCACATTTCTGAGGACAGATTGCCTGTTGGGAATGTGCCCTCTGGCATGGAATGGGGTACTTAGACCTTCCTCAGCTTCACTGAGCGGAAGAGGCTGGCACCATGAGCTAGACTTGTCACAGAGCCACCATGGAACTTTCTAGTTCATGATTCTCCCTTGCAGCTGTACATTAGCACTATCCGAGGGGCTGCTGAACTGGCTAGAGGTGGGCTTGATCTCCAGAATTGACTTCACTTGGTCTGGGCCTGGGGCCCACCTATGGGCCTGCCCAAAAGCTGCCTGGTGCTTTCACTGTTCTGACTAGTCTTCATTGTCTGACTTGACAGGATTTAGACTCCTCTAGGAGACACACCTCTGGGCTGTGTGTGGGGTGAAGGTGGGGTAATGTTTCCAGAAGTTTAACTGAAGAGGGAAAACCTGACATCCCAGACTGATAGAAAAGGGAGAAAGCTGAGTCCCAGCACTCATCTCTCTGCTTCATGACCGATGGTGTGGCTTGACCTGTCACACCCATAGCTTAGAGCTGTGTCAGCACCATGTCTCCCTGCCGTGATGGACTATACCTTCAAACCATGAGCCAACTCAACCTTTTTGTGGTGGTTTGAAAGAAAATGCCCCCCACTGTCTCATAGGGAGTGGCACTATTAGGAGGCGTGGCCTTGTGGGAGGAAGTGTGTCACTGGGGGAGGGCTTTGAGGTTTCAGATGCTCAAGCCAGGCCTAGTGTGACACTCCCTTGCTGCTGCCTTCCAATCCAGATGTAGAACTCTTGGCTTCTTCTCCAGCACCATGTCTGCTTGTGTGTTGCCATGATGACAATGGACTAAGCCTCTGCACTGTACGCCAGCCCCGATTAAATGCTTTCCTTTATAAGAGTTGCCATGGTCATGGTGTCTCTGCACAGCAATAGAAACCCTGCCTAAGACACCTTCTTTAAGTCGCTTTTGTCTGGCATTTGGTCACAGCAAGAGAAAAGTAATTAATGTAGGGGCCTTGGTCTGAATTTTTCCTTGACGAAGGAGGACGAGAGGCACCCCGCTCCCCAGTCCACGGTCTCACAGAAGCCCGTGTACATTTGAGAAGGGTGGTTTGACTTGATTGTGGAATAGTTTTGGCTTGTTGGTGAGGGAGACTTTGATTCTAGGCATGGCTCCATAATTAACTTGGTGGACTTTTTAGTAAGTGTCCTTCCTTTCTGAGCTTCAGTTTCTTCATCTGTTCAAGGGAACAAGAATTGGGCCTCAGCAGACCTCTGGTATGAGGATCAATGATGCAACATCATTGCTGTAGCTTTGGAAGACTTTGAAATGAGGCTGCTCCTGAGCAGTTTTCTCCCAGCTCCTTCATAGAGCATGTGTTGGCCAATAGGGCTGCTGGGACAGAGCACCGCAAACCTGTGTCTATCCACCAGCAACATACTGCCTCACAGCAATGGGTACCCATCTCAGTCAGTGTTCTATTGCTGGAAAGAGACATCATGACCACAGCAACTCTTATAAAAAGCATTTAATTGGGCTTGCTTACAACTTCAGAGGTTTAGTCCATTATTGTCAAGGTAGGAAGCTGAGAGTTCTAAATCCGGGTTCAAAAGAAGCAGGAAGAGAGTGACATTGAGCCTGGCTTGAGCATTTGAAACCTCAAAGCCCACCCCCAGTGACACACTTTCTCAAACAAGATTACACCTACTTCAACAAGGCCATACCCTCTAATCCCTGTCAAGTAGTGCTATTCTCTAATGATCAAGCATTCAAATATATGAGCCTATGGGGGCCATCCTATTCAAATCACCACAATGCCAAAGTGCCCCATTGGTGCAATTGGCTCCTGATGGCTGTGGAAATTGCCTGCTTAGTAAGACCTTTCTTCGGGACTATGAGTGGTGTCTCTTGCCCTATTTCACATTATCCTTCCTCAGAGTTTGTCTCAGGACCCAAACTTCTGCTTTTAATACAGATACCAGTTAGCTGATATGATGGTTTGTCAACTTGATACACTCTAGAATTACCTGGAAGGGAGTCTTAGTGAGAGATTGTCTAGATTAGGTTGACCTGTCTGTCTGAAATTGTCTTGGTTAGTGGGAAGATCTGTCCACTGTAGGTGGTACCATTCTCTGTGCTGGGGATCCTGGATTGCATGAGTAGAGAAACTGAGCTGGTTACTGGCATGCATGCATTGCTCTCTGCTCTGGATGTTGAATGTAATGCGCCTTGCAACTTTAAGTTCCTGGCACCTTAACTTCCCCACAGTAACAGACTACAACCTGGAATTGTGAGTCAAATAAATTTTGTCAGGATATTTTATCACAATATCAGAAAATGAAACGAAGCCAGTGGGCATGGTGTTGTATACCTGTAATGCCAATACTTAGGAGGCTAGAATAAGAGGATTGTGAGTTCAAGGCCAGTTGGGGCATCTAGACATTTGAGACTGACCTGAGCTACATAGTAAACACTCCCTTTTTCTGTTTTTGGAGTCTTAGTATATATCCCTGGCAGGCTTGGAACTTGCTATGTAGAACCAGCTGTCCTTAAATTCACAGAGATCCACCTGCCACTGTCTCCCAAGTATTGATGTTAAAGTCTTACCCAACATGACTGGCAGGACCTTTTTTTTAGACACAACTCATCTAAGGGCCATCTTAACAACTTTTAAACGTGTGGCTCACTTTTCCTTGATGAACTCTCTAGAATACTCAGGGTCATGTTCTCAAGTCCTGGGCTTGAGAATTACTTCTACACAGTAATTTGAGAGGGAGTGAGAGGTGCCTGAGCACTTGATTTGGAAGGCAACGACAACAGCATCAAACAAAACCACTTTGAGGGACACAGAATGGAGGGCCAGAGCCTGGCCTGGACTCCCTCCCCAGAACATCCCTCCCTATCCTTCTCTCCCAGATGCCCCCTCACCTGGCCTCAATGGAGAAGCCATCCAGGTTATGGAATGTGTGGGAGGGCGGAGGAGGCAGTGTCATGTGGACTGGCTTTAGGGGGCATCAAGTACTCCACAGTCTAAGTGGGCAGGATACCCCCAAAACAATTTTTAAAGGGACTGAAAGTCTGGGGGAAGGATGGTCATAATGGCAGGGGTTAGGGCCTGCATGGTGGTACCCTTCAGTGACAGCAATGGAATGATGAAATTTTCTTAAGTTCCCCTTTGACCTTAATGTGGCTGAGGTAGCAGAGCAAGGATACAGGGGGAAGAGTGTTGGGTACTACTCAGGCCAGAAAGGACTCAGAGCTTGCTCCTGTAATTGATGAGAGCAGGGGGGCTGTCTTCTTCCCTTCTCTGACTGTGTCCTGAGATGTACCATGGAAAGGATACGTGGGTACATTCATACGCATGAGCATGAATATGCGGGTGGTGGCCTGCTGCTGGCCAGGTGTGCATCCATATTAATTAGGGGTGAATCCCTGGAAAGCAGCCGGATGCTGAGTTTGCTGGGCAATCTGCTAGAGCCAGCTGCTCAGTTCCTGGCCACTGGAAGGAGATTTGGATTGTTAGCCTAAGCAGTGGGACCCTGATTTGTCCTGTTTGCCAATTTCTGTGGTGTAAATAGCCCCACCGTGGCTGATCTCATGCTAACAAAATGAGGCTGACAGGTGTAGACACTGTTGAGAATTTAACACCATGGTCCCTCCCCCCATAATGGAAGACTGTGACCCAGGCATGGAGACGCCCTAGGTTGCACTGTGGAATGACTAGGAGATCAGCAGGACCAGGCTGCCAGATTGTTTTGGAGTGTCTGTCTGTCTTTCATCATTGGTGATGGCATTCTCTGTGATAGTGGGCAAGGAGACAAAGGGTGGGGTGGCCATTCAGAGAGTAGTGGTGGGAGCTCTGCCGTCCAGCTAATGCCAGCAGAATATACATCAGGGTACCTGTAGCTCACTAAGGACCCTCTTTTTTACAAACTGAATGCTTACAGCCACTAGTAGGGGTTTGTAGAACCACTGCCTTTCATAACTGAGGGAACTGAGGCTCAGGGGAATTACCTGATTGTTTTCCTGTGGCCACGAAGCACACTGTGAATTGACTGGATCCCAGGTTTCTTTACGGGCACAGGTTGTGGAGACTGAAGACTTTCCAGGTGCCCGATGCCTGCCTGCTTATAGACCCAGAATTGGGTCTCTCTGACATCAGTTTGGCTTAGAAGTCCCTCAGCAAACCCTGCCACAGGGGTACCTGCCTTGGGAAATGGCTAAGTGTCACCCTCTACTTCTCCAAAGGCCAGGTCCTTTAGTTCATGGGTGCTGGCTACTGCTATCCACCCATTTCCTCTTTGCCCAGGTGGGATAGTGTTGCCCCTACCATTCAGCAGTAGTCCTCCCTCACACATTTCCCATGTCTTTCTTCTAACTGCTGTTGGATCATGTAGGTCCCTCCTGCTTTGCCTGGGACCTTCTTTGGACCATAGGCAGAAAGATGGTTGGACACACCAATGGAGGGTTGGACACACCAATGGAGGATTGAAAGTGAAGAAAAACAGCCAGGAGAGAGACACCATATGTTAGAGAAATAGCAAAATCAGAGCTGACACACCTGCACGTTTGCTATGTCCTTATCTAGCTCTTTGGGCTGAGCATTGTTTGATCCCCACTTTAGAGAAGAGGGTCAGAGAAGTGAAGTAAGTTGCTCAACATCACACAGCCAGTACATGGTTAGGGCTGTGTTCTAATCTATTGCATCTGCTCTTACTGTTGCATCACCAGGCCTCCCCATTAAGGGAGGGAGGCCAGAGACGAGGAGATGAGATTGAAGGGTGAGAGAGCAGGTGAGCTGGGGGCAGGTGTCCACTAGCACCCTTCTATGCTGGGGCCAAGTTGGGTTGCCATGGTTGAGAAGCAATGCAGTGTGCAATGAGAAAAGATGTCCAGTGAGGAGTCAACATGGCTTCTGCCAGCATGAGGCCTTGGGCAAATCGTATTACTTCCCTGAGCCTTTGAGTTCTCATTTGTAAAAGAGAATAAAAAAACTCTTGCTGTCAATCTCTCAGGCTGGTCCTGGTGGTACCAGAAGTAATGGATGGACTACACGGTTGTTCATCTAGTAAGGGCATCCATCCAGCCTTCCGGGCACTGAGAAGCAGAGTGAAGACAAGTCAGGCACTGCCGTACTTTGCTATCTGTTGTTGTGATAAATGCTGACCAAAAACAACTCAGGGAGGAAAGGGCTTATTTCATCTTACACATCTAGGTTTCCGTCCACCATTGAGGAAAGTCAGGGCAGGAGCTCAAGGCAGGAACCTGGAGGCAGGAACCAAAGCAGAGGCCATAGAGGAACACTACTGACTGGCTTACTTCCCATGGCTTGTCCAGTCTGCTCTTTTATATATCCCAGGCCCACCTGCCTAGGGGTAGCACTGCCCCATGTTAATCAAGAAAATGCCCATAGATGCACCCATAGGGCAGTCTGATGGAGGCAATGCCTCAGTTGAGGGTCAGGTGATTCTTGTTTGTGTTAAGCTGATGAAAACTAACCAGCACAGGTCCTGTCCCTGTGGGTCTTGCAGTTTAGGGCTTTATACAGGTCACTGCAGTAGAAAGGGGCCATATCTAGAAAGAGGTGGGACTCAAACCAGGGGCTATAGCCCAGTGTAAGAGTCAGAGAAGGCTTCTTGGAGGCCGTGGCTCTGGAGCTGAGACATGAAGATAGAATGAATTAGTTATGTTGGGTGCTCGGGTTTGACTGAGTGGCAGAGTGATAGTTTATCATGCACAAGACTCTGGGTTCAACTCCCAGTGGGGAAAAAAAAAGAAAAAAAAAACAACAAAGAATATTCTTTGGGGGCTAGTGAGATGGCTCAGTGGGTAAAGTGCATCCTGAGAACTTAAGTTCAATCCCTGGGACCTACATGGTGGAAAGAGATAGCGGACTTCTGAATGTTGTCCTTTGACCTTTGCATATGCCATGACAACCTGCATCTGCAAACACACACAGACACACACACACACGCGCACACACACACACACACACACACACACACACGCATGCACACACACACACACGCATGCACACACACACGCACACATACACACACGCACACACAGGCACAGCATAATAAATATAGCATGGGTTGGTTATTTCGAGGGTTTGGATTTGGGAGATGGAGGGTGTTCCAAGACCTTGTGTGTAGAGATGGATAGGAAATGGGATTCATCTTAAACATACCTGGAGCACTTGCATATTCTCTCTCTCAGCTGTGCTTCCTCTCGCTATGTAGCCCAGCTTCACTTAGAACTCTAGATCCTCTGCCTGAGCTTCCTGAATGCTGGAATGATAAACTTGGTTCCTTGGCCCCATTTTAAAAGTGATCTTGAGAGGCAGTGTTTAGTTTTGGTCCCCTAAAACCTCCTAGCCTAATTGACGGTAATAAAAATTTTGCTCTTGTTTCCTTTCAGAATTTCATAGTTCTCAAACTAGGTCTTATGCTTAGGTTTATGATTAATTTCAAGTTAAAACTTAAGAAATATATTTATCTACTTTTACGTGGATGAGTCTCTTTTGTCTGTCTGTATGTCTGTGCCCCACATGCATGCCTGGTGTCAACCGAAGCCGGAAGAGGGTGTGGGACATCCTAGGACTGGCTAGTGTAATCTACCCAGTGGGTGCTAGGAGTCGAACCTGGGTCCTCTGGAAAGCAGACAGTGCTCTTAACTCTCCAGCCCCTCAAGTTACATTTTATGTAAAGTATTTGTAGTTCCTTCTCCCCACATCCCCCATGAAGATATCTATTTTCCCACCACAACTTGTTGCCATCTGCCCCCTCCCCAGGATTCCATCGGATCTTTTGATGTGTTTTGGGCATCTTCCTGGACGGGCAGTTTCACTGATCTGTACGTCCATCCTCACCTCAAGGCACATTCTGTGTCCGCTGTGGCTTTGCCGTGAGCCATAAAGTCAAGGAGCGTAAGAGCTCCACCCGTGCCCCCCGTCTTGTTCCATTTCCTTTAGATGTAGATTGTCAGTTCATGACAGGAGCCCATGGGGCCTTGACTAGGTTTTTATTGATCTGTATGTAAATCACTGAGGAATGTCTGCACATTAACACAGAGCCATCTGCGTATAGGGCTGCTGCATACCGCTAGAGCAGGCTGCTTTGTGGCTGCTGCACATCTCTGTATTTCTCTCAGCAGTATTTTATGAGTTTTCAATGTACATGTCTTACACAGAATTTGTTAATTGTATACCTTACTTTTATTACTACTGCTACTACTATTACTACTACTAGTATCACTACTACTACTATTTCTACTACAATTACTACTACTGTTACTACTATTACTACTGCTACTATTACTACTGCAACTACTACTACTACTATTTTACATGTGCCTTAGTGTGTGGTATGCATCTGATTGTGCACTGTGTGTGTGTGTTGATGCTGAGTGTCTTCCTTGGTTGCTCTCCAATCAATCTATGTATGGATGTATGTATGTATGTTTTTCAAGACAGGTTTCTCTGTTGTAGCACTAGCTGTCCTGGAACTTGCTCTGTAGACCAGGCTGGCTTCAGACTCACAGAGATCTGCCTGCCTCTACCTTTTGAGTACTGGGATTAAAGGTGTGCAACACCACCACCTGGCCTTGATCTCCACTTAACATTTTTAACATTTATTTACCTCCCCCTTCTCACTGTGTGTGTGTGTGTGTGTGTGTGTGTATGTGTGCACACACACATACATGCTATAACACATGTGAAGGACGGAGAACAACTGACTTGCTGGACTTGGTTTTCTCCTTCCACTATGTAGGTTCCAGGGATCAAACTCAGGTCATCAGACTTGGGAGCAAGTGCCTTGCCTGCTGAGTCACCTCGTCTTCTCTGTCCACTTTATTTATGGAGGTGGGGTCTCTCACTGAACTTGGGACTGGCCAGTTCTAGTTAGTCTAGCTAGCCAGCCTGTCACAGGGCCCCCCTGCCTCTGCATTCCATGCTGGGATTGCCAGCAGCAGCTGCCATACCTGCCTGACTTTTTAATATGGGTTCTAGAAATCTGAACTGTGGCTTTCACACTTGCACGGCAGGTACCTTATCCGCCGAGCTATCGCCGCAACCTTAGAACTATTGTTTTCTAGATTTCGTTTTCAGTTGTTTGTTAGTATGTAGAAGTAACAATTTAGAGCATTAACCTTGTATTCTTTTGTCAATCTCATTTTCTGGGTCTTCCGATTTTTTTGAAGGTTTGTTGGAATTTTTCTATAAACTTATCTTCATCTGTGAAGACAATTTTGTTATCCTTTTCTTGTCGTATTGCAGTGGCTATACATTATTAAATAGAGGAAAACAGAAACCCTTTCTATGTTCCCAATTTTAGAGATAAAAGCATTCTGTCTTTCACCACTAAGTAGGATATTAGCAACACAGTTTAAAAAGGTACTCTTTTTTGGGGAGGAGGGTGGAGACGTGGCAAAGTGGTTAAAAGCATGTACTGCTCTTCCAGAGGACTGAAGTTCGATTCCTGGCATCCATATTGTGTGGCTTACAACCCCCTGTCATTTCAGCTCTTGGAGATCTGATGCCTCTGACCTCATCAGGCCCTGAACTCACATGCATGCACACACACACAGAGAGGCACAATTTAAAAATACCTTTTATCAGATTAAAGTAGTGTTTTAATATGCTGAGATTAAAATCACATGTAAGCATTAAAGGAGATGCAGGGCCCTCTCTGGTCTGCTCTGGTTCCCACAGCAGCTTTTCCCTCTTTCTTACCTTTCAGTTTCTTCTTTTCTCAGGTAAATAACTCCTGAGCAAGCAGGCTGCCCTCCTGCTGCTTCCTCCCTATTCTGTTGGGCCAGGATGCCCTGCCCTGCGGTACACTGTCTGAACAGAACTCACTGCTGTAAATGCAGCATGCTGTGCTAGTTTTTAATTCAAAAATCTGTTTATTTGTTTACTTATTTTTTATTTACTTACTTTTATTTGGTGTGTGTGTTTGTGCATATGCATGTGTGACTGCAGGTGCCCTCAGACGCTGGGAGAGGTTGTCTAATATTCTGGGAGTACTCTCTATGTGATTTGGAACTGCTCAACCTGGGAACTGGGAACTGAACTCAGACCCTCTACAAGGGCAGTGCGTGCATTTGACTGCTGAGCCGTCTTTCCAGCTCCTTGAGATTTTTACTTTTTACTGTTTGAAATATGGCCTTATTCAGATTCTAAATGTAAAGGAGCAGATGTGACAGTAACAAACAAGATTTCCCTGTTGAATAATGTGATGTGACTGTAGCTATCTTATCTCAGAAACTCAAGAAGGTAACAAGTGCGCTCCAGGTCTTGCTGTGTAGCACAGGCTGGCCGGGATCTTCTTATACGGCACCAACGCTTCAGATTGGTCCTCATCTGCCTTAACCTTCCAAGTACTGGGATTCCAAATGTGGGATGTGCACTACCAGATCAAGTCATACTTTTTAAAAAAAAATTTAAATCCCCCCTCTGTCCCCTCTCTCTGTGTGTATGCATGCCACAGTGCATATATAAAGGTCAGAGGACCACTTTCTCTTGTTTCTCAGTTCTCTTGTTTCAGTGTTTCTGGGGATAAAACTCTGCTCATCAGCCTTGTGCAGTAAATGCTTTTACTCACAGAGACATCTCATTGGCTTTGCATTTCTTGAAGGCATAGTAGGCAAAAAGCAAGAAAGAAGTAGGTTTTGTCTCAGGTCAGTGGTCAGATGGCATTTCCTTCAAGGCGTGTATCTACCCAGGCACATGCTGCCTCTGTGCGCTTTTTGGAGAAGAACGACTGGAAGATCAGAGGGAAGGGGACTGGAGAAATGTCTCTTGGTGGTCTCGTGAAGCATGGTGGGTGACAGTGGAGCAGGGAAGCTGAAGGAGAGGATGCCAGAGGCATCTGGCTGGTCCACATGGTAAGACTTGTTGCCATCTTGCTTGTGGGGCCAGATCCAAGGGGACTGCCAGCATGTTTCCTGGGTGGGAGGGGGAATAGTGGACTCATTCTCCAAGAGAAGAGAGTTATCCCAGTAGGCTGAGGGTGAGCTCTGCTGCAGATGTGAGGCTGAGCATGTGGGTAGCAGGTGTTAGCAATGCACACCTGTAAGAGATAGCTACTGGGTCGCTCAGCAATGAAGAGAAGGAGGGATTTTTATAGAAGTAAACCCTGCCAGCCCTCAGCAGAGGGAACCACTATCATGGCAAGCACTATTCTGGACAGTGGAACCCCAAGTTCTAATCACAAGGTTTTTATTGATGCCTAAGCTCCTCGGGTGTTCTACTGATAGCACATGCAGATCATGAGGAATCAAACATCTTTTACATAAAGCCAACATCTGCAGATAGTACAAAATGCCAAGGCCTAGGCAGCCCTTCTCCAAACAATGCACAAAACAACCATTTTAAACATACCCGGAAATAAACTTCTGCAACACCCCTTCCCCCTCCCCCACTCTTAACACATAGGTCAGCGGCCGTGACAAGGCAATACCAAGGTGTCATACAGGTGAATTCCCAGGCAGAGACAGGGTGAGGAGGAAGAGAAAGGCAAAGGAGTGGATGTGGCTGCTGGGGAAACAGGTCACTAAGGAGTAAGGGAAGGAGCCACGTTGGGGACAAAGAGGGAAAGTAGAAGAGAGGACAGTGAGAGGCGTGTAAGGTCATGAAGCTGAGACAGAGCTCTTTAGGAAGTGTCCCGAGGTCAAATAGCCCAGAAAGGCTAAGTGAGGAAGATGGAAGCGTAGTCATTGTTTTTAGCAGTTTAGTGGTCCTTGGTGACCTCTCTAAGTGTTTGGATTGTGAGGGACTGAGGGGGATATTTTATTCACTTCTTGACAGGTGCCTTTGAGAGCTGCTGTGTCTCCTACATCTGTTGTGTCCCTGGTCATTCCTCTCCACCAGACCCTAGGTAAAACAAAGATGGAAGCAAGGAAGAGCCTCTTCACAAAAAGCAGCCCATGGCACTGGTGTGAGGCACTGCCGATGTGCCTCCAAGAGGGCCACTCAGAGAGTGGAGAGGGAACAGAGGATGGAGCCCACTCCTCACCAGAGCCCTGACCACATGCACTGCACACATCCTGGCCTTTCTTGCAGTTTGCTGTGGCCATGGAAATAAGTCCTCACCATGACTGGAGTGCGAGCAGGGGAGCCACAGACTTCCAGCCATGTCATTTTAGGTCCTCCCGTACGAGCTTTCTTCCCTTCCTCTGTTGTCTATTCTGGGGTCCTAGAGAAAGGTGGAGCCACAGGCAGGAGACTGGGTTGATAAATGGCTTTGGGAAGTAGAGTCCCATTTGGTTGTGTTGTGAGAGATAAATGTCTGTTGAGTTTATCTGAGGAGATTTAAGTGTCTATAAGACAGCTAAGGTCCCCTTAATAGACAAAGACATTTCTTTCCTTGACTGCCAGCTGTTATGCAGATGCAGTGCTTCAAGTCTCAAGAGCAGTGCTGGCTCTTGGGGCTAGAGGAGGCTGGAAGGGAGGTTTCCAGGTCATGACAGAGAGGGTGGGGACTGCTGGATCCCCACCCACACCACCAAGCGGAAAGAATCCCACTCTTGGGAATGGCCAAAAATAACATGGCCCCTGAGGGTTGTCCTGTAGTTAGAGTGGGCAAAGGGACTGTTACTCTGTGCTGTGATTCTGATTAAAGTGAATAGCACCCAGTGCACAATAAATACCTATCCAGGGCCGAACCTGGCTCTGAGGGTATTGTGACAAAGGCAAACAGGGGATGCCATGCATTTTTTTCTGTGTCTCTTCTTCCTGACCACTCTTGTCTCCTGGTGTACCGCAGGACACAGGTGTGGAGCCGTGATGGAAGCCAGGGACATCTTTGCAGGCCATTTATTTCCCTCTATGCTGCATGCAGATTAGGAAATGGACAGCATAATATTAATGGTTCTAGATCTGGCTGTAGAGTTACGCTGGGTGCTGATAAAATGTTTAGTCCGAATTTAGATCTCCTGCCTTCCCAGCCAGGGGTCTCAGAAATAGAAAATTTACAAAGTTGTCATTTAAGAAGACAGGGGAAAAAGAAAAAGTATCACCTACATTCCCAATACCTAGAGAGACTATTTATTTATTTATTTATTTATTTATTTATTTATTTATTTATTTATTTATGGTTTCTTGAGACAAGGTTTCTCTGTTGTAACTCTGGCTGTCCTGGAACTCACTCTGTAGACCAGGCTGGCCTCAAACTCACAGAGCTCTGCCTGCCTCTGCTTCCCAAGTACTGGATCAAAGGTGTGCACCACCACTGTCTGGTGAGAAAACCACTTTTAAAGAGTTTATTTTTAGTTTTAATTCTGTGTGTGTGTGTGTGTGTGTGTGTGTACTTGTGTGTGTGCATGTGAGTGCAGTGACTACAGAGGCCAGAAGAGGACATTGGAGTCCACAGAACTGGAATTACACGTGGTTGTGAGTGGCCTGATGTGGGTGCCAGAAACCAAACTTTGGTCCCCTAAGTTTGTGCTCTTAACTGCTGAGCCACATCTCCAATCCAGACAACCATCTTTACTCCTTAGTTTATATCCTTTAGGTATTTTTTCTCATGTGCTCATGTCCACCTTACGCGTCTAGTATAAAAGATGTATGGTATTCTATAGGACATATGTACTATATAACATATTCTATATATACATGCAACTGTCAGCATACCACATATGCACATAGCATATACACTATAGGGACTGTGGATGTGGCTCAGTGGTTAAGAGCACTGGCTGCCTTGTAGAGGGTCCTGGCTCAGTTCCCAGTACTGACAAGGTGGCTCACAACCATTGGTAATTCAGTTCCAGATCATCCTGTGCCTTCCTCTGGCCTCTGCAAGCACCAGGCATGGTGCACAGACATGCATGTAGGCAAGACACTCATGCACATAAAATAAATAAATAGGTCTTAAAAGGGAATATATATATATATATATATATATATATATATATACATATATATATGTATATATATATGTATATATATATATATATATAACATAAAGATACTTATGGATATATCATATTCTATATATGTCCATAAAACACTATGAACTCATGTTGTATAGTTGTCGTGTAGCTTGCTTTTTCCACTAAAATCATTTCCAGATGATTAGGTATTATTATGTTACATCTGATACGTGATTTAACTAAAATCCCTTATCGTTAAACAAGTTCCCAGCTTTTCCTGCCACCTAACTCTTGCTGCTAGGTCATGTTTGCTTGTGTCATAGATGATTTTTTAAAGTTGGATAAAGTTCCCCCATGTTTGGAATTTTGCTATCCAAAAGTAATGTATTTTCTTCGGTCTAGGGATTGAGTTCAAAGGCCTTGCACATGCGAGGCAAGCTACACCTCCAGGCCATAAACAAACAAACAAACCACCTTTTATTTTGAGACAAAGTCTTGATAAATTGTCTAGGTTGGCCTTGAACTCAGTCTTGTAGCCCGGTAAAGTCTTGAACTGGTGATCCTCCTGCCTCAACATTCTGAATAGGTAGGATTACAGGTATGGAACAATGTCTGCTTAAAACTAAGAAAAATGTTAGAACTTATTATGCCCGGAGAAGCAGTCTCTGCAATGACTGTGCTAATTCACAGCTGTATCCTGTGTGAGGGAGGAGACACTTTTCCTCCCGTTCTTACCCTGGACAAGGCAGTATCTTTTCACAAAGAGGGGTCCTTTCGTTCTAAGTTGTACGTGGGGATTGACTCAAGCCTGTCCAAGTCTGTACCTGCCTGGGAGTGAGACTGGCCAAGCTCAGATCAGGGGTGGGCAGCGGCAGTCGCTGGCTGAGGTGGAGGGTAATGTGAAGAGCTCCCCTCTGCGCTCTGACTATTCTATTGGAGTTCTGGCCTTGTAGCCCAGTGGTGTGATCACATGAGCCTCCTTCTGGGCCGAGATGGGTCTGGGACATGAGGCAGCTAGGGGGTGGAGCAAAGGCCAACTCCACCAGTCCTGTCTCTAGGAACTGTAACAAAAGCAAATATTTGGAGGCTGGGATTGCTTAACTCTCTCCTTGGAATCAGCAGACTCTCGGAGGCTGGGATTAATTTGAAGAAATTTACTAGCAGAGTTTGTGGCAGATAAAACAGTTTGCTTATTTCACACTTGTATGGCCACCTGCTAGGAACTGTTTGTTCAGTTCCGAATTCTTTAATTAAAATCAACATAAAACAGATTGAAAACATCCCAAGAAGGGGATGGTTGGTTTGCTGGAGGATATTGCAGAAAGATGGAGCAAAGTGGTTAAAAAAACGCTTTGCCACCAAACAAGCCGGCAGGTAGTATAGCGCAGGTTGGGAAAACATGGGTTCGGGCTTGCGCATGCGTGTTTGTGCTTGAGTTGCAGCCAGAAAGCCAGAGACCACCCACAAGACCTCTTCCAACCTTAGGAGTTTCCATCGTGGCTGAGGATTGGAGTAGGAAAAGTGAGGTGGTCTCTGCTTCATCACTGGGAAGGGTGGACTTTACATTTACTTTTTCAACAAATACGTGGGTCGTTGCGTGTCTGACATTGTGATCAGCATGCAGTTCTTGCCCTCTAGAAGCTCAGAATCCAGGTTGTGAGACAGTGAGGCAGCGGCCACAGTCAGGGTGGCCGTAATAGCGCAGGGAGGAACCGAGCTAGCAGCTCTGTAAGCCAGAGGAGGGGCCCTGGGCGCTGATCAGTGGAAGACAGGAGGGGCTCTGGCCAGACTCCTGAGCTAGGACATCTACCTCAGCTGAAATCTGATGAGCAGATAGAAATTATTCAAGTCAAGAAGAAAGGGAAGAAAAGAAGCCAGTGGGAGGAGATAATGGGTGGATGAACAAGTATAATACATGTGTACAGATGTCATAATGAAGTGCATTGTTTACATTAAAATTTAATTTATCTTTATGTGAACGGTGCTTTGCCTGCACAGATAGCTGTGTATGGCATGTGTGCAATGTCTGCAGAGACCAGCAGAGGGAGTCAAATCCTTGGGTCTGGAGTTACAGGTGGTTGTGAGCCTTCCTACACTTACATGGATGCTGGGAACTGAACTTGGGTCCCTTGTAAGAGCAGCAAGCACTCTTAACAGCTGAGCCATCTCTCCAGCCTCAACCCCTTTCCTTCCTTAATCCTTGCTCTTCTAGGGTTGGCTCTTGCTGAGAATGTCTATGTAGCTGGGCACAGGTCCTGCCTGTTGGCGATCCTGGGTATGGTGAGTTGTGGGGAGGCCCTCACACAGGCTGTGCTCAGTGCCTGTCTCTAGACTCCTGCTTTGCACTCCTGATTTTGATTTATATTTGGTTCCCCACACCTGTCTGCTTGACGTACCAGGAAAGGTACTGGACTCAGAATCGGCGACCTGGCATTGGTTCCGATTCCACTCCTTGATAGTCTTGGCTTCTTGAACAAATTTCTGGAGCTCCTTGGGCCTCAGTTTCCTCATTGTTGGTGGGTCTCAACTTCTAGAGCCGTCAGAGGTGGTCACAGTGTGGTTAGTCCTGGGAACCCATGACCTTTCCTTCTTGCCCAGGCATCTGAACCCATCCTGGAAACAGCAGCAGAAATGCTACGTCATCTTCCCAGGGACTAAGCAGATCTCTGTGGAAGCTCTTTCTCCTTTTCCCTGACTTGGTGGGATGAAAGCTTCTGTCACTTCTTTGTGTCTGGGAAGCCCTAGTCCCCCTGTGGAGCTGGCAGGTAATAGGTAAGCTTGCTGACCATGGGAGCACGGACAACTTCCTATATCCAGGCAGAGTCTCTGCTCTTGCTTTCTCTTCTCTGACATTCCTTCCTTCTGATTCCTCTCTCTTCCTTGCCCTGCAGCAAGCTGAGCAGGACGTCAGCCTCTCTTTCAGCTCCCAAGGGTTCCACACAGCTAGTGTCCACAACCAGGTTTCTGCCCTTAAGTGTCAGTGCTACAAAGTGTTTGGAATTCCCCTCCCTCTGCTTCATTTGAGCAGTAATCTGCGGAGGCCTTTGTAAAGCATGGACCACAGGACACACTACATTGGAAGCAGGAGCCTTTGTTCAAGACATTCTGTTGCTGCTGTTCACTGGCTAGGGCCCTGAGAACTCTCTGAAGCTCTTTGAGTTCTACTTTCTGCATCTAGAAAACGGGGACGAAGCTGTCAGCCGTTCTGTGGGTAGCTCTTGTTGCTAGTCTGAACTATCTAGGAAGACCATCACATGCTGGGCACTCCCTAAGGTCCCTGTGGAGCTGATGTGGACACTTGAGCAGCATCTCAGGAAGCTGCACATCTGCTGTATGGCCCCACACCTTGTCCCCACGTGCTTACTTCAGAGGCTGCCGAGAGGAGCTATGTGGTTTGGACATGCGTGCAGAAGGTTAGTCAGAAGATGTGGAGAGATGGAGGGATCACCCGCCTCACCTTGCTTTAGAGAGAGCAGCTCAGATAAGAGAAAGGACCTTGGATTCTGGAGTCTAAGAGAGCAAAGTTAAATACCAGCTTGGCTCCTCCCCTCATTCCCCTCCCTTCCTGCTTCCTCTCCCTTCCTCCTCCCCTCTTCATCTGTCACCCTTCTAGTGTTTGAGGCTGGCCTTGAACTTGTGATCCTCCTGCTTTGGCTTCCTGAGTGCTGATATTGCAGGCATGTGCCACCATGTGTGCCTAGCTCTGCTACTTCTTTTTGTTCTTTTAATTTGCATTTGTGTGTGTGTGTGTGTGTGAGAGAGAGAGAGACAGAGCGGGGGGGAATTTGGATATATGCATGTCACAGTGTATATGTGTATGTCAGAGGATAAACTCAGGTGTCAGTTCTTGCCTTCCAGCTTGTTTGGGATGGGAGCAAGGGATCCTCTTGACTCTACCTCCCGTCTTGTGACGGGAGCTCAGGGATTGCACACGTGTGTGCTACTGTGTCTACTTTATGTGGATTCTGGGGGTCTGAGCTCATGTCCTCATGCTTGTGTGAGAAGCGCTTCATCAGCTGAACCGTCCCCTGAGCTCCATCACTTTCTGCTGTGAGATATAAAGCAAGTCACTCAGCTGCCCCAACCTCAGTTCCCTTCTGTGCAAAATAGGTTAAGACTCCTTACCTTGATGGCTAAATGAAAAAGCAGTACTAGGAAGCCATCAGAACAAATCACTGAGCATGTAGGCTACACAGCAGTGCAGACTGTGAGCAGCTCAGCTCCTAGAATATTTTCTAGCGTGATACTTCATGCTCTTAATTTTTCTTTGTTTATTTATTTGTTCGCTTGTCATCAGGGGAAGCAGAGAGGGTGTGGTACCTCAGAGAGGACACGGAGGCACCCACTCTCATGTGACATCAGAGGCCACGCTGTGAGGGACTATGTAGTAAGTAGATCCTGACCCCAGGCCTGTCTGACATCAGGTCCAACTCACTTCTAGCCTCTTGGCCTTCTGATCCTCTCCCCTGCCTCCCTGACATCATTGTGCGTGGCTGGGACCCCATGGCATGGGGTGGCCAGCCTGAGTCCTCTGTCCTAGCCACAGCCCTGGCTCCTGTCTCCCCATTTCTGCTCCCCAATGTCCCCTCCTTGGCCGAGGGGCGCCCGTTTCTTTGTGGCGTTGATTAGAGGCCTCTTCCCACATCAAAGCTTCAATTAACGCGGGCCGCTCGCAACCCTCTTGCAAAACTCTGATAAGAATAGAATTTTCTCTTGGAAAATGGATTTTTATTTAGTTGTATGTACTGTTGGTTAAATGACCTACTCTATACACTAGCGCTGAGATTCTGGGGACAATTAGGGGGCTCGTCAAGAACTGGTTATCTGAAGGAAACAGGCACAGGCTGTTTAGCTGTCTAATATCCTGATGGGGGTGGGGGACAGGGGAAAATTACAAGCAGGCTTCCCCTCTTCTCCAGATGTGGGGATGGGGTGCTGGGCTGAGATGGGACTCTGTGGGAAGTGTATGTGACCAATGGTGGCTCCTAGCCTTGTGTCTAGATGATTGCCCTCTCTCCCCCTTCTCTCTCTCTCCCTCCCTCTATGTGTGTAAATACATGTGACCATACAGAGTGTATAGGAGTCTCAGTGCACTGTCTAGATCCTAGACTCTCGTATCTACGGTCTAGCGTAGAGAGGATAGGATTCAAGCATAGAGCAGAGAAGGAACTCTGGAGTTAGGGAGCATGGCTGGCCAAGGCTCGTGCCTTACTTGTTAAAATAATTTTTTTTTAGATTTATTCATTTTATTTTATGTGTGAGTGTTTTGCATGTGTCTGACTGTGTTCCACATGCATGCCCGGTTCCCACTGAGGTCAGGAGAAGACATCGGATCTCTTGGAACTGGAGTCACAGATGGTTGCGAACCACCACGTGGGTGCTGAGCATTGAACCCCGATCCTCTGCAATAGCAACAAGCGCTCTTAACTGCTAAGCATCTCTCCTGCCCTCTCCTTATGTCTTTGAGGGCCACTCTTCAGCTAGGGCTTGTTGGAAAGTTCAGGTGCGATAGTATCTAGGAATACCCACGTCCTCAATCCTGTCACTTCTGGGTGGGAAGAAACAGTTCTCTCCAGCCTTCCTTCCCATCCCACCCCAGATCCCACCAAGGACCCTACACTGGATCTGGGAGAAGCCACTAATGGGGCCATCTGGACACAATCCTCCCTTGGATCTGAACATTTGTTCATAAGTCAAACCTTCCATGTTGTTTTCCACCCAGCTAGGAAAGTCCTACTTATTCCCCAACCACAACACATATATATATTCTTTTAAGTGTGAAATGGAGCAGGTTCATTTGAGAAAGGTATTGGGAGACTTAGAGTCAGGGAACGGGACAGATTGGGAGGGAGTGTCTGAGCTCGGGGTAGAGGCTGACCCTGAAGGCAAAGAGCAAGAGTAGGAAGGGCAGCTTGCAGGCCAGCTTCTTCCTGGAGCAGGGAGGCCTGATGTGGCATGCCTATATTGATTCAATTATTCCCTGAAATGTAATACTCTGCATTCGTGTGATAGCAACAA
The DNA here is from genome assembly GCA_026225945.1 of Cricetomys ansorgei. Classification (NCBI taxonomy): domain Eukaryota; kingdom Metazoa; phylum Chordata; class Mammalia; order Rodentia; family Nesomyidae; genus Cricetomys; species Cricetomys ansorgei. The sequence continues at coordinate 627,590 of JAMJFZ010004023.1, forward strand.
ACAGAGTTGAAAGACATACAAAAATAAATGATCTGAAAGTTAATATGGCTGAATGGGCATCTATGAATTCGAGGAGAGAGGTTTTGTTTTACATTGTAAAATCAATAATGTGCAGAACAATGTCCTAACTTCCCCGGGGGACCCCAGCAAACCCGCCCGTATTGATCGCCATGCAAATTAATTGAATTCATGAAATCCACATTGCTGGGTAATTGATGCTTCTTATAATTACCTCCGAGTTATGAGCTTTTAGGGGATTGCATTGATTCCTGGGCAGTGGGGAGGGGATGGAGGCAGTTTCCTGGAACTGTAGGCAGCGCTGCCCAGGTGACTGGCCAGTGGGCCTGTTGGGGGATGGCTGAGGAGTCAAGGAGGGGCATTTGCCTGAGGGAGGTAAGGATGGGCACGATCCTTAATTCAGTTAACTAACTCATACTAGGAGAGACTAGAGTAGGCACATCGGGGCATTTTAAAGGATCCCTAGGAGGAGGGCTACCTGGGGGATCTGGGGCATCCAGAATGTCAAGGCTGTTCAAGGGTTAATAATAGCAAACAGTGTTCTGGTACTTATGTATCCCCAAATTACTTACGAAGAGTGTATTATTATTATTGTCTCCGTATAGAGGTAAGGAAGTTGTTTAAGGGCACACGGGGGCAGGGCTGGATTCCTTTGATGAACATCTAATCTTTAGTTGGCTTCAGCAGTCAACCCTTCTAGACCACATGTGCAGTCTGCGTACTGACCCCGAAAAACGTTTTCAGATGGAGAGTCTGTAACACTCATCAGGTCATCACAGATGCAAAGCCCTGCTACACAAAAGGGTTTGCAGTTATGGGCTTGAATTCATGTATGTGCATCACGTGTTGAATGACCTAGGAGAAGTCACCCAACTTCTCAAGAGTCTTTTCTGCAGCTATGATTACCAGGAGGCTGGGCTGCACACTCCATGTCTCTGCAGACTTGACATCTGAGTGTTGTGGGGCACTTTTCATATGGTTCCCCGAAAACCCCATGCCAAGGGGGATGCTGAGACATGGTAAATTTGTTCTGCAGAGGAGAAAGTTTGACTGAACAGTTAGGTCTCTCATGGAAGGTCCTGTGGTCATATGGCATGTCAGTGGCAGGGACATGATGGGGGTAAGTACAACTGTTCTCCAAGCCAAGAGAGCCTCAAGCCCCTTCTCTTGTCTACTTTGAGCTGTCCTGTGTGGATCAGAAAAACCCAACAGAGCATCGGATATCAGGTCCTGGGACAGTGTGACTGTGAATGGTCTCCCTTCTCTGTGTCTCCCTTCCCTGAGCTCAGTGTTTTCATTGGCAGGGGCTGAGTTTGGGGACCAGGGATGGGTTCAGGTATGAGGGATGCTATTGCACAGGTGCTCAGGCTGGGATGGAGTAGAGATCACCTTAAATTATTTTTCCAGGATGCTTCCTGGGAAGAAGCTGCGGGACTCCAGCTCCCTTCCCTTCTTCCCCTGGGTTTGGCAGGTGATAAAAACTGACTCTTCCTATTGTTCCCATTGCCACCCCCTCTTTCCCTGGCTCTGTGCTGGAACAGTCAAAACCAAGGTCCAGAGAGATCAGTTTCCTGATTGTTGGAGTCTAGCCTGGCAAAACTGAAGCACCATGAGTCACACGTCTATACTGGGAAACTAGCCTGGCTCCATGTCCTTGTCATGGCTGTCTGGGCTGGCCGGGTGGCATTCACAGCAGTGAAAATGGAGCTCAGAGTTCAAGGTTGTGGCTGGGACTGGCTGGACAGCTTGGCCCGCCTAGAACTGGAGCTTGTGCTAGGGCGCTGAGGACTTGGTTCAGGGAGTTCACAAGCCCCTCACTGTGTACTAGATAATGGTGCTGACTCTTCATCTCCTGCAGCATTGGTACTCAGAGGGACCGGATGCTTCATGGAAGGTACATGAGCAGAGGGGACAGAGTTTGGGGCATGCTCAGGGCTCCTTCCAGTACCACAGCATCCTTGCTAACTCCAGCCCATGCTGTTGAGCCTCCAGATCTGCTAGGGTGTCTTTCTTAGCACTGGTCATAGTCTTGGGAGGGGACCCAGGAGGTTTCCATGCCCTATTCAAGCCCCCAAGTGGCCAGCTATTGGTGGAATTCTTTTGTCTCTATCCCAGGGTCTAGATCACAAGATTCCAAATGACCTTGAAACTTCTCTTTTTGAGTTCCTGAGAGGATTACATGATTCTTGAGAGACGAGAGTGGTCTTTTAAGATCATCCAATCCATCCTCATTGAATGAGGCTCAAAGTAGTCATAAAACTTGTCCACAGTCACATGATCAGTAGGTGTTACAGTTGACTCTTCAGCCCGGGCTTTTGACTTACCCCAGGACTCTTTCTATGACACCAAGATAATCTTCTAACCACTGAGCAGTCATTTCCTCTCTTGGCATCTCTGAGGAGGTGACAGGTGGTGCTGCTGGAGTCCATTGAGGAGACTCTACGCCGTACATCGTTTTATACTTATCTCAAGATCCCTAAGACTCCTTCTACTCTAGCCACTTGGCCCCTGAACTGTGAAGAGCACAGGCTTCCAGACCTGGCTACATCTCTTCACTCTCCATCAGCCCAGGAGAGCAGCCCAGGCTCCTGCAGCATCCCCCAGGGTGGAGGAGGTGCTAGGACAGCCTAATTAGGAGAAGATATTGAGTGCGTCAGGAACAGGTGTGATTAGAATGGAGAACTAATTGTAGGCTGGTTGGTGTTCCTCTCTCTCGTTTCTCTGCAGGATGGGTATTTTCTCTGCCCATGTTGGAACCCAAGAAAGGCATAGGCTGAGGTCTGGCACAGTCTCTGGAACAAAGGACACTCTCAAACTGTCAGCTCATCATGATATTTGTCCACCCATCCTATCCAGTCATCTACCTATTCATCATCCATCCATCCATTCATTTATCATTCGTTCATTCATCCATTCCTCATTCATTAATTCATCCATCTACTCCCATCCATTCCTCCATACAGTTTTCTACTGCCATGGATCCTTCTTCATCTATCCATCTATTTATTCTTATCAATTCACTCATGCATCTACTCATCCCTTCATCCATCTACACATCCACCCAACATGTCTGCATTAGTTACTTTCCTCATTGCCGTGATAAAATATCTGACAAGCAATTTAAGAAGGAAAGGATTTATTCTGTCTTATAGCTCAAGAGGATGCATTCCATCATGGCAGGGAAGGTGTGGTGGCAGAATTATCGGTTGGCCATATTCATCTACAGTCAGGAAACAGAGTGATGAATCCTTTTGTTCATTCTACTGTCTCCCTTTTATTTTATTTTATTTCATTTATTATTTAAAATTATGTGTCTCTGTGTAGGTATGTGCACTTGAGTGCAGATGCCCACTGAGACCACCAGGCAAGTGTGGATTCCGCCAGAGCTGGGTTTGCAGGTAAGTGTTTGTGAGCTGCCTGACTTGAGTGCTGGGAACTGAACTCAGGCCTTTTGTAAGAGCAGCGCACACTCCTAACCCTGAGCCATCCTTACAGCCCTTCAATCCTTTGTATTCGGTCTGGGACTCCAGCCCATGGAATGGGGCCCCTCACATTTAGGGTGTGCTTCTCTACCTCAATTAACATAATCTAATAATCCCTCAGGCATACCCAGAGGCTTGTCTCCTAGGTGATTCTAGAGTCTGTGAGTTTGACAGTCAGTAGCAACCACCAGTGTCCTTTCTTTCTGACATGTGCACTTGCGTGAGAGCTTTACTAGTGAGTACTGAGCTGCAGCATGCAGGAAGGAGCAAGGCAGCAGATGTGCGGAGAGGAGGACAGATTGTTGCCTGATGGAAGAATGTCTTGAGATTCCCAATGAGTCATTCCTGTGGAGACTCAGAAAGTGAGTGAATTATTGTGGTGGCCAGAGTCATTTAGGAAGAAGGAACTTCAATTGAGAAAGTGCTCCCACCAGATCGGCCTGTGGGCAAGCCTATGGTGCCTTAAAAAAAAAATTAGTGATTAATATGGGAGACCCCAGGACACTGTAGGCAATGCCACCCCTGGGCTGGTGGTCCTGGGTACTGTAAGAAAACAGGCTGAGCAAGCCATAGGGAGCAAGCCAGTAAGCAGCACTCTTCCCTGGCCTCTGCATCAGTTCCTGACTCTAGACTTCTCTTTTCCCCTTTTAAAAATATGTAATACTTTTATTAATAATGTGAGTTTCATATAATGCATCTTGATAATACTCTCTTCTCTTTCCTCCCTGGTCCACCCTCTTACTCCTACACCCTCAAAAACAAAACAAAACAAAAAACAAAGAACAAAACAACAACAACAAAAGAACAAAAAACACCCAAAACAAAACAAAACAAAAAACAAACAAACAAAACAGCAAACACCAGGCAGTGGTAGTGCATGCCTTTAATCCCAGCACCAGAGAGGCAGAGGCAGGTGGATCTCTCTGAGTTCGAGGCCAGCCTGGTCTACAGAGTGAGTTCCAGGACAGCCAGAGTTACAACAGAAAAATCTTGTTTCAAAAACAAAACAAAACAAAAACCCCAAACCCAAAACAAATACACAAACAACCAAATAAAAGAAAATTAAGTCCTGTTTTGTGTCAGGAGCATGGATCATGGCATCACCATAGTTTCTGGACTGCCTCCAAATTTCTGACTTGAGTTCCTGCCCTCATTTCCCTGGATGATGGACTATATGCTATGAACTGAAATAAACCCTTTCCACCCTAAGTTGCTTTTGGTCATAATGTTTTATCACAGGAATAGAAATGCTAATGAAGACAACTACATTCTTTGAAAGGAGACTAAATCCTTGAGATATTTAAAGTCTGTGCTAGGGGGCTGGGGAGGTGGATCAGCAGTTATATGTACTGCTCTTGTAAAGGACTCGAGTCTGGTTCCTAGCACTGACATTGGGCAGCATACAACTGCTTGTAATTCCAGCTCTGGGGGATCTGATGCTTCTGGCTTCCATAGACACCTGCACTCCAGTGTACAGAGCCTGACACACACACACACACACACGCACACACACACACGCACACACATGCACACACACGTATACTACACAAATGAAACACAATAAGAAGCATCTTTAAAATACTGTCAGTAGGAGGACATTTTTACTGTTGATCTGGGTGAGAGTGTTGTCATTGTCACAGTCATGAAGGCTGAGGAAGGCCTGTGAGGCCCATGCCCTGATCTCCTTAATGCACACAGCCACTGCGGAGACCCAGCACTGTTGCTAGCCTGTCTCACGGTAAGGAGAACGAGGCTCTGAGAGGCAGCAGAGTGAATGTGTCTCAGCGAGTGTCATATTTGCTCTGTAGTCACTGTGATCAAATACCCGAAAGAGGGAGAAAGGACTTGTTTTTGTTTCTTGATTTGAGGCACAGTATATCCTGGCAGAAAAGTGTGCCTGTAAGAGTGGAGGCTGAGACTGTTCACCTCCGTATATGTCCACAAAACAGGAAACAAGACTGGACAGGAAGTAGAGCCAGGCATTGAAGCTCTTGGCCCACTCCCAGTGACTCACTTCCTCCAGCGAGGTTCCAATCTCTTAAAGGTTATATATTTTCTCAAAATAGCACCACCTGCTGGGGACCGAGTGTTAAAACACTGGAGCCTGTGGGAGACATTCCTTATGGAAACCATGATTGTGAGGAACCCAGGGTTCTGATGAGAATGGGAGCAGTCAAGACCAAGATTAGCTCCATAAGCAAGTTGGATGATTTGGAAGAATGTCATGTGACAGAAATGGCCAGGGTCCCTTTTTCCTTTTATTCCCCTCCAAGAACAGAGAGTGAAACTCAGGAGCTCTAGCATTCTGGGCAAGTGTTCTGCCATTGAGCCAATCTCCCCACTGCCCTCCCCTTCGTCTTCCCTCCCCTGTCTTCTCCTCTCTTTTCTTCTCCTCTCCTTTCTCTTCCTTTCCTCTTCTCCTACCTCTCTCTCCTCCCCTTTCTCTCTCCCACCCTTCTCCATCTGCCTCTCTTATCTTTCTTCCTCTCTTTCTTTTAAGATTGAATTCTGAACCCACAGTCTGTGGGCACATGCGAGTGAAGGCAATGAAAATCAGGAAGGGGGTCTGTGCTCCTGGCTCTAAGGTCTGGGTGCCGAGTGTAGCGCACGGAGGCCCATCTTTGTCCTTGATGCTGTGGGGTTTTTTTTCCCTTTGATTTTTATGTAATGAAGGTCTGCAAACCATGTGGACATGACCCACAGGCAGGCTTTGTTCACACCATTTTACAGATGAGAAATTGAAGCAGAGATATTATGGACAAGACAAGGGTTTGAGTCCAGGTGTTCAAAAACCAACTCATACTCTCTTTTACCTTGGCCTGCCTGCTAGCCTTACACAGCTAGTGCCATCTAGTACCACCTGGAACTCTATGTGTGGCAGGACTGACTGTCAGTACTTCCCTGGTTGTCTTTGCTTCATCTTCAGACCTCTCTGCATTGGACACTGACAGGCTCAGCTGTCTATGAAACAGACTAACAATAATTAATAAATAATCCATGGGTAAACTTAAAACCATCACCCTTTTAAATGTTTTAGTATATTGGGAATGATACCTTTGACCGGATACCAGCCAGGCCTCTGGCAAGTGCTTCTGGGTAAGGCTCCTCTAGGCTGTAGCTCTGAGTTCAGTTGGGTCTGTGCCTCAGCCAGCTATCAACCCAGTCTTGTCCTTAGCATTTCAGGCCTCTGTGTGGAAGGTTTAGCCCAGTTTCCAGCTCATTTCTAACTACTTCCTCTTGTTGTAGCATAGTATATTCTTACTTACTTTAGACATGGTCTCCCCATGTAGCCTTGACTGGCCTGCAGCGCATCTGTTTATTCTTTAGAACGATAGCCAATTAGTAAGTGCTTCTTATGGGGGCAGAAGGCATAGGTAGCCATGATCCTTAAACAGTTCTGCAAAATGAAGGGGCCTGGTCAAGGTCACAGAGCTGGTCAGCTGCAAGCCCTGGTCTCAGACAGGCTTTCCCTCTCTTGTCTGCTGCTGGGCTCCTCCCTCCACCCCAAATCCCCCTGACTTCACCCTGTCCCAGTCTTCAAGGCTTGTCTCAAGCAGGGCCCTCAGAGGAAGATTTCCTCTAGGTGGCCACGGGTGTCCCTTGTACCACGGTCCCTTCGGTATCCTTCGTGTAGACACCTCAGCTTCCCCATCGGTCCACGAATGCTGGAAGTTACATGTCTAAACGTCCCCATCTCCCTGTTACCAAAGCACCCACACAGCGTCAAACACAGGGGGTGACAACAAATGTGAAGTTTCTTCACTCAGGCTGCTGCTGCTGCTGCCACCACTGCTCCATGGCCCCAGCTGGGGCTGGCGGCTTCAGGAATGTATCCAAGGGGTCTCAGGCAGAGGTCAGGAGCTCGGCTGCCCAGCCAGCCTGCCATGGTCACTTCTCTGCTGTGTTCCTCTGCGCAGGGCTGACCCCTGCCCCCCCTCACTCCAGCCTGCCACCTGAGCCGGCGCCTCGGTGTTGCTGCTTCATGGCCCCCCTTCCTATCAGCACAGCACCGAAACTCCTCACTCTTCCTTAAATTGAATCTCAGTAAAAACCTCTCTCTATTCTGACTCCCGGGCTTCTTTAGGTTTTCCTAGAATCTTTTGTCTCCTTCCCCTCCCCCCAGCTCATCTAAACCACTCTCTCAGGTCTCTGCCACTCACCCCTCCCGGTAGAGGGACTTGTTGCTGGGCTGCAGCCCTCATCCCTCCTGTCTCCCCGCACCCATCTCGCTGGCTCTGTCTCCAAGGTTACTGCCGCTCTGCCTCCTTTCCCTGCTGCCCTCCTCCTTCCCCAGCTGTTGCTGAGGGAGGGTGGAGAGACTGGGGGCCAGGGAGCCTTCCCCCTTCTCTCTGGCCCTGTGATCTCAGGCTTCTTCCTCCCACCCTGGTCTGTAACCTGTCCTCCAGCCCCCATCGCTTTGTCTCTCTCATTTTTTCCACCCTTCATTCCCCCTTTTCTCTTTCTTTTTCTCCAAGTCTCTCTCCTTAACCCATTTCACCCCTCCGATTTCTCTGGGTTTGCCTCGGGTTTTTTTTTTTTTTTTTTTTTTGTGACCTTCGGTTTGAATTCCGGTTTCTCCTTCAGAAGCCAGAAACAAAGATTCTGTCTTGGGTCTCCTGGCCCCACCCTTCCCAGAATGCCCACTCTTTAGGGTTTGGTGCTAATGGGCTTTGCAGGATGAAGCCGAGTTCAGAGTCCAAAGCAAGGCTCAGTTCTATTCATGACCAGGCATGAGGTGCTGGAGAGAAGAGGTCAGGATACCGGGCTAGCTCGCGCACCCCACTTTACAAAGACATGGCAGACCTAAGGGTGTCCCTGTGACAGACAAGCCCGACATAAGCAGAGGCAAGGGCTGAGAGATAAGCCGCTGGGGTCAGCTGTCTGTTGGTGGAAGTTTTCTGCAGCTGTCATAGGCTAGTGAGCTACACGGGTCCCTGTTTGTGTCACAGCAAATGGTGAGTCCAAGGACCACAGGCCAGGCCTGGGCATGTAGCAGGTACACAATATGGGTGTATTTCCTTTCTGACTGTGCTCGGAGGGAGGTGCTCAGGGCTTCTGGCCTCCTTGGCAGATAACATTAGGCAGTATTCTAGGCAACAAAAAGCTTCTTCCAGGAAACTTTGTGGGCATTTTCCAGACAAATTAATAATATTTTTCTTTCAGGAAATTTTAACTATTCCCCCTGTTGAAAAACTTTGTTTCTCTTTCAGACATTGATTTTTGTACTTAAGCACAGTGGGTGGATCCCACTGTTGAATGTGGTCACTACAGCTCAATGAGGCTTTATGTTTCTAGGGTAATGCTGATGCTCCAGATGACTCTAAAAATGAGAACTCGTTATGCATTTGGGCTCCTTCGTCACCTTCCTTTGGCTTCACTTAGGTTTCTAGAATTTTCCCTCTGTATGCTTCTAGATCAGAAACCTAGGAAAAGGGAGCTGGAGAGATGGTTCAGAGGTTAAGAGCACTGATTAATCTTCCAGAGGTCCTGAGTTCAATTCCCAGCAACCACATGGTGGCTCACAATCATCTATAATGGGGTCAGATGCCCTCTTCTGGCATATAGAGAGCTCATATACATAAATAAATAAATAACAAATAATAAATAAATCTGAAAGAAAGCTGTTATGACAGGTATCATGTCTCTCTCTTAGAGACAGGAGCAAGAAGGAGGTTTCAGGGTGGTCCTTCTTACACACCCAGGCCTGTTGACCCTAGTTAGTCCTTTCTGGTTTTAGAAAGGGGCTCTCCCTGGCTTCTGCCCCATTCTCAAGATGAGACATGGAAGCAGGAGCAGGGGTGGACATAGCACAGAAACCTGGACATAGAGAAGGGCGATCCATGCCATTCTGTTGATCTTGCCTCTCCCACGAGTACTTGGGCATGCATAGTTACATGCAGAGTTAAGGGCCATCCCTTAACCCCTGGCTCTACCCGGCTTCTCATCACAGCAGCTGTTTTCCTTTCCTTTCTTTTCTTTCCTCCCTGCCCTTTTCTCTCTTCAGGATTTCATGCAGCCCAGGCTAGCCTTGAACTTACTATGGAACCAAGGATGACCTCAAACTTCTGATCCTCCTGCCTCCACCTCCCAAGTGCTGGGGTTACAGGCATGTGCCACCATGGCTGGTTTATGCTTGGGTTGAACCTAGTGCACGCTGGGCAAACACATCTCCAGCTTGTATCCCTGCTTTAAAAAAATGATGCATACCCCACATTCTCTAGGGAACCCTCCCCAATTCGTTCCACCCGCTCATCCAACACATGTTCATGGACAAGTCAGAGACATTGAGACTACCTTAGCGAGCAAACAAGACTGTAAGCTTCCTGTTCCCATGATCCTTATAAGAGAGACAGTATATAAGCAGAAACTAGGTGCTGTGGGTGACTGCTCCAGCTTTAGAGTCAGGGATGGCCCCGCTCTTCTCACAAGAGAGGCTCCTTCTTTACGGGGAAGTTCTGGTTCATTTTAGCCACAGCTATTGGTGCGATGTTGGGTATGTCTCTGAGCCAGTTTTCCTCATCTGTGAGAGAAAGTGTCCCTTTCTATTCCAAGATGATTGTGTCTCTACTTAACAGCAAATTTACCTTCAGACAGACAGATTTGCAAACAGAAATTATATTTCCAGATGGGCATTGTAGAAAAGTAGGGAATTTCAAATAAGCCTGAAGGAAAGGAAGGAGAGGTTGGGAGATGGCTTAGCCAGTGAAGTGCTTGCTGTGCTTGCATGAAAAGCTGAGTTCAGATCTCCAGCACCCACATGAAAGCCAGGTGCAGGGCTACAGCCGTAATCTCAGCATGGAGGAGGTGGAGGCAGGAGGATCCCTGGGACTCACTGGCTAGCCAGCTTAGACAGACACAAAGTCTAGTTTCAGTGGGACACCATGTCTCAGAAAAGCAAATTGGGGAGTGACTGAGGAAGGCTTAGGAGCTGACCTCTGGCCTGCACATGCATGTACACACACACACACACACACAACATACATACACACACACACACCCCTATATCAACAACTGAAAGAAAGCAACACACACACACACACACACACACACACACACACAAAATCAAAGACAAAGACAAAAACCACAATCATGACTCCTAAGTCCACTTTTCAGGGCCTGTGCTGGCAAAATAAAAAAATAAAAAAAATCCTCCTTGAGGTCTGTGCAAAACCCTCTTCCCTGTTCCCCCTCCTCCCTGTCTCTGTTGTGTGCTTTGGTGCACTGCCCACCAGGGAACCTCAGGACCCTGGGGTTTTGGGGCCACACCATCTCCAAAGGCAAAAGGATCCTCTGTGGATGCCTGGGCGGGTCCCGTGTCTTGGCCAGCTTTCTGAGGTCAGTGGGAGTCCCTCTCCGGGGTAGACCTCTAGGACAGGTGCACCGCGCAGCAGTAGACAACTGGGACCAGAGCTGGGGGAAGGTTGGCCCCACCCGGCGGCTGGGGAAGCAGTTCAGCGAGAGGCCGATAGATGGCGGCACTGCACTGCTTCAAGTCGGCGCTGCAGAGGTCGGCAGGACCCGTTGCTGGCAGGGGTGTGTGGCAGAGTCCAGGAAGGGTTTGCCCTCTGTTATTCAAAGCTCTGGGCAGTAGGAGCTATGGCTTTGGCCTGCTTCCATAGAATGCGTGGCTCTTGTAGCCTCCATCCAGAGTGACAGGTAGATCACTGCACACAGCATCCGGCCCAGACTGGAGGTCCTGCATTGCTCTCTAAACCCCCAGGGTTATTTGTTGTTTCAGAGCAGAGGAATATAGGAACAGGACCCAAGACTCCGGCTAATCCTGTGGGGGAAGGACAGAGGCCGAAGGGACAGAGGTGGCTAGGATCTCTGGCTCTGATCTCACTGCTTATCTGCCAGGCTTCGTTCTACTATTTGCTTGCTGGGCTATCTTGGGTAAGTTACTGAACCTCTGAGTTTTCCCATGTCTAAAAAGAGACCGGTGAGGATAGCGTTAGGCCTGATTGTCACTCTTTTTATGATAGCTCTGATCCGACCTCAGTGTGTTAGGCCAGTGGGAAGTGTTTATTTCCCAGCAGTCCCTGGCTCATGCCCCCTTGGACTATCTTCACCTGCACTTCAGCCTTCAGTAATACCTTTTGATTTAGAGACAGAGTCTCATGTAGTCTGGGCTAGCCTCAAACTCACTTTGCAACCAAAGATGAACTCTTGATCCTCCTGCTTCCACCCTCCCTCCCCAATGGCTGAGAGTATAGGCATAAACCACAGCTGGTTTATGCCATGCTGGGGATGGAGCCCAGGGCTTCATGCGTTCTAGGCAGACACTCTTATCAACTGATCCACATCACCAGCCCCCATCACAGTTCTTATTTGTGGTGTGCCTGGTGCTATGCATACACTCCAGTGAGGTGCCAGCCCTTCAGATGGGGAAACTGGGGCTCGGGGAGATGGAACACTTCACCCAAGGCCACACTGTAGAGTTGGGATCCAAACAGGTTTCCGAGCCCCGGACCTCACCTGTCAGGCCTGGTGTTGCAGGATTGGCTGCTTTCTTCTGTTCAGATGCCTGAACCCCTGTGACATGCCCTGGTGCTTTTGGTATTGATGTTCAGCTTCTGAGCATGTGGGGCGAAGGACTCACCAACCTCGGCTGCCCCGGAGTGGGTGTCCTCCACACTGGGCAAGAGAGGAAGGGTTAGCCCATGGGAGGCTGGTGTCAACACCATCAATGTGCCCTCCCCCTGGTGCTGACTTGTTAGGCCAAAAGCGCTGGCACCCTAACAGCGGCTGTCAGACACCAATGAGTTGATGAGGTAGAAACTGGTTATTAAATGTAATAACAGTGGTTTGGTTTTTCTGCGGTTCTGCCCGTAAGTGCCTAAGTGACAGCTGACTTGTGCCACCATGCTGTCTCTTAAGCGGCCTGAAGATGGGGCATTGGGAGCGGGTGGGGCTCTCCTAATGGGTTGGAGGGGTGCCTGGAGGGGTGTCTGAGCCTCTTCTGGCGGCATTTTCCAGTCTCAACGGGACACCAACCCTGACTCCTGGGATGTGGTCAAGGCTGCATGGGATATGTGGATTCAGGACATCGAACTGCGCTGTGCTGTCCCTGGGCCTTCGGAGCTCATGTGCACACAGCACTTTGCCCAGGACCTGTTCTCAGGCCTGATGGCTTAAGCACTGCTCAGGAACTCTGGAAGACTGCAGGAGATCTGTGCTTTTTGGGATCTTCTGCTTGTGATCCCAGTACCATGGCTTAAGTTTTTGGGCTTCTCCATCTTTATAATGGAGGACCAAACAGAGTTAATTTATTTGCTTACTTAAGAAGGTAAAATTATCTTATTGTAGATAGAAACTTCCTGTTAGATGAGGAAAATGTAGTACACACAGTGGAATATTATTCAGCCTTTAAAAAGTAGGAGATCTGCCTGGTGGTGGTGGCAGTGCACGCTGTTGATCCCAACACTTAGGAGGCAGATGCAGGTGGATTTCTATGAGTTCAAGGCCAGTCTGGTTTACAGAGTGAGTTCCAGGACAGCCAGAGTTACAACAGAGAAGCCCTGTCTCAAAAAAAAAAAGGAAAAAGTAGGAGATCCTATCATTTGCAACAATGGGAGTAAACCCGGAAGACGCTAGGCTAAATTAAATCAGTCCCAAGACAAGGACCGCATGACTTCATGAGTGAGTGTGTTTGTTCTCATGTGTATACACATGTATGTGCACATGTGTGTGTGTGTGCATATGTGTGCTTGCGTGTGTGCATGTGACATAGGGAGTGGGACCCAGAACCTCATACATGCCAGGCTAGCCTTCTACACTCCTGCTTTATATGAGGTGTCTAAAATAGCCTAACAGAAGCCGAGAGTGAACTTGGCAGCGTTGAGGTTAGTAGGTGCAAGTTGCCAGGGAGAGGAAGTGGTGAGTTGTCACTCAGTGAGGATACAGCTTTTGAGTAAGTTCTGGAGGTTGCCATTCAGTTCTGAATGCCCACAGTGGGCACTGTAAACTTTTTTAAGAGGGGGCCTCGTTTAAATGTTCTTATCACACAAATACCAACACTCACACACAAACACACACAGCATAAGCAAAGGGATGCAGGAGTGCTGTGTTAGATCTGATTTTGGGTTGGTCTCATGAGTGTTCGCATATGGCCAGGCTCATCCGACTGTACTGTTAAATATGTGCAGTTTTCTGCATATCAATCATACCTCGATAAAGCTGTTAAAACAAAGAAACTCACTGCAAGACACACTTTGTTTGGCCCACGCAGTGCTTTACATTTAAATGCCAGCATTTCAAGTTCTAGAATTTCCAACAGGGATCCACATGTCTGGCCTTTCATCAAACAATGGTGAGAGCTGGTGACTCAGTGCACATGCTCACGCGGAAGCTCCTGGCTGCAGTAAACCCCCTGTTGCAGAGTTTATGCTCTCCAGTTTGTGTCAGGCTCTACCACTTGCTACTGTCCTTGTCACAGAGGCCTCTTGAAACACCCAAACTGCCTAGGTCACCTGGTTCCTGCCTTGCCCTGCCTCAAGAGTCCACTGAAGGCCTGTCCCATGTGTGGTGACATGCTATTCCTGTTGGAAATTATGACAAAAAACCAGAGAGCTTGGAACAACTTTGGAACTCCCTTTGATGCTCAGCCTGGAGCGGGGTTGTCCCTGATCACATCAGATCTCAGTCTGATTCTACAAATAGCTTAGGCCCTTCTGTGTATGGGAGTGTACGTGTCTGTGTATATGTATATACATGTAAGCATATGTATTAATATCCACCAGTATATATGTGTGTGTGCTTATGTCATCCTTAGCCATGTATGCTCTCTGCCTCAGTTTCTCCATCTGGGATGCAGGTCATTGGACTGTGGAAAATTTTGAGTTTGAGGTTGTCAGGCCACCTACTGGCAAGTGACAGGGACAAGCCACACAACCTCCCTGAGCCAACTCTTCTTGCTCTTTTGCACAGAAAGTTTGCTCTAGAAGCTGGGAAGTGCTATACAAATGAATAATCGGTGCTATCAGTTCTTTGTGTCTAAACAGCAGAAGATATTTCCCCCTCTCTGTGCCAAGGGGACGGCAGGAGAATGGAGTGGAGTGGTGTAAGTGGCAGCACCTTGGAAGGAACTTGTTCCTGCAGCAAGGGAATCTTGCATTGTGATTGTTAATATAGCTTTACCAAATGGTCCTGGCTGGAAGCCTGATGTTGCGGCAGCTGCCAAGGCTCCGAGCTCTCCAGTGTGGTAGCTTCTCCAGGCTGTACTCACCTCTTCTCCAGTGGCTTGCAGTCCTCCGTCCCTTAGCACTGAGTCCATGATCCTTCTCTGTGGTCTTCCTGGGTTTGAGTCCTGTTCTACCTGTTCCACAGGTGGCTCTCACTTTCTGGGTACACCTGTCATCATGGAGGGGTTTTAGACATCACTGGTGACTCAGTTGATGGAGAAATTGTTTGTGAGCCCCTACCGTGCTCCAGGAGCTGTTTGGGAGCTGGTGTTAAATTGAGGGATTGGATGGATGAAGCCGTGTGTTTGGGCAGGGTAGTGGTGGGGCTCACAGAGAAGAGGGGGTAGGAACAGATGTCGGTGACATGTAGGTGGCATCTACGTAGTGGCAAATTCATAAAGGGAATCAAACAGGATAGATGGTCCAGGGTGATGGGGTGTGGGTCTCGGAGGTGGTCAGTTCCCGATGGAGGAGCTGGTGATGAACTTGTCCGAAGGATGAGGAATTTGCTATTGTAGGAATAGCAAATTAGGTTGTCTTGTCCAAACTCCAAGAACAGAGAGGAGCTGTGCCTTACCCAAGGTATTACAGCCGTTCAACTGCACAGAGCAGGGCTAGAACTCTGTTCTCTGGACTCCCAAGATGGCACCCTGTCACTTGTAGTCCTTATTTCTTTCTTACCAAGTGTCAGCTCCTCCAGGGTGAGGCTGGGCTCTACTGAATTCTCCGCCTGTCAATCATCACTCTACATCCCAGCTGGCCTTCTCCTTGTGTCTGGATCTCCACCCTGAGACAGCTGTGAGCCTGCACCACTCCAGCTCTCTTGAGATACAAAGGGCAGGGCAGAAACAGAAAGGAAAAGCAAAGTGGTCGAGTGGTTCTTGTCATTAGTTGCTAAGCGCAATAAACCCAGTAGAATCCCAGCCTTATAATGACCTCGTTTAATTAATGCTAAATGACTGTGGGACCCGTATGGATTTATACATTAGATCCACATTAACACCAAATCGTTTGATCACGAATCACTGTTAAAATAATGAACACAGGCGCTTTATAACTGGATGAGAAGGATGCAGAAGGCTTCTGCCAGCCTGGGGGTCGAAGCACCTCCCAGGTCCTTTGCCTCTCTCTGGCACTGCAAGTTTTTTTTTCCCCCTAGAAGGCACTTACTGAGCTGTCTGTGCACTGGACATTTGTAGCTGGGGAGGAGGTAAAGCACCATGTCCCCCAGGAGCTTGCAGGCCAGGTGGGTGAGTGTGCACTTACAAACGAAGCACATTTAGCAAGAGCTTACTAAGTTCCAAGCTTTACAAATATTTAACCCGTTCAACAAGGGGAGGTGCATATCAAGACACAAACAGCAGATGAGAGATCAGCGTTCATTAGGGATGAGACACTGGAGGTGAGAGTGTTGGCGCTCACTGTGATCCCAGTGCTTAGTAGGTGGAGGCAGGGGTATCAGGAGTTCAAGGTCAACTTTGGTTATGTGAGACCCCCCTCTCTAAAGCAACAACAAAACCCACAAAAAACCCTTCAAGATATTTGTGTTTTTGCCCACAGATCAGTGCTGCTGTGAGCTTGGGCCAGAGACGCTTCTTTCTGTAGTAGGTGGCGGTTATGCAGAGGCTCACAATGGGTCAAAGTGAGCAACTGTAGAACGATCAGTCCTAAATGAGCCACATCATCCCCTGTCAGGTGCAGGGAACATTGCAGAATGGCTGTGGGTGAGAATGGGGTGAGGACATAAGAACCGAGGAAGAGTCGGGGTGCCGACCTCAGTCCTGACAGGGCTCTGGCACTCTGGCATTCTCAGCAACTGCGATGATCTGCACGAGACCCATATGAGAACAGGCCTTTCAGCATCCTGTCATGGAGGGGGATAGGCTCACAAGACCTCTCCAGTTTCTGAAGATCAATGAGCAGTTTAATGAGTCGCCCGGGGAGGGAGAGGACTGACAGTAGGAGGAGGAGGACTATTTGAGAAACCAAGACTGAGCACCATAGAATGGAGTCCCTAGGAATCAGCACCTCCAGATAATCAGATTGGATTCTGGAGGGTGTGGAATGTTGGCCAGAGAACTTGGCATGTAGAGTTACTCATGGCAAATATCCGGTATCCATATCCTTGTTGTCCTCTGTCTCACCACTAGAGAAAGAAAGTCTCTGTCTGCCAAATGAGTACATTGATACTGTGACCTTCAAGGTAATATTTTGGGAAGTGGGACCTTTGGAACATGGTCAGGTAGTGAGGGTGGAGTCTCCATGAGTGGAACTTTATTATTGAGACTCTGGAGACCTCTCTGCCTTCTTCAGCCGTGTGTCATCACAAGACAAACCAGCCTGTGATTCAAGAAATGGGCCTTCACCAGGCATTGAATCTGCCAGGACTTTGATCTAGAACTTTCTAGGTTCTGGAATTGTTGGACTCTTTCTCAACACAGTGGTCAAGAAAGCCATTTGCTGGTGCTCAGAGGAGGTCTATTTGCTACCTCTGGGTCCAGGTCTCTTATGGTAGCATAAAGGAAGGGAGGCCAAGGGAGATGCTGTGGCCTGTCCTGAATTTAGCAGGCTGATGGGACACACTGACCACACAGTGATCACAATGAAATAAGAGGAAAGCAGCATCCCAGAGCAGTGAGTCCTGGAGGAGAGATGGAGAAATTGGGATCTAGCTGAGGCAAGCAAAGTGAAAGAGGCATGGCTCTCAGGGACTGGCTGCATGGCGAGACTCTGCCTTAGAGTCCTGATGACATTTTCCCACTGGGATTTGGACTCGCCTAGGAATGGTAACACTTCAGTCCTTTCAATTCTTTCCTGTTGGAATGGGAATGCCTATCTGGTGTCTGCTCCACCATCCATCTTGTTTTAGAAACAAATTACTTGGTTTCTAGTTCTTCAGGTCTGCAGGTAGAGGGGCATTTCACGGGGAGGTGGGGGTGATTTTTCAGTAGAGTCTCACCCTTGCCTAATGGCATGGATCAGTTAATTTAGACGATAATATCTGGGGCTTTTTCAGTTGACAACATATTCCTTTTTCTCTCTTTTCTCTTTCTTTTGGTCACTGTGACCAAAATATATGACGGAAAGACTTAAAAGGAAGAAGGGTTTATTTTGGCCCATGGTTTCAGGGTGTCAGTCCTTCAAGGAGGAAGCAGAGTACTTCCTCTCACCATAGTGGGTAAGGAGCAGAGAAAGGGGAACACTGGGAGGGCCAGGCAGATGTAGCCCCCAAGGACATGCCCTCCCCCATGAACTTCTTCCTCCAACTAAGCCCTACCTTCTACTTTCCACTCTCTATGTAATGCTACCAGACTGTGAATCCATCAGGGGATCGATCCATTCATCAGGTCAGAACACTCAGGACTGAATCGTCCCTGGAAAAGCTGTTACACATTTACTACAGAGTTTCCTTTACTGGGCATTTCTTAATCCATTCAAACTGATGATCAAAACCCATGCATATATTTCAGACTCAGAATTAGACATTTTCTAATGTCGGGACTGGGGTGGTGGTGAATGAACTCCTAAGGAGGAGGGGTATAGATTTTGAGGGGCTGGAAGACTAAGCGTAGTGGGCTGGGAACTGTTCCCAAGAATTTACATTTATTTGAAAACTCAGAATGATCTTATTTGGGACCATGGTCTGCAGATGTGAATGGTTAAGAATTTCAGGATGAAATGGTGGGGCTCTAAATCCAATAATTGGTGCCCTTCTAAGAAGAGAGGATAGACAGACATATCTTGCAGAAGGCCATGGGGATGGAGGCAGAGATCAGAATCATGTATTGATTATCTCCTATGTATTGGACTGTGTGCCTCAAAAAGATGTATTGTGCTGGGTGTGATGGCACATGTCTTTAATCCTGTCCTTGGGGGACGGAGAGGCAGGTGGATCTCTTTGAGTTCAAGGCTACCACACTTAGCTAACTTCTGTTGTTTCAAGTCAGCCAAGCTTATAGCACTTTCTTATATCTGCCTTAGGAAACTCACGCTGCATTCTTTTAATTAATAGAATAGCAACCTTTAATTATGACACACACACGACAATCACATTGTTTTGCAGTCTCTGTTATTCGGATTTTGTTCATGAAGTCCTTCTCTTCCCAAGATCACAGAGAGAGATTGATTCATTTTCATTCTGAAGGGACTGTCATTTTACCTTTCAACTTAAGGCCTTTAATCTATCTGAAATTTCCCTTTCATTTTATTTTTCTCTTTGTGAGACAAGGTCTCACTATGTAGCCAAGGCTGGCCTTGAGCACATAGCAATTTTCCTTTCTAAGTTTCTAGAGAACTGGGATTGAAGACACGTGCTTCCATTCCTAGGTTTGGAATTAATTCACCTTTGCAGAGGTAGAATTTTAACACTGTGATGTTTCAACTGTAGCTAAATATATAATCCATTTCCCACTAATTCAGGTACCATCTTTATCATTTATCAAGTTCTTATGTATACACAGACCTATATATGTATTCTCAGCACTGGTCCGCTAGGTCGATATGTTTGTACTTTACAATTTTTTTATTTCATTATTTTATATGTTTGACATTTTGCCTGTAATATGTGTCTGTGCACTATGTGCATGTCCGATGCCCACAGAAAAGGGGATTGGATATCCTGGAATTGGAATCATAGATGTTTGTGAGCCACCATGTTGGCGCTGGGAATTAAACCCAGGTCCTCTGCAAGAGCAGCAAGTGCTCTTAATCACTGAGCCATCTCTCCAGCCCAGGATGCCTGTTCTGGAGTTAGTGCATGGGATTCTACAGCTCTAAAGTGCATCTTAACCCCTGAAACAGCAAATCAACACACACTGCTCTTCTTTTTTTAAAAAAAACATCTTAGGTTTTAAAACTTTAGACTTTAAAACTTCATTTTTCTATATATTAATTTTGGAACCTATCTTTTAATTTCCTAAAAAATATCTGCAAGAATTTTGAGAAACTTAGACTGAATTCAGAAATGAGTAAAAATTTATTCAGCTTCTTGTCCGTTCATGAGAGGGTCTAGAGGCTGACTCAAACAGAATCGGAATCTCTCCCGTCTACACAGGCTATAGAGACGTAGACGCAGCTGGATACTTTCACCTTTCGCTGTGACTAGCTCATCAGTGAGTTATGTTTCCACTGCACGAGGATCATGGTGACAGTGCTTGGCTGACCACCAGTGATTTTGGTAGTTATGAATGACAGTGACTGAATCAATGAATTTGTTAGTAATTGCAAAAAGTGATGTTTTAAACGCGTGCATTTTTACTCGTGTGTGTGTGTGTGTGTGTGTGTGTGTGTGTGTGTGCGCGCGCGCGCGCGCGGCTCACACACTCGCATGTGTACATGCATACACAGAAGTCAACCTTAGGTGTTTCCTACCATGTTCGTTTGCTTTTTTTTTCTTTTTTTAATGTGGATTCTGAGTACTGGGCTCAGGTCTTCATGCTCGAATCGCAAGCGCTTTACCAGTTGAGCTGTCTTCCTTGCTTTTATTCTTGATTTCATTGGCTTCCACATTGTTTCATTTTATTATTCCTTTCTTTGGGATTATTCTCCAAATTATTGAGTGAAATACTTAGCCTGTTATTTTCTATACTTCTTTGGGGACAAATAGAGCTGAAGTCGTTTGTTTTCCTTAAGTTTTGTGTTAGCTGTGTCCCTAAGGTCTTGACGTGTAGTATTTTTTATTGTCATTCAGCTCTCAGTATTTTATAATTTTCTTGATACTTGCTTCCTGGACACGAGCGTTACTAAGTAGTTTGGGCTCTAGGTTTCTATGGCTTTAGTATGAATGACTCTTTTTGTTATATAGAATCCTATTTTTATTACAGTTTTTAGGGATGGCTAAAGAATTCAAATAATCATCTTTTGTAATCTGCTTCAGAGGGAATTTGTTTGACTGTCCCAGGTGAACTAAAAAGTAATCTATACTGCCCACAGCTGGGTGACATACTGTATTTCCTTCAAAACTTATCAACTGTGTTACTCAAATCCGTCTTTGCTCTTCTTGACCTGTTTCTGAGAGGAGTGAGCTCACAACCACACTTTTCCTGTCTCTTTTCTCCATAGTGCCTCCAGCTACTACTTTATAGTCTTTTTGTTTGTTTTTGAGACAGGTTCTCACTATGTAGCCCTGGCTAGCCTAGAACTCACTATGTAGTCCAGGCTGGCCTTGAACTCACAGCGATCAGTTGCCTCTGCCTTCCCAGTACTGGGTGTGTGCCCACACACCCAGCCTTATTTGTAGTCTCTGAGGCTCTATTATTAAACACACATATGTTCATGGTACTACCTCTTACTGCTACGTTGTCAGGGTTTGTATTTGAAATGTTTGATGTAGGCTCATCATGTTTTAAGAACATACATCCATGCTAGCAGCGCTGTCATGGGAGGCTGTGGAAGCTTTGGGAGGTGGGTCTGGCTGGCAGAAGTGGGCTACAGCAGGTAGGCCATTGAAGGTCAGAGCTTGACCTCTGTGTCAGGCTGTTCTCTGCTTCTTGGTTTGACATGATGAGAACAGAGTCCACCTCATGCTTCTACCATCAGGAGTGAAAGTTTTCCTCACTACCGTGGACTGCAGTCTCTCCAAACCATGAGCAAGAATAAATCCGTCACCCCCTAAGTTGTTCCTGTTAGGGCTTTGGTTAGTGATATAAAAGTATGAAGATAAAATTGTTCTTTATAGCTCCTTTTTTGTACTTTGCTTTTTTGGCTTAGAATTCTACTTGGTTTGAAAGTGAAACTGTGGCTTAATTTTGCATGTTTTATCTTTTACCTCTGGTCATTTAAGCTCAGATTTTCTTTAGTGACGAGATCCTGAATACTAGCATCTCAAATAAGATGACATTATTTATTTAAATGACCTGAAGAAGCCTGGAATTGGGGTGCCTTTGATATGGCAGACATTTGTTTCTTCATAGTGAGGCAAAGGCAGACAAAAGACCATGAACCCCACAGAACCCCTTAGGGAGCCAGGGCCCTTCCACAGTCCCTTGGTTAGGTGTGTCCCTCACACTCAGGGTTTAGAAGAAAAGAGTAAGAAAGAAAAGTAGGGAGGGTAGGCCTCACTCCCTTAAGAGCACTTTCTGGAAGCAGAGTGCCACCTATATCTCATTGATTATAACATAGTCATGGGCTATGCCTGGCAGGACATGTGCTCTGTTCCCAGAAGTCATGCACCCAACCGAAAATCGTTTTCTCTGGACGAATGGAAGAGTGAACAGCATTGACAGTTCTTCCATCGGGGCCATACTGTTCCCTTATTTTTCAACTTTCTGTAGATTATATTTTCATTGAAAAAGTTTATTGACACAGTTGTAGATTCCCATGCACTATGTTAAACAGTATGGAGAAATCCTGTGTACACTTTAATGAGTTTCCCCGAATGGGGCCATTTGGCAAAGCTCTAGTGTAATATCATAATTGAGATGCTGACGTTGGTGCAACATACCAAATCCATTATCTGCTCAGATTTCCTTATTTCTTCTATATATGTGTGTGCACATGTTGGGTTCCTGTATCTAACACCCCAGTGAAGACTTTGAACTGTTTTGTGAACACGAGGATGCTCTCTTGCAAACACATTTCCACCTTCTCTCTCTTACCACCATCTTGAACACCTGGCAGAAACTGATGATTTCTTGTTTAAAAATATTTATTTTAAAATGTATTTGTGTGTGTGTGTGTGTGTGTGTGTGTGTATACAGAAGCACATGCATGACTGTGTGAGTTTCTGTGCACCACACTCATGCAGCTGCTGAAGAGGCCAGAAGAGGGCATCAGATCTCCTGAAACTGGAACTGGGAACTGCCCTGTGGGTGCTGGGAGCTGGACTCAGGTCTTCCGCAAAAGTTGTAAGCATTCTTAACCCTGAACCATCTCTCCAGATCCCTAGGCACTTCCAAGGTTTATAAATAATGTTATATGGTAAGTCACGTGGGATTGACTTGCTTTTCATTTAACATATGTTCCAGAGAGTAGTGCCCAACTCTAAATACGCAATATACATGAAATTCTATTACTATTTATAACTAATATATGTTAATAAAAATGAGAAAAATCAGTTGAGGGGTTGGGGTTATAGCTCAGCATGTAAAGCACTTGCCACACAAGTGTGAGGATTGAGTTCAAATAATCACAAATTCACGCAAAGCCAGGCATGTCAGTGCATTTCTGTAATTCCAGCACCCCTATAGTGAGACAGGAGTCAGAGACAGGAGAATCCTTGGAGGCTTGTGGATCAGCCAGCCTGGCATGCAAAGTGGTGAACAACAGAGAGAATGTGTCTCAAACAAGGTGGTAGATGAAGGACCAACTGTTATGGAACTGTCTCTGCCCTGTACCTGCCCCCAGTCTCCTGTCTTACGTCATCAGCAGGGGACCCCCCCACCCCCATATAATCCCTCTCTGCCATAGTCCTCTCTCTTCTCTTCTTCTCTTCTTGGTCTCTCACCCTGCTGTCCTGTCTCTCCCAGACCTCTCTCTGTCTATAGGTCCTGTTCTACCCCAGACAGTGTCCCTACCCCTACTCCATAAGAAATAAACCTTTGCTAAAGTTTGCCAGCGACCACGCTTCTAAACTCCACCCATCACCTCAAGGCATATAAAGAATTATTATACCAACTCCCGAGGATGTCTGACCTCCGTGTGTGTGAATGTGAATACACAAATAGCATGTACATCAGACATACAAATAATCCAACCAACCAATCAACCAACCAATCAATTAAGCTTATTTATGTCGGTCTATTTCTGTGGACTTTTCCATAGAACTCGCTGCAATGCTGTTTTCCTGATTACTATGACTATATAGTAAACTTTCTTATCAACAAACATGACTTTTTTCCACTTTATTTCCCATTGTCACCGTTATGTGGACAGAGCAGGGAAGCTGAGGGAGGGAAGGCTTGTGCTCTTTCTGGCTGACTTCCTTCACTTGGGGCCACTGGTTCCTCCACCCCTCCGCCTTAAATTCAGATGCAGATGCAGACCAGACCATCAGCTCTCAACTCTCCTGGTTCTCAGGCCTTTGCACTTGGCTTGGAACTTACAGCACTGGCCTTCCTTCCTGGGCTCTGGAGTAGGGCTGGGGCTGTACCATAGGCTCTCCTGGTTCTCTAGTTCTGGTTCACTGACTGCCAATACTCAGACTTCTCATTCCCTGTAACCACACAAGCCAATTCCTTATCATAAATCTCTGGTTACTACAACCAAAGACTGTGTTGGTTCTGTTGCTCTGGTGACCTGGTTAATGCCCCCGTGTCTCTGAAAACCTTGATGGAATTTTTATTGGAGATGCATTCAGCTTTTAGATTAGTTGTAGGTGAATTGGTGTCTTTGTTGTGTTGTGCCTGGCTGTCCATGAACACAGAGATCATTTCTGCTTACTTAGGTCCTCTTTGACTTATTTTATAATTCTTAACAAACAGATCCCGTGCATATTTTATCAAATATACCTATAATTATTTTCATTTCTTTGGCGTGGTTATAAATGGCAATGTGTTATAAGTGTTTCTTTCTGCATGTTTACACAAGTATATGAAATGTATTTGATTTTTGTATGTTTGATTTTTGCTGAACTCGCTGTAGAAAGTTTTCTGTTCATTCTGTGGGATTTTCTAGATAAACAACCATGCCATTTGTAAATAGAGACAGCAGTTTTATTTCTTCCATTTAAATGCATGTGTCTTTTGTCTATTTCTCTTGCTTGATTGCAAATAGCTGGCGCTTCCAGTATTATTCTAAGTAAGTGTGGTGATAGGGAACATTTGTGCTTTGTCCCTGCTCTTAGGGATTCTGCCATCCCTCTCAACTGTGACGTCAGCCATAACATTGTGTGTGTGTAAGTGCGTGTATGTGTGTATCTGTGTGTAGTGTATATGTATGTGTGTAGTGTATATGTATGTGTGTGTATGTGCATCTGTATTGTAGTGTGTGTGTGTATGTGTATCTGTGTGTGTAGTGTGTATGTATGTGTATCTCTGTGTGTGCATGTGTATATGTGTATTTGTGTCGTATGTATGTGTATGTGTACGTACGTTTATTGTCGAGTTGAGTAATATCCTCCTATAGTTTGAGTGTTGAATTGTTATATTTTATAAAATGCTTTTCAACATTCATTGATAAAAATCAAATGATTTTTCTCTCCCCCATCATCTGTTTTTTTTCTATTTTGAGATAGGTTCTCCTGTAGCCCCATGACCTCTCGCTTGTCATGTAGCGGAGGGTGTCTGTAAACCTTTGATCTTCCTAATTCTACCTCTGGAGTGCCGGGGTTACAGACGCGTGCCTCTACTGCAGTGGTTTGTGGAGTGCTGAGCATTCACACCAGGTTTTTGTGCATGTCAGGCAAGTGCTCTATCAGTGGATATACAGTCCCAACCCCACTGAATTTTCTTCTTCAGTTAATCAACATCATGGACTCCACTGGTTGATTTTTGGATCTTGAGCTAGCTAGCTTTAAATATTTAGAATAAATCCCACTTAGTCATGATAACTCTTTATATACATTGTTGAATTCAGTTTGCTTTTTTTTTTTTTTAACTAAGTTCATGAGGTCCATGGGGCTGGAGTTCTCCTTTTCCGTGCTGTCTTGTTTAGTTTTCTTGTCAGGATGTCACTGGCCTCATAAAGGAATTGCGGAATCCTGTGGTTTAGGAAGAGACTATAAAGTGGTTAGCAGTTCTGTAAATGCCTAGATGAACTCTGAACTTTGGGGAACTTGAGTCTGTTGCTGGAAGTTTTTCTTTAAGCATAAAATACGATTTAGGATAGGCTCTGTCTGCACCCGCATTCCTGATATGTCTATTGCTCCGGCCCCTCCCCCACCCCAGGATTCTTCCATCATCTCCTCTCCGAAGCCCTTTTGCAGGCATAGCTCTATTTCCCCGTACTGTTGCTCCATAAAGAGTATTCAGCTGAGTGTTATTTCTTTCAGCACCCCACTCTTCTGGCTTCCATAACTTCAGATGAATAGCTTTTTAACCCCCACTTTCCATTTTCCTGTGTGAGCGATGTCCACGTGTGAACACACATGTTTCTTGCACATGTGTGTGGGTGCTTATCACTTGTATGCTGGGCATGTGTAGGCCCGAAGTTGATGTCAGGAATCATTCCCCAAGGCTCTTCCACCTTATTAACCGAGGCAGGTCTCTCAATCAAATCCGGAGCTCATCAATATGGATCGTCTTGCCAGCTGGATTGCTCTGGATTCCTGTATCTGCCTTCTAAGATTGGAATTCCAGGGGAGCCACCACACCCACTTGAGATTTACCTGGGTTTCTAGAGATCCAAACTTTGGGTCCTTACACTTGTGCAGTAAGCGAGCCCTTTAGCCACTGAACATCTCCCGGCCCTGGGCTTTCCTTGAATTTTAGCCCATTGGAAGCTTGCTTGTCTTGGCTCTGCAGGCTTGCGTCTTTAACCACACCTGACGAGCTCAGCCACCGTTTCTTTGAATACTCTTCCGGTCTCACTTCCTTCCTTCCCTCATCCTACAATTCTGACCACGTGAGTGTTGGGTTCTGTTCACTATTTTTAAACCCATTTTCTTCCATTGTTCAGACTGGGTGGGCAAAGTCTGTTTATCTGTCCTCACGCCCACTGATGTTGTTTGTTACCTCCACTCTACGACTGAATGCATCCAACTATTAAAAACAATTCTATTATTGTGCTTTCAAGTTTTCTAATGTCCATCATAGAGTCTATTTAAAGGTTGTGTGTATATGCACACACATACAGCTTCAGTCTTTATTAAGACTATTTTTTCCTCTGTTTCAAGAGGATTTTTAATCCATCATTGGAGCATTTTTAGGATAGCTTTTTTAAAAAAAATGATCTGCAGATTATTCCAACATCTGATTCATCTCAGTGGGTGTTGTTGATTGCCTTTCCTCATTTGCATTCTGATTTTTCTTGATTTGGGGGTATTATAGGTGGTTTTAAAATTGTATCTTGGACATTTTATGTATCATGTTAGGAGACTCGGGTCTTAGCTGAGCTTTGTGTTTTAGTGGCACTCACTCCGAGTTCAGTGCACAGAACTCTGGGCTGTGTCTTCAATGACAATTGACTTCAGAGCCTTTCTGATGTTGGTCGATCCACGTGGTTTATCTGATGCTGCTGGGGTCTGGTTGCCTTCTGCTTATGTTGCCCAAGGGGTGAAGGCTGAATTGTTAGGTGTCTCTTGGGGAAGGAAAGGAGTCTCAGGCAGGTGAGGGATGGTGGCTATTTTCCCAAGTGATGTGACATTGGTATGGCTACCCATCCACTGTTCCCACTGTGGTGCTGCATTTTCTAGATGTCTCTTTGGTCTGGAGGAGGAATGAGACATATCTTTTTCTGCTGCTAGGTTGGGGGTGCTCTCTTCTGTTGTTCTGTTGGGTCGGGGTATAAGACGTTCTGTTACCTGCTCCTCTAGTCCTAGATCACAGAACTGTTTGCTTTCTTAACACAGTCCAGAGTTGTCTTCAGTGGGCCTCTGGCGTCATTTCTAGGGTTTATAGTTGCATTTAACTGAGAGAGGCAGAAAGTCAGTTCTGAACCGTCTTGCCAGTCTAGATTTTTTTAATTTAAATATGCCATTTCTAGAAAACATATTGCTTGGTATTTCTTCTTAAGAAAATTTAGCATGTATGTGAGTCTCTCTCTTTTGGTATAGGTCTCACTATGTAGCCCAGGATAGCCTCACACCCATTATTGTCTTCCTGCTTCCGCATCCTGAATACTGGGATTGTACATGTGGACTCCCACACTCGTTCTCTTTCTCTGTTATAACTTCGATTCATTTTGCTGCTCCTTTATGCTATCTCATTTTATGTCTTGTAACTTTTTCACTCCCTCCCTTTATGATGTTCATTAATTAAAGTTAACTTTATTTTGTTGGTTCTGGAGATGTTCCACTCTTCCTGTGAAAGGGCCACTCGTCCCACACCGTTTCCATGAGGACTGAAGTACTCGCCTGGGAGGACAATGATGTCTCATTGACATCAGGCCTGAAGGACAGGAGTCAAAAAAATCTGTACTTGATGTCAGGGCAGCTTTAATGTCTGTTCTGAAGTCCCACTGCCTCCCCCTCTGCCATGGGGTTGAAATATGCCTGCTTCTCCAGCCCCGTGGTGGAATAAAACGTTATGAGAGAAACACATCTGCCTTAGCTGGCTTACAGCCAACATGCAAATGAGAAACAAACTGTTGTTGTTGCAAGCCACTGAGGTGGGGCAGCTCGTTACTGTAGCATAACATCGCACATGCTGACTAGTCAGAAGCAATTCCTTCTACTTAGAATTTTCCTGATGATGGGCCTATTAAGACCTCTAATTAAAAGCATTTTCCTTATTACGTTCTTAAACTTATCTCTTGCTCTGCAAAAGACACGGATCTCTTTCCCACCTTTGCAACAGTCCCACCGTGTTCCATCAAGTTAGAATTGCTTTAGATCTTAGTTCCAGGTGGTTGTTTGTGGACAGGAGAGTGTTTTCCACTCTCACTTTCTTCTTGTTTACTCCTGTATTTTCTAGCACACACCTTATTTTATTTATTTCCTTACCAGTATATGCTGCTAAGTTTTCAAAGAGAATATTCTAAGCTGGGGGTATAGCTCATTGGTAAAATACTTGCCAAGGATGTACAAGGTCTTGGGTTCCATCCCCAGCATCATACACACACACACACACACACACACATACTCTCTCTCTCTCTCTCTCTCTCTCTCTCTCTCACACACACACACACACACACAAATAAATAAGTAAACAAGTAAAAAACTATGATATGCTCAAAGAGAATATTTTGCAGTCTCACCTATTTGATACTATGCTGTAATTGGGCCTGGTCTTTAAATATAGGCTCCTTTAGGGTAGAGTTAAAGGATGTTTTCTCTCCTAAACACTGCAGTAACACTTTATTGCATTATAAGTGTGTGTGTGTGTGTGTGTGTGCTTGTCTGTGTACACCATGGCCCACATGTAGACCTCAAGGAATAGCCAATAGAAGTTACTTGACTCCTTCCACCATGTGGGTCTGGGGGATTGAACTCGGGTCGATAGGCTTGGTGGCAGTGCCTTCACTCTGAGCCATCTCACTGGCTGGCAGTTGATAACTCTATAGATGCTTTAGCATCAGGCTGATCTACTTTACCTGTTTGTTCTGTAGCTGTGTCCGTTCTGCTGGTCCACACATCTTCTGACTCTATTTCAACAATCATCTTCTCTGTACTGGGGTTTCCAAGTGCTTTCTTGTTATCACTATATGTTTCCACTACAGACTCCATCATCTCTCTCTCTCTTTGAGAATCTTTAGTATAAAGCTATTTTTCACATCTATTTATTGTACGTGTGTATATGTATATACACGTCATAGCATGGGTATGTCAAGGTCAGAAGACAACTTTTAGGAGTTGGATCTCTCCTCTTGCCTTCCATCACATGAGTTCCAGGGGTCAAACTCAGGCAACAAACACCTTTTTCCCTCTGAGCCATCCTGTTGGCCCACAAAATTATTTTAAATTATTGTTCTACCTAATTCTCAAGTTTAATTTTTATCTGTTGCGATTTCTCTATTTTTTCAAACAAGGATTGCACTGCTCAGCTATTTCCTTATGTTTCTGCTTGAATGCTCACTGCTTGGAGGAGTCAGCCATCTTAGGTGTTACAGAGATTGTGAGGGACCAGATATATCCAGGACTCAACCTCTGTCCCTGTGGTAGTTTAAATGAGAATGGCCCCTGGAGGCTCATATATTTGAACATTTGCTCTCTAGTTGGTGGAACTGTTTGGGAAGGAGTAGGAGGTGTGGCCTAGTTGGAGGAGGTGTGTCACCGGGGGTAGGTTTGAGGTTTGAGAAGCCCATGCTACTCTCTCTCTCTCTCTCTCTCTCTCTCTCCTCTCTCTCTACCTCTCTTCCACCTCCCTCCCTCTCTCCAACTTGTGGATCATATGTGAATTCTCATTTACTGCTCCAGCACCATGCCTGCCTGCCTGCTGCCTTGCTCTGTGCCATGATGGCCATAGATTCATCCTCTGAAACCATAAGCCTTCAGTAAATTCTTCCTTCTATAATTTGCCTTAGTCATGGAGTCTGCACAGCAATAGAGAAGTGACTAAGACAGTCAGGTTCTATGTCTGCCACTTCAGGATCCATGGGACCCCAAGAGTGCAGGTCAGTTGATTCCGTGGGGCTTGTTCTCCTGATGTCCTCAACCCCTCTGGTCCCCAAAATCCCTCTTCCCCTTTTGTGGGGTTCCCAGAGCTCTGCACAATATTTACCCCTAGGCCTCTGCATATGCTTTCATCCACTGCCAGAGGAAGCCCTTCTGATGAAGATTAGGCTAGGCACCAATATATTAGCAGAGCAGGATAGCATTAGAAATCATCTCCTGGATATCCAGTCTCTAGTTCCTGGCCTACCCTGCAGAATCAGGAATGGGTTTTCTCCTTTGGTGTGAGGTTCTGCTCTTCCATTGTCTCAGTGGATCCTGTAGGTTATAGATTAAAGGTTTTGTGGCTGGGGTGGTGCCCCAGTCCCACCACTGGAAGCCTTGCCACTGGGCTTTACTTTAGATGGCTGGGAGATTGCTGCAAAGAGGAGCCATGAAGGCCCTGCCTGGTAGATCTTATGGTTGTCTGATGTGTGTGTGTGTTGGGCGGGGTGGGGGGGGAGGAGGATAGAGACATGCAGTGTTTGGAAGATGCTATTCTCAGGGAGGGGCTAGCACGAACCCTGGAGGGAAACTCAAGCACTGAGAGGAGAAGGGTGGGCTGGATGAAGGCAGAGAATACAGGTGTTTAAATTTGAACCAAACCCACTGATTGCTCATATCCAGAGGCAGAAGCACTTGGGTCAGTCTATGAGAAACAAAGTTGGAAATGCACTGGGTACATGGAAACCTAGGGTTCTGGCTCCTTTCCAGGGACTGTGAGGTTAAGGCTGCTTGTAGTTGGCCTTAGACCTCCCTACTCTGGTCCACCTCTTCCCAGCACCAGCCAAGCTGGAGCCTTCAACCAGGGAATTACAGCCCGAGGATGGAGAAGATAGGGCTTCAGAGGGCAAGGGTTTAGCCCTGGGCTCCTGTCCCCAAATGGTCCATTATGGGACCTTTGAGGGCCCCCTTCTTTCTCCCCAAGACTAGATGGTCCCTGTTATGACTCCACCCCCAGCAATGAGATTCCCAAGCAGAGCAAGGTCCCTATCTTCCTCCCCATCCATCTTCTGATCCCCTGATGAAGCCCCCATTGAAGTTGGGTATGGACACACAATTGAAAAGGGAAGACTGAAGCCCCAGCTTCCCCGGGCACTTTTCCTGCTGTTGATTTGCAGCTCAGAGTGGGTCGACTGCCAAGTCAGTAATCAGGAAGTAATAGCCTGGTGTGGGATATGTCCCAGAGTGGGTAGCCGAGGCTGGGAAACACCATCTGTAGGCTGCCTGTGCCACTCATGACTAGAAGACCATGGTGTAAAGCAGCCTAGCTCAGATCAAACTTGGCCCGACACAGTGCTGTGCAGGGTGGGACTGGACACCCCAGGTCACTGTGGCTATTAGTACCTTGCTCTGGGGTGACGAAGCCAGGGGCGCCTGGTGTTGCAATGTGGTTCAGAGCAGATGCTGTTGCTGACCCTGTGCTGGGGATATCTCTATCGCTGTCTTCTCGCTCAGACACCCTGGCTTTCCTCTCCTCTCTCATCACCTGCTCCCTCTGCCTCTTGTCTCCCTCCTTCCGTCCAATGTTGCTGAAATTCTTGCAAAGTGCTGATTTTATTGAGTGCGACAAGTGGCAGTTCATTAAAAAGTGGGAGCAGATGGGGAACGGATTGTGGAAGAAGATTAATGATGCACACAGACCACTAAATAGGGCCAGGTTTGGGAGTAAACACAGTCACCGCTTCTCCCTCTGAGTGGGTAATACTGTGCCGTCAGATCCTCCTCGTTAGCTCTCTCTGGGTGCCAGGCAGGGGAGCTATGGGAGTACCTGCCTGCGGGGGGGCAGCGGTGGCCTTGTCTGGACAGCATTCTCCAGTGGAGGGGTCTGGCTGGGTATTTTTAGAGGTGGGGAGGGGGATGGCTGTCTTTCACATCTGGGGCTGATGTGGACATAGACATGGCCAGCTGACTCTCACTAGAGTTTCAGGGTAGGGAGACTTATCACTTCTTCTTCCTAAGGCTGTATATATAATTTTTGTCCTCATGTTCTCCAGTTGTGCATGAAATTCCAGGAAAGGGATACAGGGGAAAACTCTTTCAGAGAGACAAAGATGGGCTGCATGTGAGAGCCCTACATGTACAGACCCCAAATCCTTCTAGGGGTCAGAGAACTGCTCCTTCCTAACCCAGAAGAATGGAGATGGAGAAAGACCAACACTCTTATGAAGAACAGACTCCCTGGGACTCATGTGCTACTTTAATAAACACTGGCATCTCTAATGTGCTGGTTAGACATGACAGTTAACTGGTACAGCTTTCCCTTCCCTCCCCTCCCCTCCTCTTTTCTCCCCTTCTCTCCTCTCTCCTTCTCTTCCCTTTTCTCTTCTTCCCTTCCTTCACTCCCCTCTCCTCTCCTCCCCTTCCTTTTCCTTCTCTTCCCTCTTCTCCTCTCCCCTTCCCTCTCCTGCCCTCCTCTTCCTTTCCCTCCCCTCCTCTCCCTTCTCTTCCCTGCCACAGACATCATGCTGTTACACTTTCCCATCAAGTCAAGAAGGATCTTCAGAATCCTGTTAATAATGGTCCAAATGGGAAATGTTCTTCATAGGCTTAAGTATTTGAACACTCGTTTTCCAACAGAGGGAACTGCTTTAAGAAGCTTTTATTTCAGGTTTATGTGTGCATCTGTGTGCATATACACGAATGTGTGTGTAGTTATCCTCAGAGGCCAGAGGAGGGCATCTGATTCCTGGGAGCTAGAGTTATAGGCAGTTGTAAACTGTCTGATGTGGATGCCGGGAATTGAACTGTGAGCCTCTGGGAAAGCAGCAAGCACTCCTGAACTGTTGAGCCTTCTCTGCAGCCCTGCAGAGAATTGAGGCACCCTTAGGAGGTGGGGCCTAGCTGAAAGAAATGGGAAGCTGGAGTGTGGGTGTTGCGGTTTATAGCCCCACCCACTTCTTTTTCTGTCTCTAGGGGATGGGGAGCTTTTCCTGTCCCCTCATCTCTACTTCTCTAAGTCCAAGGGAAAACTCCAAGCCTTGGCCTGGAGACTGATGGGATATCAGGGTCCCTCACTACAGGTGAAGCAGAACCCAGCAACAGGGGTCTTTTCTCTAGTGTCAGAGCCAGGTTTCATCTTCCCGGTGCCTCCTTTTTCTGGGACTCCCGCCTTTTGCATTATCTTCACTGTGCTGTCTTAGCTGTCCTGGAACTCACTCTGTAGACCAGACTGGCCTTGAACTCAGAGATCTGCCTGCCTCTGTCTCCCGAGTGCTGGGATTAAAGGCGTGCGCCAGCACATCCATCCCTTTATATCTGATTCTCTATGCCAGAGGCCATGGGCGGCCCGTCAGCAGCCACGTCTCTTGTCTCCTTGGCAATGATCCTGAATGTATTCAGGGTGAGTGGGTCCATCCTAGAGACTGTGTTCTCTATCCTCCTTAACAGTGGACACTGGCAGGAATTCCAGCAGCCCATCTAGTCCATGAAGTGACCTCGGGGAGAGAAGCGACACACTAAGATGGTAGAACACAGTGGAGGAGCCCAAGTCTGTGACAGTTCTGGAGCAGCCTTAACAGCCCTAGACCGGCCTCCTGACAAAGTCTTATTGGTGTGAAAAACTTTATTTTTGGTCTCTATTATATCTATCCATCCCAAAGTCTCAGTGATACACTTGGCTTCCCAATTTATGCTCCTTTCTTATAGGCCAGTGGAGTCCACTGTCCTGTCCCTCTGCATAGCCTCTTCATTCTCTCGACCATTGCCAGGGTTAACCACATCACTACTATAACTGAATACTGTAACTAAATCCCCACTGCCTTCTAAATGAACTTCAAATCCTTCCCCTAGTATCCAGAATCTTCCAACACTGGTATCAGCTTGTCTTGCTCATTGTATCTGTGTCCTATCGTTCGGCCAAGTGGCTTTCCTGAGGCCCACACGACCCAGGCTTTGCTGACTCTTTCCCTTTCCAGGGTTTCTCCAGCCTGATGTATTCCATATCCTCTGTCCTGACTGTCAAAAATCAACCATGGGTCATTCAAGGCTCAACTCCAAGATGCTCCCTCCACAAAACCTTCCCCACACCCTTGGGCCAGAAATGAAGCTTCTCTCCTTTCTGCCCTGTAGTGGGCTGTGTGCAGCTGCTGGGATCTCTCTGTTGTTATACTCATCTCTGTGGCCAGGCTGGAGCCCTTGTGGGGCTGGCCTGAGTCTTGTTTGTTCTTTTGTTGTTGTTTTTAAGACAGGGCCTCACTATGTAGCCCTGGATGTACTGGAACTTGCTATGTCCACCGGGCTGGCCTTGAACTCAGAGATCTACCAGCCTCTGCCTCTCGAGTACTGAGATTAAAGTGTGGGCCACCACCACTCCCCATGCTCATTCTTATGTTCCCGGAGTGGCCTATCTGTAAATGGGTTTGGGGAATTTCAGGTTACTGGGAGGACCCTGCCTCCGTGTCTTGCTTCCCTTCTGAGCAGGTTGTACAGTTGCACAATGCTCTACTCCTCTGGCGCAGTTCTCCTCGACTCTCCGTCCCACTGTCAGGCAGCCCCTTCTGCGGTGCCAGCTGCTAGGAAGGGGTGTCGGAGGGATCAGCAGAGGGACGACTGCCGCTGTCCAGGGAAACAGAGATGTCAGTGATGACACGGGGCAGCCAGGCTGCTCATTAGATCTGCTGAACCACTGTCACAGGCATGTTGCCCTGCAGTGACAGAGTCACCTCTCCCTACTTGGGCCCTGTCCCCTGACAGCACTGACCTATCCTGGCACAGCTTTCACTCACCAACCCAAAGGCCACCGAGTGTCAGTGCCTTCTCCGTGAGACAGAAGGCCATTTGTCTTTCAAGAGGGACGCCTCCTCCCTTGTGGGCGAGCTTTCAGGTTTCTGTCACTCAGGGGTTGCAGTTGCACACCAAGGAGTCGGGAGAGAACTCTGGCTTGGGCCAAACTTGGCCTTGGATTCTGGAGCTTTTAGACCCTCCGTGCATGGAGCAATAAGTTCTTTCTAAGTGAAGTCTCAATTAAAACAATAAATCATTATCAGGAGAAAGTGCAGTGGGGCCACAGAGGATTGAAGCCAAATTTGAATATGATAGGCCTATAAATTACGGTGACAGTGTGGGGTTGCTGGCTAGGGCCCTAAGGACTATTAAGTATGTATACAGGCAGCTCAGAGGTAAGTGATTTGCATGACCACATTTGGTGGACATATAGTATTTGGGTGTTTTCCACTCAGGATGCAATCAAGTTGCAAGTAAGCAAAGGCTTTGAAGTCAATATGCCAGGCTTCGGAGTCCAGCCGTTATTGAGCTTCTGTAACTTCCCTGGACCTCAGTATCCTTGCCTGTAAAAATAAGCACATGGCTGAGCTTCTCGTAAATGCTTCATAAGTTATGATTATCCACCAGCATGTAAACTCCCAGAGGATGATGTTCTCATCCACACTGACCATCCAGATATCCGGGATCTATACAACCAACTGTGTGAACTGTGCATGGAGCGAGTAAATGTGTACCTTGAGTTAGTTTTGCAAGGACTGGACAAGACCTTTTGAACTTTTTCCCTATCATCTCTACAATGCCTGCTGCAGCATCTTACACACAAGAG
Organism: Cricetomys ansorgei; assembly: GCA_026225945.1. Taxonomy (NCBI): domain Eukaryota; kingdom Metazoa; phylum Chordata; class Mammalia; order Rodentia; family Nesomyidae; genus Cricetomys; species Cricetomys ansorgei. The sequence continues at coordinate 663,005 of JAMJFZ010004023.1, forward strand.
ATAGTTTAAAAAAATGAACGATAGATTTAATAATGAAGTAAATGTCCATGCAATTTCGAAAGGAATCTTACACATAATAAAGTATATTTAAAAGACTTTATCCAGGGTGAGATCTGTGGCTCAATGAGAAAGCACAAGTTTATCATTGGCCAGGCCCTGGGCTCCCCCCATACCCCCAGCATTGCAAAGACAAATGGTTTACTATTAATCTCTTTGCTCTTTCTGGTCCCAGTCACCTCTGTGCCCTGTGAGACGGGAAGCTGGGATACACGGGGAGGAGATGGTGGGGGAATATGCTGAATGCTTAGGATGAAGCTGAGGATATATTGGGAGACTTCAGGTATGTCACCTCTTCTCCGAGCTTCTGCTTTGTTGTTGGTAACGTAGGGATAGTGAGAGTCTGAAGTGTCTGGTTTAGAGTCAGTGAGTAGGCAAAGGATGCTACAAACTGCAAAGTGAGAGGCACTGGGAAGTGCTGACACTGTCAGGCAAGAGGTCTGGCCTCCTGAAGGTGGGAAGCACCCTCTGCGGTGACTGGCTTCTTTTACAGAACTTCCTAAATTGCCGAGAGCTGTTACAGTGTAATTCACCTAATGAAAGACTGCAGATCAGGCGAGGGATTTATCAAAGGGAGGAGAGGAGAGCCGGGTGCCATTTGGCTCCTCAGACGCTTGTCCTTTCAAGTCCTTGTAGCTAATTCTGTTTCTGCATTAGGAGCAAAACTGGGATTTTGCATGAGAGGGAGGGATGGCGTGTTAGAAGAGCAGAGCGGAAGGGGTTGTAGCTGAGAGACTAGACTGGTGGAAACTCCCAAGGCCTGAGGCTGGACTGATGTGAGATCTGCAGCCATGCCACCCTGAATGGACGGTTCTCTGACTGTTCTCAGCAGCCCTCAGGGCTGACGAGTACTTGGATGGGAGCTCTGTGTGTGTGTGTGTGTGTGTGTGTGTGTGTGTGTGTGTGTGTGTGTGTGTTCAACTCTATTGTGACATCTCTGCTTACCAGAGATGTTGAGAAGGCTTTGAACACATTCCTTCCTCCATAGAAGTTAGTGTATCCCTGGGCATCTTGATAGTCTCTGAATCTAAGTCTTCCTTCCCTAATTCCTTTGCTGAAACTTAATCCCAAAGTGATATTATTAAAAAATATGGCCTTTGAGAGATGGTTAAGCCAGAGGGTAAATATTTTTACAAAAGAGACCTGAAGGGCTTCTTTCTTTTCATATCACTTTATCTTATAGGAACATTGCAAGAAATGTCCAGGGACAGGACTTTTCTAGACATGTAATCTGTAGGACTTTGGTTTTGAATGTTCTAGCTTCCAGTACTGTGAGCTATAGATTTTTATAGTTTTTTTTCAAGTTTATTTTATTTAATGAGTACTGTATCTACATGTACACCTGCATACCAGAAGAGGGCATCAGATCCCTTTATAGATGGTTGTGAGCCACCATGTGGTTGCTGGGAATTGAACTCATGACCTCTGGAAGAGCAGTCAGTGCTCTTTACCACTGAGCCATCTATCCAGCCCAACTTTTGTAGTTTTTAACTGTAAGGTATTTTGTTACAGCAGCATGAATGGACGAAAAATATGCCCTTCTCAAAAGTTTCTTTGTCTGTCTGTCTGTCTGTCTTTCATGTGTGTGTGTGTGTGTGTGTGTGTGTGTTTATGTGTGTGTGTGTGTACACACATGTGTTTGTTTTGGTGGTATTAGATGAGGGAAGTGATGGCAGAGACCTAACTAGGAATTCTGGGAAGATCCAGCCAAGTTGGGCAGAGAAGTCAGTGTCTAGAGGAATTAAGTCAGGGCTAAGGCATCCAGAGAACAGGATGGTGGGAAATGACAAGAACAACACTTAGAGTACAGTGAGAGCCATTCATGAACTAAAATGCTCCGTCCCCAAGAGTCTCCCAGAGGAGCCATTATTATTAGTACTGCTGTTGTTATTATTTTATTATTTTGAGAGGGTTTCCCTGTATATCCCAAAGTTGACCTTGAATTTGTGATCTTCCTGCCTCAAGCTCCATAGTGCTGGGGTTGCAGGCTTGCACCCCTATAACTGGCAGGGGCTTATTATTAACCATATTTTATTATGGAGGAAACTATGGCTGAGCCTGCAGAGATGACTGATGAGTAGGCTTAGCATAAGCAGGGGCAGAGTGAATGGAGAGGACAGGGAGGCTATAGTGTTGGATGAAAATTCCTACCTAGCTTTTCTGTGGGGCAGGCCTCATGCAGTCAGGACTTCACGTGTATCTGATATGATGAGCTTGAAGAGAAGTAATGGTTAGCCCTGTTCTTGAGGATGTTAGAGTCCGGGAGGGAAGGCTGGTGAATGCCTAGGTATATGCCATGCCATGTGGGGAGTTAGTGCTGGAGAGGCCTGTGCACACACTGTGCTGAGAAATCCCAGATATCCATGAGCCTCCCCCTGTTGGAGAGGCCTCACTGAGGAGGGAAAATCACTCCTCTGGAGTATGGAAAGATTGTTATTTAGGGTGTTGATGTAGGCCAGAGATTCCTAGAAGGAAGGAATGGCTGTCCTATGTTTTTCTATGTCCTCGTACAGGTTTCCACGATAGCTCATATGTTCGTGCCTTTGCTCCATAGAAGGGACATGGAGGCTTACCTCTGAGATGACATAGGTTGTGCCTTTTTTTGTCTCTGTACACTGACTGAGAGAGCTCCAGATCAACAAGACCTCTTAGCCAAGGGAGATAGTGATGGCCATAATAAGGATCTGAGTGTGTATATGTATATGTGGTGAGACCAGCACCTTGGACAGGATCACGATGTTCCAAAGCGTGAAGACAGACAGAATTCGAGACTCTGGTCAAAAGTGCTTTCTAAAACCCAAAGCCCCATGTAGTGGACTCTCTCATTTGCAAGATGATATAATTCAGGATACAAATAAATCCTAGCTTAGACCACTGATCTAGTCTGACTGTTGTGCTTAGATTCTGGTCTACTTAAGCAGAGGAGATTAATACAGGTGCTTCTAGTGAGGTCCAGGCCGTTTTGTCTCCCTTATCCCAAAGACATATTACCTTTAGAGACTGAGACAAGCTTAATGACCTTGTAAAATGGAGATGTATTAGCAGAGAGAGGGCAAATTGCAGGTCAGCTTCATCTTTATGGAAGGAGAGACTTGGAAAGTTCTAGAATCCAGGAGGATTGGGCTGGGGGTGTGCTGGAGTAAAATGCCCTGCAGTACCTAAAGGGCAGCATGAGAAGATCAAGAATGGGGCGAGAATAGGACCCACTGAATACAAACACTGTAACTTTACTCTTGGAGGAGCTAATCCTGGAGGTCAGAGTGGAATGCAGGTCTTGACCTGTGTGTTCCTTGCTCCGGTGAAATTTGTCAACAAGAGGGCTCATATGATGATACACATAAACCCAAGGAGACATCACTGGGGAAGGGGCTAAATACGCACGCATGATACATAATTAACATAGAATGGGTTAGGGGTCCACTGGCACTTGTCTGCTATTGTCTGGCTATCAACGAGTGACATCTGAAAGTCAAGATGGACAGCAGTGTTGATGCTGGAGATGATGGTAACGATGGTGATGGATGTTGTCCCTTCTAAAATTTCTGAAAAGCAGAGAACACTCTCCCTGTTTCTCAGGAGAGAATACACAAGCATAGGGAAGATTGGGCAACTCTCCCCAGGTCCTCTTAGGACCAGGCCTGCAGCTTCAGCTTCTTGGCCTCCCAGTCCAGGCCAAGACCCATTTCTTTCTCTAAGTTGGGTAACAACAGCAGTCCTGAGCCCATGGTCCAGAGTGGCCTCTCCAGGGCATGTGGAGCATCAGGCCAAAGCATCTGAGTTTTAGGATTTCTCTAAAGAGCACAGGCTTGTTCTGGGTTTGCATACTGACACCTCCTCTTATAACTGAGTGGTTTTAGGTGAATTAATCACTCCTCTAAGCCTACCTGATAGCTGAAAAATGACAGCATCCAGATCTACCATATAGCTCCCATGGGATTAAAGAAGAAGCATAAAAAGAACCTAACGTAGTACCTGGAGTTATGGAGAACTGAGTTTACCCTGGGTGCTCCGAACCTGCCCTGTTCCCACATGAGGAGGTACAGGTGCTCTAGTGGGCGCCAGGCAAGTGGTGTTGAGGGACACTGGAGTATCCTTTCTTGAGATAATGTCAGTGGAGGAGGGGTGGGAAGGGGACTTTGGAGGGGGCTTTCTTGACTAGGAGCCTGACATCATTCAGACTCTGAGGACCTTATCTCTAGAGACACAAAACAAGACCTCATGGATGCATTCCATCCATCTGAGACTGGCTTCTCTAGCCTGGTAGTATCTTGTGCCCAGAACTCCATGGTAGAGGAAGAGCCCCTCCTTCTCCTAGGTTCTGCCTGGAGGCTCTGCCTATAGTTCTCTGCCACCAGCAGGAAAGACAGGTTGGCCTCGTGGGCACTGGTGCATGCCAGGTGATTACCCCTTTAATGTTTAATGTGCTGAAAAACCATTAGACCCCGAAATGGACAAGTTCTCAGTCGGTGACTTTAATTATTGTTAAGACTTGGTCACGCCTGCTTATTAGCAATTATGCATGGCATCTCCCAGGGTGTTGTGGCCTTCCCTTCTCCTGCCTACTCCTGGGGAGAGTGATTGAGGACCACTGCCTTCCTCTTCCTGGGAAAGGAAGTGCTTGCCACACAGGTACCTGGCATGTTCCACTCTGTGCACGGGGACCTGCTGCTTCTCAGAGAAAGGGGGCCTAAGGATCTTCCTCCACAATGGGCAGACCCACGGGGTGTCACCCATCAGAGTGTTCTCGCTAAGCACTCTGCCTCCACTGTCTCCCTTCAGTCTATGACCACATCTACTTTAGAGTCAAGGAGCCTGAGCCTAGAGAGGTTAACTGCCAGCAGAAACCTCCCTACGTGCTACCTGCATTCCCTTCTTGGAGAGCTGGGAGCTGTGGCCTTGGGCAAAAAAGTAGGAAAATCTCACGTGACCTCAACTCTGTTGAGTGAATGGTGGGCTTGGGAGATGATACAGACAAAGTTAATGTGAGAGAGAGAGAGAGAGAGAGAGAGAGAGAGAGAGAGAGAAAAGAGAAGAGAAGAGAAGAGGAGAGAAGAGGAGAGGGAAGAGAGAGGAAAGAGAGAAGAAAGAGAGAAGGGAGAGGAGAGAGAGAGAGGAGAGGAGGAGAAAGAAAAGCAAACAACCTGGCTGCAGGAGCTGGCTGTACAGCTCCCTCCTTTCAGATTCTAAGAGCACACCTTATCACCCTGTCAGATCCCCTCTTGCTCGAGATGGCTTTCTATCCCAGGTTCCTTAGCAGTGCTCACCTGTAACCACTGCAGCCGGTCTGGATGGCCCTCAGGATTCACTGGACCCTGGCGTTGTTTGTTCACACTTCAGGGGACTGGTAGGCATAGCTGAGGGATTCGTGTCCTTAGAAAATGGAGACATCCCTCACTGAAGAACCTCAGAAATACTCTTGGCTCTTGGAGGATCTTCCTGAGGGGGACCACCTCTCTCTCCTACCCACTCCCTGATTTAGAAACCCCTAACATTGGCCATGCAAGATGAATGGCTGAGGAATGCCGGGAGCCAGCAGCCCTGCCTCTCTGGCCCTGACTTTTAAGAAAGGGAGGGGGGGAGGAAAGGGAAAAGTGAACATGAGTAATGGGCCTGGGACGAGGCGTGCGAGATAACACTGAATAATAACGCGTCAGAAACTACAAGATGTATTTTTTTTATTTCCCAGTGGAGCTTCCATTGTGCTAATCCATCACTGTAGAGCAGGCAAGATTACGCGTCCCCAAAAAAACTCTGGGAGATAAATGTGAGTAAATTAGGGTTTATTATATTATTTGGGGTGATATAATTTCCAAGCGAGCCCTTATTAAATTACTTCCTCTGGTGCTGACACATCCAGCCTCATGGTCTCTGCACCTTCACCGAGTTGCCTGTCTGTGGCTGCTTTGTTTTTTAATGTCTGCCTTGGGGGTGGGGATGGGTGCCATAGAAAGAGCCGGAAGGAAGTGCTGAGTCACAGCTGGCCTTTGGGATGAGCTAGTTCTTCCCCAGTCTTTCTGAGATCATGGACCCACACAATGCTAAGGCTGGAAAGTAATAGGGAGTAGGTTGATCTACATCTGCATGGTTGGGGAAACTGAGGCCCAAGGGAGATGTAACATGTCTTACTTTTCTTAGGAACAGGTGGGTGGTGGCAGCCGTGGAGCTGGTGTTCTGTGGGCTTACTTCCAGGTCTTTCTGAGTGCTCTGTATGGGTTCTCTCTGTTTACCCGTGGTCTTGGCTTCAGGTGTGGTTAAATCTAATAGGGAGAGACCTAGGGGTTTTAAGCATCTTAGCCATCTACTATGAGATCTGACCAGTGACCTAGAGGTAGCTATGAGTGAAGCCCTGTGGTCAAACCCTGACTTGATCACGAAAATCTGTGTGAGTCTATGTAAGTGTCTTACCTCTCTGAGCTTTTGCAGTAACTATGCTGTCTTCATAGCAAAAAGGTTTTCGGCACAGTGATGATTTCCAGATTATAGTTTTTGTTTGCTTTAGCAACAGACCTCTTCTTCCTCCTTTCCCCCCTCTACCTCCTTCCCCAACTTCTCCCCCTTCTCATTCACCAGGGTCTCATAACATAGCCTAGGCAGGTCTGGAACTTATGTGTATCCTGGCTTGGCTTAAAACTGGTAGAATTCTCCTGCCTCAGCCTCCCAGGTACATGAGATCTCACTGAATAAACATTAGCACATAACATATTTAAACGAGGAGTCACTCTGATTAAAAGGAGGACTGGGGTTACAGTGGGAGAGGATCTGGGTTGTGGTCCCCTCATTGGCTTTCCCTTAGGCTTCATCCATCTTTCTCTACCCAGTTTGAAGTAACAAGTAGGGCTCATCTTGAGCATCTGTCCTGGTTTTGTCTCATGATGCAGCCCTTGAGTTCTCATCAAGAGCTGCCCAGTCTCCAAGGACTTTGCCCCAGACCAGGTAATGTCTGAGCAAGGTTTGTGGGAGCCAACCACATACCCTTATTCCCTCTCTTGGCCCCAAGGAGTACAGGTCAATGGAGCTCAATCTAGTGGGTGACTACATGGCTTTCCTGTATAGTGGCTTGGGTTAGTTATTTTTATGTGGTGGTGTGTACATTTTTGTAGGTGGGTGTGCATGCATGTGGAGGCCAGAGGTTGACATTTGGTATCTTCTCTAGTCATTCTCCACCGTGTGTGTGTGTGTGTGTGTGTGTGTGTGTATGTACATTTTTGTAGGTGGTATGCACGCATGTGGAGGCCAGAGGTTGACATCTGGTGTCTTCTCTAGTCATTCTCCACCGTGTGTGTGTGTGTGTGTGTGTGCATGCACATGTACATGTGCACGAGTGCACACTGAGGGGGCACACTGGCCCATATGGATGTGAATGGAGGTCAAAGGTGGACATCAGGATGTCTTCCCTGGACTGCTTCTTCACTTTTTTGAGGCAGGCTCTCTCACTGTTTTAGCTGGACTGGCTGCCTGATCAGCCCTTGCCATTTGCTGTCTCTATTGCTCAGCACGGGCTACAGGCGTGTGCTGAGACCAGCTTTGACATGCATTCTGAGGACTGAACTCAGGTCTTCACATTTGTGCAGCCAGCATTCTACTGACTGGGTCATCTCCCAGCCTGGGTTATTCTTACTTTTCATCCTTTCCAGTATGTTTCAACATCTTCAAAATGCAATAACTTGACCTCATGAATCAGTAGATCTCAAACGATAAAATACCCGTGGAACCAGGAGCTTGGTATTCAACACATTATAAGCCAAAACTACTATTTTCCTTGTAAATTCTACCACCTGGGAATTTTTTGTGAGGCTTATATTCTAGTATACTGTTGATGCTTCATAAGCAGATGATTGCTGATTTATTTTGCATAAGATGCAAAAGGCTCTGGGGGTGATGGTGACTCACAGAGAGTAGGCATCTGGGGTATTGAGCACTTGACAAGGGCTATGGAGGGAGATTTTACTTGGGCCCATATTACCACAATTACAAAGGAAAGAAGGAAAACAGCGACATCCATAGAACCCACAGCACTTCTTCTGGAGACTCTACTGTAGGTCGGATGTGAGACACGGCCAGGAGCACCTTCAGGCTGAACCTGAGATGTTAGATTCAGTTCTTCTCTGGAAGCTTTGGAGAAAGATACTCATTTCTAAGCTCACCCACGGTGTAGGAAGTTGTAGGGGTACAGCCCTGTTTCTTCTCTGACTGTTGGTAGGGCGTTCAGCTTCCAGAGGCCACTCTGCGGTCCTGTTCACGTCCTCACCTCTCCCCCTTTCCCCGTCACAGTCTGGTGCCTGGCTTCTCCCTCAGTCTTTTTGTCTTGAGACAGGGTCTGGTTAATATCAAGCGTGCTGGCCTTGGACTTTCAATCCCCTGCCTGAGCCTCCCTGGTGCTGAGATTACAGGTATGTGCCCTGGCTTATCTTTTCAGACCACCGAGGGAAGCTCTTTTTAACTTAGGTTTAATTAATTAATTGATTAATTAATGTGGGACTGGGGATAGAATTCAAGGACTCTTAAGTGTTGGCATCACACCCTATCCCAGAAGCTCTGCTCTGAAAGGGCTCAGTGGTTAGTTAGATCAGGCCAAGGTCACCCGATTTGGGACCTGCAAAATTCCTTACAGCAGTTCCTAGATTTGTAGGTTTCTTTTTTCTGTTTGTTCTGTTTTTTTGTTTATTAACTTTGTTTTTGATTTTATTTTGGTTATAGGGTAAGTTTGGAAGTCTGCCTACTATTGGAAGTGTTTTTTAGCATGGGGACTGAGGGGTCAACAGGACTGAGAGGGTGAAGCAGGGCCTTCCAGATAGAGGATCAAGGATAAGCAGCGGTGGATATAGGAAGGCAGAGAGTGTGGGTGGTATGGGGCCTATAGGGCTGGATGGACACTGTGAGTGAAGGAATGGGTGCTGTGTGTGGTGGTAGGGTTGGGTAGGTGTGGTAGGTGTCCATCAAGTGGGCACTGAAGGTGTTCAAGGGCAGCAATGGCCACTTGAGATGGCTCAGGAGGAGAGGGATTAATGTAGACTGAGAAGGGCAGCAATGGGCTTCTTTGCTCTCTCCTGAAGAGGCACATGATTCCCTTCTGTCTCTACTCCAGGGTTCTTACCCACTCAGCAAGTATTACTGGGCATTTGCAAAGAGTCCACCCTGTGCTAAATTCCAAGGACAGGGTGGTAACCAAGATGGGCTTCATCTGTGTCCTCCAAAAGAGGCTCAGGGTTGTCTGAAGAGGAGAGAGGAGCAAAGAGGAGAGCTTATGTAGAGGGCATGCAGCAATGGACATGGGGGTCAGTGGAAGCCCTAAGGAGCTCCTCTACTACCAGGTCCTGATTTAAAGAAGGCAAAACAGGGCCCTTTGTCCTTGCCCAGAGGCTGAGAAGGCAGTGGAGGGACAGAGGCCTGTGAATGCCTCCCTGGGGTACTTGCCTGGGCCCTTTTCTCCTTTCTCAGTAGGAAGTCTAGGCTGGCTCTGGGAGAGTCCAAGGCCATAATTCTGAAGGAGTGGGGAGGTAGAAGAAAGTACAAAACTGTTTGATCAGAGTCCGACCCCTGGAAAAGAGCTAAGTGTCTTTTTGCTGGCAGCTGCGGCAAAAGGTGGAATCATTAGAAGGTGGCATTTTGCATTAAAATTGTCCCCATCAGCCAGTGACATTTTCTTGTTCCTTCTGGTCAGGAGACCTTTTAGCGCCACAGATTCAAATGATTCGGGCATCAGAATTTCTCTCTCTCTGGGAAAGAAATGTGGGCCAGTCACCCTGGGGTGGCTATGTGCATTAGCCAAGGTTAAAAAAGCAGGTGAACTAGAGAGTACAGCAAGGACTGAGGCTGAGCATGGCGGCAGAGACAAAAGCAGAAGTATGCAAATGAGTTTTGTACAACGGAGCTGGTTACTTATTTATTTATTTATTTATTTTGTGAGTGCATTCGTCACTGTGGAGATATGTGTGTGAGTGTGCACCAAGGAAAGAAATGAGCAGGGGTGAACAAGAGTGTGCGCACACATGCGTGTAGGGGGGAACCTATGTGGATTCATTTATAGATGATGCATGTATGGACAGAATGTTTTCATTATTAGATAGTTGCCTAGAGGGCAGGAACAGTTAACCCTCAAAGATTACCTACCAAACCCTGGGGCCATTGTTATTCAGGTCAGGGGTACCACATATGCCCAACTGTTAAGCTCAAAAGCTAAGGGTCCTTTTGTGTACGTATGTGTAGATGGGCAGTATATGCATGTGTGCATGTGGGTGCTGGTGAACACATGTGCACGTGCATGGGGCGGCCAGAAGTAGATATTAGGTGTCTTTATTGATTGCTCTCCACCTTGTTTCTCTGAGACAGGTTATCTCACTGAACCTGGAGCTCATCGGTGTGGCAAAGCTCACCAGCCGCTGAACTCCAGGGACCCTCCACTCCCAGGACCGAGGTTACAGACTGGTGCAGCCATGCCCAGTGCTTTCTGTGGGTGTTGTGATTATGTGATTATGAACTCAGATCCCCACACTTGTACTGCAAGTACTGACTGAGCTCCCTCTCCCCCTCCTCCCCCCACAGAGTGCTTCTTCCTCACGTCTGTGTGTAAGTGCCTGCTCTTCAGATAGGTCTTCTCTGAGCACTTGTGTTTAAATATGTTCCCTGTTCCTTCCAGGCTTTCCTCTATTGAAGTGTCTTTCCTATGGGGCACCGTCTTACTATGTGTGTGTGTATAAGCACATTGCCCCTTTTCACCCTGAGAAATACCGTGCCCTGGCAACAGGGCATTGTTCTCGTTCACTCCTCTATGTAGCAGGCACTCAGCGCATGCTTTGTAGGCTAACTGAGGAATGACTTGTGCTGTCTCGGGCTGGCAGGAGCAGGGGTGCTGCTTCAGTGCTGGGTACCATGGTACAAAAGTTGGCTTCTGGGGGGCATGAGCTCCTTGTCATAGAAAATAGTCAGAGACTGAAGAAACATGGCTGTCGGCCCAGCACCATGCCCTGGATTACAAAGATCCTCAGGGATGGGCCTCACTGGCCCACCCTCATTTTTTGAGTTGCATTCTCTCCTACCTTCCTACCTCCTTGCACGTGTGCCCTTGCTGTGGGCTGGATGGTCCTTCTTTCTCCTTGTCTAGTCCCTTCTTAACCAACAGTCCACCAATATTCAGAGAACAGACACAAGAGCGAGTAAGGGATCCTGTGGTAGTTTGAATGAAAATGGCCTCCATAGGCCCATAGGGAATGGCACTAGTAGGAGGTGTGGCCTTGTTGGAGGAAGTGTGTCACTGGGGATGGGTTTTGCGGTTTCAGAAGCTCAAGCCAGACCCAGTGGCTCACTATCTCTTCCTGCTGCCTTTGGATCTGGGTGTAGAACTCTTGCTACCTCTCCAGCACCATGTCTGCCTGTGTGTCGCCATGCTTCCCACCATGACAATAATGGACTAAACCTCTGGACTGTAAACAAACCCCAATTAAATGTTTTCCCTTATTAAGAATTGCTATGGTCATGGAGTCTCTTCACAGCAAGAGAAACTAAGACAAATCTCTAGGGTGAACATTCGGCTGGGCCACTTGAGGTAAAGTGTTTGCCTTTGGGCAGGCTGGGCTGATGGGCTGCATATATGTGGGGTGCTCTGGGAACCCAGAGTCAGAGTCATGGCTCCCAGTCTGTTACTTCCTGATTATACTACTGTGGGTGAGAGCATCAAGCTGATCAAAGCCTCAGATCTCTCAGCTGCAGACTGATCATTTTTTTCAGAAGAGAAAACTGAGGGTTGGGCCACAGAGTTAGCCAGTGTTAAGATTTGAACCTCAGTATGTGTAGCTATGAGAGCTCTGGTCTCGGACCCTGGCCCATGTAGCTTTCCATGTCCCATCAGGCCTAGTTCTAAAGATCAGGGTGACTATCTGAAGAGATAAAGGCTAACCACATAGTTGGGGGATTTAGCATGCTCGAATGTGTTTGTCACGGCTGTGGTCTGGGGCCTAGGCTGCTGGCTTCTCGATGCTACAGCTCCCCCACCCCTCCAGCTCTTGCCAGCCTGTCCCCAGGGGACAGGTACAGGCTGGTGCCCTCTCTGCCTGCTTCTGCTACCGCTAAACTTTACACTGTGCTCTGTCATTAGCCCAACAACAAGCTCCCTGTTTGACTAGCCCTGTCCAAATTTGCTCGGCGTGAGCAGGAACCCGTGGTAAGTAAACAGTTTTCTGTTGATATTTGAGCCCTAATGAAGAGGCAGCGAGCGAGGCCCATTAATAACTGAGGAGGTGACTGTGTTTGCAGAAGGCCTGTGTACAGCGTGTCAGCCTGCCCAGGGCCTAGCCCGCCTCCTTATTGATTTCCCAATAAGCTGAGGCTTGGTCCTGTGGCAAAGCCTCCTCCATGCAGTCCTAAGGTGAGGTCTGTTTTCTCACAGGAAAGCCTGGATCTCATTCATTCACCACACACGGGTAGAACATCTAGCATGTATTACACAAAGGTCAGTACCAATGGCCAAGTCCCCATTCTTACTTAGAGTTTGCCCTTGTTCTTCCTGGGGAGGGTGCCCCTTGGGACCTGTGGAAAATGGACACAGTGTTAGGGAATTGAACCTCGAGCCTCACTCATGCTAGAGGACTGCCATAAGCTGAGCTAGATCCTTAGGCCTTCTTTTTACTTAGTTTACTTAATTTTTTAAAAGTTTGAGACAAAGTTTTACTAAGCTGCCTAGACTGGCCTTCCGGTCACTCTGTAGCTTAGGCTAAGCTCGTGTTTACAACTTCTGTTGTAACCCCCTGAGCATCTGGGATAATGGGCCTGTGCCACCAGGCCTGGCTTGGACTTCTGATCACATACCAGTGATTCCTATGCTGCCCATAAGGACCCTCTGCCACCATCTGGAGAGGACCTGTGATAGGAGATGGCCCTCTGACTGGAACTGTGCTTCCTTCCCGTGTCACCTTTAGTTCGAAGGTCCCACAGGCTCATCATGGGAAATTTTGGTTTCATGTTGGAAGAAGGGATGCAGGGCAGAACAAGGGGACCACTTGCCCTCCTCATGAGGATTATTCTGGATCTGGAGCTCTTCACAGAGAGGCCACACCAGGTCTGAGGCCAGGGTTCTGTGTGAGGTTGTGGTGGGTACTAAGACTCCCAGCCTGAGACTGGTTTGGGGATAATTTTTAGTTTGCCTTGCAGAGGATTGAGGATGATGAAGGCATTAACATGTCTCATTAGCTCATAATCTGGTAGAACAACAAATTAAAATATACCGACAGGCATGGATCCAGAACTGGGGAAGGAGGAAGGAGGGAGATGGAAGGTCGGCGGCGCTTCCTAGGGGAGGTAGCACTTGTGTAAGCTCTTAGGGCTCCTTACACGCTTACAGGGGCATAATGTTGGCTCCACTGGCAGAGAAAATAAGAATAGCTTGCCGTTGGCTACAATCTTGTACAGAGACCTAGGTTTGTATCCTAAAGTGAATTATTTTTTGGGTAAGGACTTTGTCAGAAAGGTCCTTTTAGTTAGCCTGGAGTCTAGTGTTTAGGGCTGGGATCAGAGGCCTTGGGGATAGCATCTTCATATATTTATATCTATGTCTGAGACGATGTCTATAGCTGTCTGTCTGTGCCTATGCCTATGTCTATATTTTTTTATCTATCTATCTATCTATCTATCTATCTATCTATCTATCTATCTTTCTATCATCTATCTATCTATCTATCTATCTATGTGTTTGCATGTGTGCAAGTACACTCACATGTGTGGGGAGGTCTGGTACATATGTGTGTGTGTGCTCATGTGGAGACCAAGGTCAATGTTGGAGTGTTCTTTGATCACTCTCCACCTTATTCATTGATGCAGAATCTCTCAATCAAACCTCGAGCTTGCTGATACAACCAATCTAGCTATCCAATAGCTATCCAGCCAACAGCTATCTATCTATTGCTTTAGGGATCCTCTGTCTCCACCCTCTGAGTGCTGGGATTATAGACGTGTTGCCGTGCCTACCCAGCACTTATGTGCGTTTGCTTGATCTGAACTCCAGTAATCATGATTGCATGGCAACTGCTTTGTCCATTAAGCTATTACTACAGCCCCAGAATCTTCATTGATGAGATGTTTGTGTCTACAGACCATTCCCCATAGGAAAAGAATAAAGGAATGTGTGACATGCAAGCCAGGAGGCTCTGACTCTTATTCCAGCTTTTACATTAGCTGGAAAAATTACCTTCTTTCATGAAGTCCCCATGCCCTTGTCTATAGAATAGAGCTGATGACATCTGCCTCAGTACCTTCTGGGAGAATCCCTTGGGGGAAAGAGAATACACAGAGATATAAAGAAAAGCAACACAGCTCTGAGAGCCCATCAATGCACCAAGAATATAACCCAAACATCTGAATCAAGATTTGGTCCCCAACTAGAGACATATACATCTCATAGATGCTGGACTCTTTTGTATCAGCATCTTGTTACAGCCTTGGGGTTGAGGAAAATGAGTTAGATAATAGAGAGCAAAATGTGGTTCAGGAACTGGGAGCCTGATCGTAGTGTTGGGAACCCAGAAAGTGAGAGAGAAGGGTCAAGATGGACTCCCGAGTCAGTTCTAAGGAAGCCCACCTTGGGTGATGACTCTTCTCTCAGGACACAGAGGCCTCTGACCAGACTTCTGGCTTAAGGGCCCTCCCTCTGTTAGCACCTCTTTTCTTCTTAGAATCAAGGGATCAGTTTTCTTGGGGGGGTGCTAGAGACATGGAGATCTATCCTACTAGGTTTGCTCCCTCAGCTTTTTGTTCTAGTTCCCAAATTAAGCTTTTCTCTTGTCCAATTTTAAGTTCTAAGAAGCCCCAAATCCAAGAGCTAAAATCTCAGGTCAGTGAGAAAGTGGGGTTCTGGTAGTGTGACCTCCTTTCTACCATGGCACTGCCTTGTATCATGCACCATCTCATAGAGAGGTGGAAATAGCCAGCCCTAGCTTCCCCATAGATTCTAATCCCTCACTCCCCAAGGCTAGCATAGACATTCAAAGGTGGCTCAGTTATGCGTTTGGACTCCTTTCCTGGCATGGGCACATGTACCTCTCCCAGCGACCTGATAGTCTGTATAAGCAGCAGAAAAGAATTGTTATTAGGAAGTAAAGTGATATCCAATGACACCATGAATGGTGACCATTTCAATGCAGCTTCTCCCAGTGCTGGTTGTACCTTAGCATTACATAGAGATTGCAGAAGATGCCAGAAATGCACCATAGACCAACTGAGTCAAAGTCGCCAGGTAGGTCCCAGGGTATCTTTGGTCTAAAGCTGCCTCGATGGTGCAGATGGACAGTGAGGGCCGAGGACTGAGGATCTAGAGATGATTCATCTTCTAGGCATTGTCTCGGAGGCTGCTTCCCTAGTCCCACCAGTAAGGTTGCAGAATGTGAAGACTTCTTTGATGTCAGAGAAACATGAGCAGCTCTATGGCCCAAGTACCTGAGCCAGGGCCAGGAGGAAGAGGTAGATGACTCTGGGGAGGAAGAAAGGGACCCAAATCCCAGTGTGATGAGAAGCTTAGCTATCGGCTGAAGGTGACTTTCTGTGGAGAAGTCCAGAGCTGGCCTGTTCCCTCTTCTGTCCTATGTGCTTGACTGATGTGAAGATTTATTTTTGATAATGCATTGGCTTTTTTCCTTCCATCTTTAAGAGAAGAGTTTGGGGACTGTTTGGGTCCCTTTAGCATGCTGCATTTCAAATGGGGGCTCTGTGACACTGCAGATCCCTCCACTTGTGCTGAGATTCTGTTTCTGTTGAGACTGTATACAGGGGGGACTTGGGGAATAGGGCGGAGGTTGAGTCAGGAGGAACTTCAGATACCAGAAAGCCACAGGGACATGGGGACAACCACTCTGAGACTGAGTTTCAAGTTGGGGAATAAAGAATTAGATGGTTCAGGTAAAGAGCCAGACATTTGGGGCATTGCATTACAAAATTATCAACTGGGAATTAAAAAAAAAAATGCCTCAGGCTAGCAGTTTGACTCAGGAGTAGAGTACTTGACTAGAATGTATGAGGTCCTAGGTTCAATACTCAATACTGCCTCTTCCCTCCAAGGTAGCTTCAGTGGACATCTAATTTCTTAAGGTGTTTGTTCATTTTTTTTTTTTTTATTTAAAAGGAGAGTTGGTCAGGATGGAAACAGGGATTTATCCTTAGTCTTTGTTCTGTGTCAGTCTGAGACCTGGCCCCTTGGGACTTGGTTGCTGATGTGAGACCACATATTGGGAACCACTCCAGCCAGCTTAGGAGCCACTGGTACTAAACACTGGTTATTTAGAACCATTGATATGTCTGGAATCTGGAGGAGTGCGCTGGGAAATGCTGCTGAGAATAAGAAGAAAGGATCTGGTTCCTGGTAGAATTTGAACAGAAGTGGCCCAGGGGGACCAGGCTGCATGAAAGGAGGCGCTGCTGGTTTTAACATACAAAGAGCTGACTAATGCTTCCTTTTAAGGGAGCTGCTTGTAGATTCAGAGCCATACAGATGGACATGGATGTATCTGTGCAGCCCTGGCTCCCTGCCTGGGAACGAGCATGAGGCGGCGTAGGCGTAGGAGGAATCAGTACTTTCCCCTCATTATGCACCTGCCTTGTCCTATTATATAATAACTGGCCTTTTGGAAATGGTAAGCATGGCTGGCTCTCTGCCCTCCAAGTGGGCTGATGAGATGGGAAGTGGGCCCTGCCTGGAGCAGCCTGGGCACTCTTTCCCTCTCTCCTACCTGGACTTTCCTGCCTGCAAGAGCCCACGGAAGGCCTCTCCTCCTGATTGGGGCACAGTTTATCCCTGCCTGGAAAAGACCATCAGCTCTGAGTACAAAGATCATTATGAGTTCACCTGTAGCTTCTCAGCAATACAGCTGAGGGTTCTTTTTGTCTGACTACATGGGGGGAACTGCCATTTAAGCCAGACAGCAGAGAATGGCCCCATGGAGTTAAGGGAGAAAAGGTGCTGTTGAGAAGAGAATGGCATGGGCAATTGGTAGAGGTATCAGTAAAGGAGCCATCTGAGAAGCTGACTTTGAATTTATTGGATAGACATACGAGGGAGCCATTGGAACTTAAAGAATCCAGAGGTTTGCCTAGAAGGGAAGAGTGTGTGTGTGGGGGGGAGGATGTCATGAACTTCTGGGGATGTCACATGTTGCTACAGGAGAGATGTGGGTGATGTTCTAAGAATCTGGGGACAAAGAAAGGAGTTAAGAAGAGTGGGAAAGAGACAATGGCTTTGGTGACAGACTTTAAAAAAGGATTTTATTTTATTTTTAATTATGTGGATGTGTATATGTCTGTGTGGGGATATATGCACATGAATGCAGGTGTCTTCAGAGGGCAGAAGTGTCAGATTCCCTGGAGCTGGAGTTGTAGGTGTTTGTGAACAATGGGTCCTCTGCAAGAGCAGTGTGTGCTCTTAACGACTGAGCTCTCCCTCAATGCCTGATTTTTGAGGCCTTAGCTATTATAGGAAACCCAGAAAGGTTTCCTCAGAGAGGAAGGTTGGAGGATGTAGACAAGAGAGCCATTATTGCACAAAAATAAGGAGGAACGAGGGATAATAAGGAGCAGAAAGGTTGTAAGAACATAGCTAGGTACATAGCTGATGAGAAAACGCACACAAATGGACCCAGGGGCAAGAGGAGGTGGTGGGACAGGCGGGCTGGGAATGGCTTGAGGGCCCCCTTTGTCAGATCTGTTTTATAGCCTGTATTCAGTAGGCGCTTAGTCTAGCGGCAGGTCCCCCTGACTTTGAGTCTGAGGTTAGTTTCCTTTTTCCTTCCCGGTGGCTCTGAGTTTGTATAATAAGTCGAGGTCTGCCTAGACATCAACAGGTGAGGCCAATTTTGCTGAACTACTTAAAAGCAAAGCAAGACATAGTACAATAAATAAGCAAGCAGGAAAACTGAAAGCAGAGTTCTGGTATATCTTGATTCCCACAACAAAGAACTTCCTCAGCCTCATCTTGGACTAAGAAGGCCAACTGTGTAGACACAGGATAAGCAAATTTCACGAAGAGGGGGGGTGATGAATTCTTCCCAATGATTATGTGTAGATTTGGGGGAGAACCAGGGAGAACAGCCTCAGACAGGTGAGACCGTAACAAGCGACCCATTCCCCCATGACATTTTGTTCTTCAACAACTGAAGCACACAGAGATGCAGAAAGCATCCAGTGCCCGCTCAGCACCGCCTGGATCTCACTCTGCCACTGCAGTCCTGCTCCATCGGCAGTTTGTCTATTCATCCCTTTATCCATCCATCAATTGGCTTTCCTGATGAACAGCTTTACTGCTCATTTTATTCATACCATAAAGTTCATCCGCTGTAAGTGTGCAGCTGAGTGGCTTTTACTAACTTTGTCCCATTGTGCAATCCAGTTTTAGGGCTCCACTCTCCACCCTTGCAGAGTTCCTTCAGGCCCGCACGCTGTCCACGGTTGCTCCTTCCCTCAGCACGAGGCGAACACCACCTGCCCCAGCCCTATGAGTTTCCCCATTCTGGAACTATTCATGTAAATAGAAATGTGTGACCCGAGGTCTTGCATCCGTCTGGCTTCTGGGCTCAGTGTAATGTTGAGGTTCACACTGGCTGCATCCTCCACCCTCACTCCACCTCCATCCGCACCCCTCAGCACATCGCTGCTTCATTTTGTAGAGCTGCATCCCATTGCATAGGTATCCTGGGGTGTGCATGGACAGTCACCAGGCAATGAACCTTTAGATAGTTTTCAGTTTGACATGTGAATGATATGGCTGCAAATCTTCCCACACAAGTGTCTGTGTGGCCTGAGGGAGACCAAAATTGACCACCTCTAAATAGATGTTGCTAGTAGATTTCCAGAAGGTTCCTCAGAGGTGCCACAGGTATAAGAATGGCTTTGCAAAGCAGTCTTTTTGTAATACAAAACAAAAACAAAAAACATTTCATCTGCTAAGAAGATTGGGGAGGGCTCTTCTGGCTGGTGTCTGCGGAGGAGAGATCTTTTTTGTAGGGAGTAGACTGGTTTGACAACTGTCCTAGGCAGTGATGGCCACAGGTGACGTTATCTAAACGGTAGACTGACTTTTATTTAGTGAGTTTGCCTCTCACCTACCCATCTCCATTCCCCTCTCAGAAGTCCCAACTTTCTTTCTGTACAGTCCACAAGTTTCAACTACTAGCCCTCCTATGAGCCGTATGCTTTATAGATACTTCCTGTGTGTATAAATACATTTTGTATCTCCCCCCTCTTGCCAAACAAGAATGTTGCTTTTCTCTGCAGGCTTATAAGAGCTGAGGAGGAGCTGACCAGGTTGTTAAAACCACAGGGAAGCCCTGCTGGCTGGATACATGGTCATACACAGAGGGAGTGTCAACAGTTCAGGACTCTGGAGGAGTGGGACCAAGAGATAGGCAGAGACAGAACCATGATCACAAAACCTGGGCACTACCCTGGAAGAGGCAGGTGTTAGATAAGGGCTTGGTAGGAGCTGTAAAGGGATCGACATGATGGGAAGTGCTATGCAGGAAGGTTATTGGCTGTGTGTAGAGAAGAGGCTGGCCAGGACTCCACATCTGCCCCTGCATTGGAGGAGAGGTGGGCAGATCAGATAGGTGGCTGTATGCATTTGTTCACTGCTGAGGAGGGGAGGACCCAGGGTGTTGAGGAGCCTTGAGTGGTTCAGTCTTGCCTATGGTCCTCTGAGCATCTCTGTTTTTAGTGACAAGGCAGCCCCCCAGCTCTCTTCTCATTGCAGACCTGTGTGTGACTCTCAAGGTTAGCGCCATGGGGGTCAGTGCTGTTTAAATGTTGATTACAGAGACGGTGGGAGCTGCTCAGATTTCTAATTAAGATTAAAGAATGTACCCAGCTTATAAATGGTTCTCAGGAATGTATAATTTGATTAGCCTGTTTTCTCCAGGCGTTTTAATTTCTGGATTAGTGAATGTGGCCTCTGACTACAGGTGGGACCACTTGCTCACTACACACAAAGTTTGGGGCTTTGCAAGGTATTATGGGGGTGTCAAGGAGGCCACAGAGCAAGTGAAAGGGAGCAAGCCCTAGGTGGGTGGGGGCAGGCTAGACCACTACCTTTGTTCTTTCCTTCCTCTTTCTCCACAATTTTTGGAAGAGAGAGAGTAATGCCCAATACAAGATCAAAAAGGAACCAAAACGTTGATCGGAAAGCAAATGTGTTCACCTGGATCTCATTTACATCCATTTATTCCTATTCAAAGGCATCAAGGGTGGACTCCCCTCCCCTCCAGTATCCAGGCCTCTTTCTTCTTTCTCATTTGGAGCCCAGTTATAGTGACTGTTGCTGGATGCTTGCAAGGGGCTTCAATGTCAGTCTTAGTCACCACAACCACAGGCTATTCAGCTGCTGCCTCTTCCCACTTGCCTTGGGCATCACCAATGAGGGGCAGACGTACTGCAGGTTGTGGCTGCCACAGGAAGTCGCATCCTCATGTAGGAAGCTTCCCAGTTTCCAGGACAATCCTCCTCTTCTCCCTCATCCTCCGGTCCTGGCTACATTATGACTTCAAAAGAATTAAAAAACAAACAAACAAACAACAACAACAACAAACCCCACATCTATCTATATATCTATCTATCTATCATCTATCTATTGAGAGAACACTGTGCTGTGCATGTGGAGGTCACAGGAGAATTTGAGGGAGTTGTTTCTCTCCTTTACCATGTGGGATCTGCTAAGCCAACTCAAGTTTTCAGGCTTGGTAGCAAGTGCCTTTTCCCGCTGAGCCATCTTTTTGGCCTCACTTTTTGACACCCTAGTTGCTTTTGCTTTCATGGGTGCCTTTCTCAAATGAATGAATAAATAAATAAATGGGGAAAACAAAACAAGGCTGTGTGACAGCTTTGCTATACAGATGACACATTAAAGCATTCCATTCTCTCCAAAAGGTCATTTATTTTCTTCTGATTTTTAAAAGAAATTAAAACATTTTCAGAGACCCTGACCCAGAGTCTTTGGGCGACCAATGGATAAGGCAGATCTGTCATGTGGCCCAGAGCTCTTGACAGGCATCAGGCCTAGCTGCCCATTGACCCAGCAACAGGTGGCATGTCTTCTGAGCCTGGCACATTGCCTATTGTTCTCCCTACAGAGGTCCTGAGAGGAAAACTGTGAATGCTACCCTCAGGCTAGTGCTGTCCTTGGGCCATCCCTGCAGAAGAGCAGGATGGTTTACTGCAGGTCATTCTCAGTTCCTGTGCTAAGGTACAGCCCCTGAGGTAGGGCTCAGCCCCTGAGAAAGGCCTCAGTCCCTGTACCAGGCCTCAGGCACTGTGGTAAACTCCGGCTTTATGGTAGATTTTAGGCTCCACAATAAGTCTCAGTCTCCTTGGCCTAGCTCCAACCCATCTCAGGGAACTCCTATAGGCAGGGCCAACTGTTTCCCAGTGATCAGGCCATTTCCCAGTGATCAGGCCCTTGAATGGCTCTGCTTCCATAGGCCAGCTGATTTTATGCTTGAACAAATCTCTCCTCTTATATTTTATGTGTCTCACCTCTAGCTGGGAAGGGAATGGTGGTGGGAATATTTGTATAGTGCTCAGCTCCCGGATCTCAAATTTCCTTTTCAAAAGAGTGGCTAGATGTGTGGTGTGTGTGTGTGTGTGTGTGTGTGTGTGTGTGTGTGTGTGTGTGTTTGTGAAGAGGACATTTAAAGAAGCTTTCAGGGACCCTGATGATTTCACATGCACACAACAGTATGAGAAACTCAGTACCAGGAGTTCAGCTACTTGCCTCTGCTTC
Source organism: Cricetomys ansorgei (assembly GCA_026225945.1). NCBI lineage: Eukaryota > Metazoa > Chordata > Mammalia > Rodentia > Nesomyidae > Cricetomys > Cricetomys ansorgei. Next base: position 684,801 of record JAMJFZ010004023.1, read on the forward strand.
TTTCTCATAGACCTAAGGCTTCTCATCTCACCTTTTACCACTCCCTGGGGATCAACAAATATGATTGAGCATCATGTTTGGATTACAGGGCTCATAGGGCTGGTGAGGTTCAACTCTGTGTTGTGCGCGTTATCTTTTCTACGAAGGGTAGGGATGATCCTCTCCTTTGCCCCACCCAAGAGTCTTGTCTTCTTATGCTTCCAAGGAAGGTATCTGGGTACTCAAATCCAGCCACCCAAAATGCTTGCTGAAGGCTAAACACATTGTAGAAAAGTAGTTGTGGAGGGTGGGAGTGAAAGAATTACATGCACGTAAGGAAATACAATCACAGCCACTCCTGGAGGTGGACTTGAAGGCACTGCAGAGGGTGGAGACAGGTGCCTCCCCTAGCCAACACTAAACATGATGTGTCTCTCAGTACATCAGCTCCTGACTTCAAAAGCTAGTTCTTGGCTAGTCTTGTGCAGAGTATGTAGATAAACACAGCTGGCTAGTCTAAGAACCTCTCTGCACATGGCTTGTCATTACTTCTCACTGGACAGAGTTCCAAGCGTTGCTGCTGTATGCCCACCAGAGCAGCAAGGTGTATCCACCCAGCAGTGTAGGGAGCTGGAGACTTTGGCTCTGCTTTCAACTGACTGGGTGAAATGGCCCTTGGATGGGCCCTCGGGCCACGTGTTATTATGCCCAATAAAGATGGGAGGAAATATTATCTGTATCATTCAGTCTTGTCTTTACAATTTCCAGGACAGTCTCCTCGGAGGACAAAGTTGTGATGCACCAGAATTATGACCTAGGATGATCGTTAGAGGGAGCTCAGCATGTGCCTTCTTGACCCCCCAGTCCCTGCCTGAGGCTTGATTGTGCAATGGGGTATTTGGCCAATCGGGACTAGTAGTTCTGGGGGCAGCCAGGAAAACCCTGCAAGATTTAGTAAATACCCCCTTTTAGGACAGTGCCCCGGGGTACTAGGAAGCTCCCCACTCATAGTATAGGATTCCGGCATTGGAATGAAGGTTCACTCCTTATCTGGGCTGAGGATCCAAGCAGCTGCACTTAAGAGTGTCTCACAACGGGCTCCTCTCATTCCCCTAGCTGTCAGAGAGCCTGGGAACCGGGTTGTAAACTCTGAGTGGTGGGCAGCGTCTTCTGGCAGCGTCCTAGTTCCCAACCACAGCAGCGCAGGCTGGCGACAGGGACAGTCCGGGTTTCCCGCTCTGTTCAGGAAGCGTGTTGGGACGGGGCTAATGATAATTAACACTTGGGGCGCGTTTTGTCTTCCAAGTGCTTTACAAACACGACCTAATTAGCCCGCGGGGAGGAGCAGAGCCTCCAAAACGCTCTTTATTATTCATTTCTATACCGTCTGAGCCTCCGCGCCGCACACGTTGGCGGGGTTGATGGCTGTTGCTTCGCCTTCCTCCCAGATGCCTATCCTCAGTGCGGAGGGCCCTGTGAAGCGGTCACCAAGGCCGCTGAAGATCCACATTCAGGTTGTCGTGGCTCATCCCTAATTTTCTCGGAAATGTACAGGGGTGCCTAGGCTCCGAGCCGAGCCCAGAGAGGTTAAACTACACGTCCAAGACCACCAGGTCTATGTGGTAGCACAATGACTTCCATCTGGGTCCCCGCGAAGTTTTCTCTCTCGGTCCCTATGCTGGGTACCTCTTGGGTCCTGCACTGCGGGGCTCTGACCACTGGCTCGGAGCGCCAAGTGGCTGAGTGCGGATGAAAGCCCGCGGCGGAGGGGGTGGGGTGGGGGCGGCGGCAGTGTGCGCTTCCCCGCCGGCCGAAACTGTTGCCAGCGCAAAGCTCCTGGTTACACCTGAACAGGGGACAGATGTGCATCAATATTTATTCGGAACTCCCAGGAAACCTGGATGAAGTGTAATTATCTCAGCTCAATCAGCTCGGATTAGCATAACATCAAGTCACCCATCAGACGGAGGGTTTGATTTCGGGGATCAAAGCGCCGCGCTGTAGCCGCTGATTAATCGGGGAGAAGGGAGCGTCTAGAAGAAAAGAGACGCCGGCTCCGCGAGCCACAGCTGCGCCGCTTTGATGTGCCGATTGTGCCAAGTTAACTTTGCGGGTTGTTGGATGCCGCTGCCGCGTCCCAGCCCGCTGCTCTGAGAAAAGGGGCTCTGGTCCGAAGATCCCGCGGCCCCCAGGGTGCCCTGTCCCATCGCTTGTGCTGCTCAAGGGTGTGCATCGTGCTTTGGAAGCTGGTTCTTGGGCTAAGGGGAAGAGGAGACGTTGGGGCTCAAGGCCCTTCCTAGGCAGTCCCAGCTCTGCCCCATCGGTTCCCACTACACAAAATGGCGCTTCCTTGCTTGTCATACTTTTCTGTCTGTTGTCCCAATTGGGACCTTGGTCAGCTGTTCTTTCTCCTCTCTTTTCTCTTCTTTTAATCCCCTCTCCCTTTACCCACCCCCCCTTTCCTCTTTTATTTCTTTTTTTATTCTTTATCTTTCTTCTCTTCCTTTCTTCCCTTTTCCTGTCTTCTTTCTCTGACAGTATGGTCATGGTTTGAGGAGCACCCCCTTCTGTACCATACACCATGAGGAGCCCAGCAGTTCTCAGAGCTCCAGTTTAATGGAGAGTTAAATATTCTCTTAGGTAAAAATGGTGGCCGGATACTAGATTTGTATTGAAAACATAGCCAGACATCTTCTGATGTTAAGACTCCTGCAGCTATTGTGCAGGGCTCTCCTCTCTCACCTGTGTCTCCTGGGATACCATCCTTCACACAAAGCAGGTGTGGATTCTGGATCTTGCCTTGGGCTGACTCTGCTTACCTGTCCAAGCTACTTGGCCTTTCCAGAACTCAGACTGTGGGTCTGTCTGCCAAGGTCTCTATGGCTACCACCTTCCTTTCTATATCACTGTTCCCTGGAGCCATCTCAGGGGAGGGTACCCTAAAAGCTGTCTGGGAATTCTGGATCCTTAGGATAGGACCCTCCAGGGCACCTTCTTCACCCTCCTGACTGTTAGTCTTCATCCTCTGTAGTAGTACGCTTCTGCTGGGGCAGCTCACCAAAGAAGACACAAGGCATATTTCATAATTGCAAACCCTGCCAGACCTCAGCAGAGGGAACCACCACCAAGGCCAGTGCCACACTCACAGTGGAACCCTGACTGTCTAAGCTCAGGTGTTTTTATTCAGAACTTCTCAGGTGCGGATCATAAGCAATCAAACATCCCCCACAGAAATGCAACACCTGCAGACAATACAAAATGCCAAGGCCCTTTTCCAACAGTGCACAAAAACAATTATTTTAAACATAACTAAAAATAAACTTCTGAAACAATTCCCCTTTTCTGTATTAAAAAAAATTGCTCTACTGTTACAACACAATTTAATACAATACCAGCAAAACCATTTACAAGAGGAACAATTGTGAGGCTTCTAATGCACAGGACCAAATGATACCAAACATCTATAAAGCTTTCCACAATGTCTTTGGACAGCAGAAAAACATGATCAATGTCCAATTATCTGGAATTCACTCATGATCCTCTGGGCTCCTCCAAAGAGCTTGGATCATTTCTCTGGCTCTGCCCTGGGCAGCACACACAGTTTGTCCTCCAGGCTCTGGCTGGCTCCACTTCACTGCTGCTGCTGCTCTTGGTGGTCAACCCATGGTATGGGCATCTCAAAATGCTGGGGTCATCTGCTGTAACTGGGCTGCACTTTCATCAGTAGCCTCTCATGGGTTCTTTTCATGGTGCCAAACATTAACTTCTTTATGTGACCTCTTCATTTGGGCCTTCAACTACTACTGAGGCTGCACCTTCACCAATGGCCTCACCTGGACTCTCACAGTGCCAAACCTTAGTTGCTCTCCATGACCCCTTCATGCCTTCAAAACCAGTAACACCTGGGTGACTCTTACAGTACCAAGTTTGGCTATCAGCCAAATCTTGGCCAGTTCTGGAAGACAGTTTATATGTGCTGACCCTAGGAAACACTTTCCAGGTTTTAAGATCCAGTCTAGTTTGCTGGAAAAATAACTCTTCACTTTGTCTGCAGTAAGGGTCCCCTCATGGGTTGAGTTCTCATCACCATCACCAGTATCTAGACTACGTGTTTTTCTCTTCGTCAGGTTTGCAGAAAAACAAAACAAAACAAAACAAACAAACAAACAAACAACTGGTTAGTTTAACTAAATGGCCTTTTGGCTTTAAGCTGTGGCTTCCACAACAGTAGGGGGGCCTGGGTCAGTGGAAAGAATTTTGGGTTGAAACATTCTAGCAGTTTGGCGTTTTTTCTCACCACTGCTATGGGGAAACATACTTCATAGATCTCAATAGCCCCTCACCAATAGCCTCTCCTGAACTCTTTTCATGGTGCCAAGCATCGACTTCTTTACATGACCTCTTCATTTGGGCCTTCAACTACTACTGAGGCTGTACTTGGGCTTCACACACACAAAAAGCCATCAACAAACTCAGTTTATAGAACATCAGTATGCTCTGGTTTCCGTTTCCTGTGCCCTGGCTGCTGCCAGTAGTAGGAGGAAGCATCAGCACCATGATCAGGAAAAAGTCTTTGAAATCTTACTTCTTTCCTGCTTCCAGCTGAATATATATATTTTTTTTAACCATGAAAATGTCTTTCTCTAAAGGCCTCTTTCTGTGGCTCTCACTTTTGAGCCCTCTTTCTCACTTGATTTCACATTTTTTTTTTCTAAGAGATTTATTTTCCTTTCTCTCTCTCCTCTTCCTTTAGGAGCCTTCAATTAATACCTTAATCTCTATCCTATGGTAGCTTCCCTGAGCATACTTTACCAGATTCTGTGATGTCTGGAGTTTCTTTCTCTTCTTCCTTGTCTCCATGTTGAATTAGTTCAAGCAATGTCCTGCCCCATGTTTGCAGGCACCATTTGTAGTTGAACGGTGTTGTGACTCTCAGCAAAGAGACAAAGAGGCATTTTCATAGACTCAAACTCTGCCAGATCTCAGCAGAGGGGACCACCATCATGGCTAACACCATACTTGACAGTGGAACCCCAAGCGTCTGAGCTCAGGTGTTTTTATTCAGAACTCCTCAGGTGCAGATCATAAGCAATCGAACATCCCCCACAGAAATCCAACACCTGCAGACAGTACAAAATGCCAGGGCCTATGCATCCCTTTATCCAACAGTACACAAAAACAATTATTTTAAACACAGCTAAAAATAAGCTTCTAAAACAATCCTCTGTTTAGGGGTCATGGACCAAGGTAGGAGGAGGTCCAGAGAGTCTGTTTGCCTTGCACCTGAGGGCTTGCTAGAGGGTCCAAAGGTATGGTCTGGCTGGCAGGAAAAAGACAGAAGATATATTCCCACACAGTGTCCAGTCTCATTTAGGTAATTGGACAGCCAACTGCACACATGGGATTGAATGTATGATGCTAACAATTCTTTACCATTAGCCCCAAACTTTCATCTCACAGCTTCTCCTCAAAACCCCAGATCCAAATCCAACATGTAGCCCTGTGAATCCCAGAGCTTCTGTTTTGCAGAGCATTCCTCAATTTCCATCTTAAGATTCTATTAAATCACCCAGAAGTTGTTTGTCTCTGGAGCTTTGGTGATCTTGGTGGTGGTGCTTTGAGGACACCATAAGAACAAACACACCCACGTGTAGAGTATGGGGCTATGCACAGTCCCTCCTAGACACCATCTCATCTGAAGCTCCTGCAGTGATCTGGGACAAGAAATGCTATGAGAAGGAGGACATACCCAGAGTCACAGAGGCAGGTGTGCACACAGCTGGGCATGAACACGTGTCTCCTGGTGGCTCCATTGGTGAATCTCTCCCTCAGGCTGTGGCACTGCATATTTGTGTTTGAGAGAAGCTTGCATGACATACCAAGAAGTAAAAGAACGTATCCAAGGTCTTAGGTTGAGTCATTACCCACCATGTTAAGGTGCCAATTTATCTGCCAATTTCATTCTACCTTGAGGCCGTGGCACTACCTACAGTGTAAACCAGGATATTGCTGATACCCAGGGTATCTCAAAGCTGAGATGTGCGCCCATTGACATTCTTCTCTGGACCGTGGGTTCCTTGAGAGTACAGTCTTATTTTATTTTCTGCTGTATTCCAAGATCAAAGCTTGGTACATGGCACATGATGGATTCTCAATACATAGATATAGATACTTGAAAAAGAGGGAAGTAATAAAAGGGGGAGGAAGGGAGCAAGGAAAAAAGAAGGTAAAAGGAAGGAAGGGTGGAGGGGGTGGGAGGGTGGCGGGGAGATGGAAGGATGGGGGGAGATGGAAGGGTTTCAGCTCTGGCAGGGGGCCTAGTCTCCGAGTGGGTAGGCATGTGCCCAGTATACTGGCAGAAAGATGATTTATCTCCATTCCAAATCTCTGCTATGCAACATCGTGGATTTTTCTCTCCCCTTTAATTAAGAACTAAATATAGATCTTAATTAAGACACTGATGAATTTAATTTAGAGTGGCATTAGGGCCTTAACTCGCAGCGCTCAGTGCGAGTTTGTATAATGTGGGATATAAGCTAAATGACTGCTTGCTTGTTACCACCATAAATACTTCCCCTGCTAATCCCCCTTGAAGCAGCTGACAGAGTCCCCCATCTAGAGGAGGTTCCAGGACTGTCACTGCCCAGGCCTTGAACTTGTTTGTCCACACCAAGCATTTTGTAGTGCTCCCAGGCCCATCTTGTGTGTCTTTGCCCAGCTCTGTGGCTTTTCTCATTCCAGTTGCTTTGCTGTCTGTTGGGAGGTCCCTCCCATGTCTTCAGTTCTAGACCAAGCTCTTGGCTGTGGCGGAGCCCCCTCTGCTCCTTGATTCCCCCTTTCTCATCTCTAAACCCACTGGTCTGGTTCCCAAACTCACCTAGGCTTCTGTTTATTTCAGTATTGAATTGGCCTCATGCTGCTGACTGCATACTTGTCTCCTTTCTTGTCTTCTCTTGCTGGCCCTAATTTGGTTGTGAGTACCCAGCACAGGTCTGAACATGCCCAGTGACCAGGGACCAGCTTCTCTATTTCAGCCCACTTTAAAACAACAACGAGAACAACAAGAAGGACAAAGACAAACCCAACCCTCTGGCCATTGAGATGGCTCGGTGTGTAAAAGCACTTGTACATGGATGCATGTACCCATGCCTACTCTTGGGGGTCAGAAGAGGATGTCAGCTGTTCCTACTTTATCACACTCTCCTTTCCCCCTTGAGACAGGCTCACACTGAACCTGAAGCTGGGCTGAGTGACAGCCAGCCAGGATGATCCTCCTGTCTCAGCTGCCCTGACTGAGGTTACAGGCAGGTGAACTTAGGTCTTCAGGTGTGTACAGCAAGCACTGTCACCCACTTCCCAGCCCCATCCTGGTCTTTTGCCACCCAGGACAACTCAGACACTGGCTCTTCCTCCTCTTCCCTAAGCTTGCATCAGTCAGAACCACCCCATGTGTTTACAGGGTTGGGATTCTTTCCTTCATAATGCCGGGCACAGCCCTTTCATGAGACCATAACTGCAGTGTGAAGAAGACTGAATCCTTTCCCCGAGCCTCCTGCTCTCCACACTGGGATAAAGGAAGGTTGTCACAACCCCCCAAGTTGTGACACTCATGATGCTACACACACACACACACACACACACACACACACACACACACACACATTGCCAACTGTCCTACGGCACTACAAATTGGCCCTCTTTGGGAACTACTCCACTAAGCACAGGTCGTTCATGTCGTCTTGTTTGTCTTCCTGGTATGCTTATAACACAAATACTGTGCTAGGGCACAGTTTACATATGAGGAAAGACAGTGGAAGCGCTTCTAGAACGGGGCATCCAGATTCAATCACTTTGTCACCTTTAGCCTCCATTTCTTCTCTTAATACATTGTTAATCATGCCTTCCTTACTCATAGGGTCATGGACAGGGTCTTCACACTGCACTCATGGCTTAGTAAGTGCTTGGTAAACACAGTCACATGTTGTCTAATGACATTTCCATAAGAGCTCACATATATGACAGCATATACCACAGAGCCTGGTCATGTTGTAGGTGACACCATCTAGGTTTTGTGCAGATGTACTTTTTGATGTTTGTACAACGCCTGTCCAGTGATGCATGTCATAAAGCAGCACATGACTGTACTGCAAATATTCTTTTGTGGATGGGCATTCACCAGCCAATACGTGTGTGTGTGTGTGTGTTATATGCATACATGTGTGCAAGTCCATGATTCTTTTTGTGTGGAGAAGCTAGATAAATATGTAAGGAGTCCTGATCGATCATTATTCATCTTAATCCCTCAAGACAGAGTCTGTCACTAAACTTAGACTAGGCTGGCAGCCATCAAGCCCCAGTGATATTCCTGTCTCTGCTCCCTGAATGCACCAGTGTGTTACAGGTGTGTTTAGCCACATTCAGCTCTTTACATGTATGCCAGGATCCAAACTCAGGTCATCGTGTTTGTGCAGCATGCTGCACAATATTTTTTTAATATTTGCTATGTGCTAGGTGCTGTCGTAATGTATTAACCCATTTGGCCCTCACAGGAATCCTGTGTGGTAAATATTCTTGCTCTCCAGATAAGAAACAAAAGCACAGAGAGTTAAAGAATTTGTTGTTAGCTAGAGATGTAAATTTGAACCTTAGACAGCATGGCTACAGAGTCCATTTTTAAAGATGGATTTATTTTATTTTTATGTGTATTGTTGTTTGCTTTTGCTTGTTTGTGTGTATATCTTCTCTCTCTCTCTCTCTCTCTCTCTCTCTCTCTCTCATGTGTGTGTGTTGCTCATAGAGGTCAAAAGAGGGCGTTGGATTCCCTGGAACTGGAGTTATGTATGGTTGTGAACCATCACATAGGTGCTGGGAATGGAACTCAGATCTTCTGTGAGAGCAGCAAGTGCTCTTACCCACCAAGACATTTCCCAGATCTGAGTGTAGGCTTTAATTATTATTCTACACTGTACAGTACACTAACAAGAGCTTTTATGCTATTTTATTTATAAGTCCCAGCCCCATCTCCAGAGACACCTATTTAGAGAACTCTGCTGTCTAATTTGGTTGCTACCAGCCACATGTGACTATGTAACTTGAAATTAATTAAAAATTTAAATTCAATTCCTAAAGCATAGCAGCCACATCTTAAGTGCCTGATAGCCCACTCACTGAGTGGCTCTGCCCTAGACATCAGCAGATACAATCTCCATCATTGCAGAGCTTCGTCAGGCTGTTCAGTGCTAAGGACCACGTACGGTGAGTTCCTTTCCCCTGACAGCACCTTTGTGTCCCTTTAGATAATTTCAGGTGTCAGCCAATCAACATTGTGTCCAGAATTATTAGCCACTGGTATGTTCTGTTTATTTAACATGTGATGAGCTTCTGCTGTGTGTCTGGGATAGTTTGGGATTGAAGAACTCACAACAGATAAATATGGTCTTGCTTATGCACATGCTAGAGAAGGGTGGTAGGTTACAAGCTTGCAGAGCTCAAAGATGCATCTGGATATTGTGACCTAAGAACTAAATGGATGTGAAAGGTACTAAATTGACAGCCAGAGCACCAACATCTTAGGAGTCACGGTGGGGTTAATTAATTAACCTTTCTGTCAAGTTACAAGATTCCTAAGGGAGGGACCCTAAGGGTGCTTAGTAATCCTCGGGCAGGCAGAAGAGTCTGGCAAAGTCTTCCTGGTTTTCGACAGGCTCAAAGTCTGTTTGTGAAATTTCTTCTGTAGAAACTCACAGCAGAGAAGGTGGGGATATTGAACATATTGTCATTCCTTAAAGGAGAGTTTGCCAGCTGGTAAGAAAATTTTATTCAGGGCCAGGTGTGGTGGCATGTGCCCCAGAACTTGGGAGGCTGAAGCAGAAGGAGCATATGTTCAAGGCCAGCCATAGCTACATGGGGAGACCCTATCTCAATCAATCAATCAGCTAATCAATTTCATTCTTTTTGAGCACAGTGCATACAGTAGAACGTACAGGGACATAAGATATCAGGGTGCGACATTTATTTGTACTCCAGCTGATTCCAGAGTCTTTTCCCCCTTAAATCTAGGCTGAGCCCTGCTTCTCACTTCCTGGGAGCCCCCATCCCCACCCCTACAGTGTCAGCTGATGCTGCCCAATTGCCCATCTTCCTTCTCCAATTCAACACTCTTCTAGCTCAGAAATTGCTTGGTGATATTGGGAACAATGAGGCCTGACTCTGTTAGTTCAGAGCAAAATGGCTTTCTTTCTTTCTTCTTCTTCTTTTTAAAAAGGATACTGCGTTCCTGGTGATGTATGGACATGTCAGGAGAGCAAGTAGAGGGCTGGGGCAGGAGGGAAGAGGAGGAGTCAGGTTTTCAGGGCAGAGAAGGTGGCTGCTGCTACTGGGGCCTGGACTCCTGGTTGGCAGAGCCGGGATGACTGAGCCAGGCTGGGTGCTTGCCTGTCAGGGGAATAGGTTGGGAGGAATTTGAAGGAATTTGAAGCCGTCAGGCTACCAATGAACCAGCAACTGTAGAGAGTTTATTTCTTGTAGAAAGGCAAGAAAGTTTATCTGTTTCAGCTCCTGCCTTGTCCTCCTGGACAAGGACAAAGCTGCGTGGTGGTCTGGAGAGATAAGGTTTCACTGGAGCCTACAGAAACTGCAAGTGATTTGTCTAGATTCATCAACCATATTAGTGGCTGTGACCAGAAACTAGGGCTCTCTGTGTGTGTGAGTGGTGTGGATAGTTTATTCATTTTTAGTGCTGAGTAGCATTCCATAGTGTATTAGTCAGCTTTCCATTACTGTAACAAATACCGAGATGATTAGCTTATAAAGACAAAAATGGTTGCAGTTTGGGTTTATAGTTTTAGAGGTTTCAGCCCATGATTGATTGTCTCTGATGCTTTGGGCCTCTGTTGAGAGCATATCATGGCAGGGAGCTTTTAATAGAGCAAAACAGGGTGTGAATAAAGAGAAGAAACTAGAGTCCCATAATCCCCTTTGAAGGAATACTCCCAATGACCTAAAATTTACCACTAGGCCCTCCCTTTGAAAAATAAAATAAAATAGAAAATAATGTGTGTAAATATTTTTATTATGTATTATACATGTGTGAATATTTTGCCTGCATGTATGTACGTGCACCTTCTGTGTGCCCAGTGCCCACAGAATTCAGAAAAGGGCTTCGGATCCCTTGGAACTAGAGTTATAGAGTTGTAAACCACCATGTGGGTACTGGAACTCGAGAACCCAGGTTTGCTGGAAGAGCAGCAATTGCTCTTAACCACTGAGCCATCTCTCCAGCTCTCAGTCCCACCTCTTAGGGACTCTCTCTCTTTTCAATATTGTTGTCTTTCACAGTCTGCTAAGATCAAAACACAGCACAGAGCATTCAAGAAACACAGTGTCCTTGTCATTCTCTCAACAAAGGTCTTGAGTTGCCTCCAAAGTTTGGCTTCGGGTATGTGTTTCAATTAATAGACTCTTAGAGGAGTTTCAGTTTACAGGAAAGTCTGGAGGAATCTGATGCTCCTTGCACCTGCCCCTCAAACCCGGCTGTACTGTTCACACCCTGCATTTGTGTGGTACATTCTGTGTCATCGGTACGAACCAAAGTGTGTAGTTTAACTTAGCGTTCTTTGTTCTGTGCGCCCGTGACCTTTGCCCATGTGTAATGCCATGCACGGCCTATTACAGTACTGTCCAGTCATTTTGCCATCCTAGACCTTCCTACTTTATGCTCCAGTTGTTCATCTCTCCCTTAAGAACCCTCGGCAACCACAGATTTTTAAAAATCATCTCTAGTTTTGCTAGGGCTTGTATGTGAATGTGCATGTGTGTTTGTGCTCAGAATTTTCTAGCAGTTTTCCTCTTGGATCCCTAGGCTCAATTAGGCTGAGCAGTCCTTCACTAACAGCGCATCCTCAATCTGAGTTCCTCTAGCTGGGAAAGAAAGGTCCTTGCCCTACTCACTATGGCCTTCCACCCTCCCATCAGGTGTCCAGGAAGTCCCAGCCTGTCTTGCCTACAAAGGATTTTGATGATCAAATGGAAGTTGGACTTACCACTAGATAACAGTGGTGCAAGGGACACATGGCCTGGGGCTAGGGAAGTAGGAAAGAAGAGCCCTTGCTAGATTTGGCCACCTGTAGGACACTGCAGGGCCCTGGCTGACTAGGCCAATCTTCTAACTATGCCTGACCATAGAGTCTCTTCAGACCCAAGCTCTGTGGACAGTTAATTCCAGGGCTGTGCAATCAGCTTGCAGATGAATTTGAATTATTTTTTACTGGCCCCTCCCCACCCCCATCAACTAACTTTTGCCCAAAGTGCCTGACTCAGCCCCTTTTTACCTGGTGAATTGTCGCCTCCAGAGGGTTTGGTGCTCCAGGTCCTGTGTGGGATGAGGGGGAGCAAAGGAGAGAAGAGAGAGGTTTTGTCACTGAGAAAGTTTCACTCTGGGGTCTTTTCCAGCCGTAGGCCCCAGAAATCCCAAAGGCTCAGCTCCTTTACAACCCCGCTTAGAAGGCAGCTGCTGGCCTCTTCCTCCCTGTGCCTGCGGCTCAGCCTGGGGCTGCCTCCTGGCTTGCAGGCTCCCCTCGATGTGCCACTTTCATTTCCAAACAGACAGGAAAATAAGCAATTGATTTTTGGATATTACATAAGCTGGGCAAGGGAGGCTTTAATATGGAAGAGAGCAGAGGGAGGAGTCTGAAGATCTTAAGCTAAAAACTACAAAAAGCCCATCCTTACTGACTCAAATGGAGGCAGCTGCGGGCCTGTTATGATCAGAGAGACGGTATAGGTGGCCCCAGGTCCTTGGAGAAGACTGGCCTAGACAGCTAGGGCCCTGCAGTATCCTACAGGTGGCCAAATCTAGGAAGGGCTCTCTTTCCTCCCATCCTAGGCCCCGGGCCATACCTCTTTTGCACCACTGGTATCTAGCAGTGAGTCCAACTTCTGTTTGATTGTCAAAACCCTTTATAGGCTGGACAGGCTGGGACTTCAGAGAGTCTGAGGCACACTGGGTGGGAGGGCAGAATGATTGCAGTGAGAAAAGCCAAAGGCCATTCTTTTCCAGCGAGAGGAACTTGGATTGAGGATGTACTGCAGGCACGGACCAAGGGCTGGCTCAGCTTCGAGCCCTAGGACAGTGTTCAGTTCATTGCTTGAGTGACAGGTTGGAAGCTCTGTGCTCTGCAGCAGTATCTGGGACCATGCTGTTGGTCTTTTACACACTCTACAGGAGAAGACAGAGATTTGAAGTGGCTTGACCTCGCCCAGGCCTTTAGACTACTGGCTTGCCGTCCTTGACTGTTCCATGCTTTCTTCTCTGTTCTATCCACCTTACTCCTTTTCAGTTGGGGAAGGCTGCCTGGGTGCTAATGTGATCTCTAAAGTTTGTTTCCAGTGCAATGCTTGTGAGAAGTGAGATCTTTAAGAGATGACTAGGTCACGAGAGCTCTACCCTTCTGACTGGACCAATGTCAACATCATGTGAGTGAGGTCTATGTGTACGAAAGTTTGGAACTCTCTTGTTCCCTTTCTCTCTCCTACTCTCTGACCCTTCTCCTTCTCTATAAGATGGTCTCCTGAGAAGACTATCACCAAACGCTGGTGCCCTGATACTGGACTGCTCAGCCTCCAGGACTGTGAGAACACATTTGAATTCTTTATAAAATAGCTTGGTCTGTGTCATTTCAACATAGTAGTAGAATATGGATTAAGACAAGAGTCACAGACTTGGCTGGCTAGGAAGGAATTAGAACTCCTAGCACACATTGGGCCTCATGCTGACCTCTGGGGCTTTAGCGAGTCACATTTACAGCATACTTCAAGGAGCCATGTGGGGACTGGAATAGCCTCCGTTCTCCCTTTCTTAGGCCTACTCAGCTCCAGAATCCAAAGAATACTGATAGCCAAGTCCTTGAATCCCACATAACTTCTAATTGGTCATGCACTGAACGGGAAGAAGGGTGATGCTTCCTCTCTAGCCCGTTGCTGACTGCATATCCAGGTCCTTTGCTGGGTTGAGTCTGGGGCTAGCAATGAAGACATAGCCTTTACTCTAGGGAGGGGGCACCCATCCTGCCTCTGATGCCATTGCTCTGTCCACAGTAACTAAATCCTCATCAGTCTTATGACTTCTCCTTAATAAAACATCTGGGAAGGTGACAAGGCTAGAAAGACTCGGAGGTGTGGACAGAGTCTTTGTTTTTTGGGCTGTTGGTGAGGAGTGAGAAGACAGGACTAAGGAGGAGAAGACTTTTGGGCAGATGGAACTGGTGAGTTCGAGAAGATTTAAAACCCAGGGAGGACTTTAGTAAAGGAGCGGTCTCTGGCAGGGCACAATGAGGGGCATAGGACTGGACCCTGACAGCTGGAACCAGGCCAGACTAGACTGGTTTCTGGGTTAGGGTATATTATTAACCCCTGCTCTTTGGATAGTTGGATATTAGGCCCATTAACGCCAGCACCTCTATAGTCTTGACCAAGTTGCAAGGGGAAGCGAGCCTTGCCCCAGCTTGTATATATGTCACAGGGTGTGTGCTGTTGAGAGAACATTTTGCTTTCCGAGCTCCCTGCTGTGCTGCCTCCTGAAGCAGGGGTCAGGGCATCACACAGAGCTGGGCTTCTTGTTGGCTTTAGAGTTGATTCTTCTATATCTTGACATCACTTTGGGAGTCTTTCTCTGCCCAGGGGTTTCAAAGGCTTTCATGGAGCCATTGGCCCGAAGCTTATCCTCAAGCGAGCTGCACACTGTTTATAGACGAGGCTGGTCTCACCACCTGCCATTGTGAAGTGCTGGTACTTGGACCCAGAAACACTGGGATCAAATCCCAGCTCTCTGTTTAGAAACAAGGATGGGGCAAATGTGGGTCAGGGCTCCCTGGAGTGTGCGTGGGGGGCGGGGAGGGGGTGTCAAAGCCCAGCAGGGACATGCTCTGGCTGTGGGGACAGGGGAGCCTAGTGAGGCTGGGATACCTGGAGTGAAAGCATTAAGGCTCTTGCAGCCCCTGTATCACCAGCCTTCTGGCCTTGCTCTGGACACCAGCCCAGTGTTTCTGCATTCCTCACACAACCTGGGAGATGAAAGAGCGCGCAAACTGCCAACCCTCTGGCCCCTGGGCCTCTGAACTAAGGAAATGGCTGAATAATGAATGAGGCCAGTGCACTTCAGAGAGGTGGCCCTGGGGACTGTGTGAGGGAGTGGGGAGGTATGGACAGATGGGGAGGGGGCAGACTTGGCATGCGGAGAGACAGATAGATAGCAAAGGCACAGATAAAGCCTGTAGCTGTGGCTTCCATGGCAGGTCACAGCCACTAACTTCAAGAGGAAAGTGGCCTGAAAATTTTCAATGAGCTGCACGGGCAAGCCCATGGCCTGGCGCCTATCTGACCTGCTGGCATTGTTTGTATCCCACCCTACCTTTTGGTTCCTCCCAGGAAAAGCTTGTGGTAGACTTGCCTGGGGTACTAGACTGAGGCTGCATGGATAGACAGCCGTGGGACTGGAGATGGGAGGCTAGCCAGGCATGGGGCTGTGCACTTGTGAGTTACAGTAGGTGCTGGGCCAGCTATCCACAGAAGGGGTTGTGGTCCTCTAGGGCATCATTGACAGGTCCTTGCTTGCTGAGTGTTCTTCTCTTGAAATTGTCATTTTCAATTAGGAGAGCTCCTGGGATGGTTAATTTCTATTGTAGACTTGACTAAATAGAGAATCCCCTAGGGAATTCATGAGCCACACCTCAGGCTGTGTCTATGGGGGCATTTCCAGAGAGGACCAACTGAGCGGGTGGGAAGACACACCCTGAACGCGGGCTGTCCGGTCCCATAGGGGGAAGTTCCTTCTGTAGTCTCTGTTCTCTGCTTCCTGGTCTGTGGAGATGTGAGAAGTCTTACCGCAAACTCCTCTCGCCATGAACTCCTTCACCATGAACTCCTTCACCATGAACTCCTTCACCATGCCACAGTGAACAACAACCTCTCAAACTGTGAGCCGAAGATAAACTTCTCTTAAGCTGTTCGTTGTAAACTATTTGGTCATAGTGATGAGAAAAGTAACTAATTCATCATCCATGTATGTGACTAGAGGACCCTCCTCCTCGCCCAATCTCTGTGGTCCTTATACTTCCTGCAGGTCCTAGAAGGAAGGACAGCCCCTAACCCTTGATTGACAGTTTGCAGGAGGCAGGCCTCTTTGGAGTGCTGCTGCTTTTCAGCCCTTCCCTACAGACTCCCCACAACAGCTCATGTGAGTCCTGGTGAAGAGAAACCCTCGATAGCAGAGGGAAGCCTTGTGGCAGACACGAGCCACCCTGGTGTGTGGGGCTGCTGCTCCAAAATTCCCGTGACTGTGCTGACATTTGAATGCTGGCCTCCTTTAGTGCCCAGATGGACCCCGAGGAATGTATTTTGAAGGCATTTTGATCAGATTCACTTTTCAAGTGTGCCTACCACCCTGGTCTCCACTCCTTTAAGTCTTTCTCAGCATAAGCAGCTGCTAACGCCTGTTTTGGAGCAAGGGCTGCCTCGTTCTGAATCCCCTTTCTGGGAGATCCAGTTTCCTTGCCTATATACAAAGTCACGTGGAATCACTGCTGTCCCCTGCCTCGCAATCCTTCCCTCTGTTCTAATTGGCAGAGATCTTTCCCAGTTCTTCTTCTTCTTCTTCTTCTTCTTCTTCTTCTTCTTCTTCTTCTTCTTCTTCTTCTTCTTCTTCTTCTTCTTCTTCTTCTTCTTCTTTTTTTTTCCTGTGCCTAAGCAAGATATCACCAGAGGAAGTTGGAGACCTCGCCTATCACCCGTCAGGATAGACAAGTGTGGGTACCATCTCTGAGCTCTGATGGGCCTGGAACCTTTCTGCCCATTTCTCCCCCAGGTAGCAATTGACCCTTCCCTGGCTAGGTACAATGAACACCAACCTCCATCAAAACCGCTTTGCTGAAGAAATAAGTGCAGCGAGTTGTGTTTCTTGTTTCCTAGACGTCTATAAATTCAACACAAAGAACTGGAGTCAGGAGCCTCACTCAGTACTAGCTCCAAGAAAGAAGGTTTGCCCCAAAAGTCTTCAGCTTCGGGGAGAGCCATTCTGGATCATGGGAGGGCTGGGGACATCTTGGGAGATCCTTCTGTGAACATACCCCATGGCAGAGGAAGGATGGAGGGTGCCAAGAATAGTTTTTAAAGGTTTGTTTTAATGATGTCTATGTGAATATGTCTGTGTGCGGGTATGTGCACATGAGAGTAGTTGCCCCTGGTACTGGAGTTACAGGCAGCTGTGAGCTGCCAAATGTGAGTTCTGGGAACCAAACTCTGGTCCTGTGCATGAGTAGTGTTTGTGCGTAGCCACTGAGCCACCTTTCCAGCCCAGAAGGGTGGAAAGGCAGGTGGAAGCTGAGACCTTGATAGCATGGTCCTCTCTCAGAGCAGCACCCCTGTGGCCATGTCCAGGTCACTACCTCCTCTTCCCTTAATGGCTTCCAGGCAGTCTGCACATCCCAGAAGCACTTCTGAGCAAAGCCACAGTAGAACAGTCCTCCATGGTAGCAGGTTTCCTTCGCCCCAAATGCACGTATCACCGCATCTCACAGCACATTTCCCTGTCGCTCATGTTTTATTAGTATAAGTGCCTTAAAAGCAGATCAGAGATTCAACTAATTTGCTCATTAGTAAAAGGAAATTAGCCATTTGAGATCTGTTCTAATAAAATTAGCTTGGTGACAAACGCTTTGTTGCTGTGTTTATTAGATTGCCATACTCCCTGCATTTTAAAGGCCAGAGCATTCGTCAGTAGCTCTTCAGGGGATTCCGTCGCTTCTCTTTCTCTCTTTGTTCTTCCTTTTGGGCCTATGAAGATATTTCCCCCCTTTTCAAGGCTAATTGAGAAGATCTGACTCAAATCCGGGTTCCAATTCACACAATCCCATGGGGAGCGCCGGGCTACTCTGCCCCATTCTGCACCCACTTCCCCAGCCACTCGGTGCCCCCTGGTCCCCAACCCCATCCTCTTAGGCTCCTATGTCACCTGCTGCCATCTGCTGCTGCAACAGGATCCCACAGACTGGGGCATTTATAGTGAACAGAAATTTATTGGCTCATGGTTTTGGAGACTGGGGGGGGGGGTGGAGGTGGGGTCCAAGGTCAAGGTGACAGACTCTGGAGAGAGCTTTCTCCAAGTGTCCCAAGTGGCAGGTGGACAATGGGGCAGGGGAGTGAACCCACCTTCAACAGTGGGCCCACCCCTTCCAGAACACCAAGTATTTTCTTTCCTAAATTTCATTATCTATCTATCTATTGATCTATCTATCTATCTATATACCTATCTAGTGTGTGTGTGTGTGTGTGTGTGTGTGTGTGTGTGCGTGGTGTGAGTATAGGTGTGTCAGGATGGGCACGCAGAGGTCAGAAGACAACTGGAGCTGGTTCTTCCTTTAGTCTTTTGTGGCAGAATCACTTTTGTTTCTGCCTCCTGCTCCAGGCTGATTCTCCAGTCTCTACCTCCCATCATAGGAATGCTAGGATTAGAGACAAATGTCATTGTATCTTGTTTGCTTGTTTATTTTTAACATAGACTCTGGGAAATGTACTCAGGTTCAGATCTGAGCATCAAGGGCTTTCATCCACTGAGCCAACTTACAAGCTCCTAAACACCTCTTAAAGTGCCTAGTTCTTCATGTGGTCACAATGGTTAACTCAATTTCAAAATGACTTTTGAACAGGACAAACCAGCTGTCATAGTTTTGTTTCTCAATTTTGTTTCCTGTTGTCCTGAAACAACAGCAAAAAAAGCATGACAAAAGCAACTTAAGGGAGAAAGGGCTCACTTGGCTCATAATTCCAGGTTATACTCAATCACTGTGAAGATGTCATGGAAGCTAGAACATGAAGCAATTGGTAATGTCACATTCACAGTCAAGCACAGAGAGCGGCGAATTAATGCTAGTGCTCAGCTTGCTTTTCTCAGTCGTGCACAATCATGTTCCCTGCCAGTCAATGGTGCCACCCAAAGTGGGCAGATTTTCCCAATATTCTCTCTCCTGCATCCCCACTCCTGTCTCTCATACACACATACACAGACACGGTAAAATAAATAGAAATGTAAGAAGAAAAGTTCAAGGTGAGCTCAAGCCCAGTCTGGATTACATGAGACCCTATTTATACTCCCCTTCTCTCCAAACAAAAACAAAAAAAGATGCAAGAATGATATTGAGCATGCCTGCCAAGTTTACCCTGCATGTGAGCTGCAGAATGAAAAACAGAATCCAGGTTGTGTGTCTCCAAGGTGCTTGACTCTACTGACTAACCACTAGGACACATGGCATACTGGAAAAGTGCCACATATTGGGAGGTAGGATGTGAACCTCCTGGATGTGGGGTCCAGGCTGAAGTTATTTCTGGCTCCCTACCAGGACCAGGACATCCTGGGGATGAAGTGATGGTTCGAAAACTTCTAATGAACAGTTCTCTTGGTGAGATGTGCAAACTGCTCTGGAGGTTGGAAGCTTGCTGCAGGGGGCACCAAAATGATGCTTTCCAAAAACTTTCTCAACCTTTGCTGGCTGGCCCAGCCCAGTCCAGGATCCCCAGTACAAAACGCTGGCTCAGAACAATGGTGATGCATTTGTCCCAAAGGATGTGACCCTGGCTATTAGAATATCAGAAACACTGCCTTCCCAATACATTGCTGTCAGCAAGGAAATGAAAGGGGAATTGTAGTTATTTAATTTGGAGCCTGCTGGCGACAGGCTGGGCTTGAGGACTGAAAGCCCACCCTGCCATGCCTTTGGGTAGAACACCCTTTTCCCCAATTCCCATCCTTCCCTGGACAGGGGCCACTCACATCTTCAGCCACTAGATCCATGGTGTGGCCTTCTCTCCTGCCAGGGTACTGCCCCTCCAACACCACCCTGCCATGTGGGCCTCCCATTTCATCCCAAGGCTAGTAGGTCTCCTTGTGTCTGTATTATCTCTCCGGTCCTGGGCTACTCTTCTGAACTTTTACTGCATTTTCTCACTTATTTGTGTTGTTCTAACCCATTGAATCCAATTAATGCTGCCCATATGCTCGTGGGCATGGGGCTGTCCACTGAGACACAGGGAGCCTTCCAAAATTTAAATAAAGATCACAATTTAAAAAAAGAGGAAAATGGGTTGATTTTTTGGGGAAACAGTAGGAAGACTGAATGAATGATGTTACAAAGGGTTATATAAAAATGGGTATGAAGAACCAGCCTGTCTTCATCTTAAGCTTAAAAGCCATCTTATAGTGAAGACAAACTAGGTTCATTCCTGCTGATGATTAAACCTGTGTTTCTCAAGGACTGGGCTATGTCCACCTGTAACCCTAACTACAAATGGTTCTGTATTGTCTGTTCCAGGAAATGGCAAACATGTCTTTGTTTCAAAAAGTTTTTATGACTGTCTTCAACCCTATCTTTGTTCCAAAAGGTTGTTATGACTAACTGCTGTTTTGACCACCTTGTTATGTTCTGCATTTTGCCTGTAACTGCATTTTGCCCACCGAATCCCCCATTTGGAAACTCGCTGTTTCTGAGCTATAAAAACCTTGTCATCCTCATGTCCAATGCTGACCTCTTGAACTCCACCTTATGGGGAGGCAGACTATGTACACAAATAAAAGAGCTTGCTTTAATTAATTGTGTGCTTTAATTAATTTGTTCATGATGATTTGGGTCGGTGGTCTTTCTCCTCCTGTCCCATCTTTAGGGGAGGGTACCCACAAACACTAACAGTGGCTGTTTTGCCACGGATTTAAATTCTTAAGTTTGTTGTATGTTGAGTAATTTGAGGAATACTCCTGCTTCATGGACCACACTACTGAAAAATAAAATTCATGTACTAGAGTGTTTTTTGTTTTTTAAAGAGGAAATTGAGTCTCATGAACACTAGACATTTAGGTCTTCAGACATGCCACAGGTAGATACACAAATGGAAGCCAGGGAAAATGGCCTAGTAGCTCCCACTGGAGACTTCTAGGGGCGCCAAAATGAATGGGAGTGGTGTCTCCTCAGTGTTCCATTGAGCTTTTGTTCTTTGGGGGAAGGAACCTGTCAGAATGGATTAAGTACTCTCTAAGTCTGAGGTTATTGGTGGGGCCTCTCTGACTGGTAAATATTTGGGGCCTAGACCCCTCGACCTTGTGTAGTATTTCACTTACAGTAGCTGCTCAACAAGGATGACAAGGAGGCATAACCATAGGTACAAACAAACTCTGCCAGACATCAGCAGAGGGACCTACCATCATGGCATGTGCCATCCTGGACAGTGGAACCTTGAATGTCTGAGCTCAGGTGTTTTTATTGATCCAGAACTCCGGAAGGTGTTCTACTGATAGCACATGCAGTTCATTACCAATCAAACACCTCCCTCATAAATCTATACCTGCAAACAATACAAAATGTCAAGACCTAGGAAGACCCTCATCCAGCAGTGCATAAAACAATTACTCTAAATACAACAATTCCCCTTTTCTGTATAAACCAAAAGAATTGCTTATCTCTACAACACAATTTAACACTATACCAGCAAAACTATTTACAAGAGAAACAATCATGAGAGTTGCTAATGCACAGGACCAAATGAAACCAAACATCTATCAAGCTTTTCACAATGTCTTTGGACAGCAGAAAAACACTATCAATGTCCAATTATCTGGAATTCACTTGGGATCTTCTAGTCTCCTCCAAAGGGTTTGGGTCACTTCTCTGGCTCTACCCTCTACTTCATACACAGTTTGTCCTCCAGGCTCTGGCTGGCTCTACCTCATTGCTGTTGCTGTTCTTGTAGGTTGTCCAATGGTATTGGCATCTTCAGAACGCTGGGATCCCTTGCTGCAACTGGGCTGCACTTTCACCTATAGCCCTTCAAAGGCTCTCTCCATAGTGCCAAGCCTCAACTTATCCATATGATCCCTTTAATCTAGGCCTTCAACTGCTACTGAGGCTGTACCTTCACCAACAGCCTCTCATAGGCTTTCTTCATGGTGTCAAGGCTCAAGTTCTTTTCATGACCCCTTTAATCTGGGCCTTCAACTGCTACTGAGGCTGCACCTTCACCAATGGCCTCTCCTGGCCTCTCACAGTGCCAAGCCTTCGTTGCTCTCCATGATCTATAGATCTGAAAAACAGCATCTTGAGCTTCACATACAATGCATCTATAAGAAACCCCAGTTTGCGGAACAGTGCGTGTGGTTTCCATTCCTATGCCCTGGCTGCTACAGCAGCAGGAACGAGAGTCAGCTCCATGATCAGGAAAAGCCATCGAAACCTTGCATCTTTCTTGCTCCTAGATGATTTTTTTGTTTTTACCATGAAAATGTCTTTCTCTAAAGGCCTCTATTCTGAGGCTCTCACTTTTGAGCCCTCTTTCTCATTTCATTTTCACAATTTTTCTCTTCATAGAGGCTTATTTCCTTCCTCACTCTCCTCTTCCTTTAGGAGACTTCTACTCATTATTTTTGCATACATAAAATCTTTGTCCTCTAGGAGCTGCCCTCTACATACTTTACCGGACTCTGTGAGGTCTGGAGTTTCTTTCTTGTTCTTCCTTGTCTCCATGTTGGGTGAGCATGACTTCAGGCCTCACGTTGGTGCCACTTGTTGTTGTATGCTGCTTGTCACTCAGAAAGAAGACAAAGAGGCATTTTTCATAGGCTTAAACCATGCCAGGCCTCCGTGGAGGGAAACACCATCATGGCCAGCACCATACTGGACAGTGGAACCCTGAGCGTCTGAGTTCAGGTGTTTATATTGATCCAGAACTCCTTAGGTGTTCTACTGATATCACATGCAGATCATTACCAATCAAACATTCCCCCCACATAAATCTAACACCTGCAAACAATACAACACGCCAAGACCTAGGGAGAACCTTACCCAAAAGTGCATAAAACAATTATTTTAAACACAACTAAAAATAAACTTCTACAACATCTTTGTGGCAGGTGAATCCTTTTCCTGGTTTAAAGCACTCTGGGCTTCGGGCACACAGTGGACAGATGGCTGAGTGTTGGGGGCTTCCAGCTGAGGTGTGGAAACTGCTTTTGTGACAGCTGCATGGACTTTTTTATGATGCTGGGCTTCTGATATGGGACACGTGCTGCTGTCCCCAGCCCTCTCAGAAGAGGAGTGTGAGGATGACTTCTTGGAAAGCAGATGTCCCAGAGAGATGAAGAAAAGCATAGGTTTTGGAGTGGGCCACATTAGGGTATACATGGAGCTGCTAGCTGTGCGATGTCAGGCAAGTTGACAGACCTGCTTGGGCTTCAGAGTCCTCATCTGGCTCTCACTTTTCAGAAGAAGTGTGAGAGTGGAGCAGAGGTGGAATCACCCAAGTCATGGCTCAGCCTGACTTCCAGCTAGGCACAGGAAGCAGCCACTGGGCCTGGAACCTAGTGGTTTAGAGTTATGTGGTTTGAATGTGTATGTCCCTCACAGGCTCACATATTGAACACTTGATCCCCAGTTGGTCATAGTGTTTGAGGAGGCTGTAGAGCCTTTGTGAGGTGGAGCCTAACTGGGGGAAGTAGGTCATTGGAGGTGTGCCTTTGAAGGATGTAGCCTGACCCTGTATCTGGTGCATCTCTGCTTCCTGGTCTATCACACTGACTATGGGGGCAAGACATAGCCCAGCACACAGTAGGAACACTTTCTATTCCTCACATCTGTAGGAACTTTCCCTACACCTAGACAGCTGAGTGGAGTGGACCAGGGACTTCACAGCTGGAAACTATCTCTTTATCCTTCACACATTGTTTTTATTTTGTTTTATTTTATTTTGTTATTTTTCTTCCTGTAGCTTTCTCTCTCCTCTCCTTCTGGGTCTTCTCTTACAATTATGTTTATACAACTGCTATCTTTATTTCTTACGTCTGGGGCTCTGCCCATTTCCCATATATAGTCCTCTTTGCTCCTCAGACTGGACAATTTCTATTGATTTATCTCCAGCAATATTTATTGCTGATTCTTCTGACATCTCAGATCTACTGTAGAACCCACCTAATGGGATTTTCATGTATTTTCAACCCTAGAATTTCCATTTGATTCTGTTTTAATTATTTAAATCTTTATTTTACTATTTTATATGTAGGGGTATTTTGCCTGCATGTATGTCTGTGTACTACATGTGTGCCTAGTGCCCTCAGAAGCCAGAAGAGTGCACTGGACCCCTGGAACTGGAGTTACAAACTGCTGTGAGCTGCCATGTGGGTGCTGGAAATCGGGATCCTCTAGAAGAGCAGCCAGTGTTCTTAACTGCTGAGCCATCCTCCCATCCTTTGGTTCTGTTTTTAATTCCTTTTCTTTATTGAAATTCTTGATTTGTTGAGTCATGTCTTCATATGATTCTCTAATTCCTTAAGCGCCACTTCCCTTAATTGTTTAAACATAGGTATTAACAACTGCTTTTGCAGTCTTCACTGAGTCCCATGCCTGGGCTGCTTGGAGATGGTTTCTATAGGCTGTGTTTTGGACCGCTACCTTATTGCTTTCTCTGTTGTAATCTTTTCATCGGCAATTAGACATTTTAGACGATGCGTTGTACAGTCTCCCAATTCTGATGGTTCTTCCTCGAGGTTTATTGTTTCTGACTTCTTCTTTCTATAACATATTTGGACTTCTTGCAAAGAAACTGTCTCCCCAAGGGTGCTGTTGTTCCTACTCAACTCCTCCTGATACATTCCTTTTCTTTTTCAAGTCTGAACTCCTAAGGTTGTTTCTATGTCTGTAAACTTGATGGTGGAAGTATATACGAACACCTGGAGATAAAGGCTCACTCCTTTTGTGTACACCAAGGAGCACATTCAAAGCTCAAGCGATGGGCTAACTGTTCTTCCTGCTGTGACAAACACCTGTCAAATACAACTGAAAGAAGAAAGGGTTTATTTCAGTTCATGATTTGAGGGTATGATCTGTCATGGCTGGTAAGGCACGGGGCCAGGAACATCAGGCAGCTGGTCACACTGCATCTGCAGTCAGGAAAGGGATAGATAGACAGATAGATAGATTAGATAGATAGATAGATAGATAGACAGACAGACAGACAGATAGGAAGAAAGAGAGAAGAATGCTGGTGCTCAGCTCACTTTCTCCTTTTTATTAAGTCTAGGACTCCAGTCCACTGAATGGTGCCCTTGACATTCAGATCAGATCTTCTCACCTTAGTTAAACCTTTCTGGAAACACCCCCATAGACACACCCAGGGGCTTGTTTTTATGATGATTCTAAATCCAGTCACATTGACAACGAAGATAAACTATCACAAGTCATCCTGTGATAGTCTTCCTTGCTCTCCCATGCCAGGTCCTTCTTGCCTGTGGGTAACCACTCAGGTACCAGGATGTGTTGCTTTTCTAGTCTCTTTGTGACTCTCTTCCCTCTGGGAACCCTAGATGAAGTACCTGCTGTTTTTCTCCTCTGCTGTTTGTCCCTCAAAGCTCTGTACCTGTCGGTCCTATCTGGTTTGCTTCTCTCTTGGAGTCAAGAGATGACTCCAAGTGATGAAGAATCTGCTGTCTGTTAAGTATCTCAAGAGCGTCTCCAAGACTTTGTTGGCTTGACCTTTTCCTGGGACAAACAGGTTTGGGGACTTGTATGTTTATCATGAGCCCTGCCTGCTTCTCCTCATGTCCTTTCCATCCCCGTTCCTTTCAGAGAAGAGGGCCATGTACCACATTTTGGGTCAGCCAAGAGTTTCCACGACCTAGAAACCTAACTGGGTAGTCTTTTACCTATCAGCCTTACCTGGTTCTGGCCACTGATAGGAAAGGAAGGCATGGTTTCCATCCATGACCTTCTGTGGCTAGTCTCATGAGTTCTTATCTTTAAATAAACACACCTGTCCAAGTGGAAAGGGACCCCAAGGAAACCTTGACTCTCACTGCTGCCTCCCCCTGGACCCTGCAGGCTTGGCAGCGGCAGGCTTTGCTCTCCTAAAGTATCTTTCTAAAACATGGCTCTAGGGATGGGTGTGTGATGGCATACACCTACAATCTCAGCACTCAGGAGACAGAGGCAGGAGAATCACAAGCTTGAGGCTAGCCTGGTCTCTACACAGCAGATTTCAAAACAAAACATAAATAACACCCCCAAAAGTATGGATTTAACTTCTCACGGTCTTGCCAGCTTGGCACTTGTTTTTGGACATCTGAACATTTCAGCCTGGGCTTCAAAAAGGCAGTGTTGATCTTGATCCCTCTGACTCAGTCCCATCCTCCCCACTCCCCACCCCCTGCCTAAGGGTGCTTTCGCCAAACAGGGCCATTTGCTGCTCTTTGGACAGGTCCAAGCCTTTCACACTGTAGTAGCACCTATACCTGAGGTGCCTTTAGTATACCTCCTTTTGGAAACCCTTCCCTGTGTGACTCCATTAGGCTCCATTCGGCTCCATTCATTTGGAGAACTGGTTGGCCACTCCATTGTTTACTGGTAGGAAGCGAATTCTTTACGTGCTACAAGGACAGCTTACAGGAATATTATCCATACCTATAAAATATCCCACAACACATCTTGGTTGTCCCCTTGGTTTTGTATGTAGCCCTCAGTGGCACCCTGCTTTGGCTAGTGCTATCCCAGCACAGGGCTCCTGCCTGCTTCTTCCGCTCAATGGATAGGGTTTAGAGAAGCGGCCATTGCTACTCAGTCTTAGAGGCTGACTCAGTGTTCAGTACATAGTAGGCTCCTTGTAAGTGTATGTTGAACATCAGATGGCCTTGCTATAATCTTTTCTGACAGATGTGAACTTGCTTGATGGTACTTTATGGGTTTTGAAGTCTTTAGAGTACAATTTATAATCTGATTATGTTCAAATGTGAGATCTACATGACAACATCCAATTAAATTTGATTCCGGAAATCATTTTGGGTGGATTTTAACTTACTTAATATTCATTTTCAATAGCAGAGGATGCTTCCTCCCCCAAGGTTGGCCCTAGATTGTTTTATTTAGCTTGGCCATATCTTGTAAATAACTATCTTTTGAGGCTAAAGAAACATCTCTCTCCTAGATCTCACTTTTGTCCTTGGCTGTCTGGGGTTCTAGTACTCATTGTTTTCCTTATGGGCTTTCCCAGACAGTGACTCTGTGTGTGTGTGTGCCTGTGTGTGCCCACGCACACATGCGGAGGGGACAGCCTCAGCTGGTGAGGGTTCTGCTTGTTATTTTATTATTTCTTCTTTTTAATAACCAGATTACTGATGCCAGCAAGTATTAGAGATTAATCCTGACAGTTCCTCTCTGAGCCATGGCAATCTTTTCAACGGGCCTTTGATAGACCTTCTCTGTAACACAGAGGACTCAGGCAAATCCTGTCCTTATGCAGCACCTGAGACTTTGGCCTGTCTGCTGACACCTGTCTCATCTGGTAGCAGGAGAGGATGGATATTGCTTGGGGCTCTGCTCCCCTGGCTCCTCTTCCAAGCCAATGGCCCCTTGGGAGAGATGGTGATGCTGCTGATGACCACACTTACAGAACTTAGTGAGTTAGACGGGAAACTTGTAAAGACTGTGGTATACAATTCAGGTACTTCCCCAAGCTTCTGGAGAGGCTGAAAATCCATGAAGCTCATTAGAGAAAGTTTGTGTCTGGGTGTATGCACAAGTTAGGTAAAAAAACCCTGTCTGGTTCCTCAGGGTTTTTAGAGTGATGAATGATGCCCAGTGCACCCGCCGAGACCTTTTCCTGAAGCACTTCAAACCCTGTCCTATCTCTATGCATGTTAACCCCACCTGATTTGGGCACTGTGGCATTATTTTCTATTTTGGTGATCAGCTCTGGGTCTGGGACATCACATTTACTACAGATATCATCACACTTAATGAAAGAACAGAGAGTTCTTTTTGGGAAGAGAGGGCTATTTGCAGAAGTGTGGGCAGGAGGAAGAAAACCAGCAAGGATGGAGAAGCATTTCAGGGCCTTAGCAAACGGGGAGGGGCTTGACAGCCAGGCCTGAAAGGCACAGGGAGAAACTGCTGTGACTGCAGGAGCTGTGACCTTCCTAAGAGAGAGGTCTCAGGTGGGATGGGTGTGGTGTGGTAGTTAGTTACAATCTTAACGTGATACAATGTAAAATCACCTGGGAAAAGAGCCTCCATAAAGGATTGGCTAGGTTAGGCTGGTTTATGGACATGACATGCCTATGGGTGATTGTCTTGATTATCTGAACTGATGTGAGAAAAACCAGCCCACTGTGGGTGGCACTATTCCCTGGGCTTGGGTCCTGCTCTGTACAAAAAAGGGAGAAAGTGAGCCGAACATGAATAAGCATGCATGGCTTTATTTTCTCTCTGCTTTTGACTGTGGCTGTCTGTGACTAGCTGCTCAAGCTCCTGCCACCTTGAACGCTCTGTTATGGTGGACTGTAGCCTGGAATTGACAGCTAAAATAACCCATTTCTCCCCTAAGTGCTTTCATCAGAGTTTAAGTCACAGCAACAGAAATGAAACTAGGTCAGGTTACACAGCCCAGCTGTTTCCCGTTTTTTACCTTCCAGCTTCTTACTTGGGTCTCCTGTGCTGAACTCACAGGGATGCAGGTAACAAGGGAGCTAGGTGGACACAATCAAAAGAGTGGGCTTTGTGACAGGGCAGTAGGGAAGAGTGCAGAAGGTGGGATGGGCCAGCACACAGAGCCTAGGATGCTTGGAGAATGTCCACTTTGGAGAGTGTGCTGGGGGGTGCTCGGGCCTCAGACTCGGTCTAGCGGTGGGCTGAAAGTGGCAGGTGGCTCCTTGCATTGGTTACTTTTTCTTGTTACCCTGACAAAAGCAACTTAAGGAAGGGTTTATTTGGGCTTATGATTTGGAAGTCCATCCATCATGACAGGGAGGCCTGATAGCTGCAGCGCAAGGCAGATGCTCATATCACATGCAGTCAGGAAGCTGGGAGAGGTGAAGGCGATGATAGGCTCACTCTCTTTTTGACTCATTCTGGGACCCTACCGTGCTGCTCATACTTAGGGTGTATCTTTCTACCTTAATTAACTCAATCTAGAAACTCTCTCACAGATGTGCCTAGAGATTTGTCTCCTAGGTGATCCTTAATCTCGACAGGTTGACAGTCAGTACTAGCTATCAAACCCAGTAGTGCAGAACCACCCATCCAGCCTGCCCCTTGACTGGCCTTCCTGGTCCCTGACCTGTAACCAGAGAATCCTTATTTTTGTGGTACTGGAAATGGAAGCTCGTACCTTACGCATGCTGAGCAAGAGCTCTGCCACTGAGTTCCACTCCCAGCCCGGCTCTCCCTCTTCTCTTGTTGACACAGAGCAGCTAACCACACACTGGCTACCTGCCGAGGAGGCACCCAGCCTCACTCTGTCCTGGGCAATGTTGCAGGAGAGAAGGAGACACTTAGAGGTTTTTTTATCTTCCTAGAAGTGAGCTGGTTTTAGCACAGGGCACAGGTGGAGGGCACATGACTAGGGATATTGAAGTGCTTCATATGTCAAAAGCTAATGATTCCTGGGTCTTGTGGGATTTCAGGCAAGGGATTGATAGACATTTGCAGGGGTGGTGCCTGGGTTTAAGGGGAGGAGCATGATCACTGCACCAAGGTCCTAAGTTTGGAGTTGGGTGTCTTGACCACACAGGTTTTGATGTGTATTTAAATCCTGGATCATAAGACATGAGGGCCTGAAGAAAGGCTCTCTGTAGAGAGGGAACAAAGCTTCACATGTACAGTGATTTTCCCTGTTCTCACAGGATGTCCATACCAGTGTTACCTATTGTCTTATTAAATCCTTCTAAAAAGCCTATGATATTAGTTTTTGCAGTGTTAGGAATAGAACTCAGAGCTTCAAGGCATGCTTAACAAGTGCTCTACCTCTGAACTACATCCCAGATAAGGGCACAGAGGCTCAGAGAGACCGAATAACTGGCTCTAAGTCACACAGATACAAGCAGAGAGACATAGGTCTGTGTGACTCTCCAGTCCCTGCCCTTCCACCAGCCATGCTGAGACAATCTTGCAGGGCTAACCTAGGCCTCTCTCCTCACCAAATGCCCTCTACACAGAACACAGACATTTTATTTTGACAGTGTCCAAATACCACACGGCTAATTGCCATTGTATACCCAGAGTGCACTGCTATGTTTTGGGGATGATGTTTGAGGGTCAGCTCAGGGGTAACTAATGGCATCCATCCTCCTATCTGCTGCTCAATTTGGGTGATTTTCATTAGTCCATTTGGAGGCTTCATCCTAGGCACCGGTGGGATGCTAACAGGGCGGTTGCTCTCCAGGGTTGTCTGGGTCTCTGTACATAGCAAATGGATGCACAGAAGCCCTGCTGTGAGAGGCTGGCTAAACAGATCTCCCCAGTTCTCCAAGGAGCAGACAGGGGTCCCCACTGCAGTGTTTGTACCCATGTGGACTGTCTGGCCTCCTCCCTGTGGCTCTCCCTGGAAGAGGCCTAGAAATCTTGAAAACTCTGAGGTGAAAGGGACCGGGCTGCTCTCTAATATTTGAACACTTCTATAGCATCTTTCCTCCCCTGAACCCTCACTTAGTCATTATTCCCATACTGCCAGTGACAGGAAGCAGACTACTCCTACCCATGAGCTTCTCCAGCTCCTAAAGTTAAGCATATTTTATGAGCTCAGCCACAGGCCTGACATGTGGGTGGTCAGAGTGCCATGGCTGGTCTACTGTGGCCATGGGCAGTCTGGACCTTTTGGTCGTTCCTTTTCCCCTGTGACCTATACAGATAGGAACGATGTCTGTGTGAGTCCTGCTGGGAAAACACCAAGAAGTACTGCTGTGTCTGTCAGCCTGATCTCTGTGTGAGAACCGACACACTGTAAAGGCCCCGAAGGCCACACTGTTCCTTAGCATCTCTTTAAACACTGGACAGTTTGTCCTCATAAGTTTCTTACAGATCGGATTGGCTCAGTTCCCACAACAGTTCTCCCATGGTGTGAGTTGAAGTCCATTGCCATCCTGGCCACTCTTCTAAATTTCTCTAAAACATGATACCCATCAGGAGCCCAGCTCCCTGTAGAGTCAGATGGCAGTCTTGGCATCTTTAATTTGGACATTTGAGTCCCATGGGGACAGCTCTGCCCCAGTAGACTGAGCTGGCAGCCCCTCCACATGGTTGACTTTTTTTTTTCTCCTCTTGAGGTGTTTTGAAGTGATTTGAACTCAGGGACTTTTGCGTACTAGGCAACTCCTCTGCTACTGGACTACATCCCAAGTCCTTGCTGCATCATCATCATCATCGTCATCATCATCATTATTATTGTGTGTGGGGGTGTGGGTTGCTGTATAGCCAGGCTGACTTTGAACTCATGATCAGCCTGTCTTGGCCTCTGAGTGCTGGGATTATGTATATACTAGCATGCTCAACACAGGGTTGACTTTGAGTTTGAACTATCAGGGCCCTTAAGTCCTTTTCCCTCAAGAACTAGACGAGATCTCCTTCCAGGATCACCGTCCATATCCTGGTGACACCTGCCAGAGGCCATCACCATCCTCAAGCCTGGGTCAACTAAGGAGGGACAGCACCAGGCCTGTGGTCACCTGAGTATTCTGAGAAGTCACAACTCTCTCCTGTGTCTCTTTTCTTGGTTTGTCTTTCCTGCTGTTATCAGGGCCTGTCTGGTATTCTTATAGCTCAAGGCCATCCTTTCCCCCTCAGACTTGCTGGTGGGAATCTGCCTAGCCTTTGGGTGCAGATCTGGGGGGTAAGAGGCACCTCTCACTCAGTACCCTTACAGCAGGTCAGGCTTTCTACCCTCCGTCTACAGGGGATATGGGTTGGCCACCCAGCCCAGTAACAAGAAACCAGGGAGACAGCTTTGTCTTCATAGACTGTTCTGGGCCCTGCTCAGTGGCTCAGAGCTGGAACCAGGTCCCTGCACACTGGATGCCACCTGCTGGCTTGTTATTGTGTTACCATGGGCTTGAGGCAGACTGACCCCGGGGGCCTAACTTAGGTTCCCCACTTGCTACTGTGCGTCCTCTCAGAAACTACCCAACCTCTCCCCTCTTGGGCCTCAGCATTCAAATCTGTAATGTGAGGATGGGAGTCACATCTGTCAGAATGGAAATGAACTTGAACAAATGTCATTGTGCGAACCTGGTGCTCACAGAACACAGGCGTGTTCTCATGTCTCAGTAGTGTTTTTGCCAGGACGTCCTATAAGTGGCAAAACCAATACTGTCTAGAGTAAGGAGTTTGAGGAAAATGGAGTTGACCTGAGGCGGGGTGGTTGAGGCACAGGTCTTCCAAGGCCACCCCTCTCAGCCACTGAGCCCTGGGAGCCTGAGAGTTTTCTACAGGAGCTGCTGCTGCTGCCGCTGCTGGCACTTCAGGTCCTGCAGGAGCTGTCGACTCGGGTCCCAGCTCCAGTGACACTGCAAGT
Organism: Cricetomys ansorgei; assembly: GCA_026225945.1. Lineage (NCBI taxonomy): Eukaryota > Metazoa > Chordata > Mammalia > Rodentia > Nesomyidae > Cricetomys > Cricetomys ansorgei. The sequence continues at coordinate 717,138 of JAMJFZ010004023.1, forward strand.
AAACAGCACTTGTCAGAGTCGATTTAACGTTGATATTTTAATCACATATCAGGGCCTGGTGCCATGGCAAGGAATGACAGAAGCAGAATGCTAAATAATTTCTCTAAATAATGCAAGCTCCCTGGGCTGCCTGGAGGGAGGCAGAGCCGAGGGAGAGAGGGCCTGCTGACTGATTTTTAGATTTGGGTGAGGGACATATTCAGTTCCTTGTCCCCTGGTCCTGTTGCTGACTGACAGCCTTGTGGGGGGCTGGTTCTTGGGGAGTGGAGGTAGCCCCAGGATGTCATCAGGGGGACTGACCAGGGCAAGGTAGAGAAAGCAGAGCTCATACTCAATAAAGACATGTTGATTTGATTGCAAAAGAGGAGGAGAGCTGAGAGTTTGAGGCAGGCAGGAGAGGGAAAAGGTGGCAGAGCCTAAGGGAGCCTGAGGAACAGGAGAGAGTGATTGAGAGGGGGTGTGGGTCAGGAGGAGCTGGGAGGGAGGGAGCAGATGGAGGCACCAGTCAGAACAGTGGAAGGGGCTTGGCAAGGTACCAGGAAGGGAGGGCTGTGGGTGGAGATGGGATGGGACGGCAGGTTGGGGCTTCAGCAGTAGTGTCAGACCTGGTTAATGTCCCCCAGGGCAGACACTGCCATTTGTGGAGATTTGTTACTGCACTGACCCTTTCCTGGATCCTCAGCTGCCTTCTGGGCAGTTAGTCCTCTGGAGAGGGCAAAGCGATGCACGGTAAAGCCTTCACAAGTAGACTTGCCTGTCAGCCTAGAATTCAAAGTGGGTGGGGAGGTCCTCTTTTTGTTCTGTTCTGTTTTTGCAATAAGGTCTCATGCAGCCCAAGATGGCCTCAAGCTCGCTATAGAGTTGAGGATAGCCTAGAACTCTTGATCCTTTGCCTATTTCTTTAATGCTGGGGTTACAAGGCATTTACCATTATGGCCAGTTGTGGTACAGTACTAACATCAAACCTTGGGCTTTGTGCATGCTGGTATGTTAGGTGAGCCCTCTACCAACTGAGATACATCATCTCTTTTCATCATAAACCATCCTAGAAGGAACCAGAGAAGAGAATACTTCCCCCAAGGAAGGCCCCGGGTTGGCTTCCATTGCTGTGTCAAAATCACAGAAAAATCAATTTAGGAGGCAAAATTTTATGGCTTCAAAGGTTGTAGTCCGGTTAGTGCTTATTTGGACACTATAGCAGGAGGTCTAGTGTGACAGAGAAGAATAACTGACCTTATAGTGGCCTGGGTGCAAAAGAGAGACAGGGAAGGCTTGGGATCTCAAGATCCCCTTCAGGGTGTGCCCTCAAAATGTAGTGTTCTCCCATAGAGCCTGCCTGCCTTGCTGGAAGTCTCACCACTTCCGGACAGAACCTAAGGTTGAGGACGGGTTGAGGACCAAGGCTTTTAAAACAAAGGTCTTTGAGGAATGTTCGAAACTGAGGCAGAACCCAGCTAGGAACTCCTGGCAGATACCGGCCAGTGTCTGAATGCTCTAGCAAGGAGAACATCTGAGGGCATTGTGCTTCACCACAGTGCCTTCCCCTCTGCGGAGCTACGTCAATCAGTGGGCAGGAGGCTGTCCTGCTCACTGATAGTTCTAGCACCAAGCAATGTGGAATATATTCAGTGGCCACTGCATGACCATGTCTTGAATAAAGAATAAATCAATCGTCTCAGAGTGATAGACACACAGGGGACACATGTCCCTGTCCCCACAGCACATTTGTGACAGACTGAGAACCACAAGCCATTTGTTGTTAATTAAAAAATTTTTTTGTAACCATCTCTGGAGGTGGAGGGGCCTGCGGGTCAGTTCCCTCTTTATAAGTAGGGTAGGTGAGCTGGAGCCTGGCCAGCCCTGGTGTGGTTGAATCCTTCCATCTTTCTTACTTTTTCCTTTTTCCCTCAACCATTCCTCTACACTTCCCTCCTCTGCCAGCCTGTCAGCATGGAAACCTTGGAAACCCATCCAAATCCCACCAAGGCTCTCCCTCATGCATCTTGGGTTGTCACGTGGGCAGGCTGTGTTGCTGTAATCTCAGTGGCTCTGCCGTTGGATGCAGGCCAAGGTGGCTCTCATGGAAGTTCTGCTTTAGGATTGGTGTGAGGATCCTTGCCCTCTCTGTATCACGATGCTGTAGTACTGAGAACACACAGGGACCTTGATTGAGCTAGAAAGTGGCACCCCCCATTATACTTCAAGGAAGATTGGAGAGTCTAGTGATGCTTGTGTGCCCAGGAAGAGGTGGATGACACGGAATCTGGTAAAAGCATTGTATTGGTTCTGTCATACAGCCTGAGAGGACATCTCTGCTGCCATTTTTCCTTTCTCCCTTGCCAATCTATACGTCTTCATAGGATCTCATACTGATTCACCTCTCTCTGCTTCTCCCCTTCCCAAGCCGTTTCCACTGTATCCTGGTACCCCCAGCCCATAGTACATAAGTCTCCTTTTATTCCCTCAAATTTTCTCTAAAAGTTCCTGACTCTAACGAGGAAAGTGGCTTTCTTTGTAGAATGCTGTTTTCCTCAGCAGTGTGTCTCGGGGCTGGGGGTAGAGTTGGCAGTCTCCTCATGATCCAAAGCCAGTTCTGGGCCCATGATAAGGAGTTCCCCGAGAGGCTGGTGCTGTTTGGCTTTAGCTTTCTTTTTTCCTCCTTGCTGTGGTCACCCACTGGTCTTTTGGTCACTCGTCCTCGTCCACTGAACACATGGCATCTGTTGTGTCCTTTGTCCATATGCCAAAGCTTTGGGACCACATGGAAGACTCATCCAGAATCCTGGCCAATCTGTCCACTCAGCTCCTCAAACACAGCTCAGCATGGCTCCACTGTGGGTGGCCACTCCTGCAGTGACGCTGAGGTCTTGTTGCCTGGAATTGTTTCTGAAATCACACATTCAAACCATGACACCCTGCCAGACTTCTGTTTTCTTTTAAGGGATATGTCAGTCACTCTCATAGAGACGGATGATCCCTTGATTTCTTTACCTTCTGTTACGGTTTGAATATGATTGTCCCCCACAGGCTCATGGGGAAACAATTGTTCCCAGCTGGTGGCACCCTGGAAGGATATTGAACCCTTGGGACTGTGGCCTGTCAGAAGTGGGTCACTGGGGGGAGCCTCAAAAGTGATAACTCTTTCTGGTCGCGGCCAAGCTCTGCTTCCTGCTCCCCAAAGTAGCAGAAGCCTCTGCCACATGTTCCTGTGCCTTCTCAACCATGATGGTCTGAAACTGTGAGTCAAATCAGGTTCCTCCTTCATTACGTTGCTTCTCTCAAGCCCTTAGTCACAGTGTGTAGGAAAGTAACTGATAGATCTCTCTTACTCTTTCTCCCTCCTTCCCATTCTGTTTAAGTCCTCTTGCCTGTCATTTGATCACGTGCTAGTAAAGACTCACCAAACAAACCAAACTAAGATGTGTTCTATAATAGGCACCTTCATTACAAATATATCATAGAGATTTAGATCATGTGACTATGTCATCTAGGAAGTCCCCAAATCTGTAGCTGGTAGCCTGGAGATGCAGAAGAGCTGATGTTGTAAATTCCAGTGTGAAAGCCAGCAGGCCTAGGCTCAAGAATTTCAGTATTCAAGTTCAAATCAGAGGCCAGAAGACCCACTGTCTCGGCTTGAAGGCCACCAGGCAAGAGGAGCTCTTCTTTTCTCATTGGAGGGTTGGCCCTTTTGTTCTAGTCAGACTTTCTGGTGATTTGGTGGGACCCACTCACAGAAGAGACAACTCTCTGCTTTATATAGTCTTTATATGGTTATCTCATCAGAGATGTCCTCACTGGTGTGTCTAGAACGATGGTGGACCAAATAACTGGGCACGTGATGACCCGATTCACACATACGATGAACCATGATTACCACTCTCGTTTCCTCCAAAGCCTTGCTCTGTTCCTGTCTCATAACATGGAAAGACTAAACCCTGGATCAACCCAATGGTCTACTCTTTCACCTCTTTTCTTTTCTCTTGTTCTGCTTCCTTCACTTTTACTTGTCCATTTGTCTGTTAAGTAATAGAATGAGCCACTGGGGCTGGGGATGTAGCTCAGTTGGTAGAGGCCTTGCCTGATATGCACAAAGTCCTGGGTTTGATCCCTAGAGCAGTAGAAATCAGGTGTGGAGCACATGCCTGTATTGCCAGCATTCCGGAGCTGGAGGTAGGAGGATCAGCAGTTCAAGGTCTGAGTGAACTAGCCAATGAGAAAGATAATATATTAAATAACCAAGAGCCCAGGTAGGACCATGCCACCAGGCGGATGACAGCGGCACCTGTTAATTAGGAGGTGGAGCCGGAGGGGTCTCAAAGGCTATGGCACAAGAGTTCATAGGTACAGGACTTGGTTGGTAACTTGGTCACAGACAAGCTTGGATTCAGGTCCTGGACAGTCTCAGGCCTCCTGGGATAGACCAAAGATATGTCCCTGGGAAGAAGGCATGGCTCGGGTGGTTCATGGCAGAACAGAACGACCAGGCATCATCTCCTAAACCTGGGGGGCTCCCAGACCCCTTCTTGGAGCTACACTTGACCTTCTCTCATCCTGTGCCCCAAGCCCTAAGAAGCTCACTCTTAGAGATTCAAGCATAGACTGAGATTGATATGGCCATCAGGTTTGGAGAAAACCGAGGTTTCTCTCAAGGCTCAACTCTGTCACCTTCCAACTTGTGGCCTTTCCTGCATCTCAAAAATGGAGTCCCAGGCCTACCATGCAGACAGTTTTTCAGGCCAGTGGACTGAAGAAGCGGAAGCAATTCTGAGGTGAAAAATGCTATTTAAAGGGGAGGAAATGAGTGGAGACTGGGTTTGGTAAAAGTCTCCAAGGAATTCATGTTCACAGGATGAGTCCTGGGAAACCTCTTCATCTTAGCTCCCAACTGGGCGAGTGAAGCATGAGCTTCAGGAAGGTGGATTCCAAAATAGGGACTCCTCTACTGTTGGGGGTTCCCGGGGTGTTATGTTGGGGGGCAGGTTCAGGAGGAAGGTAAGGAAGCAGGAGGCTGGAGGAGAGGGTGCTGGTGGTCAGGAGAGCCTGGGAGGGCAATGGAGGAGCCTGCTGAGCTGACTGGCTAATGCCAGGACCCCGCCATGCCAGAGATTTAAAGCACTGCTTATAGCTGGGTGTTTAAAGTGGTTTACTCACGGTGCCAACTGTTCTTGGATGATTTTCCCTAAATGTTTGATGTTTTGTACTTGTGCCCAGAGGCAGTTTTATGTGGTGGGGGCTCTTCTGTTAGTCTGTCACGGTGAGTGATTAGAAACAGGAAGGCGGTCCCTATGTCCCCCTAAGGGGCTGCAGGAGGTCTGTACTCACAGTCAGTCAGGCAGACAGTCTCTTGGTCAGTCCACTCCCTATACTGAGAACCTGTAAACCTGTGACTATGGTTGGATGGGGTGCCAGAGAAAACTGGGTGGCATCTTTGTCCTCAGGGTGCTTAGGACTGGATGAGGGGTATGGCACCTTAGTCCCTGGAACCCATGTTTCCTTTTGGAGGAGTCGGTTAATTACAAAGAACCAAATGGTCAGGACGGAGTTTGGCTCCTAGGATGTCAGTCTGTAAGCAGTTAGGGCTGGTGACAGTGGGAACAAACTCTCTGCTGGACATCACAGGGGCAACAACAGATCCCTGTGGGATGAGGGATGGATTCCAGGAGACATTGTGGTGGGGTTGTTGTAGAGCCAGATGCTATCAATATGTTTACCAGGTCCAGCTGTCAGGATACCTGCCATGACCAGGTCACCTGATAGCTCAATGGCAGGAAGTCATTGCCACTCTGGGGGTCAAGAGTCTGGGATAAAGGTGTACTCTGCCACTTGCTAACAGTGTAGCTGGGATAGGCGTTTCTAGCCCTCTTTAGAAGGGAACTTAGTTGGAAGAGTTCTTGCCTACCACGTGTGAAGCTCAGAAGGTCCATCCCCAGCACTGCATAAAAAGCAGTGCATGCCTCTAACTCCAGCACTCTGCAAGTAGAGACAGGGTGATCAGAAATACAAGGCCATTTGTAGGGCTGGCCTAGAGCTAAGAGGGCTTTTGAACCCCATATTTTTCACCCTGTTTTGAACCCCATATTTTTTTACCCTGAGAGTGGAAGGCGTTTGATTGCTCCCTGTTTTCTTACTCTAACAGCTAGCAAAGCTCCCTCAGGTGCTGACATGTCTTAGGTCACTAGTCACTGATAAAATCCTGCCTCTCTAATGTATGTGGCCTGGTTAATGCTTATCTGACCACTGCATCTGGAGGGCTCCCGGGCTAGGAATTCCTCTTTCCCTATATGACCTTATAAGGTCTGTGAGACCTGACCCCTGTGAGAGACCTCTGCTTATGCAAAGGAGGCTTCCTCAAAACTTTTGGCCCCAACCAATAACACTCGACCACCCATCTCTGGTTGTGAGCCCCCCACATGCAAATAGAGCTCTCCTGGTGTCACTGCCTTAGCCAATAACTTACCACAATAAGTCTCCCGCTTTCCTCTCTACTCTATGTATGCCACTCACCTTGCTTCAATAAACTGAGTTGTTCACACTGGCGCTGCCTCCTAGGAAATCTGTTTCTCACCAGCTCTGAGCCTGCACCTAAGATCTTCTTGACCCAGATGGTTCCTGACTACACCGCTTCCTCTCTGAAGTCTAGCCATCAGAGCTCAATGGCTTGGCTGCCCCCTGGGAGTTAGCTGGAAAGCAGGAACCCATAGTTATTCTCGACTACACAGCAGCTCTAAGCAAGCCTGAGCTAGAGTGAAACCTGGTCACAAGCAAACAAATGAAGGAAAGCTGCATGTTAGAAAAGGGGGAACAGGCTAAGGAGGATCTTTTTGACCCCAAAGATGCTTGGGTATTGCTTATAAATGAGTACCTCAAAGGGCATATAGGTTGTCATACAAGTGCAGAAACCCATTGCCTAGAACATACATGAGCAGTTTTCTCAACAGGTTACAGTGGTCTGTGGGATCTTCTATAGGGGGACACAGGACCTCTTTATCAAATATGGTGGATTACTAACCAAAGCATGAGGTCTTCTGAGCACTGAGAGACTGCCATAGGTTATCTGTAGGTGCATGAAGCCAGCTTTGATCTTGGGACATGGGGCTATTGCAGTTGGGGGGATCTCCTTCCTCCCATGAATCTTCAGGTGATCTGGGACTGGGAAGGGCTGGGGCCAGAGAAGCATGGTAATGGAGGGTCATTTCTGCCCTGAGCAGATACAGAGGGACATTTCCTTACCTCCCATCCAGAGAGTTCCCTCCCCACTCCAAAGCCAGCACAAGGTAATCGTTTTTGACAGTTTTCATTGAAATATAATAAAACATTTGCATGGAGTTATTAAATAAATAAAGGTTGACTTGAAGCAGTGCTTGGTGGGAAATGTGATATGAAAATTCATTTAATATGAGAGACCACGAAAACCTAAGTATATGGTAATGGACTGATTGCAGATAGTATCTGATAACTCCATACAAATACATTTCAATCACAGTATCTGTCGGGCTGGTCCCCGGCTCCAGAAGCGTAATGGGGTGACTGTATGCGGGACCTCTCTTCTGGGCCAGATTAGAATTAATTAATTGGGAATATTGTGACATTACTTTTGTAATTAAGAAGCTCCACTATTTGCAGTGGCAGTGAGATGAAGTGTTTACTATTGTCTCCGACGAGGCAGGAAAAGATGAGAAGTGGCAAAGTCTCAGCAGAGAGAGACATCTGGAGTGGGAGGCTCTATTATTTCTATCTTGAGCATTTCTGACTCGCCTACAGTGTGTGGGGCTCCAGATAAGAGGCAGGGTCTCAGGGCCAGGCTAAGGGCAATGCTTCCACCACCTCCCTGAAGGTCAAGGGTGACTTCACTCTCAGGCTTTTAGATCCCAGGAGGCTGCCCCTAAGCCTGCGGATCAGGGGTGGGGAGGGTGGAGGTTCCTCCAGGGATGTTGTGACATAATGGGCAGGGAAAGCAGAGATCAAAGGTGAGTCAGGGCTCATGAGCAGTAACACGCCCCTTCCTCCTTTGATAAACTGTGAAATCCATTTGTCCTTAGCCGGGATGAACTCAGTGAGGCGAATGCTGCCACTTCTGGGCATCTGCAGAGGGGCTAGAGAGGGAGGAGAGAAGCCCATATGCTGGCCTGTCTCCCAGTACACGACCCTGGGAGTTTGCTTGTCTTTTGGCCTTTTCCCTTCCTGGGGAGAAAATGGAAATAATTTCCTTTGAAACGTGACATTTCCTAATCCGGCACCCCGGCCTGGCTGACAGCAGGATTAGTGTGCTCGGGCTGCCAAGCCTGGCTGGCCATATGCAGGCACCTCCCTTTGGGCTGTGGTAGCCAGAGCCAGCCCCCTCCCCTGGCACTCCTCCCATCCCCTGGTCTCAGCCATCCCTTCCCCTCCATCTGCGCATAGGGGACTAGTAGGCTGGAAACCATTTTTGGGTGCTCATTCCTAACCAGAGGCTGGGAACCTGTGGGATGGCTTCCTTCATCTCCCTAAAGCTGTTAAGTGTTGTTCACCAAAGGGAAAGTGAGGAAGCCAGGTTTGGGAGGTAGAGTTCCATCTTGACTCTGCTGGGACTCACAATGGGGGGTTCTAGTTTTTTTTTTCTGGGTTCTAGTTTTAGTTTCCAAACACATTGTTGCATAGGTAGTTTTGACTCCCTAGCTCCCAGAAGCCTCTGATTGCACAGTTTTTCTCAAAGTACTCCCATTAATAATACAACATTATATTTACTTATATAACAAATATATAAATGTATATTAATGCATAATATATAATATTAAATAAAAAATAAATTGGTGGTTGTTTACTAAGCAAAGCATTCTTCTGGCTTTGCCTCCCTTTCTCCCCAACTGTCCTTTAAGGTGCCCAGAATGGACACTTGTCCTAGGGTCTCTTCTAGGAGATGTATGAGACAGACAGCACACTCACCTCTCCTGCCCAGGAGTTGCTTATTAGAATGCGTGATGTCTATGCACAGCAGCGTTTTGACAGGTGGGTACCACTTTATTCCTCCTCATAGTCGAAGAAGCTGAGGACCAGAGAGGTTAAGACATTTGCTTAGATTAGCACAAGCCAATTAGAACCCAGATGGGTCCAGTTCTCAATGTCCTGTCACACAGCTGTCTCTCACATGTTGTTGACCTATGAATCATTCTTTCCTATTCCACATAACCCTTTGTCAAGTCCATGAACTCTGAGAGTTGAGCTAACAGCCCTGGACAATCCTGGCTTTAAAAAAAATATTTAAATTCTATTTAGTGTGTGTGTGTGTGTGTGTGTTTGCTCCATAGAACACATATGGAGGTCAGAAGACAACTTGAGTCATTTCTCTCTCTCTTTCTATTACATAGGACTGAGGGCCAAATTCAGGTCATTAGGCCTGGTGGTCAGCGTTCTTATTGGCTGAGCTATCTTGCTGGCTTGATATTATTTGTTTCTAGTAGGCTTTGGGGTGCTTCCTGTGTGGAGTGGTGTAGTGTAGGCCTCAGCTCCACAGCTGTCTTAGGCTTGCAATCTCTAAGACTGAGCCCTTGGGAGGTATCCCCAGACTCAGAATGCCTCACCTCCGGGCCGTATCCACAGGTTAAGATGAAAGCTGAAAACTCAGCCAGGACTGTTCAGAGGGGATGGAATAAGGATGTCAAGCAGTTTGGCATGAAGCTCGAAGTTTCCTTCTCAGCCCTTGAGACTAAGAAAAAAACTCAAGGGAACCCAGGCTTTGTGCAGTGAATAAGCAGCCAGGTGTAGCCAGGAGAGAAACAGGGAGGTCTTGACTTTCTTTGCCATTGAGTTTCTCCTGTCCCTGGCCTCATTGTTTAAATCTGCCAGTCACAAATTGAGACTCTAGGGTCTTTTAGAAGGACTTTGAGGCCCTGAGGAAGAGGGAGGGAATCCCTGTCCCCACCTGAGGCTCCTTCCCCTTCTCCCCTGTCCTAGGTTGTACTAGGTATACTAGGGTTTAAAACCACTCACTAGCATTTTGTGGAAGGTGGCTGGGGGTGGGGTGGGGAAGGAAGGTGGGGAGCTGAGAAGGAGAAAAGAAGCCCATAGCCTGTTTAAGCTGGGCCCTCCTTTACCACAAAGTGCCCATAGTGAGATTCAGGATGACAGAGAGGAGAAAGCACTTCTTGGAAAGGACCCAGCGCTGAGAAGACAGCTTGGTCTGAGGATGACTTTCTTAGAAACTGTATTTGTGGGAGATCAGAGTAGCAAAGCTGAAAAAAAAAATCCAAAAATCCAAACTCTGGGGGCTGGAGAGGCTGGGCCCACCTGAGACCAGAGTGAGAAGGGCGTGGCCTGCTGGGAGCACCCATCCGGACGGCTGAGGTATCTTCCATGGTGGTTTACCGGGACTGCTTCCTCTGGGAGCATTGTCCCATGCACAGAGCTGCCTTTCATTCTCTTCCTTGGCGTCCAGTCCTTTCTTCTCGCCTCTCCGCCGCCTCTTTCTTAGAGTCTCTGCCCCTCCCTTTTCCTTCTCTCATTCTCTCCCTCCCCTATTGATCTCCCGACCTCGGCATTAGCATTCACAACCCCCGGCATCAGCCACTTAGGGCAGAAAGACAGCTCCTTGGAAACACAATTGAAATATTTTTATAAATGACCAGCGGACTTTGAGTGACATGCCCTTCTTAGGCTAAATAAAATTAAAGTTAAACCTTCTAAAAAATACATGAGCCAAACATCCTCTGCACATTTCATTATGCAAATGCGGCTGTCCGGGGCTGCACAAATTAGCCGGCCTTTTGAAATCGGCTGCTGCTGCCTTCTCTTCTTTTTACACTCTTCCCTTTTCTCCCTTTGGGTTGTGAGCGAAAAGGCTTTGTGGTTTTAGGCTGACAGCTGGAGTCTAGGGGGACAGAGTAGGCTGGAGGGTGGGAAGACCCACAGACTCCGTATTTCTTCTTTGTCCCATTCTTTCCTTTCTTTGCCAGAGAAGGTAGTGGGGGGCAGAGGAGGATGAATACAAGGTGACTTATGCTTTCTCTTTCCAAACTGCTTGGCAGGGTCTGGCCAGGAGAGGTCAGCCTGGGGTTGGGAATGGGGGCTTCCAGGATTGAGAAAGGCACCCAGAAATCCCTCAGTCTGGGGGCTATGGCTGCTGCTAGCCCTGACAATGGATGGCCCTGACCTCAGGTCCAGGCATTCCTTCCCAGAGTCTCAGGTATAACACATTAGGGATTTCTCTTTGGCACCTGGAGAGCATAGGTGGGCTTCTGTGCTTGCTGGGGTCTAGGAGGGTTACAGCTCCTCTGATGGGAACATTAGGAAAGAGCAGGGTGGATGATTGGTATAGACAGCTGCCCAGGTCACCAGGGACTATGATCTGTAGAGCTAGCCCTTCATAGCACTACCCTGGAGTGAAATATCAGCATAACGCATCTGCCCAGTCCGCTGAAGGAGGAAACACGCCAAGTTAGAAGAGAATCTAGACTTTCCATGTTCAGACATGTCTAAAAGGATTTCTAGCTACAGTCAACAGGTACAGGGACTGAAACAGGTACACTGGCCAAACCCCTGGCTTTGATTAGAGCTGTTCTATGCTCAGTGGTGTCCAGTGAGTGGTCTGTTGGAATAGAATATGGTGATCCGGGTGACTTAAAAACAGCAGAAACACATGTCTCTCCATTTAAGAAGCAGATCCAAAGGATGTGTTTACATACATGTATATACACTCGTATGTTTTTTTTTAACTCTTCCTCACATATTTCTCTCAACTCGCTTATATTACTAACTCATGTCATTAAATATGTCCTTCTTCTTACTGCCGGCCTTAAGCACTGTTTCGCCTTAAGCACTCACTGAATACTGCTTTCGATCCCCTGTGTAGATAGACATTCAGGTTGCCTGGAATTCCTCATAGGGACAGTTTGCAATCTATGTTCTCCTGGGTGGTATGAAGAAGCTAATCTGAGGTTGTGTATACTGGAGATCTGTTGGGCCTTGGTTGGTGTCACTCAGAGCAGCAGGCGGCTGCCAGGGTTGGCTCTGTCGGGGACCCTCCCCTGCTGCTTGTGTGGGTTTCTGTCTCTCTGCATCTTTCCCAACACTTGTTGGCATGGTAGCCATGCTGATGGGCTGCCCTTCACTCTCTCTGCACTGCTCTGATCACTGCGTGGTGGTACAAATGTCCTTTGCATGGACCTGCTGTGAATTTCACCTTAAACAAATTGCTGGTCATTGTTGGTGCTCTTCCTCGGTTGTGTTTTTCTTGCTGATTTCAAAGAGTTCTTAAAATATACTGTCTCCACACATCTTTGTTTTAGTCATGGGTTTTGTGGGTCACCTCGCTGTCTGTTGACTCTGGAGTCCCCTTCTGGGAGCAGAAAAGCTCTGGAATTATTCTAGTCAAATACATCATTTCTTTTTTGTCTTATGCTTTATGCCTTTTGGGGTCTTATTAAAGAAGTTATATCTAATACCAAGGTCACATAGCTACCTTTTACGTTCTCTTTGTTAATTTTATAGTTTTGCATTCCACATTTCGGGGCCCCATTGTCTGGGATAGTTCAACTTTTGTATGCTGGAAAGCGAAATTTATTAAAATACGCATGGTAAACTAATCAATGTTTTCATTGAGAAAACCATCTTTTCTTCCAGCACCTTATGAACTTACCTGCACTCCATATATATCTAATGTCCCCCCTCACCCATATGTCCTTTATGTGAGTACTCCTGGGCTCTCGGTTTTGTTCCATTGGCTAATTGCCAGTGCCTGTGTCAGTATTAGTGTATTTAAAGAATAATGATTGCAGTGGTCATTAGAGTGCTCACACTGAGTTCGTTCTTTCACAGAAATGGTAGGGATGCATTTCCCTGTCCACTCGGAATCGGACATGCCTGTGTGACTCCATTTGGACAGCGAAATGTGAGTGCAAATGACACCTGTCACTTCTTGGAGGAAGCTTTTAGAGCTGGTGTGTAATACACTGCGTCCTCTTACCTGCTCTAACAACCTGTACTGCTCCCGGCCAGGGAGGACTCTGCCAACTGGAACCCAGAGTGAGGAAATGGCAGAGGCTTCCGGTACCCAGGATAGATGTGGGACACGTGCGAAAAACGAGTCTCTGGGGTTTCAGTTGATTGTGTTTTGAGGGTTTTGTCTCTGCAGCAAAATATCGCTTAGCCTGACCAAAGCATTTGTTGTGGTTTGGGCTCATTCTTAGAGCTCATAAGGCATGGCTTCCCTTTTAAAATAATACTTCTTTGTGGGTTTTATTCTCACATTTTATCTGTTTATATATCTATCGGCAGGATCTCACATAGCCCAGACCGTCCTTAGAACTCACTGTGTGGCTGAGGCTTGCCTTGAGCTCCGGATCCTCCTGACTCATTTCTCAAATTTTAGGATTGTAGGTATGCAGCATTCTTCTATTTTAGAATTTGTTTGCTAATCTTCTAAGATACTGTAGTTGAAAACAAAAATTCATCTACCCACAGTTTTGGGCAAGAGTGTTGTTATAGGGACTTCATGAAATACAAACACTTATTTATTTTTATTTTTTTACAACAAGGAACATTAAAAAAACAAAAACAAAACCAAAAAACCAAAACCCAAATATTCTCACTATATAACTCAGGCTAGCCTGGAACTTACTATGTAGCTCAGGTTGTCCTTGAACTTGTGGTGATCCTCCTGCCTCACTCAGCTTCCTGTGTACTGACTACAGACCTGGGCCACCATGCCTGGCTAAGCATCATCTTTTAAGATACACATAGGTGCCACCTCCCCAGATGCCACAGCGGCCTTTGGCATGCTTGAATCTCTTGCTTCTTTTCTGGCTAATGCCCCTCTTCTTGGTTTTCATTCTCTGTCATCCTCCCTTTCCCATGGATAATAACAGGTTCTTTCTGAGTCCGAGGCACAGAGGTTTCCCCTTCACCCAGCTTTTGGTGCCACCACCACCGAGGCCTTCAGAAGGTTCATTCTTACTCTACATTTATAAAGCTAGTCTTCGAAGCAGGAACAGTTCTCCCCTAAGAGAACTTCTGGTGCCAGCTATTAAGACAATACAGAATTACCCAGTTTGTTACGTATAAAAGAAGCTTGTAAAACTGGGTAGTTCTGGAGCAGAAGGAAGACACGACTCAGATAAAGTGTCTTACGTCATGAAAGAATAGTACATTTCTGGTGGATGAATGATAGAAAATTGGAAGAAGGGGCAGTGAGATGACTATGCAGGAGAGGGTACCTGGCAGCCTGAGCTTGGTTTCTAGAACCCACATGGCAGACGAAGAGAATCAACTTTTTAGAGTTATCCTCTGACTTCCTCCCCCTTCTGTGTGTGTGTGTGTGTGTCTGTGTCCATGTCACTTGGCCTCAGTGCTTTGGAGCCTTTGGTCAGGTGGGGCATCGTGATAGAAGCAAGTGCTCAAAAGGAAACATGTGGGAGAGAAAACTGATTCACCTTACATTGGCCTGGAAGCAAAGAGAGAGACAGGGTTGGTGTCCCAATATCCTCTTCAAGGACACAATGTCACCCAATGACCTAACTTCCTCCCTCTAGCCCTCTCTGTAAATGGTTACTTCCTCCTTATAGTACTATAGGGAGAGACCAAGCCTCTGGCACACAGGCCTTTGGGTGACATATGAAATCCAAAGGACAATTAATAAAACTGATGACATTAATGTACATGAGAAGAAAAGTTTGCAACTTTAATGAAGCGTTCAATAAATCAAGAAAAACTTAGAGAGCAAACACATGAATAAGCAAGTCCCTAAGGAGGAAAAAAAAAGATATATTAAAGAAAAAACCACTTAGATTCATTTATAATAAACTGAAAAACTAACTTCAGAAATCATCCCACAATTTTGTTTGAATTGTACTAAGCTCATAAATTAATTTGCGAATCATTTTTCTATGAATTTTGGTCCAGTTTTACCTATGAATAATTTATATTCTTTTAAAATTCTTTGTATCTTTAGGTAAAGTTAATTTCCAAGTACTTGCATATATTTTGATGGTTCTGTAATTAACACTTTGTTATTGAATACTGAGAAGAAAAGGTAGGCTAATTCTTTTCTTTTTCCAGCTAGCCTCCTCCTGTGGCTGTTGCTCTTCTTGACTTCTTGAGCGTTGGCATCAAACGCAGGTAGGGTGACAGAAAAGGAGAGAGTTCTCACATGAATGACACTGCT
Source organism: Cricetomys ansorgei (assembly GCA_026225945.1). NCBI lineage: Eukaryota > Metazoa > Chordata > Mammalia > Rodentia > Nesomyidae > Cricetomys > Cricetomys ansorgei. Next base: position 732,271 of record JAMJFZ010004023.1, read on the forward strand.
GTAGGCAAGCTGTGGCAGCAGGGTACTGAGTCCGCTTAGCTTGGCTAGAGGTCACCTCCCCACAGTTTCTTCTGAATGCTTATCTCAGTGCTCTAGCTAGGAGGGGACCAAAGCGTTTAGCCAGCATTGGTTCCCGAGTTGGGGGTAGAGCTGGAGACTGTTGTGGAAGTTTATTTTAGTTACGTATAAAATAATTGTTTTGTGCACTGTTGGGTCAGGGGCTCCCTAGGTCTTGGGGTTTTTTATTGTCTGCAGATGTTGGAATTACACGGGGGATGCTTGATTGCTCATGATTTACATGTGCTATCAGTACAGTAGAACACCTCAGGAGTTCTGTATCAATAAAAACACCTGAGCTCAGATGTTGGGGTTCCACTGTGCAGTACAGCACCTACCATGATGGTGGTTCTCTCTGCTGAGATCTGGCAGGGTTTGCATGTATGAAAATGCCTCTGTGTCTTCACTGTGGACTGACCTAGCAGTGCACTACAACAGGAAGCAAATGGGGTCTTGGTCAGTAAGTATGGTTTGATCATCTACTGCATGTGGCTACCAGGCCTGAGGCCATGGGTCAGTTTCTTTGCCGTACTTATTGCAAAGACTGAGCTGAGTTTTTTTTTGGGTGGTGGTGGTGGTGGTGGTCTTAGGCTTGGGTGACATGGCTTGGCTTCTGCTAAGTAAAGGCCTCTGGCTAAGTAAATGACTCCGTCTCTGGAACACCCCAGACCTTCTTGTAGCTCTGGGAGGAAATGTACCTTCCTCAGGCAGCAGAGCCTCTGAGCAACTTCAGCCATAGCTGGATCATTCAGTGTGGTGATAGCAACAGGCCACTGTGTTTGGTTAACATTCAAGGGGCATCCATGCTTACCACATGTGTGTGCCATTACTTTTTATTCTGAAAATAAGCCAGAGACGGTGGGGTATGTAATATAATTGAGACTCAGTGGAAGAAAATTGCCAAGAGTCAAATATCCAGCTAGTAAGTGAGACTACATGGAAATAATCAAGTCTTTTTCCACCAACAAACAGAAAGCCCAAGACTCTATTTTTTTCTATACAAGGTATCGAACTTCCTTATAGTTAGCAGTTGGCAGGTGAAAAATGGGACCAGAACGTTTATTTTGTATTGAGAATCACTGACTCTTGAGCTTCTGGAGGACTCCTGCTTCCAGCCTCATCCTGCCTGCTGTCGGGGTGCTGGAATTACAAATGTGTGCTGCCACACCCAGCTTAACATAGGTTCTGGGGATTTGAACTCTGGTCCTCACACTCGAATGGCTAGTACTTTATCTACTGAGCCATCTCCCCAGCCTCCAACTGTCTTTTTATTTGACTTTTCAAGACAGTTTTTCTGTTGTAACTCTAGCTGTCCTGGAAGTTACTCTGTAGACCAGACTGGCCTCGAACTCACAGAGATCTGCGTGCCTCTGCCTCCCAAGTGCTGGGATTAAAGCTGTGTGCCACCACTGCCAGGCCTGTGTTTTTTTAAAAATAAATATAAATATGTTGGTGTGTTAACTTTATGACCAGCCAAATTAATAAACCTCATTATCATTTGTAAGTCAACAATCATATGTACTGAAAAATGCTGTGTATTAACATTGGAATTATGTTAAATTTAATTAGCATTCAATAATGTTTAAAAAAATAGTAGGATTGTCTTGGTGTTAGCCCTGGTTACATGAGAGTGTTGGTGGTCTTTCTGGATTAGACATTGTTACAGTTATTATACAGAGTATCTTCAGTCATTTCCGTAACTCACTGCTATTTAATTAGCAACTTTATGAAGTCCACGATGAGTGTGAATTTTTTTAAATGTTCATCCCGTGTCTATGATGGCAACCTCTGTGATTTTCCTTATTTCTCTATTTATCTATTCTTAGAGGACTTAAATACATAACCATTCTTGAATTTCTGGAGAAATTTAATTTGGTTATTTTTTTTCATGTACCATTTGTTTCATTTTCTAGTATTTGACCCAGCTTTTTTGTGATATTCATAATTGGCATCATTTTCAATTTGTGTTGTTTTATTTGATATTGCTGTTACACTCTTCTTCTCTCTCTCATGTGGTGTGTGTGCGGGTGTGTGAGTCTGTGGGTGCATGGCGGGTGTGTGAGTCTGTGGGTGCATGCTGGGGCCAGTTGGAGACATTTGGTATCTTCCTCCATTGATTTCCACTTTATTGCCTTGAGAGTTTTCTCAACGAACCAGAAGCTCCCCTCTTGGCGTGCTGGCTGACCAGCAAGCTCTAGGGATTGTTTGTATCTGCCCACCAGTGCTGGGGTTAGAGGCACATACAGACGTGTCCAACTTCTAACTCGCACAGTGGAGATTTGAACTCAGATCCTCATGTTTGCAGAGCAAGTGCTCTTACTGAGCCATCTCCCCAGCTCCGACTCTTTTCCTTGAGACAGGTCTCATGTACCCTGAGCTTGAATTCAAGGCTAGCCTTGAACTCTTGATCCTGCTGCCTCCACCTCCTGAGTGGTATGATTGAAGACATATGCACTGTCTCTTCTCTTCTTTCTCTTTCCCCTCCTCTTCCTCCTCTTCTTCCTCCTCTTCCTCCTCTCCTATATCTTTTCTAACTCTTTTCAACTTTGTGTTTGTTCACAGAGTCTCACTATGTAGCTGAGACTCGCCTTGAATTTGGTCTATAGCTCAAGATAACCTTGAATTTATGAGCCTCCTGCCTCAATTTCCCCAGTGCTAGATAATAGCTATGAGTCATCATACCCACTTTATGGTGTTTTCATTTTTTAAGAGGTTAGTCTCCCTTCCCCACCATTTGGTGTACTCTGAAAGAGTTTACACAGCACTAGAATTACCTGTTTCTTAAAACTTGGTTAGAATTCTTTGCTGGTGTTACATCTGGGCCTTGGGCTCTTCAAGGGAGAGCTAGCACTTTGATGGTTTCTGCATGAAGCCTTGTGTTAACTTGTCTGATTCTACTATGGTTAGTTTCTTGGTTTACACTTTCCCGTGAACGTATCACTTTGTCCAGGTTCTGAAACCATTCTGTGTGAGCCAAGCAACGCCACATCCTGTTTTACGTTCTATCCCTCTCTACGCTTGTTCACCCTCTACCTTCTTTATTTGAGATAGTTCTGTTTTCTGTCTTCAGCTGGACTAGACTAGCTAATAGCTTATCTATTTTGTTGTTGACTTAAGAAAACACACAACCATCTTTCGGATCTTGTGTTAACTATAGAACCATCTCATTTAATTCAGCGTTCATGTAACCAGGGTTTTCTTCTAACTTTCATAGCTTAAGGCTATTGTCTTCTTTTCTAACTTCTTGAGTTCAATGTTTATTTATTTTCATTTTTTTACTTTATATTTTTACTCTTTTAGCCGAGATTATGACAGAAAATATTTTCACCAGGGTTATTTAAAGGTATTTTTGAATTTCAGTTTTGATTTCCTTTGTTCCAAGTGCTGCTTACAGGAGAGAATGAGAAGTTCTGAATTTCCAGAAGAGTTTTATTTCAAGCTTCTAATTTTATTATATTACACCCTCAGAATACAGTTCTTCTAACTTTCTAGTTTCTGGAGTATATTGATGTTTCCTTTGTAGCTGAAGGTCTTCAGAATTTGAATTTCCTGTTTTGAAGGCATTGAGTTGAATATATACATACACACATACATAGATATACATATACACAAATAGACTCATACATGTATACATACATAGATACACAAATATACACCCACACATATGTGTGCTTGCTAGTTTTGTGTCAACTTGACATAAGCTGGACTCTAACTACTAGAATCACCATAGAAGAAGGAGCCTCAATTGAGAAAATGCCTCCATAAGATCAGGCTATAGTCAAGCCTGTAGGGCATTTTCTTAATTAATGATGAATGTTTGAGGGCCCAGCCCATTGTGGGTGGTTCAATCCCTAAACTTGTGGTCCTAGGTTCTATAAGAAAGCAGGCTAAGCAAATCATGGGGAGCAAGCCAATAAACAGCATCCCTCAATGGCCTCTGCATCAACTTGTGACTCCAGGTTCCTGCTCTGTTTGAGTTCCTGTCCTGACTTCCTTCAGTGATGGACTACAGTGGGGAAGGTTAAACAAAATAAACCCTTTCCTCCCCAACTTGTTTTTGGTCATGTTTGGTCATGATGTTTCATTATAACAATAGTAGGATTGTAGGACTAGGATATATGTATTCCTAAAGATATTACACACACACACACATACACACACACACACATACCCTTCTATCCATTATTTTTGTTTACTTCTGCCCCTGGCCAAGTGGTCAGTTGTGATAACTCTTGACTTCTACAATGTCCCAATTTCTCTTTGAGTCTCCTGTGCTGTCACTTTATATATGTTGAGTGACACTAGTTAAAGAATAATCTTGACCATTAACTGGTCACTGGCTACTAGCTCCCTATCAAGACCAAGTTTTAACATTCCCATCCCATGTTCAGTCTTCCAGCTCCTGATAAACCTTGTTTTCTGATTTTTTTTGGTGTGTGTCTGTATGCTGTTTTCGTTTATTTATGTGCTACCAATCTCTCAAAGTAATTGTACATTTAAGATCGAGAAGAAATTTGATCTTAATTCTGACCCAGTCTGAGAGTAAATATTTTTTGGCTGATAAAATTCACATAAATTAACATAACAGGCATCTTTGGTTTTTGCTATTTTTTTTGTTCAAATAAAGTTTTGTGTTATATTTTCTGGTTTTATTGCTGCCTTGTTGTTTTTCAGTCTTTTATCCCATTTTCTACTTGATCTACTTGAGGGTTGTATATGCATTTCTCCTACTCATTTGGAAGTCTTGCGTTTCCCTCAGGTATTCTTTATATCTATATTTTTATCCATTTCTGTCTACATACTTCTTTTTCTTAATATCTCTGGCTACTTTCTGAGAGTAAATTACTGGAATTTCTACTTCCTCCAGCCATTTTCTCTTAGGCCACTGTTTTTCTTAATTTTGAAAGTGCATGTACTTCTGTCGCCTACTTGATTAGCTTCAAATGTTCCTCAAACGATCAGCTCTAAACAAAAGCAATGCTGGCCACCCACATTCCTTCCTTCCCTGCCCATGTTTGTCAGCTGTATCTATTTTGCCCGCCCAAGGTCCTCACCTTTGCATCTGGTCCTGGGGCTGCCGACTCTGCACTGATGTAGAGACAGCCTGGCTCTCAGATCCATGTTTTAACATCCCCTCTTTTGACATTGTTTTCTTGCATTCATCCCTCAGTATCTTGAATTTACCTCTTGCAATTCTTCAAACTCATAGGCTGGTGTTCGCACATGCTTGCATATCTCCTGGGGCTGTCCTTGTGCTAGTTTGTCTGGGTGCAACGTTCTTAGATTGCACCTTTTATTCCTTTGCCTTATACAATGGTGTGGGGCCTTCTGAGGTTACCTTAATTTTTTTTCCCTCCTGTGTATAAACTCTTTGATCCAGTACTGTCCATAGGATTCTTTGTCTCTGAAGCCTATTTCATTACGAGATGTGATCATTCCATGCCAGTGTTTTCCTGGGACACAATAGGCCTCTTCGGCCTGTGATTCAGTTCTTTCTTGTTTTTGGAACGCTTTAATAAATCATTTTTAAATGTTTGCTTTTTTTTTTTTCAGGGCTGTGAATTGTGTGTATGATTGTCTGCTTTTCACACCTATCATTTTCTTTCGTGTGTGTGTGTGTATGTGTGTGTGTGTGTGTGAGAAAGCAGGAGTTGAAGGTAATTGTGAGCCACCGGGCATGGGTACAAGGACTGAACTCAGAACTCAGATTCTCTCTGGCCCATGAGCTGCTGTGTCTCCAGCCCTAGGATCTTTTTGGATAATTGATTTATGATTAAAATGAGGGGAACCTTTCTGGGGTCAGCTGTTTTCACAGTATCTGGGGTCTGGAGTGGAGGTCGTAGGCCTAAGTTACATTCCCGTCATCAGGGATTCTCTTATGGCGACATCGTTTTTCTGTCTCACTGGACACCTGACGGTGACAGCCGCAGACAAGCTCCTGGCACAGAGCCCTGCTCCCGGCTCCACTTCATAGATGAGCTGCCTCTTGCAAATGTGACTTCCACTGTGACTTCTCACATGGCACGTACCTGTTTCTGTCATGTCTGCACAGGCTCAGAATGGCTGCTGCTGGCGGTCCGCAATCGTGTCCCCACTATTACTAACAAATTGAATGCTGATTTCTGGCCCAAGGACAGCACTTACCTTGGAGAACCGCCTATGGCTGGCTCTGCACCACAGCCCTGCTCTCAGAACCCTTCTACACTCAGCTGACCTTCACAGACCTTCCTTGGCTTTTTGGCTGAGCTCATCTATTGGTGCTAAGTTCATTAAAGGCAGATTTTGTTCTAGATTCTTCTGTAACTTTTAGGTGCATCAACTTCTTACAGTTTCTCCCTACCCAAAATGCACTAGTAACTACTTCCTCGTACCTGTCTCTATGTATCATTTTAGTTACACTTTACATTCATTCATTTATTTTACATGTGTTTGTGTGCATATATGGAAATGGATACATGCCATGGTATGCATGCAGAGGTCAGAGGATGACTTGCAGCCTGGTGCATTTGGTTGCAGAGGTACCAAGCAGAATGTTACCCTCTGGGAATCTGTCTGGCTAGCTCATGGCCATCAGCAAAATCTGCTTCAGTATCACCTCTTCTGGGCAGCTTTTCTGACTGCTCCATTTGCTCTGAGGGCTCGAGCTTCTTCTGTAAGCTTCCATAAGCCTGTAAGCTTCTTCCATCCCTGCTCATCTATAGGGTGAGTATCCAGAAGGTCATCCTCTATCTTTCCCTTGGTTTGGGCTGGATAAGTAGATACTCAATAAAATTTTGATCAACAATGCTATATCTTGTATACTCAAGGAGATGACAAAAGATAAAGCCTGGAGACAATCAGAGTCCAAATGAGCCGGCATTAGCAGTGTGACTCTTGAGGGTGGCTCATTTGCTGCCCCAGACATGCATCTGGGGCGGGTTTGCAGGCCGCACTCATAGCACAGCTGACTGGATGACTGTCTGTTTCCGTGTTTGCAGGACGAGGATGTTTGCTGTCCCAGGCACAGCATAAGCCAGTGACAAGCACCAAGGAGTTTAAAGGATGCTTCTGGGAAGAGATCAGAGTATACCATCTCTAACCTCAGAGAGGTCTGGGTTTGAGTTTCAGCTCTGCCACCATATAGGTGCTTGACTTTGGGGTCAGTGACTGACTAACCCTGTTAAGTCCAACTTCTCCCATCTGCCAAATGGGGGCAGTGACATCTACCTCCTTAGAGTGCTGAGATAGTTAAACACACGGATCCTCCATTTCCCTCTTCCTCCACCTGTATCTCTGCATCTTCTCTCTTCATCTATCTTTCAGTCTATTCTATTTATCCTTTCATCTAAATTGTGTATCTGTCTGCCCATCCATCTATCATCTTTATAATCTCGCCTTCTTCCCCCCGTCTCTCCTTCTGTATCTATCCATATATCTTTTCATCTATTTGCTCCTGCTTCTACCCAGTGCTTTTTCTCATTCCTGGCACACGCCAGTGCTCAGTTGATGTTAGTTTCATGAACTGAAAATGGAATGTTCTCTTCATTTCCTTCTACCTAAATGGCAGGACTCATAGAGGGAAGGGTCTTTTCCAAAGCTATGCAGTCTTTCCCCGTTCCCCACGCCACCCACAGGCCCAGCCTAACAATGATAACGACACACGCGCTTGCACACTGCATGGAACACTTGGTAGCTCATAAAACGCTTCCTTGCTCACCCTTCCGTGACCCACTCAGCAGTCCACTCGGCCCCATGGCGGGAAGACCCAGGCATCAGAACAAGGGATGGTGAGCACTGTAGCAGAGCATCCATGGCATGCTGGGGTCCAGCCGCTGCTCCCCCATTTATCACATTCTACCTTTCCCTTGCCAAGAGACCTGCACAGAAAAGGGGGTTTGACCTTGGAGCTCCTTTTTCAGGGAGTGGAGAGGGACTGGAGGTGTTTGGGACCTGCCGAGGACAGAACCCACCTGCTTTGCATTGGTCTTTTCTCCCTGGCAGTCAGCCCAGGCAGCCACCCCTCCCGTGTGCCATCCCGGAGGGCCGTGTCCTCATTCACGGACCATTGGGTGCAGGCTGCCGCTCTCTCCTGCCTAATTGCCAGGCTCCTTGTTAACACCCTCCCTCTGCCTTCCTGCTTCACATATCCACCTCTCCTGATTCCCCCTCGAATACCTCCTACTTGATGAACAAGATGTAAGTATACAAGTTATTAATCTTCCTACCGAGGCAATTACAGCCCTGCAAAGTTCCTTCTTGGCCATGTTGGCTCTTCTATGACAACCTTATCAGGTTAGCAATTTCAGATCTGCATTAAGTGTTCAGAAATCAATTTTCAGCTTATTTTGTGTTGCAAAGTTTGCCATGCCTGAAACCGCACTGCTAATTGAACAAGAGCAATTGATGTTTTAGCAGTAATTAAAGATGGTAATTATGACCAAATCTCCCCCATGGCCCTACCGTGTTTGCTTTTGGACCTGTCAGAATGGCGGGCAGGCCAAATCAATCTTAATAAAGTTAGTGCTTCAGAAGTCTCCCCAGAAATGGTGCTGCCCTCTGGGTGGAGACAATGTGGTCACAGGGAGCAAGGAGCAAGGGATGGCATGTTTAGGGCTGTGTGGAAACAGTCAGCTGGACAATTGGACAGTCATGAGATATGGCCAGCTTGGCCTGAGAGTCTGCCAGCCCGGAGCTGGCTGCAGAAGTTGGGTCAGGGGCTATTGATATGCTTGCAGTGTATTTGGGAAGAAATGATACACATGACAAAGAAAATAACTCAAGATCGCTTAAGAAGTAGAACCAATAGGGTGTGTGTGTGTGTGTGTGTGTGTGTGTGTTTATGTGTGTGTGTGTGTGTGTGTGCGTGTGTGTGTATATGTGTATGTGTGTGTGTGTGTGTGTGTATATGTGTATGTGTGTGTGTGTGTATATGTGTGTGTGTGCGTGTGTGTGTGTATATGTGTGTGTGTGTGCGTGTGTGTGTATGTGTGTGTGTGTGTATATGTGTGTATGTGTGTATGTGTGTGTGCGTGTGTGTGTGTATGTGTGTGTGTGTGTGCGTGTGTGTGTGCGTGTGTGTGTATATGTGTATGTGTGTGTGTGTGTGTATGTGTGTGTATGTGTGTGTGTGTGTGTTATGTACATGTACACTTACATGTATATGTATTTGGTAACTTGGCTCCATGATAATTTATCTGCAAGCTGAAAGCCAGAAAGGGCATAAGTGTGTCACAGTACAACTCTGAAGAATGCAGAACCAGGAGACAATGGCGTACTTCTCAATATGAAGCTAAAGGCCTGAGTGCCCTGGAGCTGGTGTGAGTTCAGGAATATAAAATATAGAGGACCTTGAGTTCTGATGGTCAAAGGCAGAAGGCTGATGAGAGAGAGAGAAAGTGGGGAAAGGGAGAATACATTTATCTCTCTCTCTGGGCCTCAGCCAGCTGGACAGGGCCTGCCGCATAGATGGAAAGTAAGTTCTCCTTCCTCAGTCCATTGATTCTAAAATGCCCTCCCCGACACATCTCTCTGTGTGCAGGGAGCTGGTACACGTGGCTCATGGCTCAACGTTCCCACATTTTACTAGGAGTCACTGAGGGGGCTTTGTTCAGCCTCTACTTTTAATGGATCGGGAAGGACAGATACAGCTGTGGGGTGGTCTGCACCTAACTCTCCCAGAGAGTAAGAGGAGTAAGATCTCAGCCACCATAGTGCGCACAAGCCCCTGCCTGCTGTATGGTGACTTGTGTATATTTCAAAGCCTGACGATGGGTCTCTCACACCCTCACAGGGACAGACCAAGGCACATGCACCTGAGAGGGAGGAGGTAGGGATGGGGTGGGTGTGTGCAGAAGAGAGAATGGGAGGGACACTGAGGGCTAGATCCTTTGGTCTTCTCTGTGGGTTTTCATTATTCTTCTCACAGCCTGGTTCTTCTTCTTCTTTCTTTTCTCTTTTTGGTGTTAGAGATTGAACTCTGAGTTTTTATGCATTCTTGGCTAGTACTATAACATGAGCCAGGTGTTCCAGACCGTGGAACCTAATCTCAACACCTGGAGGTGTTAAGGTCCTCCCCACCTTCAGACTCCAAATGGCTGGATCCTTTATATTCAGGCTTAGGCTAACTTAGCAGGCAGCTAAGCAAGGGCCAGCGGCTGTGATGGGAAAATGTTGGTCCTGTCTCTGTAGTGCCTGGGAAGGTGGGCTGGAGAGTATCTAGTTTTAGTTCACTTTTGTCCAAACTCAACACTGTCTGGTGTCGAGGGCATGAGGGGAAAGTGACTTGTCAAAGGTCCCATGGAAAGTCACATGACACTTTACTAGGGCATGCTCTTTCCAAAACCATATGCTCAGGCTCAACACATAGGCCAGTTTCAGCTCAGGCTGTGTGGGTCAGATTTAGCCTCTAGTGATACATCTGAGAATCTGTAACTATGTGGCCAGTGCCTGGGTCAGTCTCTCGCATGTCAGACACAGTGTATTCACGCTCCTGCTTCAGAAAGCCCTGACAGAGCTGGAAAGATGGTTGAGTTGGTAAAGTGCTTACCTCAAAAGCATAAGTGTTGAGTTTAATCCCCAGAACACAATGACAAGCATAGTGATATGAGACGGAATCTCATCCCTGGGGTATCAGAGGTAGACAGGTTCCTGTAGTCACTGGCTTGGCTTACTTGGTACGCTCCAGCCCTGTGAGAAATCCTGCTTTCAACATTATTTATTTATTTAATTGTTTTATGTGTATGTGTCCGAGTACATGTATGCACACCATGTACACGCAAGAGCCCATGCAGGCTAGAGGAGGGTGTTGGATTCCCTGCAACTGAGGTTATGGACATTGTGAGACAAAATATGGATGCCGAGAACTGAACTTGGGTCCTCTGCAAGAGCAGTAAGTGCTCTTAACCACTGAGGAGTCTCTCCAGCCCCTGAGAGACCCTGCCTTAAACAAAGGTGGGTGGTACCTGAGGATAGTACCCAAGATTGTCCTTTCGCTTCTACACACGTGTGCACGCGTACAAACACCACCCACACCCAGCACACACTCCTCACACTCACACCCAATCCTTAAGACCGTGGCCCTTTTTCTTACCCTCGGTACTGTCCCTGGAGTCTTATTTACTATCTTGCCAGGACTGTCTCTGAGGGGACAGTACATCCCTTCCCAATTAGTGTGTGACAGCTTAAGCGCCTCTCCTTTGGTGTTGTTTCAGGAGAAGAGAATAGCTGGTTATTTTCTCCTGATGCCTCCTGATGCTAATCCCCGAGGCTGGTCCAGCTTGCAGACCGAAGCCCTGCAAGTGTTTTCTAATCTCTGGCTTCACTAGGAAACCGAGTCAGAAGGGGAGACACTTTGATAGTGGGAGTTTTTTTTCTAAAGCATTGGTTTCTTAGTCTCAGGCCTGGAGTTGTTCTGCTAGCACCTCCATCCATGGGCTCCTCGCTCCTGCCTGGGGGTGTCCATTTAGATAGGGTTGGGGGTGAAGGAGGGAACCCAGAGGTTAGGAGCTCAATGGTGGCTGGCTGCCCATTATGTGCCCGCATCCTCTGTGCTCAGTGCTGGGGAGGCTTTTTTTGCTCCCTTGGACCACACCATCCTCCAACTCCTCCTTCTCAGCCCTCTGCATTTCCGAAGCTCCCTGGATGGGTGATTGATTAATTGATTTACATATTTATTAAAATGTATTTTAGTAGCGTCTTTGCCTTTGATGCCAAATCTCATTTCCTATTGTGGGGCTGCTGACAGCCGGCATTGTAAATGCAAAGACACTTTACAAAACAATTTAAATAGCAATTGCCACCAGCTTAAAAATGAGCAAAACAGACAAATAAAATACTGATGAGGAAATTGGCAGCTTTAGGACAAGGAGGGCCTGGGGTTTCTATGCAGCCAGCAGCTCCGGGGGCTGGGCCGGGTAAGGGCATGTAATTGTCTCTTTGCAATGGCCCAGATTTTAGGTGTGAATGAAGACAAGTTCACAGTTGCTGGTCTTAGAGCAGAGAGTATCACCCTTAAAGAGCCATCCCCAGGGTCAGTCTGAACCAAGGGGTTATAGATGAAGGGAGCAGTCAATGTCTGAACCATTAGATCTCTGCCTGCAGTAGGTGTGTGTGTGTGTGTGTGTGTGTGTGTGTGTGTAGGCCAGAGGAAATCTCAGGTGTTCTTCCTTAGGTGGCATTTGCTTTGTTTTTGAAGATAGAGTCTCTTATTGGTCTGGGACTGACTCATGGATTAGGCTAAACTGTCAGGCCAGTGAGCCACAGGGATCTGTCTGCCTGTTTCCCTCTTCCCAGCACTGGGATTATGAGCATGTGCTGCCACATGTGACTTTTTATGTGCATTATGGGATTGAGCTCAGGTCTTGTAAGCACTTTAACTGACTGAGGTGACTCCCCAGGCCCCTGCCTGCAGTCTGGATATATGCAGTTGTGCCTGCCTGCCTGAGGTGGATGTCGACATCAGCAGTAGGAGGGAAGTGTGGCTAGGAAGTTCTCTTTCCATTCTCATTCTAATCTGGCCCAGCTGTGAATCTTGGGCAGGGCCCAGTCTCCCGCTGGGTCTCTGCTTCCTCTGCAGGGTGCACAGTGATGGAAATCCAGGAGTGCCAGTTTGGAACTCTGGATGCCTTGCATCTGGTCTTGGTTCCCATTTCCTAGCTCTGTGGCTTTCAGAGGGTTACATCTCCTCCCAGGGCCCTATTTGTAGAAAGAGAACAAGAAAGGACAAACACCTTTCTTTGCTTTTGATCTCTGCTACTCTGTGGTTCCAGTGGTGGCTCATGGCCATCAGGGAGAAAGGGAACAGTGAGCACTAGGTAAGGGCCTGTAGAGCAGTAATCCAGGACCAGGCAGGATTCGGGGCTGAACCTGAGACAGGACTGAACGCTGTTGGGAAAGACCAAAAGTCCCCACAGGTGAGCTGCATTTGGCTCAGCCTCCTCCTCTTGTGTGTACACAGTCTTGAGTCCTCTCCTTTCTCCTTTACTTTGCTTCCCAGGTTCCATGAATTCAGGATCAGTGGACACCTACCCTGGCCTGACTATGCTGCCAGGGGTGAGGGGTGCCGGGTGGTGGTGGCTGCTTTCTCTGCTGCTCCAGTCACTTCTTACAGGAGCTCATTTGCAGCGATTCTCTCTTCCCCATCTTTCTCCAAGGTGCTCAAATGTTCATTTGCAGCCTTGACCTCTTGCTGGACTCCAGTCTCATAAATCTAGCAGCCTGCAGGACATCTCTCCTTAAGTGCCTCACTGTCGCCGTAAAACGTCTAGAACCAGATTCAGTGTCTGGTCTCACAGACCACTGCTGCCCCTCCACCCCGGCACACTGTTTTCCTCCCAGCCTCCCTCCTTCTCTCCTTCCCCATTCCCTCTCTTCTCACCACCCCCTCCTTTCTTTCCCTCTCAAGTCTTCTCATGGGGCTCAATTCAAAGCACATGATCACCACTTTTTTTTTTTTGGTTTGTCAAAAATTTGTGGAGCAGATGGCTGGGGATGGAGTTTAGTTTACAGAGCTCTTGCCTAGCATGCATGAGGCTTTGGGTTCCATCCTCAGCACAGCATAAACCCGTGGGCGTGGTGACACAAGCCTGCAATCCCAGCATGGTGACACAGGCCTGCAATCCCAACACTCCAGAGGCTGAGGCGGAAAGACCAGGAGTTAAAGGTTTTCCTCCATTACATAGTAAGTTCAAAGCCAACATGGGATACATGACACCCTGTCTCAAAATAACAGACAAAAAGATTGGGGCAGGGGCTGTAGTTAAGTAATAATCTAAAATATTCTGTTAAGAACTAGAAGATAGCATGCATGAGGCCCTGGGTTTAATCCCCGGCATCGCCAAACCAAACCAAACCAATCAAACAAAACAAAATGGAACGAAGAGAGGAGCTGAAAGGCTCCAAGCATGAAAAAATGATAATTAGGCTGAAATGCTAATGAGCCTAATTTGATCAGTACACATGTTGAAATATAGCCCTGCACCCCATCAGCACGGATGGTTATTACACACACATATAAAAGTGTGGGTGCACTTAGAGTCAACACAGCACTGTGCTAAATGGAGAGTTCTGGAGAGAGTGCAAGCATAAAAGACAGGGAAGTTGGCACAGCAGGTGGGGCTGATAAAGCAAGGCCAGGGCCACTGTAGGGCAGAGACAGGGGCAGGAGACAAGGGAATCTTCTGGAACTCACTCCTGAGGAGGCAGAGTCTTTGAACAGCAAGCAGAAGATGGGTGGAGGAGCGTAGAGGTGGCACAAAAGCAGCGCGTGCGCGCTTGCTCCACCCCAGCAGAGCAGGCCAGCCAGACTAGCCCACGGAAAGGGAGGGGAGCCCTTCTGGAGAGAGGAACAGAAGTGCCTGGAGAGGTGGCATGCAATCACACAGGCCCCTAGAAAGGAGGGTGCATCTTGGCCGCCCAGTGCTCCCGGGTCCGTTCTTGCCACCTTCACATTCCTTCCTATTTGGCCCTAGAGATCCAGGCTCAAACCTAGAGAGCCGGTAACCGCGGACAGGTCGTGGGGAATAGGTGGGAACCCTTACATGCGTGGCGTGGCTACTGCGTAGGGAAGGTGTCAACTGTGAGGAGGCCAGCTCCCCTGAGGGTGTGGACAGGAAGTCTCACTGCACACACGGGGACGTCCATTACGGGCAAGTTATACTTGCCATCCTTCCTGTCTGATTGGGCCAGATAGACTTCTTCGCTGGAGTTCAGGGCTGAGTGATTGGCCCCAGCGAGGTAGGAAACGGAAGCAGTGCCTACTTTGGTTTTGGTTAACAGGAAACCTAAGCGGTGAGTGAGTGAGTGAGTCTGTGGGTCAGGTTGTCAGTCAGTCAGTGAGTGGGTGAGTGAGTCTGTCAGTCAGACAGTGACTCACTCACTCCTCAGTTAATTACTGATGGTGCTGTGGTGTTCTGGGGTGTTCTGGTACAGCGGGAAATAAGTTTGTGCCTGCCATTTATATTTCCTGTCATTGTTTACTTTTTGTTTTCCCTGAATATTTAGAAAAGTCTTGTTAAAATGCCAACCCACCTCAGCTCCATGGAGGGGAGAGGGAGGGATGCAGCTTTAAGGGCAGGAGCACCAAGGGGACCAGCAGGGCGGAGGCAGGGAAGCCTAGTGGGTTGAGGGGCTCCGAAGGGAGGTGACCCTTAGAAGGATGGATGGGAGCTGCTTCCCCTCACTTGAGCCTCTGCTTCATTGGCTCTTCTGTAGTGAGCTTCTGGGTGGATGCCTGATTCTTCACAACAGTGCTCTTGTCTCAGGAGGCTGTGTGGTGCGGTGGTTAGCACACAGGTTCCTGCAGATCTCCCCATGGTGCCCTCTTTCAATGAGCCAATGGCCTGCCCTCTCTGAGATGGAGCCCCCTGTGGTGGTGGGAGCACAAAGCACAGTGTGTGTGTTCTTCACTGATGCTGTGCACACTCGACTGTGGGTCCTTAATGAGTCATCGCCGTGGGGAAGAAACAGAAACTTGAAGGCTATGGGTCTTTAACTCACATGTCCAGTAGGGGATTGTGTGGTCTTAATTGTATTCATGGCTCATCCCTTGCCCTGCCCTGAAGAGGGAGGGGGTCAGTGTGGGGGCCCTGAATGCAAGGAATCAGCTAGGTGGCTCTCTGGAGTACCAAACCCAGGATCCTGGCTTTGTCTGAGGGACAGATTGGACTCAGGGCCATACTGGATGTTTCATGGAGTATGAAAGGCCCCATTACAGGCCCAGGAAACACTCCTTTTCAATGTTGGTTCCCCAGTGATCCTTCCCGCTTCAGCTCTGCTAGGTGAGCTCCCTCTTCTCCCTTCCCTGGGAGTGCCATCCCCATGGAAACTGTGCTAGGGACCCAGTGGGGGATGAGAGGGATGTGGTGGTGGTGGTGAGGATGATCAAGAATTATTTGTTTGGGGTTAAAAAAAAAAAGGTGGAGATGGCTAATGGGATAGAGGACAGAGAGGAGGGCAAGGAGGGGGAGAGAGAGAGAGAGAGAGAGAGAGAGAGAGAGAGGGAGAGAGAGAGGGGGAGAGAGATAGGCTTTTCTTTGAGGAAAAATGGAAATTTAATCAGATCAGTTTTTATAGTGCAAATAGAAAATCAGTTTTAATAAAGCCAAAAGGAAATGCAAAGCAGCAGCTTGAGATGGAGACTGTGTTACACAGGCAGCTCTTCAGGGGTAGCGAGCCTGGGGTGTTTATTGTGTGCAGACAGAGCAAGGAGTAGGTCTCCTGGTCGAATTTCAAATAGAGATCAGATTGGGCTTTGGGGTGGGCAGTGAGTCCCTCCTTGCGACCCCTGGGTCCATCTGTCCAGAAGTGGGGCTCTCTCAAGACCGTTAGAAAGGTGTAGAGGGCAAGAGTCACCCAGTGCCCCCTTGTGGTGGCCCCTCAACCGGTGGTGTTCATGGTAGCCTGCTCAAAGACTTCACTGCCTTCCACTGACACACCCCCATTCTCTGGGCTTGATACTTAATTATAGTTCTGGCCCGGCTCTTGATTTTATTGCTTTCATTTATTATAAGAAGACCAGTGTCTGTTTTCTGAAATGGCTATCTGGTCAAATCATGGTTGATAAGCAGCACTGGGCTGTTTCTTTAAGACGGGTCAAATTTATCACACTTAAAAAAAATCCAAGCCTCCAATGGCCTATTAGGAAGTCCCCCCACCCTGCTCCCCCGAGTGATATTTTAGTAAAAAGCTTTATTTTCCCCCTCTGCTTTCACAAAGTCATCGCCTTGAAAGAGAGAGGGAAGGAGGAGGGGAGGACCAGACGCTGAGTACTTTTGAGGCGGCTTCATAAAATATATGGCGGGGCAAGGGCGATAACAGGAGCTGTCCTAATGGGGCTGTTAGCGCTGGGAAACGGCAGGGCACGTGTTGTCAGCTGTTAGTTTTGTAATTAGGAGAAAGCAGCACTTCGGATTTCTGAGACACAGGCTCTGAGGAAGATACGGGGTCTGGGCCAGAAAGATAGGTTGGAAGGAGGGGGCCTGGGGAAGAAGAAGGGTCGGTTGGTTTGGTAGCTCATCTGTCACCTCTGAAGAGGGCTGGACACTAGACAGGGGGTCTGCAGAGCCCTTAGGTGGCCACTCTGCCCTTTCTTAGTACCTGCTACCACCCTGTACTCCAGAACAGGGACAGGCAGTGTGCTTATTTGGTTACTGGGGTGGAAAAGTGGTGCCCGGGTTACTGTCTTCCTTTACTTCCTCCTCCTTTGCTTTCCTCTCCAGCAATATTTCCCTACCCTTCATTCCAAACAGGCCAACCTATTAAGAAACACCCTCTTTTTTTTTTTTTTTTTTGTCCCAGCAAGATCGAGGCTTGAGTGTCACACAGCAGCCTCTTCCTGCTCTGCCTCTGCCCCAGGATGGGCACCCTTAGCTTCTCAACTCTCTGGATCCCCCTCTTCACCTGATGAACATCCTATCAAACAGCAGTGGTACACTATTGAGGAAGTTTATTTTTAGTTATGTTTAAAATAATTGTTTTTGTGCACTGTTGGCTGCCTAGGTCTTTGAGTTTTGTATTGTCTTTAGGTGTTGGGTTTATGTGGGGAATGTTGATTGGTAATGATCTGCATGTGTTATCAGTAGAACACTTGAGGAATTCCGAATCAATAAAAACACCTGAGCTCAGATGCCTTGGGTTCCACTTTCCATCCAGTATGGCACTGGCCAGGATGGTGGTTCCCTCCCTGAGGTCTGGCAGTTTGCATGTATGAGAATGCCTCCTTGTCTCCTTTCTGAGCTGCCACAGTAGGTGAATTAGTACAGCATACCTGATACCTGGCTACCACAGGGCTCAAAGAAAGTGATGTCGGGTGCTAGTGGTGTTTATAGGGTACTTATCTGGCGTGGACAGGGTTCCATTTTTAGCACTGGAGACATGCAGTGAGATGTGTTGGGAGGGGGAGGCGGGAGGATCAGAAGCTTAAAGTCAGCAGCCTTGGCTACTCAGAGAGTTTGAGGTCAGCATGGACTACATGAAAGGAGAGAGAGAATAAGGGGCAGGGGGAGGTAGAGAGGAAAGGAGGGAGGGAGAAAGAGAGAGAGAGTGGGGTTGGGGGAATTGGGAAGAATAGGGAGGGACATAGTCACCAAAGGTCTGTTAGGTCCTAGGCTTCGGAGCAGACAAGGCTGATTTGGAAGCAGCATTGACAGCAGCTGGAGGAATGAAGGAAATCACTTGGTTTCTCTGAGTCTTTCTTTCTTTCTTTTTTTTAAAAATCATTTATGAAATGGCACTGCCATTTCTGGAGGGTTAAAGGACCAGTGTGGAGTTTGTGCCACAGAACCATGGCCCCATTAAATGCTTCTCTTTTTCAGGATTAAAGGTGTGTGCTGGAGAGGGCAATCTTTCTCATGCAGAGCCAGGACTGAGCTCTTGGGACCTTCTGGCCAGTGTGATGACCTCACTGACCTTCAGCCTTCCACTGCCACTTTGGACAGGCCATTGCTATTTCTCTCAGACTCACTTTTCTGTTCTCAGTGACTTCCAACATATTCCATTTCTGCTTTCCCGACACTATTTTAGATCTTTCTGGACTCTTGACTTATATGATGAAAACCCTTTACATGGCCAAAAGTATTTCATGCTTCTCTGAAGATACCTTGGGTGTCAATGAAGCAATTTTGAAAACAGGTCTCATGTTAGTAGGGAAGTACGAACTTCAGCCCCTAGTGACAGGTACGATGTAGGTCACCCTGGTTCACCAAGGACTAGAGGATTTCCCCAGGATGTGAGACTCTTGGTTTTAACTTTGGGAGAGTCTTGTAAACTCCCCAAACAGAGTTCAGGAAGATTAATACCAGTTGGGGCCCCCTTTTCAGGTAAAGGGGCAAGGACAGCCATGGAGACAGATGAACTGCCCTGCAGGACTCCCAGAGAAGGCAGAGGTCAGCTCTGATTTGGTAGTGGTGTTGAAGTACTCCAGAAGGCCTCTCAGGAGAGGTGGTAGCACTGAGGTGGGTTTTTTATAGATGAGTAGATGCTCACAAGGCAGACTGTGGAGGGAGAGCTGGGAGTAATGCGGGCAAGACAGAGCTTAGAGAGGTGTAAAGGACATGGCTCAGCTTGGTAGCAAAGTGGTGTGACCTGGGGATGGGAGGTCATGAAGTCAAAGGACCCTCGTCCTGTCATTAGAACATTGGCAGTGATGGAGCAGCTATGAGATGTGAATTGAAAGGAAGACTTGAAGGCCAGGGAAAGATTGGGATGTCTTCCCCATCTAAGGACCGAGTCATAATTTCTACACTGTCCAGGTTGCATCTCAGCCTTCCAAGACCAATGAGAGTGTAACAGGACTGCTCCATGCCAGGGCTGCTTGGCTCCCTTGCATGGCTAGGTGCCTGGCCCATGGCTAGAGGCCAGTGGCCCAGAGCCCAGGGAAGCCAGCTGGTGACAGGATAGAGTTGTCCTGGCCTTGGCCAGGCAGAGTGGTGGGTTCTGACCCAGACAGTGGTCCCAAAGGACCCCTGTTTGGACAGATTTAATTCTGTGGGAAGAGACAAAGATAGTGATCCAGCGCCATCAAGACTATGGTCATCTGCTTGGGGCTTGCAAAGACCTGGCCTCTGCAGGGAACCTGAGCTAAGTGACCTGGTCAAGGCTAGTTCCACCTCCACCTGGCCCTAGTGGAGGGCTTGGGGTGATTGAGAAGCCAGCTGTGGACCAGAATGAGACTGTGAGAGCTGGCTCCTATTCATGAATGAAACCAGGATAGGATAGGCAATCCAATAGAGCCTAGGACAGTCCAAGGCAAATTGAGCTTCAACTCCTGTAGGAGAAAAGGCATAGTATTTTTGAACAAAACAAAACAAAACAAAGTCCACCGCAACAACTGACCAATCAGCTACAAAGACTTGACCAGAGAGTCTCAGAAGGACCTCCAAGATACTGCATGCCTGGGAGGACAGATGTTTGCCTTCCAGCCACCGCCCTTGCACCACCCCTCCCCCCCCTTGTTTTTTTTTCTGAGACAGGGTTTCTCTGTTGTAACTCTGGCTGTCCTGGGACTCACTGTGTAGACCAGGCTGACCTCAAACTCACAGAGATCTGCCTGCCTCTGCCTCCCGAGTGCTGGGATTAAAGGTGTATTCCACCACTGCCTGGGCCCTTTTTTGATATGGTGCAACATGCTTGTTCTTGAGGGTTTGCTGTTGTCAGCAGCTCCCCAAGATTTTTTTTTTTTCCTCCTTGACCTTCCATTGTTTGCCAATGAATATATTTCAGGGGGATCTAAGGATAGCAGTGAAGTGAATTTACGTAGTTTCTGTATGTGTTGTATGTACACGTGTTGGTGTGCTTGCACATGTGTATGCGTGCACGTGCATGTGAGGCGGGGTAAAGGTAGATATCAGATGTCTTTCTCGGCATCTCTCCATCTTTTAAAATACAGGTTATAGGTAGGCAGAGTCTGGTCTTCATGTTTGCACAGCAGGCGCCTTAGACCCTGAGCTAGCTCCCCAGCTCTCAGACGGTACTTTCAACAAATGCAGTAAGGATAGCGAAGGCAATGTGAGGATTCAGGGGAGGGGTGCACAGGAGCTCAAAGCAGCAGTGGTGGATCCTGGCTTGTTTAGTCCTCTCCGTCTCGGTCTCCCTGCTGTGAAGGGGAACGCTTTTTTTCCTGGGCTATTTACTAGTCTGTACACTTAGTAGGCCATCCCAACAGGCTGTGCATCTTTGAGGAAAGAGGCTCCTTTTTTTCCTCCTCCTTCTTCTTCTGGTCTTTCTATCCCCAGGGTCTAGTATAAAGTAGAAACTCAATAAATGTTAGTCAAATGAATGAATAAACGTTTGAATAACAAAAATACCTGCTCTACAGACCTCTCAGGATTATTGGGAGGATCAAATGAGATAATGCACATGAAAGCACTTTGTAAATTGCAGAGCACTATACAAATGCAAATCACTCCCAGCTTTGGTGGAAATTATTATTCAAATTATTATTATTATTTTCACAGTAAAGGAGGAGAGGAAGGAGAGGGCATGGCACCCCAGAGCAGGGTGGTGGAAGCTCAGACTGCAGCCTGGGCAGTGGAGGCTTTCTGCAGTCTACTCAGGCCCCTTTCAGTCTCTCTCTGCAGGCTGCTGGGTTAGGTGGGCCTGACTGCAGCTGCTTAGGGTCGAGCACTAGTTGCCACTGGAATCCTGCCCAGTGCTGGGGACCGCGCGTTGTTCCCCGAGCAAAATGAATTAAATGAAAAGGTTTTGTTTTCTTAATTGTCTTTTTTTTTTTTTTAAGGTAGGAGAAGTGGCATGCTCGGAATGGAATGGAATGTTGAGAGAGGGAAGGAAAGGAGGGAGGGAAGGAAGAGACAGAGGTGAGAAAAAAGAGAGAGTGAGGGAAGAGAAAGGAGACTCTCACAGAGAGAGGGGGGAAAGAGAGAACACACACACACACACACACACACAGAAAAAGAGAGAGAGAGAGTGAGAGAGGAGACCTCTTCTGCAATCACAATTTCACTGCTATTATCCTGCCTCTTCAACCCCTGGCCTGCAAGAGGGAGCAGGAGCCGGGCAGCCAGGAGACACTAGCAAAGGCGTGATTGATAATTGGCGACTGTAATTCTATAATTCATCTCTGCATCGCAGTGAAATTAAAAGAGTTTAGGTTCCTAAGCATAATGATCATCAATTAAATGCTGGGGAGATTTAGTGTCCTCATTTGAATTTTTGTTTTATTTATTTAAATGTCTTTTTTGCCGAGTTGGGGGGGGCAACGCAGGGTAGAAAGAACAGGAGTAAAGGCTAGCCCCACCCCCACCCCCGCAGCTTGGAGCAGAGGGGTCGCATGGGCTGCCCAGGGGTGGCACGGGGCGGCGGGCTTTGTGAGACAGGGGATCCATCATCCTGGGCCTAATCAGTTAATACTGATAAACTGCCAGCAATAACTGCCAATTGAAGCATTTGGAGCTGCGGGTTCATTCATTTAGGGAGTGCGGCGCCACGTAGGGGAAGCACTCCTGTCTCCAGGAGGGAGATGATGCATTTGGTGGAGGCCAAGGGGCCACTGCAGCCTGGGGGCGGTGAGGGAGAGCCATCTTAAGTCAGCTTGAGAGCAGCCTCGCCTGGAGGTAGCGTGAAGAATCTGGCCTGTGCCTATCCTTGGACCGAGGATGGCACAGAGGTAATGCGTTCTTGGATTTGAGGGTGGACTACATTTGGTGGGGAGTACACATTTCCCAGACCAATGTTGCACACATCTGTTGCACAAAACCTCAGTTTTCAGAGGACTTACCGAGGCACGCCTTTTCAGTTTCCTCCCATGGAGAGAAGGGATTGTACTAGGTGGGCCAGAGGGATCCTTTGTAGCTCAGTGGCTTGATTCCAACTGTCCTTGGTAATTTTGACTTGGAGACAAGATGCCTAGCCCATCTTCTGCCCTCCTCCGTCCACCCCAGTCATAGCCTGGGTGCCTCGTTTGCCACCACTGCCTCTTGGAGCTCCTCAACCTTCCCCACGTGGTTGTCCTTTTTTCTGGGCCAGTTATCTCTACATTTTCCCAGCATTCTCTTGTTCTGACTTCTCACTTGTAATCAAGAAACTAAAAATAGAGCACAAAGCATCTCCAAGGGGTGGTGGTGGTGGTAGCCGGGGTTGGCAGAGGCCACGAAAGTGCTCAGGTTACCCTTGGGAATGAGACCTCAGCAGCCAAGTATGGGGAAGTGGAAATCCAGTCCAGACCAACCACAGAGGTGGAGGCCAGCTGCAGGAGCCTTCCGTATCAGCGAGAACAAGAGAGCTTGAGACAACAGCCTGTGCATGGGAAGAGGGCTAAGAAGCAGGATGGGGGGGCAGCAGCTTTCTGAGTTCTGGGTCCTTGTGCATGCATCTCTTTGTATCCCTGGCACACCGAATCCTCTTCTTGAGCCCAGGGAGGGCTGAAGTCCTGGGACCAAGGCCCACACAACCTGGGCAGAGGGGCCTTGTGTTCTAATTCTTCTGCCAGGAGAGGGCACCCAATTCTAACTTTCACAAAGATATGTTCCCTGCACAGGGAAGTCCCATGGAGAATGCTTCTGCAGTTACTCTATTGTGCTTGTAGACAAACAGGACCCATTCATTCTAACCAGGGGTCTCTCCTTCACAGCCTTAGGCCATAAAGGAGTGGGTGTGGGGTGAGAAGATGGGTGACTTGGAGGCAATGGGATTTTGTCAGGGTGAAGGCCTGGTTTCTCAGACACACAGGCACTGGGGCTAGGATTAAGAGTTGGTCCACTGGCATGAGAGCAGAGGAGAGTGATCTGGGTTCTTAGACACACAATCTCAGAGCCCAGTCCCGCTCCCTGCTTTGAGAAGAGCACCCTGGAGATCTGAATAGTGCAAGTAACTGCTGGCATCAGGAGAGCACATCCCATTATGGAGCCTGGTACCCTGAGCTGCAGTCCTAGCTGTACTGTGTCCTCAGACATTCTGCTGCTTTTTTCTCTGAGCCTCAGTTTCCTTCTCTGGTCCAGTCATAGGATACAGTACACAAAAGGTGTAGGGTGTAGGGTTAGGACTTTCATCTCTCCTGCACAGACAGAGGCAGTGACTGGACCCTATCTTCTGAGGGACAGTATAGAGGGAGGACATTATCACCACTTTTGTGTGGCACTGGCTCAGAAGTGACATGTATACATCTTCGGGACCCTTGATGCTTTCCCTCCTGGGGGAGGGAGGGGAGTGGCTGATACTGGAATCCCAGGATTTGCCAGTTTTTGGACCAGCGATTTAAATCAAGATAATGTCTTTCTATCTCCTTCCACCTTTTGAACTCATTCCAGTTTCTTTACCAAGCTGATTTCTGTCACAGGACTCAGCCCTTAAAAATGTGGTGATGTTGCCTGGGAGAGAGGGCTGTGAGGAGCCTAGCCCCACTGGGGGGCCACCTGTGCCCTTGTCTGGCTTTTTTTTTGGCCTTGTCCACAGGGCTGAATGTCTTCTTGTACTTAGCATAAGCACTCTTTTTTTCCCTGTCTTGTACTTAGCATAAGCACTCTTTTTTTCCCTGTCAGAAGGACTGAGAGCTACAGGTTCAGTTCTAGAGAACTGGGAACAGTACGAAGGTGACCCCAGATCTCTAAGAGTGCTTCTTATCTCATCTCCCCATCTCTTCCCATCTGAGCCAGACCATCCACTCAGGACTGATCTGAGGTCAAGGGCTGTTTTGCACTCCCCAGGATTGTCTTGGACTCTTTGGGCAGCTCTGTTCCTGTATTTGAGTGGAGCTTAGAGGAGATGGGACTCTATAATTTTCTGTGTGGAATCCACAAAAGCTACAAGCCCAAGTGGGCATGCAGCCCAACAAAGGCTTTTTAAAAATTGCCAGGCGCTGTCCTTTCCTCTGATTACAAAGGCAATACATATTCATGATAAAAATTTTTGGAAAATACAGAAAAGCACAAAGGGAAAAAATCATCCATATTCTACGTTCCAGAAGCAACCATTATTAACATTTGAGGTGTTCACCTTGTCTTTCCCTTTCTGGTGGTCTCTGTATCTCTGTCTTTTAACAGTAGCTCCATGTAGCAATACTAGTCTGTTACCTACTTGGTGACAGTGTATCAAGAGCATTTCCCACACAACAAAAGCTTTTGATGAGTGTGACCAGGTGTTTGGTCAGGGAAATGGTGTTGGGGGGGTTTAGGGGGAGGAACTGTCAGAGGAGATCTCAACACTGACAGATCTCTGGCTTCTAGTAGAGACAGAAGGCTAATCACATCAATCGGCTGGAAGGGTAGCCTTGAGGAAGGCAGCACGAAATCCAGTGACCTGAGGATGGTAGAGAGTTGAGTTAGCACAGCACTGGAGGCTGGGCTACTATACTGGCCACCTTCTTTCACAGGCTCTTGTCTTGGTTACAGCAAGCTATCAGGGGGTGGACAGAGGCATGAGGTGATAATCACTGCTGGTCTGTAACAAAATAATATTAGAAGCTGAGCATGCTAGTCTGGGAGACAGAGGCAGGAAGATTTTGAGTCTAAGGCTGTCTTGGGCTATATAACAAGGCCCTGTTTCAAAAAACAAAATCAAACCAAATCCCAAACACTCAACAAAAAGAAATCCCTATAGAGTATGCTAGAAATACAGCTAGAAATGTGAAGTTCTGCTTTACCTGCCACTTGGGGTGAGAGGACGCTGAAAACCCTTTCTAATAGCACAGGCTAAATATTGTAACAGGTGTAGTAATTTGAATGAGAATGGCCATCATAGGCTCATATATTTGAATACGTGGTCTCCAGTTGGTGGAACTGTCTGGGAAGGATTAGGAGGTGTGGCCTTGTCAGAGGAGGTGTGTCACTGGGGGCAGGCTTTGAAGTTTCAAAAGACTCATACCATTTTAAGTTAGTTCTCTCTGTTTCCTGCTTGTGGTTGGAGATGTGAGCTCTCAGCTTTTCCTACCTCCACACCTTTGTTCTGCCATCCTGGATTCTAACCCTTTGAGACCATAAGCCCAATTAATGCTTTCTTTTACAAGTTGCCTTGTTTGTAGTGTTTTGACCCAGCAGTTGAAAAGTAACTACTACATAAGGACACACTGGGGTCAGTGTATGCTGTAGAGCTTCAGTTTTGTCGAGCAGCACATGCAGGTCTGGGACCCTTAACAACTTGAAACCTTGAACAAATAACCTCTGGACACTAATCTTTCAAATACGAGAATCCATGCCCATCAGCATACACATTTACCTTCTTCAAAGCATTCTGATTGGCCAGAAGATTTCTGATGATCCCACTTCTATCTGACTGTACTTTCTCGGTCTTCAAACTCAGCTAAAGTTGTCCTACAACAATAAACCTAAATGACACAGGTTAAAAAATAACAAAGGACAGAAACATTTCTTGAATGGTGGTAGACCAGTAGACAAACATGAAAAGATCTTCAACATCATTGATTGCTAGAGAAATGTATATTGAAACCATGTGAGGCAATATTTTACATGCAGGATGGAGGGAAAGATGGAGAGAGATGGGGGAAGGGCAGGGAAGAGTTGGCAAAGACATAATTATAACTTTTGTGCCCATTGTTAGGAGTGCAGAATGGTAAGACCTCATGTAGGAAAAAATGCCCACTGTTCAAAAACTTAAAAATGGAATCATCATGTTTTGGCAATTCTCTTTTTGGGGACATTTTCAAGAGAATTGGAAAACAGGGTTTTGAAGAGATTATTACATATTCAACTTAAAGCAGCGGTGTTTACCAGAGCCAAGGCCTTATAATCAGAGACAGATGAATGGAAAACAAGAAGGACCATACATACAAAGAAATTTTATTCAGTCTTGAGGAAGAGAACACTGCTACATGTTACAGCAAGGTAAACCTTGAAGATGTTATTGTGAGCGAAGTCAGTAAGCAGCTTGCAAAAAACAAATCTCTTACATGAGTCTATTAGCGTATTTCTTCGTGTACCTAGATGTTAAACAATGCTGATTTGGGCTCACAGTTTCAGAGGGTTTCATTCACAATTCCTGGCTCCATTCATTCTGAGCCTGTGGTGAGAAAGAACATCATGGGGGAGGAAGTCCGTGGAGGAGGAGCCATCCAGATTCTTACCTAATGACAGGAAGCAGTGAGGGGAGCTGGGAGAGGGTGTGGGAAAAAGAGAGGGAAAGAAAAGATGAATAGAAATTTGTCAAAGACAAAACAGTCTTTAAAAAGGCTTTCTCTGATTCCCAGTGACTCATTTCCTCTAGCTAGATTCCACCAGCTGGACTTTCCAGAACGTTCCCCAATAGTACTACCAGTTGGAGAGCACATCAATCTTTGGGGGACATTTCATGTTGAAACCACAGCAATGGGGAATTTAGAGTAGTCAAATTTTCAGAGATTGAAAATAGAATGGGGTACCCAGAGAATAGGGAGAGGAGAACTGGAGACTTGTTTAACAGACATCAGGCCTCAGATTTCAGTTCTGGATCTGGGTTGTATAACAAGCACGCGTGTAATACTGTTGAGTTGTACAACCCGTAAACATGGTTAAAATGAGAAATTTATGTCAAGATTTTTTTCTTTTTTCTTTTATTACTACCAAAGGAAAAAAAAAAAAAAGGTAATGTTTTTCTTGCCTTCTCTGGCCAGCCCAGCATGGAAAGCACACCTCCTTTTCAGAACTCTGCAAAGTGATTACTCTTTCGGCAGCTGGGCCAGTACACCAACTGGTTTCTTCTTTGTGTGATATTCGAGATCCCTTTTTGACAAGCTGTTTGAAGGCAGGGATAAAATCTTTACCTCTTTATTTCCCCCCACGGTACCTCACACTGTCTCAAGCCTAATAATAGTTCAATTAATATCTGCTGACTGGAGTGTCACTTCCCTTGATGTGTTTTCGTTTTCGAGCTGGCGGGTGATGGATGGAAGAGAGAGCCAACACTAAGGAGAAGGGCAGGAGGGGAGCGTGCCTGGCTGAGAGTTTATTTTCCAAACATTGCTTGTGAATTGTCTGGGCAGCTGCATCCCCCTGTGGTCTGACTTACACATATTCACATTATTTTTACTGGTACATAGGTAGGGGTGGTGCTGCGAGGACTTGAGTTAGATTAGTTGTTAGAGAATGGTGTTGTGGGCTCTGCAAAGTTTGAGGCTGAAAAATGTTGGCAGGCATTAACCTGACCCGCCTGAGACATGTATCTACTCTGGAAAACAGGTCTGTAACTCTCCTCGGCCCTCCAGACAGGTGGCTCACAGATCTTCTGCCAGGAACGTCCTCCTGACCTCTCACCCTCGCCCCTCCCACCTCCGTGTAAACTTCTTCTCTGCTGAAATGGAGAACATTCTCTTGTCACTTTATCCCTTGTGCGCTCTTTTAAAAATTGGACTTTAACAGAATAAAGATCCCTCCCGTAAGGTAACTGTGATTTTCCTCTTTGTAGGGTGGTTCCTCTGTTAAATTAATTGTCTGGTTCTCTTGAAAAGCAATCTTTTCCCCCAGTTCATGTTCCGTTTTTGACCTAACATGGCCATTCTTGGCCTTTTGAATGGGATTTGCTTCTGGTCGGGAATTACATTTCCATAGCAACGCAGGCAGCCATCTTAAAAGTACTCCTCCCCTCCACCCAGCACCCCCGCCCGATTTTAATATCCTGCCATCCCTCTCACACAGACAGGTGGCTTGCCTGGGCATAAGTCATGTATGTATTTATTCTCATTTAGGCAGGGCAGACAACAGCAGTGGCAACTCACACCACTAACATGATGAACAAAACCACGCAAAGGAGCAGGCTGCTCTGAGTTCCTCGGGGCCCTGGGCTGCTGTTCACATTGCCTTAGCTTCACAGTCTTCTTACAAAACTTGGGCTGGTGGTTTTCATCTCATGTCTGATTCACCCGGGCCTTTTCCTCTAAGCAGGACACCCCACTAAGCCAGAAGCAAGAGAAAGTCATGTTATCCTAGCTTTGGGGATCTGTGTGTTTCAAGTTTGTTATTGATGGCTGTTTTTAAGTAAGCCATGAGAAGTGTGAAGTTTTAAAATTTTAGAAATAAACCCTGTCAGAAACACACCCCCTCCCCTCCCATCAGTGACTTTAAAGGATCCTGGTCATCCGCCCACTTAGGTTCAAACTCTGACAGCAGCCAAGGCCTCCAATCCATTGGTTTCTGCCTGTCTTAACTTGCTCCCACTTCTTCCCTTCCTCCTCCAGCCTACCAAAGAGGAGATGGCTGCCACCAGACACCCAGCATTCCGTTTCTGCGTGCCCCTCCCTCGAACCCACTGCGCCCTTTCTCTACTTACCTGCCGAAGCCCCTCTTCTTCCTCAAGGTAGATTTTGTCAGCCGCTGTGTGGCGAGTACAATTGCAGAAGAATTCATAGCTATCTGGGGCTTGGCACGTGGGTGTGGAGCCACCCGAAAGCCTTCCAGGCTAGTCCTCCCATCTATGTCCGCATTGTACATTTGTCTCTGTGAGCCATCCGGTTGGGGTCATTTTCTGGGGGTGCCATGTTGTGAAGAGGTTGGAAGCTCTGTTTTAGAGCCCAGCTGACTCCTCCACAAGTCTCTCCTACCCTCCAGCCAGCAGGCTTGACCTGCCCCTTAGGCCCCTCCTCCGATCCATTTTCCAGAGCAGTCTGCCTTTCTGTCTTCCGTATTTACTGCCCCCACCCACTGCAGCTCTTTAGCAATTTCGTTAGTGTGTGGTTACACCGAACAGACTAGATGCTTGTTGATTTGAATTCTATCCATGGATTGTCTTCCGGAGGATTTCCTTTGATGCACTGCTCTTATTCCACTGACCCTGCCACTCTTCAAACTGCTTCTGGAATTCCTTTGCTGGAATTGTTTTCAGAGGGAGATCTATGAGCCGAAGAAGAAAATGAGTCTCTTTTCCTTAGACTCAAACAACGTGTACTTAATTCTCATTTTGTTGTCATTGTTAGTCAACAAATATTTATTGAGCTCCAGGCACAAGGTTGTTTTCTTAAAAATTTAATATAAACTACTTGTCTACCTTATTGGCGAGATTTGGCTCTAAATAAGTTTGGTCTTTTTCCAGAAATCAAATCTACTCTCAGAACATTAAAGATTTACTATCTTGGAGCAGATTCACAAGAAGGAAAACAAAAAATGCAAAACTGTAGAGAGTGATGCAGAACGGTGACGACAGTGAGCAGGGCCACAGCCCGGGGCAGGGACAATGTGAGCAGGGCCACGGCGCTGGGATGGGGACAATGTGAGCAGGGCCACAGCCCGGGGCTGGGACAACGTGAGCAGGGCCACAGCCCGGGGCTGGGACAACGTGAGCAGGGCCACAGCCCGGGGCTGGGACAACGTGAGCAGGGCCACAGCCCGGGGCTGGGACAACGTGAGCAGGGCCACAGCGCTGGGACGGGGACAATGTGAGCAGGGCCACAGCCCGGGGCTGGGACAACGTGAGCAGGGCCACAGCCCGGGGCTGGGACAACGTGAGCAGGGCCACAGCCCGGGGCTGGGACAACGTGAGCAGGGCCACAGCCCGGGGCTGGGACAACGTGAGCAGGGCCACAGCGCTGGGACGGGGACAACGTGAGCAGGGCCACAGCCCGGGGCTGGGACAACGTGAGCAGGGCCACGGCCCGGGGCTGGGACAATGTGAGCAGGGCCACGGCGCTGGGACGGGGACAATGTGAGCAGGGCCACAGCCCGGGGCTGGGACAATGTGAGCAGGGCCACAGCCCGGGGCTGGGACAATGTGAGCAGGGCCACGGCGCTGGGACGGGGACAATGTGAGCAGGGCCACAGCCCGGGGCTGGGACAATGTGAGCAGGGCCACGGCGCTGGGATGGGGACAATGTGAGCAGGGCCACAGCCCGGGGCTGGGACAATGTGAGCAGGGCCACGGCGCTGGGATGGGGACAATGTGAGCAGGGCCACAGCGCTGGGATGGGGACAACGTGAGCAGGGCCACAGCGCTGGGACGGGGACAATGTGAGCAGGGCCACGGCGCTGGGCGGGGACAATGTGAGCAGGGCCACAGCGCCGGGCGGGGATGACCTGAGCAGGGCCACAGCGCCGGGCGGGGATGACCTGAGCAGGGCCACAGCGCTGGGTGGGGACAATGTGAGCAGGGCCACAGCACTGGGATGGGGACAACGTGAACAGGGCCACAGCAGTGAGCAGGGCCACAGCGCCGGGCGGGGACAATGTGAGCAGGGCCACAGCGCTGGGATGGGGACAACGTGAGCAGGGCCACAGCGCTGGGATGGGGACAACCATGAGCAGGGCCACAGCGCTGGAATGGGGACAACGTGAGCAGGGCCACAGCGCTGGGATGGGGACAACCGTGAGCAGGGCCACAGCGCTGGGATGGGGACAACCATGAGCAGGGCCACAGCGCTGGGACGGGGGACTTCTCAAAGTCCATCCTGCAAGTGACAAGAAGCCCTTGGGTGGTGAATGCTGGGGCTGCATCAGTTACATCTCCCATCACTGTGACCAAATGCCTAATGAAAGCAAGCAACCTAACAGAAGGAGGGTTTGGTTTGGCTTGTGGTCTGAGGAGATAGAGTCCCTTTGGTAGAAAGGCGTGGCTATGGGGGTATTAGGCAGCTGCTCCATTGTCTCCAGCCAGAAATCGATGAATGCTGATGCTCAACTCACTTCCTCCCTTTTTATAAGCTTTTTTATATGCTCCAGGAACCCAGCCCACAGGACGATGCCACCAACTTTCCAGGTAAGTCTTTCCCCTCTGGAAACACCCTTACATAGCCACCCAGGGTTGTATCTCCTAGGTGACTCTAAATCCCATCTATGAAGATTAGCCACCACAGGGTGTTTGTTAAGACTCCTTCTCCCTGGGTTAAGTCACCCTTTGCACAGGTAGGTGTCTTTCAAAGGACTGAAGGGCATTAAGTGTGATCTGAAGCTTTCAAGAGCTTCTGTTTATAAAAATGAATCTTTTCTAGGATTCTGTTGGTACCCAAGAGCACTTCTGATCCCATGAGTCAGTACAGTGTGTACTTAAGATTATGCTATTTGAATGTCATAGTGTTCATCTGCCCCGGCTTTGCTGCTTGTTTGGGTTGTCTTGTGGCTCACTTTGCTCTCCAGCTTCAGGGAAGTCTACTGTGTACTTTATAGAACATCTGCAGAGGTGGTCATTGACTCTGGCACACACCCATTCTGTTTTAAAACAAAGCTTCCACAAACATTTTGAAGCATTATCATTTCCCCAGGAGAATGGAGAGTGAGGTAATAACTTACTGCCTTCCAGCTTTTGGAGATTGAAATTATAGACTGGTGTTTAAGATGCTCTGATTCCTCCAAAGGGAACTGTAGAGCTGACTGGTGAGATATCAGGGCTGTGTCTCAGGAAGGATGTTATCTGAGGTGGTTTATCCAGTAGGATGTGTGAATGGACAAGACTAGGGAATCATTCCTGGAAAGGAGTCTAGTTTGGCACAACGCATTGCTGTGATTTGGATATTAAGTCTCTCCCAAAGGCCTCTTGTTGAAATCTAGATCACAGCTTGTGCCCCTGTTGGGTGGTGGTGAACCTGCAGGAAGTGGGGCACAGAGGGAGGCCCCACTTAGGTCATCAAGGGCATCCCCTGGAAGGGGGTATTGTGAGCCTGGCTCCTCTCTCTTTGCAGCTCAGCCTACATGAGGTAAGCAGCTCCTTCTACCATGTGTTCCCAACACAGTGTTCTATTTTGCCTCACGCCCCAAGTCAGCAGAGCCTACTGACTATGAACTGAGACCTCTGAAACAGTGAATCCAAATCAACCTTTCCTCCTTATCCACCAACTCACTTGGGTATTTTGTCATAGCAACCACAAGTGTCCCAACACACACTGAAGTTATTCCTCACTGCTTCAGGAGGTAGCTGTTTGAAAGACCATTGGGCCCTTCTCCTCATCTTTGAGCTCTGCTTACAAATGCAGCCCGACTGGCCTGCTACTCTTTCCCTGGGCATTACCACTGAACTGCTGGTCTGTACTCAGTGCATCTGGAAAGCTTCCCAGAAGAACATGATTAGGACCAGTAGATGGGCTACCTCCCAGACGTCAGGCACAGGTCAACTCACTCGACCCGAAGAGGCAGGTGCTCTACTGGTCCTTGCTTTACGGAAGAAGAAATAAAGGCCCTGGGTGGTGAGCAAGTGGACCAGCATTATGTGACTGCCGAGTGGCAAATGACTGGGTCAAGGAGGGAGAGTGGTGGGGAACATCCCAGCAGCCTCCTCAGGCCTGGACCCCACGATCATCAGGATGCGGTGGCATACACCTGTAACCCCAGGAAGAGGAAGGTGGGAGGATCTTGAGACCATGAGTTTGAGGTCAGGTTCGGCCACATAGTGAGACCATTCCTAAAAAAAAGAAAAAGAAAAAGAAAAATTTACAGATTAATCCAAATGAATTCATTACTTAATCACATTTACTATTTGTCCTCCTTCTAATGCCTGGGTTCCAGGAGGCAAAATTTTTTGCCTTTAAAAAAAAAAAAAAAGAAGAAAAGTAAAAAAACCCTGCTGAATCCCAAGTAACTAGAACAGTGGGAGCACACAGACATGCATAATAAATATTTATTGAATAAATGAAATATCAATATATTAAAAGAAGATTTTCTTCTGTTTTTTTTTGGTGTCTCTCTCACACATTGCTTTCTTACAAGTTTTGGTCTGTGAGTTGTTGGGTCTCCTCACAGTCCTACACTGTCAGGGTAGGACTCCACCAGCATACCTATTCTTTTCTAGAGGAAAGCATAGTCCTACTCTGAAGACTGTGTTCCTGGATACTTTTCCTAGAGATAATTACAGTCCTTGGCAATCAACTGATCCTGAGCTTCTGATGGTAAAATAAACCTTCAGACATGATCTTGTGTTTCGAGTCTTGAAGTTGAATGTCTGTTGGGAATGTATGCTTCTGTTTGCCCCAGTCTCTCACCCTCCCAATTCTACCTGAGGGTTCACGTTTCCAGTGCAACCCCAGTCTACAGTTGAGGAAATGGAAGCTCCGAGTAGGGAGTGACCTGTCCACAGTCATATAGCAGACAGAGGCTGGATTAAGCTCTCATCTGCTTCCCGGTCCTGTGTGCTTTCTCTTACATCCATCCGTCCATGGTGTCATCTTGCAGGAAAGCCCTGTTTGGCTAGGAATAAAAACTGATGTCATTGGTCCAGGGTTTGTGAGTCTGGGGTGAAGGAGACAGAGGAGATGGGCTGAATGGAGACAAGTACCTCTTTGTTCTGTTCTCAAGAAGCCATGGTGCTCATTGGTGACCCCTTCAAATGATGGCGTTTTCAGCAAATGAGAGGGGAGCAGGTCTCTCTCTCTCCCACCCCCATTGTAATTAGTTGTCAAAAAATTTTAGATGGAAGGGGGGATGCTCAGACCCTGATGAGATGATACAGCAAAGATTTCATTTCATCTTGAATTTGACATTAAACTTTAATAGTCTCAAGGACAAGAAGCCAAGAGATATCAGATGTAATGCGATAAAGCAAAGTTTCTCTGACAGCAAATTTGATCACAAATGGGCTCCAAGATTGCTTCTTTGATATAAATGAAACATAATTCATCTTCCAGAGCCCTGAATGGGCTTTCAGAGTGGGGACAAAGCTGGCATCTCTCTTGCCTGGTGAGCTGACAAGTGGCAGCCCAGGGAGGAGGTGTGGGCTTGGTGGGACCCTGCTAGGGCAGCAGTGTCTGGGAGGAGATGTTGGGGTGAACATGCACAGGAGGCAGACAGCATCGAGGACTGCAGTCTGTAGCCAGGAGACCCCTCCTGCTCCGAGTCAAGCCCAGAACCAGCGTGGTGCTAAGGTAGGGGTGGTGTGAGAGCACCAGCCTTCCAGACCCTCATTAGCTCCCTGTGCATTTCTTAATGTCATGAATACCTTTGGGATGCTCACTACCTGCCAGTGAGATGGCTGTTCTTGGGGATTGTCTTCCATAGGAATCAGCTGAGACTGAGGTCAAGGCCCCTGCCACAGCCTTAGCAGCCTCTGGATGCCTGCTCTGCCCCAGCCTTTGTTGCTCAACCCCCTTCTGCTTCTCCTCAGATCCCAAACCTTAGGACAGGGGTCACAAGCCCTCTGAGACCTGATCCTCCCTAGCCCCGCCTTTCACACTTCCTCTAAGTGCTCCCACTGCAGACTCAGCGGAGTATAGACCACACCTTCTTGGTCCTTCCTTATTTCCAAGGAAGCCCCTTGCCAGACATTACTCACCCCACTCCAACCTCAAAGGCAATGTCTTCTGAGAAGCCTCCCTCCCCTGTTCTGCTGGAAGACAGCTGTCCTCTGCGTTCCCGGACCCTTTGATGACTCAGAATCCGTCTGCCCATCTTATTGCTGTCCCTGCTTGTGTCTCCCATCTCATTTCCCAGACAATATCTAGTGATCTTTGTCTCCCCCCTGGGCACGTCATGCCTGGCATGGAGCAGGCACCCAGAAGGGATGGACTGGACGAAGTTGGATCCTGGCCCAAGGCTCTGCCTCCTGGGATTGAGCCTCTCAATTTAGAAGATGAGCTTTCCCTAGGCTGTAGAAGCTTCACATATGTGGGCTCTATCTCTCCATCCAATAGATGGAATGTATCAAATATTAGAGGAGAGCTTATGTGGAAGAGCTGTGTTCAAATTCTCCTGAATTTGTGACTTTGGACTTGAAAAAAAATGAAACCATGGTTGAAATAGATTTGATGGCATTGTCTCTTCTTTTCTAGAGGCCAGAAGGAAAGTTTGAGTTCAAACATCTTTATCTTACCCAAAGACAGCCTGAACACTGGATGACAAAGGATATCATCTGGGAGCTGGTCGAGTAGAGCATGTGTAGGGGAGATGGGCTCAGTCCGACCTGGGAGTAAGAATCAGAGAAGGAAGCAAAGTCAGGCAAACCGAAGTCAGAAGCTGAGTTTGAGAGTTCTGAGTCATGTAAAATGTAGCTGTCTGTCTGTCTGCTGTCTATCTGAGTGTCTTTTTTCTGATGTTGACAGAAATGATGTGTGTGCTACACAAGTGCTCTATCACTGAGCTATCTTCCAGCCCTTGGGTTTTGAGACAGGGTTTTGTTACATAGCTTAAGCTGGCCTTGAACTTGGCTGGGAAGCTCAGGCTGGCCTTGACCTCATGATCTTTTTGCTTGTGTCCAAGGTGTTTGTATTAGGTGTGTGTCACCCAGGCCTTGTACCTGAAATGTGGATTTAGTGCATGTGTTCATAAACAAATTGTGATTCATGTGTCTGCGAATGTACGCAATATTATTCAGCCATACAAAGGAATGAAGATCTGGTTCATAGCACAGCATGGATGAACCTTGAAAACATTATGAATAGTGAAGAAGCCAAGCACAACGTTCATATAATTGTACGGTAATGCCAGAATAGGTAAACCCACAGAGCCAGACAGTGCCTGACAATTGCCAAGGACTGGGAGGAGGGAGGAGTGGGGAGAGGTGACTGTTGAGTGGATATGGAATTTCCTCTTGTTGATGATGAAAATGTTTTGGAACTAGACTGAGGAGGTGGTTGGGCAACATTGTAAATGTGCTAAATATCACTGAATTCTTCACTGAAATGATTGATTTCAGCATATGTGAGTCTTACCATAATAAACAGAAACCCACACTCACACAGAACAGGGCGTGTGGCTTTGGTCCCGCAGCACTCATTACCCTGAGTTCTCATTATCCTGAGTTCCCAGGAAGCGGCCCCCACAGACGTGTTTGTCTAGTAGGGCTGCCATTCTGTCCATCCCCCAGATCCATGTGGATGGAGCTCTGTGGAGCCATCTCAGAGGCAAGGATGGTAGGAGTACAGGGCCTGTCTTCTTATCTCTGTCCCCTGCCTGAGGAGTCAGGATGGGACTCATTTCTCTCCCGTGGAGAGGACCAACCACTGAGCAGGATTAGGACCTGATGGGTGAACAGTCTCTCCTCTACGACATTGGTCTCAGCTCCACTGACCCTCCCGCTTCCCAACTCAGCAGCTGTTGTCAGCACTCATGAGATACAGTCAGGGAGGGGGAACTGACCCTAGGTGGTGACAGAAAGGACCCAAAGTCATTAGTTTAATGGAGTGATTGGCTGGGCTTCCAGATCTCCTTATCAATGTCATCAGAATTAATTTGATTGCTTACGGTCCCTCTTCTCTCCCTCCCTCTGTCTCCCTCTCCCCCCACCCCCATTGCAAATGAGTTTCTTGCAGATGTGTCACTCATGGGAGGAGGGTGGGTTTCCGGTGGTTGGACCTTTTGAGACAATGATGACTCTGTTCCCCTCAGAGCTGGTGGCAGAGGATCTCCAATGGACGTCAGTGTCTCTTGTACTGGTGTTTTGGTATTGAAGGGGATCCTAAAGGGTCTCTAGTCTTTGCTGGGTAGTGTCTCTTTGGAGAACTAAGGCTTTAAGTGAGTGTTACCAAAAGAACTCTAAGGAATCTCATTTTGCTTCTAAGCGCTGAATTCCCAAGCCCTGTGGGATTCTCCACCATGGTGGTTCCAGCCTCCCCTTCTCATCCAGTCTCGGCCTTTTAGAACAGAGGCTTGGGAGACAGTTGTGGCTGTTGGGAGACAACCAGAATCCTGTGGAAATATAAACATTAGTGGGTGTTGGAGGCGGGCAAGAGGATGACTGCACAGCCCAGCACAATAAAGCTTAAGGTATGATTAGTTAGAAACTCCTTTACAAAGTACATGTGACCATGAGGGTGGGTTCTGTAGCTAAAAGGCCTAGAATCTAGCATGGTCCCCTAAATCCCACCAGTCGGGAATAAGACCATCACCTCAATTTTGAGCCAAAACTGACGCAAGCTTTAATTAAGTTAATTAAACACTGACCAGGAATGATGGACTCTGGTCAGGTCCATTTTGAAGTTCCCATGGAGTGGTCCTGCCACACTCCGGAGCGCCCGAGAAATGGTGTCTAGTCTTGTGGAACAAATGCCTATAAAGACAGAACCCATAAGGTTACATACTTCTCACCAGATCCAATCAGGATCAAGCATCTATCCTGACATATTTCCTGTCTGGGTTATCTACTGCCCACAAGTGACTAAATATATCTGGTACACTTGAAGCACATCTGATGCAGCTGGATTAACCAAATGGAATCGACATAGCCTTTACCCAACATTCCTGGAAATTATCTGTCCTTGTTTTATAGATCTCTTAGGCACAGTCATTCAAATTAAAAACATAACTTTTATTCTTACAGTCTCTGACCAAAATAGCATAGAGGTCAGCAAAGCTATAAAGTACCTGTGACACCCCCCTAAGAATGGGTTCTATTAACTAAGAGCTAAAGGTAGAGGTCTAGAGAGGGAAGAGTCTGGGAATTCAGGTGAGGTCTTCCCCTACAGATAGCAAAAAGGTCACCAGGTCATTAACATTATCCACTCCCAGACTTCTGGGCAGAAAACACCTTTGTGTCCCCAACACAGGGGTATGAGGACTTCGTCATATTTGGCAGGGGGTGGATCCCACCTGTAGCAGGAGCCCTTGTCTCTTTACCTGCAAAATAAAATTTAAATTAGCTCCCTCTCCTCATAGACCTCGCCTGTCTTGTGCTATATACTAGACCCTCGCACCTCCTTCTACTTTATGTCAGTGGAAAGAAAGAAAGAGAGAAAGAAAGGAAGGAAGAAAGAAAGGGCTGAGGTGGCACAACAGTTAAAAGCTCTGGTTGCCCTTCCAGAAGACCCAGAATTCCCAGCACTTACACGGCAGCTCACAACTATCTGTATCTTCAGTTTCAGGGGAATTCAATGCCCTCTTCTGACCTCTCTGGGTATTGCACACACACGGTGCAAAGACACAGACAAAACATCCATACACATAAAATAAAAATTAAAAAATAAAGAAAAATTCCTGAGCGGAAGGTAGGACAGGTGGGCGGGTGGACAGATTGTTTGCCCCAGTGGTTGAGAAGCTGTACAAATCTCCCAGGGAGGAGGCTAAAGTTATGGCATTCTGACTCTACTTGCTGAGATTCAGATCTAAGTGTGGGCCTCAGAATCTGCCTTTCCCATGATTCTCTATGCAAAATGTCTGATGCAGGTGGTCCTTTGATCTTCACTACATCTTTACCTCTTGGTTTAAGGGCTCAGGGATTGCTCTTTCCTAAGACATGGGATGTTGACGACAGAATGGAAGGTTGGAGGAACTATGACACCTCCCCTGACAGATCTACAGTGGGGGGGTGGGGCTGTATAGCACAGGTAGGCAGCACTGTCACCTCAAGGCCTGTGACAAAAAAACACCTTTCATCATTACTGAGAGGAATAAGCTACATTTTCCAGGTCCAGATACCTTTTCTTAATTGGTGAGACGGGTCTGATTTATTTGCTAATTAACAGATGGAGTCTCTCCCTATAAGGCAGTTTGCTCTATTTATACTCAACAGGGATGAGTTTCTAGATAGTGCCTAGGGATGTGGGACTGCCCTGAGGAGGGGCTGAGCTGATGGCTGGGGTGGGAGGTGGGTCATTTTCCCATGTCCTGGATGAACCCCACACTGTTTTTGACTAAGACATCAGTGGTACTTCCCTAGTGGTTGACAAACTTGTTTGGCTGGATGAAGAAATCCAGGTATCATTTAGGGAAAGGACAGCATGGCCATCCTTCCTTCTGTGGCATCTTTCTTCCTTCCGTGTAAATTTTGGGGCTGTGGCTGAAGAGACGGCTTAACAGTCAAGAGTGCTTGCTGCTCTTGCAGGGGGCTGGAGTTAAATTCCCAGCACCCACACTGGGTCAGACCCACAAAGGGTCTGACATTTTCTTCTGATCTCCTTAGACATCCTCATGCATATGTGTGTGTGTGTGTGTGTGTGTGCGTGCATGCATAGATATACATACATAAATAAAGATATTATAGATTCATTGGTGCTTTCAAAAAGAAATGTGAAATTGCCTGTCTGCTATGTGCCTGACATGGGACATGCATGAGGAGCCAGCCAGTGGTGAGTGTCACAACACAACCCTTGCTCTCTGTAAAGGGGCTGCTTTCTCCACCCCCTCTCTCCACACTCTTTGTGAGGGAAGCAAGAGTCTTTCACTAGAGGATACATTTGGGATGCTTGCAAGGCACTCCCTTGAGACCTTGCGGATCCTGCGGGAAGAGTGTGGTATCCTCAGCACAGTGGCAAATGGAAATCTTTCCTTGCTCGAATGGGGGAGGAAGCCAGGGCTGCCTGTACTTATGCAGGGTTCACAGGTGCTCATCTGAGCCATGGGCACTCCTGAGAGCTGCCTTGCCTTAATCCCAAAGGTGGGCCCCAGGTTTCCAAGTCGTCCGTTTTTCTTTGAAGAAAGTTAGAGAAGCCTTTGATCACTAACTCAACCCTTTCTTTCTTGTCTCATGTAGCCAAGGCTGGTCTAGAACTTAGTGAGGAGACTGGAATGACCTTGAGCTCTGGATCCTCCTGTGCCGAGATTATAGTTGTGTACCACCATGTCCAGCCCTAGCTTAATCTTATCTTAAGACTCCAGTCAGTAGATGGCCATGTCTGGGCTGAGTATCAGGTAGTCATGTGTACATGTCCTATAATTTAAAGTGTTGACTTTCCTGTTATACTGAGCATATTTAATTCCCATAACAAGCATGTGAAGTGCTCACCTTCATTTCCCAGATGAGAAAAGGAGAGTATGAGGCAATGAATGTCTTCCAGAATCTGCCAGACGATGAGAAACAAAGCCAGCCTGTGCCAAC
Source organism: Cricetomys ansorgei (assembly GCA_026225945.1). Classification (NCBI taxonomy): domain Eukaryota; kingdom Metazoa; phylum Chordata; class Mammalia; order Rodentia; family Nesomyidae; genus Cricetomys; species Cricetomys ansorgei. The sequence goes on from JAMJFZ010004023.1 coordinate 772,399, forward strand.
CTGACTGGCCTCTCTCCATTATGGTGACCTCTGTCACTGCCAGATCAACATTCAGACCACATCAAATGTGCTATCTATCTATCTATCTATCTATCTATCTATCTATCTATCTATCTATCATCTATCTATATATCTATCATCTATCTATCTATCTATCTATCTATCTATCTATCAATCATCTATCTATCCATCATCTATCTATCTATCTATCATCTACCTATCTATCATCTATCTATCTATCTATCTATCTATCTATCTATCTATCTATCAATCATCTATCTATCCATCATCTATCTATCTATCTATCATCTACCTATCTATCATCTATCTATCTATCTATCTATCTATCTATCTATCTATCTATCAATCATCTATCTATCCATCATCTATCTATCTATCATCTACCTATCTATCATCTATCTATCTATCATCTATCTATCTATCTATCTATCTATCATCTATCTATCTATCGTCTATCTATCTATCATCTATCTATCATCTATCTTCAATCATATGTCTATCGTCTACTTGTCACATATCATTTATCTGTCAATCATATGCCTATCAGTTGTTTTCTACCACCTATTTATTTTCTATCTACTTATCTATTAGTTATCTATGTATCTATCATCTATCTGTATATGTACCAGCTATAGATCTATTAATCATCTACGTATCAATCATCTATGCAACTGTTATCAATCTACTTATCTAGAATCTATACGTCTATAATGTATTTATCATCTACTCACAAACTATCAATAATATCTGTCTATTCTCATATATATATATATATATATATATATATATACCTGTCTATCATCTATCTATCTATCTATCTATCTATCTATCTATCTATCTATCTATATCTCTCTCATATATCTATCATCTATCTATTTGCTTGTGCTTACACTAGGATGAGCATCAGTACACAGTCTGGATTGGCCTGACCCACGCTGGGGATGTACCCCAAGCCTGTCCTTCCAACTGCCTTTTTATTCTTCCTCTTCTGCATTCTGTTGACCACATTTCCAGACAAGCAGAATAAGGAAGGACAATGGCTCCCAGGGGCGAAAAGCAATTGCAGACAGGGAAGACAGTGGCTGTGAAGTCAGACTACAACGGGCTTATCCCTGCCGTGCCGTGTGCTGGCTGTGTGATCCTGGGCAACATATTGCTCCTCCTGGGTTCCTTCTGTGTTGAGTGGCGGAGCACCCGACTCATACAGGTATTGTGCAGAGCTGGGTAATTGATGCTGAGAGACTATTAGAGCGGTGAGTGGCCTATTCATACTGTTGCTGTCGGTGTTGATGTCAATAAAGATAATGGGTGAGGAGGAGAAAGAGGAAGTGGAGGAGGAAAGAAAGAAGATGGAGGAAGAGAGGAGGAAGAGGAGAAGGATGACAGAGAGAAAACGAGATGAGGAGGAGATGTCAGGCTAGGCCTGGTATGAGGCTTGTGGACTTCACTGACTTTGGAGACAGTGCCTCTGGCCTAGAAGAGGCTACACGACAGCTATGGGGGAGCCAACCCTCAAGGAGCACTTTCAGAGTTCTCTCCTGGGAAAGCTTGTGCTCCTCTGCACTGTGAACACACTGGACATGTTTCTGCCCCAGGCCCTTTGCGCTCGCCATTTCTTCCCTTATCCCTGTCTTACTTTTCAAATGATCTTGTCCATGTGATGACCGTTTCTATTTTAAGTTATAAATGCTCCCCCCTTAAAACATCCTCCAGTGTGTGAAAAGGCTGTCTTACTGCTTTATCCATGCTTGCGGTTTGAACATTAAATTCTATGAAAGTGGAGATTTTTCTGTTTTCACAACTATTCCCAGGGCTTAGACCAGCGCCTGACAAGTAGTAGGAGCTCAACAGACCTTTGCTTGTGGATAAATAAGCACTCTGTGTGTGTTCTCTTACTTAAAGCCTACAATAAGCCTTATAAGGCAGGTACTATTATGATCACGGCACAGATAGGGAGACAAGGCCCGGAGACATGGAGCGATCACCTCAGTGTCACAGTGTCCTATGATGCAGAGCTGGTCTCGGAACTAAATGTCATTTTCAAGCTCACTATAGTGTTAATCATGTTCCGGCGCTTTAGCCCTCTGTCTGCCCACCATACCTCCACATATCCTCCATCTAGCTTTCCAACATTTTTCCTTCCTTCCTTCTTCCCTTCTTCCCCACCTTCCTTCCTTCCATTGTTCACCCATTTACTTTTCTATCCTCTCTCTCCTACCCCTCCTTTCCTCTGTCTGCCACCTTCTCCCTCCCTTCTCTCCCTCCCTGCCTCCTTCCCTCCCTCCCCCTTCTCTTCCCTCTCTCCATCATCTCCCTTTCCCCTTCCACACCCTCCCCATCTTTCCCTCTCTTCTCTTCCCTTTGAAGTCTGTGGGTGCAGAAAAGATGCATCTTTTTACAGGAGAACTATGACCTTCAAGGAGTACAAGGGAGGTCAGGCCTCTGAGGTTTCTAAGAGGGATGGTTTTAAACAAGACTAGGCTGGACACTTGGGGACGGTTTCCTCTGAGTTCTGGCATCTAACAATATGACTCCACTTTCATGCTGTGCATCTCCCACAATATTGTACCACACTCTGTAGACTGTAGAAGTCTTATGTGAGTATTTCATTTCTTCCTGACACACTTCTGACCTTTGGAAGTTTCTGGTAGAAAGGCTGCAAACTGGGTCATGCTGGAGACTTCAGAATATCGTAATGCTACTCCTTTGGCCAGGTAGCCCGGGGTGAACACCACAAGGAAGACACACATTCAGACTGTTCTGTTCTGTTAAATTCCCAAAGCTGAAGGGCAGTTTTAAAACGTCTTCATCAGGGAAGTGTCTAAGTAAGGAATCATTAAATCTGGTTTCTTGGTATAAGGTGCAAATTAAAAAAAATTTTTTTTACAAGTGAAATGCAAATTTAATTTCATTTATCAATAATCTTGTTATTGTGTCTAGGATAGCAGCATTTGTTGAGCACTAACTCTGTGCCAGACCTGTGTTAGTGTTTCACGTGATTTTGTTTAACGATCGCAATACTGGCAATGGGCAGGTAACAGGAGTTCTACCCTACACGAAAGGATGGACTTGAAGAGATTAGTAACATTGTATGTCCCTCCCAGTTCAGTGGCTAGAATACATGGGTGCTCCAGAGAGTCCCAGTCTATGGTTGTACTATGTTCCCATAAACGACAGTGCAGGAATCTCACACTTTCCTAGACACACCTGGACCCATTAGTATTTGCTTCGATGCCACCTCTTGGGTTAATGAGTTTTATGAGCTGGCAGCCAGCTGTGCAGAGCAGTAGTTCTTCCTTTCATTTGTTTCCCACCACCTATTTCAGGCTTCGAGTGGTGCCTCTGTAGACACAGCGATTTGGGAACTGATGAGCACATTCATGCTCATCTTCGATAGCCTTTCATCTTGCAGCCATTTACTGTGCACCTGCTATGTGCCAGGCGGTGTGCTGACTCTCTGTGGATATAAAGAGGAAATCTTCCCTGACCCTAAGGAGCTCTTACTTAAAAGACTATGATTACTGGACTTGGTAATACAGGTGGGTAAAGATGGACTTTGGGACCAAGCGAGCAGAAACTCTGTATTTAAGCAGACAGGTTGTGCACTGCACAGCTCCAGGTGGTAGCATCTGCATGACATACAGTCATGCGCTGTGGATTTGCACATTGCACAATCCATGCATTCGAAAGTGGTGCCTGGTAGCTGGAAGGAGGGGGTGGTGGGCAGGCACGAGGTCACAAGTAAGTCACTAATATTTTCTTTAAACTTGTTTCCTTCGAAGTGGTGTGGCGGTCTCACTTCCATCCTTGCCACGTTGCCTTGAGGAGCAAATGATCTTTTATGCCAAGAGAAGGCTGCAGAATCTGGCTTGTGAGGTCTTCTAGGTTACAACTGCTAGTAACACATTGACTTTCCAGATTCCAGAGGATGCTCAGCATGTGGTGAGCTCTAAGCAGGCCACTCTTATCTGGGAAGGCTGCTGCTACCTACAGTCTTCACTAAGATCAGGCTCATGGCAGGTGGAGACTTGGCTACAGGTTGGGCAGAAGCCGTATTTTCCACATATGGGAAGGTTGGGAACCTCATTGGAGAAGCAAGAGATGAATAGCTACACATGGTCCTCCCTGTCCCTCTCTTGCAAAGGTCAGACAGAACAACAATAAAACTTCTTGCAATATAAACTGGTATAGACACTATAGAAGTCGTGTAGGAGTTTCTTGGATAAGTAGATAGGTCTACCATGTGATCCAGCTACGCTTCTCCTGGGTTCACACCCAAAGGAAGTAATGTATCTCGGAGATACCTGGATGCATGTGTTTATTGATGCACTATTCATAACAGCCAAGAAAGGGGATCAGATTAGAGGCCTGTTGACAGATAAATGGATAAGAATATGCTGTATATTGTGTATATGCATGATGGGGGTTTTATTTAGCCATGAAGGATGCAATTATTCCATTTGCAGAAAAATGGGTGGAACTGGAGATCATCAAGTTGAATGAAATAAGCCTGATTTGGAAAGACTAATGTATTTTATCTCCTATACAGAATTTAGTTACACAGGGAACGACAAACTAGGAGGGGGGCAATGAAAGGGGAGGATGGGTCTAAAGGGAGGGAGGATAAGAGGGTGAAGACAGCAAAATGTCACTATTCTGTCATGTAGAATCCAGATTTAAGTGTGTGTGTGTGTGTGTGTGTGTGTGTGTGTGTGTGTGAGAGAGAGAGAGAGAGAGAGAGATGAAAGAGAGGGATGGGGAAGGGTAGTGAGGGCTGAATATGAGCAAGGCATAATGATATCTTTATCTATCTACGGAAAATGTCATAGTGAGACTCATAATTTTGTGCACTAGCAAAAAATAAGTAATATAAAATCACTTCTTTATAACGTTATAAGTTTGTTAAAATTACTTTTGAGTAAATATGTAACATTTGTGGCTTGCCAGTGTCTCTGAAGGCGCTCCTTAGATTCAGACGATTGTCTCAAGGTGGAGGACAGCGACCTTGTCGTGTCCTACTGTAATTTCTCCTATATTTGAAAAAGTTCTCTCTTTACTCCACCTTTCCCTTGGCCCAAACTCTCAGAGGAGCTGTCCATAGCTGTACATCTAATTCCTCGTAATCCATCCATTCTCCAACCTATTCCAATTATGCGTCCTCCTGTTTGGAAAACTGCCATTATCAGGGTGAATAGTGGGCTCTAAATTGCTTAATCTAGTGGTCAGTTCTTCATCTGACTTCATTCACAGCTGACATTAGACAGAGTGGTGACTCTTTCCTTCTTACAACATTTCCTTGACCTGACTTTCAGAACGTCTCCCCTGTGGGTGACCCTCTTCTCTTACTGACAGTCTTTGCCTCTTATTGGCTAATACTCCATTCTCTGACCTCATCTCTCTGTCTGTATCTCAGTCAGCTCCATGGCTGCAATTTCACCACAGGGAAGGTGACTGTGGAGGGTACAGGTCTAGGCCACACCTCACTCCTGAACTACAGGCTCACACCACATGGTATTTGACGTCTCCACTCAGACTCTGAGAAATGAACAGCAGGCCCTGCTCTTCACACTGGCTGTATCAGCTTCCTGGGGATGCCCTAAGAATACACCACAACTCAAGAAATTTATTGCCTCACAGTTCTGAAATTCAAGGTGCTGGGAGCCCTGAAGGTGCTAAAAATCATCTGTCTTCAGCGCTCCTGCTTCTGATGGCTCCCTAGCTTGTGGCAGCGTAACTCAACTTCGCACAAGAGTCTCTTGCTGTGTGGAGCTTTGTGTATCTTTGTCTAAAGATGCCAATCATTCCAGATGAGGGTCCACCCAAAAGTCTTCATCTTAACATTGTATCTGCAAAGACTCTCTTCCACATAGGATCATCTTGTCAACTACTGAAGTTTAGAACCTCATTATTTCCTTTAAAAAAGTCTCCCATGTGTTGTACGTGCGTGGTTGTGAGCACAGTCATGTGTGTGAGTAGGGTGGTGTGAGTGCCACATTTGGTGTGTAGAGGTCAGAGGACAACCTTGGGTGTTGGGATTTGCCTTCTATCTTGTTTGAGGCAGGGTCTCTCAATCATGGCTAGCTGAGCCATGGAATTTCAGGGGTTCCCCTCTCTTTGTTCCCATCTCACTATAGGAACCCCAGGGATTACAGATGCATGTTATTGCATTAGGTTTTTATGTGGGTTTTGGAGATTTGAACTCAGGTCCTCGTGCTTGGGTGGCAACTACTCCATACATTGAGCTATCTCCCTAGTTCGTCAACATACATTGTTTTTCAGGGACGTGATTCAATGTATACCACCTGGTTCTCCCACTCTAGCCCATTATGACAAATAGAGTCTCCAGTCTTTCTCCTGTTCAGGCATAAAACCTTAGGGTCATTAGTGACTCCTCCTCTTTTTCTGAGGTGCTGGGGGTTGAAATTTGGGTGTTATACATGCTCTGCCATCGAGCTACAGCCTCAGCCTTTGTTTTGATTTTGAGATAAGGTAAATTATCCAGGCTACTCTCAAACTCATTGTATAGCACAAGCTAGTCTTGAACTCATGATCCTCCTCTCAGTCTCCTGAGTAGCTAGGCTACAGGTGTGTACCACTAGGCTCTGCTCTCCTCATTACACACCATCAGAGAATCCAGCTGCATACCCACAGCCTCCCATCACCTGTGTTAGTCACATTGACCTCCTGGTGGTCTCTCTGCCCTGCTCTTGCCTCCCTGTAGAAACTACAGTGCCCATAAACATGCTGGATAGCATCAGTGCTCTGCTCACACCCCTGTGGCTCTTCATGGCTTCCCACGGAGATTCCCACAGCATGTAACACAAGCAAGGAACGAGACGGTCCATGTATCTGCATTCGACTACTCATCTCCCTCCCTCTGCTTCACCCTCTTTTTTGCTTCTCCTGCCTCTGTCTTTGTTTTCACTATTTCCACAGCTTAGAATGTTCTTTCCCAGCATGAGGTCTTAGCTCACTCCTCTTCCTCCTTAGCTCTTTCCCCAAGGATTCCCCTCTTCCAAAGACCTTTCCTGACCAACAATGTAAAGCTGTAGCTCTCTTCCCTTCTCCCCTTATATCCATCTCCTGCGTTATTTCCTCTGCAGCATTAAGTGGCATCTAACATATTGTATAACCTACTGCTTTCTTGTCCGTCTCCTTCACTTCACTGCATGTATCTTGGAGGCAAAACTAATTATCTTTTATGGTCATTGTTGTACCCTTAAGTCTAGAGTGGACCTGCTACATATAGTAGGCAATCAGGAAATATTTGTGCAAGGAATTAAGAATAATTCTGATAATGGTGTGTTATCCACAATTTGCAGATTTCAGAGTGCTTAGCAGTTATGCTTAGCAGTTAGCATGTGCTCCAGGGGCCCTGTGAGGTGGGTCTTACTGTCCATACTTTGTAGACAAGGAAATTACAGTGTGAAAATGTGGAAGGTCTGAAACTTTACTGCCAGTTACAAGGCTGGGCTTGGCTTTGGAATCAGATCATCCAGGTTCGAATTCTCACCTGCCTCTCTCTATGTGAGTACTCTTCAGTGTTTTCCAGACTCTCTTGCAGCTTTGAGGATAATCACAGTTCTCATGTGATACAAATGATAAGAAAAGTAAACGAGCTAATCCCTGAGATGTGACTGGTAAATAGTGAGCACTTGATGAATGTTGGTTTTTATTGTTGTTATTAGATTTATTGTTGCTGTACCCACATCAATAAAGCAAGAAATAAGATTGGGAAGGAGGGTTTCTCTTTCAGGCTTTCTATTTTCTTTTGGCATCAGCTCCTAATGTAGCATTGTTCTAAGATCCAGAAGACTAGGATTTAAAGAGACTAGCTCAGTATGGCTTCAGTCTGAACAGCCGTGTGTTGTGTTGTTGTATAATGCCTGTGAGAGGGTGATGCATGTGCCCCTGTGTCTTTATTTTCCATTTGCCTCGAAAATTGATAGATTTCCAATTTAGAGCAAGGAGGGATGAAGAGGGAGCTGGAAAATGGAGCTGCCCATCACAATTAGCTGGGAAGTGGGTAAAGGTCACTTGATCACAGCTTGGCTGCCTCAGAATTAACCTGCATAAACGGAGACTTGTTGAGTTTGCAGCTCTTTAAAGCCCATATTAACACCAGGAGGGAGGCAAGGAGACACCCAGAGAGAAGGTCAATTTGTGGTTGCTCAAATCAGCAGGGCTCCTGGAGAAACTTGGCTGGAGAAGTCAGCTCTGGGCCACTGGGGCAGGAGCCTGTTCTGTGCAGGAGGGGGAGGTGGGTACATCTTGGGGTGGGGGTGCTTCTGAGGTCTGGCTGGTCCTGTGAGAGCTGCCGTAGCCTGGAGGGGCAGCGACAGAATTAAGAAGTGAGCACAGCATCCAGTGGCAATTGCAGATTCATTAATCGTCTGCAGGGAAAAGAATAGGAGGCATTTATATGATAAAGAAGCTGGGAAATTAGAGGCAGCAGCGGTGCTGTTTACTGTTTTTATTTTATTTTTATTATCATTAAATTGCTTCAAGTCACCTGTAATTTTCCTAGGCCCTCACAATTACAAATCTTTGAGGTTTACGCAGATACACACAATCAGAAAGGCGTAATTTAAACTTTAAAGGGCTGAGAGCCTCAGCTACTTGCTATTACCACCTGGCAGCTGGTGCTGAAGTGGTCACAGAGGAGACCCTCAAGGTTGGTGTCAGCACCCCCTTTCCTGTCTTCTTGATTTTACCACTGCTTCGGGACATGCTAGGTCACTAGGCATCTGTACACTAGAGGAAAGGGACATAGCCTGAGACTGTATTTCTGCTGTTGCGAGGGAGTCCATTACCCTCTCCACATTGTCTCTCAGTCTCCCCATCCACAGTGCTGAAGTAGAACTTACAGGATTTCGATCTGCTGATAAGGGACTATGGTTCCCGTGTTCAGGCCACAGTGTGGACTCCAGCCTGAGGTCCTGCCCTGCAGTTCTGTTCTGACAGTAGCTACTAGAAGTTAGCATCAGACTGTAAAAGTTAAGGAAGGTCAACCACAAAAGACTCTAACCAGATATCAGACACAAATGTGCTCTGTAGCTACTTAAGTTTGGATCTGAAAAGTTCCCCTAAGGCCCTGTGTGTTAAAGGCTTCATCCCAGAAGTGTTACAACTTTGAAGACGTGGGGCCTAGTGATAGATGGAAGTTGTGTCCTTGGAAGCATATCCTTGAAGGGGACACTTGGACTCTAGCCACTGGGACCCCAGACTCTCCCCCATTTCATTTTTATTTGCTTCCCTACTGCCACACATTCCCACTATGGTAAGCTTCTTTACCATACCCCCAAAGCAACAAGACCAAATGACCATGCACAGAACCTCCTGAGGCCATGAACCAACAAAGAACTGGTCATCTAACAGTTATTTATCTTGGGCATTTTGCTTCCGATCAGAAAGTGGTCTGAGTGAGGAGCAGAGAGACTGATTGAGGTGGTATGGAGCAATGGCAGCTCAGGAAGAGACACAGAGACACGAGGCTGGCAGAAGAAGTCAGTATCAGATGGGAAGAGTGAGTCAGTCAATTTGAAGCCAAGCAGAGCAGTTCGGTCTGAGGCAGAGAATCAGTCAGAGTCTGCCAGAATCTGAAGAGTTCAGTCAGAAACAGTCAGCCAAGTCAAAAGACCAGTTTGAGTCAGTGGCTTGGAGAAGAGTTTCAGCCAGAGCAGCAAGTTGAGTTGAACCAGGAGAGTCAAGAATTCAGAAGGAGTCAGTCAGAGTGGCTCAGTAAGGAATAATTCTCGAAGGTTGATTTGGTTATACAGAAGCTTAAACGTTCTAGATTGTATGGAGGCTGAGGCTGAAGCCTTCCAGTTAAGACTAGATTGTAAGGAGGCCAAAATGCTCAAGGGCTCCAGGACTATAACCAGTGATTTAACCAGACAAAATAATAAACAGCCTTTTGCCATGAATCACGGCTACTACTTTTGCCGGTCTATTGCAGTAGCTTCGTGTTCTCTGAAGTCTGACCTTCAATGCACTCTGAATACCTGGTCCAATCAATCATAATCAGTGTGAGATCTTTGCCTACTATCACGTGGTGCAAAATGTTATTTTGTCTCCTCCTTGCTACTTTCATAATTCAGACCCTATTTTCTCTATTTATCCTCTGCCATGTTCCTAAACTTCCATCTTCCCCAAACTCTGTACTCCTGCCCTCCAGACGGAACCCTTGCTTTGTGCTCTAACTCCCTTCTGGGCATGCTTATTCTTTTCTCAGCATCCTCTTCCCTCCCATCCATCCTTTCTGTACCTTTCAACCACAAAGATACTTGCTCTTGGAAGAATTCCATCACTCTGACATGTAACAGTCACCCTTTGCACCTCGAAGCCATTCTTCGAGTCATACAGCGCCTCTGGGGATCTGCACTGGTCTCTTCTACTGTATCTGCCACACCTTGCTTTTTGGTTATTTATATATGTGTGTTGACTGATGAGATTTTCAGATCCTTGAATACCAGTGACAATATCAGTAACAGTGAGCTAACTGAAAGGAACGATGACTGACTGAGTACCCCTTATAGGCACTAGGTCCTTCAGATAGAATAACTTCAAACCTTTAACCATACTTCAGTGTGGTTCTTGGTGTTAGAGATACAGAATCTGAGGCTTAGAGAGGTGAAAACAAAACCTGACAAGCCGATTGGCTTCCAGTCTTGTTCTCTTTCCATTCTACAGTACGGCTCCTTGGGTGGTGTAGAAAACACAGATTTATTGAGCAACTACTGTGGGGGCTAGTGCTGGCAAGTATCCAAAATGGAATAGACAAACCCCAAAATCATGACTGTGAAAGCAACCAGCCCCTTATCTTGAGCACAGTGGATACTGAAGAAATGCTAGGTGAAAAATGGGTGGACTCAATGTCTCCCGTGTGTTTGTGCTTGCTTCCAGGGCAGGGGCTGAGTCTCCTGTTGTGAGCTGTAGAAGGGGCTTTGGGGTGACCTGAAACCTCATTCTGACTCAGCCAAATGCAGTGCCCCTGACCTTGAATAACCTCAGACTTTTTCAAACCTTATTTCTTCATGATAAAATGAAGGAGCCAAGCCACCTTACCGTCCACCCCCGCGGAGATCTCTCCAACTCTAACAGATGAGGTGACCTAGAGGGTCAATGAGTCGCAAGCACACCAAGCAAACACAAACAGAAGCAATTGTCTTAATACTTGGGACCTTTTTGAAGCAAAGACATTTCACTGGGGTTGAAGAAGACAGAATAATTTCCTTTCAGAGCTAAGTTTCTGAGGCCAAAATCCACGATTCTTTCTACCAGCAGGGAGAACAGAGACAGAGGATAAATGGCTATCACTCCCTGTTGGGGGGCACTGCTTGGGGAGTTCCTGCTCTAATGGGCAACTGACTTCTGTGAGACCCTGCCATGCTTAATGTCCACAGGGCGAGCTATCAGAAATAGTAATTGCTTTGATTAAGGAAAAGAGATTTGCTTTGAGTAAAACAAGACAGAGGCTGGAGGAGAAATCATCTAATGGGCTCCCAGGGCCTGGGCCCACTGGCTTGGCCTTGCTCTCTGCTGTCCTGCTTGCATCTCCTTGCCCACCAGCATCAACCAAGGAAAGAGGACCCCTTTTCAGGAGTTATTAAAGAGGTCTGCATTTTTGTTGGTGTCGTAGATAAACGGATCAAGACTACACTGCATTTTGTGAATATGAATTGGGAGAAGGGTCAGAGATGAATGGGAAGAGACCACGGTGGCAAAGCTGATGGATGTGGGTCCCAGAGTCCAGAAGGACGCTCAGCACCCCACAGACTTCGTATATCTTAGTATGTCTACTCTCTTGAGGGCTATGCCTCAGGTGACATTCTATGCTCTTCCTCTGTACCTTCTTATTTAATCTACTCAACTGCTTTCTGAGGCTGTTTCACTTCGCTTGAGAGTGATGTGAACCAGGTTTCTGAAACAGATTTGTCTGTGTTGAGTGACAAAATGATTTTTCATTTACCATGCCTTCTCCTGAGCAAGTAGAACGCAGAGACGATGGAAAACACCGAGAACAGAAGAACAAAGGGGAAGGGACTGAGTCCCACTGGTCTTCAGTGTTGCCAGTCTTGCTGCAGGAGCCTCTCTAATGCTTCCCAGCCTTTGTTGAGCTCCTGTTATTGTGAGGCTGGCCTAGAGGCAAGAGGGGGTTGACGCATGCTTTGAACCTCCGATTTTTTACCCTGAGAGCAGAAGGCGTTCAGCTGCCTTTTCTTACTCTGACAGACCCCAGCTAGCATTAACAGCTAGCAAAGCTCCCCTCAAGTGCTGACATGGCTTATGACATGTAACACCTGATAAAATCTTGCCTCTTCAAGGTATGTGGCCCGGTTACTGTTTATCTGACCTGCAGCTGGAGGGCCCCAGACTGGACTTTCTCTCTCCCTATATGGCCTTATAAGGTCTCTTCTCCTGGCCCCTGTAAAACCTTTGCTTATGTAAAGGAGGCTTCCTCAAGACTTGGCCCTGCCAATAACACACGACCACCCATATCTGATTATGAGCCCCCACATACAGATGGAGCTCTCCTAGTATCACTGCCCTGACCAATAGCATACCACCACAGAAGGCATCTACCTGTTCTCTCTACCACATATATTTCACTCCCTTTGCTTCAGTAAACAAGCTGTTTACTGGCACTGCCTCCTGAGAAGTCTGTTTCTCACTGCTCTCAAGCCTCTGCCCAAGACCCTTGAACCCTGGATGGTTCCTGACTGTGTCTCCCTCCTCTAGGCTGGACCAGTGGCTTGTCTAGCCCAGGATGGGAACAGGAAGTAGGGACCTACAATTATGAGACACAGTGCTAAGGAGAACGGCATATTCTCACCAATTTCATCTTCACAAGAATCATATGTAATAGGTGTTTATGATGGTTGCTTAACAATAAGTTTTTTTCTATTATTTTAAATTATGTGTATATGTGCATGTCTGCGTGGACACATGCACATGTGGGTACAGGCACCCAAGGAGTTACAGGCAGTTCTGAGCCACCTGATCTGGGTGCTGGGAATTGAACTCTGGTCCTCTGTAAGATAGGTGCTGTGAGCCACATCTCTAGGCCCTGTGATGATGAGTTTTATGTGACAATATGACTGGGCTAAGGGGTGTCCAGATATTTGGTAAAGCACAATTTCTACATGTTTGTGAGGACGTCTCTTTCTGGAAGAGATTAATATCTGAGTCTGGAGACCAAGTGAAGAAGGTTGCCTTCACCAATGTTCGTGCACAGCACCCAACCCACCAGTGATTCAGAAGACATAATAAAAAAGTAGGGGAACGACACATTTAAGCTTTTTAAAAGCTCCTTTTAAGTTGAGAAATACATCTCTATATGTCCTCAGGTGTTGTCCATCCTGTCTTGGGGTCTCAAGACTCTGGAATTCATCAATCCTTTCTCACCCACTGCCCTTGACCACCTCCTCAGTTATCATGACTTCGAACTTGACTGAGTGACTCCACCAATGTTCCTGGTTCCCTAGCTTGCAGAAGATAGGTAATGGAACCTTTCAGCCGCCATAATTACATTAGCTAATTCCTATGGGGAATTCTCTTGCTTATGTATACAGTTTAGATCTATCTCCCATTGATTCTTTCCCTTAAGTTTTGGCAAAGACAAACATCTTGGTCATGGTCACTCTGCCAGGGAGAGTTGTCAGAATATGAACCCAGGTGTGATGGTTAATACACACTGTCAACTTGATTGGATGGAGAGTTGCCTAGGGCATTAGTAAAGCTTGTCTCTGGGTATGTCTGTAAGGGTGTTTCCAGAAAAGACTAGATCATGGGGTCTCTGACCTAACTGATGCACTAATTCACTGATGGATAAAGATTTTGAATAGAATTTTGGGAGGTGGTGGAACAGTGGAAGGCCTAGTTGGATGAGGTTGGCCACTAGGGGTGTGTCCTTGGTGGGGGAGGGGGCTTATATTATGCTGGGTCTCTTCTTTTTCCTGCTTCCTGACTGCCAAGCTGCAAAAGGTGAGCAGTGTTGTCTCACTATACCCTCCTGCCGGGTTCTGCCTCACCACAGCTCAGAAGGAAGATTCTAAAACTGAGCCTAAAACTTGAGTCATGATAAAGCTTTCCTCCTTTAAGTCATTTAGCCCAGAGAGGAAACCAAGATACTGGGTCATTTCTATCCTCTTTGCAGAATGGATAAGTTTTCTTTAGCATAACGTACACCCCTCATCCAAAGGATAGAAAAGTAGAAGAGAGCAGGAGAGAGAGCTATGGGATGGAGTATTTGTTGAATTCTTCAAAAAATCTGCCACTTGGCTAGGCACTGCCTGGTTTAATCTTATTTAATTCTCACAACACCCAAGTGCAAAACCATAATTGCCCCCATTTTGTGGATGAGTGTATCCAGGCTTAGAATGGCAATTGATCTGCCTAAGGTCGTGGAACAAGTAAGTGGTGGATCAAGGATTCCTATCCAAATGGACCCAATTCCGTAGTCCAGTCTAATTAAAAATAAAATTTTGTGCTAAATCAAATAGCAGCTCATTCTAGATTCTATTAAAGGTAAGCTGTAGCAGAGGCCAAAATTTAAAAATAAATTTATAGTTGAAAAACTTACAATTAAGACAATCATCAATTAACTTCTTTTTCTGGGCCTCGAGAAAGGTATGCTATGATTGAATTTTAGCTGCAATGGACCCACGAATCTTGCCTAAGTACCGTGGAGAGCATTCAATAAATCAGAAGTTAGAGAGACCACAGCAGGGAAACTGACCCAGGCCAAATGCCCAGAGAGGAGACTTGTGTGAGAGCTTTCTGGGCATGGAGAGCAGGCAGGAGGCACAGCCAGGTTAGGGCTGCCTGAGAGGCCAGTCTTGGCGTCAGAAAGGGTTGTGAATGGTATCTGCCAGAAATGATCATATGTGCTCAAAAACAGGGACCAGGAGCGGAAGAAACTGTCATTTCTCTTCCTTGCTCACTAACTTTCAATAACTCCCCATTGTAGCCTAAACAAGCTACATAAGCCTTACTAAAAAAAATAAATAAATAAATAAAATGTCTATTTAAATGGCCTTGTTATGCAGCTTGAATGGTCTTGCACGCGAGATCCTCCTGCTAGCCTTCCAAGTGTTGAGATACAGGTAAGGACCATTAGATACGGCTCACTGTAAGTCTTACTTCAGCACAGCCTGGTCCCAATTTTCTTTCTTAAATCTGTTGCCTACTAGCCCCAGCCCTCTGCATGAACTTCATAGCCAAATTAGAATACTCTACTTCCTGTGAACTCAGTCCTAGGTTTGGGGTTATGTATTTGCCCCTTTTCTTCCATTTTCCTTCCAAATCTACCCACCAAATCCCTGCTCGTTCTTTAAGTACACTTCCAAGGTGTCTTCATCCATGAAACTTTCTCCGAACGTCCGTTCTGAAGCACCCTTTCTTCTTTTTGTTTACACTGATCATGCAATGCCTTTAGTTGATGTTAATCACGCATATGTCTCCTTTTCTACTATGTGTATCCTCGTTGAGGGCAGAGGTGGTTGTTTGTGCTCTCACAGAGAGTGTGTTAACCAGTATCTAAAGAACAGAAAGGCTAATGCCTTAATTAAGCTCATTGCATTTAAACAATGGTGAAGGTTCAAATTCAATAATTTAGAAGTACCCTGATCTTTCTTAGAAGTTAAGACTTGAGACATTTTGAGAACTAGACTGCTGGGACTCAAGAAAACATAATGCACTCATTTATTTATTCATTTAAGTTCCTCTGTGTAGGGCTAGAGACACTATTCAGTAGCAAGGCCCTGCCCAACATATGGGTCAGTCTTGGGTTCTATCCTTGGTGCTGAAGAAGGAAGGAAGGAAGGAAAGGAAAGAAGGAAGGAAAGAGGGAGTCTTAGGGTTTCTGTTATTATATTAAAACACCATGATGATACGTGACTTGGGGAGGAAAGGATTTATTTGGCTTACACTTCCACATCACAGTCATCATCAAAGGAAGTCAGGGCAGGAACTCAAGCAAGACAGGAACCTGGAGGCAGGAGCTGACAGAGGCCATGGGGAGTTCTGTTTACTGGCTTGTTCACATGCTTTCTCAGCCTGCTTTCTTACAGAACCCAGGGGCACCAGCCAGGATTGGTACCACCCATAGTGGGCTGAGCCCTCCCACACCAACCATTAATCAAGAAAAGGCCAATCTGGTGGGGACATTTTCTCAATTAAATTTCCTTCTTCCAAAACAATTCTAGCTTGTGTCAAATTGTCATAACCAGCACAGAAGAGAAAAAGGAAGGGAAGAAGAAGGAAAAGGGGAATCTTTATTGTAGTTTTTTTTTCTTTTCTCCCCACCCCCGGAAACCTCGATTAAACCATTGAAGGTACACATATCCCATTGAGATCAAGTCTATTACTTCCATTAAGGCTACCAGTTGTTCATACATGTGTGCGTGTGTGTGTGTGTGTGTGTGTGTGTGTGCGCGTGCGTGTGCACGTGTATGCTTGTGCGTGTGCGTGTGCCTGGCTGCAGAGTAGTCTTCTGAGCAAGATCCATGAATTATCAGACATCTATCTCCCCCTGTGGTTAGCTCAAGCCAAGGAAGAGAAATTGAAGGATGCTGCTATGAAAAATGCTTGGTTGCAAGCCAAGTAATTTCTCCTGCTCTCCAGCCCCACACTATACTTGTTCATGGCTGGAAGGAACAGAAATTCCCACCACAGAAAGCCACTTTCTGATGTGCACAGCAGCCTTGGCACCTACCTCGTCTCTTAGCACACTTTTAGGCTTGCAAAATTAAGTCAGCATTTTCTTAACTTAGATCAGTCATAGTCAATTAGGGAGACAATCTTTCTGATGCTGGCCAAAAGCCAATTATTTCTCAGCGTAGTAATTTTTTGAATAAGTCTAGACTTATATGATGAGAAGAAATATGATTGTCTTTCTTCTTTACTGAAAGTTAGAGAAGAGTTTGCTTCTTTCTTTCTTTCTTTCTTTCTTTCTTTCTTTCTTTCTTTCTTTCTTTCTTTCTTTCTTTCTTTCTCTCTTTCTTTCCTCCTTTCTTTCAGAGACAGAGTCTTAGTATGTAGCCTAGGCTCAAATTGGAGATCCTCCTGCCTTAGCCTCCTAAGATTACAGGAATATGCCACTACCATACCTGGTTCAAAAGTTCAGTTTTTAAGTAATAAACGAGATGACATTTTCTCCTTTTGCTTCAAGAATGCACAGTTTACAGTGGCTAAAACCGTGGGCTCTGGGGTCAGTGCAAACATCACTGTTTGGAAGTTTTGTGGGAGGAGGAGAGAGGCAGAAGGACCATTAAGTTTCTTGATCTTACTGTGCCTTTGTTTCCTTATCTGTAAAGCAAGATAGTACTTTGCAGTTGTCTTGAGAATTAGATGAGCTAAACACAGTGTCAGACAAAGGAAGCCATCGGTAGACAAGATCGAGTACTAGGTTTGCAATTGCTGATGGCTCTCCAACAACCTCCACTCATTTGTGATCAACACCTCGCCTCTTGTGGGATTCTCCAGAGAAACAAACAACGGGCCATACAGAAAGAGTGAGGTGAGCTCCTGTCATTTTGGAGGCCCATGTCCCATGATCTGTCATCTATAAACTAGAGGATGAGGAAAGCCTATGGAGGAGTTTCCAGTTCAAGCCAGAAGGTCTGAGGACCAGAGGTACCCATGATATCTGAGGGCAAAAGAAGATGTTTGGCTAAACTCAAGGAAAGAGCTAATTTGTCCTGCCTCTGCCTTTTTGGTCTGTCCAGGTTCTTGGTATCCTGGGTGATGTCTGTCCACATGGAGTGGTGAGTGAGTTCATCACTGGCTTGCTGATTGCAATGCTGATTCTCTTATGGGAACATTCTCAGATGCACTTGTAAGTCATATTCTACCAGCTCTCTAGGTCTATCTCAGTCCAATCAAGTTGACACATAAAATCAGCATTACATCCCCAAAGACATCAACCTCATTTATTTGCTGCTTTTCTTGAAATAACCTCTCAGTGAAACTTTAACCAGAAAATAAAGTTTGTTTTTTTTTTTTTTTTAATTTTCCTTAGCATTTCTTTTTGAATGTGATCCTAAGTCAAGCTTTCTTTAGCATTCAGGTGTGTGCAATAAAAGTAGTCTTGCTCTTGACTTTTGAAGAGGTGTTGTCCTGGCCACGGGAAGCTTCTAGGGTGAAAAAGTCTCACGGACATGTCTCTGTCCTCAAATTGCTTATACTATATTAGGATTAAAAAAAAGAGGTCCCCTAAAGCACCAAGTGTGGAGGCTTGAAAATGAGATTCCAATGCAATGATTAGGTTATTGGCATTAAACTATGTCCCTGGCCTGCCTTCTTTTAATTATGGTTTTCCTTTTCTGCTATCATAAAATTAAAAAATCTTTGCCATGGTAGTCTAGCAACATTGTTAGATTGTCATTTTGCAAATTATATGGAGAGAACAAACTGTTTTCAGGGTGAGTTTCAAGTAAATTTATGAGCCTATGGACAAATTGCCCATTATTGCTTTCCAAAAAAATTAAATACTAAGTCGATTGACTAATTTTCAGCCTTCAAAAAGGAACATCATCTCATGTATTTCGGGAGCTTCAAGGTTCATAAATCTTGCTGTCATGCATTTTTCTGTGGAATAATACTGTCGGTGAAGACTGGGATGGCAGTATTCTGCTCAGCCCAGGGTGGAGATGCAGATGCTTGGGGAGGCCAAGAATCCTATCTGGGTCACATACAGAGGGGATTAGTAAGGTTTGGGGACCCAGGACCCCTGGTTCCCCAACCCAGCCTTCTCTCTGTTACATTACTCTATAGTCAACTAGTTATGGACCATTTAACTAACATTTAATTAGCTGAATGTGGAAACAGATAACCTTGAAATTAATTCAAGTTAATGTTAAATGTTTCTAACTTTTTATTAGTTGAATGTTTCCATTAACTTTTCCAATGACTGCTTTTCTGTCCCCCCTCACAGCAGTGAGCAAAATTGAGTGAGTGTTCAATACGTATTTATCGAATAAACAAATAGCTTAGCTGACCCCGTTTGGCTGCAGGGTGGTGTTAGAAGGTTGAATCACTGAAGACAAAGTTGAGCATTTAATTCACCCTTTCATTTGTCAAGTATTTATTAAGTCTGTGGACGGCACTCCATGGCGTAGACTATTGCATGAATGTGGCCCTTGGCAAGTTATTTAACCTTTCCGAGCCTCAGTTGCCTTGGCTCTCAAAATGAGGGATAATGGTAGCCCTGACTTGCAGAACTGTTAGGAGACACAAATAAGACAATGTATTTAAAGTGTCGTAGAAGCTAGTATGGTGGGTGTCGTAAATGGGAAAGATCATAATTAGCAATCCCTGTGCTAGATTCTCATGTGTGGTTCATACCCAAGGATCCGGAGCCTGCAATGAAGGAGTTTAGTCAGGAGGGGAAGACACAGCTGATTTCTTTCAGGGCAGAGGAGGGGACAGAGGCAAGCCATATAGCTCTATTGCTGAAGTCTTAGCTGAAAATAGGGTGCTTCCCTTTTACATTGAGTGGGAATGGGAGAAGATCACCAGAGAGCCTGGGACTTGGTCATAGGTCACATTCTACTTAGAGAGTCTACTCAGTATCCTTGGTGAATTCTGGGTCCTTGGGTCCTTTGGCTGACTGCCCAGATCAGACATGTTGTGGTTTGAAGATGTCCCCACAGGCTCCTGCTTGCACCTGGTGGCACTATTTTGGGAAGCTATGGATCTTTAGGAGGTGGGGCCCAGTGGGAGGAAAAAGGTTGATGGGGGCAGAAGTTTGAAGGTCATACTGCCCCTGTTCCTGCTCTACTCTCTCTGCTTTCTGGTTTACACCCATGTGGGCTGTGCTCTGCTTCACTCTCACCACCATGATGTGACCTGTACCTGTACCTGCTGTGACTTTCCCACCATGGTGGACTGAGACCCTCTGAAACCGTGAGACAAAAATAAACCAGCCTTTCTTCACGTAAGTTGTCTGTCAGGCATTTTGTGATAGCAACACAAAGTAACTGTCACAAGCAGCCAGGGCAGGATGCAGAGACCAGGCCTGGGACACAGAGATGATGCAGATTTGTGCTTTAGAATGACAAAGGTGGCAAAGCAGAGGGCAGGGTGATGGAGTCTTCTCCTGAGGTCCTCTGTCCCTCTTGACAGTGGAGGGAAAGAGATCTCCCTTCTCCTGTCTCTGCAGTCCACCAGAGCAGGCTGCTCCTGAAGCTGAGCATTGGGGAGGGCCAGAGCCAAGCCTCCATCTTCTACCAGACATAGAAGGAGAAGTGTAGACCCAGTAGGAGCCTCTATTTTGTGCCCTGGGTGTTGAAAAGCTACATTCTGGTTAGAAACCCCTGGATTGAGCTGCTTGAACAAAGGAAGCACCTGGCAAACTCATGCAGGGGGCAGGAGAGGAGTAGAGTGGACAAAAGTGCAACAGTTCTGCCATACTCATCCTCTCAGCTCTCCAAGGTCCCCAGGATTGGGGGAGGGGGCTCCTTGGGAGATGGGTTAATTGTGGCAGCAGGCTGTACCTCCATCTCTGTGGAAAGAAGGCACAGGATGCCAGTGTCTGGTTGAATTTTATGAGGGTGTGTGGGGTTGATCATTCATTGTCCTGTCTGTTTTCCTTTCTCTGTTTCTGCTTGTCCTTTACATCTCTTCCCAGTCTGTTAGCCCTAATCACTCCTGTCTGTCCCCACATTTTCTTTCCCTAGCTGTAACTGGAGCAGTGGATCCCAACTAAGGATTCATAGTGTCCTGGAAAGTGATATTTGGAAATGAGTGGCATTTGTGTCCTCTCAGTGACAAAGAACCATTGCTGACTGTCAGTGATAGGCAACAAGAACACCGAACTTCCTACCACTAGCAGGCTAATCCCATGTAACAAAGACCCAGCCCACCGTAAACGCCAGCCTTGCTAAAAGCAGGGAGTGTAAGGGCTCATCTTGATTGGCGACTTGCTTGGACTGAGAGACACCTAGGAGGTTAGTAAAGCATGCATCTGGCAATATTTTTGAGGGCGCTCCTAGAGATGATTGGTAGATGAGACAGAAACTGTCTTGAATATGGGCAGCAGCATCCAGTAGGATGGGGGCCTGGTTGGAGAAGGAGGAGATCTGCCAATGCATGCTACACTGCTCTCTGCTGCCTGGACACAGTGTCCAGAGCCACTTTCTCTGTTACACGCTGTTACCACCACCATGATTCTCTGTCTCACCACAGACCCATAGCGTCGGAGCCAGCTAACTACGGGTGGAAATCTCCAAGATATTTTGTTGCAATAACGAGAAGCAATTAGCCTGGGAACAGCAGGATGAAGATACTTATAGGCTGTTGGGCTCAAGGGGGAGTGGCATATGCTAATCAGACTCATGACACAGATTAAAGTATTGCAAAGATGGCTGCATGTTAATGCCATTTTTGTTGTTGTTGTTATTGCTGTTGGAAAGAGGCTTTCTGTCTAGAGTTTGGAGCTCACTGTTATGTAGCACAGCAGGAATGTAAATAAAGGCTTCAAAGAATCCATGAGCTGATAACTCCCTCATTCCTGTGGCACATGCTTCACCTGTCTGAGCTCAGAAGCTTCCTGCTGTAACTCAAGTCCTTCCCTATTGGCTACTGCCATGAACCCAGCAAGCACTGACTATTTGGGCTACTGCCATTGAAAGTCCTAGGAAGTAGGGTCCTTGCCCCAACTTGCTCCCCAAGTTTGCTTCAGGGCTCCTGACTCTGGCCTCTTCTTTCCTTGGACTTTGGAATTCCCCAAGTCAGTTCTATAGCTAGCAGGTTTGTGTTGAGGCCTCAAGATGGCCGTCATTCCAAAGACTGTGGGGAATGTGTGACTAGCACTCCAGGATGAAGCCCAGGTCTTGCAGTCTTGGTTTCCAGGGAACTCCAGATCTTAATTATGATCACATTCGGTGTTCCTGGGAAATTATATACTTCCCCTTGATCAGATTTGAGACCATTCACGGTTCACTCATCAGATCTTGGGTTTGTCTCTAATGGCTTCTCAGGTTAATTAGATCATGTAGACTTTATTGGCTTTCACACATGTCCACATTCCTTTCGAGGACTCTTCGTGGCGGATGGTGGTGGGGAGGGAGGTGAGAGTTCACAGCAGCTTCTCTATTTCCATTGTGAGCCCCTGTAGTGTCATCTGCACTGTCTGGGTACTCAGCTCCTCAATGTCTATTTTTACCCCAGTGTTTCATTTATTTTATTTTTTAAAAAAGCATTTCTGCCTTTTGGGCTGGGTGTAGTGGTTCATACTTGTAACTCCAGGCTTTGGAAGGCTGAGGCAGGAGAGTTCAAGTTTAAGGCCAGCCTGAGCTACATTGAGACCTCATCTCCAAATAAAAGCAAACTCAAGCTATAATAGAACACAATTTCTGCCTTTTGGGGCCAGGGAGAGGCTCACAGTCATAAATACGTCTCCTCAATTCTATAAGGTCAGTGCAGCTTCCGCATAAACATTAGAGCTTCTGATATCTCAGGCTTCGGTTCTGGCAGTTGCTTTGATCTTTTACTGACCAGTAAATTATTTATTAGGTCTGTCATAAAGGCAAACTAAAGCCTATAAACTATATTTATAAGCATCACAAAAATCTCCGCTCCTATCCGACATCTTCAGATATGGACTGTAGTCCTGACGATGGGACAGAAGGCCTGGACAAAGGTCCAACCCTTGATTTTTAGGATCTGTTCTCCTCCTCCTCCTCCTCCTCCCCTTCCTCCTCCTCCCCTTCCTCCTCCCCTTCCTCCACCCCTTCCTCCTCCTCCTCTTCTTCCTCCTCCTCCTCCCCTTCCTCCTCCTCCCCTTCCTCCTCCCCTTCCTCCTCCTCCTCCTCCTCCTCCTCCTCCTCCTCCTCCTCCTCCTCCTCCTCCTCCTCCTCCTGCTTCTAACAAGGTCTCACGTAGCTCAGGCTAGTCTCAGATTGAATACGTAGCTGAGGATGACCTCAAACTTTTGATGTTCCTGTTTCCACCTCCCACGTGTTGGAGTTTCAGTTGTGTACCGCCACACCCAGCCCAAAAGGCAGTGAGTGCTGGGGCTTTAACTTATGGTTTCCTGCATGCTAAGCAAGTATTCTACCAAAGCCACATCCCCAGCCCCAAAGTCAGATTTTTGTAAGCACTCTTACGGCCTGTGACCTCTCCTGCACCTCACCACTGGCCTAGCGGTTGTGCCGGGAGGAAGTGGTAGTGGGATATGGGGTCATGGAGGGTGGACTCCACTCCTTCTGACTGTTCTCAGTTCTTACAGACACCTGACACCTCCTGCACTAATCTGTCTGAGAGGTCTAGAACATCTGTCAACCCCTGGAAATGCTACTGTGCCCAATCGGTGTGACTCGTTCTAACAGACACTGAGTTGCCAGTAGAGGAAGCCCTGCGGCATGCACACAGGTGCGTGCTTCCGTGTGTGAGTGAGCAGCCCCGTGCCAGCCCTCTGGCCTCTGCCTTCATTGTGTCTTCCCTTTCGCTTTTTAACTAGGACGTCCTCAATTAAAGAGACAAGGCAGAGCCGACAAAGAAATCAGTGGCTCTCTTCCCGAACATCAACAAAACAAATTTCTCTCTGGGATACCTATTTGTTGTTTGGATATCAGACTGACTGTAATCTGTTTCCATTTTCCTTCTCTGTAACCCCCGCCAGAAGCTAGAGGCTCAGACGCGGGTGTCCTGATGCTTGCGTTTGGCTGAATGAGGGGATAGATTAGCTTCCTATTTGCTATGCGGACGCTCCCATCTGATATCTATTAGATGTGTCAGGAAAGCCCAGAAAATGTGTCTCCCCTGGTTACTTTGGGTGTGGTAAGATAGGAGAGTGGCAGTGGGTTCTGGAAGATGTTACCAGCTGCTTTGAAGATACCAGCTCGCTTTTCTCTCTGACTTTGGTAACCCAACATATCCTAAGATATTTCAGGGTCAAGAGATATGACTGCCAGGGAGCACTACTTCCTGTTACTGGAGGAAGAGCAGGAGCCAAACTTTTGGTGAGAGGCAGCCATATTGCCTTTGCTGCAAGCACCCTGGAGAGATTAGAGCAGAAGGTACTCAAGGGTGTGGAGTAAGCTGACATCCAAAGAAAGCAGAGTATTTCTTTTCTTGCCTTTGGCTTCTTCCTGTCCTGGTTCTCTTGAGGAGTATCTTGGAGCCTATCCAGGCCCTGGCACTCACAGTCCCCAAGAAGCTAGGCTTGGATGCCTCACTTCTGTGTATATTTGTGGCCAAGGAGGAAGCTGGGGGCCATGTCTACTGTGTTGCTGTATCTGAAAAATCACTTAGAGGTTGGGCACAAAGTGAGTTCAGAGTGTGTCCAAACTTTCTTACTCCAGAGTTGCCCAGTATGCCTGAGTCTCCTTCTTATCTACCCAGTGGCCCCTTCCTCCTGACCTGGCTTCTTCTTTCCTGCCTGGCCCCCTTCTGTCCTACCTCTGCCAGGGATGCAATCACCAGGTCAGGGATAACCTTCCACTAGTTGCTCCATCTTGCCCCTGTCCTTCCTTCTCAGAAGCTGCTGTTTTTCAGGTCTCCCCACTCCAGGGGGATGGCTCCTTTTGAAAGAGCATGTCTCCAGTGACACGGGCAATCCCTCAGAAGTGACAAGACCTGTCTCTGCATCTCACAGCCTGCCACCGGGCCTAAGTGACTTGTCATATCTTCTCTTGTCAGTCGCTGCCCCCTTATTCTGTAACCCCCACCCCCAACCATAATCCTCTCTTTGATAACACAATTAGCTTCATGGCACTGAGCCCCTTGCAGCTCTGTGGCACTCTCTCACCACATAGAAGGAGGATAGAAAGAACAGTAGCAAAGACCCCCTTAAAGAAAGAATAGTGTTCATCTCCAGGCTGCTTCCCAGTCCCCTGCTTATTCCTTTTTCCTAAGAAAAGGATGCTAGAAGGATGCTCAGGATCTGAGTGAAGGGCACAGTTGCTCTCAGACAGAAGGCCTCGAAGTCATTGCTGTTTGAGGTGGGAATATTTATTTCCCTGTTTGAGCAGCAAGCCAGAGAGAGCCAGCTCCTAGCCTGATACAACAGGGAGGCTCAGGGCCCCACAGCAGGCTGGGGACAGTGTGCAGAGGCTGGCAAGGAGCTACTGGTCCAAGGAGAGGTTCTGTAATTACTCCTCCTCAGATGGCATGAGACTCAGCTGGGGGAGGACCGATGGGAAAACAGCGCAGGGGCTGGAATTCCCCGCCATCTGTGTGTACTGCTAATGGCTTGGCTTGGACTATGTCCCTACTTCACCAACACCGAGTTCTTCCTGTTTGTTCATTGCAGGGCTTCTGTGGGATCCCCTTGACTCTAAGTGAAGCTTTTCTTAGATTATGTGACCTGCATACCCAGGGCACTGAGTGAGCCCTTGAAGCCTTGGGGTGGCTCCTCTCTGGGCTGAGTGGGAGGTTTAAAGAGGAGGCTACACATTGGTGTCTTTGCTCACCGCCAAGTTCCAATGTCACTTAGGTTTATCTCCTGTAAGATGCCTGGAAATCTAACTTTGGTGACTATGTAAGCTAGTAAAAGCCTTTGCACCAGGAAAATAGTAAATTCTAGACGATGCTATGTTATCATGCAGCTGCTGGTGAGTTGGTGCTTTTAGTCTCCTCATTCGGAAAGTGGAGGTTGCTCTTGGTTGCCTGGCTGACCTCCAAGTTCCCATAGAATTGTGCAGGGAAATTACAGCTGGGGGACATGTACGCCAGGGACTAAACACTTGACTAGCATGCATGAGACCCCGGGTTCAATCCCTGGTAGGGGGGAAAGAATCACACAAGACACAAGGAAATGGACAACAAGTTCCCCTTTGAAGTATAAAATAGCCACAGGGGTGGGTTTTTAACCTTCTTTGATGCTCAAGTGTGTCTACTACATAGTGAGAGCAGAATAGGAAGGAATATGCTTTAAATGCTCAGAGCTAGCTCCCTCTGTGTCCAGTCTCCTGGTCTCTACTTACTTGGCCTTACATATTCTCCAAACTCTGTTGCCACTGCCCACCATCCCACCCAGGCCCAAGTGTAACTATCAGGCGTAGTGAGGGAAGAAGGATCTTGGTGATAGGAGTCCCTTCCTCCTCCTCTTTTCCATTGTTCTGTGCACAGCTCCGACCAGTCTGACTGTTGACTTGGTAAACATGCTGTGCTTTCTCTGACCTCTGGACCTTTGCACATGCTGTTTCCTCTGCCTGATAAACTCACACTTATCCTTCAACTCTTGGTTAAGCAGATGCCTACTGCAGGAATCCTCTGGCATTAGGCTGGATGTCAGCGATGGAACTCAGCTCAGCACTTAACTCTCTGCTGTAGGTGCTTTTGACTTCCCACTTATGTGAGCCAGACTTTTCTTATCAATGTGACCAAATATCCGAAAGAAAATTTAAAGGGAGACACTTTATTTTTTGTCTTGGGTTTCACAGGTGCCAGTTCATTCTGGCAGGAAGGTTGCAGGGGATTTTAAGTTCACATCATGTTAATGAAGAAGCAAAGAGAGGGACACAAGAAGATATAGCCCCTGAGGACATTTCCCAGTGACCTACTGCCCACAGGTAGTCCCCATCTCCTGCCTTTAGATACTTCCCAATAATGATGTTATGTTATGAACAACCTCAGGACCAATCTACTGATAAGACCAGAGCCTCAGTGTTTATTTGTCTCTGGAAACACATCACCGAAGACACATGAGTGAGCTTCGGTGATCTCCTGGGGATCTTTCAAAGCAGGGAAGCCCATTCTCTGGCATAATCTCACAGTGACTGTGCACTTCACGGGGCAGGGACCTGCCTGTGCACTGGCGTATTCCTAGCACCCACCACACTGCCCAGCGTGTAGCATCTGTTCAATAAACACTTGAGTCATGAGGGAGCTGGTTCGGGTTAAAACAAGGAGTGGGCTCTGCCTTGGCCACTTGTTCACTCACCAAGACAGCTATAAATGCAGTCCAAGACAAAATAAGGTAGCTGACAGTATGATTTTTTTTTTTTTTTTGGTAATTTTGTTTTGGTAATACCAATGTGCAGTTTTCAAGAGTGAAGTTGTAGAACAATGGAATATTGTAAGGGTGACATGCTTGACCTTGAGTTCCTCATGCAACCAGATGGTCTAGTGAGCCCAGAAGCTACTGTGTTGAGCAGGGAGGTTGGGGCCAGACAGTTCCTATGCAGGACCCTCCCATCTGAGGTCTGATCCAGGTCCCCCAACATCTTTCCCCGAGTCTGGCCTCCTCCAAGGCCAGTCTCTCCCTGGTCCTTCCCTGCAGAAGCTTCTGCCTCAGCTTAAACTTTGTCTCGTTTCCAATTCTGTTTCACTTGCATCTTTCCCTTGCTGGGTAGCATCAGTGTAGGCATGACCATGCAGGATGGCACCAGAAGAATCCAGTAGGGGCTCCTGGGTTCTGGGGAATCCTATTGGAGTATTAACATTCTGAGGGGGAAGTCAGTGATTACATTTTAGACTTGCAAATGGGCTTGGTAAATAGGCTTCGCTGAGAGGTGGGACAGACAGCTGGACTGAGCAGGCAATGACAGCAACAGGTGCGCACATGGTGATTAAAGAGAGGTTTGCTCCCTCAGAAAGGGTCTCTCTAGGGACTGATTCCTGGGGAAACATCTTTTCAGCAGATTCAGTCAGCAGCCCTTGCACTCTACAGTAGAACTCACTGCTCCGATCCATACCCCTCAGAGGAAGGATGTGCCCAGTGACAGGAGGAACTCCCCAGCTTCCTTTTGCCTCTTGAGAATTCACTTATTCACCTGTCTATCATTCATTCTCTTTGTGGCATATGCTGGATATACTTTATGTGCTACTGCATTTACTTCTGGAGGCACAACTCTGAGAAAGACGCTCAGCCCATGCTTTCCTCTACCCTAGACGTGGTCTCAGCTCAGGATGGAGGTCATCGCATGCTTACATACTCAGTTGGCTTTGTCAGACCCAGGCCACTTGTGTGTCCCAGACCTAGACCAATACAGTGGAAATGTCAAACAGATGCAGCTTGAAGTAGTCTTGCTCTCTGTGTTTGTATTCTTAGCATCATTTCTCTAAGAAAAAGAACTTTAGGTCACCCAGGTATACCTGACATTCTGGACAGGACAACTGTTCCTAGCTCATCTGATGCCTGTACAAATTAGAGAGGAAGGTTTCTTCCCCAAGGCTTGTCCCTGCCATCTGCTGAGAAGTTGCCACTGTAAGTGTGCAGCTTTACATGACACAGTATGAAGGGTGTCCCTGATTTTGTTTAGTGCGCCTGCACACCCGTATTGTGCTGTCTTGTTTAATTGTTCAGTGTGACAAAACCTGTAGTCCATAGGGTGATGACTATTGCCAAGTAGCTCAAGAGAAGGATGTGGTGTTAAGCTTTGTCCCAAATACCTGAGAAGCCCAAATCCAACTTCATTTACTATTGGCGTGCATTTGTAAAGTCCTGTTAGATAGGAAGTGAGGAAGGGTAGAGATTTACATGAGACTTTGACTCAGGAGAAGGTGGAATCATATCTTAAATGGCCCAATTTTCCTTTCCGTCTTCCCTATCAGTATGCTCTCTGTTCCATAATGGGGACATAATGTCACCACTCAGGCAAAGGCAAAACACGAAACACTTGGTCAAGAACAATTCCCAATACTTTTTCTCCCAATTCTCAGTCTTTGGAGGAGCTTTTGAAGTCTGTGTTTGACATCCATTTCCTATAGTTTCAAGGATAAATCTTTGGCCTGAAAACCTTTACCCACTTAGGAGGTAGTAAGCAAAACAATGGATTTATTGATAAGAAATGGACACTTGGATTTGCTTATAAAAAATACTGAGGCCTCCTATGGACTGGTTGGAATGTTTATGTGCTTGTACATGGACTGTTTATGTACATGTGTAAACACACACGTACACACACAACTGGCAGCATCTGTATACAGAGGTTAGAGTATGTGAGGTGCTTCCCCTAATGAGTTTGGCCCATTGGTCAGTGAATGTTGGCCATGAAAGTGGTGATGCTGTAACCAATGACAGGGAGCCCTTTCTTTGTGCCAGTGAATGTTGGCTGACAAAAATGAAGGTGGTCTCACCTATGATGGGGACTTCTTCCTTAGGGCTCCTTGTAGCAAAATAAAGTTGCTAGTTCTATATTGTGTCACTGGTTCTTGACTCCAGTGATTTTGCAAGATGATGATGGGTGATTGTCCAATAGCATATTCCCGGTGGCTGGTGTCTCCAGCTGAAGACAGACTCATCAGGAAGCCTTCAAATGGAAGGACAAGACTTATTCAGGAACCTGGATTGGGCAGAGATAGCACGTTACCAGACTGAGCGTCTCTGATGAGTGATGCTTCTGTTTTCTGCCTGAATCTCTACTCTCAGTTGCTCATGTCATCTTCTCAGTATGGCCCAAGCTCCAAGCGAGAGCAGCTCTGAGCAAATATCCTGACCCTGGCCACAGGTATCAGGAAGAGTCAATATTGCTTGGGGGCAATGCTGCCACCTGGGCTGTGAGACATCCCAAGCCCTGGGATCCAGGGAATTGGGAGGACCACTGCACCGCAGCGTCAGGAGGCAGAGTATGGTTATTTGGGTACTGGCTTGTGTCCATTCATTGATCCACCCAGCATTGAATAAACTCTCACTACCTCTGTATGGGCTCTGTGGTGTGGAGTGTGGGGGCTGCATAGACAGATGAGACATGATTCCAGCTTCGAAAGCTTTCACAAGTTGATTAGTTACTTTCCTTTTTGCTGTGACCAAATGCCTGAGAAGAAGCAGTTAATGGAGGAGAGGTTTATTTTATCTTATGATTTGAGAGGGCACAGTCCATCAGGGTGGGGAAGGCATGATTAATTTTGTCAGGGTGGGAGCATGTGGTGGGTGAGACTCCTCACATCTCAATAGATCAGAAAATAGGACAGGAAGTGGGGTTGATCCGTAAAACCTCAATGTCCACTCCCAGTCACCCACTTCCTCTAGTCAACCTTCACTTCCTAAAAGTTCTACAACCTCCCCGAACAGCAGCAGCACCACCAGCTGCAGATTAAGTGTTCAAACACACGAGCCTATGCTGGACATTCCAAACCGTAACACCCCCCAGGAGTGGTTGAATGCAACTTCCTAACCCTCTGGCACTCCAGGGCACAGGAGCACTCTGCAGCCACAGGTGAGGAAAGTCTTCACAGGGGAGAGACTGTTGCGTGAGCTGGTGGGTGGAAGAAGGCAGGAATTTTAGTAAATTTTGAGGACATGAGAGGGGTTGTCTAGCAGAGGGCAGCTACCAGGAGAAGACAGGGGAGAAAGCACAGTGGCCTGGGGTCTAGCAGCAGTGAGAACTGATGAGGGGGTGAGAGAAGAAAGACTGGGAGCTGATCAGCAATCAAAGTGGACTCATCAACTAGGGTGGGCGTGGTAGACAGAATAATGACCTCTGTAGCTTCACTCTCTGTCATCATTGTAAGCGGTCTTGCAACTATGCTCCCATGAGCTTTGCTGAAGATGTCGCCTTTGGTGTGGCAGTCATAGTGGTGAGAGTTGCCTATGCTCTTTTTCAGGAACTCCGAGGTCATTCAAATCCATCGAAACCACAGATGCTTTCCCTTGGTCCTATGCTATGCAAGGATCCGCTGGGTGCCCCTTTGACTTCAGAGGGCTCTCAAGTGCCCCTCAGAGCATCCAATGCCTCTATCTTTGCACTGTGTTCACACCATCACACTCTCAACATTGCCCTATGAAAATTCATGGTCTGACTGTGCGCACACCGTCTATGCTTCGCTTTTTTTCTCGCTAGTTCCCATTCTTCTTCTCAGGCTGTGACAATACACAATGGACTCAGCTTCTGGTGAGTGCAAAGCCCCAAATAAACAAATCAAACATAGCCAAGAAAAGAGAGTGGGGAAAGGTTTGCTACTTGCAGCAATAAGGAGAACCCGGGAGTTATTTCTACACCAATACCCTCTGGATTTTATTTGGGAACCTATTGTGTTTATATAGGAAGATACTTCAAGGGCACATATACATTTGATCATGCTGAATTAAAGAGCACATTACTGAACATTCTCAGTTTAAGAAGGAAAGGTTTTATACACACACACACACACACACACACACACACACACACACACACGGTGTGTGCTTGCTTCAAGGTCATCTAGCATATGTTCCAAAGGTTAAAATGGTGGCTAGGAAGACTGTTAGAAATGCTAGTGTGTGTCATGAAGACAGCAGAGTGGGATGCCTCTGCATGCTCAGAAAGGACACTCTGAAGGTGTGTTGATGTAGGCAGTTGTCACTGATGGTGCCTGCCTCACTTGGTTGCTAAGAAGCCACATGCAAAGGCTCTAAGCCCTAGATTGTGGACTGTGGATTAGAATCTGAAGCACTCTCCTCTATAGTGCTTTGTGGATAAACTGTCTTTTGCAAATCTTTTCTTGTGATTGAGATACTGAACAGGCCCTGTTCAGGAACCATTCAAGGAGCTGATACCCCAAGATATCAATACTTCTGAATCAAAGGAAATAAGAGGGCCCGAGGAACTGCCTCAAAACCAAAGGAAACTTTGTAACTGCCTCTTGTCCTCCCACGGAAGTTTTCTCATCAGACTGAGGAAATTTCTCCCCAAAGAAATGTAATCACAGTGATCCCCATTATGCTTGCACCTAAAAATTCCCCCTTCATAGCTTTTGGGAGGTGGCACCTTAGTGGCAGTTTTGCTCAGTAGGGCGGGCCTTTGAGTTAGAGGCTAGCTTCTAGCTCTGGCCACTTTCTGTTTCCTGGCCCATCATATGTGAACAGCTTCTGCCAGCATGAACTCCACCATGCCTTCTACACTGTGATGGGTGTACCTCCTGAAACCACGTGCCAAGCCCTCTCTCCCTTTGGGTGTTTCTTTCAGATGTTCTGGACTGAGTTACATGATGATAATAACTAGGTCCTGTCTCTAGAGACCTCACCGAGTAACCAGGAAAAGAAGAACTGGAAAGGCATCTCTGATTCAGAGCAGACTTTACACCTGTTCTTTTGAGGGCAGCTGTGTGGAGTCACCTGGGAGGTCTTCTTTGCACAGCAAGACAGCGGGGTTTGCATGCAGTTGATATCCCCACCCCTGAACACCTTGTTTGACATTTTGGCATCCCTGCTAGAACCAAAAGGAACTTTGTCTTAGGCCATTGTCCTCTTTTTGGGCTCAGTCACCTCTCCTGAAAATTCTTTACAACTCTTTGGAAATTGCCTGCTGAACTCTCCCTCTTCCTTCCCCCCTGTAAAGTGAGTATTTTAGCTTTAACCAGTTGAACATTCTGTGGGTTTTCATACTTTATATGTAAACATGTACACATATGCACATACAAGTGTATGCCTTCTATCCTACAACTTACTGCATTTTATGTCTATTGTCCGTTCAAGTTATCCAATCATCAACAGGCCAAGGGCAAATTTTCTCTTGTCTCTAAAGTCCCCCCCACTTAAAAAAATCTGTTCTGATCCCCAGATCTATGAAAATGTTGTCTTTCATGGTCAAATGATTGTTTGCATATGATTAAAAGGTGCGTATGGTTCGAGATGAAGAGATAGCTCTGAGTTGTATTCAGGCGGACCTTATTTGATCATAAGGTTTCTCATAAGAGTGAGACAGGAGGGTCTGGAAGAGAGTAGAAATCTGTGTGACAATGAATACAGACGTTGGAATGATGTAGCCACCAGGCAAGGAATGCAGGCAGGCTGTAGAAGCTTGATGAAGCCAAGAATGACCCACTGGGTTTAGCTGTGTGTGCGTTCACCTGGGACTGAGCATTTTGAGAACAAATCTGTGCTGTTCTAAGCCACTTAGTCCGGGGAAACTAATTCTGCTCACGATTGTAGCATCCAAGCTGCCAAGTCATCTAATTTTTTGGTCACGCTTCAGTTTGTTGTTGTTTTCAGAGGTTACCGTGTCTAGTGTTAGGTGTCCTGACCTCTGAGAACTTTATTGGTGGGCTGAGAACTTGATTACAGGGAAATGAGGTCTCAACACCTCATTTCCCACCTGCGTCCCCCACCCCAAGTCTCTGGCCTTGTTTTCCTTCTCATTTTGCCTAAAGCTTAGTTACCTGATTCACTTAGGCCACTAGAGCCTCCTGAGACTGCGTCTCAGGAGAGTCCCTCGGAGGACAGATACCTGGAGCACAGTGTGTGTGTGTTGGGGGAGGTGGGGGGAGGGGGAGGCTGAGAGCAGGGCTCCATGTCAAACTGCTTGCCTAGCATGTGCAGGGAGGGCCCTGGGTTCAATGCCAACACCTCAACCCCAACACTAAACCAGCTCAGAGAGACTTTAATAGCCACTGATTTTAATAGCTATTGATTACACGTTAGCATTTAAAAGCTAGTTATGCATTCTAAGCACAAATAAACATGCTCATTTTAAGTATAGCATTTAATGAGGGGAACAAGCAAATCTTTGAGAGATCCACATGTAGTTCATGTGACTAAACTCAGCTTCAGAAGGTACACACAGATTGTGTTAGAAGTCTATCCCATGACAGACCCAGTAACACATGTCATTTCTGTAAACACACCTTCCTGACAGCTTTATTGATGTTTACTTGCCATGCAATAAGCTGCCTGTACCAACACGCACCATTTGGTAAACTTCGACATCCCTTTCTTTAAAATTATTTCCATAATTAAATAATAATAAAAATTACCCATCACCCCTGAAAAATTCCTTCCATGGTTTGTAACTTGTCCTTCTCTCTGCCCCCATGTGTCCCTCTTGCCTACTCTCCCTACAGGCAGCCACAGATGCACTTCCTGTCATGACAAGTCAACTTGGATGTTCTAGAATTCTATGTAAGTGGAATCGCTGACTGTCTCTTCTGTCCAGCATCTATCCCTGTAAGTGGACAGACCCCTCCAAGTTAACATTCAGATCAAGAGTTGGTTTCCTTGTTACCTGGTGCCGTTCCAGTGTATGTGTTTGCTGTGGTTTGTTTCTCTGTTTCACAGTTGATGGACATTTGCCTTACGAAAGTTGAGACTATTACAAATTAAGTTTTTATGGATATTCATGTACAAGTCTTTCTCTGCAGGGGCTGGACAGATAGCTCAGAGGTTACTGCTCTTATAGAGGATCTGAATTTAGTTCCTGCACCCAAGCCAGGCATCTCACAACCACCTGTAACTCCAGCTCTAGGGGAATCCAACTCCTCTGGCCTCCCTGGGTATATATATACCCACACACAGACACGTGATCTACAATGATGAAAATAAACCTTAGAAAGTCTCTATTTGGACATACTTTTATTTCTCCTGGGAAACCACTTATTATATAGACTCTACAGAAGCTACTGGTTGGCCTGAGCTTCTGCACTAGGACCAGCTGGGAAAACCAAAAAAGGAGTCCTTATGTTTAAGTTTGAGCTGTGGAGATGGAACCAAACTGTTTATGTGATTTTTGGAGAAATCAGGAAAGTGAGAGTTAATAGCCAGATTCCCAAACAAGTATGATCAGGGGCTTCCCTCTGCTCGAAGGCTATGGGGTCTTAGCACCTCGCTGCTGCCTCCCTCTCATCTCTGCCCTAGCTTTAGCCTTTGCAAAAGGACCATCACTTTGAAACAACCAAACAACCAGCTGCTTTTGCTCTTTCTGCATTTCCAAGTCTTCTCTTTTAATGAAGACGTCTCCTCCGACCAGCTCATTAGAACCTCACTGTAGCTGATGGGACGAGATGTTGCCTGACTCAAGAATTATAGAGAAGATCAATGGAGACCTTTAAATTCATTTTGATTTGTCTTTTGATGGTCTAGCAGTTGACAAAGGGTCCAGAAGGGCAAAACTAATAGCCATGAAGATCTGACCGGGAATGGAACAGGGGGTTCTGAACTTCTAAGGCTCTACTTCACAGAGCTTCAAGGGTAGGAGGTAAACTCCTCCTGTCCTGATTCTGCTCTGTTGCATTGAGTGCCTGGTTTGCTGGCTGTGGAATTCAGGGTCAATTTGTTTTTTTCAAAGGCTCTATGGCCATTGGGTTTGGAGTAGCCAAGATACTACTGGCAAGTTGTAGTTCTAAAGGTAAGTATGGTTGCACGAATGTGGCTGTGGCTACACAGGGTGTGTTCCAGGCTTTGGAGGTCACACATGTCTAACCTCTTCAGGTCTTCTCCTTGAGATCTTAGGTAAGGTCTCCTTGAGACCTTGGGTGCCTGGCTTGGTCAGACAGAAATTGGAAAATAGTTCTCGGATAGTCAAGGGGGCCTGAAAGCCACAGACACAGTTTGATGGCGGGCTTACTCCCAGTACTTAAGAGCAGAGAGAGCAAGCAGAGCTCTCACACATGTGCGTTTGTTGCTCTCTGCACTGATAAAGGATGCAGTATGACCAGGTCCCTCAAGTTCCTGTGACTGTTCTACAATGATGGACGTAACCAAGATAACCCGAGCCAAGACAGCCCTTTCCTCCCTTAAGTTGTACTTGCCAGGGTATTTTATTACTAACAGACAAAGAAGCCAAGATGGGGTCGGGGGCAAAATGGAGGTTGCAGAAGGACGCATGTGAGGTAAAAGAAGAAAGGAGATGGATGGGGATGGGTTGGGGAGGAAATTCTACTACAAAAATTCTGCTTGAAGATACCACAATGATACCCAATACTTTACATGCTAATTAAAAAAAGGTAATTGGCCAGAGAAATGTGGGTTTCACTGCAATTACCCAGTACATGACACCATCTGCAGTTAGTGTATTGGAATTGTCAAGTCTTTCTTTCCTTCCCTTCTCTTCCCTTCCCTTCCCTTCCCTTCCCTTCCCTTCCCTTCCCTTCCCTTCCCTTCCCTTCCCTTCCCTTCCCTTCCCTTCCCTTCCCTTCCCTTCCCTTCCCTTCCTTTCCTTTCCTTTCCTTTCCTTTCCAGGCCAAGAAGCTGGGTGGGGCGGGGCAGCAGCATGACAAGGGGTTTGGGCCCTGGCTTTCACCGCATCCTGCCACTACCTTGGTGGGCCTCTGTGAGTCGTTGAGTAGACAGGAGACACTCGGGAACACACTTCGGTGGGCGTCTCGTCTTTAATGGGGGTGTAGTGTGTATATCAAACATCACAAGTGGGGAAAGCCTGTGACCCTGAGAATGTCTGTTGGTTAGGACATCCTATGTGGGAGCGGCCTTGCCTGTGTGTGGAGTTTGAGTCTGTAATCCAGCCCACAGAACAGAGAGGCACATTTGCTTAGTGGAAAGTTTATATCTAAATTTGGCTGGGTTCCTTTCCTTTCCTTTCCTTTCCTTTCCTTTCCTTTCCTTTCCTTTCCTTTCCTTTCCTTTCCTTTCCTTTCCTTTCCTTTCCTTTCCTTTCCTTTCCTTTCCTTTCCTTTCCTTTCCTTTCCTTTCCTTTCCTTTCCTCTCCTCTCCTCTCCTCTCCTCTCCTCTCCTCTCCTCTCCTCTCCTCTCCTCTCCTCTCCTCTCCTCTCCTCTCCTCTCCTCCCATTCCCCCCCCCTCTTTCTCCTGACTCATTGGGAATGGCTCTGACAAGCTGGTAAATGTGTAGAGTCTTTTTGATCCTTCTTTGGCGCTAATCAATTTTGATCTTGAATCATTTGTTAATATACTTGCTATTTGGAGCACAATACAAACTTTCTTTTTTTGGCATGGATTTATTTATTTATTTATTTATTTATTTATCTATTTATTTATTTAAAATTTCCTCTCCTAGAAATGAAACTAATATTTGGGGGAGAAGGAAGAGTTTAATGCTGTCAGGGGTACTTGGTATTAGTCCTGCTGGGACTTGACGGTAAGATAGTTGAAGGATTTTCTGATGCTCTTGCAGTGTGAGGATTACACCTGGGGCCTCTCTCTTCCCCTGGAGTTGTAGGCCAGCCCTGAGGATTTTTGAAGTCCATGGTCATCAGTTTAACTGGGTGCTGTATGCAAGAGACATCTCTGTTCCTTTTGGTAGGTCCTATTTTTCCTGAAGCAGTCTCCTAGTTGACTGAATCCTTCTCCTCCCACTGCTAATTCTCTGCCTCTCTGTCCATTTCCTTTCTTTGACATGATGTTTTAAAAATCATTTAAGGAGCGGGAGAGCTAGCTCAGTGGTTAAGAGCATTGACTGGTCTTCCAGAGGTTCTGAGTTCAATTTCATATGGGAACTCACAACCTTCTATAATGAGATCTGTCACCCCCTCTTGAATGCAGGCATACGTGCAGACAGAGAATTCATACATAAAAGAATTAATAAATAAATAAATTTTAAGAACAAAATTATAATTAAAAAATGAATGAACACACCATCTTCAATGTTTGTCTAAAAATATTGGCAAGAGCCATCCAGGTAGGGTAGTGTATGCCTTTTCTTCTCAGCACTGGGGAGGCAGAGGCAGGTGAATCTCTGTGATTTTGAGGCCAGCTTGGTCTACATAGTAGGTTCCAGGCCAGTGAAGGTTACATAGCAAATTCTTGTCTGAAAACAAACAAACAAACAAACAAACAAAACAACTTCCCCAAACAAAAACCAAATATTGGCAAGAGGCTTACTTGATACTAGCTTAGTGATAAATGAACATTCTTAAAATTGCTAGAGAAATGGGAACCGATCCCAAATTTCTTTCAAGGTCGCAGGACTTGAATAAACCCTTGGTAAATAAGACTACTTTAGTATTTTTCATTTAATGAGTCACAGCCAAATGTTATCAGCCAAGACACACACACATAAATACACACACACACACAGACACACACACTTACACACACACACATGTTACAAGTCTGGTCCTTGCTTGCTTTTGGCTGTAAAAATGGTTACAAGGGAAATAACTTGAGATGAGGCCTTGTGGTGCCAATAGACCACAGAAAATTTTCATAGGTAATTGTTAAAACATGAGCAGAAGTTCTCCATGTTTCTTTACAAAGACACCACAGAGTTTTGCTAATTTAAATTAACTAATGGGTATTTATGAACTATGTAGATCATGTTTAAGTAAGATAAATAATAGTAAAACATTAATTGCTGAAGCATATTTACTTTAGTATTTAGAAATATTTACTTTATGTATATGAATGACTTGCCTACATGAGTGCATGTGCACCATGTAAATGCCTAGTCCCTGGGAGGTAAGAATAGGTGTCCGAACCCCTGGAACTGGAGTTATGGATGGTTATGAGCCATCATGGGAGTGCTTGAAACTGAACTCTACAAGAACAGCATGGGCTTTTCACCACTGAGTCTTCTCCTCAGCCACTGTTTTTTGTTTTTTGTCACTGTAGAGTTCAGGCTGGCCTTGAACTTGAGATCCTCCTGCCTCAGCCTCTGAAGTTTATATGGTAGAAGATTGGTCCCCAGTATGACAGTGTTAAGGTGATGGAGATATTAAGGGTAGGAGCTAGGCTGGTGGCACATGTTTGTAATCTCAACATCCAGAAGGCAGAGACAGGAGGATTGCTGTGAGTTTGAAGATAGCCTGTCTACGTGATAAGTTCCAGGTAAGCCAGGGCTACATAGCGAGATCCTGTCTAAAAACATAAAAAATTCAAAATGGGATCTAACTCAAGGAAATGAAACCATGAGTCATTGTCATTAGAAGGGCCTAATTGCTGCTCTTGAGGACTGAGTTAGTTTTGTTAAGATGAAGTTGTTGTGTAAAGACCAAGGCTGGCCACTTCCTGCTCTCTGGCTTCCTGTGAACCATCCACTCTCTTCTGTAGGGCTCCCATCTACCGTGATATCTCCGTGGAGGCTGAACAGATAGGTCTATGCAGGCTTGGACTTTTAGCCTCTGGAATTAGGAGCCAGATAAAATTCCTTTCTTAATAAAGTACAGAACCTCAGATAATTTGTTATTTGTTATAATATAATTTGTTATAGCATGACAGTTACTAAGTTAAAGGAATTCTAATCAATGTATAGTAACCAAGACTCAAGTAAAAAGAGAAGGTACAGGACAATTATCAGGAGAAATACCACAGAGTTGTAAAAGGTTTGTGGAAGAATCTTGTGAAGGGAACTTATACGTGTCAATGCTGACTAAAATTAGAAGGGAATTATTTATAAGTTATTCTAAAAATTGAGCGTTAATATCAAAAGGACAATAATACAAAATCAGAATGTATTCGGCACCATAAAAATAGCAAGATTTTCTTGGAGTATTGATTTATTCTCAGAAGAAAATAGTGAAAGTATTTTGTTTTTTTAGGTAGCAAGCCTAGGAAACAAAGATGATTGTTTCTTGCTTGTGCTTTGTGTTTTTATTAGATCTTTGATTACTGAAGAAAAGTGAGTCTTCTCAATGATAAGAGTTGAGATCTGTCTATAGCTATGCTACTTTTCCCGTATTTGCTCCCAAAGTCCTTTGTCCCTTTGGTTTGGTTTCATAATACTCTATGATCCTATTTTGATTGTTTCAAACCCTTTAAAATTTTTATGGGGCTGAAGAGATGTCTTGGTAGTTTAGAAAGCTTTCTGTTTTTCCAGAGGATCTGAGTTTGGTTCTCAGCACCCACATACATATGGCACACACACACACACACACATGCACACATACACACATACACACACACACCACACACATGTACACACACATGCACATGCTTGCACGTACACTTAGAAAAACATCTTTAAATTTTTTTTGATTAGTATATTTTATTCTGTAGCAATTTCATACATGCACGTAATGTATTCTGGCCCCTCCCCTTTCCCTCATTGCCCTCTCATCCCTGCTGACCCTCATCCTCTATAAATAACTTGCCCTATTCACTAGTTTTTGGTTTTGTTTAGTGTCCCACAGCATTTAACCAGGGCCATTTGTGTGCTCTTGAGTTTGGAACTAACTGCCAGAAACTGGTGGGCTCACCAGTGTGCAGGGTACACAATTGGATACCATGCCTTCCACTCAGAATCTGTTGGTTGCCACTAGATCTGCAGTATGTGATAGGGATCTCCAATTTCTTTGCTTTTTTGAGATGTGTGTGTGTGTGTGTGTGTGTGTGTGTGTGTGTGTGTGTGTGTATTCCTTCATGCATATGCCTGTTCACAGAAGTGGTTGTTGTATTCCTTACATCTAGAGTTGCTTGTAGGATACTCCCTTGTTACATGGATGCTGATATCTGAACAATGGTCCTCATAATTGCCCAACAAGCACATTTAACCACGAGTCTCATCTCTAGCTCTCCTCTCTGTGTGTGCTAGAGACAGAAGCCATGGCCTTGGGCAAACTAACTAGGAATTTTTCTATTGAGCTACATATCCATCCCTATTCATTGGTTTTAAGATTTTAAATTATTAGTATTATTACCCACCTTTGTACTGAACTAAATGTTGTATTTTACATCTCTGCAACCCAATCTTCCCCCATGAATCTCCTAAGAACAAAAACTACTCTCTCACTGAAGTCCTATGGGTTGAATCTGGACAACTTGTGTAGGTTTCAAGGAACCAAGAGATAAGTCTCATGGCTGATGTGTGGACGGAACAGACAGGTTACCCAAACACTCAATGCTATAGTCAGAGACACTCAAACTGTAAACCAGGAGCAGAAGCTGCCAGTTCCCTGCCAGGGATCCTTTCCCTAAGATGTTGGAACTTGGGATAATGAGACTTGTCTTTCAACTTCCCCTTGCATGCTTGCTCTTTCCTTTGTCAGAACACTGCTGTAGTTAGACTTTCATAATCTGTAGCTTTTAAGGGACAGAATGAAATATTGAGGATACAACTTCTAGTCAAATTCTACTAGTGGTCCCTTTGTAACAGAGTCTGACTTCTCTCTTTATTTGCTTTATTTGAACTTAGTCATGCATAGTATCTGAGGTAACTTACTGTTTGAATGAAGAAAAGTCTTGGAAGGGCCTGACAGCTCTTGTTGCACAGAGATAAATGCATCAGGTAAACTGGAGAGGTAACTCAATTGGTAGGATGCTTGTCTGTTGTGCATGAAGTCTTGAGTTTGATCCCAGCACTGCACAAAACTGGGCATGGTGGTGCATGTCTGTATTCCCAGCAGGAGGATCAGAAGTTTAGCCCAGGATGCAATACAGAAGACCCACTTTCAATCAATCAATCAATCAATAATCAATCAATAAATAAAATTTAAAAACAAGAAAAGAAAACCAAACAAAATCAAGCAAACAAAGCCCTTCAGATGTTCTAGAGACTTAATTGCAAGACCTAGCATCTGTTTAGCTAAGTGGGTAAACGTCTCACCTAGTTTATTCTTAGATCCGTTTGATTTGGGTTGGTTTGATTCAAAGACACCCGGATAAGCAGCAAATGCCAATGTCTTAGTATTTTTCCTCCAGACACACATGAGAATATTATCTCTGGAGACCTATATTCTCACAACAGTTTTAAATGTTTGTACGCAGCCATCTGTCGAATGTCAAATGGTCACTCTTTGTCTGAATTGACAAAATCGCAAACAAATGTCTGATCAGAGAGACCCCACAACCTGTGATTGACATGTTGAGAGTAGAAACTCAAAATGATCCTAAGGGTAGTGCCCATGTCAGAAGTTTTAGTCTCTCAGGCAAGAGCCTAACCCAAAGAGAGCACCTGGTGCATAAGATCTCTATGGGGGCATTGATTGGGCTGGGCTTCTGCACTACGACTCAACTGAACAGAACAAAATAAGAGTCCCTGGTACTGAAGTTCTAGTCAAAGAGCTGAAATTAATTATCGGACTCCAGAAAAACCAGAAAAGTGATAGGTAACAGCCAAATCCCCAAGCAAGCCCCCTTCCAGTAGAGTGCTAAAGACGTTCTGTCTTTGCCCTTGTAAGGAAAGTGACTTTGAAACAGCCAATTGGCTTTCTGTTCTCTGTTTCTCAGTAGGCTTTTCTGTCCAGCTTATCAGAGTGCTCTTCCTAGTTGGTGGAAGGAGATGTTGCCTCATCCTGGAACTGCAAACAAGGTCAATCAGACCTTGACTTGCTTGTGCTTCTCTCTCTCCCTCTCCTCCACTCTCTCTCCCTATGTTATCCAGGCTGCTCTGAGACTGGGCATCTGCCTGTCTCTGCCTCCAGAGTGCTGGGATTGAGGGAGTGCACCAGCACCCCAACTCTGTCTTTTGAGACACAGGGAGACAATGGTTGGACTCTTTGGCAGTTGCAT
Source organism: Cricetomys ansorgei (assembly GCA_026225945.1). Lineage (NCBI taxonomy): Eukaryota > Metazoa > Chordata > Mammalia > Rodentia > Nesomyidae > Cricetomys > Cricetomys ansorgei. Next base: position 814,419 of record JAMJFZ010004023.1, read on the forward strand.
ATTGATTTCTTTGGAAACTGCATTGCCCTTTTCTAAAGTGTTTGTATCATTTTATGGCCCGCCAGCAGTGCACCAGAGTCTCTTGCCAACAATCTCATTCGGCATTCTTAGGGTTGGTGTTTTCATATACTGGTCATTCTAACTGATACAAAGGGGAAATGCCAGAATTTTAGGGCAAAAGCAACAAGCCTCAAAAATCTCAAAGGACTAGAATCAGCCACACATCTCTGTGGAGCAACCAGAGATGAACAGCTGTGAAAACAGAAAGATTTAATCAACGGGATCACACTGGGAGAAAGAAAGAGTTTCAGCTACTTCAAGATATAGGCTGGGAGATCATTATCTCAACTCATGTTCTACATCATGGTTGGAAGAAGTCCTTATTGTTTGAGGGGCCATCTGAGTGTGTTTGTGGTATTTATCTCAGTGCAGATGGTTTTCATTTGAGGCTCCAAGGTGACGGTAGTCTTATAATGACTGACCATTTGGGGTGCCTTCTAGGAGTCTAGAGTTGGACTTGAAAACCTGACTGTCAGATGCTTCAGTTACTCTTGCTTTTGTGCCTTCAGCCTAGAAGGGGTTGGAACGGGTTAGGCATCACCAGTATTTAGACAGACACTCGTTGAGTTGTTAACACAGGCCTGCAGTTAATTGGTTGGGCTGAGTCAGATAAGGAGCTAGATTCAGAGTGAAAGCAGAGGTGCCAAGCTTTCACTGTGTGTTTAGACACTTGGTGGTCTCAAGCGAGGAGTCAACTTCTTTCTAGCAGAAGTTACTAAATGCCTTTGGTGTTCTATGGTGAGATATGGTGGTATCTCATTATAGTTTAATTACATTTCAGTAATGAACATTTTATAGTGTGCTCGCTTGCCACTCACATATCTCCTCCGTGAGGTGTCTTCAAATCTTCTGTTCATTTAGAAAGCCAGGCCTTAGGAGATGCCTTAGGAGGCTGAGACAGGAGGATCATGGGTCAAGGAAGGTCTGGTTTCACAGCACATCCCAGGTTAGTCTTGGCTACAGAATGATACTCTGTCTCAAAACCAAACCAAACCAAGCAGCAGTCAAAGAAAAATAAAAAAAAACAAAACAAATGAACAACAAAGAAGCCCTTTTCCTTATTTGAAAATGAGCTCTGTTGGTTATTATGTTTTTAATGCTCTTAATTTAGCCTGGATCAAAAGTCTTTCTAGTTAGCTATCTTCTATGAATTTTCTTCTTGTCCATTGATTGTTTTTTCTTTGAAAATGTATTTTAAATTATTTTGTTCTATTACTTCATTGGTTTTAGTTTATTAATGGTTTTCTTAGGTAGAGTTACAGGTGATTATGAGCCACCTGACACGGGTGCTGGGAACTGAGCTTGCTCCTCTGCAAGAGTAGTACATACTCTTAACTGCTGAGCCATCTCCAGCTCCAATCCTCTGAATCTCACAGGTCTCTGTTTCAGTGTCTTTTTTTCATCTTTAACTTTAACGCAGTTATGGATCTTCTGTCTCTTTCTTTTGACTAGCTTGGCTAAGGGTTTCTCGATAATGTTATCATTTCCAAGAACCAACTCTTTGTTTCACTGATTCTTTGTGTTGTTCTTTTAGTCTTTATTTCGTGAATATCTGCTCTGATCCCTTTTCTTTCTATCTACTGATTTTGAATTCGTTTTGTAAGACAGTGAGACATATTATTAAGTTATTTATTTGAGGTCCATCTGGTTTTTAATGTAATCATTCTTAGCCATTAACTTTCCAAATGGCCTTCGCTATATCACAAAGTTTCAGGTAAGTTGTGTTTTTATTTCACTTAACTCTAAGAGTTTAAATTTTTTCTCTGACTTCTTCAGTGGTCTACTGGTTATCCAGAGTACTGATTGATCATCAGGTACTGCACAGCTTCTGTATTTCATCTTGTCACTGATTTCTACCTTTATTTCATTATGCTCTGACAAGATACAAGAAATTATTTCAGTATTTGTGTGTGTGTTTATTAAGATTTTCTTTTTAGCCTAAAATGTGGTCTGTTTTAGAGAAAGTTCCATGTGCTCCTAATATGATGACAGCATTCAGAGGATTCCTATTGATTTCTTTTTGTATAAGTGATGTACCTATTAACGAGAATGAGATATTGAAGTAATTACCATATCTGGACCTATCTTCCTACTTATGACACAATGGTGTTTGTTTAATGAAATTGGGTGCACCAACATTTAGTGATATGTATTTATAATGGTCGTATCTTATTGGTGCATGTTTCCTTATCTTTTGGGTGACTTTCCTTCCCCCCACAGGCCCTACCCTGCCATGTGCAGATGGAGCTACATGTAGAACCTTTCGTTTCTCCAGATTTTCTTATCTGTTTGAGTGCTTCCTTGGTGATTTACAATGTTCTTCCAGTCTTTCTCTTTGGAATAGTCTGTGAGTCTCTGCATCACACGGAGGCAGCTTCTTGCGCACTAACTTACCCCATAAGCTTCAAAAATGTCTTCCAAAGAGCAGAAGTTCTTAGTTTTGATGGAATTTGACTTATTAATTTGTTCTTTTGTGGATTGTATTTTTGGTAACATAGCTAAGAAATTTTAACCCATCTTAAAGTCGCAAGATTTTGCCATGTTTCCTTCTAGGTGTTTTATTGGTTTGGGTTTGCATTTATGAGTATGCTTTACTCTGAATTATTTTTGTACTTGTTTGGATCTCTGGATCAAAGTTAAATTTTTTGAGTATGGACATGCAACTGTTCAAGCACTATTTGTTGAAAATTCTATCCTTTCTCTATGGAATTGCTTTTACACCTTTGTGAATGTGGGGCTGAAAACAGCAATATCTTATTCTCACTCATTGTTTGGTTCACAGCTGTGGCACTTGTATTAAAAGCAAGATTAACAAGGGAAAACATGGACACTTTCCTTTTATAGCTTAATACGTTATATGACACGGAAGCCTTCCAAAATGAAAACTGTAAGACAAAGGAACAAGATACGGCTTTATTTTGCTTTCAACTGAGCTTCAAATATTTATTTATTTTTGCAGTGGTGGGGCTTGAACCCAGGACCTTGTATATTCTTGGAAAGCACATTAGTACTGAGGCCCAATTTGTACATTTTTGTGCTTCTGTCTGTGAGGCTTGATCTGTACACAAAAGTATGATTGGGCAAAGACAATCTGATAAACATAACCAAGTGGAGGGAAGCCAGCAAGGCTGTTCTCCATATTCTTCTTGTGCCCTGTGTCTTCAGAAAGAAGGGTATTCTTCTCTCCATTGAAGTACAGCGTATTTCTTCATTATAGGAATGAGAGTCCTGCTGGTAATGGTGAAAGCTAGGAGAGATCTAAATCATAGACCAGATTTTAATATACCTATATGTTTAAGTGTGCCAAATATACTTCGACAAGTTTATATGTGGAAGCCTTTGTACTTTTAAAGAATAAATTATCAGTCTGTGCTTCATGGGTTGTGCCAAGCGGGTAGTGTTTACATAAACAAGGAGGTGCAGAGTCTACCCTGCCTGTGAATTTGCACCGAATGCTACTAGGTGAAACGAATCACCCAGGGCCATGTGTAACCTAAAAGCCATTGTTTTACACAAGATGGAGTAACTTAGATCAAGGCCGTCTCCACAGCTAATGGTATGATACGGAAATGCCATTATAGCGAAGCAAAGGAGAGTCAGTGATCATCTTGGTTTGGTTAGCTCTGTTGGTCCCAGCTAGTTTTGGGTGGTCTTGAATATGTACTATTTCAGAGGTCACTGGCTATCACGCTGTGCTACAACCCTGTTGTTATGTGAGCCTTAAGCTACCATGCCAATCCTCAGGTTTACCTTAGTTTTATGACCCAACGTAAGGGCTTCTAAAGTTATGGATGTTTCAGAGAAGAAGGAACAAGGGAGTAGTTTTAGGTTTTAGGGACATAGAGGGGAGGGAAGAGGGGGGCCTGAGTCAAATTGTTCACCAGGCAGGAGATTTACTATTTCCACCACAAACAGTATGGCAGGGTAAGAAGCTTCAGGCAAAGCAGGGTGTCTACTCCTAAAGGTTTCCCAAGGAAGGTAAGGAAGCAGGGTTAGTTAACATGTGACCTATGCTATATCACTAATGTATGAGAGAGGGGTATATGTGACTTAGGCTATTGTTAGAGAGAAAAAAAATCAACCGACCAAGCAAACAAACAAAAATAAAACAGGTTCATAGAAAGGATCTGACAAAAAATTACCCTGCAGGTGTGTTTTATTAAAGAGAGTGAGAACCTCATGATCAAGATGGCCATGATTAGGCCTTGGAGTAGAAGGGATAGAGCATGATAGTATAGGTCACAAGAGAGCCTCCCCCTCAGATCCAGGGAGGTGCTGCGTTAGGAGACGTAGCAGCTTTCTGTAACAAGAGACAGACTCCTTAATTCCAGGAGAAAAAAAGGAGATTTCTACCTCTTAAAGGTCTTCAGGGTAAGGCAAACCACATGATCCAGTCTGACCTGTGTTAGAGTTCTAAAGGCTGCTGTAGGGAGACAGAAAGATGAAAGAGAGGCTTGGTTTGACCTTAGCTGGGGCCATGTTTATTCGTGGCAAGAGGGCATATTGTCACCCACAGGTGCAGATGAGCAAAATGCCTACAGGCAAAATGACTCCAACCATTTTTATAGGGGTAGAAATGATTACCACACTTGTATTATATTTTCTCATAAGACCCTTCCAGAGCACTTAGCCTGGCTACACGGAAAGCTGGAAAGTGTAGTTTTTAGAAGAAAACTATCAACCAGACCTATGTACCAAAGGCCACACAGGCAGGTACTAAGTAACACCATCATAAACTTACATTGCAAGGAGTGTGTGTGTGTGTGTGTGTGTGTGTGTGTGTGTGTGTGTGTGTGAGATGAACACAGCACAGCATGCTTTCTTATCAACTCTGTCTTCAAGAGAGAGAGCTGCAAGGGAGCCTGATGTGTCTGGGAGATACAGAGGCAGCTAGAGGGTCCTGGATTGAGAGGACCACCAGGGCACCCCCTTGTGATGGTTGAGTCCTGACCTCAGTTCTTTGGGACTGACCTCTGCTCTTTGGGAATCCCCAGTAACTCACTCTGAAGCCAGCAGCTGACCAATTAGAGTTTCCCACACACACATCTTTCATGAGCTTCACTCTCCTGAGAACCCCTCACTTTCCTGCCAGATGTAATGAGCCAATCCAGGAAGTACCCATGCTCAGGTCCTGACCAATTGGAGAGATTCCCCCTAGTGACTTCTGTTTCACTTAAAAACCCCTGTGTACCCACATTTGGGGCTGCCATGGTTTTTTTAATTGGATAGCCCTGGTGTCAGTATGTAACCCTCAGAAAACAAACTGCTTTGTATGGCCATCCAGTGTCTATGTGAGCTATTTCACAAACTTAACAAGATCTAACAATGACACTAGTTCTCTATGTAAGGAAGTAGTGCTTGGCCAGTGTGTGACTCATGGAACATGACCGTAGTCAGGCTTCCTTTGACTCCTGGGCAGCAGTGTGCCTGGGTGTCTTTCTGCTCTCTCATACCCTTCTGGGATTAGGGCCTGGGTTCTCTAACAGTAAGACCAGAGTGATCTCAGCCTCTGCTATTACCTCAAATGCATCTTATTTTGGTATAGTGTCTTGAATTTCATCATAATATATATGTTAGTACATATCCCACATATCCCCAGGATGGTGATGGGTCATGAAAAGGCAGCCAGGTACAACATAAGTTCCAGAATCTCATGCATACAAAGCTATCTCCCAGAAATCCCCTGATAGAGCCTTTCCCTCTCTCTTCAAAAAGTCCACAAGCCCTTTCCTTTGTTCTCTCCCAACCAGTCAGAGACAGCGCCCCCCCCCAACAATACTTCCCCTACTTCCCTTCCCACCTAAGACCCTACACAACCCGCCATTTGCCTAAGGGCCACAGCTGCCTTCACTCTATCCAGAGACAGTTCTTTGTCCCTCTGGGAGCAAATATCCCTTACCACCTATCCCCTCCCTCCTTCCTGTTCCCTGTCCCCTACTTTTCTTCCCTCTGGAACAAATATATCTCCTCTGCACTAAGAATCTGGTGTCTGGGTGTGTTCTGTGCTGACTCCAAGGTCCTTTCAATATATAATACACACACACGCACACATACACACACACACACACACACACACATATAGTGTTTAAATTTTTAAAAATGTGTTTTAAATGTATTTGTTCCACAATTCAGTAAACAACTCTTCACCCACAAACATGCAGGCAGCCCTAATTAAACTCAGTGGGTTATTTTTTTTAAAAAGACATGAAAGTAGGAGGGATGTGTTGTGAAGAAAGGTTTCTTAGGGAGTGTGAAGAGGATAAGAGGAGAATTGGGGAGTAAATATAATCAAAATACATTATATACATAGGTAACGTTGTCAAAGAATAAATTAAAAGTATTGTTAAAAATGTACCCTTTCAAGCGTAAGTGATTTTCTGAAAGTCTCATATTGCAAGCATTCTAAAAAATATTTTTTTAAGTTTCAGTCAACAAATGATTATAAATAAGCATAATAAAGTTACCTGTCAGCTCTTTGTGTCAATATTTATGAACTCACAACTGCTTGCTTTTATTAGTACTGTGACTAGAAGGGCTCCTGAACGCCACACCTAGCTGAGCCTTGGGGGAAACTTACCTCAGCGTTTTATCAATGCTGCACGGTAAAGTTTTGATATTAAACTCCCTTGCCTTTCCAATCCCTTTAACCCTCTCACTTCTCCACCTCACAATTTGAGCCACAACTGGGTTTTCTCCATGCATTGCCCTGAGGGCAGGGACCATACAGAGAGAACAAAGCGTCTCTTTCTTGCCTTTTGAGCTCTTAAGTAGCCTTTTGTAAATCTATTGTAGAGGCAATGGTATTGAGAGCCACAGATTTCAATTCTAAGGGCAAGGTGCTTGAGAGAAAAAAGGGTATTTTTGAATTTCAAAAGCATGGCTTTAAATATCAAAAGCCAAAGCTAGAGGGCTCAGAGCACAGATTTTATATTGTAAACCAGAATGTGCAGAACAGTCTCTTTCTCAGCCCCCAAACAGATAAGAAATCTGCCAAGAGTGGAAAGTGATGTAGGAGGGAGAACTGAACTTGATTCCAGTGTTAACTGCTAAGTCCTTGGGGAGAGGATGGAGGCGCCATGCCATTAGGCTGCAGCTGCCGTGTTTCTGGAAACCCTGGGTCCTTAATGAGAAGGATGTTGACTGACAGCCCGGAGTCCAGGTGTGCCCACCAGGTCCACACTTCACAGGTAGCTTGAAGGAAGATTAAATTGTCCGGCCTGAAGAGCCCACAGCAGCTTCTCAGCATTGTTGGTCCATATGGGTGCTGGGAAGAGGTCACAGTTCCTGCATCTGTTTCTGCCAAGAAGGATGGGGCTGTGAATGCTGGTCACCTGTAAGGTGGCGTTCTTATTAAGATGAGAAGAATGCAGGGTCTGATGAGAAGGGGAGAACGTTGTCCCTCTCTCCTGCTGTAAGCATCCCAGAAACAGTGTTGATGAGAACAGGGATAGAAACCAGAGAGGCAATTATAGGGATAGAGATCTTGAAAACAGTGCCAATTCTTGTCCTTGGGGCAGAAGTTAGAAAAGTCCTTGATTCCGTCCTTTCTGGAGGCCAGAAATGTCAGGAGTACTGGAGTGCTCTGGTTCCTGGCGTTGTTTCTTGTTATATTTCTTTTCTTTTGTCCATAGTGGTCTGGAAGATGTTCATGAGAGTGTGATTAAAACTAAGGCACATGGGCAGCTTATGGGTGGGCCACCTGAACTGACCATCTCACCTCACATGCCTCAACCCAGCAAAACCTTATTAACCTTTAGATGGGGCCCTTGTCAGCAAGCCAGTGTTTAGGATCCACTCTCGCTATACAGGGACTCTGTCTAGTTCCTATCTTGTAAGGTTCCTGTGAGTCTATATATAATAAGCTTCTTTCTAAAAGCTCACCCTCTTCATTGTTCATGAAATTCATTATTCAAGTTCTCAAGACAAAGGACCTAGAAGTCTCTGCCTCTCGTCACTTAAGCTATTGCCTACCAGAGGCAGGACTCCTTCTATCGCTCTCTACACCCCATGTCAACAGGATCCCAGTGGAGTTAGAAAAGAGTTTTGACATCAAATCAGATGGAATTGTGGTTGTTGCCTGTGGTGGTTCAAATAAGAACAGACCCCATAGGCTCATGGATTTAAATATTTGGTCAGCAGGAAGTGGTACTATTTAAAAGGATTCAGAGGTGTGGCCTTATTGGGGTAGGCGTGGCCTTGTTGGAGGAAGTATGTCACTGGGGGTGGACTTTGAGGTTTCAGAAGCCCAAGCCAGGTCCAGAGGGTCTTATTCTTTCTGCTGCCTTAAGATCTGAATGTAGAACTCTTCTCAGCTACCATGTCTGCCTGTATGCTGCCATGCTCCCTGCCATGAGTATAATGGACTAAACCTTAAAACTGTTAGCCAGCCTTAATTAAGTGATTTCTCTTATGAGAGTTGCCTTGTTCATGATGTCTCTTCACAGCATAGAACCCCGACTAAGACATTGCCAAACACCCCACATTTTAGAGCAAAAATTGTATTTTTGGCTTAACTTGCTAGTAGGGTGTTCTCTTAGTTACTTTTCTATTGCTGTGCTAAGACACCATTCTATAAGTTTATAGATGAAAGAGTTTATCAGGGATTAACCGTTTCAGAGCGTGAGCCCATGATCATCATGACAAGAAGCACAGCAGCAGGCAGGCAGCCATGGTGCAGGAGCAGTAGCTGAGAGTTTACATGTTGAGACATCAACCCTGAGGCAGAGAGAGAGAGAACTAACCGGGAATGATGTGGACTTTGGACACCTCAGCGTCTACCCACAGCGACACACCTCCTCCAACAAGGCCACACCTCTTAATCTTTCCTAAACAGTTCCACCAACTGGGACTAATCGTTCAAACATATGAACCTACGGGGGCCATTCTCATTCAAGCCCACCACAGACATCCTGTTCAGCTTCTTCATAGGCTGGACTAGACAACATTTCCTTAGCTCCTTGTGGTGGCTCAGTGTGGTCTGGGAGATGTCACAGCCCTCCACCTGATCGAAACCATGTGCCATGTGCTTTGAACTTCGTAGAAAGGATTGAGCAAGTGATTTTTATGTTTCATAATTGCTGTGTATCAAGTTAGTGCAAGCTTAATGGCTTAAATAATACCTGTTCCCTCCCTCTCAGGTTCTACAGACTAGCAGTCAGCCAGAGACTGGCTTGGTTTTCTGTTCAGGGCAGACACTGAGGTGTCTGTGGGGTAAGTTCGCAGTTGGAGCCCAGAGAATTCTCTTCTGAGCAAATGAGGAAATCCAATTCCTGTGGTAGTAGGGCCAACAGCCCCATTTTCTTGTTGGCAGCCACCCCATATATCTGCTCGCCAGAAAGGAGTTTTATGTAATGTTACTGAATTAAAGTCCTGGTCGCTCACTACTCAAAGGCTGGCATTTTGAAGACTAGAGTTGGTAGGAAGGGATAAAGCTCATTCAAGAAGGTTGATATCTTGAGAAAATGGAGGGCTATTGGCTCCCAAATGGTGAGGGACTTGGGGGAACAGAGGACATTTTACAGGGAAGAAAAGGGGTGCAGTAGGACCGACCACAGGCTTGTGCTGAGTGGAGGGTCTTTATCATCATTCCATGTTATTTTTCAGAACAAAACATCACAGGCAGCTTCAAAGTCCCTCCCTCCCTTCCTTCTTTCCGTTCCCTTCTGTATATACATGTGTGTTTGTGTGCATGTGTGTGCAGGTGTACATGTACAGGCCTGCTCATGTGTGTGAAGGCTGAAGTAAAATGTCTTCCTCAATTGATTCTCCATCTCATTTTTGAGACAAGGTCTGAACTTGTAGCTCACTGATTGGCTAGAGTGGCTGGCTAATAGATTCCAGGGATCATGTCTGCCCCTCCCCAGTGCTGAGATTGTAGTTGTGTACCACTGCACATGGCATTTATGTTGGTACTAAGGACTGAACTCAGGTCCTCATATTCTCATGGCAAGCACTTCACTGACTGAACCATTCCCCCAGCTCCTACCCCAGTGTTTCTTCAAAAAGACACTTTGCTTTTCTGCCAGCTAAACCTCACAGCATTTTACATACTTTGCACCAATGATGGCCAGGATTGAAGGCTAAGGCATAACAAAGGTCACAGGATGTTCTGTGCCCTGTAAATCTAAAGAAAAGATTATTTAAAAAATTAACAGCTTTACTATTTAGTAAAGGAGAAAATGGGTGCTGGGAAGAGGGTGCAATCTTTTTAGACCTGTCAAGGACTATTTCCAAAGCCCTGTTACAATACCCATGTAGGGATGACTGTCCCCTCATATTTAAAGTCTGACCTACACTGTGGTTAGAAGACTCCATAGGGTGTGTACTGCAGGAGGTAGATTTGTGGGGCTTAGAACTCTGCCTGCCCAGGACATGAGGCTACAGAGTGTTTCCAGGACTAAGAGTATAATCACAGACAAAGGAAGCCCTCACTTGCTGATTCACTCATACCCAGTGGGAAACAATAATTAACCATTATGATTGCATCCCATGAATTACTCTTGCTCAGTGATGTAATTACATTCACCATAACTATGTGCTCTTGGGCTTTGGTTTTGTGAGACTGCTGGATCTAGTAAACCACAGAAACCCAATGATCCTGCGAAAACAGTGGGAACATTGGTATTCACCTTGGGTTGATGTGATCACCAATCTTAGCAGTTAGCTTGATTGGATTAACACAGCTAGGAAGTTAGTGATGAATTCCTTTGGGGGTGTGTGTGAAGATATTTTCAGACAATTGGATCACTGAGACTCTGATCTAAACAATGGATCCATCCCTTAATGAATTAATAATCTGATGATTTTATTGGGAGGTGGTAAATGTAGGGGGAGGGGCCTAGTTACAGGAAGTATACCAGTTAAAAATGTGTCTTAGGGAACTCTATCTCTCTCTGGCCTCTTCCTGTATCCCCTTTTCCCTCCTTTCTGGCTTCCATGTTGTGAATCACTCTTCCCCTGTCATGATGGGTTGGATTTTCTGAAAGCAGGAGCAAAAGTCAATCTTTCTGCATGTTGCTTTCCTCAGACATTTGGCCCAGCAACACCAAAGCTTGATGAATACAGTTGGACTTTGGGGAACAAGTTTAGATAAAGAGAATGGGCAGCTTTTCTTAAACTGCAATCTAACTGGACTTGGAAGATATCTCAGTTGCATGCCTTAAAACCACTATTAAGGCACGTTTGGTATGTCTGTTTCTCTCCCAGCAAGAGTATCAAGAGTATCCCAGCAAGAGAAGAATCCCTAGCCCTTCTAGACATGCATATTGGTGTCTGGGTCCCCTAACATATGGCATTGACAAAGTGACACAAACCATAATAAGTACATCAGAATCCTAGGCCCTAAGTCCTAGCTTCTATTTCTAGATCTACCTACTCATGGCTAGGTCTGACTCCATCCAAGTCTCTGGAAAATAGGGCTGTAGGAGCAAAGTGTTTTCCAAAGATGCTTCAGATTCTTCTTCTTGTTCCTGTTATCAAGGACATCTTAGATTTCATGAAGATCCAAAATACCCAAAACAAGAAGTCCCTCAAAATTGGAAGACCATTCTCGAGAGTACTTATCCATAGACAATTAAATATATGGCCCTATCAAAGCAGACATATTCTTCTGTTTCTGAGGCCTCTACAAAAATAGGCTACAACTTCTAACCTTCTTATATGTTTCACCATCACCTACCCACTCTCGCCATCGGTTATTTTCTACTCTTGTGGCATGTATTAGCTTTTTACCACTATGGCAAAATGCCTGAAAAAATAACTTAAAGTGAGGAAATATTCATTTTAGTTCACAATTTTAGATGCTTCCATTTGTGGTAGCTTGGCTCCATGGTGAAGGATATCTGGTGAGGCAGATCATCGTGGTAGAGCGAATGCAGTGGAACAGATGTGCTCAACTCATGGTGACCAGAAAAGAGGGAAGAAGAGGAAAGGAGGGAATGGAAGGAAGGAGGGGGGGCCTAAGACAAGATACAGCTTCCAAGGACACATCTCCAGTGAATACCTCCAGCTAGCTTTTGTCAAGACCTCTCACCTTCCACCACCTCCCGATAACACCATCAGATTGGGAACATATCATTGAACCAAGCAATTGATTCTGTTAGAGTCCTCATGGTCTCAAAACCTCCCAGTTTCTCTACTAGTGAGGGCCCAGGCATTCTGGGGCAATTCTTATATCTAAACTGTGTCAATCACCAAAGCCTCCTGGTTAGCTAGGACACTGTAATAGGATTTGAGTTCTACCAACATCTAAACTGGAAGCTAGAAATACAGACAAAATGGGAAGGGTAGGAAAGAATAGGTAAGACTATTTAAGGAAGACAAAACTCTCCAGCTAAATGTTCTCTGAGCATCTCCTATACAAGGAACACCAAACTTGGGGCCTGGTAGATGCAGGTATAAGTACAAAACATTGGCCTTTGCTCATAAGCAGTTCCTAACCTCAGGAAACAGTGACTCAAGCAGCCATATGGACTTAACCCCATACAGATGAACATTCTCACAACAGCCAACCATTCTGAAGTTTACAGGAGCTTTTAGTCAGTGACTGGGCAGAGGACTGAGTCCTCAGTGAGCCACGTTCCTCCTGGGATGGTGTATTAGTCACTTTTCTACTGCTGCGATAAAGCACCATGAACAAGGCAACTTGGAAAGGAAGGTGTTTCATTTGGTTTATAGTTTCAGAGGGATAGAGTCCATGGCGGGTGGTGGAGCAAAGAAACAGCTGAGAAAGGTTTACATCTTGATCCACAACTGTGACAGGGAGAGAGAGAGAGAGAGAGAGAGGGAGGTGCTGTGAATTACACAAGTTCTTTGAAACCTCAAAGCCTGCTCACAGTGACATACCTCCTCTAACAAGGCCACACCTTCTAATCCTTCCCAAACAGTTCCACCAACTGGGGACCAAATATTAAAATATATGAACCTATGGGTGTCATTTTGATTCAAACCACCACAGATGGTCTTTAGGATGTGTCAAGTTTACTGTGTCATAATCTTATTATCCTATCAAATATTAACCCCGGTGTTGTACTAAAGGTATTGTGAAGATGCTATTAAAGTTCACAATCAAGTGTCTCTAAGGAAATTATTTTAGGTTATCTGGATAGGCCTGATTCAATCAGATGAGAAGCCTTGATGGTAAGACTGAAACTTCCCTGGGAAAAGAAGTACATGTTTCTGGGAACTGCATCTTCAGCTTGGGCCTAAGTATTCTGGTGTGCCCTCCCTGACAGTCTGTACTATGGGTTTCAGACTCGCTTACCCAGGCCTCATCATTATAGGCCAATTTCTCACCATAAATCTCAGTACATATCTCTTACTGGTTCAGTTTTTCTGACTGAATCTTATTTTTAAAATATTTATTTAGTTATATACATTTTGTGTATGAGTGTTGTGACTGCATGTATATATGTGTATGTGTATATATGTGTGTGAGTGTGTGCACGCGCGCACGCGCGCATGTGTATGTATGTATCACATGTGTTATTGGTACCCAAGAAGGCTAGAAGAAGGTATGGAATTATTTGGAATTGGAGCTATGGATGGTTTATAAGCTGCCATGTGGGTGCTAGCAACTTAGCCTAGGTTTTTTTGCAAGAGCAACAAATGATCTTAATCACTGATGTCTCTCTCCTGCTGCTTGATTGAATCGTGACTACTATGGATTTTGGTGCCAGAAATGGAGTGAATGTATTTGCATTTAGCTTGTATTGTAGACACATATTTTTGAGGAATAGAATATAGAGTCAAAGGCAGATGAATGTACCCCCCAAAATGTTCACATTCTGCTTCCTGAGACCTGTGAATATGTTCCTTCATATGGCAAAGGAGAATTAAGGCTGTCCATGGAATTAAGGCTATTGATCAGCTGATCTTTTAAAATAGGGAGATTTTTCATATTCTAGTGGCCCACTGTCATCAGAAGGGCTCCTAAAGACAGAAGAAAAGCAAAAAAGGCCAGTCAGAGGGATGACTGTGAGGGGAAAATGTGGCCCAATGCTGCTGGCTTTGAAGATGCAGGAACCAAGAGTAGCTGAGCCTCTAGCAGCTGGAAAAGACCAGGGAATGAGTTCTACCTTTGAACATTAGAGGACTGCAGTTAGTATGACACCTTGATTTTAATCTAGTAAAACACATTTTGAACTTCTGACCCCTGGAACTGTAAGATAATAAAATTGTGTCACTGTGAGCCACTAAATTCATGGTCGCTTGCTGCAGTAACACAGAAAAGAAGTACCAGCCCCAACCCTGTGGCTCCCAGTGAATTATCAAAGGCTGGACGCGCACCAACTGGGGACAGAGGATTGGTCTCTTCCCCGCTTCCTCATAGGTCAGCAGGCTGTCCTTCCACCCCGCCTCCTTCCTGTCCAGCAGCCTTCCTCCCTAGGTGCCCAGAGCAACCCTCCAGCCTTTGCCACTGCCCAGCCCCTGCGGTCTAGGTGCATCTGGAAAGACCCAGAGTCTGCATCCTGTTCAAGAGATCTCCCCATTCTCACTCTGTGCACCAGATGCACTGCCTATTTATAGACCCCCGATGCCTAGCAGACATTTAAGAGAAATTATACAATACTGCCTTTTATACCGTTTTTACAAAAGTGCTTCATTCTCTCTCAAGTTTATGAGTCCACAGGGATGGCTGAGCTTTAGAAGCTCACATGATCATTGTGTCAATTGGTTATCTGAAAGAAACGTTTCCTTTGCCCTACTCACTTCTTCTTTCAGAAGAATGCGTCAGGCACATCTTTACAGTACCTTCTGGAAGGAATCTTCTTTTCTCATATCAGGGACAAAAACAAAACAAAACAAAACAAAACAAAACAAAACAAAACAAAACCCCTAGTAACTGTCTAGAAAGAGATGAAACAATGGGAAAAGACAATGGCGTTTTCCTCCTTTTTTTTCCTCCCTCTCATCTGTCTGTCCTTCTGCAATGATTGGTGCAACTCCAACAGCCGTAGCAGCTGAACTTGTATTAGTTTCCAGGGCTGCTATAATGAAGAAGCACAAGCCAGATGGCAAAAAAAAGAAAATCAGAAACTAATTCACAACTCTGGAGATCAGAAGTCCAACATCAAGGCGTTGGCAGGGCCCTGTTCCCTCTGGGTTTCTGTAGAGTCCATCTTTGCCTCATCCTAGCTTCTGGTGGTGGTGAGCAGTCATTGGCTTACAGCCACTCTAGTCTCCGGTTGTCTCCGTGTTTGTTCCTCCTCATTCTCTGTGCATGTGTCTGTGTGAATATCTTTGTTCCTGCAGGGCCACCAATCGCATCGGATTAGGGCCTCTACTCTGGCGTGGCCTCATCTTGACATCACGTGTGTAACAACTGTGCGATAGCTTCGTCACGCTAGTGGGAGGGATTAAGAGACTAGATTAAGAGAAACGGACAGATTCTAGACTAGGAAGGAGATCACGTGTCCAGAATCTGGTGGCTGATGGGATGAGGTGGGAGCAGAGAAGAAAAGTCAACCATGATCAGGTTTCCAGCCTGGACAACTAGGCAAAACCCGGGGCCAGAGGCAGCTTCCCGCTTCTCTCCTTTCATATCTAATTCCCTAAATTCAATGCTGAACACAAGTCACATGTTTTCTCATTTAACATGCATTTCTTAGGTAGTGATAAATCTAAGCATAGTGGGTCTAATGATCAAAGGAGTCTTTGATTTAATAAAATAGAAAATCACCCTGTCTTGCACATGACGAAGCTGTGCTTTGTAATGATTTGTTACACAGTTTGTCTCAACGTAGTCCTCACTACCCAGGTCATCTTCTTTAATCGTCCAGCAACACTATGGGATGCTTGTATTATCCTTTCTCCACATATAGGCAAACATTCTTTGCAGAATAAGAACACAGCAGTTATGACCTATTGAGTATCTAGTCAGGCTCTGGGCATGTGCTTTATGGTTAAACCACATTGTCACCAGACAGGTACATACATGCCCATCAATTAGAAAGGGAAAGGAAGACTCCTAAAGGCTCCATTTTGGATTTCTGGACTCCACATCACTCAGAGCATGGACAGTCTCCTCTGCCTACTGGACAAGCCCTCCAGACCCCATCTCCTGCTCTTTCCACTTGGCTGTTGCTTAGTATGTAGTCCTTGCTTGTTTGACATCTCTCCCAGCATTGCTGACTATCTGTGTTCCACTCAGAAACACTGAGATAGAGCTAGGCCTGGGAAGAGGTGAGTGTGTTCCCTAAAGCCTCACACTGAAGGAAGTATCCACTCCTCAGCATCCTGTAATTTTAAAATTGACCTCACCCTATTGTCTTCCCTCACCCTATTCCCCAACCGTTGTGTGGCTTCTTCACACTGGCTTTTTTTTTTTTTTTTTTACTACCAGTTCATGCTAATCCTTCACAGCTAGCAAGGATTTGCCTCCTCCAGGAAGCCTTTATTGACTACCTCTGAGGCTGGGAAGGTGTCTTCCCTCCTTAGAACTCCTATAATGTTAGTTCTCTGTGTTTATCATTAGCCTCCCACAAAGGATCACAGTCACCTGTTTCTTTGTTTCCCTGACTTGGTTGTGGTTCTCTTAAGAGCCATGTTTTTTACCCATCTCTTCTTTTTGCTTAGCACAGTGCCTGGCATATAGTACGTGATAAGACAAGTGCTTGTTGAATAGCTAAATAACTGTTATGGGCTGAATTTTGTCCTTGCCAAGTTCATGTTGAAGTCTTAGAGTGGCATCTTCTTAAAAGAGGAGAGATTGGAGTACATACGCATGCAAAGAAAGACCATATAGAAGAGATGGCCATTGATAAGCCAAGTAAAGAGGCCTTTGAAGAGTGACACCCCAGTGACATATTGATTTGATGACTTGAAGCTTTTAGAACTGTGAGATGATAAATTCTTGTTGCTCAAACTAGCCAGACTATGGCATTTTGTTATGGCAATTCTAGCAAACAAACATACCAACCAAAGAACCCACTAATAGGTTTCTAATGCTATGCACAGGTTGGCATAATTTTTCTTTGTTCTTACATTTTTTCTTCTCAATCAATCGACTCCAGGGGAAAGAAGATCCCATTTGTATCTTTTCCATGCAGAACTCAGCCTCCGGCTGTTCACATAGTCATCACTCTGTAAATGCTTCCACTATTTGTGTCGTTGGGAAGGCGGGGCAGCCCTTGTCTGTTCACCAGGCTAGTGTTCAACTTCGTTAGAGAAAAACCAAGCCCCACTGTGAATGGTGGTACCTGCTAATCTCAAGAAGCTCTGACCTCATGCTTTCACCTTGTCCACAGCTAGCGGGTCATGAAGAGAGCAGAAGAGACTTGGTCACAAACTCCCAATGTGTCTGTCATGGGGTAAGACATGCCTTAGAACCTCATCCATCTAATTCTGAATGTATTGGGAGCCTGTCATGTGCCATGCTTTTCTGGGCACTGGGAATGAGGAGTTGAAGGAGATGAACCAGATGGCTTCGGGCTGTCTCCTGGAAGCTCACATTCTCATGCTGTCGATCGAGATCTTGACCATCATGACAGCCAGATAATAAGCACAAGTCATGCCTTCGCAGAGATTCCTGGTTTGCCAATGATGCTCATTAGCCCACTGGGTCCTCTCCAAAGCCTTCCTTGTGCAGTAAGAATTATTATTACCATCTTTCGTGAATTCTCACGATTGATTTTTTTTTCTCTTTTAACACCTTTGACATCAGGATCCAGTTATGGTGGATGACATAGCATAGTTTAATTGGTAGTTCCTGTTTTCTTTTTTGGTTAAAAGATGGGGTGAATCTTGAAGTGTCAATGACATCTTATATTTAATACAGTATGGATTGATGCCTGTTCTTCAGATAATGAAGTAGCAGTTCAGAGAGCTTTAGTGGCCTTTCAAGGTCACATGGCTATTGTCTTCTGTGCAGCCTGGAGTCCTACAACAATTAGGACGATGTAAGGAGCCACTGCACACCCTTGAGAAGAGCCTCTTTGCTCATTGCTTAGTTCTCTAAGCACATGGCTTGCTGCGCTCATTTTCCTGCAGGAAAAGGAAGGTCCACATCAACCCAGGATGAACTTCAAAGGGAGCCTGTCTCACCCCGTGCTCCACCACACCAGGGGAGTAGCAGGAGGGTGGCTGAGACCAGATTAAGCATAAGTGTGACCAAAAAAAGCCCCCAACTTTCCTGCGCCCAGGGGCTTCAGTGAGCTCCCTCTCTGGGCTGCCCTGGGTGGATCAGTTGACAAATAAACCTGAGGAAGGAGGGGGGCTCTGTGATCAGCCGTCATCTTCGATAAACACCCAGGATGCATTTTCTCTCTTCATTTCCCGAGGTATCAGCTCCTCACCTTCGGAGATCTACTGTCTGACACACCTGCTTCCTAGTGTCTGGAAGGTGGCGTATGCTGGAAGTGTGGGGAGACGGAGACACAAGGCAGCATCGTCTCTGGAGACAAGAAAGGGGAGGGGAGATAAGAAGATGGCAGCTGGAGGGAAAAGAAGGAACTGGGCCAAGCTTGGCGTGGTCATCTCTTTATTCCATGTGTAATCTGTGGAGCTGAACCCCTGACCTGGAGTCAGGCAGGAGATGATCCAGCACTGTGCGGTTTCTTCAGCACCCTGTGTCTGTCACCTGCTGAATCTTTCTGTTTTATCTCAACGCCCCACCTAGTCAGCAGTAATACGTGAGAGTGGGGTTTGCTATTCTCTCTGTGGAGTTATTATAGAAGAGACACCATTCTGGAAAGCTGCCTTATCTATACTCATCCCTCACTTCCATTTTATCTCTCCTTCAATTGGCTTTAGAACTCCAGGATTCCAAAGCTCCCAAGTCTGACCCTCAACCCCCTTTACAATATAGCCACCCATAGCCGCGAATGTAGCAAGCAGTCTTAGTGGAAAGTCCTGCCTTTCAGCTCTCACCCCATGCTGCTATCCATGGTGTCTTCCTCTTTCTATGAGCCCTTTGAAGCTCAAGTCCCACCTGTCCTGGAAAGACCCCCGTCCTGGGCTCAGCCACAGTGAGGTGGCTAAAGGGACCCACAGGAGAGCTGCCGCATCCTCTTTGTGGCCTTTACTTTGTTGTCATGTGCTGCTGCAGGTGGCTTTGGTGCTGCAGGCTCAGAGCCTCACCTCTCTTCTCATCAATATTGGGACCAGGAGGACTGGAGAATGGAAATACCAAGAGCTCCCGGCCATAGAGGATTCTACATGTTGCTGGCCCAAGAGGCATCAGCCAGCCCAGCCCTTCCTCTTTCCTTTGGTGGTTAGTGAGGTCTCCAATGGGCAACGACAGCCTGCCAGTGGCTGCTTGAGTGGCAGCAGGCAGTCTTGTCAGCCATTATCTTGCTAGAGTAATCCTCGAACCTGTGCGGCCTCTCCATTTGATCTGCTTAAGTCCGCGGGAGATAGTCAAATGCTTTTGGCTAATATCATATGCACGCATAATTAGATGGCAGCAATTACCATCTGGGTTCCTAGCACTTGTTCCAACATTCATGCCCTGGGCAAGGAGCTGGTAGGAGGAAGGCAGGGCAGCCTCCTCCAGCCTGCCCGCCCTCTGTCAGCCTCCCAGAGAGCAGATTGGAAGCCTGGAGCCCGGGAGCACAGCCTCGTGGAAGGGCAATGATACTCAATGAAGAGTGACAACAGGCAGGTGGCAGAGGGAATCGAGCCTTGCTGGTGTCTCTGCCAGCTCATGGGTTGGCATTCAGTTGCGAGCTGGGTGAGTTGCCATGGGCATGGATGATGAAGGCTCATAGACAGCCCTTGTTTCAGAAAGCCAAGAGTAGGTTCGAGGGTTCTCAGAGCAGTGACAGGGCTGATGGGATGACATATGCCCCGCCCCTGGCCCTGGGTTCCTCCCCCTCCTGACTGTTGGCGCTCCCTGCGGGTGTCATTGATGCAAACATATGCTTGGCCAGGTCTGGCTGACATTTTCCTGAGGCTGGTACTCAGACTTCTTGACTGAGAAGGGATGGTGGGGATACAAAGAATTGAGATTGCCTAGGGGGAAGGTCTTTAGGTGCAGAGGGGAGTGGACAAGCATGGACACCAAGCCCTCAGAGTTTTTTGTTTTTGTTTTTCTATTTCCTGTCCTTTGACTTGAAGTGCCCCAGAGGCTCACAGCGGGGCTGGCACAATCTAGTATAGCACTTGCTACCTGCTGTGCTTGCAGCTCAATCAACCAGTCATTTAGGTACGCGTCCAGCAGCTGCTGGCCTAGATAGTAAGGCAGGACTAGCAAATGTTCATGCATTCCAGGGTTTTGGAGAGGGTGGAGCTGGGCATGAATCCCAGCTCTGCATTTGCAGTCGAATGGCCTAGGTGAAGTTACTTGAGACCCCAGCTGCTCCTTTAGCAAGGAAAGTAGAGATTCATAGGGGATCCGGCATATAGGTGATACTCAAAAACGCTATTTGGGCTTTGGTGTAGGGTTGAATATGGTAGGGAGTCTATACTCGCTATACTTTCTGTTTCTACCTAATTGGCAATGGGGTAAAATGGAGAAGGGATAGAGCTAAAGCTATTTGTATTTCTGGGAGGTCTCTGGGTCCACTAATTTGCCATAGGGAAGACTATAGGCTGTTGATTATGGACTCCCAGTGGCAGAATCTAGGCCACCCTTATGTTGTCTGATAGCTCCTTACTGGCTGTCTGTCAAGATATTCAACACTAAGCAACCATTTGTGCTGGATTTGTGTTTTCATCTTCAATCTTTAACATTTTGAGAAATGTTTGTGAAGCGACTGTTGTTTTAACTTACATAATCTCAGCATAGACCTGTGCTTGGTTGACCAGCCAGGGGGGGATGATAACGTACCAAACTAAGGAGGAAATGGAACCAAGAAAATTCTGGAACCCAGTGTATTATACTAGACTGAGCATAAGGTTTAGACTGGCTCACCAGTGCTTCCATCCTAGCTTTATGATATGAAAGTTATATAATCTTGGGGAAAATTAATTACTCTGAACTTCAGTTTTCTCATCTCCAAGGTGGGTGAAATACCTATCTTGTAGAGTTTTTATAATAAGTAAAAAGCAAAGCATACCAAGTTGGCTACGGAAGAGTAAGATGGTGGTTCTGATTATACTTTAAGATATGTCTGGAGGCTGGGTATGGTGACACAAACTTGTCATACCAGTACTTGAAAGGATGAGGCAGGAGAATTACAAATTTGAGGGCAAACTGGGCTACATATGGAGTTCAAGGCTAGCCTGATCTAAGTAGCAAGTTCTGGTCTCAAAATAAATAAAAAACAAAAAAATTCAAAACCCAGGGCTGGAACTGTAGCTCAGTGGTAGAACGTTTACCTGGTAAGTACAAAGCCCTTGAGTCAACTCTAGATGATGGGAGATACAGAAAAAGTAGAAGATATGAACTTTAGGTCAAGGGGCTCCTTGACTTCTAGAGATCTATTAAACTTAACTGGAACTCTCATTCTGGGAGGTTCTGAAGCATGGGCTTCTTCAGGATTTCTTGACCTCTTTGAATTAAGCTTCTGATGATCCACTCTCAGCCCAGTGTGTATCTTCTCCTTTTCTGGTTTTACTGCTACTATCTGGACACACCTGAGTATTCTGTGGATTTGCTGGTGATTTATGGGTGTCAGGACAGAAAGAGAAGTTTCAGTTCACTAAGTGAGGCACCTCCTGTGGCCCTAAGCCTTGGCTCACGTACAGTAGTAGATCTACTCACCTCTAGGACTATTGGGCAACTCCTGTTTTGTGAGAAGGGGCTGCTCATCTTGAAGAGAGTTCTGGAGAATGAAGAGTTCCCCATCTGGGTCTCTCGTATGTCTGGTTCAATAATATGGCTGATTCTCTAAGAAGGCTTTGGAATCACCTCTTCTTCAGTTCAAGGAATCTCAGGATGACTTTAACTTAATTGGTATCAGGCCACTAGCCTTGGTGAGTTGATGAATTGGGGTAAGGAGCATGGCAGTAGGTAGGGCAGGGCTGGGGTGGCCATTGCATGGAATGGATGTCTGTCTGTATCCTAAATCCAGATGGTCCATCTGGCCAGTGAAGAGGCTCTGCCAGTAAACAGAAGTTCTAGGGAATAGTGTTGGGACTCTTGGACTTCAGCAGGAAGTTGGCAAGAGCTAGGCAGGGATGTATTAGGGGTCCAGCCAAGCAGGGCAGGACATAATTGCCAAAGAAAGATGAGCCAGACACTGAGGCTGAAGGCCAAGTCTTCAAGTGGGCTCAGCTCACTTGAACTAAAGAAACAGCCCATTTGCTTTTGCACATGTGTGTTTTCAATGGCCCTGTGGGACAGCTCACGGATATGCTTACGGTTTGTAGGATGTAAGGTCTTAAGATTCTTGAGGATAATGTCTGGTGGACATCTTGTCCCTTAATTTCCCAGCCTAGAGGCCCAAAGTGAGGCATAAACAACTCAGAAGGCAGGGATCCAGTGGTGGTGGCGGTGGGAGCTACTGTTGGAGTTTATTTTTATTATGTTTATATTTAGTTATATTTAAAATGGTGGTTTTGTGCACTGTTGGGGTAAGGGATGCCTAGGCCTTGGCATTTTGTATGTCTGCATGTGTTGGCTTTATGTAAAAGATATTTGATTGCTCATGATCTGCACGTGCTATTAATAGAACACCTGAGGAGTGTAGATATCAATCAAAGCCCTTGAGATGAGAGGCTCAGGGTTCCACTGGCCAGGATGGTGCTGGACATGATATTGGTTCCTTCTTCTGAGGTCTAGCAGTGTTTGAATCTATGAATATGCCTCCATGTCATTCTTGAGGAGCTACACACTAGGTGTACAACCACAGGCTGTCTCATGCTGGCCCTCTAGAGTCCTGGGAGATCTGGAATGAAGTAGTGCTGGCAAGAAAGACCAACCTGGAGGCTACATTGGTAGAGAAGCAGCTTGTGAGGCTTTGAGCTGCCCATGAGCTCTCAGACCCAACCATCTATATTGGTATTAACCTGGGTTTCTCTTGAGAATTTAGTCGAGTTTTATGTAAACATTTTACCTTGATCTCAGTTCTTCTATTCAAAGAAAAGAAAACAGCACATGCTCACCCTGGGGACTGCAGGGTAAATGAGAGCACCCTGAACTACACCATTCAGTCCTTCCCAAAGATCAGAGAGCCCTCAGGGCACCATGAAACCTACTTCCCTCATACCCAAGGACGAGTCTTCACTGCAAACTGTGGAGAGTCAGTTCCTTGGTGGAGAAAGGTAGCTTTTTTATTTATGAATTTTGTATTTGGATTTTTGAGACAAGATATTGTTATGTTGCTGAAGCTGGCTTCGAACTCACTATGTTGCCCAGGCTAGCTTCAAACTCATCGCTCTCCACCTCAGCCTTCTAAGTATTGAAAGTTATAGATGGGTGTGCACCACTATGCCTGGTAAAGATGACCATTTTTTGCTCTTTGGTAGTACCAAGGCCATGACTTAGAGTCCATTAGACCTTTGGGCACAATATTTACTGAGTCTTCAGCAGCTCAATTCAATTCACCCCCTGTTGGCCCAAACCCACTTTTAGAACTTAGGGGGTTTAGATCTTCGGTAGAAGAACATCAGGGTTGCTGTGATCAGGGCTGAGGTTTGCAGGCCACATAGAATCAACCTCTCCTCCTTCCTTTGGTTGCCTACCTTTAGCACCCAGCTTGTTGGCAGCCTGCATGTTTGGAGTCCTGGGTCTGTCCTCTTGGTCTGCACTGAGGGACCCTAGAAAAGTCTTTTTTTTATTTCCTCATCTGGAATATGCCCCGCTCTCAGAGGCATATGCCAGCCCAGCCTGAGTTGCCCGAGGGTGTCAGGGGCCATGGAGAAGACCTCTGCAGTGTGGAGTGCTTTCCCTAGGAATTCATCACCAGTCTGTATCCAATTAGGGAGAGCAGGCTGGGTGAGACATCGGCCCAAACCCTTGTTAAGTAACATCCCTAATTGATGACAGGGATGGTGAAGCGGTTTGGAAGCCAGCTCCGATTGTGTTTTAAAATCCTCCTTTCTCCCGGGCTGTCTGCCAGAACTCCATGGCTTGGCTCTCCAGGAGAACAAAGGGAGCTTTGAAAATCTTTTGCTCCCTCCTTCAAATGCTTATCTGAAAGGACATCTCTGCCTCCCCCCTCCCCGAGTTGCTGCGATCATAAAAGCACAGGTGATAAACTGCTTCTTCATATTCATCCATTTTAAAGGTCCTCCCATCCCCAAAGTAGGAATTGCAGCAGCAGCAAGAGACAGAGAGCATCTCAGTAACCACTTGATGCCTGGTACGTCTCTGGGAAGCGAGAGGGAAAGGTGAGGGTGGGGCAGTGGAACTTTGTTCAGCGACAACTTTTATCTCTGGGTCTTGGGCTGTTGAAATGTCAAGCCAGGGCTAGATAGGATCTCCTGACAGCTGCTGCTGCTAGCTGGGGCTGGGGACACAGCTGATGGTGGGCAGGAGTAAAGTCAAGCTTTTGAATTCTTGAATGTAGAGTTGGACCTTTCCCACAGAGGAACACATAATATGTTTCATTTTTTACACTGCCTAGTTATGGACTGTAAAAGGGAGAGGGAATTAGACTTGGGATCCAGATAGGATTGTGCAAGGCAGGTCATGGCGAGGACTTTCTCTCCTTTCGAGGCCATGCTCTGGGGCCCACCTGCTGACCTCTACTCTGCTGCTCTAGGCTGCACATGCCATCTGTGGCAATGTGGACGTGCATTCACAAGATTAGAGTTCTGTGCAGTAACAAGTGGCACCATGTGTCCAGCTTAATTCAGAAGTGTTTCAGAGTTTCAAAGCTGCAAGATGACATCGGAGTTGGCTAATTTTATTGTCTTTTAAATTCTCACAGCACCTTCTGTGAAGTAGATGCGATCAAGTACATTTAACAAGTACACTCAATACATCTTATCCTCACAGGGGTTCTGTGCAATAGTGGAGGGAACTGAACTTCGGGAGGGTTCAATCATTTGCCTGAGATCACACAGCAAGTAGGAGAGACAGAATTCAAGTGCAGAAGCACCAAGCTCTTAGCCATTCTGTGTTGGCTTTCGTTCAACTGTCTACGCCATGCAGGATGAATAGGAATGTCATCGGCAAGTATAGAACGTTTGTCTGGGAGAAGAGCAGAAGTGAAGGCGCTAATTGTCACAAACCAATTTGGAAAAACGAGAAACAAGAAATGAGAAGAGTCTACTGTCCGTCCCACTTTGTGCAACATCTTACTTATTCCTTGCCATATTTTCAGATGAACCCTGCAAAGGAGGATCAAGGGGTTCCATTGCTCAGAATGATCATCTCACATTTTAAGTAATTTGAATTCAGATGCAGACCTGAGTTTGATCTCCAGCACCCATGTGGCAAACTGGGCATGGGGGGCATGCTACAGTCACCCTAGCTCTGGGCACAGGAGGCATGCTACAATCACCCCAGCTCTGGGCACAGGAGGCATGCTACTGTAACCCCAGCTCTGGATGGGGGACATGCTACTGTAACCCCAGCTCTGGATGGGGGACATGCTACTGTAACCCCAGCTCTGGATGGGGGACATGCTACTGTAACCCCAGCTCTGGGTGGGGGACATGCTACTGTAACCCCAGCTCTGGATGGGGGACATGCTACTGTAACCCCAGCTCTGGGTGGGGGGCGGGCAGCAGATATGATATCACTAAAGCTCAATCACCAGCTGGTCTAACTGAATTGGTGAGTTCTACATTTAGTGGGTGACCCTGTCTCAAAACACAAGGTGTAAAGTGGTTGAGGAAGACACATGAAGTTAACCTCTGGCCTCCATGCACATGTGTACCCCCCTACATGCATGCGCACGAACATATACATTTATGCATGCACAAATACTTAACTGCCTAGGTCCCCAACAACAATTAACTAGGTAGTCAATCATCCTCGTGTTTTTATTTATTAAGCTTTCACTGACTGTACTGAAACAACTGGCCTTGAACTCAAGGGGTCTCTGTTAGAAAGCACTTTCAAGCCTGTGACTGTCAGGGCTGTGTACCTCATTTATTCGCTGCCCCGTCTCCCTGAGTTCTGCCACTGAGGCTAAGGCAGGGGACAGCAAAACCAGAGTGGTGAGGGGAAGGTGTTGCCTTGTCCTCTGGGCACACAGCACTTTGTGGTGGGGGCTCTCCCCATGAGCAGCTGCAGGCTGTGAGCATCTCTTCCCCAAATGCAACCACCTCTCCTGCCTGCTTCTCCTTCCAGGCTGCTGTTTCCAAGGCAGTGCAGCCAGCTCCCCTGTGCCCTCTGCAGGGTCCTTCTGGCACCTCAAGCACTAGAAGGATGTGGGAAAGTCTAGACAGATCTAGTTGCCAGAATGTGATCCTTTTCAGCCCTTTATCACTTTCTGTCTTCCTTCTGTTATTTCCAGACCCTAGCAGGGGACTCTCTAGGTCCCAGAGGGATGGAGGTCCCTTCCCAGAAGCATCTGTGCAGGGCTAGAAGGGAAAGAACAGCAGAGCAGGAAGCTTTGCTGGTATGTGGCTCCTTAGAATTCAGAATCCTAAGATGATTTAGGAAGTGTTACAGCCCCACCCTTACCTGTGAAGACCCACCTCCTGGTGTTCTCAGAAGGGATAGATGTCATCCCTCCCTGCCAGCACCCTACCCTTAAGCACCTACCTTCTAAGTATCCTCAGAAGAGAAAGTCTACTCTCACTCAAGAACAACAAGTAAGGTCTGGGAGAGATGGCATGCTGGAGGGGGCAGTGGAGCTGCAGAGCTCTAGTTCTAGACTGAGCTCTGGCACAAACCTGCTCGTAGCCCTAGGTCAGGTCTTATCACAAGCCTTGATGACATTGTCCTATTCCTCACCGCCCCCCCCCCCACTAGACTCCTGTAGTGCCCTGCACTGCAGATATGGGGTGGCCTTTGTGCTTTAACTATTCACCTTGTGCTGAACAAAGAAAGACAAGTTACCCTGGCAGCTGCTCTGTGGGGACCATGCATGGTGCCAGGTGGCACTGGGGTACACTGTGGCCTAACGAGCTAGGGACCTGTCTCTGAGTAGCTCAGGCAGGTCTTAAATACAGTGGATGTTCCCCTAGGAGAGGTCACTCTGGATATCCATGACACTGAGAGATTAACTGCTGTTCTCTTAGCCAAACCACTGGTGTCTCTTTTCAAAAATACTAGAGGCTCATTTGCATTTCATTTGCATCTCATTTGAATACCAACTAATTTAATGTTCAAAAACCACTGAGATTTCTCCCAAGTCCCTGCTTCTTGCTTTCCCAGGTTGTCTCTCTCCCTCTTCCTCTGCATGGTAATCTGTAGCTGGGCCAGCTGGTCTACATTAGCCTGCTTAGGTGGATGTCATTGGTCCAGTCTGGCTGATGAGCCCACATGGGGAGCCAATAGTAGTGGGTCCTGGGAAGTCACCAGCACAGCAGAGAGGTCTTTCCTCTCCCTACCTTCCTCAGGTCTTCCCTCTGTGGAAGCATTCTTTCTAAGTGTGAGACTCTAGCTGTCTGCCCTGCAGCAGAAGGGATGGGCTTATGTGCCCCAGGGAAGAAAGAAAACTATTACAGAATTGATAGTTGTGTTTCTGTTCCCATCCTGCAGGCTCCTAGGTGGTCTGCTAGGGAAATCTTTAACTGGGCAAAAGGGAAAGATCTCTTCCAGGGATCTATCAAGCACTGTGGGAGCTGCTGGGCATATCAACAAGACATTAATGAAAGAGGAGAGCTTTGCCTGCCTGGCTTTTCCTCCCCTATTTCCCTGGCTCTGTCTCTGGCTTATGGAAAACTGGCAGACCTCCGAAAACTTTAGGTACATTGCCCTAAAATGTTATGTATTGTACTGGGGTGTTGTGGTGTAAGTAAGGATCTCTGTCTATCTGCTGGGTGATCTCCCATCTCTCCTCACACACAGCAGGGATCTTCACTTAGGGGCCAATCTTTTATAGCTCTTGGCAGGCTTAAGTGCCTCAGTTTCTCTATATGTGAAATGAGGGCCTCTCCTGACTCTACTCATACTCTCAGGGGATAAACCTCCTGTCAAACGGATGCTTTATTTTCCTGTGGGTCTTCCAGCTGGGGATGACAGACAAAGAGGTAGAAATGTGCTCTCAGCCTTGTCCTGGGATAGCAGATGGCAGACCCCAGCAAGCCCCATCTGGCTTAGGGTAGGGTGAGTCATGAGAGCACAGAGCCTGGGACAGTGGGGCCAATGGAGAAGCTGTTGAGCAGAGCTCATTATGAGGGCTGATGTGAGCAGAACAACATGGGTGTCTGTTCTCTCTCCACAGTTAACACTTGTCGCTCACTTGCTCGCTCCCTTCCTTTTG
Organism: Cricetomys ansorgei; assembly: GCA_026225945.1. NCBI lineage: Eukaryota > Metazoa > Chordata > Mammalia > Rodentia > Nesomyidae > Cricetomys > Cricetomys ansorgei. Next base: position 842,687 of record JAMJFZ010004023.1, read on the forward strand.
TAGGTAAGCTAAAGGGGTTTGATTGTTGTGAATGCATTGCACCTTAACAACCAGGCAACTGAGACAATTCTAATGTTCCGAGCAGCTTTGTTGGAAGCTGCTCCCCAGCAAGCTTGAGGAATAAAACTGGGAGACAGCTCTAGAAGACAGGCCCTTGTCCTTCTCCAACCAGACTGCCTGGCAGGAAGGACAGTTCTTATCCCAGAAAACAGGAGGATGTGTAACATTTGGGGGAAACTTAGAAAAAAAAACATGTATTTTTATTTATGTGTCTATGACTATATCCTGCATATAGGTAAGTACCTATGGATGCTAGAAGAGGGCATCAGATCTCCTGGAACTGGAGTTACAGACGGTTTTGGGATGCTAGGCTTGAGTGCTAGGAACCAGACTCTGGACCTCTGAAAAAGCAGCAAGTGTTCCACACTGCTGGGCCATCTCTCTAGCCCCACCTGGGAAATCCTTAATTCTCTAGGTACTGGAGAAATGAACCCAGGGCCTTGTTTATGGCAGGAAAGAACTCTTTCAATGTATCACTTGGAGAATCTTGGTGCTGAGACAAATCTGAGGTATGGCTTTTTCTACCCTGGGGAGAGGCCTGGAGAGACTGTCACTGAGGTGCAGAGATTTCAAAAGGATAAGGACTTATCTCCCTACCAGCCAGGGCTCCTGAGCTGGTGGGTCACAGAACTGTGTTGGTGGGCCCCTCTAATATACAGCGTTTGGGCTTTACCTCAGGGTTTCAGATGATTTCTCAGAGTGGGACAAATCTGTATTTTGTCCACTCACAGGTGATTATGAAGCAGCCTGAAAGAAGAACTGCTGACCTGGTCTTGTCCCTGTGCCCATGTTACGGACGTGGAAGCTGAGGTCAGCATAGTCAAGTGGCTTATTTGGTGTTTGTCAGGAAGATGCGCAGAACAGTTTTGAGCAGATGACTGAGCTATGTGGCCAGGTGCTGCACACACCAAGGGTACTTACTCTGTTGAAGGTGGATGATGAGAAAGCAGACACTTGGTCAAGAAAGCTCTGTGACTTCAAGGGATTGGCTGGTTAGAGGATTGCTGACTCTTGGCTGGGCACACAGAACACAGGTAAGAGTGAGGAAGATCCGTAACAGGATCTATCAGTTTAATATGGAGTGTCTGGGATCTACCTGAGACTTACAGTTGGGCTCTGAAGGCCCAGGAGACAAGAAATCCGCCCCCCCGCCCCCAGCAGAGGATGGACCACAGCCAACATGGACATCAGGAACTACCAGAAGCCTGAGAGGAGCTAAATAATCAGTGGCCCTCCTCCTCCAGACCAGAGGGGGAGCTGACCCTGAGCTGGCTGTGGCAGATGTGAGAATAGAGAAGAGGATGAAGCCAATGGGGAATGTACTCTGTGTACCCTACCCAAATATAAGGTGTTGTTTTCTTTCTCTTGCTTCCCTCCCTGGTGCTTGGCTGTGCTATTGGCCACCAGCTCAGCCCCAGGAAGAAAAGCCCAGGGTGTGGGTTGGAGGACTAAGAGCAGACGAGAGGCTGTCAGAGGAGCATATCTCTCATTTATTAAAGGGAGGGTGGTTACATTTATAGGGTATGGGCAGGGGATGGTTTTTGGTACTCAGGGATGGGATCCATTGGTTAAGACTAGGATACTGGAGTAGCCTCATTTGCATGTGGAGTTCAAGTCTAAGCATCAAGGGCTTGAAAGGGCACTTTCTGCATAAGGTGTGGTCCCACAGGGAAAAAGAGGAAGGCACCTTATCAGTAAATGGACTCAGCCCAGGCTTCTAGCTACAGTGCCGATAAGGACCAACCAAGTCATATTCCTTTGCTAATGACCTTCTGTGTAGCAGGCAATATTTAATATTTAGCTGGGTTCTGGCCAGGGCTAAAAAAGTGAAGAGCACCGGAACTCCTACCACTTTCAAGATGAGAAAATCCAGGGTTCAAGGTCAACTTCGACTCACTCTCAGCTCTAGGACAGCCCCACAATAAGGCTCCAGCAGGCTCCAGGGGCACTGGTGCAGGAATTGGTGGATGGTGAGTGTTCACTTGTGTTACTGAGGACTGTGTATGATGACAATGTCCCTTAAAGTGAAAAAAAATTCCCAATTCCCATGAGGCAAGCAGTCAGGATATGATGAGCTCGATTTCTCATCCTGTTCCACTGCCTCTCACATCTTTCCCATGGAAGGTCAGGTTCTACAGTGCCCTGGGATCATGGTGTTCCTTTTGATGCAGAGAAACTTGAGAACAGGGTATTATATGACCACAGCAGACCTTACATCGGGGTGGGGTGTGTTGGGATGACCCTTGCTCTAATTAAAGAACATTTCAAAAGCTGTGTTTCCTCCAGTTGGTGGCTGAAGTAGAAGGAACACATAAGAACTTGTTAAAAATCCTTTGCGTTTATCCAATGTTGAATGTTTTTCTATACTGTTTTTTTCTGAGATACGATTTTTCTTTTTCATGCAGACTCATCTTTTGCTCTGAGAGCAATTTGTTCCTTTTCAGTTGGATCAGCTTTATGTGGCCAGGAGAGCTTACTCAGTGGTTGATCGCACCCCAATCTCCTTAAGTTTGGTGTCATCTTCCTGGTGATTTGTTTACCTGGAGACACTGGTTGATCAGAGACTCTATGCCAATATTTTTAAATTAAGAACAGTTTTTGGGGGAGGAGGAGGAGACAGATCTTGCTAGGAAGCCCAGGTTGGTCTTGAACTCTCCATCTTCCTGCTCTGCTTCCCAAGTGCATCCAGTTAAGAACCTGCATCTTTAAATAAGGTCAGTTCTGCTCCTTTGTCTGCAGTTGGATGTGGTATTGACTGCTAAACCAGATCCTTGCACATGCTAGGCACATGATCTCCCACCGAACATCAACCCCAGCCTCTCTGTGCTTTTAAGCATGTACAGAAAAAAAAAATCAGCTCTCCTTTGGGACCACTAACCTTGTGTCCAGCCCTATTGTTTGACAGCACACCACCCAACTCCACCATTGTAACCCCAACATGGCATATGCTACTTCTGTAAAGTGACAGCTCTCAGAGACACATTGGCTCTTTGGGATCTACCTTCCTCTCAATGATATCGATAGTGTCTCAAGCTTTTAAAGTGAACACAAAAATTTCAGTCTCTTGATTTGCATGATTTTGTGGAATCTTCTAGGTCAAGTGGGCCATTTCTATGGGTTATCTCAGGCCACATTCAAGAAGAAATCCTGAAAGGATTTGCTAAACTGTTACTGGCTCAAGATGGAGATATCTATTTACTGCGTGTGGTGGTTTGAATGAGAATGGCCCCCACAAGCTCATATATTTGAATGTTTGGTTCCCAGTTGGTGGACTGTTAAGGAAGGATTAGGAGGTGTGGCCTTGTTAGAGGAGTCACAGCCTTGTTGGAGGAGGTGTGTCACTAGGGGTGGGCTTTGAAGTTTCAAAACCCTATGCCAGTCCCAGGCCTGATCTCTTCTGCCTTCAGCCTTTAGATATAATGCAGTTCTCAGCTACTGCTCCAGTTTCATGCCTGCCTGCCTGCTGTCATACTTTCTGCCATCATGATAATGGACTGACCCTCTGAAACTGTAAACAATTCTCCAATTAAATGCTGTCTTTTATAAGCTGCCTTGGTAATGGTGTCTCTTCACAGCAATAGAACAGTAACTAAATCACTGGGAGTATGGACAGTCTGCATGGGTGCATTGACACCCCACAGTCTGTGCATGACTGACAGCCAGGCCATCAGGCCCTCAGTCCTGCAACCGCAAGAGCTCTAGTCTAATATAACCCAAGTGACCTCAAAAGCTAGTCCTTTCCCAGCACCTCAATAAGAGTCCATCCTGGCCAACAGTTTGACTATGGCCTTCTGAGGCTCTGAGCAGAGAATTCATTTGAACCTACCTCATCACTGCAGCTTTGGACTGGGAAATAATAAGTGGGTGTGACTTAAGCCACCAGCTCTGAGGTTCTAGCAAGTGAATCCAGGAAATCCAACAGCCGATCTGCTGGCCTGCAATCTACCCTGCATGTTTTCTACTTCTCTTGGCAGATTGCATTTGCTTCCTCACGGGTGAGGAGAAGGTCAGTCCAGTGTCCATTTCCTTTCTTTTGCAATTTTCTAGGTCCTCAGAGACTTTGCTTATCCTCAGTGAATTCCCACCTATGACAGAGAATCCAGCTTCTCCAGTTCATACTTTTCCACAGGACCAGTGATGAGAAAGAATGTTGAATCTCAATAATGATCTACCTGGTGGGTCCCAGCAAAGAACTAATGGCTTCTTCTATATTGTCTCCAATGATCACCCTTGAGGTAGATGCTACTGTGATTCCCATTTTGAAGATGAAGAAACCGAGGCCTACTGAGTTAGAAGACTAGTGCAATTTATTACGAGGAGCTGTTTGATCCAAGCTCCTAAGCCTGTGTTTTTTAACAGTCATGTAGTTTCTCCTTCCTTCTATGCCATGCTTTCCGTATTTTCAAAGATTTTTGTCTACCAAACAAACTGCATTTATCAAGCAATAATTTGTTTTCCCATTTTTTATTAATCAAAGCCATGTCTGACTGACAATCAGGGGTTCAGATCAGCACGAGATTAGTGGTGTTATCACACTGAGTTGATGTAATTCCAGCCAAAAGCAGAGAAATGATGTCTCAGTTAGTAGTCTGTGCAGCCTTATCTCTAGTAAACGTGTCATTTCTGCTAGGCATACAGAAATGTTAAAATAGCTCATGAGTCCCCATCATTCCCCAGGGACACCTGTAGGGGTCTGAGGACTGGAGATCAGGACCACTGGTCTCTATCTTCCAGATTCTCACTATCTGTTCGGTTCAGGTGGCAGCACCTCTGTGACCTAACTTAGTGCTTTTCTGCCACACAGAGAGCCTGCATAGCAGCCCTGGCCTCAACCACCACTATTAATGCCAGAGTGGGCAGCATGACATCCTCTCTCTACACATATATGCACAAGTACATGCACCCACACCCACACCATACAGGCACAAATGTAAACATAGATGAACTATCATCCTGCAACATCAACCTCTTGCCCAACAGGTATAGTTCAGTTTGCATCTGAGGCAAAGGTTTCTAATCTCACATTGCCATAGATGCAGAATGATGTGAGCTTAGGCAAGAGAGGAGGTTGTTCTTCACACCTGAACATATGCTGCCTGAATTCTGCTTCTCAAACCTGAGTACGAAAGCTTCTGTGTGTCATTTGTTCACTGGAAATATATTTAATAGCTACATATGGCAGGCTGTGTGAAGGACTCAGGATTTCTTATAAACAAAGGGGTATAAGACCTCTGTTCTCATGGTGCTTACAGCCTGGGGGAGGCAGGCTAATCAATGATCATTTAGTGAAATAAATATGGAGAGGTGAAGATGCTGGGGTTGGGGTGTGAGCTGGAGCGTTCATAGCTTAGGGATCTCTTAGAGAAGCCCTTGACAGCTGAGACCTTCAGGATGAGAAGGAGTTAGTTCCGAGCGAGAGTGGAGGGAGTGGAGTGCGTGAGGCAAGGGACTTACCTGCTGGAAAGGGTCAAGGCTGGACACAGCAAGCACAGTAAGTAGCTGGGCTAAACTCAAGAACAGCTCCGTGTCTGAACAGAAGAGCCCTGCTTGAAGAGCAGCACAAGGCACTGCTCTGCCGGGGCCTTCCGGCACTCACTGGTCAGGGTTGGCGCAGGACACAGGAAGACTGGATAAGGGAGATATTTGGAAATCTACCCTCTCCCATACCTTGTCTGCCCCAGGCTGCGGTCCTTTGACAATTCTGACTTGTATTCACAGACAAGGATATGCTAGGATGATCGACAGTGCAGCGGTTACCAAACAACAAGGATTTATTGAGCACTTATTACATGCAAGGCAGTCTTCAACCTGATATGTGTTATTTCATTATTCTCATACTGAATCTCAGGAGTTGTCACTTCTTATTCTCATTTGGGGACTCAAAGAAACAAAGCCCTTAGGGTATTAAGTCATAGATACAATAGGAGGTGTGAATAGGATTCTGGCTCAGAATCACACTAGAACGGAGAACGAGAGTCACGTACTCCTGACTCCTCCCATCTGACCAGCACTCATGTTTTAGGGGGTAAAGAGCAATGTAGAAGTGTTGGGAGAACCCCGGAATGAGCTAAAGGAAACAGGGACATTGAAGGGGCATACAAGGAGAATGCAGAGGTAAGGCCCTCTGTGTTAAAGGCTTTGAACTCAAGTCAGCCAACCACGTTCATATCTTCTTCCTGCCTTTGCTCCAGGGAGGCTGGGGAATAGTAAGAGCGGGGGAAATGAGGCTTCCACCTTCCTGCTGTTTCTGTGGGGCCTGCAGTGCCCCCCCACCCTATTTGCAAGGCCATAAATAATCGAGATGTATTACTCGGGGATTGCCATGGTAACATCTTCAGGTTACCAGGGATATGAGATCCAAACAAAAGTATTCGATTAAATATTTCTGGCCACTAGAGGAATCCAGCCATGTAACACTGGGTTGCAGGGGAGGAGGGGCACGGAGGCTTCTTGCTTCTTTGTCCTTCCTTCTCAGAGAGTTACAGCTCTGCTGGGGAGGAGACTTCCTTCCTTCTCTCTTGTTCCTAGGCCCCTTCACCTACTCTAGAGATACAGGCCATAGCTCTAATGTAAACCAGGATCCTGAAGTCAGCCCTAGAAGAGATGCTGCAGGCTTTCAATAAACACAGTCTCTTCTAATTGGCTTAGGATTGAGTTGAGTCTCCATCTACAAAAAGGCCTCACATCCATCATCCTTCTTAAATGGAATCAGCAGCCCTGAAAGCCCGTCCTCCAACCAAGCTCCCCGCCCCTGCCAACACCAGCACGATGCAGACCTGCAATTATTGTCACAGGTAGAGAAACAAGGGTGGGATTGATTTGGGCTGGGTGACCCTCTGTGCTGGTCCCTGGGGGTGCAGAAAGCTTTTCTGTAGCCACAGTTCTCCCTGGAGACCCAGCCTAGGAATGAATCTGTCTCTACCTCTGGAGCCCAATAACCACTATAAATATGTTTCTAATAACCAAGAGGTGTTTGTTTAACATAAACCTTCTCTGCCCTCTAAGGTGGCCCGAGAAAGTGCGGAGTGCAGCAGAGTTGAGGAGGCACGATTTAAAGTTATGCTGGCAGGCCTCCACGTGCCAGCCAGGGAGAGGATAAACCTCTCAACAGAGGGGTCAGCCTCTGTGTCTCCACCTGGACGAGGTTAGCCTTAGAGGAGCTCTCAGGTCTTCCTTTACAGGAAAGGGAACCGGGCAGGAGACAGAGTGAGTGGCTCTGCTCCTTTTGGGGCTGAGGAGACAGCTGAGCACAGCGCTTGCCTTGCACATGGACCCGAATGCATCCCTAGGACCTTGTGAAAAGCTGGGTGTGGTAATGCACACTTGTAATCTCAGCTCTGGGGCTCACTGGCGACCAGTCTGATCTAGCTCATGGCTCCAAGCCAGCAAGAGACCCTGTCTCAACAAACAAATGGACAGCTCTTGAAGAATGACACCTAAGGTTGATTTCTGGCCTCCATACGCACACGCGTGTGCAGGTACACACATACACACACACATGCACACACACACACATACACACACATGCACACACCCCCACACACAAATAAATAAAACATGGTTTCATGATTCTTTATTTCTTTTCAGATCTGTATCCCTGGCTCTGAGGTGGGGGTTTATGGGAACCTGGACACAGCTTTAGAACTTGGAGGAAGGTGGGGAGTTGGGAGTGGGGCCATTTAGCCTCCAGGCCTTCTGGGGACAGACCTCAGACTACCTAGGAGGCTGATGCTGCCTTGAACCTGTCCTTCCTGCTTGCTTGTAAGTACAGCCCTTCTCCTCTGGTGTCTCCAGCAGACCAACGTGTGTTCCTGAAGCTGGCTGGGCCTTATAGACTACCTATTAGTGGTCTCTTCACAAAGCAAGGTCACCCTTCACTGAAGCCATTGTTTCATCCAAGCATCGTACACACAAGTGGGCTTTGAGATGAGACTTCCACCCAGGAAAAATAGAGGGAGGGGCTAGCCAGGGGTCAGATCATGGCTGCCTACCTAGCCACCTGCTCATTCTCACCTAGCCTAGAGTTAGCATCTCATACATTGTTGATGAAACATTTGTCCTGGACTCAAGGAGAGCCAGGGAGTCAACAGACAAATATATAAATAATTCTAAGCAGCACTGAGTGCAGGAGGCAGGAGTGAGGGCTGCAGGGTTATTTATATTGGGGAGTTGTATATTGCATTGGCCTGCACTCTTGTGACCCCCACTCTCCAGCAGCCCTCTCTCCAGATGCTGCTCTGATGAGAGTTTATATTACCCAGCACCCTCGTTTGTGAGTCTATTTACAACCCAAGCATTGGTGGTTTGCGTGAGAGAGAGATGGCCCATCCCCAGATTAGTTAAATTGGAAATAAATTGGTTGTTAAATAAAAGTCCTCTGTGGGATGTGACAGTGATGAATGAGGGATGGATGCGCCTGGGGAAGGGAGACGTAGATTTCTGGGTGGAAGCCGTGCAGCTGAACTGAACATGGAGTTCGGGTGGAAGCCTGGATGGTCTGACTGAGGTCAGAGAGCAGGGCATGGTAGAGCAGGCACAGGCACTGGAGTTCCTTCTTAGACGGGAATGGAGGCCAAGGACATGAGCACTCTCTATAACTGTGTTTCCCCATAGCTTTTGGAAGCACTGGCATATTTGATTTTATATCTTTGTGGTGTGCTTTTCTTTCTTTTACAGATAAGGAAACTGTAGCGAAGTGACTTCCCAGCAGTCATTATCAAGAATGAAACAAACCTGAAGGGCTGGTAAAGTGCCTGCTTTGCAATAGAAGGACTTTCATTTGGTCCCCAGGCTCCATGGATAAAAAGACTGAGGTGGCCTGTGCTTGTAATCCCAGTGCTGGGGAGGCAGGGACAGGTAGATCGTGGAGCTTGACGACCAGCCAGCCTCGTCTACTTGACAAGTTCCAGGCCAAGGAGAGACCATGTCTTCAAAGAAAGAAAGAAAAGGAAGACAGACTATACCCAAAGAAGCATATTCTAGGTTATCTTCCGGCCTCCACATGTACCCATGCAGATCTGTGTACTCATGTGCATGTCCACACATATGCACTGTAGGCACTGTTTTCCCAGACACCAGAGATGGCCATATGTGTCAGCCTCCACCGCTTCCTAGGATTACAGGGCAGACAAGAGTCAACAGTATCCATCATGTAGTCTATGGTTTGCATACAGTTTTAAAATTTCCTTCCAAAGGCTCACATATTATGGTGATGGACCCTTTAAGAGGTGGAGCCTCTTTAGTCACTGGGACCCCTGAAGGGGATACTGGTCTCCTGAGGTAGTGTTTGCCAGATAGAATGCATTACAGAAGCCTTGCTTTGACCCTGCACCATGCTCTGGTTTCCTGTCTGGTGATGTGATTTCTTCCCTTGCATATGCTCTACCATTTGTTACAAGGCCCAACCAGAGCCAGCACAATGCTGTTTGGACTCTTAGCCTTTGAGATATGGGTCAGATAAACCTTGTTCCTTTCAAAGGAGCCCATGTCTGATATTTTGTTCCAGTAACAAAAACCTGACTACTACCAGGCAGTTATAGGCTACAGGAATAGAGCAGGGACACAGGGCTCTGGGCTCCTGGGCCACTTACATATTTTTACTTCCTCTTACTTCTTTCACATCCGAACAGTGAACACCCTTCTTTCCACTTCTCTCCATCCTGCACCCATGTAAAACCTGCTGTCAAGGACAGAGAAACCAAAGTCAACTCAAGCTGTAGCGGTATCCCTTTCCAGGAATGTTTGGATCCCATTAGGCATCAGAGCTTAAGATCTGTACATTCTGTAAAAGAGAATCTGTTCTGTGATAGACTCATCCCGATTTCTCTTCCTTTTCCTTGATATCACAGGGTCATCTCTCGAACCAGGATGGATTACACATACACGGAAGAGGGAGATGAGAAAGAATCTGTCGATGCAGACATTGAGTCAAAGACTTGCAGAGCTAGAAGGGACCAAGGAATATCTTACACAAGTATCCATTATACACATGGGAAAAGTGAGGACTTGGTAGTAGGGGGGTTAGTGACAACAGATAAGGGTTTCCCTGACCACTCACATTGTGGAGGATATAGAGGGTCATGCAACTGTGCTCTTTCCCTGTGGGCACCAAGTCTGCCTTTCCTTGACACCCACTTCAAGCAGGCAGAATCCTAGATGGATCAAAGCCAACAAAAATTTAATGCGAATTCAGGGGTGTGGGAGGACTGGGGATGTACACAGTAGTCACACGGTTTGTCTGATGGAAGAAGCTGTGCATTTAATCCCCAGCACTGCATAACGCATGCTGTGATCCCAGCACTCAAAAAGTAGAGGCAAGAGGGTCAGGAGTTCAAGGTAATTCTCAGGTACATAGTGAGTCTGAGGCTAGCCTGGAATACATGAGACCTTCGTGAAATAAAGTAAAGTAGAACGAAACAATACTAGTGGCTAGATGATGCTATACCCAGATACCTCCCCTCCCCTGGGTTACATAGGAATGGAGTCCAGGAATGTGCATCTTACCTGGGTTCTGATAAGGCAATATGGGAAATATTAGAGGTCGTTGTGGGGTCTCACAGGAAAATGGCTGCTGGATGTTCTGGCTAGCCTGTGCAGTCAGTCATTCTGTGGACTCTGCTAGAAGAGTCGGCCAAGTCAGAGATAAGATAGGATCCTGATTTCCCACCTGAGGAGCTGGGATGGGTAGGGTAGCCCTCCTTTGCTTCCTTGTGTTCTTCCTCACACCACCGTAGAGACAGCCTGGGGGTGGGGAGATGTTCTTCAGAGGAACTAAAGTCTCTTCCTTTAAAGGTAACAAATTCCTCACTAATTATGCAATTATTTTATTAGGCAGCCTTAATGAAAAAAACAAAAACCACAAACCACTCAAAGCCTAAAAGGAAGGTTGTAGCCAAGACTTATCCAATTTAATAAATCCTCTCCATCCTGTAATTATTTCCCTGATTCTTTCCAATGCAAGTCTGCAGGAGGGTAGAGGTCTCTCCCTGGCTGTGGTAGGGGCGGGGGAGAAGGAGATAAGGAGAGGAGGGATGAACTTACTCCCACCAACCTGTCCTGTCTAGGTAGGTGTCCTTGTACATCTGTACTCCTCACCTTCATCCTGCATCTTGCCTTCCTAAGACAAGGGATGGGAGGGGATGAGGGCAGGCTAAGTTCCCATCCCTTTAGTTGAACTCTGATCCTAGTGCTCCCATTAGCAATACCTATCTACCACCTGTGACCTGGCCCTGCTACAGCTTGTACTCCAGGCTTTCACCCTCGAATCCTTCAGTTATAGGTCCTACCTCCCAAAGGGTAAGATAACAAAGTGAGGGTGTGTTGCTTTTTTTCAAAATCACAGAGATTTGTTTACTTCTCGGTGATGAGGATGGAGCTTGGGGCTTTGTGTGTGCCAGGCAAGCACTCTACCAATTAGTTACATCTTCAGCTCCAGGGTCATAGCTTTTGGATCAGACAGGCATGAGTTCAATTTTAGCTTAAGTGAACACGAGGTTCTGTTTACTGTACTCTGAGTCACTGATGCCTTTATCTATGAGTTGGAGATATTCATCCTTTATTGGGGTGTTGTGTGGACCAAAGGGCATAATGCTTGTCATAGCTGGTGTCCATCAACAAGTCTCCTTCCGTGTCTTCCACCCACCCAGACCTTGAAACCTTAGGAAGGATAGCTGAGAGGGGCATTCAGGATGCTGGAGGAGACAACTGGGACAATGGAGGCTTTCTTGGTGTTCCTGAACATTCTCACTTTGCCTTTCCCCCACTGTACAGCAGTATGCTACAATCTTTTACCCACACTAAGGGAACGAGAAAGGAAAGATAGAAAGAAATCTTCATTGCTTTTACAAGTGGCCTTTATATAGAATGAGAGAAAGGTAGAAATCTTCACAGACTCTTTTAGCCTGTCCTAAGCTTGAAGAGGACTAGCTGACAGTGAATCAGACTAGAGTCTCAGCTCATGGTCTATAACTCAATCTCTCTAATCTTTGTTCTTCTAGGAATTACCATACTAACCATAGCAACCCAACCAATGCCTACCCTAACTCTTGGGGCTTCAGACTTTTTATACCCTAAGCCAAAAGTTCCCGTAAACTCATGTGGTACCCAATCCCCAAAACAAGCCACAGTTGCCAGAACAACGGCACCTAACCAAACTATAGCCACCTGCACCAAGCATTCAAAATCCAGCTCATAAACAACTGTGGGCACACAAACCTAATCCAAATGCCATTTTGCATTTTTAAAGAAACCAAAATAACAAAAGCTTCTTCCAAGTGGTCCTCTACACCACTGTCTCGTGATGGCGTCTTAGGGTGGGCTTCGGATCTGAAACAGGGTAGGTGAGTTGAGATGAGGGGATCCTAAAGTCCTGGGAAGTCATTTTTCTGTTCCTGGTGGAAGGACTAGGCCAGGAAGAACTCTGTTACCACCACTATGGAGACTGCCTGGAGACTGAATTCCTCAGCATCCTGACTAAGGCAAAGCAAACTGTCCTTCCTTATGCAGGACACTGGGTACATACATCTGTGTCTCACTGGCCCTATTCCCTTATTGCTGTAGAATGTGGTTCTGAATGAGGTTGTTTCTGCCCAGGTGGAGAACCCCCAATAGTCCTTGATTCTCTGTTATCTGTATTCATGTGTTGATACACATTTACCTAAAAGGAACCATATCAAGGCATGGCCTTGATGTGTGGACTGTCTGGGGAGCCTGGGTTTTAAAGTCAGGTGCTGTTAGAAGGCTGATTCTGGGATTCCCTGGTTGAATTGCAGCAACACAAATGCCTCGGATATCCATTTATCTACATGTAGAATGGAGCATACGCCTAGAAAATGCATATTACTTTAAGGTGTTGCTGTGGAGGTGATGTAAGAAGATAATTCAAGAAAGCTTTGGGAACTAGGCAGTGAGAGGGGCCTAGCACTGCCTGAAGCATCTGTCATTTGTCCATCACTGTGTGAACCTCTTAACACATAGTGTTTCTTTGGGTCCTAAGCATCATGTGCTATGAGTCATTGTACACCCAAATAATCAGTCTTAGAGGAGTGAGGTAAATTGTGTAATTTCTACCCATCATTGTCATGTAAGACCCTGTAAGACTTTGCTGCTCTTACTGATTCATAGAGGGGTGTGTGTGTGTGTGTGTGTGTGTGTGTGTGTGTGTGTGTGGTGTGTGTATGTTGTTTGTCTCACTGTGTGTCCTGGGCTAGCCTTGAGCTTTTGATCCTTTTAGGCCTGAGTGTGTGCCCTATATTGAGCCCAATATTAGTCAAGAAAACAGAATAGCTCATGTGTATTGTGAGATAGGAATTCAGTCATGATTATGAACACCAGGACGTTTCATCAACTCCCATCTGCAAGCTGGAGGGACAGGAAGGTGGATGAAAATTCAGTCTGAGTCTGAAGGCCAGAGGGTCAGGAGTGCTGGCGTCAGAGGGGAGAAGATAGATGTTATCAGCAAGAGAAGTGAATTCCCATCCTGCTTCATTCTATTCAAGGTTCAAGGATTGGGTGGTGCTCTCCTCTATGGGTGAGGGTGCTCCTGTTCACTCAGTTCACTCATTCAAATGATAAGCTCCTGTGGAATGAAACCTCAGAGACGCACTCCAAAATACTGCTAACTGAGCAACCCTAGATTAATTATCACCGCTGTTTACTCGTGGGAGGCTGTAGAGAACACTAGAGCAATGAATGACAGGTCTTCCTTGACCTCAAGGGACTGATGCTGTACTTGTGATAAGAGAACATGGAAAATCAGTCTGCTTTACATAGGAAAGCCATGGCGAAGATAGGTATAGAGAGTAGCAGTGTGAGTCCTGGGAGGGGATGGGGGCTTGAGTTAGATTTTAGAGGAAGAGGGGATGCTTGATTTGGATGTCACAGAATGAATAGGATTTGAAGAGGTAGAGAAGGTGGGTTGGCAGTCCTGGTAGGGATTTGGACTACCCATTAGAGAATCCTAGGAATATTCTGTGGAGAGAAGGGGCTGTTGAAAGTTGGCCATTGATTGTTTTTTACATGTTGTTCCAGAGAGGAGGCAGTTGCATAGGCAAACCAATTTAGTAACAGATATAAATGTGTGTTCAAACAGGCACCCCTATAGCATTAACTTCCTGCAATGCTAACCTTTTTGTCTTTAGGAGCCTACAGAAAAATGGACAGTAAGTGGCTTCTCCATATTGCTCAGCTCCTATTGCATCTGCCTCTTTGAAGTGGTCTACCTGGTGGCTCCTAACCTGTCCCTCTTGCTTATCACACTCCAGCTCAGCTCAATCATACCTAACACTCTCCAAAGTTGAGGTCCACAAAGATGGGGGCCAGAAGAGGAGGCATGTACATGGTGCAGCTAAGCAGGGCTCCTGGGGACTCCCAGAAGGCTTTGGGCCTGGTTACCTCCCAGCCATCTGAAGCCAATGGTGGGGATGAGAGTCAGGCTTGAATATTGCAGGAAAAATGTGAGTGGACTTAGACACTTTCCAGGCCTGTGTGGAAATGAGGTTGAAGACACTGTAGGTGGGCTGAGTGTGAGTCCGTGAATCGCATGTGTGCCTCTAAGGGTATGTATTGGACATGACTGAGATTGGAAACTCTTCAGCTCCTGCTTCTGTGTCTGACTTCTATGCTGCTCAAGAGCTAGACAGGATAAGGATCTCCACAGGTGACCTCTGGATCCTTAGGTAAGTATTTACCTCCTCATAGCAACCATGGTCCCAGAATCGACCATTGGCTGTGTGTAAGGAAATTCTCAGTGTGGAGCAGCAGTGTGATTGACAAGTTTCATGGTCACTTAATTTCCACATTCACAGTAGTCAGGCTGGCTGACTTCTTGGAATTTTTGCTAGTCTGTCTTTATACACCTGGGATGGGCGTGTATTTCTTCTACAGCTCTTTCGTCTCCTCATTCTTGTCTTTGACTATCTTCCTGGAGCTTTGTTCTTAGCATTCCCCTGTTTTGCATTCAGAACTTTCTAGTCAAGCCTTGAGGACCAAGTGACCCCCACACCAGGATACCCTCCAGGGGCCCTGCCTTTCCTTTCATCCTGTGTCTAGTCTTTGTCTCTTGTGAGGGATGTCTCTACTCTTTTCTCTCCTTCCACTGCCTTCTTATACCTGTTACCCTTTCTTCTTTCCTGATGGCTTTTTGTGGCCCAGACAGGTCTTTCTATCTCTCTCTATCTTTCTCTGTCTCTCCCTCTCTCTTTCTCTTCACTCTTAAGCTTTTTCTAGGTTATCTAGTTCCCCAGATCCCATCACATTTTCCTTGCCTGGAGTGTTGCTCTTGAAAGAATTTGATTGACAAGCTAACTCCCACTAGAATGGATATGTTACATCAATAGAAATGGTTTGGCATGGCCTTTCTGGAGTTGCAGCTTAACCCAGTGAAATGGTTAAGTTCAAATCCATAGACTGGGATTCCTGGGGCACATATACTCTGAAACTGCTCATATTTCTGGTGTTTTTTTTTTTTTGTTTTTTTTTTACAATCCTCCCTTCCAGTGCTGGGGCTTGAACCCAGGGTCCTCACTAATGCTGGGCAAGTGATATGGTTCACTGAGCTACATATCCCCAGCCTTTAGTTGGTCTTAATCTCAGCAGGGTCACTGCTTCTTCTTTATCTGCTTTTGCCCTTCAATTTTCCCATAGACCTGGGACCAGGTACCAGGAAGCAGCATATACAGGAACTACAGGGCCTGGCAGGCACCACTGCACCCTCTTTCCACAGGACAAGAACAGCCAGAGTTCCTGGTATACCCAAGGACGTCTTTGGCTGTTCCTGGTGGGGAGAAGGGATGGCTTTTTCTGTCTCAGATTATCAAACTTGGATAATCGGATTCATGTGACCCAGACCCCTCTGAGCTTTCAAGGTTACTATGGCTGTCAACCTTACTTTCTAAACTCGCATCAATCTCTGATTCTGTGAGCCCCACCATGATTGATGCCAAAGTTCCTTTTTCCAGGAAGACCATTTGCATCTTACAGGCATTCTGTTCTTGCAGTTATCAGTTCCAGTAAAATTTAAAGACATTAAAAAAAAAAAAACCTGCCAGGATATTGTTGGGAGCCTATTTTATTGCTATAGCTTTAAAACAAACAAAAATAGCAATTCCATTAGTCGTTGGAAATCATAGTAGGTACTGTATTGTTGAGGGTAAATTTTTACTGCTATAGTAACCCTGTGCCACAAAGATAATAAACACATAATTGGAGAGTGGTTATTGGCAGGCCGGGTAGACAGCAGACAACACGTCACACTTGCAGGGTCACCTGGGAGTTGAGGTAGACAATTGTTTAATGTTCTGAGAACAATCTTCCTGCACGTGGAGAGGGATGTGGAGCAGTAGAAACACCTGGGTCTGAAACCAGACAGACTCGGTTTAAAACCTCCCTCTGTCCCTTTCTGGGTGTGTATGGAAGGCTGAGTGAATTGCTTAATATTAGCAATAAAATGAAGATAATCCCATCAGGTGGTGGGGATTAAAAACGGCACGAGGTGAAGAGGAGTGTAAAGGTCCCTGTAAATTGCTTCACTATAAATTCCGTGAGGGGTGGGCTCTCGTCCATTTTTATTCTGCATTTGATCCTCAATGCTACCTTAGTGTCTAACGTGTAATAGGTTTATTAATGTAGCACTTAGTGTACTATTTCTCTATTTCTGTTGTTATAGTGTCTGTTTTTTTTTTTTTTTTTTGTAACCACAGGTAGGTATTATAAAGCTTCTGATCTTGTTAATCCCTCCCTATTCCAGCTAACCCCATCCTCCCGGTCCAGGTCCCATAGCCTGGGAGAGCTGGTGGGAAGAGAGTTATAACACTGGAAGAAGACCTGAATAGTAATGAGAAACAAAAGAAAAGGGCTTCCTACTACCCCGTGAGATTGACGAGCTACAAGTATGGATATTTTAACCTTTTGGCAAAACATTTTTGAAGCAAATTACGATACTTGATTTAATAGTGAGACTCCCGGATACAGAGTAAGTCTTAGCCAGGTTGGGGATTTGTTCCTTGATTTATAGGAAATAGTTTTGGTGTAAATGTTTATTAGAGTCGGGTTCTCTTTAGAGGTGATATATGGTGTGAATACACATTAGCATGAAAAATGGTGTCTCTGCATCTTTCAGATTGCATTGGGTCAGAGCTGCGTGTCTTCCATGGCTGGGAACATTGCTTGCCATTGCTTTCACCCCACAGCCTTTATGGTTCAACTTTATGTCCCAATTGTCACACCTGCGTGACTCCTGCCTTGCTAGTGAGAAGGTACCTTTTAGTATTATAGATGACCTTCTACCTTTTTTTGAACACTACAGTTATTTATTTACTTATTTTCATTTACTTATGAGCCAATTAAGGAATTCTATCTAACTGGAGATCTTCGGTTTCCCAACCTTTAAAATGAGAAACGACGCTAATGCCCCTTACCTGTATTTGGTCTTTTATAAACAGGTACTTTTTTTTTGGCTGCTGTTGTTATTTTTTAATTATTATTATTTTCTGTCTCAAACAGCTGTGTAACACGCCACACTTAATAATGGCCACACAACAACTCTGGATGGCCGGACGAGGGAAGGTACCATACCGCGGTGGTGCAGCTCCCATGATTATTTTCAGATATCCAGGGACAGGTTTTCCACGAAATCTCAATGGACCACCTGTTACGGATTGGATGTAAATGACTCCTCCAGGCTGCTGTTTCAAGACTTGGCTGCAGCTGGGCACTGTTTTGGGAGAAGCCTTGATGTTCATAGCCTGCCTCAGCTTTCCATTCCTTCTCTGCTTCCTGTTCCGCTTAGATGTGGGGAGGTGAAGCTTCTTAGCCACACCCTCCTGCCACTCTGAACTCCACCCAGCCTCCCCCACCATGATGGACTTGAAGCTGCTTTTTGTGGGTAAGTGAGAAAGGCTACTTTCACAAGGCCATGATGAAGTAATCCTGACAAAAACGACTTGCGGGAGACAAGGGTTACCTTGGCTCACATTACTATGTGTGGGGAATACATTGTCATGATGGGGAGGATGAGGCAGGGAGGCAGGGAGGCAGGGAGGCAGGGAGGCAGGGAGGCAGGGAGGCAGGGAGGCACATGGCAGGAGCAGCAAACAGAGGGTGGGGCAGGGGGAGTTGGGCTTGGATTATACAGCTCAAAGGCCATTGGCTTAGAGAGACTTCTTCCAGTGAGGCTCTGCCTCTTAAAGGCCTTCCAACCTTCGCAAACACCATCAGCTGCCAACCAAGTGTTCAACACGTGACCCTGTGGAGACATTCCCAATCCAACCCACAAGAATAACTAATATGCTTTCTTTTTCTCTCCTGTTCTCTTTTTTAGTTCTTCTGTCTTTGGATATATCTAACTGACTTAGCCCCTAACCCTGTGCTGCTGTGAGTTTTATGCTCCTGCCCTACAACTTTCTAGGCTGCCCCTCATTGTCTGCTTTTGAACTCATTCCCTTGTGGATGGAGTTGGCAAACACTATACAATTATATTGGAAATCACAGGTTCCTAGAGACTGGGGATAATTATGCTTAATAGGAATAAAATGAATTCCCAGTTACCCTCTACGGGGTGGATGACAGTTCGACCCTATATTTACCTTCTAATGATATGGCAATTACCATCTAATAATTATCCTGGTACTGGTTGGCATCTGCCCAGCCATTAATTGGTTAATGGCCATTGTACCATGAGGGGAACTAAGAATATGCCTGCTACTTAATTTCCATATCTTAGAAATCTTCAGCTCCTTGGGAGGCTCCTAAGAAACACATGGGGAGTTAGGGGAACGGTGCTACCTGCAGAAGCATCTGAGTTTTCAGATGAGAGTCTGGGACTCAGGAAGGCAAACCCAGCCCACGGTGTGCAGCAGCAGGTGACCACATGGGGAGGAGTCCACAAAGGCAGCACAATGCCTCTCATCCCCATCCTTATCCACACAGAGGGCCGGAGGTGTTCATAAAAAGATTCCATTTTTAAACCTATCATATATCCCTCAAGCATCACGTAAACCACGTAGGCACCTTATCCACCTCTGAGCTCACACATTGGGTAGCACGTGCCTAGCATCCCTGGTGTGTACTGATCTGACCCTTCTCAGATACTCACCTTGGGGTCTTATTTGTTAGCTCTGTCTTGTGTGGTCTCTTTGTGAGTCCAAGGAACTCAGTCTTATCTCAGAAAGCAGACTGGATATGTTCCAAGAAGTGCATCCATATAAACAACCCTGTGTCCTGCACAGGACAAGTCTGGAGCAGGCATGTGAAATATTTGTTAAATGAACAGTATGTAGCAAGACACAACTGTGGAGGAAAACTTTAGCGTCAGCTAGCTCTGGGTTCTCACCCCAGTTTGGTCACTAATATAACCTTGAACTTACAAGTTACTTCATTTTCTCTCATGCTATTTCCTCACCTGAAAATGAGGTTAATAATAATTGATAGTGCTTCTCACGTGATACACAGGAGATCCAAAGTGGTTCCCAATTTATAACCATATGTGGAACTTACATATTAATGCATAGCACATGCACAAAAATACCTGGAAACATACATGCGCATAGATACACAGGGGTAGGTAGACATATGTGAACACATTATCTGATCTATACGGGTCTGTATGAAAATATGCATGTGCATGGGTGTATAGATATTAAAGAAAATCAGAGCAAACATATTCCTCCTAACATTTTTGTCAAAGTAGAGGTGAGGGCTTGGGAGTGCTGAGCGACCATGAAGACACTCTGTTCTTAAATTTTCTGTGACTTCTAGAGAACCACTGGAAGTGTTCAAACCCCACAAAGGAAAATGAATCTGAAGGTGTTGTGCAGTCTAGCATTCACGCACGCATTTCATTTGATCCTCCTGTTAACTCTGCAAAGGGAAAAATACTGTAGGAGACAGGATGTGCCAGTTAATGAGATGTTTTTAGTAAGACTGTCTGCAATGGGGAGAATGAAGGAAGACTGTGTCGAAGAAAAGGCAGGGACCTGGGACTTCACAGAGACAGGCAAACCAGAGAATTTCCCGTGAATCCTGTGGAGTCATGGGAAGGTTAGAGGTCGCCTTTTTTGCCTGTCTGAGGAATGGTGGAGGTGGGTCTTATCTGGGATGGAGGAGAAAAGGATATTCCTTTGAGGTTAGCTATTTGGAGAGCACTAAAGGTTGGGGAGATTTCTCAACCTTCCACAGTGAAGGCTCATCACAGTCAATGTTGAGATCACCCTGATGTTTACAGCTGGGCAAAGCAAAAATAATATGAGCAGTTAATGATTTACTGATGTCTACCATGACCAGTTTGAAGTGGGACAGTCTGTGACCCCCAGTCTGTCTGGCCTCATAGCTGCCATCTTAAAGCTAAGGTGAAAGTGCTTTGTCTGTTTGCCAATTAATTTGATAAATATTCACTGTGATGTTGTGTGTGCCAGGAACTTCTCAGGGGCTAGGGACTTCATAGAAATCACATTTGAGTTGGGTAGAGAGCCATGGAGCCAGTGAAACACACTGGGGACACAGTTTAAAGTGAGATTAAATGCTTCAGGGTAACTTAGAAGGGAAGGGGGGCGCAGGCCTCTCAGAGGCAACCTGAAGGATCAGAAGAGCCAGCCAGGGACACAGTTCTGGTGAGCCTCCCACTGGTGTCCAGGAAGGAAGACACAGTTATCTTCTCTGTCCACAACCAGCCCATGGCCTGCCTCCTGCAGAGGGGCCTTCCTTTGGTTTTTCTGGACTGTCTGATTCTTGTAGCACACTATGAAATATCAAAGTATATCATGGATCAGCATTTTGCATCCTGCTGTCAGGATTATGATCCATCCCTTCCCCTGGAGGTAAGGAATCCCAGGGTTGCATGATGGGTCTAAAATCTTGCAGCTAGTTAAGAAAGGAAGCTAAAATGCAAATAAAGGGTGAGTGGAGGTTAAGGTGCTTCTGGTACAAGCAGGAGAACCTGAGTTCGATTCCCAGAGCCCATGTGAAAACATGCTGGAGCCATGCTTGTCATCCTAGTCTGGGGAAGTCAGAGACAGACAGATCGAGGTGTGTGTTGGAGAGCTTGCGGCCAGGCAGCAGCCTTCTCGGCGAGTTCTAGGCCAATGGAAAAAAAACATCTCAAGAAACAAAGTGGGTGGCCCCTTGAAGAGGGGCCACCTGGGGTTGACATCTGATCTCCACACGCATGTGCACACATGTATCCATGCAAACACACACATCTACATATATACGTACAATGCAAACAAAGCTTTGGGAACTGCCCCTGTTGCTTCTACCTTAGGCTCTGGAAATTTTAGGACAGGCTTGTCTAAGGGTGTACTGAAGGCATCTGGAGTAACAGGAAGGAACTAGCAGATGCTCAGTACGCAGAAGTCTTTCAGGCCACTAGCTAGGAGCTCTCTGCTCTGCTCTGCAGCCAGCCACTATTACCTGCTATTAGCACTGGCCTCTATTAGCGGCTATTATCACCAACTATTAGGCACCATTAGGTACTATTATCATCTAGCTCCTATTATCTATTATTAGCTGCTCTTATCAACCATCTACTATTATCTACTGTCAGCTTCTATTATCTTCCACCATTATCCAGTATCTTCCATTTGTTATCTGTGATCTACCATCAGCTACTGTCTATTATCTGTGCTGTGCTACAGTCTGGGAGCATCTTTTTATTCTTTGCTGTCTACAGTTACCTACCATCTCACTGCTACTATCTATTACTCAACCTCCATCAGCTGCCATCCAGCTATCATTCTTCATCTTGTCTCTCTACCTAAGCTCAGCACAGTAATTAATAGCCATTATAAATCCTGAGCCCAAAGTTTTGCTTACAGGCGTCCCTCTGGGATCAGAGGCTCCTCTCTGACACCTGAGTTTTGAGTTTCTGTGGGAGTCCCTATGCATGGAGTGCAAGCGGGCCACAGGCTCCCCCGTGTCATTTCAGTGTCCCCAGCTCATGCATCCTTAGACTTCTGGCTGACACGTTACAGATCCGGGGGCATATTTGACAGGAAGCATCGAAAGTCCACTCCCGGGACTGGAAGAAAGACAGCTTTAATGACTCACGTTTGGCGTGTCCAATTAAAACCTGCGTGAGGTGGAATGTCTGCTCATTGAGAATGAAGATTCTGAAATCTGCCTACAGACTAGACAGATCAAGAGACTCACTTACCTGTCCCTCAGCCCTAAACACATGCCTGGCCCAGGTGTGCTCAAATCGACATGACAGACACACAAGAGAGATTGTTTTGGAAGCCAGGGAGAGAAGTGCTGAATGCAGAAGGGTGACAAGCAACCACTGACACTGTCTCAGGAGGCAGATGACAGGGCAGAAAGCTCTGGCCTTGCACTCAGGCAAGGAGTGTGACCTTGAATGAGTCATTTAACCTAGAAGTTTATGAGGGTAAGTGTGCTCACACGTGAAGCAGGTGGCCAGACAAGGCAGAGGGAGGGAGCGGAATGGGGCAGCCTCAGTGAGCTCATCAGCTCCCGGGGTGGGAGCAGGAGAAGCCTAGATAAAGAGCCATCAAGTGGCACAGCTGGAATGGTCATTAGAGAGCATTCTAGAAGGGACTTTCAAATTGCAGGTCGTGACCCACTGGGGTAGTGAAATCGATTAATGAGCTGTGACCAGCGTTGAAACTAACAAACAGAGGAAACTGGAATAAAACAGAAACATCGTAGGGTGCCTCCCATAGAGGAAGAATAACCTTTGTTTTGTGGGAAAAACATATTTACATATAAAATGGGTTATGAAAAATACAGTTCTTACTGTGAGTTATGGTGAAATGAAGTTGAAAAGCACCTATCTGGTCTAATTTTTTTTAACTTGGAAATCAAGACTCAGAGAGGTTCCATGCTGAGTTCAGATAGAATGCACCTATAAAAGGAGTGGGTAGTTGGGCCAGGGACAGGATTTTCCCTGCCCCCTCCAGAGATGAGGGCATTTGGAGGGCACCGAGATACGGACTCTCTTGCTCACTGAAGGCATCCATGGGTCTTCTAATAGGTGGCTGCAGATACAGATGGAGACATGCCAAGTACCAGTTTTACCTACAGATACGGAACGTGAACCCACCCCCAAGTCCTGATCCCATCACAGCACCCATAATCAACCTTCAGGACTCTGTGGAGTCAGATTCAGACAGACCTGGGTTCACATCCTACATTACCTCTTACTGACTGGGTCAAGCATGATTCCAGAGCCTCAGTTTCTCCAATGGCAACTGACTACTTCATGATGGTTTTACTTCAAATAACTTAATGAAGCCAAGCACTGTGGTGTAGGCCTGTAATCCCAGGTACTTGGGAGACTGAGGTAGGAGGATTGCAATTTCAAGAACTGGCTAGTCTACAGAATGACTTTGAGTCCAGCCTGAGGAACTGAGTGAGAACCTGTCTCAAAATAATGGGATGTAACTCCTTGGTACAGCCTTTGCCTAGTGTATGTGGGGCTCTGGGTTTCATCTCTAGCATCGAACATAATGTTTTCAATAAATGCGTGTGTTGCAAAAGTTTATTTTTAGTTATATATAAAATAATTTTTTATGCACTGTTGGGTGAGGGGCTGTCTAGGGCGTTCTGTATTGTTTGCAGATGTTGGATTTCTGTGGGGGATGTTTGATTGCTTATGCTCTGCACCTGAGGAGTTCTGAACCAATAAAACACCTGATCTCAGATACTTGAGGTTCCACTGTCCACGTTGGTGCTTGCCATGTGCCCTCTGCTGAGGTCTGGCAGGGTTTGAGCCTATGAAAATGCCACTGTGTCTCTCCTGGTGAGCTGTCACAGTAGGTGTACAACTACATGCTTGTGTTGCCTTCTCTCTCTTCACCCCTCCAATGCTACTTGGCTCACAGGACATTACGACATTGACTAGCTGTCTCAGCAGCAAATCTGGTCCCTACACAAACAAGTTGGTGGAGTGAAAATATGCACTATTTATTTACATTATGCAGGCAAAGAGGCTCCAATCTCTCACTAAGGAAGGAATGGCATAAGTCTTAGAAGCAATAGGTTCTTCCAAAAATCTCCCAGAAGCCCTTGTTGTAAACAAGGGTATCTTTGAGTCACCCTCCAGGACGCTTCAAGTTGGGCAGCAGCAGAGGTCCAGTTAAGTGTGGCATGTGCTCCCTTTCTCCCCTCCCCCAACCTGGCTTGTATTAAAACCACTGACCAGGCAAATCTACTTCTCTCCTTGTCTCCCGGACCCTAGATGGATCTGGCCAGGAGGCCCATTAATGAGAAACATGATCTAAGCCTGGAAAGGCTTTAATGCTCTAGGGGAAAATATTGTTTTTTCCACATTTTAAAAAAGTGTTTCTATTATCTCCCTCAAGATAAATTTCAGCTATTTGCTCACAGCTTCCTCTATGAAAGAAGCATATGCATTCCCCCGGGGCGTCTTTCTTGCCTGATAACCTCATAACCAGATTGTAGACGCATATATTTCAAGATGCTTGTTACGGCACCTTCCCTCTCAGGTATGGGGGCAGATGGATGAGGACAAGTTTCAGGTACTCAGGATGTAAGCATCTTAGGTCCTTGCTTTGAGGACAGGTTACTCCCTCATGAATGACTCCCTTGCCTGCTCACGCTATACTATTCATTATAAAGTGTCACAAATGACACCCGGCCCCTTTAGAAGCAGGACTATCTAGATTCTCTTCTTTGATCCCATTTGGGGAAGGCTACAAGGCACAGCTCAATGGGATCATACCTGTCTCACCATGATTTCATATGATTCTTCCCATCCTATTGCCCTCTGAAACTTCTCCTCCTTTTCCCCCTCCTCCTTCCTTTTAAACGTAGTGCCTTGCTTTGTCCTTCATTGGCAGTCTGAAGGCAAGCTGGGTCACCAGCAGCTGTACTGGAGTCAGCCCTCACAAGTTTTCCCAGAGTTCTCTCTCTTGCCATGTCTGCTCAACATGTTAAAGTTTGATCTGGAAATATGGTCTGAATATGTGCAGGCAGTGTTCTGTCAGTACTCAAAGGACATAGGCTTCATTAAGTTAGACTAAGTAACCTCCCTTGAGTGGATTATTTAAGACCAAGAGAACACGCTAGTTTCTATATATAAAGAAGAAACAAAACCTAAAACTTTAAGGCCTTAAAAAACAAAACAAAACAAAATAAAAACATTTTCGTGAATCCCAGGCTAGCCTTGAACTCTCTGTGTAGTGTGTCTGACCTTGAACTTCTGATCCGTCTTCCTGGGTGCCAGGATTATAGGCATGCATCACCACACACAGTTTCTGTACAGCGCTATGGACTGAACTCAGGGCTTTGTGCAAAAGCACTCTACCGTCTAAATCACATCCCCAGTCCCCTGAGTTCGTTTGCATATTCCCTATTTTCTGGCTGGAAATTGTGGAGCTGACAGCCATATTCTTTTCTCCTGCCAAATTCACTCCCCAACCTCATTTGTCTAGGTGAGCTCTTCCCAAAAGAGACTCCTCGCTTTTTCTGGGAAACTCTCTCTAAGCATGCCCAGACCTAAGATTCTGGGATAGAACACAGTTCTTGGACTAGTGAGATAACTCAGCAGGCAGAAGTGCTTCCTGCACAAGTTTACTGACCCAAGTTCCAGCCTCAGAACCCGGGTGAAAGCTGGATGTGATAGCCCACATTTATAATCCCAGCATGCCTATAGAGATAGGAGGGGAGACAGGGGAATTGCTTGGAAGCTCATGAGCCAGCTAGCCTGGGGTGTGGAGCACAGGCCTCTAATCCCTGGCATTTGAGAGGCTGAGGCAGGAGGAGTACAAATTAATGAC
This sequence comes from Cricetomys ansorgei, assembly GCA_026225945.1. Classification (NCBI taxonomy): domain Eukaryota; kingdom Metazoa; phylum Chordata; class Mammalia; order Rodentia; family Nesomyidae; genus Cricetomys; species Cricetomys ansorgei. The sequence continues at coordinate 868,495 of JAMJFZ010004023.1, forward strand.
TAACTTGGGGTAAAAGTTGAGTTCGCAGCCACTGTGGGCAACTTAGTGAGATCCGGCCTCAGAATTAAAACGGGGATGGGTGGGAATGCAGCTGTATGGTACAGTGCTTGCCTGGCCAGTACTAACCCTAGTTTCAGTCCTAAGTACTGAAAAAGGAAAGAAGGAAGGAAGGAAGGAAGGAAGGAAGGAAGGAAGGAAGGAAGGAAGGAAGGGGAGCACTGTAGTTAGATTGGGCGGTGATGCACATGTAACCTGAGCCTCCAGGCGAGGCAGGAGGAGCCTGATGTGTGGTCTGCACTCCTGTGCTCTCCGCTGCCTTTCCCAGCTATAGGGGACCATTTGTCCACTTTCTATCAGTTTAGATTTGCTAATTCTTGGCATTTCATTTAAATGGCCCTTTGTTCATTGTTTCTTTCACTTAGCATGTTATTTTGAGGTCCATCCATGATGTAGTATGCATTATGATCATTTTATCTGTCTGCTAGATGATGCACAGTACCATGCTGGGGCCACATTCTTTCTGTATGTGCTGCAAGTACCAGAAAACTCTGAAGCATCTTACATGATACCAAGGATATGTTGTCTAGAAAAATGTTGACTCCAGGGGAGAAGGAAGATGTCAAAGCAAGGCTCAACCCAAGAGCACAGTACTACTGAGTGGCCATTTCTTTCCCGTTCTTGACTATCGTGCACAGCACTGCTATGAATATTCATGTGCAGAGCTTTGTGTGGACACACATTTCACCTTTTCATGGGTAAATACCTAGGGATGGAATTGCTGGGTCATATATTCATATTTTCTGTATTTACATTTATTGTAAACTCTATAGTTAACATTTTTAAACAAAGCATGGAGCTATTTTCCAAAGTCAAAAGTGGCCGTACTATTTTCGTTTCCTGAGCCCCAACCCCCAAAATGTATGAGCTCTCCCATTTTCTCACATCCATGACAGCATTTCGTAGTCCATGTAATTTTCCCCCAGCATGTGCTGGAGCTTGAGCACAAGGCCTTGTTCATGACAGACAAGTGCGCCACCACTGAGCTCTACCTCGCCCATCCCTGTTTGATGGGCAGAAACTGGACAGCGCGTAGATTTTAGGGAGAATCAAACTCATGCAGTCACTGTGGAGAATAGCTTGGTGCTGTGCTAAAATGTTAAGTAAGTGTGGGAGACATAATATTTGCAAATACAGAGAGTGTGATACACAACCCAGTAATTCCGTTCCCACGCCACTCTGTGTAGTTGTTCACTACAGTCTTTTGCCCTGAGTTTAGGGAAAGAGAAAGAAAGAACAGAAAGAAATTCTCACCACTTTTGCAGGTGGCCTTGATTAGAGAAAGATCTTCGGGGCCCTTGTAGACTGTCCTAAGCTTGGAGAGGATGGGCTGAGAGTGAGCCTGACTAGCATCTCAGCTCACTATCTGCAAACCCGTTCTCTCCAACCAATGTTCTTCTATGTAAGAATCAACGAACCAACACCAGATGAACCAACCAACAACCCACCCCGGCTCTCCGAGCTTCAACCCTTACATACGCTAAGCAAACATGCTCATAAATCCAAGCGGCATGCAATCCCAAGAACAAGCTACACGTGGCAAAACAGCTTCACCCAACCAAATTATAGCCACCGGCAGGGAGCATTCCAAATCAAACTCATACTCATCCACCACACTGGGATGGGAACAGAAACCCAGTCCTAAAGCCATTTTGCATTTTTAAAGAAACCCAAATAACAAAAACTTCTTCCAAGCATCCTTCAACAGCTCTGGGTCCTGTGGGTTTCTGTCCAAGCCAGATGCCTTGCTCTTGCCTCCTCTGTCTCATAGAGACCCACTCTAGGCTTCCAGGAAGCAGGAGTCCATCCTTTTTAGTGTAAGCTTCTAAGAAGGACCTAGAGTATCCTCAGTAATAAGCTTGCTGCCAGGGAAGGTGGGGCTTCATCTGGGAGGCGATCCGACGTGCGTCCCTCTTTTCCAGCCCAAACTGTGTGTCTCTTCACTTTATTCTGAACTCTGTGCTCTGAGTGCCATTAACATTAACAGTACTCCAGGCGGGATTCATCCACTCCTCTGCTCATCATGTGCCAGCTGTTTCCTCAATGCCTGTGAGCACCTTGCATTCTGGGAAGTGATAGGGAAGGTCAACACATTTTGTAGAGAAGCAGCTGTGGTCAGGAAGCCAAACATAACCCTAGAAGATCCTTTAGCCCATGGGTCTCTTTGTTCCAGGCCAAGGACTATTGGACAAAGAGGGTACACTTCTCTTTGGGGCTACTAGACCAGGGTCTGTCTCCAAACAACCCTGCCTGGCCTCGCTCAACACAGTGCTTCCTCCCTCATCCTCAGTGGACTCAGTTGGAGCAACTGAAAGCCTCAGATGAGGGCGAGGCTGCACCCCCAAGCTTTCTTGCTTGCAGCTCTACTTTAATCAATGGAGTGAGACACCTTTGTGCTCACTTAACAGGTGCACCTGAGATGCACCTGGGGGATTAGGCGTCTCCTGGGTACTCATCTGTCTTCTGTCGAGTTCTTTACTTCCTGCCTCTACTTGCAGAAAATTGAGCTTGGAAAAGGTGGTTTTGCCGATTCTGTGAGTCTAATTATTAATCACCAGGCCCTTGGGGTGGGGTGGGGGTGTATATTGCAGACCATAACCTAAAAAGGGCTTCAATTTGCAAAGCTGTATTTTCTTCTTAAGTTGTCTTCAGGTGGGGGCACTCAGGAACCTTATTGAGAGCTTTAGAAAGTAGCCTGTGTCATCTGACCATCTTGAGCTTTTTCTAACAACTTGCAGTATGTGACAACCTTGGTGAATCCATAGTATATATTAGTCTTGAGGAAGAAAAGCCATACTTTAATCAGTTGCATTGCTATCTCAAATACAAGCCATAGCATCCTCCTGGGCCCAAGGCGGCAACACCCTCAGTGTTCCCTTGAGACCTCCTCAGCCCAGTTAGCTGTGCACAGTACCACTGCTAGGGGTACATTCTTTCTGTATGTGCTGCAAGCATCAAAAGCTCAGAAGCATCTTAAGTGATAACAAAGATAATGTTGTCTAGAAAAATACGATATCCAGAGAAGGAAGACTTCAAGCATGGCTCAGCCCGAGAGCATAATACTGTTGCCAAACTTTTTGTATTCGTTACTTTTCCATGTTGTAACAAAATAACTGACAAAAGCAACTCCAAGAGGGCAGGGTTTGTTTTGGCTTCCAGCTTGAGGGGACAGTCCATCATAATGGGGAGAGCATGGTGGCGACAATGTGAGGCAGCTGATCCCCTGCATCCAGTCAGGAAGGAGAGAGGATGATGGTGCTTAGCTTGTCTTCTCTGTTTTGTTCAGTCAAGGACCCTGGGTCATGGGATCATGCTCCTCACAGACAGGGTGTATCCTCCCAAGGAATTCAATCTAAAAACTCCTTTATAGATACACCTAAAATTTGTTGCCTAAGTGAGTCTAGATCTTTTCAAACCTATCATCAATTCTTACGGTCACACCTTCTCATTTCTCCGATCTATTGGCTATAGTATTGTCTTCCCTAGAAGCCTGGGTTCCTATAAGGCTATAAGGTAGTTGTAACTATCTGAATCTGTTGTAGACCTGCAGCTGGAGAGCTTTAGAATCCACCCATGCCGGATCTTATTGCTAGAGATCCTTGGATATGCAGTGAAAACCCAGAGCCAAGACTAACCTGAGTAAGGGGATTGTGGCACAGGCCTGCAATCTTAACTACTGTTGAGGATGAGGCGCGGGGGTCCTAAGTTCAGGGCCTTCCTGGGCTGTGGGGTGAGTTCAAGGCCATGCTTAGAAACATAAAGAGACCTTATCTCAAAATAAAAATGTAAAGGGAAGAATAAGCATGTAACAGAATGATAGAGATTTTGCCTAGTGTCAGGAAAGCCAAAGTAACTCAGAAACAGAACACAACCAACTACCACCACCCAAAACAGCTCAACAATATCCACAAGACTACCTAGGAAGAATAAGAAGATGGTCCCAAAGCATGAGAGGTAAAGTCAAACTGAATCATTGCATTTCACCTAATCTAAGAAGTCATTTGTTGAAAATGCACCATTCTTTCACATACACCAGATGGGAAAACGATGTCTGCTAAATCACAACCCTCCACCCATTGTTATCTGGGTCCTGACTCCATATTTCAGAGATAGAATGTGAAAAAGTATGTCTCTGATTCCATGGAAGAAGGTTTGCATCTAAAGAATTGCCCTTTAAAGCAGTCCCTGGGAAGGAGTAATTTGATACAGATTCCTTTGAAGTGGCTTCGTTTCTAACCTGTGGAATGTTTCTTCCAACTTCAGAATCCATTTTCTATTTATACAAGAAAATCATAGCATACTGGAGCTAGAGGAGACATTAGCGACCATCCAGACAGCCCCCCAGATCGATTTAATTACAGTTACACCTTGTTTCAGACTAAAAATGGTGTTTCCCAGCCTTAATCGCTCACTCTATTCACCGCTCTTGGCTCTGGATAGCTTTGGGTTGCTTCCAGCCATCAAATCCACCCTCCCTGGTTGAAGATCTGCCACCAACAAGACTATTTAAAGTTGTAACAGGTGCTTTCAGCAGCTTCCTGAATGGGAGCTGAGTAATGGGGTGGGTATTGCAACCATGTGGAAAAAGCCCTCGGCCTCAATTTGAATAGATGTTGAATCATGATTAGTCATTTGGCCAAGTCTTGTTCTACAGAGTGAAGCTGCTGGGAATGGGACTCTGGGGCACCTTGCAGACAGGCTCCAGTGAAGCACACGTGATGTCCACTCCTTCCTAGTAATAGAAGGGAGAAGCTGCACATAAAGTGCAACCTAATGTACACAGTACCGCTTACAGTCCTGTCAAGGGGAACCATCCAGGGGTCCTTGCTATGTTCTGCAGAGAGAGGTTAAACCCTAAAGAGAACAGGTAGCTGTGCCAGGGTCACAAGTTGGAATTGGGCCCAAGATAGCATGAAGGTGCTTGCCTCCCTGGGTCTTTGGCTGCCTCCTCTCTTTACCCAGTTCTCTAACATTTATGCAGCTCATGGGTTAAAGAGATGCTTGGGTAGAAACCAGCTCACCAAGGAAGGACTTAGAGCATTCTCAGTCTACAGTCTGTCTTCCTTCTTGGGCACATCTATGATTCCAGCAGGGAGCACAGACAAGGACTAAAGGGCGATAAACCCCTTGCTCTGAATGCTCCAGGCAGATTATTTTCCATTTGTAGTATAAGCAAGGTGATGAACTTGGTAATGATTCCTTATGTAGGAGTGAGAGTAGGGACGGAGGTGGGGAGGAGATGGCTGAGCTACTGGTTTATGCAAAAACTGGGGCTGAGGACACTTTCAAAAATTTTCATTTTTTTTATGCTAGCGTACAAAATATTAGACTTTATTATGGCACTCTCAAACATGATCTGCTTTGACCCTTGCACTCTTCCCTCCCATCCACCCGACTTCCGTATACACATTCACTTCCGGAAGCCTCCTTTTAGCTCTCATGCCATGTGTGTTTCATTGCCCCACTGCCTCCCCAGAACTTCTTTTTTTGTGGTCCTCTTTCTTATTTTATAGCCTATACCCTCATTCACGCCCACATATTCACTACAGCACACATATATATGTGTATATACATTAAAAGATAGGATACACACCTGAGAGAGAATATGTGTATTTGTCTTTCTGATTCATAGCCTAAAAAAAAAATGCCTGGCTTTAAAAAATACCAGCTTCTCTTAATAAAATGATTTCCAGATGTACCTTTTTATTTTACTTTCAGATTTATTTTTAGTTACATGTATGTGGGTGTGTGCATATGAGTGCATTGCCTGGGGAGGCCAGAAGAGGGCGTCATACTCTTGAGCTGAAGTTACAGCTAGTTGTGGGCCTCCTGAGGCGGGTGCGGGGAACTGAACTCTAGTACTCTGTAACATGCCCTTAACCACTGAGCCACCTGTCCAGTCCCTAAACTTTTCATAACAGCGGAGAAAGGCAAGGCACGAGAACAGATTTCTGACAGGGACTACTGTACTTGACTCTGGTCTCTTTTCCCTCCCACCTCTGTCATCTACCGATGTGGTGAGACTCAAGCTGGCATGTTCCTTCTCTCACTGCCGTTCCTCCACCCTTCACCGCCTTCACTAACACCTTTCCTTAACCCCGTAAAGATGTGTCTTCACACTCATAGTGTTGCATTGACAACAACATTCCTGGTGCTGCTGTTGCGGCTACGTAAGGGGCCAGACTGAGAACAGCATTGGTCTAAGATGGATCGTGGTTCTCAAAGCATCATTCTCCAGCCACCATCAGCATCATCTGGGGACTTGCTAAAAGTGGACCTACTGAGATTGAAAATTTAAGGGCAGAATCTGCAGTCTGTTTTCACAAGTCCTCTAGGTTGTTTTGATGGAAGCTTTGTGGCTAAGGCACCCAGAGCTAGGTTTTTCAGGCCTAGCTAAACCTTAAAAAATACTAGTTATTCCTGCTACACCCACTTACCCTAGGGATATCTTCGCTTGCTAATATAGCCTTAAAAGTCTTTCAAAGTGATTTTCATGCACCATGGAGGTTGAAAGAGAGCTAGGCAGACAACTATAGGTCTTATATCAGTCTCAGAGAAGGAAGGTTGCTTATTGGAGTTCAGAAAGTTGGTACAGGCTTTCCATAGTCTTCAATCCTCCCTGAAATTGTGTTTAAGCATATGTGGGACTCAGGCTCCTAGAACACCCAGAGTCCTTGTTCTTAATTGAAGTCGCTGCCTTCAGTGATCCCCAACCGTGCATTCTGCCAGGTGGAGTGGCAATCAGCATAGGGGTTATTCTTTCAGATTGTCTTCTTCAGCTCTGCTTTCCTGTTTGTGGGAATATCTGAAGAAGGAGATACCTATGGAGATGTTACTCCCCTCCATGGCTGTCTTGAATCTCCTGGGAAAAGCCTAAGGGTCATTCCTAAGTTGTAGAGAATCACTGTCCTAAGGCTGGGAGACTGTTCTACTGGGATGTAGCTTGTACCTGCCTTCAGAGGTCTCAGGTCTCCCCCTGTAGCTCCACTCTTACCCAGTATCACTACCCTAGCAGAGTTTGAGTGAAAAGAGTAGAACAGGGAAATGGCATAGAGGTACCCAGAAACTTCCCTCCACCACCTGAGGTGAGTCCCCAAACCAAATAGTTTTTGTTCAGATGAAAATGAGTTAGAGCATTGTTGGGTATCACCAATGCCCCCCCTGCCCCGCCCCACCACTGTAACAGATAATTAGGAGTCTCAATTAACTAGAATTTAGTCTAAAAGTAAAATAGTTTCCCTGAGGTTATGCAGGAAGTAGGAGTGGTGACTTGGGGCATGGTAAATGACAAGGAGAAGTCAACACAGAACTCAACATTTGCATGGGTCCCAGTGGCAAATGAACCAGTTACACATGGCCTGTCAGGTCAGTTCTAGGTCTTGACTAAACCCATGTGCCTGTGTCTGCTGCAGGCCAGGGCACTGAGAGGAGGGGCAGCTTCTAGGTCTGTCCACCTGCCCCTCAGTACTATTTGGTACTTGTGCCATGAAAGCAGCTGGCTTCCTGGCACCTGCTGCCTGGCAGATGGGCCCTGACCTTTGTAGCAACTAGCAATGCGTTAGGTAAACAAGACCCCCTGCCCCTTCCACTCTCCCGCTCCTGCTGCCAGTGAGCTCTATTTTTGACAGACTTGAGCCCAGGAGACTGGGAGAGTAGATGGTGGGGGCAGAAGAGCTGGCACCTGCTGAACTGGGGGTGGGAGGCAGATGGAGACTAGAAACACGGCCTTTCACCCTAGTCAGATTTGGTCTGTCCACAGGAACCAAAGAGGCTCTCCACAGCCAGCCAAGAAACTCTGAGGATGTTGTGGAGTGGCTGAGGCTGACAGGAGAGAAGCAAGCCGAGACAGATCAGGTCTGCAGCCACATGCCTGATCTTGTCACTGTGAGAAATCGGAGCAGATGCTCTGTTGGGAGGGTCCAGGGCCATGCAGCAGGGCCAGGCCCAGTCCCCAATTAGCCTGATGGATGGCTCCTTTGCTGCTAATGTGGTTAGGGCAGGCAATGGCCTGGGGAGCTGGGTGTGCAGAGACTGGCCAATACACGGTTTGCTGTAATCACATTTGCCTGTACACTGACGGGGTGCACACTACCCACACAGAAGCCCAGAGGACATTAGTTAAAGTCATTTAGAAATATATATATATATATTTTTTTTCTTACCTTATTATTATGGTTATTTTAAACAATCAAGTTATTGCCCAGGGCACACACAAAAAGAACAGATCTGAGGCTGCATTATGAAAGAATGCCCAGGCAGCTTGAATTTGAAGGTGTGGGGGTGTGGGAGGAGTGTGGGAGGATGTGTGGGAGGGGTGTGGTAGGGGGTGTGGTAGGGGGTGTGGGAGGATGTGGGGGGTGTGTGGGAGGGGTGTGGGAGGAGTAAGAGGGATGTGTGAGGGAGTGTGGGAAGGATGTAGGAAGGGATGTGGGAAGGGTATGGGAAGGATGTGTGAGGGGGTGGTGGGAGGGCATGTGGGAAGGATGTAGGAGGGGGTGTGGGAGGGCATGTGGGAGGGGTGTGGGGGAGGGGTGTGGGGGAGGGGTGTGGAAGGGGTATGGGAGAGGCTCTGCTCTTCAGGTGGAGGGAGCACTCCATGCTTTGCTGCCTGGTGGAGAACACTAAGCCTCTTTCTTTCATTTGCCAGCAGTTGTTGGCCACTGTTTTTAAACAAGGGTTTTGGGGATAAGGATGTAGCTTACTTGGTAGAGTATTTGCCCAGCATGCTTGAGGCCCTTGGGTTCTTTGAGGCCCTTGATTCAATTCCTAGCACTGTGTAAATCAGGTGGGTAGAGCATGTGGGTAATCCCGGCACTCAGGAGGTGGAGTCAGGCGATCAGGAGTGCCTGAGCAAATTCAAGGCCAGCCTGGGTTATATGAGATCCTGTCTCAAAAACAAAACAAAACAACAAGAAAGAATCCTCCCCCAAACCAAACCAAACCAAACCCCTGTGATGCTGGAGCAGAGCTCCCAGACGCCTCACAGCCACTTCTCCGCTGTTGCCCTCTGAACTCTCAGTCTGATATATCAGCTACAGGAAGCAGACCTGCATTTTCACGTAATTATTAATTAAAGCCAAAGCTTTATTTGTATTTACTTGTTTTGTTTTTGTTTTTATTATTTATTTATTTACTTATTTCTGAGACAGGGTTTCTTTGTTGTAACTCTGGGTGTCCTGGAACTCACTCTGTAGACCAGGCTAGCCTCGAACTCACTGAGATCCACCTGCCTCTACCTCCCCGAGTGCTGGGATTAAAGGTGTGTGCCACCTTGGCCAAGCTTTTATTTTATTTTTTTAACCTACTGTCCATCTTCTGTTTGGGATCCCACTGGGGACAGCACAATGCCATTTCTTGTCATTTTTCTTTATGCTTCCCTTGGCTGAGAAGGCTAACCATGGTGGCTTTAAAACATGATTTTTTTTAAAGTTGAGAAAGTTCATAAACTACAACACTCACCCATTTGAAACACTAAATGCAAGAATTGTTAGAATACTGGTGGCTATGTAGCCATCCCGACTCATTCACCACTTAAAGAAGAGACGCTGCCCCCCACAGCAGCCATTGCTCACTCCCTGCCCCCATTCCCTAGCAACCTCTAATCTCCTCTCTGTCTCTATGGATTTGTCTCTTCTAGACATTTCATATAAATGGAATTGTACAAGATGTGATCTCTTGTGTCTGGCTGGGCTGACCATTCTTTTGCATGCTTTAATAACCTTGATTTTCATCCTTAGAAGAGAGAGTTCTAGAGAAAGCATGCACAAGAGACACAGACAAGACTTAGAATTCTGGGTTTCTTCCGTTATTTCTGTTTGTGTTTTGAGATAAGCTTTCACTATATAGCACTGGCTGGCCTGGAACTTGCTATGTGATAGATATTCTTGGTTGTCAACTTGACTTCATCTGGAATTAATGAAAATCCAAGCTGCTGGGCATACCTGTGAAGGATTTTTTTTTTCTTGGAACACTTGAGATGGGAAGACCCACCTCAAATCTGGGCCACACCATCTGGTGGCAGCCTATATAAAGGACCCAGAAGGAGGAAGCTCCTGTTCTTTGCTTGTTTGCCCTTGCTCTAGCTGGCAAGTTCATTCTTTCACTGGAATTAGAGCTTATTTCTTCATGAAGATCAGCTAAGACACCCAGATTTGTATACTGAACAAGTATTGGATTCTTGGACTTTTTGCTAGGAGATAGCCATTGTTGGAATAGTCGGACCACATTCTGTAAGCCATTCTAATAAATCATATATATATATGTGTGTGTGTGTGTGTGTGTGTGTGTGTGTGTGTGTGTGTGTATACATATAGTCTAGAGTCTAGATAATCCTAAGTAGTATAGTAGTAAGCTTGCCTCAAACCCACAGAGATCCTCCTGCTTCTGCTTCCCAAATACTGGGATGTGCCACTTGCTCAATTCATCAATGGAATTCTGAACCAAATCCAGTTGTTCAGACTCTAAGACCAAGCATTTCTGTCAGCTGTCAAAGCATTCATGTTCAACATTCATCTTCTGTTCTTTAGGGTAGGTTCCTGGAGGCCTGGTTCCATCCCCAGCACCATATAAACCAGGTGTAGTGGTTCACATGTGTAATCTCAGCACCCATTAAGAGGAGGCAGGAGCATCAGAAGTTCAGAGGATCTGGGGATACAGAGGAGAACTCACCATCCTAGCACTTCTCAGCTCCTTACCATCTGTTAACCTTCTCTGGCCTTCTTTCCAGTGTGGACTGTACCAGCCAGAGTGATAGATTTTTTTTCTCACCGTTGTGCTCAGAACATTCAATTATATGTTTGTATATGGCTGAGTATGTGTGTGTGTGTGTGTGTATGTATGTATAAGGGGATGCATGTGGGTGTGAGAGTTAAATTTTACTGCAGTAAGAAGAGATGCTTACAGTGCCTTCAAGGCTCCCCCTAGCCCACCTGATCTCATCCTTTATTGCTCTCTCAAGCTTGTACCCTGGCTTCCATACCTTACCCACATCTTTTCTGGCATCTCCCCACCCACGGCCGTCCCATTTGCTACTCTGATATGTCTGTTGTATTCCTGCAGGTTTTTTTTTTTCCTCCCGCCTGGACAATTCTTCCCTCAGATACCTGCGTGGCTAACTCCCACCCCAAGCTTCAGACCCCTGTGGAATGTTACCTCAAAGACTTTGTCCTGAACACCCCATTTAAAGTAGGGACCTTCCCTCTAGGTCCCTTATTCTGCTTTTTTTCTCCATTGCACTTAGCAGCATCTGACGCAGACACGCAGTGTTTCATTTCTCTCTCCTCCCAATAGAGCACAAAGTCCATGAGGGAAGGACTCTTGCGTATCTCTTACACTTAGGGCTATAAGTACTCAGAAATGTCCCTGACACATGGTATATGCTCAATAAATAATGGCTATGTGAATAGCCGACCCTTCATTCTTCTCCTCTAATGAGAAATCTCCCAAGAGTTAGCTCTTCAGAATGCTCATGAAAATCAAGCTGGAAGCTGACTCTGTAGTTTTCTCAAGAGACAGAATTATCACCAGGAAGGTAGAAACTTTAGGAAGACAAATACTGTCAATCACTCATTCACTCATTCACTAATCTATTCATTCTTAAGGGAATTAATCATGATTAAGTAGGTAGATTGTTAAATAACATTAACACAATTTATTTATTTGGGTAAAAATATTTCTTCTTTTTCCCTCACTGCTTTCTTGGGACTGACTGCCTTTGACTTATTTGTGGACTAGGTGCAGACAAGGCAGCTGTGAAGACAGTTTGTGTTCCCCGTCCACCTCTTTTACAGTGTGGTGTGGGACACTGGCATTGAGCAACCTTCTGGCCTTGAGCTCACTATAAATATGACATTGAGTTTCTGATGCCCTGCACCTAGCTCCCAAGTGCTGGGATTACAGGCATGTACCACCACACCCAGTTCCTTCAGTCCTGAGGATTGAACACAGGGCTTTGTGCATGTTAGGCAAACACTCCGCCAAATGAGTAAGTAAAGCCTCATAAATAACTTTAAAATTATAATATACAACTGGCTTTGAAGAAAAAGTATAAAATGCTATAAGAAGCTGGTAACTAGGGAAACTGGTCAAGTTTGGAGGTTAGGGAAGAAAAGGAAGCACTTTCTTAAAGGTAGAGATGTCAAGCGGCAGCATCAGTTGCTCTGGCTGAGTTTCCTTTGATTAGAGGTTAGAGTGTGAGGTTCCTACTAAAAAAGTCTAGGAAATCAGTTTAATTTCATGGTCAAATAGGAAAAAGATTGTTTCACATCTTCTCCTGGTAGTGAATGGATTCTATTAGTACTTCTGTGGATCCAAATACTCACCCTTGGCTCTTTAGTACTTCATTCTAGCTGATGTAGGACCCAGGGCTAGTTTGAGAATATAGTGGTTTCGAGAGACATATGAATGGCATCCCCTGGTAATAATGACCCTTCATTTTTCTGTTGCTGGTTAATTCTCTTGGTGTGCTCCCATCTTAATCTCATTCTAGACTAGGCATGATTTGTGAACTAAATTAGACAGAAATTGTCATCCAGACTTTATAAAGGATGAATTAACTCTTAAAGTGAGCTGCTGGGATTCATAAAACATAATCTTCTGGTTAAAAACAATTCTTTTTGTATTCATCTATGTATTTGTTCAGCTATTATCAAAATTCCATGTAACAAATCTACTTCAGACTCAGTGTCTTAAACCAATAATCGTTTGTTGCCACTCACAGCTCTGCAGTTCAGCTGAGAAGAGGCTCGTTTACAATGAATTCAGATCCTGGTTTCATATCTCTCATCAAGTCTGTGGATAGTAAGCATGGTTGTGGTGGTTTGAATAAGAATGCCCCCCATAGGATCATATATTTGAATGCTTAGTCACCAGGGACTGGCACTATTTGGAAGGATTAGAAGGGTTAGGAAGTGTGGCCTTGTTGGAGGAAGTATGTCATGCAGGGAGGGTTTTGAGGTTTCAAAAAGACATGCTCATGCCAAGTCAAGTGTCTCTCTCTCTCTCTCTGCTTTCAAATCAGAATGCAGCTCTCAGCTGCTGCTCCAGCACCGTGTCTGCAGCCATGCTACCTGCCATGATAATGGACTAAACCTCTGAAACTTCAAGCAAGCCCTTAATTCAACACTTTCTTTTATAAGAGTTGTGTTTACCACGGTGTCTCTTCACAGTATAGAACAGTGACTGAGACAATGGTTCTACCTTAGGTTGTTCAGTTCTGGAAGCAATACTCCAGGTGGCTCTGGCTCTCTTCTTGGACCACAGGGGATCCATGCATTTTTTCTTTTCATTATGAAGCAAAAGGTGGATGACACCATTAGGCTTATGCTTAGAACTGCCTATCATTACTTCTGTTTCATTAGCTGCCCAAAGAAACCCATATTTGTAAACCCATGTCAAAGAGAAGAATAATTGAGAGGAACATGAAAAAGCGTGTGTGGGTTCAGGGAAGAGCAAAAGACAGAGACAAAGAAATGTAACTCACCATGTTAGGTTTGTTCTTTTGTTTGTTAATTTATTTCCTCACTCTGGTTCAAACAATGCAGATGGCGCTGTTCAAGTTGTTGTGGATGCAAAGGAAATAATAACCTCCATGGGCAGGCAGTTTCAGCAGAGCGTAAGATATGCTATTAGAAAGACAAGCGTAGAGAATGTTGGGAATAGTGACTTCCAAGGATAGGGGCAGGGCTCAGCACATGAGTCCACAGAGGGAAAACACTCAGCTAAGAAGAATTTGGCGCTGGCTCTTGTCATATGAAGATAATGTGATCAGTTGTGGCAGACAGTTAGGCTTGTTTGTAGATTGTTGCAATCGTTCTACTAGTTATTAACTTCTATTCTCTTTTCCCAGGACCTGAAAGTTTGGAATATTTGTTTTAACTTTAAAATACCATGTGGGGGAGGGGGAAGAGGAGGGTGACACCATTATTTACACAAGTGGTATTGAGTTATAGACCAAGGATAGATTTTTTTATGGGAAGTGATTGTGAACAAAGAAGAGACAGTGTACAGTCCTGGGGCCTGCAAAATAAGAGCATGATGAATAATAATGATAATAACAATAAATGCTACATTTATTGATCTCTTTGTGGTAATTGCTTTGCATTAGACAAGTACTATTAATAATCAGATTTTATTTCATTTTAATATTTATTTTTCATGTGTATGATTTGTGTGTGTGTGTTTGTGTGTGTGTACATGTCCGAGTAAATCTTCAAATGTCCTTGCCTTCCACCTTCTTGAGACAGGGTCTTTTTGCTGTTTGCTGCTGCACTGTGTATGCCAAGCTACCTGCCTGTGAGCTTCTGGGGATTCTCACTGTAGCAGCAGTGAGGTTACAGACAAACACTATTGTGTTCAGTTTTAAACGAGTTCTTGGGGTTTGAACTTATGGCTTCATGTTTCTGTAGCAAGCCCTTTACCCACTCAGCAATCTCTGCAGCTCCATCAACCCCATTTTAGTTAGCGGAGCTCAAAAGGAGATTCAATCACCTGACTGAACGGGAAGTAGAAAAAACTGTGAGTCGCCGTCGCCTACCGATTCAGCACCACGGACAGCATCCCTCTCGTCCAGGCAGTGTAGTCTAGGCTTCTGCAGGGTGAATTCCCACAGGCAGAATAGCAGACATGTTTTCCAGTGTGTTATTTATAATACACCCCAACATCCAGAATGAATCTTGATAACAAGGGGCCACTTTTTTAAAGGACTTGGTAGTCCTTGGAACAGCTTAGAATGCGAAAGTTTGAAGACAGAATCTGGGAAAGAACTCTGCTCTTATGCATAATAAAATGGAAGATCTGGGAGCTATGTTGGCTAAGAGTGAGAGAAATTTGCAGGGAGTGTGTGGGTTCACAGAGAAAAAAAGGTCCCTGGGAGAAGAAAGGAAAGAGAGAGAAGATGGAAGAAGAGGGAAGGAGGGAGGGAAGGAGAGAGGGAGGGAGAGAAAGAGAGAGAGAGAGAGAGAGAGAGAGAGAGAGAGAGAGAGATATCTTCCTTTTCTCTATCAATTGTTCAGTAAAGCCCACACAACTGACATTGTGGGGCTGGATTTCTTTGGGAGCTCAGCCACTGAGCTCTGTGCATTACATGTGATCATGCACAAATCAACAGTGACTGCCGGAGAGAATTTTTGCAGGGTGTGCTGGTGGAGACCTTCTAGAATTTGAACTCCAGCATTTCTGCTTGGTTTCCCTAATCACCTTATCACCCTAGAGGACAGGCATAGGCCTTCCTTTCCCTCTCCTTTCCTGTGGTCTGGCACATTGGTCTCATACCCAGGACACACACATCCTCACATTCGCTTCTCCCTCGTGTCAGGTTGATTTGTTTGCTCTGGTTGACTGCCATTCAGAAAAGAACCATGAGCTTTCCTCTGCCTGCAGCAATCAGAGATGCCAGAGTTTCCAGGTCACTGGCAATTTCAGCTATTCTTTCCCCTTGTCACTGTACATGTGCCTCAACTAGTTAGACCATGTGCTTGAATCTCAGACTTACAGAAATGGTCACCCTGCTTTAGGATCAATACAGGAATATGCTGCTCGAGTTTCCTCTCTGGTGCTGTGCTAAAACACTCTGACCAAAAGCAACTTATAGGGGGAAAAGGGTTTATTTTCACTTACAAGTTATTGTCCATCACTGTCAGGGAAGTCAGGGCAGGAACTCAAGCGGGAAGTAGAAACTATAGAAGAA
Source organism: Cricetomys ansorgei (assembly GCA_026225945.1). Taxonomy (NCBI): domain Eukaryota; kingdom Metazoa; phylum Chordata; class Mammalia; order Rodentia; family Nesomyidae; genus Cricetomys; species Cricetomys ansorgei. Next base: position 884,237 of record JAMJFZ010004023.1, read on the forward strand.
TGCTGCTTGCTGGTCTGCACACAGGCTCATGCTTAGCTAGCTTTCTTATACATCATAGGACTACTTGCTAGAAAATAGTGCTGCCAGGAGTGGAATGGGTCCTCCTATATCAATTAACAACCAAGACACTCCCCATACATATCCACAGGCTAATTTGATCTAGGCAATTCCTAGATGGAGGTTTTCATTTCAGATGACTCTAGACTATGCCAAGTGAACAATTAACACCAAGCAGGACACATGTTAAAGCCCCAAACTAACTTTCTTTGTCATGAAAAATCGCAAACTACCAATAATCTGACCTAGCAACAATGAGAGCCCAGGGGAGGCTCAAGTTTGGAGTCTTCACTTCCGTAGGGACAGCTGTTTCTATCTGGAGTCACAGTCTTTAGGGAGAAGCTGACCACGAACCCTCTACACCTCCAGAAACATCTTTTATTTAGACCTAGACATGTTGATCAACTGCTGAGGGTGAGATAGGAGTGAGGTAATGTGTTTTTTTTTTCCTCTGAGTTAAGTTTGGAACCTCAATTAATGTTCAATATAAACTCCCATGAGCTAAGGGTAATTAAAGAGATTATTGGGGAATTCATTGGTAAAACAGAATTTGTAGCTGGATACCATTTGTTATAGTGAGTATGGAAAACCAGTGGACTTTGGAGCCTGGCATGGAGTTTGGATTTGGCTCTACAGCTTACTGGCTATGTAGGATGGGTACATCACGGTGACTGCCTCTTTGGGCCTCTGTTTCTTCATTGATGAAATGGGGGCAGCTGATATGTGCTGATGTTTATCGAACTAGTTAGTGTAGGTGGACCTTCAGTGCTGAAACCCATTAAATCTCAGCAGCCAAGTACAATGACTCAATGTGGGCCGGGGGAAGGGTCTGGCTCTATGCAGGTGTCTGGGGTCCCTGGATCCTGCTGAGTAATGCTCCTCAAAGTTCTGGGGCTTTCCACCTGCATTCTATGCATGCAGCATGCAGCTGACAGGGAGAGAGCTTGGAGGACTGAGTCAGCTCAGGAACTAGTGTAAATGAGTTCTGTCTATATATCATTGTCACATGCTTTCATTAATATAGGGAAGGAAGGCTGGGAAGTGACTGTGTGCCTAAGAGGAAAGGGTTACTGATGGCTGAACAAGCAGCCAGTGTCTGATACTTTCATATTGCAAGTTTGTTATGAGATTGTAATAAAAAAAAAAAAAAGATGGTGCAGTGTCTTGATTCTGTCTAGCACACGGCAAGGACTCAACATATGTTAGTTCTGGTTGCATTGTTTACATAGGAAAGTCAGTTCTGAATGTCAAACAAGCAACTTAGGAACGGCTGTCAAATCTCGAGTCATTTGTCAGACGTGTGTTGCCTTGTCTATTTGTCCTTGGCACCTAGGATTGCTCATCACTAGACTACAAAGGGTTAAACTACCCTGGCCTCCATGGATGCTTAGATACTCGACAGCTGGCTGTCTTTCCAAGGGCCTTCAACACTCTCTTTCACTGCAGTAAATACATCTGGCATTCCCTATTCTGGAAATACAAGCAACTAGTCAATTGAGAAAGGCGTCTGCTGATGGTGGCATGACAAGCAATATCCATAACTGCTTGTAATCTCCTTCAGACATCCGCTTGCTCCCATCCAGCCCCATGGAGCACAAAGGGGCTCCTATTATCTCCACAGCCTTCTGTCGCCAGAAATGCAGATGAACCCTGACCTGATGTTCCACTTAACATGCCCTCTGAGCACAGGGCATTCTTCAAGTGTTTACCCTGCCAAATAGCAGATGAGTGGGGCCCAGGGAGGAGCTTCCAGGAGGCAGGCAGCTGTAGCACCATGGTAGAAAGCCCAGATTTTGTGCTTGGGAATCATATCTGTAACTCACTAGCTCCCTGGCTTTGAAAAGTCAATCACTTCTCTTGCCTCCACATTAGTATAGTAAGCACACACACACAATGCCTTGTTGATATCTCAGATATTTGGGCCACAAGAAATGAATCTGAAATACGCTGTCACTTACATTCCTTATGGAATCAAACCAATCAAACAACTGCCTAAAGAGGAAAAGCAGGCTCATGTTCCTAGGCAAGTGAGGTTGGGTTACAGAGAGGAAAACATAGTCACCGCATCACTGGCTAACAAGGTCTAGGCTGCTTCCTGTCTGTGAGATAGAAGTGATACGCAGGACCCCACCTCTGGGTTCTCTGTCCATAGTGACCTACCCTGGTCCAAGCAGCTAAATCCTGGGAAGAGACAAGAGAGTCCTCCTAAGAGAGAAGAGGATCCATGAGAGGAGAAAAGGAAAGACCAGTGACTCAAGAACAAGTGTCCCTTTCCATTGTAGTGACGGTGACTCTTATTTTTTACATTTGTACTACTCTTTTTTTTTTTTTTTTTTTACAAAGTTTTCTCCTGGATATTAGATCTAACCCTCACAATCTCACAATATCCTTTGAGACTAGGCACTGTGACCCTCCTGGGGGTGAGGCTGAGGTTCAGAGGTGCTGAATAATTTATTCAAGCATCCAGAGAAAGATCTGGCTGATCCCAAAATGATACCTCTGTACCCCTGCTACAAGTGAGACATGGACAGAGCTCTTCCCTAAATCCTTTGTGTATTACAAAACAGGAATGATTCATTGGTGTAAAGTACCCTTTAAAGGGTTAGGAGATGTCCAGTTAACAAAGAAAATTGCCAGGAAGCAGGGGAAGCCTGTGGTAATGATGAGGATTCTGGAATGGGTGGTTGGCAACTGGTCTGGTCCTGTGTATGCTGAAGGAGGGGAGAATATAAAGAGAAAGAAAGAGGTAAAACCAGGCAGGCTTTCTCACTGGTCAAGATTTTGAGACATTATGCACAGAACCTCCCCTTACCAAGGAGAGATGAACCAGAGGGCCTTAGCAAAGTTTGAAGGGGCTCCCAGCACAGTGGCCTCTCTGAGAGCCACAGCATAGGATCAGAAGCTCTACTTAAATGGACCCCTAGTGGGAGGTGAGTAGAGGTCAGCCTGGACTGCTGATTGTAGAAGAGTGATCGATCTGTGGCTCCAGCCAAGGAAAAATTTGAGTCTAGAGGTCTTCCACTGAGGCAAGTGGGAGACAGGTTAGAAGGACAGTTGGATGGGGAATGGAGAAAACCTAGACAGAGCTCTCCTAGGATGGGGAGGAAGTCTGGCTCTGACTATAAAACACAAGGGGCAGAAATACAAGAAGCTAAGGTCACTGGGAGAGGCTGACAGGAGTCACAGAGCCAACCTGCACCCTGGAGACAGATTTATCTGTAGTCACAACATGAATGAATGACCAGCCTATGTAGGTGGCATCATCAAAAAGAAGGGGAATGGGGTCTGTGATATGTAGCTGTTAGGTGGCAGCTCAGTAAGGAGAACAAGGAGGACACTTTCATAGGTTGGAAACCCTCCAGACTTCAGCAGAGGAAATCACCATCATGACAAGCACCATACTTGACAGTGGACCTGCAAGACTCTGACCTCAGGTGTTTTTAATTCATTCAGAACTCCTCAGGTGTAGATCATAAGCAATCAAACATCCCCACAGAAATCCAACACCTGCAGACAATACAAAGCACCAAGACTTAGAATAGCCCCTCACCCAACATTATAAAATGTGTAAAACATTTTATACATAATTAAAAATACACTTCCACAACATTTCCCCTTTTCTGTATAAGCCAACCAAAAACGTTTGCTTTATGTCTATAACACAATTTAACACTATACCTGCAAAAATGTTTACAAAAGGAACAAAATCACAGTAGTTGCACAGGACCAAATGAAACCAAACATCTACCAAGCTCTTCACAATGTCTTTGGACAACAGAAAAACATTATCAATATCCAATTATCTGGAATTCACTCACTAACTTCTGGGATTCTCCAAAGGATTTTGGTCACTTTTCTGGCTCTGCCCTCTGCAGCACACACAGCTTGTCCTCCAGGCTCTGGATGACTCACACCACTACTGCTGCTGTTCTTGATGGTCATCCCATGGTACTGGAATCTTCAGAATGCTGCTGGGGTCCCTTGCTGCAACTGGGCTGCACTTTCACCAATAGCCTCTCCTGGGCTCTCTTCATGGTGCCAAGCCTCAACTTCTGTACATGATCCCTTCATCTGGACCTTCAACTGCTACCAAGGCTGCACCTTCACCAATGGCCTCTCCTGGCCTCTCACAATGCCAAGCCTCAGCTGCTCTCCAATGAACTCCTTCATGCTGTCAAAACTAGTAACACCTGGTGACTTTTACAACACCACGTTCGGCTGCCAGCATGGGATACAACCTCGGCCAGTTCTGGAAGATAGTTTCTGTGTACTGACCCTGGGGAAAGGAAACACTTTCCAGATTTTAAGATAGAGTCTGGTTTGCTGGTTACTTTGTCTGTAAGGAGGGTTCCCACTTGGGGTGGAGTTCTCATCACCATAGCAGGTGTGTCTTGTCAGGACCACCTCACCTCACCAGTATCTAGACAGGTTTGCAGAAAGCAAAACAAAATAAGACAAAACAAAATGGACTCTCTGAAGTATGGAGTTTCCATTTCTTCTTCCCTGTCTCAATGTTGGATTAGCTGAAGTGATATTAGTGCCCCACATTGGTACACCATTTGTAGTTGTTAATTACTGCTAGAGTGGCTCAACGTGGAGACATGGAGGCATTCTCATATGTGCAAACCCTGTCAGACCTCAGCAGAGGGAACCACTGTCATGGCAAGCGCCGTACCAACAGTGGAACCCCAAGCACCTGAGCTCAGGTGTTTTTATTCATTCATAACTCCTCAGGTGCGGATCATAAGCAATTAGACATCCCCCACAGAAATCCAACACTTACTTACAGACAATACAAAATGCCAAGACCTAGTGTAGACCCTCACCCAACAGTGCATAAAACATTTTATACAGAACTAAAAATAAGCTTCCACAACAGTGATAGTTAATTTTGCTGTTGTTCCTTAACTTCATGTTCTGTGTGTGTGAGGAGGGAGGTTTGAGTGTGGGTGCACATGCCATGTTCATGTGCGGAAGTCAAACTCTCCTTCCACCTTTACATGGGTTCTGGGGGTCAGACTCAGGGCTGTGCGGTTTGTATGGCCAGCCTCTTTTCCCCACTGAACTCTCTCATCGGCTCTTATAGTGGCTAATTTTATGCCACCTAGGCTAGGTTAAGTCATGTTCTAGATCATGGGAACTCATTATTCTGAACACCCCTTTGAGGTTGGCATTGGAACCAGCAGATGGAACAGAGGCCACTTTGTCCAGTGTGGGTGAGCATCATCCAATACTACAGGGCCTGAAGAACAAAAATGAATAGTGAATAAGAAGACAGCAGAGGTTTCCTAAGGGAGGTTGGGAAGGTAGATGAGGGCACAAAAAGTGGTGTGTGTGTGTGCAGTGTGAATGTGTGGTGTGGGATTTTATTAGTTACTTTTCTATCGCTGTGATAAAACACCATGACCAAGGCATTATAAAAAAAAAAAGTGTTTAATTGGAATTAAGGTTTCAGAGGGTTTCAAGATGGCATAGCTGTAGGAATAGCTGAGACCTCACATCTCAGAACCCCAAAGAGGAGGCAGAGAGCACATCCAGAATGACCGAGTCTTTTGAAACCTCAAAGCCCACCCCAATGGCACATATTCTCCAACAAGGCCACACCTCCTAATTCTTCCCAAACAGTTCCACCAGTTGGGAACCAAGTTTTCAAACATGCAAGCCTATGGAGGTCATTCTCATTCAAACTACCACAGGTATACATGAGTGTGTATGTGTGTGTGTATGTGTGTTCACATGTAAATGGGGAAACTTCATTTTTGAGTGCCCTGCCCACTGATGAGAGATGGGGTATGAGGGTACCTGCCATTGTTTGAAAGTCTCCACCAAAGCTCGTGTGGAAATGTCATTGCCATGATAATAATATTAATGGGTGGGGACTTGGAGGAGTCATTGGAATCAGGGAAACACTATATTCATGAATGGAATGATTCTGTCATAGATGATGTGGATTAATTATCACTGGAGTTCTGATAAAAAGGGTGAGTTGGACCTCACTTCTCTCTTTGTTGTGACATTGTCAGAGGCCATTGGCAGATGTAGTGGTATCTTTGCCTTAGCCTTTCAGCCTCCCGAACTGTGAGCCAAAATCTTGAATTATTTATGATTACCTAGTCTGCAGCACTCTGTTATAGCAACAGAAAACAGATTAAGACAGCATTCCAACTAAGTGTAAAGAGATCTACCTGCTGAGGGCATGGTATGTCAGCTCCCTGATTCTGTTGAGGAAGAGAGCAGGACAAAGCTTCGTGCTGTGGTCTTCCTACCTCCCCTCTTCCCTGAGGTGCACTCCTTGCAGGGGTAGGGAAGGCTGCAGACGGCCCTGCACAGTCTGCTGGCCCTTCAGAATTCTCAGTCCAGCCTCCCTGATGAATGTGACCTACCACTGAAACCTCATCAGCTGCGAAGACAGAGGAGGTCAGGCCCCCCGCCTGCAGACAATGGCCTTATCGGCTGCTGCTCGTGAGGGTCTGAGCAGGGGATTGGATGGTATCATTCTAATTTACACGGGATTTTGTTTCTTTCCAGGTACTTAGCATGTGGATCTAGGTGATATCAAAGGCAGAGCATTATACAATAAGTAGGCTTAACCTCCATCTCACCCCCTCTCATCCTTCTGTCTCTTCATTGAGGCCACGAGGAGCTGCAGCTGAGGTTGCCATAGTGACCAATTAGGATTACTGAGATGTTCTTGCAGAGAAAAAGAGAGTATCGATTTAGCTTGACAGTGGGACATCTGGGGACAGGGGGAGCCCTGGGTGTTCAGCATTAATGGGGGCCACAGTGCCACCCTTAGGCAGTTCTGGACTCTCATTGTCTCTGAGTTGGACCTCATGTGAGGCGGGATCATCAGCAGGACCCTGCTGACTTGGAGCTGGTATGTGACAATGCTAACGGACATATGAGGTATCTGAAGCCAGGTGGGTGTGGCCAGTGATAAGAGTGACCCTCAGAGAAGTGGGGTTCCTAAGCTCCACTCTCAGGAAGCTTAGGTACCTAGACATCTTCACCATATCCATGACCTTTCTGTTGTCAATGAGATCTTTCTAGGTGCCCTGATATACTGCTCTAACCTGAGCAGGGGGAGAGATGGGAGCTAGAGGGGACAGGACCTTTAGGAATGTGTGTTTTAACTGTTTTACATTTATTTATTTATTTAGTGTGTGTGTGTGTGTGTGTGTGTGTGTGTGTGTGTGTGTGAGCATGTGAAGGCCAGAGGACAACTTGTGGGCATTGGTTCCCTCCTTGTGGGTCCTGGGGATTTAACTCAGGTCATCAGTGTTGGTGGCAGGCTCCCTTACTGGCTGAGCCATCTTGACAACCCCAGGAGCTTTGAATAGGGCAAAGCATTTGCTATTATCACATGAAAAATCTGCTCTTTTGGATCATCCTGGAATAAAGAAACAGAGAGGGCACGTGGAAACTAGGAAGCTAGGGCGTGGTGCTTGAAGCTGGCGTAATGCAGGACAAGTCACAGAGCATGACTGAGTTTCCATTTACCCCTCCACAAGCCCAGGGTAGTAACAGCTGCATGGAGGCTGCAAAGAGTAAACATCGTGCTGGTGAAGAGCCTGGCACATTGTAAGGGTAGTAGGCTGGATAAAAGGCATCAGAGGCGGAATTAGCAATTGGGGAAGGAAGGACAGGTGGAGATGCAGGGTAAGAATTTAGGTGGTTTATGCTAAAGAAGGGGGAAGGTTAGACACTAGATAGAACAGGATGGTCTTTGTTTTATGTTGCTGAGACAGAATACTTGAGATTGAGTAATTTATAAAGAAGAGAAGTTAGGGGCTAGGGAGGTGGTTCAGTCAATAAAATCCCTTCTGCATAAACCTGAAGACAGATCCCTAGTACTCACGTCAATAAAAACCAGATGTGATTATAACCCCAGTGCCTCGTGGGCAGGGGTGAGAGAGGTGACAGATCTCTGTAGCTCACTGGCCAGCCAGTTAGAAAGACACTCCATGTTGACTTCCAACCTCTAGATGCATGTACACACATGTGATGTTCAGCTGCATGCACATGTGCACACGCCCATAGGAACATGTTCATGTGCCATATATACATGTATGTTTATATATATGTATATACACATATGTACATATACATACACACACACTCACACACACACACACACACACACACACACATACACACACAAACATATCCCTCCAAACCAAAGGAAAGAAGAGTATATTGTTTTGCTTTTGAGGCTAGGAAATCCAAGAACACAGTTCTGGCATCGTCCCAGCTTCTGGTGAGGGCTTTGCATTGCTTCAGTGGGAAGCGGAAGAGAATGTGGGCCCCTGGAGCAGAGCTAACCCATTCCTGCAGAGGCAAAAGGGAAAGCACATTGAGACCATGTTGGGGGTAGAAATGGAGTCTGGGGAGGAGGGAATAGAGGGGCCAGAGAGTGGAAGCTTGGAAAGGTGGAGCGCTTCCTGGTTTTAGGAGAGAGGATGTTCTCTCTTTGCCTTACCCCCAAATTCAGAATAGATTTGTCTGAAGTTCTAAGGTAATAAAAAGGGACTGGGTGAGAGGAATGTGCCAGTGGGTGCCTAGTCCCCAGTGTAGTACTGACCTGGAACTGAGTGAATGAATCCTGGGTCCCAGCTGGCCCTCTGGCCTGGCCTGTGGGGTGAGGCTTCCCTCTGGGCTTCATCGAATCAAAGCTAGATTAAGCAGCCTTTTCTTTCTCTGGGGCCATCCTACCGAGACCACACCCAGAAATGTCCCTGCCCAGGTTCCCTACTTACATCCCCAGGTGGGCCCTGGGACTCTTAATTAGCGCAGAGCCATGACTAGGACCAGCCTCCTCCTCCCACTGCCCCCATGCCCTGCCTCTGCAGGATTTAATAACTGCCCTCCTTAAAGATCAGGAGACGTGATTAATTCTGACTCGAGGATTATTAAAATGCTTCCACCAAGCATCTGGCATTAAAAGTTTTAAATCAATTAATCTGTTGTTTGTGGAAAAGCATTCTAGTTAGCACAGCTGCAAGAGATTGCTCACGTTGCTGTTGGGTTGGGAGAGGTTGTGCTGGAGGGAGAGCCCAGGCTCCCCTGGGAGCTGAGAGACACCCACTGGGCTCCTGGCACTTTCTCTGTCTCCTAAGCTCCTGTTCTCTCATTCTAGTCTTGTCTGCCCAGTTTCTAAGCAGTCTTTTTTTTTTTTTTTTTTTTGTTTCCATTTCCAAACAAAATACAGGTTGCTCACTTGATTTTGAATTTGAGACAAACAATAATTTTCCATCAGTCTGTGTCTGGCACACTATCTGGGACATACTGATATTACAAAATCACTTTATTGGTTGTTTCTGTGAAATTTAAATTTAACTGGGCATCCTATATTGTTAGTTTCTAAGTCTGGTGACCCTGGCTGAAGTGCCTGGGCCATTCTTAATATAGGAGGCAGAATTTAGAAGCATGGTATCATAACTCAGGCAAGACTCCCAGGTCTCTAGCCAAGGGTATGAGATCCTAGCGAAAGCCAGAACTAGCATCCAGAACTAGGAAAACTGGCCCTTGGTTTAGTAGGTTTAAGGCTGGTTTTGACTCTGGCCAATTTTCTTCCTGCCAAAAGCCAAGGGAACCTGAATGATCTCTTACTTCTGTATTGTTGCTGCCAATGTTCAAGCAACCTTAGACTCTGAGGGCACATGAACATTTGTGGAATTCCCATGCTGTTGGGTTAAAAAAAAAAAAGGTTGATAAATCATAAAGAAGAATTATATCCTTGGCCTGTGACCCTGAGAACATGGCTGGCATGTTTTGTTTTGGTTTTTTGGTAGCAGGTGGTTGTTCTAACTGGAACTCAGAGTCCCAAGCACCTCTTTTTATTCCTGATGTGGGTGTCTAACCATTAACTACAATAGCATGGCTGTGTTTGGACTACATTTTCATCCCCAGTACCTAGCCAAGGTTAACATATGGCAGATCCTGAACAGAAGTTTTAAAAAATGATTTCATTAGGGCTAGAAAGATGGCTCAGTGGTTAAGAGCATGTACTGATCTTGCAGAGGACCAAGTTCCTTTCTTAGCACTCATCTTGGGGAGTCTTACAACTTATGTAACTCCAGCTCCAGGGGATCTGATGTCTTCAACAGACACCTGACTCATAAGTTGTCATTTAAAATTTCAAAACGTGAAGTGAATTAGCCAGAATCAGAACCAGTCTTGAACCTACTAGACCAGGGTACAGGATTCTTAGGCTCAAACCTCGACACTAGTTCTGGCTTTGGTTAGGTTCTCATATCTTTGGCTAAGTCCTATCTTTCTGATTTCCTCATCTGTAAATTAAGAAGATCATGTTTAGGCATCTACAGCCCAGTCATGCTATAACACCCGTCAGTGGACATCTCTGCAGCCCAGCTTTGAGTGGGTTTAGTTGAAGGCTGTGTTCTGGGGCCATGCTGAACTCCAGTGTCTACAGGATCACATGGCATGGTGAGGCCCCAGATCAAATCCTGGGGAAGGTCTGACTACATGCTGTTTGTTCATTGTCCCTTTAGTCTGCAAATCAACCTAAGGTTTTGTTTAGTTCTTTTCACACAGGGACTAAGTTTTAGCATTTTTGTATCCTTAGTCATTGAAGAGAGAGAGAGAGAGAGAGAGAGAGAGAGAGAGAGAGAGAGAGAAAGAGAGACTTTCTGCATTGCATCCAAACCTGCTTTGACCTGGCCACACCTCAGACATTTCTTTTCAGACATTGCAGTCAGCCCAGATTTATCCCACCTTGTGTTTCTCATGTAAAATGCATCTCCCGACACTTTGCCAGGTTAAATGATTTAACAGCCGAGGAAGAGAGAATTAGGGGTCCAGGAGCAGGAGGCGATGCTTGCTTTTCAGATGAGATTGGAAAGGAGATGGAGATTGGTGGTTGTGATAATCTCTTATTTTAATAATATAAAATAACTGTCCCACTGAATCAGAGTGAGCAATGAATTCTGTGACCTGGGGTTAGAGACAGCCCACCCCAGAGGAAAGAGCCGACTGTGGGATGTGGCTCTGGGGAGACGGTATCTCTTGCCTTCATTTTTTGAAGGAGATTCATACCAACACTACGCTATGACTGTCCTGGGATCCAATTTTGTCAAAATGTGGGGAGTCACAGAGACTGCAGGATTTCGGGAGTGTGTTTATGTATTTGTGTGAGTGAGCGAGAGACTGAATGAATGAATGAGAATCAGTTCAGATGCTCACTTTCTTTTTGTGATCCATTGTCAGACGATACCTTAATCTGTGACCTAGAATGAGATTCCATAAGCAAGAGCCTGAAGTAAATGTTCTGTTAGATGTGGAGCCTGTCAGCTGGGCACAAGTCATAGGAGGCTTGGTACTGCTTCAATCTTCAGAGTCTTCATGGGAAAACATATATTGGCCACGTTGCAGGTCTGGTCTTGCTGGAGGTTGGCTGGGTGCTTCTAAAAAGAGCCAGGTGGTGGGGAACAAACTGTGTGGCACATGTCAGCTCTGCAGGGCTTCCTTCTCAGCTGGCTGCTAATAGCTGAGAAGTGCAGACCTGTCTTCCTCCCAGGGATTAATTCGTTACTCCAGCCCCACACAGATCTCGTCAGGTTCAAACGTCAGAATTTAATATGCAGCTAATGAGTCAAATGCTCTCTCTATCTCTCCCTGTCCAAGGTCTTCTCTCTTTCTCTCTTCCCTCTGCTCAGACTATTGCAAATGTCAGAGGTTGTATGGGGTAGAGCAGAGACTGGGACTGTGTGGTCTGATGTGGGGCTTTCTTCCTCTTCCCCAGCAAGTGGGAAATTGACTCTTTTTACTGTAGTCATTTATCATTAAGACTGAAATGTTAAGATGATGGAAGTCCACTCCCATCGGGGCTCGAGAGTCAAAAATCATCAGAGCACGTGGAGAAGTGGGGATAGCTGATAACGGAGACAGGCTGATTCTCTGCACTCGGAGTCTTTGCTCTTCATTAGGCAACTCCCGCTTATGAGAACTCGTTATACATTGAGTCCATGCAAAGCATCTCTCAACACTTTGCTAAGGCTATGAGGTCGAATGGAGTGATAGCACATGTAAGGAGACAACTGGGGTATGGTCATTAGAAGGCTACAGAGCCAGCTTCCTTAGCTTTGGATCTGTTCCTTACTTGGCCATCATTAGGCAAGCTAGTCAGGCTATTGTTTCATCTGTGCAATGGACACAAAACAGTACTTCACATGGTTAAGAACATTAAATGGATTGATCAAGTAGTGCTTGTAAGTGCTGGATAAATGTAATTATTCCTATGTGGTAAGAACTCAGGGTCCCAGCGTGGAAAATAGGATGAGCCAACAGCCAATGGCTGTGTACTGTATAGCCGGGCAATATAATTCATATGTGCTAACTTGTCTGATCCTCACAACAGCTGCGCGGGGTGACTCTCATTATCATTACCATTTCGCACAGAAAGGGACAGAGTCTGAAGCCTGTTCTTGCTCAAGGGCTCCCGGCTAGCAAATGATGGAGCTGGATTTTGATTATTGTCCTGTCAGATTCTGGCTTGAGCTCTTGGCCACAACTGAATGCCTTGGAAGACAGAACATACATCATCATAGAAGTAGCATTGTCTGTTAGTGCGCGATCGAGTGCAGTGCTGTGGGACCTACATGAGCTGTCACTGTCTGAGGAGGCCACCCCAGGGTTTTCTGGTGGAGGTTATGGAGGTTGAACAGGCATTCTCTACATTCATGGGACAGGTCGGTGAGAGGCAGAGCCCGTTTGGGAACCTCCAGCTCAAATGGCTGGAGGGCAGATATGTGATTGGGGGGTACACAGGGGTGAGGCTGGGAAAGCAGGTGGGTAAAGCGTTGTGAAGGGTGCCTGCTGCGGTGGTTTGCTTCGAGGCTTGAAGCTGGGAGGGTAGTGAAGGTGCTGTTGGCATTGTCAGCTTGTTGTTCTGCATGAAGCAATTCTACTGCCCACCCAAGGAGGCTGAAGGCCGGGCCTGAGAAGAGAAGCTCTGTTTCTGAACAGAAAGAGCCGGGGTGCTTGTTTCAGACACTTGGAAGATAGTGAAATGATTCAGCCACTTGTCACATCCAAGGCCTCCAGGAAGCTGAGAGGTGGATGAAGAATGAGGGTGGAAGCTGAACTTCCCTGGGGAGAGAAGTGTCAGCTGGCCTGCAAATGAAGCACAAAGTAAGAAGGGGTGGGTGGGTGAGAGAATGTGTGTATTCAGTCAACAGGGTCTTTGTCAATTAGTCTCCCATTACTGTGACAAAATGTAGAGGAACACTTGGAAAAAGTTTTTGCTACTTTTGTTTCTTTAAAAAACACAACATGGCATTTGGATTAGGTTCCTGTTCCCACCCCAGCTGTGGTATAGTCCTTTTCAAGTTGGATTTGGAATGCGTGATGCAGGTGGCTATAATTTGGTTAGGTGCAGTCATTCTGGCACCTGTAGCTTGTCTTTGGGATTGTGTGCCGCATGGGTTTATGGGACTTTTGGCTTAGGGAATAAGAAAGAGGTCTGAAGCCCCGAGAGTTGGGGTGGGCGTTGATTGTGGTTCCTTGGTTTGGTTGCTGCCGTTAGTTAGTGTGATATTTCCTAAAAGAACAAAGGTTGGAGAGATTCGAGCTTAGGACAGCCTAAAAAGAGGCTGTGAAGATTTCTACCTTTCTCTCTATATTAAGGCCACTTGTAAAAGCAGTGACAATTTCTATCTTTCCCTTTCTCCTTCCCTAAATTGAGGATAAAAGATTGTAGTGTACTGCTACAACAAATGCCTGAGACAATCAACTTAAAGGAAGAAAATTTATTTGGCTATGGTTTGAGAGGCTTCAGGGGTCTGTTACTTTAGGCCTGTGGTGTCATCGTTCCTTATGGCGAAGTATGTGAATGAAGCGAGCCTGTCTCCTTAATGGTGGTTATGAAATAGGAGGACAGAAGGAGTGAGAGTTTGTCTCAGCATCTTCTTCATGGGGGTGTCTCCATACCCTAACTTTCTTCCATTAGGCTCCAAATCCAGAAGTTCTGTCTTCTCTGAAAAGCACCATCAATTGAGATACCAAAGGTTTGACATAGGAGCTCTTTGAAGGGCATTAAAGATCAAAATCAGACATGCCACAGCCTGCAGACCATATGAGTCCCAGAACAGCTATGAATGGGGATCAACGCAAAATCATGAACGTACTGAAAACATTGTGTGATTTTTTCCCCCTGTTTTTGTAACTCAGTTGTGTGGTTCTCAAGTGTGAAGTTGTAGATGTCATCATACCCTAGTGTCAGAAGACTGTTAAAAGTTTAGATGTCAAACTGTAATCATCTTGAATGGGAGCAACGTCTCTGCGGAGTTAGCACAAGGAAGTCTAGAACAGGACTCGAGCAGAGAGTAGGACACCAGGCATTCTGTCTGTCTAACAGCATGAGAGTTGTCTAAGGAGTGACTCTAGTCCAAAGCATATAATCAGGGACCCAAATTGAGAGGCAAAGCAGGCTCAAGATATACTGAGAGGATCTCACATATCTGGAAGCAGAGTCAGGTCTAGCCTTCTTGGAGAGAAATCCCAGCTTCCCTTAAGTATTTACAGAAGAAAAACTTGGAATGACATGAGAGACCTATGGCCTGGAGGCCTGAGAGGCTGTGCCTGCTCAAGTCAATATTTTGTTAAATACTCAGGTTGCAATCAGAGACAGATGCTTGGCATATGGTACTTTCTTTAGTTTTATTAATAGTTTTCCCTTCCTCTGATTACACTGTGGTTTGCAAATCATAGCAAGCAAATACCCCCAGGTGACTGGATGGCGTTAGGGTTATGACATTGGTCAAGAAGAGCCAGTATAAGTATCTAGAGCATGCAGAGAGTTGAAGGCAGAGCTTCTATAGACAGGTTAGGGAGCCATGTTGACTGTCCCCATGGGCTGACTGTTCAGATAGGTGGCGTGGTGGAAATAGTTGCATTGGCTGAAGAAGTGGAAGGCTGTGAAGACTTCCCCAATCACTTTTTATTAGGACATCTGTAGCTTTTAGCCAGAGAGTTCTAAAAAGCTTGTGAATCACATTTGACCTTGAATTATAGTATTCTTGTTCCTGGTTTGTCTGCTACACTGGTCTGCAAGCTCCCCTGCTGGCTGTACCACTGTTCAGCTGCTATTTTCAACATGACAAGCTACATCATGGGGTAAGTAGGGCCCCGAGTCAGAGAGCTGGTCCTCGGAAAGGCAATGCTTAGGAATTACCTAACGCAGAGACTGGAACTGTGGTATAAGCCGACACATCAGAACGGGAATGTTAGAACAGGGCCCATCACAGAAGCTCCGTGATTGTACATGGTGCACTAGAACCCTAGAACCCACAGCAGCGTTCTTAATCCTGTCACATACTAAACAGTCTGCTGTTTCATTTGCTTTCGTGCGAAGAATGTATAGCCTTGAGTCTCCTCATGTGACACAAAGGGTTATAGACACTACATGAAAACGTGGGTATGTGGTGTTTGGAGCTGGGCTCCTAATTTGGAGGCAGTGCGATACTGTAAATGAATGAAAACCATCCGTCCTTTGGCTCCACTCCTGGACAAGTTGCCTCACATTTCTGAGCCTGTTATTTTCTTCGTTAAAAGCAAACAACAACCCTTATGTAAGACTTAGGCCTCGGTGAGGGTCAAACTAAAGTTTATTCCATTGCTCTGTGAACTGTAAATAAGGTAGAATTAGTATTATTATTGTAATCATCTTCATTGTTACCCTTCAGAGATGAATTACTTAATTATAATAGGTAGATGGCACAAAGGGAATCCTGTAAAATAAAGGATGGAACATGAAAGCATACAAGCTGATGTTTTACAAATCCCATCACGTCTGTTAAGGCTTATTAGATATGACCAATATTGACAATCACACCAGGGTATCTTTGCTAGGCTGTTATATATACAAGGCTGATGGGCAAAGTTCAAAGTGATGGGGAGGTGGCCACTGTTCCTACTGCTGCTGCTGTTTCGCCTTCTCTTTCTCTTCTTCCTCCTTCTTCTTCTTGAGTCTGGGTCTTATTCTGTGGCTAACCCTAATTTTGAACCCACAAAAGTCCTCCTGCCTCAGCTTCCCAAGTTTTGGGGTTATGAATGTGAACTGCCACATCTGGTCTGTGAACTACTACACCTGGGCAGAAATTTCTAATACTGGACAATTCTAAGAGGAAGACATATTGGTTTTATTAGAATTGTAGTAGGACCTGTGCTCTTCAGAAAGCTTAGGAAGCCACAGACGAGGGAGAGAATTCAGACCGTGAAGTCTGACACAGGTTTGGTGCTGAAAAAGCGGGTCCCTTAATTTAAAAACTGTAAGCAGGATACAGCAGTGGTGAGAGTTACCAGGAGTAGAATGTTTTGTCCAGCCAGTTTGGAGCTCATGAACGGTCTGGGACAAGATGTTCTCCAGTCCAGGGCAGTGCCCTACATGGAAGTGGCCTCATGTCTACATGTGATCAGGATTTCCCAGGGATGAGATGAGCATCTAGCAAACTCAGAGCTCCTGGGCTTCAGTACACAAACATGAGTGACCCTATCACAGGTTTTATGGAAGGATGTTCTATTAGGTTGGCCGTAGCCTTAAAGGTGTACTTCCTTACACCTTTGAATTGTTTCTTTGGTTAACATATTGAGAAATCCCTAGAAGACCAGATCACATAGCTGAACATCTGGACAATATCTACCTTTGTCCCTTCAGTTCTCAACCTGCTAGGAATTCGATTTTGTATTTCATAGATGGCTATATGTGTATGTCTCGCAGCTCACACTGAACAGGCAACATGGAGGAGAACAGAGTATTTGGGCTGAGTGTCCCAGACCATGTCTTAGGAAGAGAAAGCAGCTTTGTGGAATTGTCAGAGCCCAGAGTTGACTGTTCTACAGCGCAGTGGACTGACCCAAATGTTGAGTGTTTGGCAACAAAATGACTTCTGGGTCAAGCATGTTGAGCAGATGTTGTTGAAACCAAGTTAAACAATTCCTGTTTGTTTTCTTCCCCTGAGCCTTGTAGCTTTCGATGAAGATCACCTGCAGTGGCCCTTTAGGTTCTTTTGAGCATGGAGCCTTTGCTTGCTCAACGAGCAAGGCTCATGGCTGATGCCTACAAAATATACTACTATTGCCCAAGGCAGCCTTGTCTGACGCTCCCTGTGTTTTCTGCCCCCACCCCCACCTGTCTGTCTCTGCTTGCATGTTCTCCATTCTTCTCAGGAGCCAGAATTACACAGGGAGACCTCTGGGGCCCTGAGAAGACCCTTCCCCAGCCCAGCAGGATTTCTGCAAGTAGTGTAGGTTTAGGCGTGTAATGAATTTAGATTTAATTTGCAAGTGAAAAAACTTGCTTTCTTTTGTAGCTTACACCAAAGCTCAAACGTCTAAGCTTCTAGGGTTTAAGTCTAATTAACTGTATTTCACAGCTTATTTAAAGAAAAGAATGGAGGCATTAAAATTGTAAAATCTAATTTTTGAGTAAATCTTTCAGTGCAAAATTAATGTCGCAGTATTAGAGCCGCCTTGGCAATATATCTCTTGTCTTCAAATTTCAAAATGAGCTTTTGCAAACATGAAATTATTCATTAGACTGTCTGGTAAAGAGATAAATAAGTGTCTCTTCAAATCCTCGATCTCCTCTTCTCTATTTAGCCGAAGACAGAGTTATTTAGATTGAGGGGCAAGTGGGTTGATCAGATTTGTGAATTTGGACAGGTAAGGATAGAAGGAGAGAGGCGAGAGTCTATGTATGTTGACACAGGGAGTGGGGTGGAGATGGAGCCCCTTCTCTGCCCCTGTGCCCACTCCTGAGGGAGTGGGGCAACAGAATGTCTCAGCAGTCACGCTGTGACCAGGGGAAGGGATCTGCTGGGCAGTTGTTCTGTCTGAAGCACCTAGGTTTTCTAGTATATCCAAGTGGCAGTCATCCTGCCTGCTCCACCACTGAAGCATCTTTGGGATCTGCCCTGCTCTCTTTGCCTTCATTGTGATGGCCCTGATTTAAGTGCTCACCAGCACACCTTTTTGTTCTCGCCCATCTTCTCTTCCTCCATGGGTCGCTTATGCAGTATCTCTTGACGGGTGTACCAATGTGAATCTCTGCACACACTGCCACAGAAGCTTGGCTCCTCCTCAGTCCCTCCGCCTCCCTGCCAGACAATGAGTGCATCCAGCTCTTGGTGTCCTTGGTGTCCCCCACGCTATTTAGTATGTAGCAGGTGCTTGTTTAATGTTTTTTGGGGGTGATGACATTCCAGAACTCCAGTTTCCACTTTCCAACCTTACAGATCACTGGATAACTGTTCCCTTTTAATTGCAGTAAAGATTGTGGGGGCGGGGAGTGTGGAAACAACTTGGTTGGCTCACCTCACCAGAGAGTCTTTCTGAGCTTATATAAGGGTGGGAAAAACTATGCCTTGGTGAGAAGTGAGCTCCACTTCCTGTCCCCCAGGTGGATGTAGGAAGAAAAGTTTAAGTTTCTTTTCCTGACCTGCTAAATGGGAATAGCCCCACCTGGGCTTAAGGGCTCTGGGGATGCCTGCAGATGTTTCAGTGGTGATGAGTGTTGCCTTGGACACCGGCACAGTCGACCTCCAGAACTTCATAGCCACTTGTTTCGGACTTTGTGTGATGGAGGCTTGAGGTTTAAGGAGGCTAACATGAATCTATTCCTGCAACAGCACAAACCTGGCTTGATGGTACACACCTGGAATCTTAACACAGGGGAAGTGGAGGCAGGAGGATCAGAAGTTTAATGTCATTAATTGGCTACATGGTCAGTCCGGACAACAAACAACAACAAAAAAAGGAAAGCTAATGTTTATATTTCAGCATTTACCTAATATTTTGTGTATTGTATCTTTCTATTCATGGATCCATTCAGAAAATATTCACTGTTTATTCAGATTGAACGTCAGAAAGCTTGCTAAACGCTGAGGTTGCAACCGGACATGAGGTTGAACTGGACCCTCACTTTGCCCACCATTTCCCACCTGCTAAGGCCTAGTTCCTACATCCTGTGACAGTAAGCCAGCGCATGCCACCACTGTCTCCAGCCTGGTCTATCAGAATAGCCTCCTAGTCTGTCTGCCTGTCTTTTGCCTCTTGCTCATCTGTTTCCCACAGAACAGACACATGAGGATTTCAAACTACACACAATCGAATGAAAGCGTGAAGGACTGAGGCCCACTGTTTCCTGTCTTCCTGGAATCTCGGCTGGGGACGTAGCTCAGTTGGTAGAATGCTTGCTGAGCCTGTACAAGCCTCAGGATCAATCCCCAGTAATGCATAAACCATGCACGGTGAGACACATCTGAAATAGCAGCATGTGGGAGGGAGAGGGTTAGGAGTTCAAAGTCATCCTTGGACAAATAGTCAGTTTGAGGCCAGCCTAGGCTACACAAGATCCTGTCTCAAAACAAACAAACAAACAAACAAACAAACAAACAAACAAACAAACAAAACAACCCTCCCTCACAAAACCAAGAAATGACGACTATAACAACAAAAAAAGTATCCAGGGATCTAATGCCCCCCTCCCACCTGTCTCTCTTCCTTCACGCTGAGGACAAATACTGAGGCTTTGTGTGTGCTAAGCATTGCTCTGCCACATCTTCAGTTTGAGGAATGCAGAATCTTTTTGTTTATTTTAAATGTGTTTGTTTATTTATTTAATGTATATTAGTGTTTTGCCTGTGTGTGTTTGTGTGCCTGTGTGTGCGCGCGCGCGCGCGTGTGTGTGTATGTGTGTGTGTGTACTTGGTGGCATTGGAGGTCAGAAGAGGGCATCAGATCCCCTAGAACAAGAGTTAAATATGATTGTGAGCTACCATGTGGGTGCTGGGAACTAAACCTGGGTCTTCTGCAAGAGCAGCAAGTGTTCTTAGCTTCTTAGCCATCTCTCCATCCCCCTTCTCCAAATTCAGAAATGTAATGAGAAATGCAGCTATTAACTGTTCAAAAAAATAGTTCAAAAATACATTCTTGAGAACTCTTTGTGGAATAACTGTCCATATAGGCAATTGTGATTTTTGATTAAAGCTTGCTTGGTTTCTTGAACTTCCTCTATTTGACTTCCACACCAGGAAGACACCCAAAAACTTAGGGCTCTTTCTTAGAGGGCATAGCAGGTGCAGAGGATGCCTGCGGACTGACATTCAGTTTGATGGTACAGTGCACTGAAGCTCTGGGTTCTATCTCCAGCAACAAGCAACACACACACACACACACACACACACACACACACACACACACACACTCTGCTCTGTAACTGTCCTGGCTCAGGGAAGGGGAATGATACACATCTTGTCTGCAGACTCTTGTCTCATCTCTAACGACTGCGTGTGTGACAACTCTGAAGAGGATATGCTTCCTCTCTGGCCCTACTGGTCCTGTAAGGCTTCCCTGAAAGGCAACTGGGTAGGAGACAGGCAGTCTGTGGTCCAGTAAACCACAAGTGTCTCCACCCGACTGCCACCTACAGGTAGATGGAAGCCCAGCTTTGTGCTGCCAGCTCTCCAGGTGAGGGAGAGGTAGGTTTGTTTTTTCAAGAAATCTTGGTCCAATGAGACTTTTTTGAGAGTAATCACTTTTCAGAGCCAATTAGTGTCTGTCTGGCCACAGTCTGTGGAATGATCCACGGGGAGGAGAGGTTGGCTGATTGTCTTACTATAGCAAAGCTACTGGAGGGTATCTGCAAGACCCGGGAGGAGGGTAACAGGTGACAGACTAGCCTCCTTTGGCTTTCCCCGGCCCAATATCATTTTTTCCCACTGAATGTGAGTGCAGAGACAGCTTTCCTGAAGGTCACCCAGCCTGGAAGACAGTAAGAGAGCATCAGGAGGAGGACACCCTGAAGCAGCATAGCCTTCTAAGCCCCAACCATGGCTAATACTTCCTCTTTCCCAGCCCTCAGTACCCTTCCTATAGGAGCTCTTGACTGCCTACCTGGCAGCCTGTTGACAGATGGAACGGGCACTGGAGCCCTTTGCCAAGGCCAGGGGAAGGCTTATTCCTTAGTCCTCCCAAGCTTTGGTTTGTAGTTTACTCCTAAAACAAGGTTGTAAGTGAAGTAGGCAGGACATATGGGGACAATAGAGATTCTCCTAGAATCATTAATGGCTATGGGCACTGCACACAGGGGCTTGGATGTGGCCTAGAGCGGGGAGTCTCAAGCTTCCATGAGGAAGGGAACCACTTCAAGATGTTCTTGTGAGGTTTCCAGTGGTGTAAGTCTGGGTTAGGGGACGCTGGCTGCTGAGATCCTAACAGAATGGACTCTTGAGATGAGCTGCAGAGGAGAGGGTTCTGGAAGGAACTGAACCTGTGGTGAAGCTATTGCCTGAGAGGCCCAGGGGCACTTCAGAAAGGGCCTTTTAGGAGAACAGCATGCAAAACAACAGACACAGCACGGGGAGAGCTCAGGGCAAATCTAGACACAAGCCATGGACTCTAAACTCCTTGTAGAGGATATTCTTGGTCTTAGGATAGGTACTGCATTCCCCACCCAACCCCCACCTCCATGTGAGAATTCTACAACCCTATAGCATGTGATCTTTCCTTCCTCCTTGGTGTGTCCTCAAGGGTGGCTCGGCCTGCTCCTCTCCTCCCCATGTCTGCTTCTCTGCTATGTGGTAGAGACCTTTCAGGGACCCAGTGGTCGTTTCTCTTCTGGTCCAGGGCAGACAGGTACCCTCTAGTGGACTGTATCCTGGTCTAGAATTGAAGAAACATTTACGGGCCTTTGAAACATCAAGCTTGGAGGCTCTGGCTTTTGAGAAGCAGGATAAACAAACTTGGGCCCAAGAGGAAACTCTTCTCCTTTCTTCCCTTTGCCTTTCAAACTCATCAAAGTCAAGTTCTCAGAGCTTTACTGTCTCACAAGTGCCTTCAAATGGGTCTCATTGTTTTATTTATTGTGCTTATCACAAGTGCAGGCAGCCTGGAGATTTTCAGGCCAACAGAGACCTCTTTCAGAGAGTGTTGACATTTCTGGGGATGTGAAAGGCCCACAGTCTTCTGGGCCCTGGGCAAGCCTGACTGAGAGAGGCTAAGGTGAGTGCTGGCTCCCAGCTGGGTCTTTCCAAGCCTAGCAGGCCTGGGACACTTTCCAGTTAACACTTCCTTGTTCCTGAATAGCCAGGTGAGCAACCCAGTTTAACATGTCTGTCAATCTGCTCTGTTTTGGGTCCTTCTGGCTGGCAGCACGGCATGGCAGCGGCACTAATGACAATCACTGTGACTCAGCGATGAAACAATGTTTAATAAACAAATATGTACTGGACTCTTGCTGTCTGTCTGTCTTTCGTTGTCTCCTCTGTCTCTGTCTCTGTCTCTGTCTCTCTCTCTCTCTGTGTAGGGTCATGGGAGATGCAGAACCAAAAGTGCCTGCTCTGTGGCTTTCTATGGCTCCCAAACCCCTCCGGGATGACGTTGGACATCCATCAGTCGCTCTGCCACCTGCCACACTGGGATAGGTGTGGTGGAGGAGACATGGATGCTGATGTGAACGGGAGAAAGAGAAAGGCCTCACGAAGGAGACAATGTCTCAAGGTCAGCAGAGACCAGGAGGATGTGTTAGGGAAGGGACTGAAGGAACAAGGTCCAGAGGTACAGTGCACAGGTAAGTTTTGGAAGAATGCTAAACACTCTGGGGCTGTAGCAGAAAGAAAAAAACGACTTATGCCAATTTTTGAGTAGAATCTGTGGCGCGGCTGTGACGGTGGTGGGTACCTGCTCCAACAATGACATAGGATGACATAGTTAGAATTCCCTGAAAGGTTTCTGAGGACAGATGAGTCTTCTGTTGTAAATGAACCCAGGACCTGAGCCATGACTCTGTAGCCTTGGGCTTGGCTGAACAGCTAGAGAGTGGGTAGAAAGGCACACTCCAGAGATTAATTCTCAGACACACGCCTAGCTTCTCTGGATGGGCTCAGAA
This sequence comes from Cricetomys ansorgei, assembly GCA_026225945.1. NCBI lineage: Eukaryota > Metazoa > Chordata > Mammalia > Rodentia > Nesomyidae > Cricetomys > Cricetomys ansorgei. The sequence goes on from JAMJFZ010004023.1 coordinate 907,197, forward strand.
TGGTCCCTCTTGGCGCAGTGCATGGCAGCAGATGGGAACCTAGTCCACCCATGTGTTCTCAGTGAGCCCCCACCCCTCTACATGTGGCTACCATCTTCACAGTGCGGTCAATACCACCTTTCTTGTCAGCATGAAAAAATGTTTATAAAAGTGCTTCGAAAGCTCTGGAACATTATAGAAATGCAAAGTATGATCTTCTCCCCCTTCCCTTCTATTATCTTCTTATCTGCTCTCAGCCTGCCCTGTAATTGAACCAGGACCACAGACCTATCTCCTACCATCTCCCAGGGGTTTTCTTCTGCAGAGGGCAGATGGACCACTTCAGTTAGAAATTCCTGGAAGCAGAAGCAAGAGAGAAAGAAGCTGCAGCTGGGTTAGGCAGTAATGAGCAGAGCAATGGAGTCCACGCCTGAGAGAAGATTCTAGAAGGAAACAAGGGACCCTTTCATTGTCATTGATGCTGTTTATCATCATCATCATCATCGCAACCATCATTATCACCATCCCCACCTCCACCTCCTTCACCTCCATCTCTACCTCTACCTTCTCCACCTCCACCAGCTCCTCCATCTCCATGATTTTCATCTTCATAACTTACTGGCCCTCAGATGCCCTTGTGCCATCTTCTCCTTTTGAATCCTTTACATCTCTGTTCTTCAAAGTCCTGTCCAAATGTTCTCCATTCAGGAGGCATTGCCCACTTTTCCTGGGTTGCGGTCATCGTACCTTTCATGATCCTTGTCCTTCTGTCACCACACGTCATCCCTGTACCCTGTTAGAATCCTTTCTGGACATTTTGTTTCTCTTCTGTTGTTTATCCTTGTTAACTCTTCTTGTATCTAAGAAGCCACCATGAATGCTGGGGAGAAGAAGTCCTTTTTATTTAGGAGGCATCAGGAAATTAAAGGCATGAATTTTAGAGCTCATCTTCCAAGGCAGCGCCACTCCCACTCATCTCCACAGCGTTTGTGTCCTGCAGAGTCCAAATCCACCAGCAAAGGCCTGGATAGTCCTATACCAGCCACTGCTGCACTCTCTCCCTGAGCTGGAGTCTAGGCTCCTTTGTGCCTGTGTATTTCAGCCACCCCCCTGCCCATTACAGAGCCAAGGAACGAAGGCTTCCTGGACACTTGGGAGGGAGAATCAGAAAGAATGCAAAGTAGATAGCAGGTAAGCATGGGGATCTGGGGGGGGGGAGTACTCAGACAGCGAGGATGCCTGCTGTGCTCCAAAGATACAGAGGAGTGAGTCCCCCGTCCTTCTGGTTCCTGGCCCCTAAACATCCCTAACTCTTTCTTTGACCTGGTGAAATAAAGGCTTGTCAGAGAGACATGATTATTGCTAATTACTAGATTGTTCTGTGTCTGTTGTCCTCAGACAGGCAAAGCAGTCAGGGCTTATTTCTGGAGAGGCTTTGGCTCTGGGTGGCCTGTCCTTGAGAGGAAGCAGCCAGCACAAGGAGCATGAAAGAGCCTGGAAGAGGGGATGCCATGCTTTCATTCCTCCTGGTGTATATAGCTGATGGTCCTTGTGGGATGCTGGGCAGGAGTCTAGGGTTGGGACTGTGACTCACAGTCACACTAAAGGTAGCACACGATTACAAGTACATAAATTCATTCACACTCATATTACAGTACCAGTGTCCATAGCCATTGGACGCAGAGCCGCACACATGCATGTTCTCAGTGACCAGTATCACAACTAGTAGCCCATAGATGGGGAAATGCTATAGGCTTAGGTATAGTGTTTAAATTCACACAGCTACTCTTCCATAAAGATGTATGCAAATGTCTAGAAATTTGAGAGTGATAATTAATTGCTTCCTTCTTCCCTTCAACTTCTGGACCAAGAAACGGACACAAGAGGCAGATGGAAACGCATATATTTCTATATCCTATCTCTTTTTTAAGATACACGTATTTTCACATTTCTGAATTGGAGTATGTTTTACAATAGATAGCTTGATATATAGTTTTATAATAGATCTGCTGCTATACCAACTTCCTAGCTGGTAAAGCTGATATAGGAAAATGAAGTATCCATGGGCATCTTACCCCTTCCCTTCTGCTTTGCAGTGGCCCAGAGTCACAGTCAGGAACCCAAATTCCTGTGGGTTTTTCTGTTCTCTGTAAGAGCTTGTTTCAGATAGCTTATTCATCCAGGAGTAGGAGGAATATTTGCACTCTGTCCCTAACCCTGGCCAAGTAGACACCATGACACAGGTTTCCCCAACTGTACCAGTTAGGTAAGGAGAGGTCAGGGAACGGACCAGAGGCCATTCCAGGAGGCAGGGGCTCAAGAGGGCAGAGGATTTCTTCCTACCTTGTACAACTCAGAGCAGGGTCACAGGAAAGAAAAAGAAAGGAAAACAAACAAACAAACAAACAAACAAAAAACGGTTTTCCCTTAAAGGTGGATACATCTTGGCACCCACAAACAAGTCAAAGCATACACGAGACCTTTACCTTTAGACAACTGGATTACTCACGTGTGTGCTACGCTAGGGACTTGAATGGTTGAAGATGCATAGGTAAACAGTTATGTGGTAGCAATAATTGAGCATGTGCACAGAGACTAAACGCACACACACAGCTTCACACCTTGCCACATCAGTGTGCTCCTGTGCATACCCTGGATGCAGGCCCCATCCTGTATACATACTCACCTCCTGGGTCCTGGCAGTGTTGCCCTGAAGGGAGCTACAAGCCCCTTTACAGCGGAAGATGGAGCACACAGATCTGAGGCCACCGTGTGGCCTGCCAGAAGGCTGCTGTGGGCTTTGTGTTGGCAGAGGGGCCAACACCTCGCCTGTCACCGGGGTTGTTTCTTACAACCCACAGCACGTCACCTGTCTAGATGTCTCCATTTGGCTGCAACTTTCTGGAAGGTCCCCAGACAGACTCCATCTTCCCTGGTCCTGATGCTTGGAAGGAAGCTCCTGTCCACCATTTCTTTCCTCAGGCCCCCTAAAAGCCTGCCCTCTGCAGGCTGCACAAGCACCTCACTACTGGGAGGAAGGGCACTGGTGTGCAACCTCCCAAGTTGTGGCAGGCCATCTGGCTTGCCTCCTAACTGTCCAGTTGAAGCAGCCAAGATCTTCCCATTTCTCTGTCTCTGTTTCATACTGGGAATGGAACGTAGGGCCTCATGCATGTATGTAGGGCAAACACTCTGAGCTATAGCCCTAGCCCTATTTTTATTAAAAGAAATTTTCTTTGAACCAATGGCTCCCCAAGTTGCTCAGATTGGCCTTGAACTCATGTCCTGTCTGTATAAACCTCCAGAGTAGTGGAGATTGTAGGCATGTGCCATCAGGAAGGAAGTTCTGGGGTTATCTTTGACCTCAAATCCTGACCATTATTAGCCACACCTGCACTGATGTTTGCCTATGTGCTTCCCAGTCATTTCATAGACTCAGTGCCTGCTTGTACAGCCTCCGTAGTTTTACCGACAAGGATACAAACGAGACTATGATTCACTTAGGTCAACACATCTAACTAGGGTTTAAGGCAGGCTCCCAGTCCTGTTTGTGTGAATCCGAGATTATGCAATGAGCTGTGAAATGTTCATCTGTGCAGTCTATGTATATATACACATATGTGCGTAAGAGACGCACATATGTGCGTAGCCATGCGTAAGAGACTTCCTTTGTGTGCGGCTGTGTATGTACTTCTGGGCTCTTTACTGCCTATTGGAAACTATGTGTATAGCCATGTGAACAGTGAATCAATGAATTATCTCTATGTTAACAGGTTTATAGAGTCATCTACTCTACACCTAGTCCTTTATCCAGCCTGAGTTCTGTTCTAGCATCTAAGCATCTTTCCATGTATATCTAATACTGAGACTTGCACGTCCATCCTTATCTGTCCTGGACAGATGTATCAGTCTATGCACATCTGTGTACATTCATGGACTTCCCTTGGGTATCCATCTATGTAGATGCTGTGCAAGCTCGTTGTGACAGGTGGGCTGTGTGTCCATGGCTGCATAGTTCTGACATTTCCCACCTGTGTGCATGTGCTCGCCTTTGTGACTCAGGCAGCATGAATCCTTCTGCTCAATCCTTGTAATCCGTAGGAGCAGTCTAGCTCCTGGCGCTGATTGCCTTATTGGTCACTGGCCTAGCAGCCTGTGTCTTTTAACTCAAGGAAAGGTCGCCTGGACCCCCACGCAGGCTCAAATCATATAACCTTTCATGTCTCCTCTCCTGTGGGGACTGTTCAATTTCCATCCTCTCTGGGGTCCCATTTGTATGATGTCAGGTGGAGAGTGAGTCTGTGGCCTGGTACATCTTTCTAAAGCAGTGTGACTCCATGCCTGAGGGGGGCAAGCTGCCTGCTGGGAGCAAACTTCCTACAGCTCAGATAACGATTCCTTTTCTACAGTGCAACCTCAACCCCACCAGTATGGTCAAAAGCCTCCTGAAGGCCATCGCTCCGGCTCTTCTCCCATATTAGGGACAGAGACACTGAAGCTTGGGAGGAAGGTGCTTGTGCTAGCTCAGCCAGTTTGATCTTGATGGGAGCCTTGGAGTGGCTTCAGTGCCAATGAACTCCAAGTACAGAGTTCTTTCTCTCATAGATACCACCACCTGACGTAGATGGCTAGCAGTTCAAATCAGTGACCCTTCTGTGGTTTCATCATGGAGTTGTCCCTTGGGTTTGTAGAGACATTTTCATTTTCATCATCTTGTGCATCATCATGGGCAACAGAACTGAAGGGGAGTGACTGGCAGGTGCCATTTCATACCTTGCTCCTAATAGCCTCCCAGACATATATGTTCTCAATCTCTCTGTATCCGCTGGTTGGAAATATGCACCTGAGGTGGTCTGAGGATGACCTAAGGCAATGGGAGCAAAGTCTTTATCAATCTAAGAGGGTGGCTGATTCCCTGAACCAGAGCGCTTCCCTGGGAGAGGAAGAAATAAGACTCCCATTGTGTTAAATCACTGAGACTTGGGTTTATTTGTTTTAGCACCTAACTGTTTCTTACCTTACTACACTGGTTCTTACCTTTTGGGAAATGACCTTCAAGGTACCCCCTCAAAGTGGCTGGAAAGATGGCTCAGTAGTTAAGAGCACTTGCTGCTCCTTGAGAGGACCCAAATTCAGTTCCCAGCACTCCATTGGGTGGCTCACAACTGCTGTAACTCCAGCTCCAGGGGATCCAATGTCCTTTTCTGGCCTCCACGGCTTCCTGTACACACACACACACACACACACACACACACACACACACACACAAATAAATAAGAAACTTTGTCAGACCCTTCTCACTGACCTTGTCTTCCAATCCTTGGAGCGCTCACCACAACAAACCGGACTATCTTTTGAGCAAGCTTCACTCTTCAAAAGGATCGCTAGCTTTTTACTCAGGATGCCTTGAAGTCAATATTTTAGGTTTTGGGTAGAATCAGCTTGACACGTACTCATCGTCACTCAGCCAGAAACTCTGACTCTTGGAGGACTGATCAGTGTGACATTGGTGGCCAGGTGCTCATGGTTGACTTTCCTTTCTTGAACATTCTCCCAGCTCCAGACCCTCTTCCTCTTCCCATATGGTCAGAGAGATCCTCCCCACTCCAGCAACCCCCCATCCAGTAGTCACAGCAGGGGGTAGATTCTGTTGCTATTGTCTGGTCAGTGCTAATGCTCTTATTAAGTGCTTCTGAGAATTCCCTCAAGCTAGCCTCTGAGTTGGGTTCTGTGCCATCCTTGGAATTTTAGCTATACTGGAAGCAAAGGCAAAGCCCAGGGTAGATGAAATGGCCTTGGTTGAATATATCAAAGATCACAGAGATCTCATTATTAAGTGGAAGACCTCAGCACTAGCTATGTGCATGGCATGTGTACATAGAAAGCATCCCACATCCTATCAGACTCCTTCTATGACTCCCTATGATAGTGCCAAAGTCCCCACTCTTCAGGTATTGTGCAGAAGTTTGGCAACCCGGTTCCATTTTATCCCTTGGTACATCCCTTGTGTTCTTCTCTTTGAGCACACCAGGAGCTACAGGTCTTCAATATGTCTACACCTTTTATGCCGTGCTTTCCCCTCTGTCTATAAACCCTTTTAATTGTCTTACCTTGTAGATTTCCTCTTTATCCTAGATATGGTTCACTGTCACATCATCCTAGTCTTTTACAATGAAGAGATTATCACCATACTTGTGTGACTTTCCCTGGGGAATCTAGAGCTATTGACTCCAGATAGGGAGGGCAATGGCAGAATAGAGAAATGATTCCACCCATGCCCAGGTTGAGTTTATTGAGGTCATTTACAGATTCCTAGGTGAAGTGACGCTTGTGACCCAGGGAGCTATATTGCCCCAGCCTGGATGATGACTCATCAAAGCTATGACTGATGAGTCAGTAATATGTTACAGTAGTACTCTGAAACTTGCAGGCAGCTACGCCACTTAAACATCTCCTCTCTTCTAGCAATTGCTTGTTGCTTATATAACCTCAGGGGGGCGCTGGGGAGTATTGCTGTAGGAGCATCTTGACCCTGGAAGTTTCTTGCAAGTTTAATAAGCCTCATGAGCCTCCCTCCTCCCTCTCAGAAGAAACCTTCTATCCCAAGGAAACAGATAACAATGTCCTGTCAGGATCCTTCTGCATGTGTTAAAAGTTTGGGGCTATCTAGACTGAGTTAGGATGCTTTAGGTTGGGAATCAAGTGTTCATTCCCCATGTATCCCAACGTTCAGCTCTGTGATTGGTTTTAGCGTATATGGACACACAAACATTGCCCAGATAGATGAGCCTATGTTAATCTCTGTTGGGGCAAAGGTGCCATAATGGTGCTTTGTGTGAGGGTCTCCCTTGTTTACTAGCTGATCCGAGATCATGGATGAACCATGGATGGTTCTCACCAGCTTAGCTCATTCGCATGGAGAAGGCTGGATCAGTTGATAGTAGCCACGTCTTTGTTTGTATTGTTTTGTTTTTCTCTTTTTAAGTGGATAGCTAGAAGGAGTCAGGAATTACAGAGGGGGGTAAAGTCAGAGACCTGAGGTGTGTCATTTCCAGAGACACAGCCAAGGAAGACCAGCTCCATGATGGAGGCCTAGAGGAGGAATCAGTAGACAAAACTGCGTTTTATTGCTTCCGTGTTCGTTCAGATTTTAGCATGTCTGTCATTAAGATTCATCGTACCATGGATGGCACATCATGTTCTATTCGACAGTGTGCTTAATGTTACATAAAATGATCTGTGGTGATGTATTTTTCAAATAGCAGAGTCTTAGACTTGATGAGATAAGTCATCATTGACTAGCAGAGGTTGAGACTGAGACACAGAAGGAGGAATAAAGTCAACAGCAGACTCAGCTCTGGACACCAAGGTGAGCAGGACCAGGGTGTGTGTGAAGTCAATGAGGTATCTAGAAGAGGAAACTGGAGGCAGAGGCACAACTGGTGTTGTTGAAGACTTTCTTAGAGAACCCATGTGGCTGATGTTGAAAGTGAAGTCAAGACCAGAAGCCAAAGGAACACGTCACAATCCCAAACAGAAAGGACCTAGCTTTCCCAGATGTGGAGGAGTGAGAGGTGGCAGTAGACTAAACACAGTTGGAAAGAGCCTCAGAACCATGGTAGCCAGGAGGTGGGAGCAAGGTCTCAAGGAGACTTAGCAGTGCTCCCCAGAGAGTGGCAGCTAAGCCAGGGTAGCATTGGCAGAGTCCTTAGTAACCTGGAGCTTCGCCTTCTTTATCCAGCTACACAGCTCACTGCAGGGGAAGGGGGAAACTGAGCGAAGGACTGCAGACAGCTAGAGGATGGCCTACCCTCCCTGCCTGGGCAAGTGGCAGCTACAAAGAAACTGTCCCAAGCAGCCTGAGCGATGGGGCCAGAGCCACAGATCCGTGCCCCTCTGCAGAGTATGCAGACAGCTGCAGGTCCTGGGACTGAAGCGAGCAAATCACCCCTCTAAGACAGTAGGGTCATCTCTGGAGACAGCATTCAGGCCAGGCTTGTGGCTCCGACCGGAGGCATCTGCAACAGCTTGTCCTTGCTCCGCATCTTCCTCTCTGCTTCTCCTTTTAACAAATTCTGAATCATAATGAAAGATTTTCCTTGGATGTAGTGTGTGTCTGACAATCAAATCAATTCTTCGCAATCAATGTTTTTCTAATGAATTTTGCATTTCTAAGGGCAGGACCTGACATTATCTGTTTGTTTTCTCTCTTGCCCTTGGCTCCCTCCCCTGCCTCCTTGTTTTAAGCAAACTGTGCAAGAGGCCGCAGGAGCCAAATGGCAGGTCTGGAACAGCTTTTTCCTCCCAGACTCTCCTCAATTTTTCCTTGCCCTTTCCCCCAGCACCTTTCACTGGGAAACTTAATGGGGTGTTTCTGAGCAATTAGAATGATTTAAATGGCCCTGTAACAAAGTTTGTCAGGTGAAACCCCACCACTCACCAGAGCTCACCCCTACATCTGTTGTATCCTAGCTAAAGAAGGAACAGGGATGGTAGACACGAGAGGACTATTCCTCCCCCACTGCCTTTCCTCCACACCCTTCCAGTACGTGCAGTCGGTTAGATGCAAAATACATTTTCATTTAATCTATTCTGCAGGGTTTCTGGGTGAAATAATGTATTCATTAATAAACATTGCAGGAGAGGCAGGAGAGGCAGGAGAGGCAGGAGAGGCAGGAGAGGCAGGAGAGGCAGGAGAGGCAGGAGAGGCAGGAGAGGCAGGAGAGGCAGGAGAATAGCTACCAGATCAGGCCGGCTTCTAAAGCGCAAACTTCTGTATGAATGAATGAATAAATGACTTACTGAATGGATTGTGGAATGAAGACATTAAGGTCTTGAAGGCTGGTGTAGCACAGGGGTAGCATGTAGGCCCAGAGCTAGGAATTCAGAGCCACTACAGAGGGTGGCATCAGACCCATCCCTTCATGTGTGTGGTCTGGAACATGTACACAGGATGGAGAGAAGTAAAGATGCAGCAGTAGTAGTATGTGTCTTGAAGATAGGGAGAGATTTTGGGGCATCAGGGTAGCCCAACGCTTACAAGAGCTCCTCAAAGTGGAAGAAGAAGGCAGAAAAGGCCAGAGTGATCCCTGTGGGAGGGACCCAGCCTACAGTGCTGGGTTTAAAGATATAGGAAAGGACTACAAGCCCAGGGATTCAAGTGACTTCTAGAAACTGAAAAAGACATAGAAGTGGATTCTTCCCTGGAGCCCTTGAGGAGACTGCAGCCCTGCCAGCATCATATTTTAGCCAGTGAGATCCATGTGGGGCTGCTGATCTCCAGGGCTATCTGTGACAAATCTGCACAGTTTCCATCCTGACCCAGCTGTGCTCTCCTTGTTACAGCGGCAACAGGAACCTCATACAGAAGTCCTGATGCTTCTCAGCTGGACCGGATGCGCATGGCAGATCAAGGGGAGCTCAGGGAACAAGTTAATGGAGTCTAACAGGCTGTGGGAAATGTGATCTTTAATTGAGCTATATGCAAAACATAGTGGGAGACCCTCAAAGGGACCTAACAGGTGTGAAGACCATCTGAGCGACTCACTGATCGGCAACTTTCTTCATGGATCTTTGAGGCAAGCCTGAAGATTCTCTTTCTGTCTTTCACTGATTTAGGGTAGGGAAGGTATCCTTGCCCCCTCTACAAGCTATTTTTGATTCTACCTTGTACCGCAGTCCAGCTCAGCCTAGGACATAGACTCTGTAGTGGGTTGGGCTGATGGTTGAACTTTGGCTCCTGCCTCACTAGCTAGCTGGTCAAGGGCTGTTTACCTTACTGTTCTTAGTTCTTCTTTCAAGGGCCTATGAACACTAACCTCTGGGGGCTGCTGAGATGCTTGTCAGCTGAGTGTGTCAGCCTGTTGATCATCACACGTCTGAATACCCTACCCTAACAGCATGCCCCAGGTTTCTCATAGAACACCCCCCTCCCTTCAATCTCAGCCTGCTCACTACTTCATGCTGCGGTAACCAAAAGATGACCTCCGTAGATGTCTGCCACTGTATCTACCCACGTGGCAGCATCTACCCTCTGAGCTCGGCCTTCCCACATGATGCCCTGATGTGTGCCTACCTGAATGTGATGTGATGATGAGTCTGTGTGTCTCCCTGAAGCCAGGTCACATGCTTCTGCCTCCAAATCAGTCTCTCCCTCTTTCACTCTCATTCAGTTTTAGCTCTAGAGCAGCTTAGCTCCATCTTCATATAAACATATTAATCAATATTCACCTGTGTTAATTAATCCTTTGCCTGGTCCTGTTTCTCTCAAGCTACTGCCCATACCTTCTTCCTGATTATTACAACAAGCTTTTTACCAGAGTTGTCATTACCTAGCAAAGCCTCCTACCCTCTTTCCATGGAAACTGCTCTTGCCAGTGCTGCTTCAGTCAGGGAATGGTGTTCAGGCTAATTCATGCTCTGCATTTCTTAGCTTCGGCTGGTGTCATTCTTCTTGTTTGACCACATGTAACAGTCTGGTGTCCCTACCCCACAGAAAATGGTTCTTCTTCCTTTAGCTCCATCTCTTCCATGAGCTCTCCTCCTGTTAACCTGACTGTGACCCCTGGGGCTCACTCTGTGGTTGGCCTCTCTGTATGCCTTCACCTAGTCTTGAAATACCAGCTGTACACTAATGGCATTGATAGTGACCTCTCTCGTGAATCAGAGGCTTGCATACCGTGCAGCCCGAATGCTCCTGCACAGACCTGTTCAGAAACGTACTAGCTCCTTGCATTTGATGACGCTCAGATGAACTTCTCTGACTCAGGGATGGAAGGAGAGACCCTGGCTATTATGGGTGCTGGTGGTCAGAAATGGAGCATGAAAAACCATGGAGTTTTACTGCTTTATGCTCCCCCACCCCAGGCCATTTCCTTATTTCATTTCTCCAAACGTCACTGTGATAACAAGGGAAGCTCAAGGAAGTGGGGGCAGGTGGCCCTCCCTAACTGAGACCCCTCCCTGGTTAGGCAGGCTCTCTTGACTGATGTATACACTAGTCTTTGTTTTTCACCTCTTTTGCATAGGCATCCAGTCAGACCCCACCCAAGCTGACTAAAAATCTCTGAACTGACTTTGGAGTCTCCTCCCAGCCTTTCTTCCTGTCCATGTGTTGGCTTTTCCTTTTTCTCAATGAACCCACCTTGCTTTCCTTAGACTTTCCAGCCTGACCTGTTCTTTGTGGGCATGAGAGGAGTTGGAATGAAGAAGAAACTCTGCAGCATCAACAGATCTCAAACAGAACCCTTCCCCTTGCTCCCACTCCAAACATTCTACTTCCTGTACCTCCACAGGGGGGGCAACTCCAATGTCCCCCTTGTCCAGGGGAAAAAGCGTCAACATTTCTGCCTACTCTTGTTCTCTGGCTTCTATCATGAAATTGATTGGGAAATGCTCTAGTTTTGCCCTGCTTCAGAAAAATACACTGGATCTCATCGATTCTCATACATTCACCACTCGCGACCCAGTAGGGAACACCTGCATCGCACAGCTGTGCTGCTCCATTAGCCCCTCACCAGGTCCCTCCGATTCTATCATTGCCTGTCTTTCCAGTATGATGACCAGAAAGACGCTTTTCAAGCCCAAGAAAGATGACGTCACTCTTCTACTCAGAACCCTGAACTCTGTTGACTTTCCCTCAGGTTCTGTTGCCTGTGCTCCAGGACAAGTTTCCAGGATCCTTGCTCCACCTCTCCCTTGATGGAAAAGCTTGAACACTCTCATTTTCTCCAACTCTTCACTAAAACTTTTCAATGAGATCACACTGACGAATGACATTCTTAAAATTGAAAAACCTTCCTGTATCCGACACCTGCAATGTTCGGTCTGTAGTGGCTGTGCTTCACTAGTTCAACAAGTGAACAAGTTTGGATGTGTTTCCCTGAACCTCCTATATAAGGCTTTTTGTGTTTACATTTTGTGAGGAGTAAGAACAATGAGGTGGGTAACAGGATAGGGGGAGTGCTTGCTCACATGGCTACTATGTCTTGGTCTCCCCATTCACCAGCCCCTGTAGATTGATAGGCCCACCAGATACAGAGACTTCATCACCATGCAGGGTGTGTTTTTCCCTAACTGGGTGGCAGATATCTCAACACTAGGAAGAAGCTTTGGTAATAGACTTCTTGACAGTCTTATAACTGGACATTTAATGTCTACTTCAAAGGAATAAGCAGTCATTGACCCTCCCTTGATACAGCCAAATAGGCCTGTGGAAATCCAAGCTGACACAGAATCCTAGATAGAAATATTATTGCCACTACTCATTTGCACCCCAACAGAGGCCCAAGGACAGTGTCTTCTTCATGACACCTAACACAGGCTTGACACGTGGCTGGTACACAGACAGCTTTTGCTATTGCAGGGATTCGCCACTGACAGTGAACCTGACCACTGACTTTCTGGTAAGAGGAGTTCAGAAACTTGGTTTCTTAGTCTGGTTCTTATTGCTATAGTAAAATACCCAGGAGAAGGTAATTTATAAACAATAGAAGTTTATTTGGCTTGTGGTTCTGTTATTGGCATCTTCTGACATCAATCATAACACAGTGATGGGTGTCACTCTAAGACAGAGTTAAGTATACTAACCTAGTATAACTTTTTCCTCTTACAGAGCCACCAATGATGTCCTGGGAAGCCTACCCTCACAACATCATATACTATCAATAGCCTTTCAAAAGCCCAGTCTCCAAATATTAATGATGATATTGGGGGCAAAGTTTCTCACACATGGACTTTCCAAGCAATAGCTACTGCCAGCACCTTCCTACGTACAGGTGATTCAATCTATTGTTGGTCTTAAGATGTTAATGCTTATACAAGATCAGGTCTGGCTTGATCCGGCACAGCTCACAGTATCAGTGCACATTCAGGACAGCCCTGGAAGAGATATAGAAGAGGAGATGGAACGTAGAAGTGATCAGGCTCTAAGATGGCAGCTTGCTGGGGTTGGCAATGTCTAAGCGTGCCAGTGGGAAGGAATTCAACCACCCTAAAGGATGCTGGCAAAGGTTATAGGTTAAAAGGCACACTTGGATCTTTATAACTGTGCTGTCACCTCTGGTGGCCTGTCCCATGTTCCAGTTACAGCAGCAATCTCTGTGGACATAAAATTTTTTAGCATCTTTACATGCTGTACTGAGACTCAAAGTCTTACATAATAGATATCATCACTACCACCATTTAAAATGAAAATTTATTGAGCATACAGCACAGGGCAGGCTCTTTGCCAGGCCTTTTTTGGCTTACCTTTATTCTCTTTTGCACACACACTACACTTGCACATGCTTTCATTCTTTCCTACTTCTTTATGTTGGGACCCTGTACAGGGTCCTTACAAGGAGCTGAGTGTTCATCCATGCTTTTGTAATTCTGCTTCCAGAATCAGGAAGCAACCCTTTTCTTTTTTCATAAAGTATCTCATCTCAGGAATTTTGTTATAGCAACACGAAACACAATTAAAGGCCACCCTCATCTCTTAGTCAAATGACTTCTTGCATAGAGATTTATATAACCATTTACTGCCCCTACTCCCTAAGCCTGATGGGAAATATTTTCACTTATACGCTTTTCAGAATGATCTTACCTGATTAGAGAAGGCCCGCACTAAATTACCTCACTTTTGATTAACTCAAAATCAGTTGATTTTTCAGCCTAATTGTATCAGTGATACCCTATATTCAAGGAGAGGGGATTTTACAGAGTACATATGCCTAACGTGGGGGTCTTGGGAGATTTTTACAATCCTACATGTTACCCTGAGGCTTAGAGGACTGTAGTGACTTGTCCAAGTCTCCATAGCTGTTAGTGAGAGAGATCAGGTTGAAACTTGACCCGTAAGGTCCTGTGGTGGTGATATGATCAATGAGAAGAAACAGCAACAGTAGAGCAGAGATTAGGGGTGCAGATCTTGAAACCCCTTTCAGCAAGCAAATAACAAAGAGGGGCTTCGGTAACCCACAGATGGGGTTTGATGGCCACCGGAGTGTGCCATGAGGACTCAGCGAGACTGTGTATGTCTTCAGCTATGCAGGTAATGCTAATAAGATTTAGGTTATAGGACCATGAACTGTCAGGGGTCATCAGGCAACACGGGATCAGCTGATCCAGTGGGTTCCATGAAACTCTCATTCTAACATGGGAGGAGTTATGATAATAAGACAGGAACCATACTTAGACAGGTTTGGAGACTCTTGGATTAAACACATGAAAGATGCTGCTCTGTCGGATAAGGACCCTTGGAGCTATTCAGATATAACATACTGCAGCAACCTGTGAGATAGGGCAGGTGAGATGACTCAGTAAGAGCAGGTGCTTGATGCCAAGCTTGTGACCTGAGTTTGATCCCTGAGACCCACAGAGTAGAAGGGGAGAACCAACTTCTGAAAGTTGTTCTCTGACTACACACACACACACACACACAGTGACATATGTGACATCTGCACATGTGTGCACACACACACGCACAAACAAATAAATGTAATTTTTAAAATCCATGAAAGAAAGACCTCCTTCAGAGCTCTGTGTAATTGTAAGACTGAGGTCCGGAGTGGACACTTGGTGTAGCTAGTAGTAGTTCGTGATTTATTTCTGCACTTGCTCCTCCCAGCCCTACAGGGAGATTTGATGCTTAGAATGGATGTGGGGGTTCAGTTTAGGGTGATGGCATGTTGTTAACTATGAAATAAAAGCTATAGTCAGGGGCTGAGGACTCAGTAAGGGCCAGTGATTGGTGCCTGTGATGGTTACTCTCCATCATCGATGTGATTGGATTTGGAATCACCTAGTAGACACACCTCTGGACATGTCTGTGAGTGTGTTTCCAAGGAGGGTTCATTGAAGAAGGAAGACTCAGCTTGAATATGGGCGGCACCATCCTGTAGGCTGGGGGTCCCACGCAAAATAGAAAGGAAAAAAAGGAGGAAGTCAGCTGAGTACCAGCATGTCTCTGCTTTCTGGCTGTAGTCACAATGTGACCAGCCACCTATTCCCCAGTCTGGTTTCTTTGCCTCTTAAGTGGGTATGTTTTAAACCACGAGTTAAAAGAAGCCTTTTCTTCTTGTCATGTTTTTGGCCACAGCTACAAGAAAAGTAACTAATATTATAGTCCTGCTTGAAACATGACCTGGAGGAGTGCCTGCAGCCTCTGGCAAGAACCTAGCTAGGAAAGAGAAGGAAGCTTGTCTTTGCTCTGTTAGAGAACAAAGGAAAGGGCTAAAACCTGTTGGTTTAACAGGAAGACACCTGCTCAAAGATTACCCAGAGATAAGCCTCTCCATGGAGGACTGGAAAAGCAGAGCCCCAGTGACCCAGCTTCATAGAATGCACAGATATGGTCTCTCCTGTTTGCTTTGTTCTGTTTTGTTTTGCCTTGTTTTTCCTAATCACAGTCAGGTTTCAGAGGCATGAACATATGAGGTTGGAAGACACTGGAGGCTCTGAGACTCCACCCCCGGCATTCCTGGAACCTGGAGAGGTTTGCAGGGAGGAGGGACTAGTGAGCCTTTGTCTGCTGGGTTGAAGGAAGACAGGGGTAGTTTCTCACCCCAGGGTGGAGAATGTTTGTGGCTGTTCCCATTTCTCCCAACTCCAAGAAAGGGAAAAGACAATCAATTTGAATATTCAGCTCTAAAATCAACATGATAAAAAAATCACATCCATTTGCAGAGAAGGGGCTCAGTGCTAGTATGCTAAGACAATGCCTGATGTTCCTAGCATCAAACCTGGATCCATCTTCTCCCTAGGACAGGGAAGCTGACACTTAGGGAGGATGAAGCCAAGGAACCTGGGAGAAGCTGGCCCGGGCTTTCAGAAGCCCTTGTTCCTTTTCTCAACTCTACCTTGCTCACCTGGGTCACCCAGTCACGGTGACAGAGAATTGGCTGGGACATGAGGGTGGAGTCTCTGTGTGGGGTGAGAAGATGCTACTGGGTGGGGCACAGAACTGCACACTGGAGATGGAGAACCCATAGACTCGGGCTCCAGCATCTGAATTTAAGTTACTTCTCCCTTCCTGAAGAGTTCCCTTTCTGCACTACACCCTCACCCAGTTTTGGCCTTCCAATTCTGGTGGAAGGTTGGAAGAGCCAAGGGACCCACAGTTGTGAGATTTCTTGGCAAACTGTGTTTTCATAGAAAAGGGCATTTCAGGGCACTCAGCACAGCCCCTCATTTTGTAGATATGGAAGCAGAGGCTCCAAGAGATAAGTAACTTGGCCCAAGGTCACCCTGGGTGAGAGTGGTAAAATAACCTTTGTTCACTTCAAGCTGAGGGCAAAGCAGGGCAGGAGGGCCCCTGGCAGCATGCCCACAAAACTTCCACTGCAGCCACCAGGGCACTCGACCACGCCCGCCTGCTCGACGCCTTTTTCTGCTTTAGAAATCCAATCATTGTGTCCTGCTGGCTTGTTCTCACTTGGGCCCCAGATGTCTAAGGTGGATATTCTGCTGAAATGACATGCTGGACCTCCCAAAATGTCACCCTGGCTGTGTGTGAAGCCTCCTGTCCCCAGGGGAGCTTGGTGCCTCTTATAATTAAATCCTATTTCTGTTTCTCCTCCAAGCACAGAAGCATCTGGCCTTTACTTGTGTTCATTCATTGCTCAGGGAGCCAATTCCAGATCTCACTGTGTGAGCTTCCTGCTTCTTGGAGGGTGCTCATGACACCACCCCCACCCCACCCCATATTCTCTGCTTACTCTGTTGGGGAGAACACTGACTGACTTAATACTGGGAGCAACTCAGGAGTTTGGCTTTGAAGCCATAAAGTCTTGTAACCCTATTGATGTTCCACCCTACTCCCTACCAATGCTAGGAGCTGAACCCAGGGCCTGGTGCATTCTAGGCAAATGCTCTGCCACTTCACTACCTACTTCTTCATCCCTAGTGATCCATAAAAGGGATCCATTGACCAGCTCTCAGAGGGGTCAGGAAGGGACAGAGATTTCCAGGAGTTCCTGAGTCTTACTGGGCACAAAAGCCTTCAGACAGAGACATGTCTGCAGTGTTGACCCATGGCCAGGAATGCTCCCTCTTCCACCCCACACACATCTGGGCTTTGGTTTCATTTCTGTTCTCTAGCCCTATGATTCAGGTTACTTTCATCACTTAGAGCTTCCTCTTCTGTACCCTGCAGAGTCCTAAGCAGCTGTGATTGTTGGGAAGTTTTCCATCCCTGAGGGAAGTTTTCAGGAAATATCTGCACCTCTACCTTGGTCTGCCTTGTGCAAGGCCAACATAGTATGCCCTTTGTTTCCTGGGTGTTCATTCTGTGCCTGTCTCTTTTAGGAGACTGTGCTGGCTAGTCTTATGTCAATTTGACATAAGCTAGAGTCATTTTAGAAGAGGGAAACTCAGTTGAGAAAATGCCTCTTCCAGATTGGCCTGTGGTGCATTTTCTTGGTTGATAATTGATGTGGGAGGGCCCAGCTCACAGTGGGTGGGGCTACCCTTGGGCTGGTGGTCCTGGGTGCTGTAAGAAAGCAGGCTGAGCAAGCCATTGGTAGCATGCTACTAAATAGCATTCCTCTGTGACCTCTGTTTTAGTTCTTGCTTTTAGGTTCCTGCCTTGAGTTCTTATCCTGAATTGAACTCTTTCTATGATGGACCATGATGTGGAGTATAAGTAGAATAAACTCAAGCTGCTGATGGTCTTGCTTTTTTATCACAGCAGTAGAAAACCTAACCAAGACCGAGACCTTAGCACATGTTAACTGAATTCCCCGGGAAGTGAGAAATGTTATGCCTGTTGTATGGATGTGGAAAGTAGGGCTCGGAGAGGTGGAGAAACTCTTGTTTAGGACACCCACCCAGCGGACTGCAGAGCTGAGATTGGAGCCTAGGCCATTGTGTTGGTTAGCTTTAACTGTCAGTTTGATACAACCTAGATCACCTTCCAAGAGATTCTTGGGGCACTTGTTCTTCCAGAGGATCTGAGTTTGGTTTTCAATACCCATAATAGGTGGTTCACAACTGCTTATAATTTTAGCTCCAGGAGATCTATGGCCTCTTTTGGTCACTGCAAGCACCTGCACACATGTGGCAAGCATGAATTTATCTGCTCCAAATAAATCAGTAAATAAACAAGCAAATATTTTTTTAAAATGAAAATCTTGGTAAGGAATTATTTAGATCAGGATGGCCTGTGGACATGTGTATGGGGTGGTCATGGGTGTTACTGTTGGCAACACCATTCCCTAGGCTGGACCCTAAATTGTATACAAGTGTAGCAACCAAGTAAGGATACATATATTCTTTCGTTCTCCTCTATAGGTGTGATGGGACTACCTGCCTTAGTTCCTGTCTTGTTTTCCCTGAAATGATGGACTGTGGACTGAAATCAAAATTCATATAAACTCTTTCTCCTCAAAATTTTCTCCTTGTCAGAGCAACAACAACAATAACAACAGCAAAATCTCTGACAACACCTTTGCTCTCAAGCCTGTCTTTTAAACCTCAGCACTCCCAGGGAGCTCTGAACTTCCCTTTCCTCTAAGGGGCAGCCTGTCTCACACATGAGAGTAGCTGTTATTTGTTCTGGGTGAAACATGCTCCCAGAAATCCTTGCCACTGTTTCCAGGCATTCTTCTGTTTCTTTTAAGCGGTGAGTGACAACACAGGCCTCTGGTCCAGATGGACCCAGCCAAGATAAATGCAGAGAGACTGTTGTGTCTCTCTTCTAGTTGGGCCTCTTTCAGATTTCTTTTTCTTAGCCACCACACCTTCCAGTTGAACTTGTGGTCATCTCAGACGCTAAGATCTTTTATTCACGGATCTCTGGCAAGTCACATCACCTTTATCTTGTACCAGTTCAATTGATTCTTTGACTCCAAACACTGAACTTCACATGGGCACCACTGGATTTTATCTGTGTTGTCTAGGCATGTGTTTGTGCCTGCTGAGACAGTCAGACTCTAAGGTAGCATCGTTCTGTTGTGGTAGATACGCTATGCAATTAATTTCTTCCAACTTTGTCACAAATAAATGAGGCAATCATCCTTTCTCAAACTTCACTGGTGGCATCGATAGAAACACCAATTAAGACAGAACATGGCTCTTAGGCCTCCTTTCTAGAGAAAGATATAAAAAGAGACAACAACAACAAAAATGTTCTCTTGAAATATCCACGTTGTGATTTCCGACTTCCTAATTCTATATTTAATATTTGATCCCGCATTGAATGCTTAACCATGTTTCAGGCTGAGGGGAAGTACAGAGAGTCAAAGCCCCTGCTTTCTCAGGGTTCCATCCGTGTTTCCACACAGAGCTAGAGAAACATGTCCACAGACAGCTAGTGACCCCCAAGTCCTCAGGCTGGATGCACGATGGATCTAGTGAGCGAATGCCTCCATGTTAGATCATAATAATGCTTTTTTTCGAACATGAGTCCTAGGAAGATCCGTGAAGCTTGTCTGTGCATGGACAGACCACTGATTACCTCCCCACTTTCTGCCTCCAATTACCATTTCTGATGGATCAGGCTACTGTTTCTTCTGTGTGTGTTTGGTCATGCGTGCCTGAGGGTGTGCACCTGTGTGTGGAGGCCAGGGGTTGATGTTGGTGGCTTCCTTAATAGTTCTCTGCCTTATTTTTTGAGACAGGCCCTGTCTTAGTTTCTTTTTAGTTGTTGCTGTGATGAAATAACTTGACGAAAGCAACTTAGAGAAGGAAGGATTTATTTTTGCTCACAACTCAAGGTCCAGTCCATCATGGAGCATGAAGCTACTGGTCCCATTGTGGCCACTGTCAGAAGATCAGAATAATGGATGTACACATGCTTGAACTCAGCATTTTCTCTGTTTTATTTACTTCAGGGCCCAAGCTCAGGAATGGACTGTCCTGTGGGTAAAATGGGTTTTCCCATATAACGAGTATAATCAGCATAACCCTCCATGGGCATGTCCAGAGGCCTGTCTCCCAGTTAATTCCAGATTTGGTCAAGTTGACAGTTAATATTAGCCATCACAGGATCTCTTTCTGAACCTACAGCTCACTGATTATTAGCCTTGGCTGGCCTGCCAGTGAGCCCCAGGAATGCTCTTGACTCTGCCTCCTCAGCTCTGGGCTATAGGCATTCTTCTACTCCCATGTCTCTATGTGGGATTTGAACCTGGGTCCTTATACTTATGCAGCAAGCACTTTGCTTCCCACTCTCACTCAACTCATTTCTTTATCCCATAAGTACTGCTGAACCCTCTCTTTGGCAAAGTATATTTGAGAACGAGGGCTCCCACCTCCTCACAATTGGCACCTTGTTAATGAGCTCTTCCTCGTTCATAAAACCTGTCATTTTGGTGTTTGGCATATGCATGGTAGTGAAGATAGGCCTTGTGGGATTCTGGGGGGATTAATGGGGGTGGGAGGGGTGGATGGGTACGAGTTGAGGGAGGAGCTGGATTGTTTTGTTATCCGGCCAAATGAGATTCTACCAGTAGATCCATGACTTAATTTGAGAGTTGTGGCATCTCTAGTCACTGAAAACACTCTTATCACTCAAGACGGAGCAAATTATGGCTAAGACAATCTGGAGTGATTTTTGCATCATCTGGGCTATGATTCCCTTGACCTGTGTTGGCATTCCGCCTCCATCTCGTGCTGGGGTCACTATTACCCCAGGCCACCATGGACCACATCTAGTCCAGAAAGGAGCCTTGATGGGAATGCTTCGCAGCAGCTTTTGCCCCCAGCGCTGAGAGCTCAGCTGGGTGTAGAGAGCTGTAATTCATGCCAAAGGTTGTTCCCTGCAATTTCTCTTTTCCACCCTCTCCCCCTGCCTTTCTCCCCCAGTGGGAGAGAGAAGGCAGCTATGCTTATAGAAAGATTGATTAGTTAAGCAAGTCAATTATATCTCTTGCCGAGAGCAACTGTATATTAAGTAATGCAGCAAAAATGATTGTCTGCACAGATCCATTTTGTCGAACAGCTGTTCCAGAGGCCCGGAAAGAGAAGACGGAGGTTAAAATCCCGTAATAGTCTTCGCTCCCCATCTCACCCCACCCCATCATGCCTGGCCCTCCGGGGGCTCCATTTATTATGAGATGGAATAAGGTTGGGTAATAAGCATGCTGGCGGCCTGCTCCATTTTGCGGGAAAACTCCCCGCCATGCTATGAGCTCCTGGGCATCCATCAACACCGGCCCTCCTGCCCTTCTGCCCTGGGGGAGTAGACTGAGGCCATCTCAGCCCATCAGCACTGGTAAAATGGAAGGAGTTCTGAATGAAGTCTGAGGACCTGGATTCAAGTCCATTCACTGATTCTGTGAGCTGAGCTGAAGCTTCTGATCTTTCGATGTCCTACTTTCTTGTTAGTAAAATGCCACAAAACTGAAAGGAGATAGTATGCATGAATAAAACTGGGCTTCTAGAACTGTAGGATAAAATAATGAATCAATGCTGGACATTGCAGCACAAGGCAAGGGGCTGGTAGAGAGGGGAAGCCTTGAGTTCTGTTTGCTAGGTACTAGGCAGGATCAATAGATGGTATAGTCAATATAAACAGGACAAGATGCCAGCACAGCCCACATGACAACCCATGTTATAGAAGCAAGGCTTTGCTCCCACCTGCACTGTCCCATCCCTAGCCTTGAGTGATATGCTGTTTTCAACTTTCATCCTATAAGACTGCCATTAGTGTTTTAATCCAGTGTCCATTTATGCAATGTATGGCTTATGGGACCTCCAACTCCACCCTTGTAGGCTGTAGTACCAGCAGAAACTGACCCTTCGGTCCCCAGGAGACAGTCCTGGGGGAATGAGAATCTAGGGACACTTGATTTGTCCATTTCCAGGATGTCCATTCCCATGCTGGGCCTGGCTAATGGTTGTTTCTTTCTGCTTATTTTTGGGATTTGGCCAAATAGTGAGTGAGGTTCTGTCCTTATTCTAGGTCAAACCTTTCACCCTCATCAGAAGATGTCTCTTATGTCTTTGTTTCCAGAGGCACAGAGGCTTTGTCCTCCCATATTTTGTCTCCATGCTGTGGGCAGAGGTCTCTCTGTAAGAAGATAGTACCATGACAGTGTGTCCCCAGCTGGGAGAGGTGATGCTTTGATCCTACCATTCACAAACTTCACCCTCAATGAGCCCACCAGACCCCACCAGGATGGACATGTGGGAAGAGCCTTTGGGGTTCTATTAATGGGGAAATTGAGGTACAGAAAGGAGCATAGCTGAGCAAACATTACATAGCTGCTAGGACCCAGGCTCCATGGCCCTGGCCCAGCTGCTTCCATTCTCAACTTGGAGAAGTAGTTTCCATAAGGAAAAGCAAGGGAAGGCTGCTGCCAATCAGGGTCACTATGCTAGGGTGGGGACGGTATGTCACTGGGCACAGCAGTGTTCCAAATGGGGTCACTGATTTCCAGAGACAACAGCTCTGCTCCAGCCTGATGAGTCCCTAGAATTCAGGGACAGAGCTCAAATCCAGGTCAGCCTTGAAGGTCTGGGTTCTCTTTTCTTGGCTTCAGGACAGGGGAATGCCAGCTTCTTTGATTTCTGAGCACTTAGACAGTTTCACTTTCTACCCCTCACACTGCATGAGGACACTTAGCATAGAAATAGCTGTTTCCCCAGCCCGTTTCCTCTCCCATGTCCTTAAATCTGTGAGCGTGCAGGCAGAGGAGTAGGGTGCATGTGTGTGTATGATGTTGACTGTGACCCACATGAGCACCCAGCCTCGGAAATGGGTCCTCTGTTAGGCTTATCAGAGGGCTTTGAGCAGGCAAACACATAGTGGGGATGGCTGCCATTTGAGGACAGTGACCTCTTCTCACAGGGTCCCAGTGCAGGGAGGGTCTGAGAGAAGCTGCCTCCCTTTGCCAGCCCTCCTTCCAGGCTATCTCTATTAGCTGTGGAAGTCACAGTATGGCTGGGTCTGCCTGTTAAGAAGTGGGCCCAGTCTCTCTTGGTCCTTGTCTTCTGCTGGGGCAGACTAGGGTCTAGACATCCCTTTCCATTCTCATCTCACCCTGCAGGGGGAGGTGAAAACCCAAAGGGCTCTTTAGTGCTGTTGGAGATACTGCTTGGCACACAGATTCTTGCCCTCTTCCTGCCTTAATACCAGAAAACAGAGTTTTTTGGGTTGGTTTGTTTGTTTGTTTTTCCTTTTTCTGGAACCCAAGGCCTCAGCATGCTAAGCAAGCACTCACCACTAAGCTATATCTTTTTGCTTTTTATTTTGATAGAGCCTTACTAAATTGCCGGAACCCACTCTATAACCTAGGCAAGTTTTGAACTTGTGATTCTCCTGCCTTAGGCTCTTGAGTAGCTGGGATTTCAGGCATGTACCACCAGGATAAGATGGGCATTTGATACAGATTTCTCAAATTTTCTTCTCTTGTTGAGGGTGGGAATACAGGTCCTCAGTATAGCAGGCATGGGGGCAGTGAAGACAGCCTCACCTCCTAAATGCCTGATCTACCTGTACTGTAGCCAGAGACCTAGGGAGCCAAGGAGCCAGGAAGGATCTGGGCTGTGTCTTATAGATGAGAAAGCCAGTATGAGGAGAAAGAGATCACCTGGTCACCATGAGTCAGCTGGCATGGAGCCTGTCTATGGCTCAATGCGGATACTTGTAAAAGTTCACTGCTATGTGGGCTCACTAAGGAAGATGAAGCATTTCCATACGTGTAAAATCTTCCAGACCTCTGTAGAGGGAACCACCATCACGGCAGGCACCATACTTGACAGTGGAACCCTGAGGGTCTCAGTTCAGGTGTTTTTATTGATCCAGAACTTCTCACTTATTCTACTAATAGGATATGCAGATCATGTGCAATCAAATATCCCCCACATAAATCTGACACCAAGAAGTAGGCAGCCCCTCACCCAACAGTGCACAAAACCATTATTTTATACATAACTAAAAATAAACTTCTACAATAGATACTTGCTCACAGTATACACTGTAAGTAGGAAGTGGCCACAGGAGTCTCCTCCTACCATAGTTCAGTAAGATTTCCTGTGTAGGAGGTAGTGACGAGTGTCATGGGAAGCAGAAGAGGCAGCCACCATGATGGGACTGAAGTATCTGGAGAGCATCTCTTCCCACTTTCTGCAGAATTTTTTCCCCCTGTGCAACCCTGATGTCTGGACTCCACCATTTGAATGCTCTTTTGTAGTTTAAAGCCTATGTCTTTGGCTCACAAACTCAAATGAGTTAATCAGATCCCTTCCCGGGTACTTTCAGACGGGTGCTTCTCTGCACCAGGGCAAGCAGGAGATAGAATAGGAGGAAACCTTGGGGACACAGGAGGATGCACAGAGGGATCCCGGAGGCTGTGAAAAGGGCTGTTTTTCATTTTTGAACATTTCCCAGGCCTCTGAGTTAGAGCTGATGGAGGGAGACATAGGGGTGGATGCTGACTCTTTGGGTATTATCCAAATCAGTCTTATCCAGAGCATCATCAGATCAGACATCCCACATGAGTCCTTCTGGTATGGCCACTTCCCTTTCCATGCCTTTCCTCTAGCCATTCTTGTGAGGTTGACTTGTTGGATAGCTTCTGCCTCACCCTTTGCCCTTATGTTATGAAAGAACTTTTCACTACTGGGGTCTGGAAAAGCATGGGGACAAGCTTTTTCTGTCCATGGAGAGGCTCTTGTCACCAGCATGCTTCCTCTGTGAAGTGTGCCAGAACTGGGTCTGGTCACAGACAGCTATGGGAAGAGTGAAGTTGGCTTGTCGTGTGTTTCCCAGCCTCTCACGCAGGCACAGAAACTGGCTGTGGAGCAGTGAACCTTGAGCTTGGGTTTATTGTGGGTTTCAAGATGTATCCTTTAGGTCTGGGGGCTTTCCCCAAATGTGAGCATGATGTCATGCCTTGCCATCTCTCTACACTGGGCAGGGAGTAAAGTTGTGGCTTGATAATAAAACATCTTGCATCAGCTTATATAAGGGGGGCTTGTTCGCCAACTGAAGGGGGTTTCAGGGAGTGATGGAGTCATGATTCCATAAATGGATTCATTCCCTGGTGGATTCCTGATTGATGACACTGTTTGGAGGTAATTGAAACAGTAGGAGGTAGAAACTGGTTAGAGGAAGTATGCCACTGGGCGTGTGCCTTTGAAAGGTGGGTTAGGTCTTATGCTTCTTCGTCTTCTGGACACTAAGCAGTGAGCAGCCTCTGCCACATGATCTTGCTAGTGTGACTCTCTTCCTCATCTCAAGTCCTCAGAAATGGAGCTGGCTAACCGTACACTAAAGCTTCTGCAACAGTGAGCCAAGATGAACCTTTCCTCCCTTAAAATTGCTTCTCATAGGTCTATGTCACAGAGAGGAGCAACTGAGAGGCACAGATAGTTTCCATTGTCACACACTTCATCATGACTCTCGGTACCCAGCTTGTAGGCAGAGCATCGTCCCATCACATGTTCAAGACTCTGCAGCTCTGTATTTGGTTCCTCTTCCATGGTGTAGGAAGATAGAAAAGGGACCTCTTGGCAGGGTCAGAGCAATGTGGAAAGACTTACTTGCTTTTCTGTAGTATGAGAAAGGTAGGGAACACAGGTACACCTAAGAGGCATGTTGCCCCCACAACAGTACCTATTGTTCTGAAGGCTTTCTGAGCCTATGCTGAATGGTGACAGTTTTGTCTGTTCTGCTTGTCTGTGTCCATCTCCTGTAGCAGTGGCTGGCTGGTGGAAGCTGGGGGCTTGGATGGAGAGGACCTAGGTGCACCCCCCATGAAAGAGAGAGAGGGAGGGGACTAATAAATTGGATGGCAGAGCTTCTTGGGAATGCCTAGGGATGAGGTTCCCAGGCCTGATCTTTTACACTATGGTTAATATGAAGCAGGGGGATGAAAGAGGGGAAAGAATTATATCAAACAGTCAAACAGTGAAGGCTTCGTACAGGGTACTGCCTGAGAGATTGTTTAGCCAGAGCACATTTCGTGGAGAAAGACAGAAATGGCGTGGCAGAGGGTTTCTCTGTCTTATGAGGGACAGTTGAAGGAAATGAAGCCATCTACTCTGGGGGCCAAAGACTTGCAGAGTTGCTTATAACCTTCTCCAGAAAGTTCTGTGAGCAAGAGAGGACATATTTTCATGCATGACATGTGTAAAAGCCATCAGGTGAGCTCCTTGCAAGGAAGCACTTGCTGGAGCTGGAGCTGGAGCTGGGCAAGAGTGACCTCAGGTCCTTAGGAGAGTGGTCAGCTCCTGTTTACTAGAAGTAGGATCCTAGCATGAAGTGGACAACCCTTTAAGAGAAGAGAGAATGAAAGGCCTCTTTAGCCTCTCCTGAAATGCCTCCAAGTGTAATTGAGGAGTCAACGATGATAACCTTGAAGAACTTTTCTATCTATAAGTTTCTAAGAGTCGAGGGGGCTGAGATAATGGTCTAGTTAGCTTCCCAGTTGGGTTGGGGCTCAGCCTCACTGTTCCTTCATTCATGGAAATGAACTGGAAGCTTCTAAAGGCTCCTGGACTGATTCAGGTGATGATCTCATGGGGAATGACTCCCCTTTGTGACAGCCAGACCACTAGATAGTGGGTAAGAGATTTAACTGATCGGGAGTACCACAGGGCACAGGATACATCCACCAGATCTGCTTCCCAGTATACATTCTACTGAGTCGTACATATCTCTTACTAGATTCTGGGAAGCAGGTAGATATTTACATGAAGTATAGACACTATTCACAGTGAAAACATCAGTGGAGTCAGAGAGACCTGGTTTTGAATATAGCCATGTCTATTCTGTGATGTGTTGATTCCCCTACTTGTGAAAGAAAAATTATAATTCCCTTTCTTAGAGCTGTGCTGAAGATGAAACTATTTAATGCCTATCAGGTACAATTCTGAGTCATGGTAGGACTTGGCAAAAATGCACCTCTGTCACTCCTAGGATCTGGGTTTTCTCATCTCTTGGCTGTCTTTTCTTAAGGTCTCATTGGCATAGTGTTCTGAGTGTCCAGTATGTCCACATAGTATAGACTACTTGGTATATACTAACTCCTCATTGGTTTCCATGGGTAAGATGTAGAGTCTTAGGAATTTTGATAGACTTAGGGTATGTTGGGAGATAGGCAGGCCTCGGGAAGCTCAAGGTTATGGCCTATAGAAAGCCACAGGGCATCCATTGGAAGGCAGATTTCAGATACTTGAAAGGAAGAGGGACAAGAGAAAGTGAAGATTCCCCCTTGTGATGCCAAGGAGGCTGGAACAAGAACCAAACTATGTCAGATATGTCAGTTATAGCATATACTCATCATCTCAGTACCCAGGAGACAGAGGCAGGAAGATTACAAGTTCAAAGCTAACACAAACTATATAATGAATTCCTAGCCAGCCTGGCATACAAAGGGAGATGCTATCTTAAAAAAAAAAGAAAGAAATAGACAGACAAATATAAGCCCTTACACAGTAACAACCATCATTTCTAGGTTGTGGTTAACTCTGATGTCTCTAGTTAGACACCTGTAGAGTGTCAACATGTGGCAGATGTGGTGCTGTACAGTAGATGTTCTACAGAACATACTGGCTCATCAAAACACTGTGGTCCCCCAATCAGCCCTGGAAAACTTGAAACAAAGATGATGGAGACAGGTATTGCTCTCCCTCCTTTCTTGCTTCTACAATGCTGTCTTTCCCTGGCTTCTTTAGAAGCTCCCTGAACCTTCCAGAAAAGTCCCTGTCATCTTCTTGAGTCAAATGCTTGTCAAAAGCCAGAATAACAGTGAACAAATCGGACAAGTCTAAACTCTTGAAGCTAACGTGTCGCTCTTGAGATTGTATAAATGACAGGGATACAAGCAACAAATCCAGTCAGAGCTGAGTAGGGGTCTTTGTTTGAGAGGACAGGCCCTCAGAATGGTTTGCACTGTTTCATAGTCACTAATACTTCTTTGCATATCTTGATTTTTTAAAAAAGGAATCTGGTACATGGTGACTGTTAAGCAAATATTGATTGCAAAAATGAAATAATGCACTTGCTTGCTTGTACTCTGGGTAAGACACTTCCTGGGTACTCTGTTTCGTCTCATTTAATCCTTACTTCGACTCAGAAGCAGACACCATTATCCCATTATAGATGAAAGAATTGAGATGAGACACTGCACGAGTCAGTGTGGCTCCGTAGCCCATGCATCTTCGTCACGTCACCTTGCACTTCACTTGGAAACTGTAATTGATTTGCACCATGCTTTATGTTTTCCCAGATGTGTCTTTTCAGCATTTCACTCAGCTCCTCATTTTGCAGGATCAGTTCTGCAGACTTAACACGTGGGAGTGTGATTAGATTTTCCTGTGAGTTCTTGCTCATTATCATCAAAAGGGTCATGTGGTTGGAGCAGTCAGGCTTCCAATGACCATTAAGAAACATTAGTACACCTCTGCATGTCAACGATGCTTCAGACACATACATTATTTAGTTTTATTAGGATAGCCAACTATCCCCATTCAAAATGAATAAAATAGGATCTGGGGACGCTTTGATAACTTTTTTTTTTCTAAACCAATTCTGTAACTATTGTTAGTGATTGCTCCATGTAGATCAGGTCTGATCTCAGAACTTGAATGGACCAAACTCAACAATGATATCTCTGAGGCTGTGCACAGCTGGCGCTTTAGAATCTTAGGACAATGTAAGATGGCAAGGCCATTTCTCCAAATGCAATAGTTACAAGGAGTCAGTTCCCTCCTTCAATCCCTGAGATGTCTTTATCTGATAAAGTAAGCAGTAGACAGCCATGTGTATCTATTGAATTCTTCAAATATGGCTATTTAGAGGTGAATTGTGCCCTAAGTATAAATACACAGTGGATTTGAAGATGTAGCAAAAAAGATCCCATTAATATTTTTATGTCTATTACATGTTGAAATAATCATACTTTGGGTGTATTTGTTTGAGTAACCTATTACTAGTTTCGGTTTGCTTTCCAAGATCAAGTGCGAGAAAATTTAAAATTACATATGTGGTACACATTTGTAGTTGTCATTAAGCATCAGCTGGATACTGTTGTTCTGAAAATGACTTAGTTTTTGTTCTTAATTAATTCTCATGCTCCAGTTGCTCCCATCTTAAAAAATAGTGTTAGGTCAATCCAGGAAGAAGATATAATAATCATTCATACGTATGCATCTAGCACCAGATCACCCAGATATACAAAACAAGTGTTAGCAGCTCTAACCTGAGAAATGCAATTGCAGTACAATGATCATAGGAGATATCATCACTCTAGTTTCATCAATGGGAAGCCAATTCGGATAGTAAACCAACAAAGAAGTGTTGTAGTTAAATTATACTGCACTCTAGTCCAAATGGACACACCAGACATTTACAGAACATGTCTGATACTGACAAGTACACATCCTTGTCCTCAGAGCACAGGATATTCTTCAGGGCAGATTGTATGCTGAATTACCAGACAAATCTCAACAAATTTTTAAAAATCAAAATGAAATCTTTTGGTATTACAGTGGAATTAACCTACAAGTCAATAACAAGATGAACTTTGGAGATTGCACAGATACATGAAGATTAAATGACGTGCTCCTGAACAACCAGGCATCAAGGAAGAAGTTAAAAAGAATATTAAAGAGTTTCTTGAAACAAAGGAAAATGAAAAATTAATAGAAGGAAATAACCACTAAACTCAGAGCTCAAATAAACAAAGTCAAGACTAACAACAAAGAAAATATCAACATGTAATTTTTAATGGCAAAAAAAACCATGATAAAACTTTAGCCAGATTAAACCAAGAAAGAGCAAAGACTTGGAGAAATAAGATGAAAGATAAAAATAGAGAATTCTAACTGGTACCACTGAAGTACAAAGGCTTTTTCTATATAATTTTACTCCAAAAAATCAAAATTCTAGAAGAAATACATTCCTTGATTTATGTAACCTACCAAGACTAAATGAACCATGAAGAAATTAAAAACAGAACAGTCCAAGAAGTAAGGAGATTACATAACCACACACATTTTACAATGAAGGAAAGTCCAGGACTGGATGACTGCTGGATCACTGCTGAATTCCATCATGTAGAAGGCTACATGAAAATTTTCTATTTATTTGTTTGTTTGTTTGATTTGGTTTTTCAAGACAAAGTTTCTCTGTGTAACGGGCTTGGCTGTCCTGGAACTCACTGTGTAGACCAGGCTGGTCTCAAACTCAGAGATCTGCTTGCCTCTGCTTCCTGAATGCTGGGATTAAAGGCATGTACCACCATGCTATGAAAAGGATTTTTTCTCAAACTACTCAAAAATATTGAAGAGGAAAGAATTCTTTGATTAAGCCAGTTTGACCACTATTCTAAAACTAGTTAAGAATGCACCAAAAGAAGTCTATGAATTAAAAATTCTCAACCACGCAGTATCAAGTAAAATCTAAGAGCATATCACAAAGATCATATATCCCAATCAAGTGATATTTAGCTCAATATACATAAATATATATATACATAAGAACTGAGAACAAAAATGCCTTGATAGGTGTAGAACATGTACTTGATAAAGTTCAGCATCTCTTCAGCATCTTAAAAATAAAGTATAGAAAAATGTAGCCCATCTTATGATATGGCATCGATGAAAAGTTCAAAGTTGACATCATAGTCTGTGTGGGAAGCTGAAAGTTTTTCTTTGCTACCCAAAACAGGACTAAGAATTTTTTCATTTTTTACCACTCCTACATGAAAAAATAGCAGGAGTGCTAGCCAGAAAATAATTCAGCACGATGAAGAAATAAAGGGCATACAGATTGGAAAGGATGAAGTCAAATTGTCCCTGTTTGCGGATGACATGATTTATGTATCGAAGAAACCCAAATCTGTTATAATGGATAAATTCAGTAAACTGGGAAGATACAAATTAACATAAGAAGCAGCATTTATATATGCCAGTAGAAAACTATCTGAAAGAGAAATAAAAAAGCAATCTCATTTGCAATAGTTTCAAAAGTACCTAAGAATAAGTTCGACAAGAAGGTGAAATATATCCAATGGTGAGAATTATAACATTATTGAAAGAACTGAAGAAGACACATATGTGTATGCACATACACACACACATACAATGGGGAGACAGCCCCCATGTTCCTGGGCTAGGAAGATTAATTATTTTTCTGTGCTTGCAATCAAACCCAGGGCCTTAGCTAAGCTAGGCAAGCACACTATCCTCTCAGGTCCAAATTACTATTGTCAAAATGTCCATCCTACCTAAGGGAAGCTATAGACATAATGTAATTTCTGTCAAAACTCCAAGGAAATTCTTCAGAGAAATACAAAAGAAACTTAACATTAATATAGAAAGAAAGTGACTCTAAGTATCCACTGCACTCTTTATAAGAAAAAAAAAAGAACAACTATGGAAATATCACATTACCTGAAATCAAATATATGACAAAGATGTAGTAACTAAAACAATAAGTTCTAGAATAAGAGATACACGGATTAATAGAAAATAATTAAGAACCTAAAAATAAACCCATTTATTTGTAACCAACTGATTTTTGTAAAAGCATCAAGAACATACATTGGGTAAAAAGTCTTGTCAATATATGTAGATATTCATATGCAGGAGAATGAAATCAGATAGATATCTCTCACTATATACAAGACAAAGTTAAAATGGACTATGAAACCTCCAGAAAAAAACATGCACGAAACACTTTAGGATAATAGTATTGACAAAGTTTTGAGAGGTATAACTTTAAAAGCACAGGAACAAAGGCAAATATATACAAATAGGATGATATCAGACTGAAGCATTTCTTCATAGCAAAGGAAACAATCAACAGAATGAAGAGACAAGAGGATGGGAGAAATCTCACTATTCCTCTAACATGAGATACTTACCTAGAACGTATCAGGGATTTGAACAACCCAACAGAAATATCTGAATAAGAGTGGACAAATCTGAAGCTAGTCATAGAACAGGGGGTTAGCATCTAGAATGTATAAAGAACTAAAAAAAAGGTCAGTGAGATGGCTATGTGGTTGAAGGTGCTTACTGCCAAGCCTGGCAACCTGAGTGAGATTCCTGGAACCTACATGGTGGAAGGAGAGAACTGACTCTCACTGGTTGTCCTTTGACCTCCACATGTGCTCTGTGACACATGCACACCAACACACACAAACACATACACACATACACACATACACACAACATAAATAAATGTAAATTTAAAAACTCAGAACACTTATATAAAACAAATAATTCAGTCAACAAATATCCAATAAAATGAGCAAATCACTTTCTAAAGGTGGAACACCAATGCCAATAAACATATGGAAAAAGTGTTTAACATCCTTAGTCATCAGGGAAATGGAAATCAAAGCTACATTGAGACTCCATCTTAGCCTGGTCAGAAGGGCTATGGTTAAGAAAACAAATGGCAAATGCTAGTAAGAATGTGAGGGAAAAGAAGCCCTTAGCCACTGATGGTGAGAATGCAAATTATTGTATACAGGTGGAAGTTCTTTAAAAACTGAAGCTTATGATTATAATACAACCAGCTACAGAACTTCTGGGTATGTACCCAAGACATCTAACTTAGCATACCATAGGGACCCTGCATGCCTGTGTTTATTCTGGGCCCATTCACAGTAGCCAAGACACAAATCAACACTATCTAAGTGTCCAACAACAGGTAAGTGGGCTGAGAAAATGTGGTACTTCATATACACAAGTGGACCATTATTTCTCCACACAAAGAAGGAAATCCTGTCACTTGCTGCAATATGGTTGAGATCAGAGAAACCTTAGGCACAGAAAGACAAATGCTGTCTCTTCTTTGTATGTGGAAGTCAAAAGGGTTGTTCTCATGGGAGTAAGGAGTAGAGTAATGGTTAGCAGAGGCTGGGAAGGGTAGAGTCTGGGAGGAGACAGGAGGTGGTTGGTTGATGGTTATTGTTGTGGTTAGAATGAAAATGGCCCATATAGGCCCATAGGGAGTGGCATTATTAGGAAGTGTGGCCTTGTTGGAGGAAGTGTGTCACTGGGGGAGGACTTTAAAGTTTCAGAAGCTTAGGCCAGGCCCAGTGGCTCATTCTCTCTTGCTGCTTCCTGCTGATCCAGATGTAGAACTCTCAGCTTCCTCTCCAGCACCTTGTGTGCCTGCTTGCTTGCTGCCATGCTTCCCCCCATGTTTCCCACCATGCTGACAATGGACTAAACTTCTGAACTGTAAGCCAGCGCAATTAAATGTTTTCCTTTATGAAAGTTGTGTGGTCATGGTGTCTCTTCATAGCAGTAGAACCCTAACTAAGACAGTTATGATGTAAGTTCTCTTGTTCTGTAGCACAGTAGGGTGAGTAGAGTTAACAATTATGGTACATTTTAAATTTTAAATGAGCCAGAGGAGATTTTGAATGTTGTCAACACAAAAGAAGGATGCGTGTTTGAGGTGCTGTGTATGCTAATTACCCTTATTTGATCAGTACACATTTTATACATGTATCAAAATACCACACTACTCCTTATAAATATGTACAATAATTACATGTCAATTAAAGAACAAACAAGCAAACAAAACACTCACAGTGAAACATAGATTTTAGGTAGTAGGCTGATTTGGGTGACTGGAGAGGAGACATGATGGTCTCTTCCCTGGAAGAAGGTTTCTTCCCTGCTTTCCCGATTCCTCCTGCCTAATGACCCTCTCAAAAGAAATTAAGGTCTTTGACCTGTTCTTGAAGCTGTTAAAAATTCAGCTAGTGGTAATTTTATTACAAAATAGACTTTGGCATCCTTGAGCATCAAAGTCAGTTTGGGCCAAAAGATGTTTTGAGATGTGGTCATGCTCAGATCAAGGTTGTACTAGGAACAAGTTAGGAGCTTACAAAGGTTAAGAAAAAGTCAGGATTATAACAGACCGGGTATCATGGGAGACCAGACCTGAGAGCCACAATTAATTGCGACTCAATTGATGACCTCATGTCTCTGGCCAGAACTCAGGGCTACTGTCATTCCTTGTAGGGCAGCAAAGCTCACCCATCTCTATCAATTCCTGGTTCTTTATTTCTAGGCTTGAAAGTACAAGAAAGTTAAAGGAATGTCTTGATTCTCCATAATAGAGATTGCCTCTTTGTCCCCTTGGAGAAGGGGCAGATATTGTCTCATCTTCTAGTGCATTTGTTTCCCGTTGGATTTTAAATGTGCTCTACAGAGATGTTGGAGCTCCTTGGGAACTTTCTCTCCTTTGGGACAATTCTTATTTCAAGCTTTGTTTGGAGTACTTGTCTGTCTCTCTTTGTATATGTGTGTGTACACACATGCATATGTACATATGTGTGCATGCATGTGTATGCAGAGACTAGAGGTTGATGTCAGGTATGTTCCTCAGTTCCTCTTCATCTTATTTCTTGAGACAGGGTCTCTCACTGAACTTGGAGCTCACAGAATCAGTTACATTGGCTGTCTAGCAAGATCAGGGATCCTCTCACCTCCTCCACTTCTACAGCACCAGGACTACAGGCAAGCTCACTGCACCAGGTTTTTACAGAAGACCTTTAGCATGACTTATTTCTGATTGAGTCCAGCTGCTACCGCCCACCAAATGTTGAGAAAGTATTCTCTAACAATCCCACTTGTCTCAGGTTATCTACAGACTATGCACAGCTCTTGCGATGGGTAATATCTGCCACGCATAAATTCCATGCTTATGAAAGGATGTTTATTTGCTTTTTTTAAACATTTTATTATTCAAACACAAGTAGGTAGAGGAAAGAGCATAATGAATCCCCATGGACCATCATTCAGACTTAACAATTACCAACATATGGCCATTAGAAAGTCTGTACTCCTCATTTCTCCCTACCTCCCTGCTAGACATCATATTATTTCATCTGCAAATGCTTCAATTATGCATTTATAAAAGATAAGGACTTCTTTCTTCCTTAAACACACACACAATAGAATCTTACCATCTATAAAGGAGATCTTTATTTAAAGCTTTATTATTTTTAGTTTTTGTGAAAGCAATACATTCTCCCTGGAACTATTCAGATGATACCTAAGGTATAAAGAGGAATGTGAAAGTGACTCAAAAATCAATCATTAGATTGATTCCCACACACATTTTGGCATTTGCTAACATGTAATAGGTTTGGTATATGTTCCCTATGCAAGTTCAGATGTATAAAATCCTGCTACAATTGGTATTTGTCATTTTGTTTCACTTAATTTTTTGATATGTGCTTTAGTCAGTTTTTTTTTTTTTTTTTTTTGCCATGATACCATATGCCCAAGATAATCAGTTGATCAAGAGAAAAGGCTTGATTTTGTCCCATAGTTTTCAAAGGGAATTCCAGTCACAATTTGTTGGCCTCCCAGCACTGGGCCGTAGCAAGGCAGCATATCATGGCCGAAAGGAAGATGGAGGAAAATTGCTTATCTCATGGCTAGGAAGTAAAAGAGGGAGAAAGAATGGAGTCCATGATCCCCTTCAGGCGTGTACCCTGAATGACCTACAAACTTCCTTCTAGGTTCCATCTCCCCAAAATTCCACCAACACTTGATAGTGACAAGATCTGACTAGGCCCTTGTCACGTGGGTCTTTGAAGGACACTTAGGATATAAAATATTGCAACAGTCTCTTTAAAATTAAACGATAGGATGCACACAAAGAGCAGCACAGATTTTAAGGGTACAAGCCAACACATTTTCACTCATGTCAAATGAACAAAAACAGGTATCCAAAGCTCTCTCTTATTCCTCAGTCACCGACCCTGCCAAGTACAGGTGCTATTCTGACTCCATCAGAACAGGCTTGCCTATGCTTGCAGGAGTGTGTGTGTGTGTGTGTGTGTGTGTGTGTGTGTGTGTCTTGTACATGTTTGTGTTGGTGTGTGTACCTGCAGATGTAGAAGTCAGAGGTCAACACTGAGTGTGTCCCTTGATCTCTTCTCCTCTCTCTGTTTTGAGACAGGGTCTCTCACTAAACCTAGAGCTCATTGATTTGGCTAGTCTGTCTGGCCAATGAGCTCCGTCTCTACCCACCCTCAGTGCTGGAATGCAGACATGTAGTGCTATGCCCAGCTTTTTTTATTTTATTTATTTATTTATTTTTAATGTGGGTTCTGGGTATCTGAACTCAGGTCCTCATCCTTGGCTCCCAGGTGCTTTCCTGACTGATCCATCTTCCCAGTCACTACATTTTAGATAAATAGAATCATATTGTGCACTATCTTCTGAGAGACTTCTTTTGTTCCAAATGATATTCTTATTGTACATTTATGCTGTTATATGTACCACTAGTTCATGAATTTTCTGTGTTATATACTACTCCACTTCGTGAATAGAGCATGTTTTCTCCATTTTACTATTGGTGGGCAGCTATCTTCACACATGTAGTGTGCTGCTGAATGTCTTTGGGGAACACACACATCTCCTTCTACATACATGTCTGTGTCACATCTTCTAAGGACGGTAGGAGTGGTTTACCCAGCTTCTACCATGGTAGGAGTGGTTTTTCCTGCTTCTACA
Organism: Cricetomys ansorgei; assembly: GCA_026225945.1. Lineage (NCBI taxonomy): Eukaryota > Metazoa > Chordata > Mammalia > Rodentia > Nesomyidae > Cricetomys > Cricetomys ansorgei. The sequence goes on from JAMJFZ010004023.1 coordinate 943,602, forward strand.
TATACCAGCCACCTAAAAGTTCTATTTATTACACATCTTTGGTGACCATCACTGCTTTGTTTTACTTTATTTTTCTATTCTGGTGAGTGTGGGATGGTAATCCATGGTGGCTTCAGTTAGCGTTTCTCAGAAGACTAATACACCTGAGTGCTTTCTCCATTCCTGGGCACCAGCTTTCGTGAGATAACTCTCTTTCTCCTGCGGGGTTTTCCATACCTTCTCTTACTGAGCGTAGAAGTCTTTGATATATTCTGGACATGGGCTTTTTTTGGTCAAATATGTGTACTATGAATAGCCTCTCTCACTAAATACATAGCTCTTTCACTTCTAATGTATCATTTAAACAATAGATGCCTTCAATGTTAATATAGCATCGTTTAAGAAATAGATGCTGTGGGCTGGCAAGATAGCTCAGTGGATAAAGGTGCTTGTGTTAAGTCAAACGACAGCACAAGTGACCCTTTTTCCAGATTATCTAATTTAGTTGTGCTTTGGCAACCACTAAGCCAATTTCACAAGTATCTTCACTCTTAGGGTATCAGATCTTGCTATCTGGTAGTTTAAATCATCTGAGCTATCATTTAACAATAGCATCCCTTCGAGATTGATATTTTAATGCTTTATATTTGCATTGTGAATTTTACAGTTTGTCAATTTCTACAAAATGAAAAATACGTTGAGATTTTTAGCCAGGCATGGTGGTTTATGCATTCAATCCTCAAACCTAGGAGGTAGAGGCAGGTGGATCTCTGTGAGATGGAGGTCAGCTTGGTCTACATAGCGAGTTCCAGGCCAGCCACAGCTACATAATGAGACCATGTCTCAAAAACATGTTAAGTATTTTTTTAGGGTAGCATTAATTAGGAGAGAACTGACAGCTCTTTAACGGTGCTTCTTCTGATCCAGAAATACATCACTCCACCCACCCTAGTTTTCTTTCACAGAGTACAGAGGATTTTTGTCTAGAGGTCCTTGTATTATATTTATTTTAGGTGTTTTGTGTTTTGGTGTTCTTAACATGGCATTCTAAAAACAATTTGGACTGTTGGCTGAATGTGGGGATACGATTCATACTTGTGCAGTGAACTCTGATTTTCTTGGCTTAGCTAAATTAACTATGTCCTGTATCAGAGATGATGCTCAATCTCTACCAAAACAATGGTTTTCATGGGAACATTCCCTCATCTCATTTATAATCATCTTTTCCTTTTGATCTTAAGCACAAATGGGTGTTGAATTTTATCAAATGAATTTTCTCTATCTTTTGAGGTGATCATGTAACTTCCCCCCTTTTTTGTTTATTCTGTTAATTGGCAAATTATGTCAGTTATCTTGGTAGATTTTCAAAGAGTAAATTTCGCTTTCCTGGAGTCAACCCAAGTTCATTGTGCCTTGCTATTTGTTAATAACTTGTTTAGAGTCTTTGCATGAGAGATTGATTAGTAGTTTCTCTCTTATTGAAACATCCTTATCAGATTTTCCAACCAAGATTTTATTGGCTCCATAAATAATTTTGGAGGTATCATTTCTTCTATTTTTTGGATGGTTTGTGTAGGATTGGCATTGCATGATTGTATGTGAGGTACTTGGGTTCATACCCAGGGCCTTTTATATGCTAAGCAGGTGTTCTACCACTGAACTACATCCCCAGCTCTGTTTCTTAAATGTGTAGTAGGATTTGTTGGTGAAACTATCTGTATCTGGACTATTCTTTGAACATTATATGAATTGACTGTTGCTTTGAGTCCTAAACTTTTTCCTGGAATATTTATAAAGAATGGGCTTTGAATTATGTCAAATCCATTTTTCATATCTGTTCACATGAATATACGATTTGTCTTTTTGGGGGTATCTCTTAGTATACTGAATTATATGTTTTTTGAGTGTTAAACCAACCTTGCATTCTTAGCCATGATTTGTTATGTGTTTAAATATGGTTTTATCATATTTGCTCAAAATGTCAGCTATTATTTGCATTGAGAACTTTTTTTATAATTTCATTTTTTTTGCTAGCTTGTTAATTGTAGCTGGATTGAATTGCTTTAGTGACTTATTTAAGACTTATTTATGTACACATCTTTAACTTATTGCAACCTAACTGTAAGATACCAGGCAAGGAGGGGAAGTGGAAGGGAGGGAGGGGAAAGAGAGAGTAGGGAGGGGGAGAGATAGGAAGAGACAGGGAGAGAAAGGAGGAGGGGAAAGAGATACAGAGAGATGGAGAGAAACAGAGAGAGGAGAAAGAGTAAGGAAGAGAAAGAGGAAGAAGGAGAGAGGGAGAAAGAGAGAGAGCCAATGGGAGCATTGCATTCCTCATCCAAGAAGGGACTAAAGCTTCGCTCAGTCCTGATGGGGTGCTGTGGAGAAGGCAGATACTACGATATTGAGTAGGAGACAGACTAAGCAGCCTGATAAATTCCTAATCCTAGCAGATTGGGAGCTAAAAAAATGTTGAGTGAACATGTGAACTGTGAAGTTCCACCTCATAAAGATTCCACAATTTTATGTATTTCACATTGATTGATTGACCGATTGATTGATGGTGTGTGTGTGTGTGTGTGTGTGTGTGTGTGTGTGTGTGTGTGTGTGTGTTGTCTGTGTGTCTGTGTGTGTCCATGTAAAGGTCTCAGGACATCCTGTTGGAATCAATCAGTTCTCCCCATCTACCATGTGGGAATTCGGGATCAAACTCAGGTCATCTGCATGGCAGCAAGTGCCTTTACCTGCTTGGCATCTCACTGGCTGGATTCTACCATTTTAGAAGTGAGAGAGTCCATCTGGTGTAGTATAAAACACACAGCTGGAGTGCTGAGTTCCCGGTGACTTTAGAAGGAAGGAACAGGAGAATGCCTTCTTTTCTCTTCTTCTCACACCCGTACCTCTCGTCAGTCACACCCAGCCTAACACCCTCGTTAAATTCACACAATAAGCAGAACTGCAATACAGAATGTGGTGGGCACTCCTTTCTCATGCCCACTGGAGGTCTGTCCTCCTGAGGCAGTCTGAGCCTGCCCTGTGGGGTGTGTGCCAGCTGGGGTGGGGGTCATTCAGGTTGGTCCTTCTTTCACTTTCCTCCACCTCTAAGGCAGATGCCAAAGCCTGCCTTCCTGCAGGCTGTAACAGGCTCATCAGTGCCCTGCCTGGGGAGCTCAAGGAGGGTACCTCCCCCTCATCCCCAGGCAGTGCTGCCAGGGCCTCTCCCACCAGCAGCAACCTGCAAATGGTGCTACTAAATATTTCATTCAGGCTTAACAACTCAATCTGCCTGCCATTATCCTGAGGGCCCCTGCAGCCCCCCACCCCCTTTCTGATTAACAAAGTAGCCTGCTGGCTGGGGAGATCTGCTGAAGCCATCATCCAAGGCTGTGTTAGCTGGTGCTCAGGGTGGGCTGGGCTGAGAGACACAGCATTAAGCAGGAAGCATCGATTGCAGCATTAGCTGGCTTTTTACGTTCCCAGGCAGACAATGCAAGTACCTTCAATTATCTTCAAAGCAACTGAAGGGAAGGAGATTGGTCTTAGATGTGGTAAATAGACTCCACAAAGTCCGCTGAAGCATGCAGAGATGTGTGCACTGGGGACAGAGAGGCCTAGCCAACAAGCCTCTGCCATGGCTGCTCAGAATTCGGACAACTATGGCAGGGGTCCTGTGCCTGGGAGAACATAAAAGGGTGTCCTGGCCAGGCTGTCAAATGCCAAGGCAGCTGCAGAGAGAGGTGTGACCTTGGGAGAGTGGCTTACCCTCATTTTCTACATTAGTGACTATTAGGGACTAATGGCAGCTACTTTACAAGGAGGTGATCTTGATTTCAGGCCTCTGTCTTCTGCAGGTTGAACCCTACTCTTGGTCCCCAATTCTTATCATGCTGTATTGGCTGTGGGGTTTCATGTCCACGCTTCTCATTCGGCTAACAGCTGTTGACAGTGTTTGTTTTAGGGGAGGGTAATGACCCCACTAAGAAGCTGGTGAGAGCTGTGACCCTCTGCTCACAGAAGAGCTCCCAAAGGCTGAGTGTTATCACACGAAGGCAGGGGAAAGAGGTTTGAGGCCAGCCTGGATTCTATAGTGAGACCCTGTCTCAAAAATAAAATAATCCCAAAAGACAAAAAAAAAAACACGCACACACACAACAAAAAACCACACAACACACAAAGATATACTCTGCCTATAATTCAAAATGTTCAAAGAATTTAATGAGAGTGAAGCTGGAATTCCTATGCCAGTGCTATAGTGCACGCGACATGTGAATTGCAATCGGGATATGTCGACTGGCTGCTTGAATAACTTCGAAGATGCTTTCCAGCTCTCTCCTTTTAGAATTCAGTTCTATTCAAAAAGCACTGGGGAGTGCTTATTGTGCGGAAGGCTCCGGACTGGATCCTGTGAAGAATGCAAGGACCCGAGTCCCATCCACAGGGCAGGGAATGAGACATGGAAACACATGGTAGGGACTCAAGAGGTCATAGTTCATCCATTTGAAGGGCCCCTTGCTGACCTTAGAAGAAGCACCTCCCGGGAAAGGGGTTTGTGTCTTCTGATTCAGGTTGACTCTGGAGGCTTTTGGTGGGTAGACATTTGGGTCTGACTGTGGGAGAAGAGGCAAGGGTATGGTAGTTGGGGAGAATCCTGTACTGTTCCCACTCCTGGTGTTGGGTAGAGCATGAGGGCCCAGCCTGCAGCTAGCACCTGCTTGGTCCTGTCCAGTACCCCTGCTGGGTTAATCTATTCAGTGAGGGCATCATTATGCATGGGCAATTTACATAATTCTGCCAAGCCTCTGATTGCAGGGCGCTCAAGTGCCTATTTGGGAAGCTGGCAGGAGAGTATGCCTTTGTCTTCTCCGGCCTTTGAGAGGGTGCGATGTGGGAGGCCAGGTCTGCTTCTGCAGAGCTGGCTGGGCTCCTAGAACTGGCCCTCTGGGGTGGAGTCTAAAGTGAGGGAAAGTGTCCCTTGGGCTTGTTTCCAGAGAAGTAGCCCATTCCCACCTCAGCCTGTTAAGTTTCTCTGCTCGTAACTCCTTTCTTTTAAAAGGATAAAACCCCTTGTGGATGTTTTAAGGAGTTAAGTAAGTATCAGCAATGGCTCCTGTTGGGGCTGTTTGGATTTGAAAAGAAAATACCGAGATGTAAAGATATCAATATTTAATTGTCTCTCGAATCCTGCATTTACAGGAGGCAGCGGGGAATTGTGAGTCTTTTCTGAGTGCACGTGCACATGTGTATGTGCTTCCCAGCGTATGTGCGTTGGGGAGGGGGTGTTTAATTGCCTTGTGCACAGTCACTGTCATCTCTGATTTAACTCTGCTCCCTCTCTCAAGAGGTAAGGGCAGACAGGGTGTGAGTTCTTTTTGATTAATTCAATATATAAGTGCCGGACACGTGGATGGCCCTTCCTCGTAGCCCATAAGACAGAATGAATCTTATAAGAATGGGAGAAGTGTGTGGAACTGCTTCGATGGGATGAATGGCTCCCAAGCCCTCAGATGCTGGGCTGTGGGGAAGGCTAGCCTAGGCAGAGCCCATCTTCCCCTAATCGAACCTTGCATGGTTCCTGGAACATGACAGATGCTCGATAAATCCGTGTTGAGTGGTTGTTGGACTCCTTAAGCATTCCCTCTTGCTTTGTGGTCATTTCTGCCCACACTGCCTCTCCCAAATGCTTGGCAGTTTCCCAGAAAAAGATACATACATCCCAGAGAAAGGGAAGAGACTCAGAGTAGTTAATGTGCTCTCCTCCCTGCCCCCAGAGTGACAGAAAGCTGGAGTAGGAAGGGGGTGAGCCTAAAGGGGGAGCTGTTGTGGTCTATTTCATGTGGCACCATTAGTGCATCTTGTATGAGACCCTGGAAGAAGCTTTTGGCCTTCTGAGGAGATCTGTGAAATGTTCACCAAAGGAGCATTTCAGGAAAAAAGGAAAATGGGATTCTCCACGGTGGGGGCAAAGCACAAGATGACTTCCTCACCCCCTTGCAATGTATGTTAGGTAGAGCTCCTGTCTCTGTTTGTCTATTATGCTGTATAACAACATGTCATAGGCTAGGTCATCTGAGAATAGTGGATATTTCTTTCTCACAGTTTTGCATCCTGAGAAGTCCAAGAACAAGGTGACAGAGAGCAGGCTGAGAGTTTGTGTGTGTCAAGTCTGGCTCCCAAGATGGCATTGTTGGGACATTCTCCAGAAGGGATAAATACTTCAAGAGGCAGATGAGATGGGAGGGACAGAGAGGCAGCCTCCCTTCCTCAAGCCCTTCAGGAAGGATTCTAATCTCATTAATAAAGACTCTGCTCTCATCATCTGACCACCTCCGAAGTGTCCCAACTGTTCATTGCATTACACTGGGGACTCAATGTGAAGATGTGAATGTGTATTCAAACTGAATTTCAGATTAGTCATTTCCATCTTGTAAGGAGGCTGGATAGACATTGGTCAAGGGCCTTCAGGATTTGTCTGTGACATCAGTAAAAAACACAATGGTATGAAAAATTGAAACAGAAATTTCTTACAATTAGCCAACTATGGCTTCACTGAGTGGAGGCCATGATCAGCTTATTTCCTTTGGCGAACTCCATAAACTCCAGGGAGAAGCCAGGCAGGTGTGGGCTAGAAGAAGGGGTGTGCTGCCTCCAGTATGTGGGTGTAGTTTCCTAAATGTGAGATAATACAATGAAAAGAGCAACTCGGGAGCCCCTTCCCTTGCTCTCCAGGAAGGAATCTTCTAGAATGCCCTTTGGAAGTGAGCAGTAGCTCCCCCCTCTCTGGCTGTGCAGACAGCGGTGACATTAGAAAAACTTTCCCTTTAATTCCTGCATAGATTTCCAAGGGACTTTTTATAATATCATTTGTTCAATTCAATTCTAATGAATATGGATTCATTTTCTGCATTATAGCTATTGATCTTTGGCCATTGATCCGGAGAAGGGAGTATTGCTGCTCATAAATCCCTCCATTTGGGTTGAGGGTTCCCTTGGGGCAGAGATGGGGAGATACAGGTAGCAAGAGGTGGAAAAGCTAGAGCATTGGTTGCTGCCAGGGAAATGTCAGGGTAGAGACAGAGAAGTGAAGGATATATTGGTCACTGCCCCATTGACTAACCCTTTGACTCTACCCATCCAAGCCCCAAGGTCTCCCATTCCCTTGGTCATCTAATGCCTATAGTGCTTTTTCTTCTCTTTCCTTCTCTTTTTCTGCTGTAGAAGTTTATTTTTAGTTGTGTTTAAAATGTTGTTTTGTGCACTGTTGGGTGAGGGGCTCCCTAGGTCTTGGTGTTTTGTATTGTCTGCAGGTGTTGGATTTATGTGGGGGATGTTTGATTGCTAATGATCTGCATGTGCTATCAGTAGAACACCTGAGGAGTTCTGAATCAATAAAAACACCTGAGCTGGGACGCTCAGGGTTCCACTGTCAAGTATGGTGCCTGCCATGACAGTGGTTCCCTCTGTGGAGGTCTGGAAGAGTTTGCATGTATGAAAATGACTCTTTGTCTGTCTTGGTGAGCCGCCACAGTAGGTGTACAGCTACACTTTTCCTTCTCCTTCTTCTCTATTCAATCAATTCCTTTTTTTGTCACGAAGCCTTTTCAGATTCTCTTCTTTTGCAATGCTAAAAAGTTCTCACATTCCCCTTCCACACAAAGCCCTCCGTTGCCTTATCTCTTAGGCCACTGACACTTTGCATTGTGTACACATCTTCACTTCTTGACTGTAAAATCCATGGAACTCAGAGAGGACACTGCTTCTCTTTTAGTTCCATGGACCTGACATCTAGCCCAGCCAGACTCAGTTGTTTACTGGGTGAGAAGTTTAGAATCACAGCAGGTAAAGAATGGGTCTCACATGGTCTTCCTTTTGCACCTTCAATTCATACTACATTCTTCCCACAATTAGCCTTCAGGTTTCACCAGTCACTTTTTATATGAAGTGGAACAGACTGAGAACAAGCTTATCCTGGGAGACATTTTCTTCATCCCCATCAGACTCGCTGCATCATGTTGCCAATCAAGTTGCTCTCAAAGAAGAGAGCTTATCATTCTGTTAGTGGAAGATCTGAGCCCTCTTTTCTTTCTTTTGTCTGTCTTCCCAGTCCAGCAGATATTAAATAGATTAATTGTGTCCAGTTATTAATGAGAGCACTCTGGGCCCAACTCCAGTTTCCCTCTCGTGAGATTCCTTCTTTTTTAACAATTTCTTCAGCTCTTCTCTCCCAGAAGTTTCTACTCCTGCTTCTATTAATCCTCAGCTTCTTTAGCTAACACCTCCCTTTTCTGAGAACTGAGAAATATAATGGTAGTGCTGATAGTAGTTGAGGTGTAGGAGAGGACAGTGTCTCCTCTGGGTGACACAACCTCGTCATCACAGGTGTCCTGCCAGGATATGGAGAGAAGGGAAAGGCCTTATGGTTTCAGGGCATCTTTTCCTAAATAAGAATCTTAGGATGGGGTAATAAAATTGATGGATGAGAGAACATTCTAGTATAGCTCCTGAAGTAGTGCTGTTTCCACAAGACTCTTGAATGTAAGCACTTCCCAAGTATATCCTCTGGACAGCATGAAGTCTTGTTGCTTCATTCAAAGCCTGGCCTCCTCCATGTCTCTAGGTCTATTTTCACTACTCATCATCTGTCCAAAGAAGTGGACTTGCTGTGATGCTTAGAAGTGTAATACAGAACATAGATGCAGAATGGCAGGTGTGCAGGGAGCTGCACCTGAAGATGCTGGAGCATCATGTAGGAGGCAGGTGTACTCGGCTCAGATTTGTATAAGACCTTATGAAAAAAGACACAGCTCAGGCCAGACTTCACCTTTTTCTATCACTCACTTCCTTCTTAAGAGTTTCATTCATCAGGGTTTCATCAAAAGACAAGAGCCACTTCAATTTACATAAGACATTTTAAATGTACCTGGTTCACACAAAACAAAACAACAACAAAAAACAGGAAGCCAAAAGTTTCAAATTCCTGGTAATGACAACAGAAAGCAGCAGAGTATCATAGAAATAGCTTTTGGAAACCTCTGGGGGAGACTTACCTGGCTCAAGCTGGTGTTTCTGAGTTGGCAGAATGGTCCTATGGAGTTAAGACTCAAACCCTTTGAGAAGGTTCTCTACCTGATTGTGGGGCACCATGTGTTGTACTGGGAAAGCTTCCAAATGTATTAACCAATGGCTACAGTGAAATGACTACAGCCCTGGGTTAATCTGACTTAAACAGGAAGCAGATGATAACTCAACAGGAAGATCAAAGCTGCTGCCTCCTCTTTCTGACTCCACTTCCTCCTCTTCTACCTCCTCCTCTCTCCTCCTCTTCTTCATTGTCGTCATCATCATCATTGTCTCTGTAGTCTTCTTCCTTTACTAGCCTCAGCTGAGAAGCCTCTGTTGACAGGGAAAAGGTAGCAAAGTGTCCCCCCTATTGTGGGGGACACTACCCTGTGTGTTCTTTAGGAGGATGTACTTCAAACAGGGGACAATAGTGTCATAGATTACCCCTCTGGATACTCCATATCTGTGCACACCTTTCGACATGATTTGAATTCCTGAAAACCATGTGACAATCTTTTCTTTCACCTAACAGGATGAAACCACTGAGAAAGTTATTCTTACTGTTTCCTCGAAATAAAGACACAAAATTTCAGTACTCATTGTGCCCATCTCTGGGTGGCAATCGTGCTGTTACTGGGCCATGTTAACTCTCCTTTAAGGTAGCACAGTTCCTCCTTTAGAATACTTCATTCTTTGAAGAGTAAACATGAAGTTGATCTCCAACATACTATAATGCAATAAGACAAAGGCACCTAAAGTAAAATAACCCATACACAGAAAGAAGAAAGTACTCATGGTCACTGTCAGCCTTGCTGATGTAACAGGTCATAATGTGTGTGTGTATGTGTGTGCACACATGTGTGTACATGTACAATTTTCTTTTTTTCTCACTACTTGTTTTTCTGGCAAGGTGCCCCAAACATCCATTCCTGAGAGACTTAGAGTCCCATATATTTTTGGTTGCTGAAATTTCCATCCATTTTACTCTTATTATTAGCTGTGGAAATAGTGTGGGATGGGCACATCAAATGCCCTGGGTTCTCCAGAATCTTTTCAGAAAGCATAGTTATTCTGAACTAATAGAGGGATACTTTCTTTCTTTTCCTTTATGTGTGCATATGTGTGTGACAGATTTTTTGAGATAAGATCTTACTGTATAGGCCAGGTTAGTCTTGAACTCACATTCTTCTTGGTTCAGCCTCTGGAGTCTCAGTTCCTAATTTAATGACACCATGATTTTGTATTTGTTTTGATTGTAGTTTTTTTTTCTTCTGGTGGAAGCTTTTCTCCTTTGGGATCCAAGACCTCCAGAGGAGCAGAACTTAAATTTCTGATGATGGGCAGCAACAATTTATGAGTGGAGTAAATTACTGTGGTAGTTAGAGGAGACTCTCCTACAGCCACTCTTTGGCTCTGAGATCTATTGGTTCTGGCTAGGAGAGAAATAACACTGCATCTTGCCCCTTGATTCAAAGTATATATACTGTATTCTGCATGGCAGAGCCACATCACTTTAGAGCACCATCTCCCAACTGGAACCATAACTGAGACATTAGATGATCATCCCGCCATTCTTTTAGACCAGTTGTTTCTGGGTGATGAGGGATATAATAAGAAGAATTCCACAGGCCTGAGCCATTGCCACACTTCTTTTGCTGAGAAATGAATTCCTTGATTAGAAGCAATGTTGTGAAGAATACCATGATGGTGAATAAGATGTTTCCAAGCCCATAGACAGTGGTGCTAGTGGAAGCAAGGCCAGTGAATCCATAACCCAGAATAGGAATCTGTCTCAGTAAGGGAAATTCTGCCTGCTTCTTGATGGAAGGGATCCAGTGAAATCAACCTGCCGCCAGATAACTGACTAGTATCACCTGGAAACGATGAATGCTGACATCTGCTTCTAGCTGGTTAAGTATTTGATGAGAGGTAGTTCAATCCCATGAATAGTCTCCATTGTGCCACTATGGCCTCTCTGTACCAGAGCTGGAGTGGCTAAGGAGAGAATTGACTATCTAAACTTCTGTTATATTGTCCTGCTGCCTATCAGAGTCTCATTTGCACTGGAAGCTCTTGGGTGAAGTTCAAATGGGACATAAATATCCCCATTTTGTCATGACTAGCATGTGACCATGTGAAAGGCCACTGCAAGGACACGGAGAGCCCATACCCATGCGAAAAGCCAAGTTCAAACTCAAGCTGTACCACTGGGTCTTTGCCTTCCTGGCCCTCCTCATGGAAGTGCTTCTTTTTCAAGAGCCCCTGTGGCATGACAGGACTACAAGTTTCTTGGAACTTCGTTCTGGCTTCCTTATGTTACTTTTTTTTTTTACTTGAAAATATATGCTGAGGATAAGTTTGAATTGGTGCCTGTATGTGGCAGGGTGTGTACTGTTCACATCAATAGAAGCTAACTGAGCTTCTTACTCAAATTAAATAACAAGATATGGAAGCTTAATGACTTAGGAAGGGAAGTCCTGGGTTTGAGATTGTCTTTTAGACTCCATTTCTATGCTCCTTTAGACAAATCTCAGCACCTCTTCCAGCATCCCATCCCATATTCTTCCCTAGCTGCAAACTGATTTGATATTTCTTGTTGTATGCTTCTGTTGGCGTTCCATTTTTACTACAAAAGATACCTCTGTCTTCTTTGAGGGGGGGTAGAAGCCCAATCAGTCACAGAGTTCCCCTCAAGGTAGAGCCTTGTCGCAAGCTCTGAGAATACTCGAAGGTAGAGTTAGCAAAATGTGTTTTGGTGCACCTGCCCCACCCCACGCTGCTTCAGCTGGTCCCAATGTTCTGGCTGATGTTCATCATTGTTCCCCTGTCTTGAGCATTCTTGGTATTCCTCACTCTAAGATGAACATCTGATTGGGCTTGGGAGAGTGTCTAGTCTTTCACCTGTCTTAGGGATTCTATTACTGAGATAAAACATCATGATGAAAAGCAACTTGGAAAGGAAAGAGTTTATTTCATTTTACAGCTTATAATCCATCATCCAGGGAAGTCATGGCCAGAACTAAAGGCAGAAATGGATGCAGATGCCATGAAAGAGAGCTGCTAGCTGTGGCTTGCTCAGCTTTCTTTCTCATAGCACTCAAGAACACCAGCCCAGGGGTAGTACTGCCCTCAGAGAACTGGGCCCTCCCACATCAATCAGGGAAATGCCCACAGGGCAATTGGTAGTAGCATTTTCTCAATTGAGATTCCTTGTCTCAAATGGCTCTAGCCAGTGTCAAGTTGACAAAAAACTAACCAGGATAATTCTGAGGAGGCTAAGTCTTCAGTAACCACTGCTGGGTGATAATGCTGTAATTACAGATTTAATTTACAGATCTTGCAAATATAATCGCCACATGACATGCCAGGGTACCTGTGGGTAACAGTCACTTTCCTTCCTGTCTTTATCAGATAGCAACAACCTCAACTCCTCATAGAAATTGGAGTGGGTTTCCACTGCCAATAGCCTGTCACTTTTATTTATCCCTATTGGCACAGTGACATATGGAACCCACAGTATCCAGACTGGCAGTGCTCACAGCTTTCAGTTTAGTGAAATGCTTGCTTAGTTCTCAGACTTGAGAGTTCTGCTCCTGAAGTCAGGTCTTACACCTGCCTTACAGAAATGTGGAGTTAAAAAGAACCAACTCCACGTGTGTATCACAGAAATTGATGAGAGTGACTGTTCCCATTTCTACTCCTTGATTCCTAGGCCTTTAAATTCTAGCTACTGGGGTGGATGCACTGGAAATGGGCCTTAGCATACAGAGAGCATGTTTGAAGGACAGTAAATATCTCAGCTCACAGGTTACTTCCCTTTGACCAACATCTTCCCTGGGCCACTCTATTACTCCATTAGGCTTGCTGTTGCTGGGTGGTAGAGTAATTGGCTCACACATGTATCCATAGTCATGGCCAAGGAGCTTGGTGGATAATGCATAATATAAGCTCCTGAGTGTCAATGAAGGCAAAGAAGTTACCAGGTTCTTGGTATGGAAGAAGTGTCACACATTTGATGTCAGAAGTGTTGTAAACAGAGGAAAGAGGACAGGTTTGTTTATTTTTTTTTTCTTTTAGTAATTCACTTGTGTTCTTCCTCATCTGCTCTGGCTAAATCCAAACCAGGCTATGTCTATTGTGTGCTACATGGCTGTAGTGTCCTGCAACCCATAACTTGGTCAATCTCATAAAACCTGATCATTATAGATGTTTCTATGTACATCGTTCCCTGATCTCACATGAACTCAGTATGTACTGTGGCCCAGTATCATGTCATGGGTCACTTCCATTAATACTTAAAAAAAAAATAACAACAAAACAACCTCTCTAAAATACCCTTATGCACTTTGGCTCTGTCTCTCTGTGTGGCCTGAGTGGTATAACAGCTGGCTCCCACACAGCTGGGTGTGCTGAGAATTCATTCTTGTTGAAAGGCTTCTGTGGTGCTCACTACTGACTCATCTACTTTATTGAGAATGCCTAGGAGATCAAAGAAGCTCCTGTCTGGATGTGTCTGTGAGGGCTTTTCCAGAAGACGTTAGCTCATGAGGGTTATGATCTAATGGTTGGTTTAGCCCATTGGTGGATTCAAAGTTTGAATACACTTGGGGGTGGGGGAGGTCATGAAACTGCTGTAGGCGGGGCCAGGTTGGAGAATGCCTGTCACAGGGAATAAATCACTGGAGTCTGTGTCTTTCCCTTGCCCTTCCTGTTCCTACTGTACTCTAGTTCCTGTCAGCCATGATGGGATTTTCTCTTCCAGGAAGCCCTAAAAATCTCTGAAACCAGGAACAAAATAAACCTTCCCTTTCTTACAGTGTTTCCCTCAACTATTTGGTCCCAAAGACAACAAACCTGATTGATAGACCTTGGATTTGATGAAGAGTCAAAGCCAAATTACTGAGTAAGAGTTGTATCTCAGATGCTTTTCTCATAACGGTAGGAAGTGTGAGATACAAGAACTTGCCACGTGTCTTAGACAGAATATCTCTGTCTGTTGCAGGGACTGAAATCCCAAACCCTTCATCTGCATACCAGGAATTTGGAGTTTTTCTCAGTGCATTTTTCCCTTACTTTAGAAACATTAGTAGAAATTTGACATTGTTGTGACATCTATGTTAATGATCAGTGGATTTACCTCATTTAACCAGTTTAGATCCATCAAGGTGTATTTGAACTCACCTGAAGAATTGTGTGTGATATTAACTTTTGTAGGTTAGTTTGCTGTCTGTGACCTCTGTGTGGTAAGCCATGACATTATTTCTTTCATTAAAAAAGAATCTGAGTTCACTTATGAGTTTATAAGACAGAGTATTAAATTGACTAATGAAAAGTTGAAGAATGATCTAGAAAGAAAATACTACTTGTTATATTTTGGATTAATGTTGAAAATAAACACTGTGCGCTTACTTAAACTTGATCCTAAACTCTCTTCTGTTCCTGTATGAGACTGAGATTGGTTTCCTCACTCCAAGTGTTGTATCATTAAAATAAATCATAGAAATGGTTTAAACATACATTATTATCTGTGAATAGGATCATTATCAATCCAATCTAGTTTAGATAATTTTACAAGCAAGAACCAAAGGCTCCTAAAGGTATTTAATATGGGGAAATCAGTATTTCACCCTTAACTTTTTATTTAGTTATAAGTGGAAAATGACACAAAATCTAAGAATTGGTTTGCAATAAATTGGAAAAAAATCTCCTATACTTTGCAGAATGTTTGGAAAGCAATTTTTAACAGTAATTTCTACTACAGCACACCTAGTACAACCAATATAGTGGACCACTTTAATAACCCGTAGAATGTTGAGGTCCTTGTGGACAATGTGGCTCTTGGAAAAGACTGTGTTGGTGCATTGTTGCCTTTACCTTGTAAATGCAAATTTTAATTCTCTTTCCTACTAATACGATAAAAAAAAATCTATTGGCCAAGTTCGTAGTTATGCTCCAGGGTAAGTTCATGATGTTGCTTAGAGACTACAGCTCCTCATCAGCTGTAGTCAGGACTATCGTCTGGTTAAGCTTACAGTAACATAGCATCGCCTGTCACATAGGACCAAGATAGGTCAATGGCAGAGGAATATAATATAGGATATCACTCAGACACCTTAAAAATCTTTGGTGTTGGTGGAAGCTTTTTCAACTCCCCTAGCTGCAGCTCTGTTTCTGAAATATAATCATGTGTCAGATGACAATGTTTAGGTCAACAATTTTGCATATGTTGGTGGCCCTAAAAGTTTATATACCTAGTAATATCATAGATATCTTAGTTTGTATAGGTATAATCCATAATGTTTGAACCACCTAACAAAATAATCTCTCTCTTTCTCTCTTACACAGCTCCAATATATGTGTATATTCACTATAAAATTAGGAAGACACACTTATAACCCTTATAATCTTTGTAAGGTCCTGAGGGCACAGCTAGTATCTACAACTACTTTCTTCTACTGCCCAATCTATATTCCTTTTGCCTTCAGTGAGCATCTTCACTAGCAATGCAACTCAAGCTTTCATTTCTGAAGGGTTTGTGTCATTGGCAACTCTCCTGAATTGAGTTGTAGTTTTCCGTTGACTTCAATAGTAGGGCATGAATGTGCTAAGGATCTTCTGTCTTCCAGGTGCACTTTTTCTTATCTCTGTTTTGTATCAACAACCCAGATTCCACGTGGTAATTAAGATTGATCATTCAAGCTACTACAGTTTGCCCATTTTCTGTTTGTTGGTTCAGAGATATGAGATTGGGTAGCAGTTGCTAACAATGGAATCAGTATTTTCTTCACTTGTAGAAGCATTGTTCCCTGTAGATGTAAGACCTCTAGATAACTAGAGTCTACAGCTACAGGGATGAGAAATAGACATTTAGGCACAGATCAAAGTATAGTAGCTAGTGGAGCCGCTCCCAGTTTCACTGATTCCCATGTACACACATCTTGACAATAGGGAGGAAGCCAGCATATATTAGACTTTGATTTAGAGCCTGTACAGCCTTCTGATGAACATTGTTTGCCCAGCTCATTGTGAAATTGCCATCTAGCCAACACCATAAGCCAACCTTAGATAATTATGATAGTCCATCGCCATTCTCTAATATCCCTCTGTGTGTTGAATAGGTAAGTTAAATGGAACTCAGGTGGGTAACACACTCCTGCATCCTTTAATTCTTTAGAACAAATAACCTAAAAAGTGATGTGTCAGAAGTTGAGAAAAGTTCAGACTCCAGGAGTTGCCTCTGACCCTCCCTCATATCTCTCCCATGAAGCATGGCCACAAGGGCCATGATTCCCTGACTTAGCTCTCTTGAAGTCAGTCATAAGAATCTATTCCAGAAAGGCTTTGTTTATACCTAATTTGGCATAATCTAAGAATCAGCTGGGACACAAACCTCTGGATATGCCATTGAAGGATTATCTTGTTGAGTTAGTTGAGATGGGGAGACCAACCCGCTGTGGGTGACATCATTTTCTGCTGGGTCCTGGACTGTACAAATGAAGGAAAGGAACTGAGCAGCAGCAAACACTGCTCTGTGCTTCCAGATCATGGATGGGATGTGAGGAGCTGCTTCAAGCTCCTGCTGCCTTGACTCCTCACCATGATGGGCTATTGACCTCTGGGCCAGAATCAACCTTTCTCACTTAAGTTTCTTTCATCAGAAAACCTCAGGACAGTGGCAGGAGAAGAAAGCACAGCCTCTCTCCCATGCATGCTCTATTATTACCATTAGTCCATATCAACTTTTTGTTCGATTGTATTTCTCTGCTTGTTTCATGAAATTCTACATAAACATACTCAGTTTTCTTGAGGCCTTTAGAATTTCATTTCTGAGGGCTCCCATGTCCTGTAACACTTTGGTCACATGAATTGTTAGCCCTTTCTCTTGTTGATCTGTTTTGTTAAAGGGTGTTAGCATGACCCCTGAGATGAGTAAGAGGCATCGCTCTCTACCCTGTAGCATTAGTTTTGGACTTCCTCCAGAAATACTGCATGACTCTTGGCTTACTGCTTCTAAAGGGAGATGCAGTTCTAGTGACTTCCACTTGACCTTTCCCACCATAATAGTCTTCCCTCCACCAGACAGGGAACCATTGCGGGCATGCTGCCAGCTCCTGAGTATGTCTGCTTCAATTGTGAATCTAAGAACTGGGAAAACAAGTACAAGACAAGTTCATGGGTGGATTGGATCCACAGAGAGATGGTCAGGAGCTCAGATTTGATCAATTATCTGACTTCCATAAGATCCTACCTTGACTGGTTAACTATGGTGACATTTTTGGTTCACTGAAAATAAGTGTCAGTTCAGAACCAATACCCCCAAATCCCCAAACGTTGTGACTATTTATTTCTCTTTCCAAAATGTGCACTTACCTTGGTAAAAAGACTGTATATCCCTGTGGGGGATGCTGGGAGAGAGAGTAACAGTATGTGTCTTGGGGCAAGTGTAACAAAGTCTTTCCCTAAAGAGACCTTGGTTCTTCTTTTTCATTCACAGAGTCCTGAGTCTATAAACTGGCTCCTCAAGGACTGGAAATTGATTAAGGGGCCATGGCTACCTGTGTGATTAGAATAAGATATCTCTTCCCCAGTATTAAAACTTTTCTGTCCATATGGATCACACAGCAGCTTAGTAGACTATAGGTATTTCTTTTCTAGACGTAATGTCATGAATCTCTGATGTCAAACTCTGCTGCCTGTTGCAGTAATCATTCCCACCTGGTCTTTGGTAATGAAGTGATACCACACGGGATATCACCTGCCACTCATGGTCCCATGGTACTCATTGCACTTAGGGATCTCATTCAGCGGTATCAATGGCTACTGTAATTTCAGACCTATCATAATAAGCAGCCAATGAACTCTCTGAAGATGTTGTCTGTCACTCCCTTCATACATTCATTTCTCTTAGCTTTAGAAAATGTATTAGACATAAATATAGAATTATATATCATATATATTATGTATCAATTATGGAATTGATATTCTGGGGTGGATAAATAGGTCTTCCATGATAAATTCCCTCAAAATCCAAATTTCCCCATGTGCTTGGATACCTTCCTCTATAATATACCAAGGCAATTATGGCATCTTCCTTTCATCTACTGTAGGCCATCTTTGGATCCACATTTCAGCAAACCAATGAACCAACCAAATAACCCACTAACTCACATAGCTACCCAAACAATTAAAGAATGTTCTAGACCTTTAAGCTGAACTTAAATTTAGACTTCCTGCTTGGTGGGCCCACATCAATAAATTTAGCCTGACCCAACTTTACATTCCCTCTACCCTGATGCCACTCTTTTAATATCTGCTTCTGCAAATATTCCCAAGACTCCTATCTGTGTAAGTTGGGAAATTAATGCAGCTTTAAAAATGTATGATAACCATCCCTCAGCTTACACTTGGCACTTTGCCCTTTGGGATAGGTTGAGACAGGAGTCTAGGTTGTGGATCTAGAAGAAAAGTAGGCTGATAGGGATAGATATGTAGGGGAGTTGAACGTGCCATCTTAGAGAAGCCAATAATAGGATCTCTAAGCACTGGAGGAAGACCTCTGGCAAGCATGGTAGGGCTCCTATAGATTCTGCAGAGTCTACTGAGAAGACTACAAATATTTGAGACATAAGGTCCTCAAATTAATTATGTCCTGCCTATCTGCCCTCATTTCAGTTCTCAGCATCATGTGTCTTCCCATCTGATTCCCCAATCTTGTCAAAAGATACCCTGAAATTTGAGAATCCATTTTGTGCTGCATTTCGGTCAGTTGCTTGATGATACTCTGAGTTTGGATTTCAGAATTCTTACTCTTATTTTAGTTTATTTATTTATTATTATTATTATTATTATTATTATTATTATTATTATTATTATTATTATCATCATCATCATCTTGGTTTTCTGAGACATGGTTTCTTGGTTGTAACTCTGGACATCCTAGAACTCACTCTGTAGACCAGGCTGGCCTCGAACTCATAGTAATCTGCTTGCCTCTGCCTCCAGAGTACTGGGATTAAAGGTATGCATCGCCACCTGACTCAGAATTCTTACTCTTAAAGATATAGGACATGAAGCTTCCTTTGGGGGAAGAGAGAAGCTTTCAGGTTTCATTCTAAGGCTAAAGAAAACTTCGGAGATATTTAGGAAGTATAATTGCTGTATTAATATGTGCTTTCTTTAGCCTGGATGATAATGGGACCTTGTGGGAGAGACTGAAGAGATCGTTGTTGTGGTCTTCCTGTAAGATGGCGATGGCTGGGCCAGAGTGGTGGCAGTGGAGAGGAAAATCAGTAAATTGATGTGGAACATAATTTGAAGATAAAATTATTAAGGGATTACTGACAGGTTCTGGGGATAACAGAAAAAGAGGAATCAAGCATGTCTTCTACATATTTGGACTGAACATTGGGCAGGTGGTGGTGATATTGGTCAATGTGGGAAATATGATTAATTGCAGGATTGAGGAGTAAAGAATCAAGAGTTTAGTATAAGGAGTCTTTTACACATCGGTGTGTAGGTGTCAAGCAAGCAGCTAAATTCTGCCACATACTCACTTATTCAATCCAAGCACGAGTCTATTATTATATAGTCCATACTCAAAATTTGCCAAATTATCACCCAAATGTCCCGAGGTATTGTGGTTTAAGTGTACCATGTCCTCTATAGTCTCTTGTGTTTGAACTCTTGGTTCCCAGCTATCGGCACCATGGTGTGGAACCTTTAGGAAGTGGAGTCTCACTGAAGGAGGTGGGTCACTGGAGGCAGGACCATTCTCTGGGCAAGAGATCCTGGACTGTACAAAGTGGAGAAAGTGATGTGAGTACTATGAACATGCTCACTGCTCTCTGCTCTTTACTGCGCATGTCATGTGATCAGCTACTTCAAGCTTCTGCCACCTCAAGTTCCCCACATGACGAACTGTACTTTGGAGCTTGGAGTCGGAATGAACCTGTTCTCCTGGCATTGCTTCTTCGATGAGGGTCACTACAGCAAGAAGGGAACTGAGATGGGTGGGCACATTCTTTTCCGGATACAGGGCCCGATGTTGTAGCATTTGTTGCATACAGCCATTATCTCACCAGTCTCTGTATATGGGATACGTTCTCAACTTTAGTTTTTCACAACACTGATGGCTTTCCATGCCAGTTGTACGCCTTTCACTGTGGCTATGTGTGAGGGTTTCATCACACATAATTTTAGCAGGAGAACTACATAAATCATATTATATGCTTTAGTCTGTTACATTGAGAAGCATTTGAAATTAATTCATCCCACGCCTGACCTCCTTTACCTTGATCACTGGTTATATACATTATCTTCCAAACTTTCTTGTAAGTTTACCATTTTCATCTAGCTGATGAATTAGTAATCTATGGGGAGACAGTTTGAATTCTGTACTCTGTGATCGTAAATACTCTAGCCCTCATCCAATTTGCACTGAATGGCGTTAGTAGCTATTGACTGATTCGTGCCCAAATCAATGACATTTTGATATTTCGTGAAACGACTTTTTAAAATGAGTAATTCCTCCTACATGCATTAGTTGCTATACCGCCGAAAGGAAGTGCTACCACACACCAGTGAAACGGACTATGTCTCACTCACCAGGCGATGAGCTCCCCAAGAGCAGATGTTATATAATTCAAGACTGCCATAAATGCTAAGTGAAAAATTGATGCTCAGTAAATTTGTATTGAAGTGAGCTGTATTAAACTAGCCCTTCAAATGTGGAAGATATTGGAAATCCCTGCCTCCATGGGGTTCTGTGAGGCCAAAAGATCTTGTATATGAGGAAGCTTTGTAGCTTTTAATGGGCTTTTCTGATGCGAGCTGGGGTCCTTATGAGGTGCTCGAGTCCTGCCTGTCTCAGGCAAGATGAAGGGAGGTCCTGCTAGCCTGGTCCAGCAGCAAGAGGGAAGCGAATGACTGGAACATGGATGTCTGATGAAGCAGAGGCAGCAGCAGGACCCCACTTTCTCCTTTCTTTGACTTCCTGGAATGGTTGGGTGGGAATGCCTGCTTTGCTGATTCCATTCCCCTCCTCTTCCTTCTGCTTCAGTGTGCTCTCTCTCTCTCTCTTTCTGTCTCTCTCTTTCTCTCCAGTTCTCTCCCCTCTAGAAATTTGCAAAGTTTCCTGCAGCTGTCAGGCTTCTTTTCCTTGAAGAATATCTCTAATCGCCCCTCCTGATTGGGTCTCGTTAGCAGGCTGGTGGCATTGATTGTACTCAATCAGCGTCCTCCTGCCCAGCTGGGAAAACGTCCCATTTGTCCCCCTACTCTTCTTTCTACAACTGTTTTACAGTTTTTTGGGGGGGGGCACCTTAATCCCAAAGGCCAATATTTCCTGCTGTCCCTAGTTACAGGACTGCTTATGCTTTTACTTTACACAAAGATTTTCTGCTCTGTCTCGGGGCGTTTCTGAAAATGTCCCATGGGGTCTCTAGGGCAATCACTACTCATCTCCCAGCTTATCAACAGCAGTCACAAAGAACACGAAGAAGCGTTTACTCACCATTCCAGTTGACAAAATATATTTGCATAGAGGAAATCATCTGTGAGTCAAACTTATCTTTCAACATGAGAGATGTTGTTACCATGGTCACCAGTATTGGGAGATGAGAAAACTGAGGTTCAGGGAAGTTCAGGGGCTTTTCCAGATCATACACATCAGAAGCGGCAGAAATGAGATTCCAACCCGGATAGATCATTGGTTACAAAGTGAGTTTTATTTCTATACTCCAGCCCTCACTCCTAGTCCAAGTGAAGGCTATCGCTTCCACGGCAGAAGGTGACTCTGATTCTGAGAATGCAAAGGTGGATTCATGACTCTGCAGCACAATCAACAGATACCTTTGTGCCTCTGGGTGGAGCAGGCAGCTTCCTGGGTGCTTTGTGATGCACCTCTCTCATCTTTTCCTTGATGATCCAACACCACAGAGAGGTAAACATTCACCCCCCTCCTCTAAATGAAGAGACTTGAAGGTTGGCTAGTTTTTCCCTAATGGAGAGATGGAAAGAAAAAGAAAGTGTAAGCCATGACTAGGCAGATCCCATGACCAATGGACAGCAGAAATGACATCTCAAGACTTGGCTTCATGTCATTCTGCCCATGGGTTGTGTCGTGTCCAGGCAAATCATATGCCTTTGCCTCAAGTAAATGTATCGTGGAGACAGAGGAAGTGGAAACAAAGACCATCCTAAAGCTTCCAAGAAGAGAAAGTGAAAACACAGGGTGTGTCTAGAGAGGTTTAACTGGGGAGGAAAAGACCCATCCTGAATCTAGGTAACACTGTCCCATGGGCTACAGTCTTGGACTGAATGAAAAAGAAGGGAGCAAGTTAGGCACCTGCATGAACTTCTCTGTTCTTCCCAATTGATAAAGTGTGACTAGCTTCTTCATGCTCCTTCCATGCCTTCCTACCAGGATGGACTGTATCCCTTCTTAAACCTTGCGTTAAATGAATGCTTCCTGTCTTAAGTTGCTCTTGCATTTTGTCACAGCAAAGGAGAAATGGTAATTAGTACAGTACCTTCCTTACTTTTTCTGTGCTCTCAACCTGTGGTTGTAACTTCTTTATTGGTCACTGTGAACACTTGAAAATAACATCAAGAGACCCTCCCAGACACTCCCCATCAATACATGGTCCATGAGATTCTAACAACATGGGAATTTGAATTTATTCCTACCTCTCACCAACTATGAACATTTGAGCCATGCTGCTGATACATCATGTCAATTTTTTAAAGGAGAATGATACCACACCTTGTGCAGTTGTTATGAGAATTTAGTGAGGAGCAGTGGTCTCCTTATCAGCAGAAGATACACCTCAAGACCCCATTGGTATTTGAAACAACAGGTAGAGACAAAGTCTTACATGCATTATGCTTCTGCTCTGGCCACATTCTAAATTCCATGTCTTTTTCATGTTCATCAAGCATTTGTCATGAAGTGTGCATGTGTCACACTTATAACTTTTGCAGTTTGAACTGCAATAGACAAAACTAGTACAACTTCCTTTTTTCTTCCTTCTCAATTTTCCTGAAGGGATATTAGTTTATACTGTAGATCTCAGGGGCCACAATTCTACTTCTTGTAGGATGCATGACAGGTAGAGCTGATAACCAAGAACAAGTAGCTTTGGGGGCAGTTGTGTATGCAGATTGGTTGTGTGAACTAAGTAGTAAGTGATTCACATACCAGTGGTCTGCCTCATGACGGATTCAGATTTCATCATGCCACACAGAACAGTGCATGACTTAAAAACATTTATTTCCAGAATTTTTTACTGAAAAATTTGGAACACAGCTGACTATAGGTAACCATGAGACCATGAAAAATGAAACTGTAGATAAGGGGGACTATTGTACTGGGTATAAAAATAAAAGCCCCCAAAACAGTCTTACAGATTTGGAGAATTCTTTGTACTTTTATAGACCATCTCATACACTGTGTTTTAGAATTGTTTTATAACTCTTACTTGATTTCTCAGTAGCTAGGTAGGCATGACGTAGAATAGTTATGAATGTGGTTCACCATATTTGTAGATGAAAATGTCATATTGCAATGGCAAAAGGTGGGATACACCTGAGAGGGCCAGGAGGGTCTAGCTTATTAGTACCAATATGTCTAACATGTTGTACATATCCTAAAATAGATGCTTAATAAATATAGGAGGAGTGATGGGTGGGGTGGATAACCCAGTGCTTGAGAATTAGGAGAGAGGATATTGAAGATGAAAAAGAATATGGAATTAAATGACACAATTGTATTTGAATTTAGTGTTTAGTGAATTTAGCTCTTTAGTGTTACCTACCACTTATGAGGCAGATATCAAGGCAGGCAACACTATACCTATTTAATGGATGAAGAGTTTTCAACTCAGATAAGCTCACCATCATGAAGAGGCCAAGTTAAGATTCAAGCCAGGTCCATTTCTGAGCTTTTTTCACTGTCCTGGTAACATCTCACAAGCCTCAATCTCTTCTACCTTGAACATCTCTGCCTCTGCTGGACCTCACCGTTACATTGCTATTAGGTGTACTGCTTGATGACGCTCAGAGTTGAGCTTTGCTTGGGGGCCAAGCTGTCTTCTTCCAGAGACCTGTGGGACCAAGGCATGTGCAGGGGACTGGTGGCTGAATCTGGTATTACTTCCCCCTCAGTCAGTTGTTGAACATCTACTCAATTGGATGGGCTTCTGAAAAGGTACAGCCTGTTTTCTGTTCCCCATTAGAGAACTGAATTTTTTTAATTTGCTGCAGCTGTATGGGTAGCTGGGTCCTAGAACTAGGAAAAGACTAAATGTGGCTGCCATACTTGTCACCAGACTTACGCCTGAAAGCACAGAAGGACAAGGTGCAATGGAGGGGCAGGTTCATTTGTTGTCAATTTGAGCCTTACATTCTTTCTAATTATGTGAGCCAATGCATTTGCTGTTTTGTTTATGTTCCTATGAGTTGGGACTTGTCATTGGCAACCAAGGAGTGTTGACAAATGCCCTTGCATTTATTCACCCTCCCACACCACACTCCTCACATTTCATGTTAGCACACATTTTCCTGTCTGTCAGTGCAGTGATGCTTGAGAATTGGAGATGGTGCCCTGAAAAGGAGGTGCAGAGTTCAGAAACAACAGCAGGTATAATTTAGCTGCCCAAAGGTACCAGTTTAATCCAATTATTTATGTATTCTTCTGTCTACTAGACTTGAAGGCATGGGTCACATCTTCCTCCCTTCTGTGTCCACTGTGGTACTTGGTGCAGACACTCCCACACCAGTGGTCTGAATAAGTGAATATCATGAACAGCTCTTTCATTTGGGTATCTGTCTTGATTTCCTCGGGAGCACTTTAACAGTACCTACTATGGGCTTAGAGCTGCACGAGGGGCTTTCTGGGGCTATCATGCCATCTTGATTTCACCCTTCAGGTCTCAGAACAGGTAAGCCTTCATGATCTGCCCCATCTTTGTCTCTCTTCTTTTGCAAAGTACAAAGAGTGGCCCCTCCAGTCACTCAGCAAACATGTCGTCAGGATGTGATAAAAATACTTTGGATCTTTGTTTTAAAGTCTTGTTAAATTTTCTGTTTAAAAATGTTTTGTTCACATTGTGATAGGAGGTCTTTTCAGCAATCAGTTCTGAGGAGCAGTCTTCCTCAGGCAGTCTGCATTCAAAGCAGTGTGGAGAGAGAGCTGGTTGCTAGGGGCAACACTAACTTCTAAGTGGGGAATCTCTGCATGTGGATATAAAACCAATGCCCTGGGCCCCTGCAGGAGTGGGGTCCTATCACAGAAGAATAAATGAATTGAGAGTGATGGGGACACCCCCAGACTGTGCTGGTCACCCTCATTTGGAGACTAGTGAGCTGTCTGGGCCACTTGCGTATGATAGGAGGCCATGGCTCAAACACAGCTGGTGACTGTCCTTCCTGTGACAAGGCTCTAGGAAGCTATAAAGGGCTCAAGCGACCGCAGTCACTCCCCCCATGGACCCCCTTCCATGCAGCAGACCCAGCCAGAGGTAAGCGTGCTGCACCTACGTCTCTTTATCTTTATGGTAACTGTGACGTATGCATTTGTTTATTAAACCAGCACAAAATAAAATGAACTCTTTTCTCTTGAGGTACGGCTTTATGGATTTTAACAGTGTGTTGTCACCACCACAAGAATGAAGTGGTACAATTTTGTCACCTCTCAGAACTCTCTGTACCCTCTCTTTGCTGTCTTTCTACTTTTTATCTTCAAGAATGCCAAACCAGTGACATCACAGCGTCAGCTTCCAATCTCAGCTCTTTTGCTCAGCACAGTGCCTTTGGGGATTATCCAGGCTGTCCTGTGTATGCAAACTTCATTCCTTTTTGTGACTGCATAGTACTCCACGCACTCCACTGTCTTCACATACTATTAATTGTTGTCCCCGGACTCTGTATTTGCAATTTGCCCAACTCTCTGACCTCCAACTCGTGCATCTTTCATTTGTAGTCTATTGCAGACAGGTATAGAGAAGCACAAAAATATGAGTTGTCCGAAGCCCTTGAGCAAGGTGACTCTCTGCCTTCCTGTTTCCTCTTTCATATAGAAAAACAGAAAGCAGCCCTGTAATAGCTGTGATCTCTCCAATGCCAGTTTGCTGTGTATGCTTTCACTTGGTGATTTTGTCATTTAAAATGAGCCTAAGCACAGTGATAAAGAACATTTCTACCTTGTGGAGAAAATATGTGGGTTAGAGACATTTGGTTTGGTCATGAATGATAGTGTTGTTGGCTTGGAGCTCAGTGTTAATGGTGTGTATAAAATAAGGTGTCTTTAAGCAGAAGCACCATAAAACATGGTTGTGTATTGATCAGTTAGTAGAAATGCTATGACCAGAATCTTGCAGAACCTAACTCTTTATTTCTCTGAGGAACAGTGGTTCAGTATCTGCTAATTCACATTGTGCAGTAACTCCACAGATCATCACTGCAAGAATGACAATAATCGGGGCTGAGGTGATGACTCCATGGGTAAAGAGCTTGCTACATAAACATGAGGACCTGAGTTCAAATCCCCAGCACCCACATAAAAGCCAGATATGATGGTGGATGTCTATAACCTGAGTGCTGGGGAGGCAGAGACAGGCAGATTCCAGGGGCTTGCTGGCCAGCTGGCCGAGCAGGAATAGTGACCCCCAGGACTCAGTGAGAAACACTGTCTCAAGAAATAGGGTGGAGAAAGACAGAGGAAGATGATACCTAAGTCAGCTTATGGTTACCACATGTGCAAGCTCTGGAGAACACCCTCACATATGTGCATACGCATGCATATATCACACACACAAGCACACATGGGAAAATCCAGGAGGCTTCAAGCCCCAGATTCAATGTCATGGCCCGTTCTTTTCTACAGATTCCAGAATGGTGCTGATAAAGAAGTCCCAGCCGGCATATAAAACTAGCATTTAGTTTATAAGGATATTTTGCAACGCTATTTCCACAATTCTTCGCCTTTCTTTCCAAGACAGATGGCTTTTAAATGCATGCAGATTACAGGCTCAGATAAGATTGGCAGTGGGTTGTGAGTAACCCTGGTGCTACTAGCTATAAAGCCCCTTTCTTACCTAAGGGCACATTGAAGAAGTATATGAGAGATACTTTAGAAGTAGAATCTTGCACCCACTCTCTAGTGTCTAGTATCTAGTCAACAGCTAATAGTGACGTGGCTGTTTGCCATAACATGGTTTTGTTGAATGCTCTTGTCATCCCAACATTGGCATCATCTCTTTCAGTTCTCATGATTGTGTCACAGTGACTGTCTCTCATTTTCACAAGCTCCCTACAGTCATCACAGAAGCAAGAAGCCACCCCACACTGGTAGGCTTCTAGGTTCCTGTAGGACATGCTTTCCTTCCTGCACACTAGGCTCTCCATGTCAGTCCTCATAGGCCGTGATATCTAATTCACTGGTTGGCAAGGAAAGTTCTAGAAACCCCAATCCCCAGACAATGAATGAGGCCATCTTCCCCCACTTCTGCAACTTCCAACCCAGGAACAGTGGGAGTAGGTTTTCCAGTGACCTGTGAGGCAGTGTAGGGAGGATGATCTGGCCCTCCATGGTGAGAACTCTGAGGGTCCCCAGGGTAAGGTGGGACTTGAAAGGAGCGGGTAGTGCTGCCATGCAGCCCCTGCTTCTCTCTCAGCCACCTGGGTGCTTCCTTTTATGTGGAGAGGGTTCTTGGTTACTGCCTGGCATCTAGCCCTTCCTTTCTTTGCTCCAAGGAAGGAGGGCAGACTCTGCTTACTGATCTGGAGAGTGGAGTGGGTGTGATCAGTGGAGCTCCTGTTTTCTTTTATATACGGTCAGATGGGTCTCAGAACCTAAGGTGCCTTCTACCTATGATGTTGGCCACAGCAGGGGTAAGCCTTGGCCATCACTCTCATGATGCAGAGGTCCACTAGACTGTGTTCTGTCACAGTGTTGGGGAGGCCCTGATTCTGGATTCAGTGACATTCATCTCAGCATCTATCAGCCATACAGGAAGCTTTCTATTACCTATCGTTTGCTGTTGTCCTTCTCCTTTGTTTCTTTTGGATGTGAAGAGGGAGGAGCCTATACTGGACAATCCCTTGAGGGAGATAGAGAGCCCAGGCCTCTTCCAAAGTCAGCCCTGTCCCACTTTTCTATACCTACTTCCAAATATGCCCATTCCAGGCAGCGTCTCTGACAAAGCTGCAGTATGGAGCCCAGATTCTGAAATGATGGGCTAACATTGCTGGTGGGAAATTTAATGATGCCCTGAAAGTCTGGCCACAGGAAAGAGAAGAGACTGGCTTCAGCTTAGAAGTCCTGGTATGATTTGGGAAGTGTCACAGCCTCTGAGCATCAGTTACCTCCCTGGAAGGATGAAAGTCTGCCATGTCTGTCTCTAAATTCTGCTGTGAAACCCCATGGGATGTTCAGGGAGTCTTGTCAGTTGGAAGGCCTGAGCAAGCAGAACAGCAAGCTTGAGCAAAAATCCAAGTTTTCTTAGGATTGGAGTCCAGGTGTCTCAGAGGTTGGAGAACAGAAAGATCTAGAAAGTGTATTCTAAACCTTGGATTTCTGACTTGCTAAAGTTGTGGTGCTTGGGATGTTGTCTCTGAAGCCATGTTCTCACAGTGTCAGTTCCCAGCTATTTCTGTGTGTCTGAAGGGGATTGAAGAGGTTAGGCAGACAGCACAGTGAGAGAAAGACCCAGAGAAGGAGGTTAGGGAAGGCTGTAGTCTCGTGTGTGTGTGTGTGTGTGTGTGTGTGTGTGTGAGAGAGAGAGAGAGAGAGAGAGAGAGAGAGAGAGAGAGAGAGCGAGAGAGTGAGAGATAGCGCGCGAGCGTGCGCGCGCACACACACACACACACACACACACATTTGAGATCACAGCATCCATTTCCTGTATCTGCACAGAGACACCTGCAGCTCTGATGGGAAGCCCACCAGTCTCCACCACCACTCCCAGAATCCTGCCACTCACCCACCACTGCTTCAGTTCCCAGCTCTCACCAGCTCCTGATGGCCTGGAGTGCCTGGCAGTCCTGTGAAAACTTGGACGTTGTCGTTTCTCTAGAGATGAATGACAATAGAAAGACCGTCCCTCTTTGTGGGTCTGTTTCCTTTTTTGTCTTAGCTGCCAGCCATGCTTTATCCTAGTCATGGTGTTTCTGCTTGTCAGCATCACTCTCAGAAAGTTCTTACCCAAACTAATTCACACCCGACATTCTATCGGGCGCTGCAGCTTCTACTCCCTGGGAGTGTGTGCTTACATGTATGTGTGTGTACGTGCAGGCTTTGCTCACATCAAACAAACTTGTTAGATAAAACCCAGGCTCGCACTAATGATAAATTAGGGAACAATTATTCCCTCTATAAAAGGATTTCTGATAGGGTTCCCCTAGTGTGCTTATAATGCGATTCAATTTACACCATATTCAGCAGTGAAGGGAGGCACTCTCTGCATAAACAAGAGCCTGTGTAGGCAGTGTTCTGAGCACCATGGAAAGAATCAGAGATACCGAAGATGCTTTTATTGCTGGTAACAATGAGTTATACCAGCGCCCCGGAACAAAGGCAACCCCATGGCAATCTCTTGAGCCTCAGAAACACTATGATGGCATGTAGGGCTAGGGAAGAAGTACCTGTCTGCTTATGTGTCTGCCCCAGGCTGGCAACCTCAGAACATCCAGGGGCCAGGAATGTTGGCTTTGGTGTAAGGCATGGGGAGGGGAGATAAGGAAGACACATTACTGGGTTCGCTTTTTTTTTTTTTTTTTTTTTTTTTTTTAAAAAAAAAATCATTAGACTCAGGGATCCTAAGCTGTGGCGGGAAGGGGGTTGCTGGCAGGATAGGATTCCCACACAGATCAAGGGTCTGCCTGACACCTAACACTTTGCAGTCCTCCATTTTCTTCTACATTGTCCCTTCCCTTGCTGAAGCTCCAGGGTTCTGGGCGAGGACCAGAGTCTGAGTTTTCCTAAAGACATTTTACTCTCAGAGTTTTGCTGGCCACAGAAGCAGACAAGAGTCTCCTCTTCAAGGAAGTGAGCACTGATCTCTTCCTCAAATATTTCTGCAGTTCACAGATTTCATCACTAGAAGTAGGTGAACTCTGGGTTCCAGGTGGAAGAATGTCATGAATCTGTGACAAGAGCTGTAGAGTTGGGCTATCCATGTGTGGCAGAGGCAGAGGTGTCTCAGGCACCGTGGTGGACAAAGACACTGGGAGTGGGTGCGGAAGACGCTATGTGGACAAGAGACTCTGCAAAGACATGCCTGGCAGGGAGGCCTTCAGATGCCCAGACCTTTTGACACTCCAGCAAAGCATCCCAGGCTGTTTGACCTCAGAGGTCACCAGTGTCATTCCTTACTTGTGGGCACTCCCTTACTCATTTTATTTTTAAGATTTATGTGTGTGTGTGTGTGTGTGTGTGTGTGTGTGTGTGTGTGTATGTGTAAGTGCCCACAGAGACCAGAAGAGGGCATCAGATCCCCGGAATCTGGAGTTACCTAAAGTGGGTGCCGGGAACAGAATTCTGGTCCTCTACAAGAGAGGCAACCATTCTTAACTGCCAAGCCGTTTCTCTGGCCCCCTAACTTGTGGTTTTCTAAGCTGTGTTCAGGTACAAATTGTGTCTCCATTGAATTACCACACCCACCTACATCCTGAGGCCTGGAGTAGGAAAATTCTGTGCCTACTGCAGAGTTCCCTCTACCCCTGTCTCTTTGCCCTAGTTACAACCTCTCCCTGCATTAAGGGCCCTGAGAAGACCACACAGCTCACCCAGGCTTGGAGAGGCCTGCATCTGTACCCCTCTACTTGAAGCATCTTCTATGGGATCTTTGGTGTTGTGGCCCAAGTCAGCAAGGGCAGAGAGGGAGCCTGGAGCTTTATTAACTGATCTGTGGTTCTTGAGTAATTTATTACATTTAAGCTGGTGCAACTGAGTCTCAGCAGTTCCTGTGTGCACTGGGAAATAAATTAGAGGCTGTCCAGAAATACTTGGATCATCTGTGTGATTGCTGGGTTCATGAGATAAAGGTTTAAGGCTCTCTCTTCTTGCAAAATGGAGAGAAGGCATTAATAAAACAGTAGACGAAAGAACTGGGGTGATGGTGGCAGAGATGGTGGTGGCAGCCATGGTGGTGATGGTGGTGGTGGTGGTGGCTTGTGGTGTTGGTGTCGGTGGTGATGGCAGCAGCAGCAGCTGTGGGGGTGGTGATGGCTTGGTGTCAGGGTAATGGCTGGATGAGGAGAGGCGGCTGGTGTAGGAATGGGAAAATCCCAACCACTGCTCCAGTGTAATGGCAATCCAGGAGTTTTTGGGGAAGGATGGAACACTTTTGACTTATATGGATAGGAGGTAAGAGCTTTTCTGCCTCCTGGAAAGGGTTAAATGTCATGGAAGGTCCTACTGTGGCCTCAGCCTGCCAGTAGTAGGTGGCAGTGGCTATGGCATTGAGTAGGACTCTTTCTTTTTCAGGCTTCAGTCTTCTGGTCTGTACTAGGACTCCGGGCTGGTTTCTCCACTAGGCACCGTAGGCATGCAACATTGTTTTAACTTCTTTCCAGGCCAGAAGAAGAGAAACTCTTAGGTTGAGAAAAATATTCTAGTATATATTAATCTTTATGTCAAATCAGTCATGAGATATAATTGTAAGATAAATTTGTATATGTGTGTGGAGGAGGAGCAGGAAGGCACAAGTACCCATGATATACGGGATGTTCTCCATTGAATGAGATAGTCCTGTTGTCTTCCAGGTCGCCATGGCTCTCCTTGGCCCACCTTAGCTGTAGCCCTTAGGTTTGGGATAGTCTCTTGCTTGTTCATCAGCCCCTTCTGCAGAGGGGCTCTGTGTCCAAAGAAGGAGCCAAATGCCGGGCTGATGGGTAGTAGAGGACCAGGAGTGGATTCCAGCTCTAGACGCTGCTTCCGTATTGACGGCCAGGGAAGGGACAGAAGAGCAGGTCAAGAGGCAGGACACACCTGCTTCAAACAGGCCTCGGCCCTTTGAATGCCTCTCATCCCTACCTTCTGCTTGTCTGTTCCTACAGACACTTTTCCAAAGGTCCAGGGCAGGTTTCTATGTTTCCTTGACCTGGCGGTACTGCCTTCAAACCCCAAACACTGGACAGAACCACCCTGAGAAGCCCCGGCTTGCAGTTGGATGGCCTCTCCACCAGGTGGCAGGCTTGCTCTATACAGATGCCTTGGCTGGAGTACTTACCTGGCAATGGCCAGAGGGGTCTGAGGGTGCCAAATCAGCCGGAGGTCCCAGGATTGTTTGGCTCAGTATATGCGTGGCTTCAGAGGTAGGGTCCGGACCTCCCAAATTGACAATGGACTCTTTCTGGATTCTGACTTCTAGGGACATAGCTCTCCTTAAAGCTCCTAGAGGCAGGTGGCAGGTGTTTGAACAGAGCGCCCCCTGGAGTAAGGAGGGCTGACTTGACCAGAGTGGGATCCGTTATCTGGTGACTTTCTATGCACTCTGGTTCTGCAAGTGAAGGTAGCTCGTAGCTGCTGGCTCTGTTTTAGAGCATGAAGCAAGACTGTTTATTCTGGTGGTTTATTCCCTCCTACTTACTACCCAGACTTTCACGAGATATCCACCGACAGCAGACAGCCTGAGCAGGGACCTCCTTACCTACCCTATTACGGGCATGAAAGACAGCACCCTTTCTCCAACACCCTGGGGTTTCTCTGAGGGACCCCAGGAAACGGGACGCTGGTCTTACCTGAGCCTAGATCTTTTCTGCATCAAGAAGAGGTCTGATCCATGCCAAGGATAGAGTGCCAAGGAAAGACCATAAGTGAGAGACCTGCAGGAGCAGGGGAGAACCCCTGAGCCCTGGTCTGCTTCACTGAAAAGTGAAGGGGAACTATTGGGTTCTTAGGGAGCAGAAGACATGCCGCCGGCCTCTTTGTCTCCAGCAGCTCCAGAGACCTCCATTCCTGACGGAGTATTCAGTGTTCCCTGCCCCATTGCCAGCCGAGCCTGAGCTGCCTCAGAGCTGGTGACTCACACTTTGTCCTGCAGTATTTCCTGAGGCCCAGAAGCCAAGAGGTCCAGAAGATTTTTGACTCCTCTGCCGCTGAGCCGAGTGGAAGTTTTGTGAACTGGGCAGTGGATAGACACTTCCCTAGCTCTGTCATCCCTCTGCCCAGACTGCTTCCCAGCCCCACCCCTGTCCCACCTTCATACCTCCTGCTGGTGCTTCATGTTAGCACCAGTGGGTACCCTTCCCTTCCTATGAGACTAGGAGAGTCACACCAGCCTGGCTGGGGCTACGCATGTTGCATTAGGGGATTCGCTTCTGTTGTCTCTGAGGGTCTGAACTACAGCTTGCAGATACAGAGGAAAGGAAGCAGAGAGGCAGAGGACACCTGAAGAACAAAGAGGGTGGACACCCAAGCCGGTACTCTCAGGCGTGAGGGGTGAACAGCCGGGTGAACCTACCTACACATGCGCACACAGGCATGAACACACACACTGCTACGTGGTGTGGAGGGGACCTTGAGCTGCTCCGCCCTCTGAATCTGAGTCCCTTGTCTTGCCTGGGTTCCTGAGAAGGGGTGGGCTCCTTGGGACTGACTCTTGTGTGTCTATCCACTGCCCGGTCCACAAAGCTTCCACCTGTGCTCAGCTGCGGAGGGGTCAAAACTCTCCATTCCTCACACTTGTCACCCCAAATTGGATCTAACCGCCTCTCTCCCTTCCCTTCTCCCTCCCAGTCTCCTTAGTAACTGACAGTTCCCAGTGAATGCCAGACCCTGGGTGACAGACCGCTGTCACAGTCTCTCTTTTGATTGCCCCTCCCCAACCCACACAGACTCACAGACTCTGGCGGGGGCGTGAGGATGCCTGGGTAGGCCAGGGGTAATTAAAACATGTACCATTAATTCCCCCACTGAGAGGAAGCCTTAATTACTCCATGTGAGGCTAGGGCGTGAAGGAGGGGTGGCGACTGACTCGGGGCACAGGGAGGGGACTGTGCTGGTCTTGTCCTTCTTCCCTCTCCACGCATCTGTGTTGAGTGGGAGCGGCGGTGTGAGGTGGGTCTGTGGAAATGAGGGGGTGCTTGTATGTGGTGGGGGAGGGAAGCAGAGGGTGAAACCTGACTGTGTTCATTAAGGCAACACAAAACTGGGAGCCGTAATAATAATTAAATTAATTATAAAAGCAATTTGCTTTTGAAAATTTGATTTGACAGCTTACTAGTGGCTGCACTGATCTAGCAGCTCTGGCTTAAAAATAGTCAGAACAAAAAAAAAAAAAAAAAAAAAAAAAAGCCAACCAGAAGAAGCAGCAGCTAATTTTAATTAGATGCCAGGGTTGGTAAACAGAATTCAGCACCGCCCTTTCATTGAGGCTGACTTGGGTTTAAGGGGTGTCGGGATTGGTTTAGGGAAAGGCAGGGAAGGTTCTTCTCTTCCTTCTGAGAGCAGCCAGGACTCTGGAGGTCCAGGTGCAGGCAGATCTGCCAGGGATAAGGAGTACCCTTCCTCCCACTGCCTGTCCTATTTGCTCAGAGACCTTTTTTGGGTTTTGCCCTGTGTGACCTTGGCAGAGATGGCTCTGTGTTTCTGGGCTTGCTGCACTTCAGCTGTGTGTGTGTGTTTGTGTGTGTGTGTGTGTGTGTGTGTTAGAAAATATTATATAGACCACATCTATTGAAACCCTTCTAATGAGGAGAGAGTGAGCCAGGCGGCAGTGCTGGCCACGCTCTTTAGAAAGCTGGGCCATCTCAGAAGCGGAAGTTTTGGTGAAGACCAAGGAGGCTGAAGCTGGCAGGCAA
Source organism: Cricetomys ansorgei (assembly GCA_026225945.1). Lineage (NCBI taxonomy): Eukaryota > Metazoa > Chordata > Mammalia > Rodentia > Nesomyidae > Cricetomys > Cricetomys ansorgei. The sequence goes on from JAMJFZ010004023.1 coordinate 978,438, forward strand.
GGCTGCTGCCTCCCTTGGAACAGCAGGAGTCCAGGCACCCTGGGCCCCAGGGCCTGTGCTGACAGCTCTAGTCCCTCCCTTTTCTCCCAGGACAGGCATGCATTTCTGGCTCACCTGCCTTATTGTCAGTCTCTCCAACCTCCTCCCTACTTGCTTCATCCCTGGTCCCACTGCCTGGCACGGAGCCAGGCATATAATGGGTATCCAGTAAGTGTCAGCTGAGTGGAACAAAACCCCAGCTGTTGGCACCCTCTGACCACCTCTTCCAGCAGACACTTGATTTCCTGCCTGCCCCTCTCTCTCCTGGGCCTGCACTCCTGCATCCCACCACTTTTAGTTGAATGCGGCTGAAGCATCTCTCCAAGGGTACCTTTATTCCCTTGTTTCCATTTTGGCTCCTCCTCTTCCCCTCCCCTCGTGACTCCCCACATCTCTGACTGGCTTTGTTGGTCACCCCTCAGTACAGCTGCCTGTGGGGTAGGTCCCAAAGCCCTGCCTTGTCCTTGATGATCATACAGGGACTTTGGCCACCTTTGGGGTATAGAGTTATTTTCACATAGATACTCTCAAGATGGGAACCATGACTTTTGCTCAACAGATTTTCCTGGAGTCAGCAGCTGGAGGGGGATAGATTTGGGTCCCGTTTTCAGACAGCAGAGTTCAATGCATAAAAGTCCTTCATGGACCTTGTCTAAAATCTGCTGGCTCCTTCCCCCTATCCGTTCCTCTTTCCTCTCCTCTCTGCTCCTCTCCTCTTTCCTCTCCTCTCCTCTCTCAGCAGCCACTCCTCAGGTTTCCATGCATCTCTTCTCCCTCTGGCCTTCCAAATTAGACTCTTCTAGCAAAGCCTTATGACTTTTGATCTTAATAAATTCATCTTCTCACTACTCCTTGGGTCACCTGTCCCTCTCCCATCTGCTGCCCTCCTCAGGCTGAATAGTCCTTCCTTGCCTTCTAGGGCCTGTTCCCATTACCCTGCCAACACTAAGTTCATGTCGTTGAGCCCACAGAATACTCTCCTTGGTGCCCAGAGGTTATTTCATGGAGTTCAAGGTGTAGAGCTCTAGGTGTTTGCCTGCTAGCTACTCACTGGGTCATGGTGCAAATCCTGGTATGGGGCCAATATTCCAGAATGTATGGAGGGAGGAGATGGAGCTTTCCTAACACCAAACTGGTTTCTCTGCAATGGAGAAGGTTCAAGGAGAAGCCAACAGGAGTGCCATAGGAGGGAGGAGAACGGGTGGGGTTAGGACTGCTCATGAATCTGGAACAGGAAAGGGGAAGAAGTGGTCAAAGTCCAGACAGGGCCCTAGTAAGCTGACAAGAATCTTTGAAATTGGGACTGTACCAGAAAGTTAGGATACACTGATATCTGAGGAGAGAGAGGGAGGCCAGACTCATCCCCGAGACTGACGGTCTCTACTGTACGTCTGCAATAGCGCCAAGAAATTCTGGCTCTTGCAGGCATATGGGAGTATGAATGAGGGTGTGTGTGTGTGTGTGTAGGGTGGATTCAGAAGGTAAAAGAGAGAAGATACCACGTAGCTGCAACTCCACTGATTATAAACTGTATGACAGTTACTTAGTCTCTCTGAGCCTCAGTTGTATCGCTTGGAGACTGAAGATATTAATAGCATCTCAAAGATTGCTGTGAGGATCACAGGAAAGACTGTGTGTAGACCCTAGCTGGGACCCTCGGATGCAGTCAATATTTTAGAGACTGTTCTGGGCTGTGACTGCTATTAACTCAACTTCTTGTATAATAACAGAGACTCGTGTGACGGAGCTGAAAGAGACTTAGACCTAGACCAACAGTGTCCCCTGGTAGCTGCGGCCAAAGGCATGCTAAGCACTTGGAGGACTTGTGCAAGGCTGCCTGTGGGTTCTCTTGGTGCTGAGGCTGGGCCAAGGCCCCTGGCCGCCCAACCTAGTGCTGTGCCAAGATACTTTGGAGTTCTGAGGTCAGATTAACAAAGAGTGGTCAGCAAAGCTGCCACGGGGTGGGAGTGGGGCAAATCCTAGGCTTGCCTTTGAGGAATCCAGCTCACAGAACAAGAGGGGGAATGTTTCCTCTCTTCGTGTCCCCACTTCCCAACACTGACCGTGCAAGCCTTCCTAAAGGAGGTGAGGTTCTGCAGAGAGTACTGTGCATCCAGTCTTCCTGCTGAAAACCCTTCATACATTTCTGCCCATGCAGGATGAGAGAGGGGCCATGGGGCAAAATCACTTCATCCAATCCTATATGCTCCAATATGATCAGCAAGAAGATACCCCCACCCCTCCAGCTCTTTCCAGAATTTGCCAGGAGAGAGGACAAGACCTGGGCTCACCCTGAGATGTGTGAGCTTGCAACTTAGTGCCTTACATCCAGCTCCAAAGCAGATTTTACTTCTGTATTGCTGTGTGATGTTGGACAAGTTATACCTTTTTGGATTCCACATCCCACATATGTAAATTAACAGGGTTGGAGAACGTCAAACATCTCATGGTTCTACATAAGCCCAAAGGAAGGTTGATGTCTTTTCTAAGGGGCATCTTGTGGTTTGACCTCCCCTTGATGCCACTAGACCAGAGTGCGGACAAATTCTGGCAGTGGGGACTGGCTGACTGTATCAGGAAAGGAGGCTTTGTCTGGGGCTAGGTGATAGCTGGTAGTAAGAAGTTAACTGTCAAGAAAGGTAGTCCTGGCTTTTATTTCTGCCTTTGAACCAGTGTGATTTGGGGCCACTATTTGTGCCCTATAAATGGAGTCATTGCATCTTTCTAATATAATTCACTGTAAAATACAATGAAGATAATAGGAAGAGTTTGCAAGTGTTGAAACTTTTTCAAATTTTATAACAGTCAAACCCTACTGTGGTGATTTGAATAAGAATCATCCCCATAGGGTCATATATTTGAATGCTTCGTCACCAGGGAGTGGCACAATTTGAGAAGGATTAAGAGGTGTGGCCTTGTTGGAGGAAGTGTGTCACTGGGGATGGGGGTAAGGGCTGGGGTGGACTTTGGGGCTTCTAAAGTCCATGCCAGGCCAGTTGCGCACTCTCTCTCTCTTTTTCTCTCTCTCTGTCTCTCTCTCTCTCTCTGTCTCTCTCTCGACTGAACCTCTGAACCTAGAAGCCAGCCCCGTTAACAGCTTTCTTTGATAAGATTGCATTGGCCATAGCGTCTCTTCACAGCAACAGGACACTGACTAAGATACCTACTATCCTTTGACTATAAGATTGAATAGGTGACATGGGGCAGACTCAGAGTCCTGGCTTTTCCTTTTTGGAGAAGGAACTTTAAAGGAGCTCCTGTCATGGACCTGAGCCTGGAGCTAGGTCTTCTTGATCCAGCAGGGTCGCCAGAGACCACCACAAGCATCCAAGAGCCTTCTCCTCACCTAGCTGGGCACATAGGGAAGAGCAGCTGTGAGAGCTGGCCCTTTTGCCATTGGATTAGAGACTCCCTAGATGAGTAGCAAAGGGCTAAAGACAGAGGCAAACTATCCCATCTAAGCCTCTGAATAGTCACAGGTATTCCTGCTGCCCAGAGCCAGGAGACCACAGCAGCCTCTTGGCTCCAGGAGTGTTATCCTAGCACAGGGAAGGCTGAAGTCAGAGGATAATCCACAATTAATTTCATCTTTGTTTGGAATTCACAAAATCATTAGATTTTCTAAAGATACTGACCTGCCCTTTGATGTTTAAATGTGATGGGGATTAAATGGGCTGTTCTGTAGCCTCTGAGAAAGTCCCCAAAGTCTCACCACACCACACTGGGGGCAGAGTGTGCTGATGATGAAAACTACATGTTGAGTCTCATAGGTGCCATTTGGGCAGAGACTAAAGCAGCTGTTTGTGATTATCATTGTGTCTCTGGTGCCTGGAGTGGAGCCTGATACCAACAGTAGGTGCTTATCACGTGTCTATTGAGTGGAAACAAAGGCCTTGTGTGGTGATATAAAGTTACCAACAACACAGAACCAGACCCTCTGGACCAGCTGTGGGACTCCAACCACTACACTGTCACAAGAGTTCAATTGCCTCACCTGTAACACAAGGTCAGTAATGCTACAGAAGACAGTGGGTAGAGTGAGCAGATAGCATAGTGGGCCATTTCAGCACTGGGCGGGGTGTGTGTGTGTGTGTGTGTGTGTGTGTGTGTGTGTCTTGAGTCTGAGACCTTGAGTCTAAGGTCAGCATGGGCTACCTAATGAGATCCTGTTTTAAAAACCTAAACAAACAAACAATAAAATAAAAAAAACAAACAAAAAAGAAAACTCCTGATTAGTGCCACTGAACAAGATTGCTATGAATACCAATAATAGAACGTACCAAAACTGTGAACTGTTTTGCTGATAACCCTTCGTCTAACTTCTCAGGAACTTCCCTGCAGGTTTCATCTGGTTTCTATTCTAACTCATTTCCTTTTTCCTTCTCCTTTTTTCTCTTTTCTTCACCTTTTGTACTTCCACTCCATCTCCCCCTCCTCCCTCCCCATCTCCCCCTCCTCCCTCCCCATCTCCCCCTCCTCCCTCCCCATCTCCCCCTCCCTCTTCCCTCCCCATCTTCCCCTCCTCCCCATCTCCCCCTCCTCCCTCTTTCCTCTCCTTCCCTCTTTTCTCCCTAGGGTCTCACTATGTAGCCCAGGCTGACCTTAAATTCACAGTCCTTTGGCATCTTCTCAGGATTACAGGTAACCGGCCTCACTTGCTTTGAATATTATTAACAATCTTAGAAGGATTCCCCCTCCAACCCTGACATTGTGTTTTCTCCTGAGGGCTGAGCTTTATACCAGAGGGTGCAGGAAGGCATAGGGAAGGCTGGCTGTCGTCCCCACCTTCCTCCTGCAAACACTACTTTGCTCATTGTTACGGTTTGAATGTGAATGCTCCCCCCCCCCCAGCTCCCCAGGCTCATGTTTGAACATTTCCCAGACAGAGGTCTGTTTGGGAAATTGTGAAACCTTTGGGACACAAGGCCCTGCTAGTAAATACAGAGCCCTAGGGGAGGCTTATAGTCACCTTGTTCCTGGTCCCCTGAGATGTAAGATCCACATTGTAAGTTACTACCATGTGAATGTTGTTATGCCTTTTACACAGTGAAATTGTGAGCTGAAGAAAATCACCCTTTCCCTTAAGTTTCCTCTTGTCTGGCATTCGGTCTTACATAGCCACAGGGAAGGCATTTCTCCACACATACTTTTCATGCCCCATGTCCCACCTTGTCACGATTTGCTGTGTTCTTCCAGGTTCCCTTGAGACTGTCTCCAGCTGTGGCGCTCCTTGCTCCACAGATCTTGACTTTGCTTATTTTCTAGTCATTGGGTACTGGAACCCCTAATTGGTCCTGGAACCCCTAATTGGTCCTGGTCATTCCAAGGAACCTACCAGCAGGGTGGGACATTTAAAAAACTGGGAGGAATCACCGTGAGTGAGCATCTACTGCATGCCAGGAGCAGATCTGTACTTGCAGTCATTACCTGGTCTGTCATCTCAGGTGTGCCATGATGAGAAAGTGCACCCCAAGAGTCTGGATAAAAGCCTCAAGGTTGCCCAGCAAGGATTGAACATCAGAGCCATGGTAGGCGGCTGGCTGGGTATGATTCATCCCTGAGCTTGGAGGTCTGCTCTTTGCAGCCTGGCTTGCAAGCACTAGCTCTTTCAGCCCTGGCTATCTTGCTCTGGCAGCCTGGTCTTCCTGAGCTGTGCATGGCCCTGGAAGGAGAGAAGCTGAAATCTCTCATAATTACCCAAATCATGGCTCCTAAATGGCTTCTGATTACAGTAAGAAAGCCCCTTTCTGCACTGCAGCCAAAGTTCTTCTGAATAAAGCTGTGGCCACTTTCTACTGGGGGTGGTGGGGTGTTTTTTTTTCTTTTCTTTTTCTTTTTCTTTTAAAGTGAAGGAGATGGCTTATCCGCATGCAAAGTAGGTCAGAACCTTAGCAAAGATCCTTTCAACCACTTGGCTGTTTTGAAGTCCTGCTACGAAACTCCTTTTGTTTCTCTCGCCTTTGCCTCTTCCCTCCGTCCTTCTTTCCCCAGAGGCTCCAGGACATCAAATGGTTTTAACTGGTGGGGACAGTGAGAGTCATGTGCGATAAAAGCCCCATTATAAATGATGCCTGGTTAGCCTATCTGGGCCAGGGTGTGATGATAACCAGCAGCCTCAGCCCTTCATCCCCTAGCTCTAAGCCACCTATGACATTGTGAATCTGCCCAGTGGGCCTGCACAATGTGAAGCTGTGGCCCTGGTCCCACAACACCCAGTGGAAGAATGGGTAGATAGGGATTGCACCTACATCTGGGAGCCAGCAGCCCTGGTATTCATCAAGAATCAAAACTTGCAGAAGGGCTTGCTCCATTGGAAAGAGACCCAGATGAACTAGCTTGGGTCATCGGTGCCTTGTGGTTTGCTTCCTCGGGGGAGGGGGGTGTTTGTCTCTTCCTGCTTCATTAATACCCCACTATGAGTAGAAACAGTAGGAGCTGTGCCCATACTAAAGATTCTCTGCAGAAGGAGTGTGTGAGGCTAGGCTAGAGCCATTTGAATCTATCTGGATGAGTTGCCATTTCTGGCCTTGGAGTTGAGTCAGGTAACTGCTGGTGTCCGCTGAGGCTATAGGGTCTTATGGGGACAGCTCAGGTGATGATGGGTGAAGATGGATTCCTACCTGACATGGTGACACATTCCTGTCATCCCAATATTCTGGAAGAGAAAGTTTCCCTATGAGATTGAAGCAGCCTGGGACACAGTGAGTTCCAGGACAACTAGGGCTATGTATTGAGACCTTGTCTCATTAAGAAAGTATATAAACAGATGAATAAGTGATTCCCGCTCAGAAGTGGCTTTTCACCCACTCTCTACTCTCTCTGGGCCTGACATAACACCCCCATTTTATCATCCTCTGCTGTCTTCATCTGTCTGGGCTCAGCTGGGTTCAATGGCCTAGTCATCTTCCAGGAAGACCGCTACTTTGAGAATTGTGAAGGGACATTGCTGTGTGCACTCGAGAGGAGTCAGGGGTGTCTTAGGGGTGTCTCTTTCATTCAGCAACTGGTTACTGGGCACTTCCATCTTCCAGAGATGCTTCTAAGTTGGAAGCTGCACTAGTAGGGAAAAAAGTAAACAAAACCTAATCTTCACCTAATATAGACCAGACTAAGGGATATGACCACCTAGGTAAGTTTATCAAGATGGTGATAAAAGTCAAGAAATGACAAGGCAGGGAAGAAGAGAGGGATTTAGGAGGCTGACTGCAATTTCAGAGATGGTGACCTGTGGTGCTCAGTGGGAAAGTAAGGTTGAAACCCTGGCCTGAGGGATTGAAGCAATGGGACATCTGGGAGATGTAGTCCAGGTCAAGCAAGGCAGGTGCAAAGGCCTTGAGGAGCAAGGGCAGCGAGTGCATATGGGGAGGGGGAAACAACCACTGAAGCATCTGCATTTGCCCAGAAGAGAGACAGAGCAGGAGTGTATTCAGAAAGGTAATGAATGGGGTGGGGTGGGGCGTCCGTGTGCAGATCACATGGGGCTCTGATGTGTGGACTCTGCCCAGAAGTGGAATAAAACCACCTCATGGCTCTGAAGAAAGGTGGAGCAGTGTCTGATTCAAGCTATTAGGAGCAAGTGCTCCTAGGTAAGGAGAGGTCCTAAGACTGTCCCTCCATGCTGCCTTACCTGCTGGTGGACTGCACTTGGCTCCTGAGCTAGAAGAAGCTAGTCCAGACTGGAAGGGAAGTTGAATTTGAGTCTCTTTTCCTTATAAGAGAAGGAAGAGATGAGTACTTGGCCCACTGCTGGTCTGGGGCTTTTGGAATGATGGTAATGCCTGTCTGTTTGCCTCCCCCAGGACTATGGGATTCTGGGAGCCAGGAAAGCCCCTAGCTAGTGCCTGTCTCTCTCAAGATGTTCAAATGCACGCCTATCAGCAGCAAGCCTTCTCTTCATTTCCCACCCTTCGGGGTGTCCGGCTTCCATCCATCCTGCGGGGGTCCCTCTAATGACTGTGAGATGAGGCATTGCGCACAGCTGCGAAGCCAGCAGTGTGGGCAGGTCTGAAGATGCTGGATTTCTCACCTCTTCCGCTGTTCCCTCTCTTGGCACTACCTCCCTCCACCCCTCTTCTCACCCCTCTGTAGAGGGGAACCACAATGCGTGTGTGAAGATTACTTGCACACTGGAGCTTCCTCCCTTCTGAACTCAGAAGCAACAGCTTGTCTTTCTGTATCTGGCTGCGGCTCCCCTACCCCCATTCCTGATGTCTTGACTCCTTTGTCCTCTCTTTCTTCAGTCCTCGAACAAGAATGTTTCTCCAGGCTGCTGGGTAAGGGGGGGCGGCGGGGACTGGCTGCGCTGGTGTGCTTGGTCCACCATGATGATCACAATGAGACAGAGCTGGGCTGACAATACCCCAGTGTATCCAGGGGGTGTAATTTATCCCTATATAAAGGAACCTGACCTCTAGTCAATGGCATAAGCCTTTTCCTTCAGGAGCTCAAAGATTTCAACCTACATTCACAGTAAGTGTAAGTACACAAGGCTCTGAGTATGATGTCCCTCCACACGGGCAGGAGAGAAAGACAACCAATATTGGTTTCCTCTTAGCTTTCATCCTTCCTTCCAGACCTTTCTGCTAGAGAACCCAAACTATTCTTCTCAGAAGGGGGCCAGCCACCACAGAAGGATGGGCTTCTGATTTTCTCTCAGGGACTGAGTGGGGTGAGTGGCTGGTATAAATTGCTTCTTCCTTTTGAGTGAGAGCAAAAGAAGAGAGAAAATGAAACACATTTGCCACCTCCTCCTTAGCTCAGGTCCCAGGTGAGCTAGGCAGCCTCACAGTTCCTTTTGTGTGGCTGGCTGGCAGTCTGTGCAACGTCTCCATGGTGATGCCTTGAGATCTGAGCTTGGGACCAGCCTCCCTCCACTGCCGCTTCTCTGGGTTGCTAGCATCAGGGCTGTGTGGCCAAGAGGTGCACTGATGGATCAAGGGAGGTCTGATTTGGGTTGGTTTGGGACCTGCACTGTCTTCTGGCTCCTCTGCTTCTTCAAGGCTGGCAGTAGCTGTGGGTGATTGGACCAAACCTCGGAGCTTATTCACACTGGGGCATTTGATATCCTCCAGAACATAGGCCACTTTCTCTACCCTGGATCATCTGCTATGATTCCCCTCCTGGAACCTGGCATGGCCTCCTCTCTCCTCTATTCTGAAATGGTGTTCACTCCTATCCCCATGTATTTGCTTCAACTGTACCTCTTCCCTGGAGAATTTAATTTCCTTGGTATTTCTAGGAGTTGGTTCCATAGCCATGGACTAGGTAGTCTTCTGTCTTCTGAATCCACACAGTACTTGATGCCTCTCTGGGGGAGCAGATGATGCATTGTGCTGTTAAGTCACTTTGCATTTCCAGGTAAATGATAGTGGGCAAAACATGAGATGAAGGCTCAGGGCTTGAATCATGGCTCGGCCACTTGCTAATGGTCTCCAGAGGACCAGTGCTGTTCGCCAGTTGTCTTATAAAGCCAACAAACAGTCTGGGAGATACAGTCTCTTCCTGTATAAGATGGGGCATTACTAACGCCTTCCAGACTTGTGAAGACAAGTAAATGATTGACAGCAAGTGTGACTGTGCTGGTATGAATCTGGTGCACCCTAGGGATGTCTCCTGACCCTGTTTCCTGCCGTGCCTGATCCCTCCCCTGCCTATAGTTTAGTTGCTCATTGTTTTTCAGTATCCTATTTTCCCACTGCAGTCCTTTGCATGCACACACAGTTAGCAGTTAGCTTCCCATGCTAGCCTACTGACTGCTTCTTTTGAGGCAGGTTATAAGGAGTACCCTTTGTCCTCTGCATCTATCATAGTCCCCTGTGCATTGTATAGAATCTGCACACATTGGGGTGGGCAGATACCAGAAGTGTCTGTGCACTGACCATCTGGACATGGGGAGAGTCCTTCCACCATGGAATCAAATGCTCCTGGGATGCCAAGACTGCTGCTTGTACTTTCTTGGATTGGTTTGGAGCCCATGTTTTTCAGATGCTCAGCAAGTGCCAGGCTAGAGGACGGTCATGGTTGGATGGCGTGTCACAGAGGGAGAAATGACAAGGAGAAAACTCTCAAAGGAAGTTTTAGACACAGGAGAGGGCCCCTGTGGAAAATAACATAGTTGGAATTTGGAGTTTGTGAGGAAGAGAGTAGATCTGAAGTAGCCTTGCTAATTCTGGAGTGCATGGTTCTGAGATGCAGGAAGCACATACTCTTAGAATCTATTTGTCAGGCTAGTGAGACCAGCCTGGGGCATGATGGAGAGGAGGGAGCCATGCCCTCTTAGAGAGCATGTCTAGGGTTAATCTCATGAATGCTGCTGAAGTTGAGACAAACTTGATTTTAAGGTAAGTGGAAATATTTTGATTTGAGTTAATGTACATTGGATCTGGTAAACACACAGAGTGTGTTACCACGCACTCTGGAAATGTACAGTCCGATCAGCAAACAGATTAGTTTTAAGTGAAAAGACACTGGCAGACGTTTAAATGCATTGACTTGTTGAGAATGCCTAGATTTGGATACAAATGCACTGCAGCGCTAGATCAGTTTGGTGTCTCGGCCCATCCGCACGGAGAAGCTATTGATTTTAGTTGATATGCATTGATTCCCAGAAAACAGGACGGCTTTTGAAAATGAACTTCCAGTAATTTCAGGGAGAAGCCTGAGCGTTTGTCTCCACGCGAGGCTGAGTTGTTTTGTTAAACGTGTCTCTGCGCCTCGAAGGAAGGGGACCAGCAGACAAATATCTTTGTATGAATTAAAATGAATCGATTCTCAGAGGGAAATGATGGTCGCTGTTAAAAGCTTCTTGGAGATGTTAGCCTGGGAACGCTTGAATAAAACCCTTTGTTCAGCGTCCCTTCTCTCTTCTTTTTCTTTCCCCAAATGGTGGCAGTTTTCAGTCTGTCTGAAGTTGGAGTGGTGCTGGATGTGGGGTAGGGCAAGGAGGGGGCAGCAGTTGCTCTGCCAGGTTCCCTGGAGAGTAGGAACTAAGAAGGTGCTACTTTCTCCTGGGAGATGAGCAGGGCAAGGAAAGGGTTAGATGCTCTTAAAACAAGGCTGAGACCGTTAAGATCTGATGTCTGGGTAGGAGTCAGAGAAACAGTTTGCGTTGATATTGAAACCTCCAACAGAAGGGACTGGTGGGGGTCAGGGGTGGCATAGGGGGATGCTGGGAGTGGGGGTTGGCTGAGGTCCTGGCCCTTTGCTCCATGGCTGCTCTCTGCTGGAGGGGAAATGGCTGGGTGATAGTAATGGAGATGATGCTGGAGTGAGTTATCTTGCTTTCTTACCATCTGAATGAGTTGGACATGAACCAGAGGCGTAATTTAGGCATTTCTCACCCTCGTTAATGAATAGCTCCCATGGGGTATGCAGACAGCAGGGCTGGAAAAATGATTCTAGGAGCCAGGAAGGAAGCGACTGGCCTGGAACTTATTTTTCTTGTGTTGAGACTCCCTGGATCTTTCTGGATCATAGCCACTTAGTGTAACTTTGAGGGCCCATGCAAAGGTAACTTTTCCTTAATCACTCTTAGCTTACACATGCTCAGTCTCCATATGCATTTGGGATGGGTGACGGAATTCATTCAAGGCATGTTTGTTGGCCAGGAGGGGGATTGAATGAAGCACTGTCCATGGAGGCTGAACTTCCTGCAGGGGCAGCAGAAAGGACAGAGTTGATACACACAGACCTTTGAGAGAGGGCTAACTGGAAGCCATGATAGTCACCTGTGACTGCTCCTGTTACAGATCCCAGATAAGAGGTTCCTATTGACATGCCCCAGACCATATACTCTTTGCCTGTCTCTGTTTTTCACTTGTTTCTTCTCTGCTTCAGGAGCTAGGTTTGCACACTATTCACCATAGCTGAGATGTGGAATCCACTGGGAAATGCTAATGTGGTATACACACAGTGGACTATTGTTTAGTCATAAGAAAGGGCAGCCTCCTACATTCGCCACAACATGGGCAAAAATGAATGAAAGACATGGCATGTGAAATCAGACAAGTACTGAAAGTCTCATTCATATGTGGAAGCTAAAGAGTTACTTACTGGAAGGAGAGAATAGAAAATAGTATAGTGGTCATTAGAGGTTAGGATGGGGAAGGAGAGAGGAGACAGATGGAGGTCAGATAACAGGTCCCAGAATATAGTGATATAGGAGATCTGGTGTTCTACAGCACAGACGGGTGACTACAGTTCATAGAAACGTGTTATACACTTTATGTAGAAGAAAAAGGAGGTATTTCAACGTTCTTAATGCAGTAATGATAAATATCTAAGGAAAAGGAAATTGCTTTGATTTGATTGTTTTATATTATATATCTGCACCAAATTTTATATATATATATATATATATATATATATATATATATATATACACATATAATATATAATTGTTTATGTCCATTTAAAACACTAAGAAAAAAATAAAATGGATTTCCTGGCTATATGATTTGAGTGTTTGTCCCTTCTAAAATATATGTTGGATTTTAATTTCCATTGTGATGGTTCTAGGAGATGATGAAAACTTTAAGAGGTGTTTGGATAGTCAAGACTCTACCTCTCATGAAAAGGTATTTTCTTAGAGAAGGAAGGGATGATGCTCTCTCTTTCTCCTTCTCTCTCTCTTCTCCCCACTGCTGTACCACACCAGATCTTCCACAACAGCTTGAGGCAATAAGATGGCCCCATTCCAATGCCAGTACTTTGATTTTGAATTTCCCAGCCTTCAAAATTGAGAGAATAAATATCTATTTAGCATAAAGCATCCAGCCTGTGTTTCTGCAGCAGCAGCATAGACCTGCTAAGACAGAGCATGGGATCAACACTCTGACAGAGATGTAATGACACTGCCCGTCTAACTCCAGCCTGATGCTTAGCCTCTACCTCTAATGGCAAACACAGTCCTGGTTGTAAAATGCCTCCCTTGTCTGCTCATCAACACTAATACCAAGCAAGTTTGCATGAGCTTCAGTACCCAGTGGCTCTAGTTCTATCCCCCCAGGATGATACAGAAGCAGGCTTGTCCTTCTCCCTTATTTTGAAGATTAGGGCGTCACTAATGTGGGTTTCCTTCTCTATGCCATATTTTAAGTCTTCAGACGTTTCGAGAGTGACATGGTTTCAAGTCCCTCCACCATATCTAAGAAGACCTATGTCATTTATAATGCACCCCAGTGAAGAGCTAAAGTGCAGGCTTAAGAATGCTTAAATAATGCTTAAGAATCCAAGAAAGTGACACCTTCTGGCATAAAATCAGAGGACCCTTCTGAGTGACTGCTCAGGCAACATTCCCACAATGCCACCCTTGTACACACAGGAATTCCTTTGCTCAAATTTCTGTCACCACTATCCTTTGTGTGTGTGCGGGGTGGGGGAAGGATATGTGTATGTGTTGGTGTGTTTGAGTATGGTGCACAAGTGTGCACAAGCATGTGAAGGCCAGAGGCTGCTGTCAGTTGCCTTTCTAAATCACTATCATATTTTCTGAGACAGGATCTCTCACTGAACATGGAGCCCATCAATTAGGTTAGACTGGTTGGTCAGCCAGCAGGCCCTAGGAATGCTCCTGTCTTTGCCTCTCCAGTGCTGCGAATACGTATGTGTTAGTGCATCCAACCTTTACATAGGTGCTGGGTACCCATATCAAGTCCTCAGGCTTGTGCAGCCAGCCACCTTCCCGACCGAGCCATCTCCCCAGCCTGAGTGCTGTCTCTCGAAGGTGATAGTCCTGTTAGTTTGTCCAGAGTAGTAGCAGGAAGACTGTTGCTTCTTTCAGGATACATCCTTTGCTGTTATTGAAGCAGTCGACCATCACGTTAACCTTTCAAGCAGTCAGTGCAGCCACTGTGACATACCAGCATAGCTACTCTAACTTGAAGGTGTGACTCACACCTCCGAAAGCTGAGCCTCTTCTCCCTCACTCTTGTATAGTTTCAAGAACACACAGCAGTGAGTCTTATTTTTCCTTTAGGATATATCCCAGTGCTCAAACCTAAGAATTTCCCTTTGGACAACTCACTCATTCAATATGTTGACAAACATTTACTGAGGGCCTACTGTGTGTTGATCCAGGAGTTAGAATAAAATATTGAATGTGGTCCTACCTTTTAGAAGGCTAAGGTTAGGGGCCATTGAGATGGCTCAGAGGGTCAAGGCGATTATCACCAAATCCAATGACCAGAGTTCAATTCCTAGGAGCCACATGGTAGAAGGAGAGAAATGACTCCCCACAAGTTGTCCCCTGACCTCCACACATGTCATGGTGTATGGACTCCCCAATAAATAAATACATGTAATAATTTTTAAGGATATGGTTTAAAATAGAAATTGCATTTTAAAACAATTGAACAAAAATATACCAACTTTTATACTAGAGACATATTGTGGGAGAGAAAGGTGGGCAATCACTCTGACTGAAAAGTTATTGGGGGGGGAGCTTCAGAATAACGAGTATTTAAGATAATCTCATAGGATAGTGTGTTAATTTCTTTTCTCATTGCTGTGTCCAAATCCTGATAGAAGCAACTTAAAGGAGGAAGGATTTATTTTGGCTCACAGTTCAGGGGGACAGCCCACTAAGGAAGGTATGAGAGGCAGAGCTGCTGGTTATATCCTGGTGGCCAACAGGAAGAAGAGTGCTTGTGCAGGAAACAGGGCTGCTCTGCAATCCCAGTGACTCACTTCCTCTAGCTAGACTCCACCTCCCAAATCGGTGGTATCAACTGATGACCAGGTATTCAAAGACATAAGCCTGTAGGGGAAATTTCACATTCCACCCCTAACAGATAGGAGTTTGATGTGTAGAGCAGAGAGAAGAGATGGACTGGTATCTGAGAGCCAGTTTCCTCCTGGTGACTCCTCACTCATTTCTTCTGGCCATCTTTCTGCCACAGCAAGCTTTTTACTTAGGACCTTGGTCCTGGCAAGCTCCCCACAAATCCCCACGATCTCTCCATCTCTGAGGCGTTTCAGGCAGACTCCACTGCCTCGAAGAGAAGCCACTGCTGAAGTTTTTGCTGCAGTTTTAATTTCTTGACATCATCTGGGTGCGTTGGGAAAAATGAGATCTAATAATGAATGATTACAACTCTCAAGTTAAGTCTAGTTGGTTGACTAATCAATTTGGTTAAGTGAAAATCCATAGCAAATGAGTCGACCGCAGTATGACATTTCTCCATCCAATTTAAATTAAAATCACCAACCATAATAATTTCACAATTACTCAGGGAGGGCACACTGGAGACTTGACCCCCGGAGCAGAGAAATTGCAAATGCCGCAAAGAACGGGCTGAGAGTGGGGTGAGGAGGGAGTCACTTCAGATGAACTCCGTCTGAACTGCACAGCTTTGTCAGCTTCCTGCGATGGTGGCTCTGCCAAGCCTGCTGAGCCGCAGTTCTAAGTCCTGTATGTAGCCCCGCACCTTTCTCCTGGGAGGCAAGGATTCATTTCCTGCCTAGGAAGTCAATAGAGGGCTCTTGCACCAGCGTTCTCCAGATAAGAGGGGTGGGCACAGAGGTAACTGTTACTCTTTTCATTTTCGATTCTCTCAAATTTGGGCTTTTGGATGTCATATCTACTTATCTTGAGTTATGAGCTAAGTACAAGGAACCTCTAATTCATAGGTACTTGATAATGAGGATGGTAATGGCAGAGCAAAGGAAATGATTGTCTTTGATCTAGTATGACAAATGTTTATTTGCTGAGTATTCTCTTTAAGCTAGTGATGATATTGGACACCAGGGAGAGATGAATTAAACTATAGCCCTTCCTCCAAGGAGCCCATAGTCTCCTGTGGCTGATGGTTAAACACTTAAGATAGGTAAGATATCATTAATGTTTATTAAATGACTGGAAAGATAAGAATGGCTTTTCAACAAGGTGGCACAGGCCTAGAATCCCAGTGCTTGGGAGACTGAGGCAGAAGGATTGCTGTGAGCTTGGACTCTAAAGCAAAACTCAGCCTTGAAAAAGAAGAAAGAAATTCAAAAAAGAAAGAAAGAAAGAAAGAAAGCAAGAAAGGAGAGAATTGAAGACAAAAGATAAAAGAATAATTTTGATCAGAGAGCTTCGTGCAAAAATTTTACATTTTGGTTACTTGATTTTGTAAAGGCTTTTAAAGATGAAACTACCTCAAAAATTGTCAAGGAACAAATGATGTGACTGAATATTCTGGTTGTGTCTCAGTCACTATTCTCTGTCTTCTACATTAATAGAACTTCTATACTTGGAAACTGGACTACATTTCCCAGCCTCCCTTGCTGGTGTGGCCACATGATTAAGTTGAAGCCAGTGAAATGCAAGTATTAGGATGTGGTTTTTCCTAGGGGGAACATTTTCTTCTGATTTCCACTCCTTTGGCAGCAATTCAGACATTGTGGACAGAGCTAAAACAGTCACCTTGAGGCAAAGGGACTTGGAAATGGAGGCCAGGCAGGAAGAGCATCAAGAGCAGAAGCCTGTGATATGCAAACTAGCCCTGGATTGCTTAACTTTCTTGGGAAAATAAACCATTTATCTTGCTTCAACCTCTGTGATTTGGGAACAGCCATCATTCTACGCCAAACCGTGTTCTAATTAGTTCAAATGAGTTCTTGCACACAAAACACTTAGAACAGTCCTTGGCACAAAACAAAGGCTCTGGAGATGGTGGCTAACGATAGATAGTTTTAGTTCTTTCTCCATAGGACACTGAGGATGAGAACTCTGCTCAGTGAGCATTATGATGCTAGCCTTATTTCTCCATAAGTATACATGGCTGGTAGCCAGCATTCTGAGTTGTGGTCAAATCCAGCTGTTTAGTCTTTCCTCCTCCCACTGCCCACTGTCCACTGTCATTCTCTCCACCCACTACCCCAACACCTCCCTCCTCCTTCCCAAACCTGACTTAAATCCAACTGTCAGCCAGCTCAGCCATTACTTATAGAGAGAAGATGCCATGGCAGTTCAGGAGAACTATGAGCCAGGAGTCTGGGCCTGTGGATCAATTTGTAATTTTTCTTGTGGCAGCAAGAAGAGCATGAACGATGCGTGCTCTAAATCCCAGAAATAATGCAGGAACATGTCTGGGCTTGAATTATTTATCCTTGGGTCCCTAGGCTCAGTGGGAGAGGGTCCCTGGGAAGAGGAAACATAGCAGATACATGCAAATGTTCTCCAACTTAGGCCATATCGGGAGCTGGGGGACCATGGCAGGCCCAATGACATTTATCTGGATGGCACTCTCAATGACTGAGCCCCTTTCTACAGCAGAGACCAGGGGAATTCTCTCTAGGAAATGGAGGGACTTCCAGCATCTAAGCAAATGATCCTTTTTCCTTGCTGAGAGACTCGTTAGAAAAGTGTTGGAATTATGGACTCTGAGCTAACAAGTGGCCCTTTGCCTATTGCTGGATGTGTGCTGGGAATGTCTGAGACCTTGTTGTGTTTCCAGCAGGAGGAGAAGAGATTGTGCGAGCACTCCTGCCTGGGGAGGGCTCATGCTTTTTAAATGAAGGTATGAATTATGAACACTATTGGTGCTTGTCGGTGTTTCCAGATCATTCTCTTTCCCGTTCACACAGAAGAGTCAGAGCAGGTGTCTAGTGCTGGGCAAACGGAGAGTAGTGGGAATGCAGATGAGTGTGGAAGAGTTGCATGCATTTGCCTTTGTGCCCACCTCCTGTGAAGAACTCCAAACTGGTGATGTCAATCTGGAAGACTCTAGATCAGCCTACATCCATGAGAGACTGTGGAGCAAAGCTTTGTGTCCAGAATATTGGGTTTATAGATTAGAGAGAAACAAATCCGCCATCTTAAGTGACTTAGACTTGGCAGCATAATCTAATCCATCTGTAAGGACAAAATCAGAGGACTAGCAGATCCTTCTACTTTAGTGGAAGGCCAGGCCTAGCGAGTTAGCAACTGAAGTCTGTATAGGGCACTAGACTCCGTATGAGTGGCTGGAGCAGACGCTAATGTGTAGAACCAGAGATGAAGGAACCTGGGAAATACAGTAAGAGGAGCAGGGTCTGATGAGGAAATCTGAAAATGCTCATGAGTCACATGACACTATCATGTTGATTGACTTACTGTGGGACAGAAGGACAATTCCAGAACTTTCTTAAACATTATTCTAGGTTGAACTGTGTCTTCCTGAATTCATGCACTGAAGTCCTAACTGTGAGTCCTTCCTGGAGATACATATATATAATACATAATAAATATATTATATTTATATATATACTAATATACATGAATATTATACATATATATGTATAATATATATATTATATATATAGTATATTTATAGATGTAATCACGTGAGTATAAATTAGAGTCATGAGAGTGGCCTTAACTGGATATGACTGGTGCTGTAGGTTAAACTGTGTCCCTCTCATTGTCACACATTGAAGCTCCACCACACTATGTGACAGTTGGGAGATGGGACTTCTGAATAATGAAGACGAAATGAAGCTGGAAGGATGCAGTCCTTTTCAAAGCAATGTCTTGGTTTTCCCTTTCTCATGTTCATCCCTGCCTCAACTCCTTCCAGATCCCCCCAAACCAATGTCATGATTTTCTAACTCTCATTAACAAAAAATAAATAAACAATAACATCAAAAGAGAACTCACAGAGCCCACTTCATATGGGCCACTACTCCTGGCTTTGGCATCTGCTCTGGAGTATGGTTGATATATCAGAAAAACTGAATTTCCCTTTCCTAGGAGCAGTCAAATGTCAAAAGCTCCTTAGCTCACGTTATAACTTCTTATACACACTCCCTCCTTCCATGTAGTCTTAATTCAATAGGACTGGTGGCATAAAAGAAGATGCCCCTCCCTCCTCCTCCCTTTCCCTCTGTCTCTCCATACATAAGCAGATGAATGTCCACATGAGAGGACAGTAAGAAGGTGTCTCCTGAAAGCTAGGAAGCTATGCCTCACTGGAAAGCAGTCCTGACAGCATGTTAATCTTGGAGTTCTGGTGTCCAGAACCATGAGATAATAAATTTTGTTGTGTAAGCCATAAAGCCAGCCTGTGGTGTTTTGTTACGGTACTCTGAGCCACTAAGACACACGTTGACCTAGGACTTGCCTTCTAATATTCTTTCTTCTACCCCAAAGCCTCTGAGTTCTCGGAGCCAGACTAGGTAATTCCTTGGTGGAATTTCTTAGAGAGTCAGAGATTTTGAGCGGAAGAAGAAAAAGAAGAGAAGGAATCATGAAGATAATGATATTTCCTTGTACTGTTAACAAAATACTTTTTTCTTCCTGGTCTGTGTGGATCTGATTGCAGCCCTGAAAGATCAACACCCAAAGCTTATGGGTTTTAGTTATTGGCTCAGCAACATATGTGGAGCATCTACTGTGTGTTGGGGCACCGTGCTAAGGGTTAGGAGTGGGAGCAGCTATGACTCGTGGTCCCAGGTGTTGGAGCAATGAAGCACCAGCTTCCCTTGACAGGGCTGCTCAGGACTACACCCTGGCTGCTAGTTCTGTGCCAAGTTCTTGGCAAGAAAGGAAGAAAGCAGAGGCAGGTGGTAACAGATGCTGACAGGGCCTTGGATTCCTGCAAGCTGTCTCCCTGTTGTCCCTGTGGAAACCAGCATCTGGGCAGCATGTCCAGTTATAAGCTCTCTGCATTTCAGGCAATTCCCAGCTTCTTCCTTGCTGGCAGAGCCTTTATTTTGCCCCTCTCTTAGGCTCCTGTACTTCAGGGAAAGCTGGCTTCCCCTCAGGCCCAGAAGGTAAGCAATGTTCAATGGCAGACAAGTATACAGGTTCCATTTTCATTGTAATTCTAACCAATGAAACATCATGGAGCTTGAATGAGTCTCAGAGTTCTCCTCTTAAAGGGGGCACAAAAGGGCAGTCTGTTCCTTGAGGGGTATTACTGTGTGGACATGGTGCTTAGACAACTTCAGCCATGTTGTCACCATGTGCAGATAAGCCAAAGGACCATTGCCAATATTCTGAGGATGGCAGAGTGAAGGAAAGAATTGAGTCTTGCTGTTGCTTGATTTAGCATGGTTTGTTAGATATCAGGTAAGGAGTGTGGTCATCCTTACCCCATTGGGGTAGGGCATTTTACTGGCAACTAGAAGCTTCTCAATGGATGCATGTAGAACAAGTAACCAGTGTGTACTGAGTACCACTGTCTCTTCCACTACTTAGTGTGTGACCTCAGCAGGAAACCTGACTTCTGAACCTCAGTTGCCTCCTTTCCACATAGAGGGTAGGGATGAGGGACCATTCCAGCTCTCACCCTTCCTATGGTTTTAGCACTGTAAATGGCACTTAGGGGATCAAAGAAAGATGGGGTGAACTTAACTACCACAAGAGGGTGGTAGTAAAAGTAGATTGGTGTAGAAGTAGGAGAGGAGTCTCCCTCTATCTGTCAAGGGGAAGGAGATTCTTTGAAAGAAAGAATCAATTGTGAATGGGAGCCAGGGCTGGGTGTGTTGGGGCACACCTTTAATCCCAACACTTGGGAGACAGAGGCAGTCAGAACTCTGTGAGTTCAAGGCCAGCTTGGTCTAAATACTGAGTTCCAGGACAGCCAGGGCTATATTGAGACCCTGTTTCAAAACACTGAGGGGCATGGGCAGTGGGGTGGGAGATGGAAGCTGAGGATGTGTGCTAAGACAAGACCTGAGCTGCATGCCCTCACCAGCGGTCACTGTGTGATTTCTTCACTGACTCTTCTCTGGCCAGCATCCCCATTACTTGTGGCTCAGAGCCTTTGGGTCTTACTTGCCCTTTTGTTGCCCCAGTTCTTCCTGGAGGGCTGAGTGTTTTGTAGCAGATATTGCTGGTATTTGCTGTAGGAGAGGGGAGGCGGGGCCTCATGAGAGCATGTTGATTCCTACCTAGGCTCAGAGCCACTGGGTGATTTTACGTACTAACTCGACTGGGTTGGGGGATTCCCAAACAAGCTGGTCTCTGGTAGATGCTGGCGTTAAATCGGTAGGCTGAGGACAAGTCTCCCTCCTAGTGTCACCACCACCCAGTCTGTTGAGGGTTAGAATGACAAGTTAGGGGAAGGACAAATTATCTCTCTTCAGGAGACTGATTTGTCTCCTTCTGCCTTGGATCTGAGCACTCCTGGTTCTAGGGCTTTCAGATTCGGGCTGATGTTTATACCCCTGGCTGCCTGGTTTGAAGCCTCTGGGCTTGGATTAGAGCTCACCACCATCTCTCCTAGGCCCACAGCTTGCAGACAGGATGGTGAGACTTGTCTGTCTCTGTAATTGCATGAGCGACTCCCTACAACAAACATTGATCTGTCTACTATCTCTCATCTACTAGTTCTTCCATCTCTCAGCCATGTATGTATGTATGTATGTATGTATGTATGATGTATGTATCTGTCTGTCTATCATTACTCTCTTTCTTCTATCATATATATAGCCATCTTTTATCCATTTGTCACTTATTTATCACCTTCACTTATCATTTGTCCTTATTATCTATTTCGTATCTCCTTCATCTATATTTATCTTTATTATGTCCCATGGGTACCGATTGCCTATGTTGTTTATCAGCTACATATCTTTACAATTATCATTTATTAAGCATATATCAGGTATCTGTTATTGTTCTCTTATCTATCTCTCGTCTATTTTTATTATCTTTTTTATCTCTCATCTATAAATGCCTTATCTGTCTCCATTAGCTATCATTTAACATCTCTTTATTATTTACGGGTCATATGTTATCTGTGTCCAGATATCTTCATTACCTATCTTTCCTTTTTATCATTCATAATATCTATCTATCCTTGTGTGTCTCTATTTTCTGTCTTTGGTTCTATTATCTCTCACTTATCTGTTTCTATGTGTTATTCACATAGCATATATTTGTCTGTCATAATTCATTATCTATTCCCTATCTCTCATTCATTATCTATAGATCGTTTACTTTTATTATACCTTACCTTTCGTCATCTACCTCTCATCTATTATCTATCTACATTATTATTGTCTATTTCTTGCCTTTTATTTCTATGTTTGCCACCTTTCTATTAGCTACTTACCATCTATTTGCCTCTACCATTTCTGTATCTACACAGGCATACCTTGCCTCGGTGGTTGCTATGGAGAACCTTGTTTAACACATGCTTGAGTAAGAACTTCAGGCTGTCTGCTAAAGTAGGGTACATCTTCTACTGACACCCTTATACCTCAGTGCCTGGCACGGTCCTTTATGACTTTTGTGTGTGGCCATCTCTTCTCGCCATCAGGAGAAAGCTAGACGGTCACGTCTAGTGATTGCCATGACCGTATTGCACCGAGGAGGAAGCAGTTCTGGGCAGGTGAATCATCATGATTGAAGTCGTGCAACAAGTGGAGGAGCAGGAACACAAGCTCAGCCCTGGCTCTGGCCCCTCATGTCCCCAGCTTGTCCTGAGTGGAGTCACTGGGATGACCTGTATTTGCAGATTGGTCTCCTACCTCAGCACCTAAACTTCTGTCGCCCCAGCACCTCTAGTTTCTCAATGCTCCCTTGGCCTCTGAGAGGCTCCTGGCCCTTCACAGAAATTATTTTAGCCCCGTGCCTTTCAGTGAACATCTGTTCTGTATTCCCCTGGGACCAGCTCTGTGGCTTCCTTTGCTTCTAGGGCTCCGATGACATTTGCTTCTCTCTACATCCCCTCTTCACCAAACCAAACCAAACTGCTTTCCATTAAACATATAGGTCTCGGCACTCATTTCTTTTTTCCCTCAATATTCATTGACCCTAATTGAGCACTTCTTATGTTCAGAAGTCATCAAGTCCTGAGTATGACAAGAGTGAGCCTAAATTGACATGGTGCCAAACACTCTCAGGGCTGTGGTCAAGTGCACTTCTCTCATCGAGTCACACTTCTGCCTCTAGATAAAGTCCTGCACTCCAGCCAATCATGAGATGAATATACAATGATCTCTTATAGCTAGCATCCAATGACTTCATTGCCTTCTTAGTTTGTGTAAGTACACTCTATGTTATCCACACAATGACAAAAATCACCTCACAGCACATTTCTTGGAGCACATTTCCACTGTTAAGGAATGCATGCCTGCATATCTATCATATCTCTCTCTCTCTATCTGTCTGTCTGTCTGTCTATCTATTCACACACACATATACATATACATGTATATGTATGTATATGTATGTATATGTATGTATATGTGTATATATATATATATATATATGTATATATATATATATATCGCCTCATCAGTGCGGTGCAATGATAATAAAACATGTCTTGGAATGCCCAGAACAATGTCCATCACATAATAAGTCCTGTATGGAATGAATAAATTAGTGAGGCAAGGGGAAAGACTACAAAGGACCAACAAGGAACATTTCAAGGAGGCCTGATCACCTGATTTCTCTTGCTTCATTTTTGGAAGAAGCTAAATTTGTCTAATAAATTGCATTTTAGCCCAGGGCTCTGGAGAGGGTAGCAGACATGCCTGAGGCCCGAGGCTTATGCCCAGTCCAAGCCCATGTGGGGAAGACACAGGATGAATGGGAAAGTGGAGGAGAGAGAAATTATTAAACTTGCAGATGGGAACAGCGAGGCTTTTCTGTGGCTGCAGAGTTGGAACTCAGACTAAAACAATGCTCTGCACAACAGCCTATGCTGGACAAGAGAACAGCTTTTATTCTTTAGGTCTTGAAGTTCCTTTGGTGGCTTTTGTGTGCAGCTGTGCAAGCCCTTCAGGGAGGCTAGAAAAGCTGATGATTTCGTGGCTGATCAGCAGACTGTACAAAGCCAATAAAAAGACATTTGTTTTCTTGCTGAAATCCTCAGAAAGCCTAGTTCCTTGATTTTGTCTTTGTTTCTCTATCATTCCTTCCTGCTGTTCCTTTTCATTGTCAGAAAACACAGCCTGAGCTGTCTTTCTCTATCACCATGGGTGGCCCCTGTGGAACAGTGGGCCCCATGGGGTGCACCATGAAGGCAGGGGACATTTGCCCAGTGCAGTTGCTCTTTCCCAGGAGTACCAACTTTTCATTGAGTCATTCTACACAGATAAACTGTGCCACCTGTACTGTATTAGCTGTTTTCTCATTGATACAACAAAGCACCTGGGAAAAGCCCTTTTGGGAATGAAGGCTTTATTTCAGCTCATGGTTTGAGGGTGTGGTCCATCATAGCCGTGGAAGTGTGGCAGCAGGAACATGAGGCAGCTGGTCACATTATGCACATAATCAGGAACAGAGATGCATGCTTCTTCATCTTGGTTTCTCAGCTCAATTTCTCCCTTTTATTCAATCCAGGCCCCTAGCTGATGGTATGTGGCTGTTCTCACTTGGGATGGATCTTTGCACTTCAAATAACTTAATCTAGAAACTATTTCCCAGACCTGCACAGAGGCTTGTCTTCTAGGTGATTCTAGGTCCTGCCAAGATGTCAATATCAACCACCACAAGTGCCCTAGGTGAGACTGATGTTCCCAAACCCATGGATTCATATACACACCCTCTTCATGTCTGTGCTAGGCACAAGGATTTGTGCCTTGTCCAAGGTCAAGAGCTAGCAGACCAGGGTACCGGGATCTGTAGTTAGGTTTATCTTACTCTGAAATCTACAGTCTTGGCTTTCTTGAACACCCAGTGGCATCTTGCCCTAGTGACATTTATGATGTCCCTACTGGTGAAAAATGTCCTCATTGGTAATTTCAGAGTCCAGGTCTCCCTCCACTTGGCTGGTCCCAAGACACAGAAACATCTTGAAGTTTTAACAAAAGCATCTAGTTTAGAGATTGAAGGGACCTTTGAGACTCTTAATTCATTTCCTTTTCCACCTCAACTCATTTTATAGATAATGAAACTCAGACTAGAAAATTTAGAGACTGGCCCAAGGTCAGAGCCAACACTAACAGCAGACTCAGGAGTCTCCCAGTCCAGTGTCCTGTCCACCCAAAGTAACGGTTAGAATTGGCTGCAGCAGACACCCCATAGTTGTGACTCCACAAAGTAAGAGTATGTTCCGACAAAAAAAATAAAAGAAAGACAAACAAATGTGATATGAAGTAAATCAGAATCAACAAGGAAAACAACTCTGATGTACAATAAACCAGAAGTTATGACATCTTGACAGGATTAGGCACCGAGAGTCTTTGTATCATGTCACTGTGTCATGGGTAGCTTCATTTCCAAATTCATTTCATGGTTCAAGATGGGTTCTGAAGTTGCAACCATTCTACCCAACAGCTGCAAGGAGAAGGCATTTTGTGAAGACATTTTTGGAAGATTTTCATGTACTACATCTGTCTCATTGGCCGTACTTTAGTATACAGCCATAGTAGTCAAACTGGAGGCTGGAAAATGTTGACTTTTATCTAGGTGCTTAGTTAAAAGTTAGAATTATAAAGTTTTATTAAGAAAACATAAGAACAACTATTGGGAAGCAACTAGCAGGTGTTCCTCTAGGTCACTGGCCACCACACTGGTTGCCAACATCACACTTCCTCATTTGTAGCCCTGGAAATGCCTAGCCAGTGTAGCCGAAACAGCAGAAAAACCAAGCTTCCGTGATCTCATCTTCTCTGAATAAAGGGATGAGGTGTGAGGTCTGGAGGAGTCTCAGAACTCTTTTTTTAAACCAATGAGTTTGGTTGAGATTGCTTGCAGGACCTTAACTTAATGGGTAAGAGGTTAATTGCAAGACTAGGGACATCTTGTCCATGGCTACACTACTACAGAAAATGTCTCCTGTACTCTAGCAACCATTGGCTCTAGTTCCTTAGGGGAGAGGTGGGGCCTCATGAACCCACCCTCACTCTATGAAATGATATTGATGGACTTAATCTTGTGTAGGTAGTATAGCTAATTATTATTAATTTGAGACTGGAATGCCTGAATCATGGCCCAAAAACAGTGATTCACAACTGTGAGAGGAAAATTTGGCATACACTTTCACATCACTGTTCATCACTGAAAGAAGTTAGAACAGGAACTAAAGTAGAGCAGGAATCTGGAGACAGGAGCTGATGCAGAGGCCATGGAGGGGTGCTGCTTACTGACTTGCTCCTCATGGCTTTTTCAGCCTGCTTTTTTACAGAATCCAGGACCACCAGCCCAGAGGTGGCCCCATCCATAATAGACTGGACACTCACCCATCAATTCATAGTTAAGAAAATGCTCTGCAGGCTTATCTACAGCCTGATCTTACAGAGGCATGTTTAAACTGAGGTTCCCTCCTCTCTGATAACTTAAGCTTGTGTCAAGCTGATCCAAAACTAGCCATTACAACACTTCACCCATTTCTCCATCTCTTACATTCAGCTTTCTCTTTGGCAATGTTTCCTGAGCTTTGTTAAGTTTGATCTAGATCTCAGGAGACTTTTTAACAGAGTCTGCATAATGTAGACATATTGGTTATGATTCTCTAAAGGAACAGAGCTAATAGAATGAACATATACATTAAAGTGGGTTTATTAGATTGGCTTAAAGATGTCATATAGGTGGCTCAAAGCTAAGGCTGTCTCATATCGGAGAGGCTAAGAATCCAATAGTTGTTCAGCCCATGAGGCTGGGTGTCTCAGTAGTCCCATTTTCTTTATCTGGGCTCCCACTAGGAGGTGATTCTCAGATTTAGGACGGATCTTCCTGCCTCAAGTAATATGGCCAAGAAAATCCCTCACAGGAGTGCCCAGCAGCTTGTGTTGTGGTTGATTTCAGACGTAGTCAAGATGACACACAAGAATAGTCATCACAGTAGGAGTTTTGGTACCAGCATACTTTGGCCCATTTCTGAGACATTACTAGTGTAACCCTGGTGACTTCATGGATTTTGTAGAACATGATGGTAGAGAATTCATAGTCAAGCAGATACGATATACGCGTGTACACCGACGCCCTATGTCTATGTGTGTTTTTTAAGCTGGGGTAGGGAGGATGGGAACCTCATCTCCTGTATTGCAGTACTTTTCCAGTCCTATCTTAGGCTGAAAAAGCATGAAACAACGATTTGGCTCCCGGCCAATGCTTAGAGTCTTGTGGAACCAGGCTGTGGCTTTGAATGCCTTCAGGCAGTTAAGGGCTTGGAGGAAGAGAAACAGAATGTGATCTCTGAGGATCTGCTTAGAAATGGCTGATTCCAGCCACCTGCTCTTTACAGTTGAAAAGCTCCAGGCCCAGAGATGGTGCAGGTCTTTGCAGGATGTGCAGGTCTGACACTGGGTCCTGCCCTTCTAAGGGTATTTTGCCTCTTTGAAGTACATATATTGTGTGGTTCTTTGTCTATTTGAATGCATGTTACTATTGTTTCAGAACCTCTGTCGTGTCCAAAGAAGCATACGAGGCTTTGGAGAAAGGAGGATGAAGAGATGAATAAGGCACAGCTCCTCACCCTTAACTGATTCATAGTTCAGGGAGGAATACAAAATTATCAGCAACTAGTGAGAAGGTCAGGCAAAAGGCACTAAGGGTCCCATGGCGTATAGGTGGGAGCAAGACTGATAGGTTTGGCTGGGGACATGGGTGTGGAGGACCTCATAGAGGAGGTCTGCAAGGAGAGAGAGACTGAGAAAAGGAGTGATACAGGTGGGAAGAAAGCACACACAGGAGCTCGAGAGTCTCTTTGTGAATAGCTCTTTGCCTTGGGCCCTACTACTGCAATTTGAGAGGGCTCAGTAGAGGGATCTCATCTGCCTCCAGGGAGGCCTGCTAACTTGGACAGTTATCCATGCTGTTTGGCCATTATCATGGCTGAGATTAAGCAAAAAGGTGCTAGGGCAGGCAGGGGAGGGGAGCAGGGATGACAATCTCACAGTCAGTGAATTGGGATCTCAGCATGTAGCATTCAGGCACCTAAACCTTTATTTATAGCTCCTTGGGTAATTCAGATCCCCAACTGGGCATCTTAGAGGCAAAAGAGTAGATGATACAGGAGGGCCAATGGGGCTGCAGTCCGAACTCTGTTGTTGAATTTCCTGAGGGGAGGTCAGAGGCAGGACCCTCACTAGAGAAGGAGGAGCTTGTCTGGGCTCTGCAGCTTACTGCTGACAGCATCCTCATCCTTCAAGTCCCTGTACTATCTATCCAGGGCAGAGCCGCCTCCATTCAGCACACCATTGCCTCTGTTGCTCTCCATAGAAAATTATGGAAAAAAGACTCTCTGCCTATGGCTGCTTCTGTCATCAATGAGCAAGGAGGTCCAGATGTTTTGAAGAGTGCCCATTAGGATGCTGATGATAGACAGTGTTACTTGGGTTTCTTCTTGGTTTGCATCAGGCATACTGGGCTGGGATGCAGGGATAAGATGGTGATGGTAGGAGGCAGGTCCCCAGTGTACCATCCATGCTTGGGAATGGGTATGGGAGCAGGTGGGCAGAAATCAACCAGTGATGGATTAAGGGTTGGCAGGAGGGATTTTGGAGGATCATTCCAGTTGCTACCAGTTGGATGTGGCCAAGATGTCTGGATAAAGGGGACAGCCAGCCAGCAATTAACCTGTCTCATATCTCTTTGGTGTCTGGACTAGGTGAAGGCTTTGCTTGTACCACCCCTTGCCATGGGCTTGGTGGAGGCCTTTTTTTTTTTTTTTTTCTTTGTATACAATATAGTGCCTGAGTCTCTATACTGCACTGAAAACAGTTTTTTTTTCAGTATTTAATGATCTACAGTAACATGTCCAGAGCTGTGGAGACAGCTTAATTAGTAAGGTGCTTGTCACATAAGCATGAGGGGTTTGGATTCCCAATATACACACAAAAAGTCAGATGTAAACATGCCTGCAATTCCAAAGTTGGGAGACCAGCCAATCTGGGTATATTGGTGAGCTCTGGGTTCAATGAGAGATCCTGTCTCAAAACAAAAAGCAAAAAACAAAAGACAAAAAACAAAAAACAAAAAACAAAATAAAACAAAAAAAACAAAGAAGCTATGGAAAAGCCAATATGGTGGTTTCAATAAGAATGTCTCCCAAGGGCACATACATTGGAATGTTTACTTATGAGGGAATGGTACTATTTGAGAGGATTAGAAGGATTAGGAGGTGTGGTCTTTTGGGAGGAAGTGTGTCACTGGGGGTAGGCCTTGAGGTTTTGAAAGTACACACTAGGTTGAGCATGTATCTCTTTCCATCTTTCTGCTTGTGGATCAGGATGTAACTCTCAACTACTGCTCTTCCTCTGCCTGCATGCCACCATGCTCCTTACCATAACGATAATGTAAACCTCTGAAACTGCAAATAGGCCCCCAATTAAAAGCTTTCTTTTTAAGAGTCGCTCTGGTTATGTTGTCTCTTCACAGCAATAGAACAGTGACTAAGACAGCCATTGAGGAAGATCCCTGCCTCAAGGATCTAACTTTCTGCCCTGAATCCTCAACCTCTTGCTCAGAACCAAGCATGCAACAGGCTTTTAATAAATCTTTGTGGACACAGTGATCAGCTCACCGATGGGAGAACACTTGCCTGGTGAGAGGCAGGCTCCTGTCTAGCTCTGTCCCAGTTCTCTGGGGATGATGGCAAGACAGCTTCTTTCTGTCTGGCGTCTCTACAGTGATGACAGGCGAAACAGTACTGGCATAGACTGTCGTGCTGTTTCTTAGCCTTTCAAATTTATCAGGTGGGATGATCAACTGGTTTTAGTCCCAGATCTGTCCATTATAAGGGCTACCACTATGGAACTCTGTGTTTCCAGGGGGCATACGGGGGGTCAATCCACACAGAAAGCAAAACATGCTTTCAGAAGTCTTGAGTCAATAGACATCCAGTTTTATTTATAGAAACGGTGACTTCCATTTGTTTTGGCTCAACAGAGCAAAAGGTCTATTCAGAGAAGATTGGAGGCATCACTAGGCCCAACTCATCCAGAATGTGCTCACACAGACCCCAAGACTGGGGGTGAAGGAAGGAAAAGGTACTGATGTTAGAAAGGAGGTGTCTCATTGATGGGGGACAGGCAGGATCAGAGCTGGCCTTGTGTGGGTGGAGGACCTGGGTTAGAGATCTCAGATCTCTTGTTGATTTTCACGGTCAATGACTGTGTGAACCTGGGGACAGAGAAATTTCTTTGCTGGCTTCCCCACAGCTTGGGTAGTGGTGTTTATGAGGCTGCAGATTTCCAGTGCACGCTTGAACGCTTGCTGGCAGTTAGTCCTGCCTGGGGGAGGCTCCAGCAAGATCTGGAACTTTGGGGAGAAGTCCACCTGGCTGGCAGCTCACTCTGAGCGTCCTACAGTGTTCCCCAGCCCTCGCTACGGAGGGTGTGGAGGACCCAGCTGTCCCTTCCAAGATGTTGCATCCTGCTTAGCTCCTTTCTCCACCAATTTGGGGCTCGTTCCTCTCTTGGCTCTCTGTGGCTCGGGAGGGACCCAGCCCCAATCATCTCGACTCCAAGAGAGAGAAGGAAGAACATCTGTTAACACAAATGCTTTTCTAATTTCTTTTTAAATCTCACTCAGCATCTGCGTTAAACAAGGCTGATCGGCTTGTACAATATTTAATTTTGGAACCATTTCAAAAGGCGCTTGTGAGGGGGGAGCAATGGGGAGATCAGCAGCCTCCCAAATCTTTAATAGCACACTGGTTAGGAGCTTCCGCTGGGCTCCGTCCTAATCACACAGAGCAGAATAAGCAGAGACAGAATTTCTTAATAACAAATACCTTCGCAGCACCTCATTAAATCACTGCATTTGAGACACACAGCAGGACACTTGGGTGAATAAATAGTGCAATCTCCCCGTCTGAAGCATTCTCACATCTGAGTTATTTCTCCTGCATGTGATCAGTTCTTTTTCTTTCTCTTCTTAAAAAAAAAAATCTACAAATGGTTTTAGCTGATGAATTCAATTAACTAAGATGTTAGAGGCAAAGTTGAGAAGTGTTTCTTTCCTCTTCTCCCTTTCCAGCTCTTCCTCCCTGGACTCTATAGCCACAGAACCTTGTCTGCGTGCAGAAGCACGGCATGCAGTGTTGCCATCAGCCCTGCCAAATGGAAGCTGAAAGAGTGGGGGGGGAGAGAAGAGATGGGGAGGGAGGGAAGAAAGGGGGGAGAGTCAGGAGGAAGAGACAGGAGAGGGAGAGGGAGAGGCAGAGAAAAGGGAAAGGGAGAGGGAGGGAGGAAAGGAGAGAGAGAGAGAGAGAGGGAGAGAAAGGGAGAGAGAGGAGAAAGAGGGAATGAGAGACAGAGACAGAGAGAATAGGGGTGGGGAGAGCTCTGCAGGTTGATGTGAAAACAAGGCCTTCCCTGTCTGAATGCTACAGGGAGGGCAGCAGACGGAGCCTGGGTGAGAATGGTAGAAGAAGCAGGTCCCTGGAACATGTGGCTGTAGATCCCTTACTGTCCACGGCCACACCCATCTCAGGGGATCCACAGCAGAGCAAGAAAACTGAGGGAATCATCAGTTTTTCAGATGCACTTGCATGTTTCTGAGCACCTACTGAGTGCCAGGCTCTGGGACAGATGCCAAGCTAATACTCACCTTAAAAAGCTAAGCCAGTACTGATGTATGGATTTCTCAAATAGTAATAATAATAATAATAAAGACTCTGGAGCTTGAGAGACAGCCCAACAGGTAAGAAGAGCACTGGCTGCTCTTGCAGAGGACCCATATTTTGTTCCCAGTGCCTACATGGTGTCTCCTAACTGTCCCTAACTGAGTTCCAAGGGCCCCTACATCTCTTCTGACCTCTTTGGGATCTTACACACATATGATGCACAGACATACGCTCACACACATACATTCATATAAAATAAAAAATACAAACAAGCCAAAGAGTTGACTTCTTGGTCCTGATGATGCTGGACAAGTGTGCCAGCATATTAGCCACAGCGCATTAAGTTTTGTTGAAGAGGCAACAAGCTGGACTGTGTGCAGCTCTGACACCTTTTGTTTGTCTCCACTGCATCTGGCTGCACATTCTTGCTTTGTTTGTTTGTACAATCAGACACTGGAATGCAGTACTTTGGAAACTGGTTTACAACCCCACAGTGAGTCTTGAAATCAGGTTAGAAGAGACCTCAAGTTGCCCATGCTTAAAATTTGATTTGGGGAAATATCTATTTTCAAGTACTTAATTAGCATATTTTTCAAGTCTCTCAATACATGGGCAGTTATTTTTTCTTACTTTCATAAATAAATACCACTTGGGAAGAAAGTGGAATGGAATAAGTGGGGGCAGGATAGAATGGGAGAGGATAGAATTGAAGAGAGACATAGAAAATGAAGCAAAGTAGAGAGGAAGAGGGGAGATAGGAGGGAGAGAGAGAGGAGAGGAGAGAAAGTGAATGGGAGAAAATGGAGGGGAAGAGGAGAGAAGAGGAAGGGGAAAAGAGGAGGGGAAAGAAGAGGGGATGGAAAGTGAAGGGAGAGGTGGCCACTAGTTTACAGTGTAAGCCATTAGTGTCTTACAGTTTTGTATACTGGAGTGTGGTCTAAAATGCATCTCTCCCAGTGGGTACCACTTTGGATGCAGGGCCCCCAGCTTTGCACCTGCAACAGAGCATCCCTAGGCAATGTTCTTCACATTGGTGAAGAGTACAGCAAAGCTCTGAGCCTGTCTGCTGAGTCTGAGGCCCTCCCAGCCATGCCTCTACATGACCTTGGTGTTGAGTGCCTGACAGTCATGGAACCCCAAGGAGCCAGTGCTGTTCCTTGGGGTCTGCAGGTGGTAGGCCCCGCAGCCCCCCAGCTCTGCCTTTCTCCACCAGTTTTGATTGATTTTAGCCTTCTATTTAGTGAGCTCATCACATTCTTCCAGTAAAAAGTTTCATACCAGCCACAGTTGCTTTCTTTGCTGACAACTGAGAACTCAAGACTTACGAGCTTAGAAACTTGGAGGCTTCCTGGAAAACCCTGAACCTCCAGTTTCTTTGGAAGATACGAGGCGAAGATCTAATTGTAGGGCCATTTCTCCAAGGGAAGTCTAAGGTGACTGAGAGTTTCCTGTGCCTTCTTAAACATTTCCTGCAAACTGAGTGGCTTAGAGCAACAGAAACAAACACACAAACAAACAAAGCACAAAGCCCAGAAATGGATTCTCTCCTGGGTCTACAGGCCCAAAGTCCAAAAACTCTGCTAGGGTCCCATGCCTCTTCTGGGCTCTCAGGGAGAGTGCACTCCCTGCCCTCACCCCACTTCCAGAGACTTTCAGCATACTATGGCTTGTAGCCACATCACTCCAGTCTCCACCCAGATTCCACCACCCTCTCTTCTATGTGTCCATACCAACCCTTCCTTTCCTCTCCTATAAGGTACTAAGATGGTCTTTGGGGCCATGCTGAGGTCCAGGGTGACCCTCATCTCAGGAATCTTCACCTGAGGGCATCAATGAAGTCTTTTTTCCCCCATGAAGTTCATATTCAGTTCTTAGACAGTGGAGTGAGGACAAACCTCTTGAGGAGCTCCATTCAGTCCTTGGCAGATGAGTTTCTCAAGCTCACTCAACCTCTCCAGGGACTACTACTTTCTGATCTTCATTTAGGGAACACCAACTCCAGGCCAAGGCAGTGGGTGGAGGTAGATGTGCAAGACTAATTCTCCAGCCTCAGCAGCCCTGTCTTCCAGAACACAGATGTTCAGGAAGGTGAGGTAGAAAAGACTTCACAAGCTGGTAGAATTCCCAGGAGACTTCTGTGTTGTAGAAGTTTAGTTTTGTTTAAAATATTGTTTTGTGCACTATTGGGAGAAGGGCTGCCTTGGGCCTTGGCATTTTGTATTGTCTGCAGGTGTTGGATTTATGTGGGGGATGTTTGATTGCTCATGATCTGCATGTGCTATCAGTAGAACACCTGAGGAATTCTGGATCAATAAAAACACCTGAGCTCAGACTCTCAGGGTTCTACTATCCAATATGAGGCTGGCCAGGATGGTGGTTCCCTCTGCTGAGATCTGGCAGGGATTGCACCTATGAATATGCCTCCTTGTCTTTCTTGGTGAGTGACCCAGCAGCTTATCAGCTATACTTCTGGGCTTTAGATGAGGGGGTGGGTTGAGGACCAATAGTTTCTCAGTGTGTACTGTGTCATGTGTTACATCAAGCTGCCATTAGGCTGACTCAGCAGAAAACAAAACAATCAACACTTGTCCTACTATGGAGTTCCCCTCCTACTGGGCAAGGTGGAGTGGGGCGACAAAATCATTCAAAGTAAGATCTCTTAGACATGGTTGAGAGAGCCTAAGAGGTGGGAATATAAATAATAGGGGGAAATAGGTGGACAGAGACATTTCTCTGATTGCCAGGTGACATTTGAGATTTAAGCCAAGCCCTAAAAGAAGTTAAAGAGGGGTCAGTATGTGCTTTTTTTGTTTTTTTCTGGATGGAAATGAGCATGTACAAAGTCCCCGAGGTCATCCCAAGCTCTTTGTGTTCAGGAAGGAGCCAGGAGGCCTACTCAGCTGTGGGGAGGAGTAACCTAATCGGCAAGATCCACAGGACAAAGTCTCAGATGGTTTTGTAGTTTTGCTAGGGACTCAGTAAGAGTCCAGGGCCAAGCACACACCCCCGAAGAAGTCTTTTAGGCAGAGGTACATAAATATAGATGAGGAAGAAATTTCCTTTTGATTAATCTCTGAGAGGAGCTTAGCATTTCCTTAATTATGAATAAAGTCTCTCTCCACAGCGCCGAACCCACAGCAATTTCATGAGCAACTGTGACTTTGTCACCAATAGAAATCACAGGTATTTGTACATCGCGTCACAGTTATTAAGGTTATCTTGAAATATTGTTTTCTCTCCGCACTACTTCAAAATTATGTAATTAGACCTGCCAGCAGTACTTATTATTTAATGTGTTAATAAAAAGCTCATATATTACTGTATCTCAAATTAGTTTTTAAAAAATATTTTCATAACTGCACTTCAATAAAATTTATTTCCTACGTAATCCTATGTGTTCTATTTTATACCTTGAGAGGCAGGAGTCTGGGCAGGAGTCCGAAGGCTTCTACAGACTGCCCAAGGAGTCTGCGGTGCATATTCAAGTGAAGGTCTTCGCCTAATGCCTTTGGAGAACTGCCCTGCTTTGCCTGTTGGAGCAACTTTGGCTGCCCCGGGGCCCTGCCCCAGTGCCTCTGAATATCACCCACACTGAGCCGCAGAGAGCTCCTATAGACAACAAGCTCTCATGGCCACAAGCCTTTGCAAAAGCTATTCCCTCTGCTCCAACACTCCTGCCCTTTCCCAAGTCCTGCTTGCTTTTAAAGTCTTGGCTTTGCTGTCAGTTCCTGTAGGAAATCTTCCTGATTGCTTCACTCACAATGGGGCTTAACAGTGCTCAGGTGAACCACAGGCTTGCCTGCTTTCTCCATTGGCCTGAGTGTAACCAAGGCCAGCTTCCTCAGTGCTTAGTCCTAGTCCCTGGATGAAGCAAGCACTCTGAGTGGTCACCAAGCATTTCTGGAGTATGTGAGCGGTCATCTTACTGGAACCTACAACAATCTCAGGGTGTAGTTGGGATTAATTACATCATATAAATGAAGAAAGAGCAGGCAGCAGGGAAATGGAGGAAGGACTTGGAGACTGTGGCACCAGGGAGAAACTCCTTTGACGCAAGGACACCGTGGAGACAGAGCCGAGGCTACACAGAGGGTGCTGGGGCTAGATGGATGTGGAGAGCTGGTATATCCCTGTTGACAGGAATGGAGACACTGGAAAGTAACGCTTGTGCCCTTCCCTTTGGCTGTCAGACTATTGAGACAGTGGATCCCAGACTGGGATTTTATTGCATTGGAAGAAGGCAGAGACTGGGACCCTGGTGCCATCCTGTGGGGAGCTTATCTCCTGGGTAAAGAGTTCACAGATCTGACACCTTACAGAACAGACTGGAGCTGAAGTAATGATGGGTCAGTAATGGGGAGGCATACTTTGTACAAAACTGCTTGGCTATGTATATTTCTTGCCTTCTGTTTAAACCTGAATCATCATATCAGAATCTTGAAAATAGTGTTTGTGTGTGTGCATTCATGTGTGTGCACGCTCGCCTGTGTGTGTGTGTGGGTATCCGAATCTCTTTGTTTCTTTTCCCAATGTGACCATGCCAAATAAATCTCTTTTTTTTTTTTCTGCCCTTGCATACTCCTCGCATCTTTAATTGGCCTACTGGGGATATGTGGCCGAGCCTGACTTCTTAGGGCTGCCAGGACCTAGGCTATGACCCAAACAACACTAGTTACATTAAGGGAAGGGCAGAAAAGAGAACTTCAATCATCTCTCCCTGTTCACTTAGACCCTCTGCTCCACTCTGGACTTGCCAGAAGGATGATACTCCTTTCAGGTCAGCTTCTTCTCTAGAAATCTCATCTATCTTTTATGGTCCCTGGTGTAGACGGTAGTCTTTAAAAAAAAAAAAGTCTGTGGCACTCTGTGACACAAGGCTAGCTACTTGACTTCTCTGGCCTCCTCGGTTTCTTCATCTGCTGCCACAAAAAACAAAACAACACAACAACAACAACCATGGAAATCATACGGACTGTTAAAATTAGGAGGCTTGTGCCCAGGAGGTGCCTGTCACTGCTTCTCTTGTCCCCTCCCCAAGTGTCCCAAGAGGACCACAGGCTGGCAGGTGTGATTGGAGCCCTGCTCATGTCTCTGTTAACATGGACAAGTCTGTAAGCACCTCTTCTTTAGGCTGCACCATCCCCAGGCACATGCGCTTTCTTGCTATTCTGCTGGCCTTCTTCTTGCTGAGTCCCACGTGGCTCTCTACCATAAATCTTTCAGCAACTTCTTCATAAGCAATAAGGATGCAGGCCAGGCCCTGCATCCATATCAAAGGGTTTCTTGGGAGCTGAAGATGAAACTATGGTCTTCAGAGGCAGCAAAGAGGCCTCTCCATTTGCCTGTGCCTTTGGGGCCAAAGCCTGGGGCCACATGTCTTTATCTGGGTTGGCTTTCTGGGCAAAGAGTAAATGAGACCAAGTGGGCTCTCTATGCATCCCTGAGAAGGGGGCTTCAGTTGCAGGCTCAGTATGTACAGAGTACCATTAGGGGTAGGCATTTATCTACCTTGGTTGCACCATGATAGGTGTTTGTTCTGCATGAGAGGTAGTATTAGCTCCCCATTTCACAGACTAGGGGGCTGAGGCTCAGAAAGATTTTCTCAGATCACATAGCTTCTGGGGAGCACAGATGAGAATCTGCTTTTGGTGGTACGCCTCCAAAGCCTTCATTCTTCCCACCAAGCCCCTCAGTCTGCACAATTCCTCACCCCAGTAAGCAAGAAAGGACAGGAGGTAGTCCACCCTGTGATAGGTGTGCAAAAACTTTGCAAGATGGCATGCATTCCAGGTTGCATGGGACAGATTGAGGAGGAATTCCAGGAAGGCTGTTTCATGGTCAAGAGTGAGGAATCGGGGGGAACCAAGCATAGCAGTCCAGCATTAGAGAGTCCACAGGCTCCTGGGGCACTAACCAGGATACCAGCGTAAAGTTAGCATCTGCTCCCTGACTGCCCAAGATAACACCAGGAAGTAGCCACCATGTGGAGGCAGCGCAAGTGCCTGCATGTGCTTTTTACAGGAAGGCCCTGGTACATTTGGCTGGACATGTAGTTGTCAGCTCTTCTCAGTGCTCACTCACCTCAGCTCCCCAGAT
Source organism: Cricetomys ansorgei (assembly GCA_026225945.1). NCBI lineage: Eukaryota > Metazoa > Chordata > Mammalia > Rodentia > Nesomyidae > Cricetomys > Cricetomys ansorgei. Next base: position 1,016,003 of record JAMJFZ010004023.1, read on the forward strand.
TTCCCCATCTTCTTATTCCATGAGATGCTTGGGTCTCTGCAGTCTCCTTCTTGGTTTGTATCCCATTGTATCCTCAGTCAGCCGGGACTCTGGGGCCAGATTCCAGCCACCCTCCCTGTGTAACCAAGTTGTGGCTACTCAGTTGCTTGAGTTACTGTGCCAGTGTCGCAGCCTGTTCTGTGCCTTCCTGTGTGCACTGGGCTCCAGCCCCTCTAACCTTGTCTGCTCCTGATCTCTCTGCCTCTACTTTGGCTCTGCTTGTCTGGAATGTTCTCCCTGGTTTCTTATGTGTCAACCTCCTTCTCCTTTTCTTCTCCAGAGCTCCATGTGGACATCTCTGAAAGAAACTCTGTCTCCCTCCTCAGCCTGTTCCCGTGGCCCTGCAGCAGTCTCAAGCTCTTGCATTCCTTCCTCTAGTCTCCTCTTTGAGACTGCACACATGCCTTAGACATGGTGGAATGCAACACTCGCCTATTGGATGATGCTATGGAGCCAGGCCTTGTGGTGCAGGCCAATTATCCTAGTTATCCAGGAGGCAGAGGCAGGTAGATGGCAAGTTCAAGACCTGACTGAGTGACACCACAAGTTCAAGACCAACCTGGGCAACATTACAAGACCCTGTTTCAAAATAAATAGTAAAAATTAGTGAGTAACTAAATAATGGAACACCGCGAGGGATATAGCTCAGTGGTACAATGCTTGCTTAGCAGGAATGAGGCCCCAAGTTCAGTTCTTAAATGAACATACACACACACACACACACACACACGTACACACATGCACATATGTGCAAATGGATACATGCACACATACATACACATACATACATGCATGTGAGTACATGCACACACGCACAGACATGCATGTACACACAAATGCACACCTACATACAGGCACACACATGCATACATGTATGCACACACTTAGGCACATATGCACACATGAACAGGCACATACACGCAAAGTGATATTTAGGTCTTAGGACTGAATTTACTTCTTCAAGCAAGTGCCTTTTAATAACATTTTTAGTTGCAGGTCCCTTCAGGTAGGTAACCACATTCTTACTGTCAAGATCTAAACTCACCCTTAGAGCAACTCAGAGAACATATTTACCAAGTTAGCTCATTTCACAGATGGGGAAAGCGACTTTGGGAGCATGTCATACCTCACTGAAAGGGTGTGACTACAGGTTGGAGGCAGAGACTTCCGGCTCTGGATCCTGGTGTCTGATTCTTGCAGGCTTCCTTCTGCTCTCCTTTTGTTCAGATGTAAACATACTGAGTGTCCCAGGTACACTAGAAAAACATCAGACAGCCCTGGTCCTAGCTGCTAGTTGGGAAGCCTTGCTGACCTCTTTCCTCGCTTAGGGACTGCTGAAACAGCCTGGGTGAAAAGACGTTGGGCAGATGGTGGCCCTGGATCCCAGCTCTAGACCCAGTCAGACAGTGGTGAATCGCTCACTCCTTCCTCTCCCTTTCCCTCCCTCCCTCCTCTCCTCTTCCACCCTTCCTGGCCCTTTCCACATGTGCCAGCAAGCACTCTAACACTGGGCCTCACTCCCACCCTCCCACTCCCCACCCTCCCTTTTTTTACTTTTAATTTCGATACAGAGTCTCACTAAGCTGCTCAAGCTGGCCTTGAACTCAGTCTTTAGCCTCTGCAGGACTTGTACCTGCTGTCCTCCTTCCTCAGCCTCTGGGGTAGCTGGATGAGAACGCAGGTCTGCTTTACCAGGCCTGGCTCAGTGTGGCTTTTCAGGCTTCTATCAATGTTTCGCCTCCGCTGTAACTGAGGATGGCTGCTTTGACCTCAGCTGGACACTGGTGAGAATCAATGCGGTATCATGAACATTTGTTGAGGATTTGTTTTGCACTGGACACCATATGAAATTATGTCCATGCTTATTTCATTCATTCTTCCCCATAATCCATCTGTTTACAGATGAGACAACCAAGGCTCAAGACGTTACAGTCGTCAAATGTCACATCGTTTTTCAATAATGCCACTTGGCTGAGTCCTTGGATGTTTCCTTAGCCCCGTGCACCTGCTGCGGTAGTCCACACTGGGTCCAGTCAATAGACGGAACTGTTACTCCTAGGGACTGGAGCCAGCCCAGCCTGGCAGCTTTGCTGGGCTCAGCCTGTCCCTGTGGGTTAGAACTTTTGAGCTTGGAAATGCATTACTCATGGTGCGATGTGGATGAAATGGATGCTGGTACTCGATTGTGGAAAGACCATGGTGCTGGGGAGAAGAAGCTACTCTCTGTCTCTGAGCACCTGGGCTGGAGGCAGAGCCCTGGGCCACTTGCACTTGCAGTGCCCATTCTGACATCCTGATGGATGGGATTTGACAGTGTCCTCATTCCCTCTCAGTACAGGGAATCCAACCCGCAACCAGCTGGGGACTGAGTCCAGGTGAGCTACAGGCCTCGGGCAATAACAGATACTTTGTGCAAACAATGCCTCCTCCCCTGGGGCTCTATCTCTCTGGGCAGTCCTCTGAAATAAATGACAGCATGGTGCTCAGAGCCAGCAAGACCCACAAGAGCCATCTGCCCAAGGCAGCCCTAGCTATGGCCCCTAAGCCAGTCTAATCCAGCTGTGTCATGCTCACATCAACGCAGTGAGCCCTCTGCAGAGCTCAGGAAGACCAAGGGATCAATTGGGAGACAAGGACTTCTCGGCAACGCAGCAGTAGTATTGAGTTTTGGGTCCATTGCCTAACTCACTACTGCACAATTACCCACTTCTTTCAAAGACTTCCAAAAGTCTATTGGTGCAGTTGTCTCACCTTAGAGACTGTCGAGTGTAATGTGCTCATCGGTTGCCAAGAGGCACTGCTGTGTGTTTGAAGTCCTTTCTCTGGGTAGTCACAGCTCTGTGGCCTTGAACAGTAGAGGAAGCATGAACAAGGTTCTACTCTTGGAGATGTCTACTCTTGGAGCTGTAGCCCTTCGTCAGGATGCACTGTTTGAGGAACACAAAGGAGGGGGTGTCACCTTCTGCTTATCCCATTGGCCAGGGACCCCACAATGTGTGGTATTAACAGTAGTATGCAGACACCTTATACGATCTAAGCCCAAAGAAAGGCCCAAAGCCCCAGCATGATCCTCAAGTGACATGATTACTGCCAAGTTTCAGTGGATGCTGATCTCCCCTCCTCCCCGTGTTATGGCTCTGGTAGATCCTTCTGGCGTGTCTTTCTTTCTTGAGGCCTCTTCGGCAGGAGCTTTCTCTTTCCCTGGCACACTCTTCTTGTTTTGACTGGGCAAACTATCACACACTGCAGTGTTCTCGCTGCAGATGGGACCTATTCAGGGTGGCCTTCTCTGATCTCTTGGACTGGGGGCAGGGGCACGCTTCCAGATTGCCACAACAGTCATTCATCCGCGCAGTTAGCTGTGTATGTCACTCTTCGTCTAGACTGCAAGTGTCATGGGGGCTGTGACTATTTTGCTTACATATGTGTATATATGTAGTATATATACAATCTAGCATTCAAAACTGCCTGTCACATTCAAGAAATACATATCTGTATATAATTGAAGGACTCTCCTTTATACAGAACACTTGGGTCAAGATTGGCAAGGTCTTCCAAAAGGATGACTTTAATGAAGGAAAACAAAACAAAACAAAAACAAAAACAAAAAGAAAACCGTGGCTATGGGCTCCTGTGTTGTAGCCTACTATGTTGTCCTGGGTTGACTTTGGGCTCCTTTATTGTAGTGCAAACCCTACTGTGTTGTCCTGAGTTGGCTTTGGCTCTTCTGTTTATGCTCCTTGCCCACAAAGTGCCTCAAGTCAGTTGCCAACCTCTGTCTTGCATACTCTCCACCTTTCTCTTGTTTCTTGCTTTTGTTCCCTTCCCTAGTAGAGTCCTGGGAGAAAATGTTCTAGCTGCCAATGCACCAGACTAGGAAAATCAACCATCAGCCCCACCTGAACTTTTATTTTTAACTGACAGTTGATCTTGCTTCTAGCAGATTTATTCCCAGTGTAGTGCTTGTGGGCCAGTGCTAATTTGCATGCCCAACTCTGCCCTCTGGGAGCTGCAAGTCTTAGGTAATGTCTTCAACATAGAGATGTTTCTCCCTGGTCCCTTTTTATCTTCTGTGAATAAAAGATGGGAACCACCTCTGCCCTGTGCAGGAATCAGGCTTGTAATTCCAATGACCTTCCTTGGTTGTGATGCCTGGCTTAGGAGGATGCCCAGCCCTAACCCCTTCAAACTTCATCACCAGCCTAGCTTGTGTAATTATGATTACTGCTACACTTTGTACTCCATTCTTCCAAATATTTATTGTCACTGGCTTGGGTAAGAGCATGGCACTAGAAGCTAGAAGTAAGAGTTAAATAGGGTCTGGAATTCCAAGACAAGCAGATTTTTCCTGGCCCAAAGTCATAGTCAAGAAAGAAGAAAAATATTATCTTTTGGTGTATGTGTGTGTGTGTTTGCGTGCGCACACACGCATGCAGAGGTCAAGAGTCAACATTAGATGCTTTCCTCTATCTCTTCTCTACTTCATTGAGACAGAGTCTTCTACTGAGCCAGAGTTCCCTGTTTTAGCTAGACTGGCCGACCAGCAAGCACCCAGAATTTATCTCCTCTCACCACTGCTGGAGTTACTGATGTGCATTATTGTTCAAAGTGTTTACTTGGGTGCCTAGGCCCAAACTTGGGTTTTCATGCTTACACAGAAAGCATTTTACCCATTAAGTCATCTCCCCTACCCCATGGGAAAAGATTTTGAGATGCATATTTGTAACCAGAGTCTGGTCTTGAAGGGGGTGTGTGTCTGTGTTTCAACTTCTGCCCTTGCCACGGTCTCGAAGATCCTCAGCCTAACTCATATGAATGGACGCACAGGAGGAGCCCAGGTCTGCAGGCAGGTCCACCTGCAGCCCAGACAGACTCCTAGAGAAGTAGGGAAAGAAGTACCCTTCAGCTCTGTCTAATTACAAGGTGTGTGAGTGGGCCTCCCTCACGGTTAATTTGCTTCGTGCCTTTATTGCCAGCAGAAGACAGATGATACACAGAGGGTATTCCAGATAGACCTGTCAGTAATTGTCGTTATGACTTCATGAGCCTTTTATTGGCCCTGCTGTGAAAGGTGTTTTACTTTTCTTTTCCTTCTCCATTTTTAGTCAGTAAATAATCAACTTTTGGGGAGCAGGAGGAATGTCAAGTTCAGGGTCTAGGAGAGGCAATACCAACAACGGCCATAACTGACCGTCAGTATTGAGGCTGAGCCAAAGACAGGGGACAGAGGGAATGAGGACAAGGTGACTGGCCAAAGGGGACATGGAGTGGGTGATCCCCTACAGTGATTAATAGACACATCATCAAAATTTTAAGATGAATAAATGTTTCTTTTCAGCAGATTTGCTTTCTCAATGATGCTTGGCTTAGATTAATGATAATGGGAATTTCTGTTTCTAAGTTCACAGACTGCTCTGCTGGGAGGGTTGGAGTGAGGAGGTGGGTAGGGGTGGGTAGGAGGGAAATGTATAATGGTCCAAAAAACTACTACATGAGAGAATAGCCACAAGGGATACCACATTCAGATATCCTGTGGTTCCTATATATGCAAGAACCAGATATTAGTTTAAATAGAAGATTGTATTCAGTTCCAGTGGGGCCCTGGTGCTGGCTGGTACCAGCTTGTGAAAACAAATTGCTGAATTTTTAAGAAATTCGTTAGCTCCTTTATAGCAGGTTACTAAGCTGAAATCAGCTGGAGTGGGATTTTTACACCACAGTCATGAGCAGACCCTATACTGAAGAGCGCCCTTCCTCCCTGGCTGGTTGCTAAGCATTTATTGGTGTACCATTATAGCTATCAGCACTGTCAAGTATTCCAATGGGACTGAAGGATCACATGGCAGGATAGATAGTACTTAGTTAATCATCTGCTACTTACTAGGGACTGACCAGGCATTTCAGTTCTATTTACTTCTTCTTCCTCCTAACTCTATGCTAGAGTTACCCCAACACCATTCCCCAAAGGGGGCACACTTAGAGCCACACGGGATGGGACATTCACATGCATCTTGTTTTACAGATAAGAAAACTGAGAACCAGAGATGGGAGACAGCTTGGCTAAGGCCAGAGGCCTGGGGTCAGCAGCCCTGTGACAAGTCTTCTTCGTCTGTTCTGTTCTCTACCTTCTATTGTTCAGGTATGCTGTTCTATACCATACCTCACCTAGAGCCAGGCAAGAGCAGAATGCAAAGAAGACAGAGTTCCCAGCCAGAGTCCATGGAGTGAGCCTCAGGGGGCAGCATGCTTGTGTTCTTCCCTGTGCTTCTGGCTGTGCGATTGGGGTTTGACTGCTCCCTGGTGCGCAAGCTCTATCCAGAGCCGACTTTCCTTCCACTCTGCCATAGTCTGAGGATCCCACTGGAAGCAATTCAGGCTTCAGCAACAACCATCTGGAATAACAAGAAAAAATAAATAAAACTAAAATCCCAAACTGGAGATCTGCCTGTGATCTCAGAATCCTTGGTGAAATGAGGAGGGGGCAGCCAGCTAGGCCGAAACACTCACAGCCAAATCATTAGCTTGAAGAGTTCACAGCTAGCTGCATGGGGGGTTCGGGGTGAGCCCATCATGGGCCAGGGTTAGGAAAATAGCTCTCCCAGGGCGCTGAGGCTCAGAAGTTTGCTGTGATGATTGCTTTTGGTGTGAAAAGGAGGCTTGAATCAAGAAAGAGACTCCAGATGAAAATCCTCTCAATTCTTAAATATATAGGTATATTCTAATGCAGACGGCAGTCTAATATGGTAAACATTTCAATGTAGTCCATAGGATCAGACAGTCCCAGGGCTGAGAAGGGCCTCCCAGACTCTTCCTCTGCCTCCAGGCATCAATGGGTGTTGGGCTAGAGGACATGCAGTGGGTGCAGGGCCAGTGTCCCTTGCCTCCTGGCTCCAGTAAAGTCACTTCTTTAGCTGAGCTTTCTATGCAGCTAAAGGAGAGTTTTCAGAATCATGATCCTTTCTAACTCTGACATCTTAGATCCTAAACAAAAGGGAGCATTTCTTACAAATACGCGCACACGCACACAGGCACACACACACACACACACACACACACACACACACATACACACACACTCACGTTGATAAACAGGGAAAGCCTTCAAAAATCTCATTCAAATTGTTGCTGGATTTGTCTATTAGTGAGATTTGTTTCTTTGCATGTGCTAATTGGTCTTGGCATTAATTAATCTGATTTCATTATATTCCCTTTAATTTGTCAAGATATCATTTTGTGATTGGGTGACGGAACACTTTAGAGGACTGTTAGAATCGGAATGTATTTTTTTTCCCCTCTTTGAAAGTTCCTGGAGAAAAGTCGTTATCAATTAAGTTAATTTGCATACACATTAGGTTAATCGTTTTAGTTTAGCCAAATTTGTGGAAATTTACATAGCAAATTGACCCTCCACATTTCACTTAAACATATGTAGCACACAGCATAGTACATTTTGAGTTGCTAATGAAACTGAGGTTATTTTACACGCTTCTTTTAGTAAAAGAGGTCTAATTAGACCAAGTAATTTTTTATTTCATCCGTAATTGCAAAACAAATAAGCTTCTCTGCATTTTTTCTCCTAGCATCGGCATCACACGGACAGGGACGTTAATAGGGAAGTCATGTTTTCCTAATTAAGCCCGGTTTGATTCCTGCTCGCTGTTGCGACGTCAGCCCTCCACGCTTTCTCCTAGGTGCTCCCGTGCCAGAAGCGTGAAGCCTCCTGGTATACCTATTAATAGAAGACTCCCCCACATGGAGCCAACTGAATTAAAAAATGTAACTAGGAAGGCAGGGTGGGAATTTTGACAGATTTTTTTTTTTAATGCCAGAAAGGAGAAAGTTGAATTCAAAAGGGGGGTCTTGTTTTTTCTTCCATCAGGGGAAGAAAGGAGAGAAAAATAGCTTTTGTTCTCCCCTAGAAAAGAAGTTGGCATACACACTGGTGGTGTTTCCAAAGTGACTCTGGGGGCTAGCTCATTCAGTGCCGGAGAGCTGGCGGCAGTCTGGGCTCCAGGACTGCTGAGTGGCAGAGAGCTTAAAGTATTTTGGGATGATCATGAAATTTCAGATCTGGGATCTGAGTCTTTGCTGAAGGAGGATGGAAGGGCATATCCTGGGGATTGTGGGTGCAGAAGATGATGATGTGTTGGGGCAACACTGGTAGACTCCAATGAAAGCTATGCTTTTTCCAATTCTGATGCGACACTAAGAAGTCCTTGACCATTGCTGTGTTAGCTTTGTGTCTTTCTTTTGGCACTCCTGGTTGTACTTAGGTATCGAAGATAATGGGATGGAAGTAGAGAAGTGTTGAGCAATAGAAGGACTCAGAAGGGGCTTATATACATGCCTTGGATAGGAGACCTGAATTCCAGCCCTGGCTCACCACTGTAAAAAGTGGCCACAATTCTTGACATATCTGTCCCTTAACGTGAGGTTTTGCAGCAACTGTCATCAAGAGTTGAGTACGTACCCAACATCTTTGAATCTGGGCTGTTCTGTGACTTGTTTGGGCCAACAGAATGAAATGCCCTGTGATGTATCAGTTCCAAACCTAGTCCTCAAACGTCCACCTGCTTCTATTCACTGTTGGGACCCTGCTCCCATCCAGGCCGGTCCGCTGGATGAAATGGAGGAAGACACGTGGCAAAATGTCCCCGATGCCTCATCGACAGCCAGTTGAACCCTAGAAGTGGAGCCACCTCGGTGACCTGCAGGTGGCCATAGATTGCATGAGGGACCCCAGCTGAGCCCAGGCTGAATTCCCAGTCTACAGATGGTGAGCTAAATAAATGGGCCTGCTTTTAGGTGCTAAGTCCTAGAGTTATTCACTAAGCAGCAGTAGCTAACTGCATCAGTCATTACCCAGTCAGGTGTCCTTGGGAAATACCTCCCTGGGTCCTAACTTTAGCCTCCTCGCCTTTAAAACCAGTTAGCAGTCGTGTATCTGAGTTTCCTCCCAGCTTACTAAGACTCCCAGTTACCATCTTTTTAAGAGAATCAACGTTTTCTCAAAAAGGATACCAGGCAGGGCTCTGTAGGCAGTGACTGGGCACTGATGCACAGAGGGAAATGAGTTTATTGGCGTCTCTAGATGCAGAGAAAAATATACTTGAAAGAAGGGACTGGAGTGTCTCTGTCTTGGGACAGAGAACAGGAGCAGGAAACTGTTGGACTCTACCATGGATGTGAGGAAAAGTGTGTATACACACATGAGCTTTGTGAAGATAGCTACTGAATGTCAGCAGAAAGGGTGTTCTGGGCCCGGAAGTTCATCAAAGTAGGAGAAAGCCAACAGGAATCCCCAAAGGATGACGGCCACTGGAAATGTAGACAGTATTCTTTAATGGGCTTTCTTAACTCGGTTTCAATATCATACATGCAAATATGTGTGATGTTTATGACCTGAAATACAGTGCTTCCAGTGGGCTCTTAACCCCTTTACCAGTCAAGAATATGCTAAAGTTACCTACTGACAAATGGAAAGCATGCGTACTGTGCAATATCATCTGCCTTTGAAAAAGACAGAAGTGTTGAAAGTGATTGCAAATGTGCTAAGTGAAAGGAACCAGGCCACAGAAGACCACGCGCTGTGTGAGTGCATTCATATGGAAGTCACGATAGGGAACATCATAGAAATATAAAGTAGTTTCATGGTTGCTCAGGCCTGGGATTGGGCATGGTAGCTAACCTGTATGAGGTTTCCTTTTGGATGATGAAATGTTCCAAAACTGTTATTTGATGGTTATATAACCATTAAAGTTATTGAATTATGTTGCGTTGCATATGAATCATATCTCAATAAAGCTTTCAAAGTAGATTCAGGAGTTCAGTGGCTGAGAATGAAAAGTACAGTCTCAGCTTACACAACCAGCTTGATGCCTGTGAACGAAACCAAGCAGTGAGCGAATTGATAAATGCTCCTCTACAGCGAAAAGAGTTCGCTTTCATTTAATTCAACAAATTATTTGCACACATTAATCTTTTTGTTCCTTTCTTTGTTTTGACACAGGGTCTCCTATAGCCTAGGCTGGACTCAAATTCACTATGTAGCAGAGGCTGGCCACAAAGTCCTGATCTGGTCTCTACTTCCGAAGGATGAGATTACAGCTGTGTATCACCAAGTTTTTTTTTTTTTTTTTTTTTTTTTTTGCAACATGTTACTTCCCCAACACCTGGATGGTGAGTGGGGATGGGAGCTCCTCTAGAAACATCTGCATGGTACAATGTCCTTGCCGCAGGGCTCAGCTAATGATTTGGGATCCTGTGTCACAAGCTCAACGCAGGTCTGCGCATACCTGCTGTCTTGGGTTTCTGAGGACAAACGTGGGCCTGAATTTATTTATTTATTTATTTATTTATTTATTTATTTATTTATTTATTTATTCTGTTCTCTGTCCTGCCTGTGCCTGTGTGTGGCCTGGTCCCACCATTTCTGCCTGCTGCACTGTCCCATACTCAGGAAGGGGAGCAAGGAGACGTGTTCTTTTAGGTATCTGGGATTGAGTTTTGTTTTGACGTCCTGTCCTGTCCCCTCCCAGCCCTTACCCCCTGTGTGGTTGTTCTCTTTCTCCTCTGGGCCCTAGACTACCCTTGTGCATCTTGGTACTCATGCCATCAGCTTTCATATGCCCAGCATGTCTATTTTGTGTAACTGTCTGGATCTCAGAGGGAAAGGATTCTACATTCACCTTTGTGTCCACAGAGCAGGCCTGAGGTGGCAGAAATCTGTGTGAAGGCTACACTTGAGAGTGGACATAAAGCAGGAAGGGGTGTGTGCCATGTGGACAGGTGTACTCCCACTCTGCTAAGGCACGTGACATTCAGATCTTTCCAAAACACTGCCAGCTAAGCAAGCTTCTCTGAGGCTGTGTGATCCCTCCCATGGTGGAACCTTCACTCTCCAACTCTAGGGAGAGAGTGACATTGCCTGAAATTATCCCCTTAACAGCAAGGTCAATAGGATAAGGTAAACAGGGACTTGGCAGATAAGAGTATTGGCCTTGCCTTTCTAATGATGAGCTGTGAGAGATCCAGAAGAGGCATTTCAGGTCTTTGTGCCTGAGTTTGCACAGAAGTGAAATGGGAACATGACAAAATGAGGTAGGATAAACTGTGCTTTGTAAAAGGCAGAAATTCCCAGAGGGAGCAAAGCATAAGGTCTTTTGGTAGGACCCACCCTTTCATCACTGGACATCCAGTCAGAGTCTGGTGTCATCTCCTACTCCCACGGGACCCTGCCACTTGCCCTGCTGTTCATCTAGGAGCCAAACAGAAAACAGCTTTTCTGAATGAGGCCGACAGTTCACCAGGCATGAAAACCTTCCCAGTTGTGACTCAGAATTTTGGAGGCACAGATAGAATTAAGGAAATGTTAATGTATTCCTATGGTTTTGCTTCCTGCCTACACAGGCAGAAACAGCAAGGAGGCAGGCCGGAGTGGAAGAGGGGACCAGGAGACAGGGAGATGAGCTGATGGGCTCTGGGAGTGGGAGGATGGGTGGGGACTATGGGGTCTCAAGGCTGCCTGGCTGCTGCAGCTGGGCCTGGGAGCCCCAGGGGACAGGGAGGGATGTGCTGGCATCTGGTCTCTGCCAAGCGAGTCTGCCGCCCAGAATGTAGCATCAGCTTGGTCACAGGGCTAGAGTAAGCAGGGGCCCTGGGGTGCATGTGTGCCCACGTGGGGAACTGCAGAGGCAGGGGGATATGAGCCAGATCACCCAAAGCTGTCTGTTTTAGCCTCGGTGATGTGGCTTGTCAATGGCTAACAGCCACTTAGAATCAATGTCTTCCCCAAACGAGGTTCCTCAATGTTGTACGCTTAATATGCTCTATCTGTCTATCTGTGCGTTTATGCAGAGAGCTGGCTCCCCAGGGCACAACAGCCAGTATGCTACCTCAGCATGGAATAATTCTCCTGGGAGGCTGCCTCCTTCTCCCCTTCCTGCAGGGGCTCTAGGACTGAGCCCCGAGGGGCTGGGATGACTGGCTGCCAGTTTGATGGGTGTATGTGGCGGTACCTTGAATCACTGCTGCTGTTACTTCTCTTTTTGTCGCTGAATACAAGTATCTATTGCAGTATTTGCAGAGCACCAACTGGTTTGTCACCATGGAGACCCAAAATAGAGACCCAAAATGTAAAGGCTGTATATTCTCAATCTTCATGTTCATAGGCCACTCGAATTCTAGGCCTATCACCCTTTCTCAAAGTCCTCTCCTCCAGTCCCTTTGGGATGTGGGAGGTACTCAAAAAATGTATTGACAGAAAAAGGTGTTCATAATAATGTCCAATCAAGGTACAGGATAGTGTTTGTTCAATTCAGTTACAGGGTGTAAGGGTTTCCATGAACGTTGCTGGGAATGAATGGTGCCTGAATTTTTTGGAATGGGGGATGCAAGGATGACTTCCTGACAAGTATGCATGTGGGCAGCACTAGGGTCAGTATGTCAGTTTTGCTCTAAGGAGAATCTCTTATTCTTCCTCTTGTCTGATACCGCCAGGCTCATCCAGCATATGTCACATTAGGGCCTAGTACAGAGTCAGTGTATTGTGTCTTTTCTCATAGCTGGGGTTGAATACCCACTGAAAAGCAACATAAGGAAGGAAATGCTCATTTTGGCTTTCATCTTGATGGGAGATAGACCATCATGGTAGAAAGCCACGGAGTGGGAGTGGGAGGTGCATTATATCTCAAGACAGGAAGTGGAGCATAGAGAAGAAGGCGGGCCAGGCTATACAAGCTCAAGGCTTTCCTCTGGTAACCTACTTCTTCCAGGAAGGCTTTACTTACTCAAAGATCCACAGCCTTCCAAAAACAGTGCCACCAGCTGGGGACCAAGTGTTCTATGTCTATGTGTCCCCACGACAGACATTTCACATTCAAATCACAATAGTCAGTGATTTCACACACAAAAAAGAAAACCATGACGAGGTAGTTGGAGGCCTCAGTCAGGAGGCCCAGCCAGGAGCATCGGGCCTGAACTTGAGGATCCTGGGGGCTGAGAGAGGTGTTCGTCCCTGCTTCGTTGGTCTCGAAAGCTTTTTCAACATGATTTGCCAGGAAATGTGATGGCTCTCTCTTGCTTCCTCAGCTCTCTCCTCCCCTTCTCAGGTCTTGAATGTTTTAAATGCCAGTCTTCATGGTTTGATGGAGAATTTTACACTAATGCAGAGTATTGCCTAGTTAATTTGACTAGAATAGACTGTGATTTTACACGGTGAAGCTGTGGCCTCCTGAGCTAACAGTTCCATTATCGAGGACTGGGCAGACTGCTCTCCTGGAATCAGAGAGCTGAGGGTATCAGCAAATGGGATTCTGAGAACACCCAGGGAGGCTGCAGAGCAAGGTGGGGGTGGGGTGGACCAGGAAAGCATTCATTCTTCATCCAGCTGTCACTTATTCATGATCTTCATGTCATCCGTTGTTTGTTAAGCTCACTTACTTCATTCTTTCATCCATAAATGTTTATCACCTGTCCAAGAGATGCCAGACCCGTGCTGGATCCTGGGACAAGGTGCTTAAGCTTTAGACGTGAGCACTGGGAGCCCTGCCAGGGAAGAGCGGCAAACAGATAAACAGACCACAGTGAGCCAAGCTTGGACGCAAAGCATCACTGAGGAGCCACAGAGGAGGGCCTAGTCACACAAGAAGCTACAGCAATCTCTAGGGAGGGACCTGGCTGGCTCTTCAAGGTCACCCAGAGGGATCAACAGCTATGTACAAAGTACTTGTACTTTAACATTATCTTAAAGAGATACACCAGCTACAAAGCCTTCTGTGGGATTTAGGGAGGGACTCTGCCCTTGCCCACGTCAACACTCAAGTCAATGGAAGGACAGAGAAACAGAGCATGGGTGATACTGAGGACTTCTCCTTTCTCCCTCCCAAAGCCAGGTGAAGTGGCAAGGCTCTGAGGAGATTATTTATGGGGATCAGGAATGCCCCCAAGGAAAAAAAAAGTGATATCTCACTTTAGAGCAACACTTCCGTTACACACATGAGGACGGTGTGGTGTTTCTGGGAGAGCCTGGCTCATGTTTCTGTCTGCTTCTTCCTTGGCAATTTCTAAAGTGGGAGAAGAGCGTCATGAGAACCTAGAGGAAAGGTACTTGTTGAAACAACTTGAACCAAGGAAAACAGGTACCAGAATGTAGCTAGTCTGGAAGGAAGTTAGAGTAATATTCTTTCAATCATGATTCACCCTAGTTCTGAGTACCACAGAAAACCCAGACGTCTCCTGAATCTGAGACAGCTAGGAACAGAGTGTGAGGAACAGCTATGGGGCAGCCCAGCAAAGCCCAAATAAGCAGGAAATCCCTCTATTTAGGGGGCTAGAGACAGACTCAGGCAGGGGCTCAGGTAGTCGTGACTGACCTGTGATGACTTCTCAGCACCACACAGGGCAGGAACAGCTGAACACATATCTAAGACGGTCACATGTTTCCCCTGTACAGAGACTGTCACATGAGCAGAGCTACCTGCAGGAAGTGGAACCAGGCTAGGCCCACTGGAGTTTTCTCCAGGGGACTCAGTCATCGTTTACCCCAGCCATCTCTCATTCTCGCTCTTGGTCCCAGCAACCAGTGGATCCAGAGCCAGGAAAGTGATTAGAAAGCTAAAGTGCCTGTCCATGAGGTTGTAATCAGGATCCCCAAAGAAGTACAGCTAGTAAAAGCATATATTTATGTCCCACTGAATACAAACTGTGTTAGTCAGTTTTTCATTGCCATGATACATAGCTAACAGAAATGTTTTAAGAGGAGGAGAGATTTGTTTTGGCTCATAGTGTGAAAAGTTTCAGTCCACATTCAGCTTGATCTCCTGCTACGGTCCTGTGGTAAGGCAGAGCAACATGGTGGCAAGAATATCTGACAGAGAAAGCTGATCGCCTCTTTGTAGCCAGGAATCAGAGAGAGAGAGGCAGGAAAGAGCCCGGGATGACACACCACTTAAAGAAACACCCTTGATGACTTGGTAATTCCTCCAACCAGGCCCTGCTTCCCACCATCCAATAATGCCATCAAATAATGAATTCATGAATGGATGAACCCATTGGTGAGGTCATGGCCCTAATGACTCAATCACCTCTCAGTGGTTGAACCCACTAGCTGGGGACTAAGCTTTCAACATGTAACCCTTTAGGAGCCATAGTTCATATCTAAGATAACGAACTGTTTAATAAACAAACTACACGGAGGAAAGGGGCAGGGCATTACAGGCAGAGGTGACTGTGTGAACAGGGTCGTGGAATGTCGAGGCCCCATGGCAGAGAAGTATGGGCGGATTGTGAAGGTGGTGGGCAAATGTGTGGGCTGAGGAAGATGGAGTATAAGGGCCAACACATCCTCAGGGAGGCCTGGGAACACTTCCTAGAAACACTCATTACCTGGGTCCTGCACTTTAGGAAGTTCCAGGAGGCCCCACACTCTCCACTAACATACTTGTCAAGAAACACACAGGTACTTCTGTTGGAGGCACTGACTTAGAGGGATCTATAACCCAAACACCCTACTCTCATGAGCAACACTGTTCAGACCCCAGGGAAAAATCTTCTCCATGCCTCCTTCCCTGCGTTCTGGACATAAAGGTTGCTGAGCTGGAAACACCATGAAGGTTAGTGGATTACGCTACTGGCCACATCAGGGACATCATGCTTTGCAGTGGGTGGGTGGGGGCTGGGGATTTAAGCACTGGAAATGCTTAGATATAAGACCAATTAATTAACTTGTCAAATCCTTCTTCTCTGAGCGGGCGCAGTGGATTCTCATAATGAAGTATCTGCAGCTCTAAGCATCCATTTTCTTGTTTTCTTTGTGTTCAAATTCATAGTTCTGGAAGTACTTACTAATTAGCACAGTATTTGCAGTAGCTGAGTGTAAAAACTGAGAAACATTTTGCAATATTAAACAACTCATATCTCTCTTAAAGTTGTATATATCTAGTCCTCCTTCGGTATTTTCCGGGGATGGTTCCAGGACCCCCCACAGATACCCAAACCCACAGATGCTGAAATCACATATATAAAATTTCATAGTGTTTGCATATAAGCTATATGCATTTCCTGTATACTTTAAGTCATATTTAGATTACTGACGCTTCCTAACGCAACAAGTACAATATATGTAAATACTCATTACATTGTATTATTCAAGGATCGATGACTGTACAAGTTCAGTACAGATGCAAGCTTTTCAGGAAATACTTTCAGTATGATATTGGTTGATTCTGCAGATGCAGAAGCCATGAGTATGGAGGGCTGACTGTACAGAGGTCTAGACCTAGCAAGCAGAGCAAGTGATAATACAGATTCAGTAATCGGGAACAGTGACAGAAATGAGCTACTTATCTTTTCTGAAATGATAATTTATCAGAGGTGACCACATTGTAGTATTTAAAAATAAGCTAAATTTAATGCTGTCTTCTGAACACTTAGAAGCATGGCTTGAAGACTTTCGTCGTCATGTCTTATTTCTTATAACTGTGGCACAAAAGTTTCTCCAAATTGAAATGAGTAGGAAAAAAAGTCCTAAGAAAGACAATGACCAAAGAGATGGAGTTAGTGTTGGCATTACTCACAGCAGAGCAACTATTGTGTAAATACCTTGATTATGGCAGCACAATTATGGGGTCTGTTTAAATAGAAGCAAGAAAGATAATTTTGGAGTAATTCTATAATAATTTTCTTAATGATTTAATTCTTGTTTTCTTGCTCATCCAGTCATTGTTAGCACTCAGATGTGTGCAACAATAAATTTAGTTATCTTTGATATTTGCTAAATTTCATTCACAGTAAAATGATCCATAGCTGACACATTTTTTGATGTCATCATCCTGAAGATATTTTTGCTTGGTCCGTTTAGGCTGCTATAGGAAAACAACAAACAGGATAAGCTATAAAGCAGGAATTTATTTCCTACAGTTTTGGAGGCCGAAGTCCAATGTCAAGGACTGACAGACTGTCTGGGGAAGATCCGCTTGCTGCTTTTGTAGGTAGTTCCTTCTCATTGTGTCCTCAGGTGGGGAAGGAAGAAAGGGAGCTTGTTGGGGTGCTTTCATCAGGACACTAGTGCCAATATGAGGGCTGCACCCTCATGTTCTAGTCCCCTCACCAGGGCCCTACCTGTAAATACCATCATTCTAGGGACTACTGATTTCAATGTATGAATTTGGAAGAGAATACAAATTTTCCATCGATAGCAAAGGATAAATTAATTTTATCAAATCGTTTAAAAGTCTTATTTTGTACTTTATGAGTGCTTAGATGTGTGGGCTTTGGTCGGTCTTCTTGCTCTGGGCTCTGTCAGTGTGAAGCGAGCATGCTCCGCTGATCTCCCAAGAGGGAGTCTTGGTCAACTCCTTCAGCCTCAGGCTCATACTCACACTGTAGCCTTTGGTGAATAGCAGTGATGTCAGAGCACTGGCGAAGGGTCTCATACCACCATAAGCACAGCCATCGACTTGAGGACGTTCTGGTCTCCCTCATCTGTAGGGGGCATTTTAGGGATTGAATCTAGGGCTGCAGGAATGCCAGGCGAGTGTTCTACAACTGAGCAACATCCTCAGCTCATTTGGTCCCTCATTTTATAAGGGAAAAAAAAAAAGAGTTACAGAAAGGCAGAGTACCTTGCCAGGGACACTCAGCTACTGAAACATTTGGAAGCCCCAGAAGGGGAATTGTGGGCCAAAGGAAGGACAAGGAGAAGGGCCTGCATTGCAGTGGCTCCTCACACGCTCTTATACTCTCTCTAGTTAGTAGCATCCAGCAGAGTGGACGCAAAGGAGAGAGCGAAGGTATCCTGTATGTGGCCAACTCAGCTGTGGTCCCACCCTTTCCGCCAACCCTCTCTCTCCAAACCTCATTTTCCAACATTATAGAACAAACAGCATAGACAGAATGTTTTGGAAGATGTCTCCCAGTCTCACCACCCTATGTCTGAGCGATTCCCCAGAGGCTGCAGGTTTGTGGAACCCCAAGGGCTATATTTGGCCTCAATCCATGTTTCTCCTTTATTTCAGAAGCCGCATGTTCTTGCTGGAACACTGACTCATCTGGCTCTGATTCGCTTCCTCCTGATTTTGCTCCCTGCTGGAAAGCACTGCATCCTGCCCCAGGCACCTTAGGGAGCTGCTCTCACAAACTCCCTGGTTTTTCTCCCCTGAGGCTTAGCTAGTCAAGCATTGCCAACAGCTCCCTTCCTTCGGCCCCAGTGGTCTACAGTCTGGCCAAGCAGGCTTCTGTTTTCTCTGCTTAGGGAGGCTAGAAAGTCAGCTTACCAGCCTTCCACCCTAGGACACCTGCAGGTCGTGCACACACACACACACACACACACACACACACACACACACACACACCAGGGGCTCTTTGGGAAGCTTGCTCTTTCTTCACATTGCATTTTCTGCTAACCCACTCTACCCCAAGCTCTTAGTGCTGCCTTCCCTCTTTTTTTTCTTTCTACTCTCAACTGTGTCCCTAATCTGTTCTCCTGTGTGGTCTGCAACTTACCCTGGGGTGATTTCCTTATCCATCAAATGGGCATAATAATAGCTTGTTGTAAATGCCAGTCATCAAAGTCTCTTAGTTTTGGGGGGCAGGCTTTGGAGATTGAACCTCAGGCATCTTCCACAAGACAATGTTTTACAGACCTGAACCCCAGCCTTCTTTTTACCTTTTTATTTTGAGACTGGATTTCACTAAGTTTTTCAGACTGACCTTTAGCTCACTCTGTAGCTCAGGTAAGCCTCTAACTAGGGATTTTGCTGTTTCAGCCACCTGACTATCTAGGGTTATAGGCCTGTGCCACCAGGTCAGGCTTGGTGCCGCATAGTGTTTGATTTAATGAGCTTTTGTGAGTATTGAAAGATTCTTAGTTATTCGTTGAGGTTTTATTAACAGATCTCCACCTTTTCTAAACATCCAAGTAAAAGAAGCAGATATCCATCTCACACGTCTGTGAGAAGTCACAGTACCTGGAGTCTGGAGGATTCTTGAGTGGTCCCGTTCCGCTGGCTACTTGTGGTTCTGATGTCTCATCCCTTTCTCAATTCCAGAAGCCCCTCTCGATGTCTTGCCTTCTGTCCTCATCTGCTGTCTGCCCAGCTTTCCCCAGCAAGTGATCAAAGACTTTCTTCCTAAGACACTGATAGAACAAATAATGTCACGAGTGACAAGATGTCCGTGATTTTGAGAGCGGAGGTAGGTCTGTGAAAAGAAAAAAAAATCGTATTGAATATTATATGCCACTGTTTATAAAGGCACAGAATTTGTTGGGTGGAAAGGGGCGTGTTTAGATATGGCGAAGCATTTGGAGGAAGGAAAAATGCACAAAGCTCCCTTAGCCCACCGTGGCAGACCACTACCTGGTCACCAAGTTCATGGCCTGGCTTCTTCCTTTGCACACAGCTTTGCCCTTGGAATTGGGAGTGGCGCATGACTTCCATCTAACATAAGAAGGTGAACTCAATGGTCACGTGCTATGCCTAGGCCTGGTTTATGGAAACCTTTGTGCATACTCCTTGGAGAAAAAAAATGACTGGGATGGTGAACTTTGGGTGCGTGGGAGATAGCAAAGCTCAGCTAGGCCGTCTTTGAATGAAGAGGACAGCTTCTCTTACTACCTAGGAACACTCACTTTGTCTCGTTACATGAGATAGAAATAAAATTCTTGGGTGTGACCTATCATACATCTTGGGACCCATTTGTCTCTGTAGTCAGTACTGCTATAAGATGCATCCACCTCTTTCTTCCTTAAGCTCATCATGCTTGCAAGTCTTCGTGCAAGGATGATCTTCTGTGATAGACTCTAAGTACCTGAAGGCGGGGAATATGCATTGTCACTCCACCCCCTCTGCCTGGTGCCAACAGGTGCTCCAGGCAGATTTCCTGATTGCATGTAATGCCTCTATGCTTTAGGGGACATTGGCAGCACCATCCGGCTAGCATGAGAAACAGTGTTGCCTTGGTAATTAGTTTAACGGCTCATCTTGGTTGTCAACTGGATCTGGAATCAACTACAGCAAGAGTTGCTGGATCCAGCAAGAGCTGGGGGACCCTCCTGTGAGGGATTTTCTTGATCAGACTATGTGGGGCTCGAAGACCCACCCTAAATGTAGGTGGCATCTTCTGGTGGCAGCTCAGATAAAAGGACATCGAAGAAGGAAGCTTTGCCTGCTTGCCTCCACCCTTGCTGGCAAGTTCAGCTATCTTGTTGCTCCACCATACCTTCACTGATACCAGAACCAATTTCTTTGGGATTCTAACACAGACTGAAGACCAGCAGCTCTCCAAGAATCCTCCAGGCTTTCAGCACTAGCTTGGGACTATTGAGATGCCCAGACTCTTGGACTAAGCGACTATTGGATTCTCAGTCTCTTCAGTATGAGACAGTTGTAGTTGGATTCCCTGGACCATATTTTGTACCTTGTACCCTGTAAGCCAGTGTAGAACAGTGTGAGTGTGTGTGTGTGTGTGTGTGTGTGTGTGTGTGTGTGTGTGTGTGTGTTTCATGCCATAAGCTCTGTTCCTTTAGTTCTGTTTCATTGACCTTGGTATAGGACCCCATTTCTTCTCTCTTGACCTCTCTTGGCCTTAAACTTGCCTGATTCTGACTCAGAAATTAAGCTCACACATTTGGTCCTATATGGTTGCATGACTGGAGCTCAAAGCTTTGGTTTTACCTCTGATTTCTCTGCTTCTGAGCAGTGCACGATCCCCTACTTCCTGAGCTCTTCCAGTTCCAGGTAGCCATCCCCCGGCTAAGACCACTGGTGAGACCCTGTGGTTTGGGTCCTGGCTCTACCTGATGATCATTTGTGCAGCCTTCTGGAACTTCTGCAAGCTTTCTACTCCTTCATCCTATCTGGATACGGAGGGTACTGCTGGGACCTGTGCCACGGGGATCATTGGAAAGACTGAATGAGATGATACCTCAGAAACACTGGACATTGTGGTAGCCACACACCAGGTGCTCAGTAAATGTTGCCATCATTAGGCTTATGATGCAGGCTCAGCTTATAATGCCATCTTATGAATTTGAGCCCATGTCCCTCCTACAGACCTTAGAGAAATAAAACCCAGAGCTCTTCATAAGAAAATAAGCATTATTATTGGTATGCTTTAATATATCATGCCAGTGGATAATGTGATCAAACGGGGAAACTGGGGCCAGGAAAGATTTTGAGATCTGCTAGTGAGTGATAGAATGGTAACCAGGTCCTGGGACTGTTAGTTACAGTAGGCTCATTTCTGTGCCTGATTGACATTTGCCTGTCTGGGATGACACTGACAGAGGTACTGTGGAGATGTCTCTTGCTCTAGGGCTCCTGAGGGCAACAAAGCCACCAGAAATGATGCATAAAAGCCTTACACAATTAGGTGCTGGCTAGTCCAACATCGGCTATTTACTCGCTAGAGCTAGGGAACCAGGTAGCTGCTTAGTCCAAAAATCTGGAAGCCTCAGACCATGGAGAATCAATGATGTAGCCTCTTCCAGGGCTGAAGACCTGGAAGCTCCCTGAAGCGTCATTGCTGTGAGTTCACATTAAAAGGTCTGATGGTCAGGGGTAGTAGCAGCAATAACAGGTGCACTTGCTCAGGAAGAACGGAGCTTTCATGCAACGGCTGGCTTTCTTTTCTCCCACTTTTATCCCATCCTGGTCCTAGCCACATGATACCCAATATCCAGAGTAGGTCTTCTCCCCTCCGTTACTGTCCCACCAGTCAGTCATCTCTGGTAGCGCTCCTGTAGTCTCGCTAAAAGTGTGTTTTACTGATCTCTCGGGCATCACATTGCCCTCCATTCAATAAAGTTGACAAAATCAAATTTAACTGTCATGACTCATCCTCCAAGGAAGGAGTCCCCAGAGCACCTCTGCATGCACATGTACCCACTTGTGCCCATATACACAGCCACACTGGCATCTCTGACTTACCTGAGTTCAGTGGACAGGTGCTCTTATGCCCCTTAGCGGTGTGCAGCGTCTTAGTACTCTGTAACACTTCTCAGTGCCTACAACACTCTCCTCATTTTCAGACCCTGTGCTGTCGTTCAGCATGTGCGGTTACCCTCAGACTCACGAGCCTGTGTCACCATCACTTGCTCTTCATTGGCCTGACTCCCCCAGTTAAGACTCCAAGTTCTGAACTGTCTCAGTGCTTTCTGTGAGGATTAACTAGGAGGTGTAAGGGGGCAGCAGTGAGAGATCCCCTCACCCTCACCCAACCCCTTCTTACACCCCCAGCCCCCACCCCCACCCTGTGCCAAAGCACATCTGAGTATTTTAGACCTGGCTCTGGGAGGTGAACAGGGAGCGATGGCCTTAGTGGAAGAGTCTCTCAAAACACTTGGGACAGAGCTGGCCTGGCTCCACTACTTTTCCTCACACCCTGCCTTCCCTTTTTGGTGTCAGGAAGTGAACACCTCCTGGGCAGAAATCCCAGTCTTGTAACAGCATCTACCTGTGTTCTTCTGACTCTCACAGGGGGGAGGGGGAATGGGGGTGTTGGTGGGTGGCCCTGGCCAGGCAAGGGAGGAGGGTTGCTGGCTCCCGATCTTCTTGTGAAGTTTCTGGGGAGGGTGCAGTTTAGCTGCAAACAGCTGCTGCAGATAATCCATTTTCTCTGTGCATTTGCAAGATACATAATTAAGAGTTCTGCTGAGGGGGGAAATAAAGCACACCATTAGATTTGTTTAGCATATTACACCAGGTCTAGTGCCTGCCTGAGCCCTCCCGCCACACAGGACATTAAGGTAAGACTCCGGAAAGAGCTCCAAGGTTGCTTGATGGGATCTGTTCCATGTTAATTCTGAGTAAATATTTGCTATTCAGGCTTTTATATGCTCTGCCGCCAGCAGGGATTTTGAAAGGTGGGCTTTCCCTCTAAACAGTATTCATTTAATTATCAAACTACATAAACACAAAGTTCCTGAGACTTGCCTCCCCACTCAGCCCTGGTGGTCTTGCATTTTTTTTCCTTCTTTTTCACACCCCACCCCTGTCCCAGGGCTTGATTTCCTTCTTCTCACCTCCTTCTCCCTTCCCCTTCCCGTATCCCATATCCAGAGCTGGGAGTTCAGCTTCTGGTGGCATGAAATGAACAAGCAGCCGACCCCAAAGATCCCTGATTATAGATGACTATAGCTTTACTCTCCTCTGATTCCTTTGCCTGGTGGGAGCAGGCATTGCCTGCTGCTGAGGAGCAGCAGAGAGGAGCAGGAGGGCTTCACACAGGGTTGAAGGAGTTTAGAACTGGGGATGAGAGAATAAATGGAAAGAGCCCTGGAACCCTCTGTGAAATTGGGGGAGGGGCTTGAGAGTCGTTCTTAGAATGGCTGGAATGGAAACTTATTCTTTGGACTACTCAGGTTTAACCCATGAGCTTATAAGGTTCAGAAGAGTAACAGATATCCACATGGTACTCTGTGAAAAGTGCTGTGCATGACCAGTCAAGGACCAGGTCATAAGAGGTGGTCCTTTATACCTGCTACACGAAATGTAAAGGACCTTTACATCCCTGGGGAGGAGAGAGGGACATTGGCAAAGCTAAGCCCAGGCATCGTTTTGAGAGATTGTGGTGAACATCACACCTGGGTTCTGAGCCTCTTGGAGGCAGAAGAACCTCAGAGGTCAGGTAGGTAATGTCACATGTCAATTCCCTCCATTTAACTCTATCAATGATAGGTATATCTTCTCTGAGAGCATGGAGCACTCAGCCTCAGAGTAGTAGAGTCTGCTATGACAGGTGTGTTGAGCCAGCATCACCTGTCTCACCTGTGACTTACTGGTCCTGAGACACATTCTGGGGTATCCAGAGAGTTTGGCTAATTCCTCTACCATGTTGGTAACTCACATATTTAAATTGAACTGTTGAGGTAGAAACAAAGTTATTTTCCTGGCTTCAGCAATCCTGTTTTCCTCTTCTTAATATTCTTCTCAATTCTCCCTGCATAGCCACTGTGTAAGTTGTGGTTTAATGTCTCTCCATAGACTGAAGGACAGGGGCTGGGTTCTGTAACCCAGTTCCCAGCAGAGTTCTGGTGAACAGGAGGCAGCTGAGAAATGCTTGTTGGATGCATTAAGACAAGGTTCCCATTTAGCTCTTTTCCTTCTCTTTTTCCTCTGAGAGCCCTAATTTCCTCTACTTACTTCCTAAGTTATATGGTACTTTGACAAAAGGAGACAGCATGGCCCAACGCTCCTGCGTATTGCTCCAGGGTGACAACTTTTTCTACAAAGAGTCAGGCAATAAATATTTAAGGTCTCGGTTCTAACTCCTGAACTCTGCCATTATAGCGCTAAAGCAGCCATAGGTAATATCTTTTTTTTTTTTAAGGGAGTAGGTGTGGTCATGTTTCAGTAAAAATTTATTTACAAACACAGGAAGTAAGCCATTTTGCCCTATAGGTTAAAGTTTTAGGAATCTCGACTGGATTAGCTTTGGAGAACTATTAGTGGCAACCACCTAAGCAAGAATTGGTTAGCAGGAAAGAGCTCTTGGCCCTTTATGGCAATAAAACCTCTGTAGGAGGCAAAGAGAAATAGGTTAACTACTAGACCTGTGGTTTGTCAGAGGTCAAGCTGAGAGTGAAGCTGGGCCATATCTGGGAGCCTACTCCCTGCATCTGAGGGCCTTTCTCTGCTGAAATGGGCACTTGGTGTGTAGCTCAAGAGAGGAGATTATTCCCAAGTAATGACAGTGGAAAGAGGTGAGCATCCTGGACCCTCAGGGGCTCAGAGATTATTGGGGTAGAGTCTCATGGGGATGCTTTGAGCCACCACCGCAGTTGGTCATAGTTAAAATTGTGAGGTTTGACTAGAGCAGGCGTGCGTGTGACTGTTGATTAGGCTGTGCCTGCTCATGCAGCTTAGGTGTGCATGTAGGATGGTACAGCCAATTGGAGCTCCTAAAGGTGAGTGAGTGTGTGTGTGTTTGAGTGTGTTCTTCTGTAACTGCTCTCTTGTCCATTTCTCTCCCAACACAGGAAATTCCTTGAGGGTAAAGGCTGTTGTTCATCTGTTTATTTCCAGTGCTTAGCATAGAGTTTGATGATACTTAACCAAGGGGCCATAGTTTAGATTTAATTAAATTGTTTAATTGAATTAGTTGAGTGGAGGCTGGGCATTCAATACAGCCATGGGCATTAGAGGGGATTATATGCAACTATTCGTACATGGAGATACCAAGTGTGGTGCATGTCCTCGAATTAGAGTGTATAAGCAGACATGAATTCTTGCAAGGCATATATATGTATATACATATATATTATATATAAATATATTTAATTTTCATATATATATGGAAAATAACACAACTCGAATCCAACATCTAAAAGATATTCACCATTAACATTTTGGTCAACACTTTCAGCAGATGGAGGTGTTCTCAATCTCTTACAGTGTCCCTCCTCATCTTAAATAAACACACATCCTAAGAAGTAAAAGAAACACACACACACACACACACACACACACACACACACGTATACGGACTAGCCCTGGACCTTTGGGACGTGCACATTTGAGATGTGCATACTGCTAGTAGGATGTTGGAATATGACCGCAAGTTCGGACAAGAGTGTTTATGGTACACATAAGATGAATGTGCAAACAATACACTATTGTGGGATATTTACATTAGTCACACAAGATAGAGGTTAAGAGTCTGTGTGCAAGCAGGGCAGTGGTGGGGCAGGCCTTTAAGCCCAGCACTCGGGAGGCAGAGGCAAATGATCTCTGTGAGTTTGAGGCAAGTCTGGGTTCCAGAGTGAGTTCTAGGACAGCCGGAGTCACAACAGAGAAACCCTGTCTTGAAAAAACAAAAAAACAAAAAACGAAAAAAAACCTCAAAACAAAACAAGAATCTGTGTGCATGGAATATGGTTTAGTTGCTTGTTGTGACCAGATACCTGAATGTGCAACCAAGTGGGGGCAGGGAGGGTTTACTTTGGCTTGTGGTTTTGGGGGATATAGCCCATCATGTTGGGTAAGGCATGGCAGCAGGTGAGCTAGCAACAGGGCACATTTGCATTCACTGTTCTGAAGCAGAGTGGACAGGGAATGAGGCTGGCCTATCAACCTCGAGGTCCTCCCAGAAGTGACCCACTCTTCCATGAAGGCTACACCTCCTAGAGGTTCCAGCCTTTCAAAACAGTGCTGCCAGCTGGAAACCAAGTTTAAATACACAGGCCTATGGGGACACTTTCCATTCAAACTATCCAACTGCCACTGCACGAAACAAACATGCAACATGGGGTATTGTGCGTGTGTGCATGTGTGTGTGTGTGTGTGTGTGTGAGAGAGAGAGAGAGAGAGAGGATATGAAGAATATGTTTGCAGTCTTGAGACCGTATCTTACGGAGATACAGAGAGGGGAGCATTGTAGGATGTGCCTGCAGCTGTGAGCTCTCTCTAGAGTAAATATTTAGAAGCACCCATTTTGAATGTGGGTTCTGAAAGTCTGTTTGTACATTATATTCTCCGCGTGTAGGGATGACAGCTGAGTGTGTGTATGAAGACACGGGGCTTGGAAGCTATGTATAGCTGGAGATGACTGGCAGAGTGCCTGCAGTGTGGGCAGTTGAGCATGTGTGTGCGACTGAAGGAATGTCTATGCAGATCACGGTGTCCTGTGCAGAGCGCCATGGCATCCAAATTTGCCAAGTGCTCCCTTGCGTGGTTTCCTTTCCCAGAGGAGCTAGAATTCTATCTGGGCTGTTCTGCCCTTAAAAATTGGCCTCCTGCATAGGAGCACAGGACAGGGCATAATTCAGGTGGATGAGCACCTACACCAGAGAATTCTCTAGAACTGGTTGCCTAGGAAGACAATTAAAAATAAATAAATAAAATGTTCTCAGGGACACTGTAGCTGTTTGCGGAGGGAGGAAGTGCAGACTTCAGGAGAGAGAGAGACTTGAAGAACTAAACAAACAAAAAAGAAAAAAAAAAAAAGAATCAAGCTAAGAGGGAAAAGGAGAGGGAAGAAGCAGACAAGCGGATGAGCAATTTAGTTGCGCCCGAGGCGGGAGAGCCTCTGTGGCAACAGCAGCAGCTAACGGGTTGACAAGTTATGTATGTTTTCCGTGCCCATTAACTCTCTTGCTCTATAAAAAATACATAGTTACCAGCACCCAGATGTGCCACTGCTGGAGCAGGTCTACCCAAGCCACTTGGGCCCCTCAATCTGAAACAGTCACGGTCAGGCAGTGGGAAAGTAGTCCCCAACCTGTGAGTGAAAGAAATGAAGCCTTGATCGTTGGAAATCAAGAACCAGCATCGCAAGACTTTCAGTTGGTGGATGTCTCTCTGGGGTTCTTTGTATGATGTTAAGTCTTCACATGACACAGGCTAGGTAGAGAAGGGGGAGAGAGTACAGGACCAGGGGAATAAAGACTTGGCTTGTACAGAAATAGCTCGATCCTGTTCATAAGGTGATCAAGGGTTGTCTTTGGTATTTATCTCAGCCTGTGTGGTACAGTATCTGCATAATGTTGACATCGATTTAACACCTACAGCATTAAGTGAACACCTACTGCATGCTCTAAGCTGTTCTGGATCCTGGGTGCTAAATACCAAAAAGATGAATGGGGCATGGTTTCTGGCCTTAGCTAAATGGCCAGAAGAATAGCTAAATGCTAGGAAGAAAGACATGAGTGAGGGGACATGGGTTCTGTTCCCAGCTCTGTGACTTTCTAGCCATTTGACCATAACTGACTGCTGTGTCTCATTTCCTTCTCCTTTGTCTTTCTTGATGTCCCCATCAAGGGATATGTAGCATGCATGATCAAACTAAACACCTTTAAACTTGGCATTGAGGTTAACAATGACGTCAGGCTCCCTCTAAAAAAATATACAGCTACAGAAAACAAAAAAGATCCTCTGTGGTGTTTGTCAGAGCAAAGAACATTTTCTCCATTGTAAGATTCAAGTCACCTTGGTGACAGATGCTGCAGGGCACCAGTCCTGGGCAGATGACAGGATCTCTCCAAGCTGTGGGATTACCTGTGAAATGGAGATAGTAGTGATTCCTACCCTCAGAGTCTTATGGGGATTAAGTGAGATGATACATTAAAAGCAGTTAGCAAAATGTTGGGAACAAGTACCAAATAAATGTGGGCTGCTATTATCATCGGGAATTGGGGATATCCAGGCTTCCTTCCAAGAACACTCTGGTAATCTACTGTTTTAAGTTAGAAAGCATTAAGGGCTCTATGAGGGCTGGGCAAGCAGGCATGCTTTAGTAAGCCAGACCTGTCTCCAGGAGGAGCCCATGGGACTGTGGTGTTAGGAGCAATCTGTAGACAGGGCTGCAGGGAGAGGGGTAGGCTTTGAGACCTCTGCAGAGGTAAGGGAACTTGTGGGTTCCTGACAACATTTTTATTTGATTATTTTGAATTGTCTTCCTGGGCTGTGTGCTAGAGAAATCACTGGCATCTAGGCTGCATGCCTTGTCCTTCACTCCTGCCTGAGAGGCTAATTTTTAAGGACGTAGTAGCCCATACGGGGCTCTGAGGAGAGAGGGGATGAAGAAGAGGTGTCTGTTGCTATCCACGCTGGCATGAACATAGAGAGGCTGTGCAATGGTTTGCATCTGAAATGCACCTCTCACGCTCATACTTTGAACCTTTGTTCCCAGCTGGTGGTGCTATTTTGGGGAGACTGTGGAGCCTCACGACATGAGGCTGGCAGAAGTAGATCATCAGACACGGGCCTTTGAAGGTTTCAGCCAGATCCTAGTTTCATCTGCTCTCTGCTTTCTGATCCTCCATTATGGGATTCTACATTCCAGGCTCCTATGTCCACAAATGTGCCTTCCCCCACTGTGGTGTAAGGAGACTCCCTGAAACCAGGAGCCTAAATAAACCTTCCCTACCCTAAGTGGTATCTGGTATACTGGATATACCAACTCAAAAGTAACCCATATACTACAAGACCTCACAAAGGGCCAGAGACAGCCTTTTCCCTTCTCCCTGACCAAAGACTAAGTCCCAGGATGGTGATGTTCAACTCTGTCTGCCATGGTGGCACCCTCTCCTGCCCACATAAGACCCCACTGGGTATGTAAGCTACTTCAGGAAGTAGCTTCAGCTTCTTGGGGAAGAAGAAACAGCTCATACACCCAATTCCTTATGGGGAACTAGATAAAATAATTAAAACAATGCTACTAGCAACACTGTCTTCATACTTATTGCCTGCTTCCTGTGTGACAGGCGCTATTCTAAGCATTTCGTACTTTGAAATAATTTTTTTTAACCTAATGAGTCCAATTAGTGCTGCCTTCTAGAATGCTACCTGGTCTTGTTGGCTTGATCACATACAGGTCTTGTGCAAATCATGATAGCTGTAGTGAGTTTATTAGCACAGCAGTGGCACCATGTCTAGAAGACAGCATTTTCCTGCGTCCCTCCCCATCTTCTGGCTCTTATGCTATGCCCTCCTTTTCTTCCATGTTCCGAGAGCCTTGGGGGAGCAGAGTTGTTTTACTGGGGTTAATAGAGACATTCCATTCAGAGCTAAGCACTCAAGAGCCCTTGGTTTCCATCACTCTGGCGAGTCATGAGCACTCACTGCTGACCACAGAGAGAAGCTTTCTCTGGCCGAGGCTGAGGCGCTAATCTATGGGTATAAACGTGCATATCTAGAAAGCAGTTTGATGACATGTCAATTTAGCAAGAGAAACCATATTTGGTTCTGGAGAGTTGAAGAGTTGAGGGTGGATGTGAGCAAGACTCCCTGTTTACGTGTTTGAAATTGTTAAAGAGTAAATGAAGGCTAATCTATTAAATAAAACAGAAATCCGTACTATTACCCAGAACAGTGTCCTTATCACCTCCTTTGTGTGGCTGAGCAACTGGAGGGACAAGCATTAAAGAAGTTGCCCTAATGCCCCGTTAAGTCATCAGTAGCCACCCTCCAACCCCCACCCTGCCTCACAGTGGGCTTTTGTAGGCACGAGATCCTGTGCAGGGCATTGGGGCCAGTCCAAAGCAAAGCTCCAGCTTAACACTATAAAGGAGGAAGATGGAGTAAGAGATGCTCAAACACAGCCATGGGTTGATGTAGGCAGAGTTTCCTCCTATGTTTTTATTTGTGTCCATAATTTTCTTAAGTAAAATGTTTGTTTGTAATATGAAAAAAACCAACAAAACAAGTTTTGCTGAGAGAGTGCAATTACCTAGCACTCTTCCTTGGCTTCATCCACGTTTCTAGTACCATTAAGGCTACAGAGAAAGCTGAACCCAACATGCCACCTCCCCCATCATGTGCTGAGGGTCTGCCCCTCTCTGCAGAGCTAGCTATATGCCCAGTTAAAGACCCTGGGTCTGTTTGCGTTGTTTTCTGAAATCAGAAGCTGAACCCCAGGCTCTGAGCTTGTCGCTGGAGGGAGTTTACTGGGAGGTTTAGATGCCCAGGAAGCTTATGCTGAAAGTAGCTGGTACTGCAACTCTTAAACAGCTTCCTGCTAGGAAAGCAGCCCCCAGAGTCTCCCCAGAGGCAGTACAGGGCCCCCGCTTGGCTCATATAAATACCACCGGGCCTTGAAGACCCGGAGATGGGTCTTGAGATAGGACGGGGAAGGCTTTTGCCAATTAGACTCTCCCAATGTCTCAGGTATTCGCTTACCCCAGCATCCTCACCTCCAACTCTTCCCCTGCCTGCTCATCTCTTCACACCCTGTCTTTCCATACTAGTTCCAGGTCTGCCTGGATCTGAGGGTCCAGGGAAGGGGACCCAGCAGGAGGGAACAAGATATGAACAGAGAAAGATTGGTAAGTTACAAGTTCCAAGCAGGCTGGCTTGGAGGTGCTGACCCTGCCGGGCACAGAGACTGACCTCCACACACATCCACTTCTTCCCTCGGCTGCTAGATCCTTTCTCCAGACCCAGCTTCCCTTTAGAGAGAAGAGAAATAGCAGAACTACAGAGAAGATATCCAAGACACAGGAAGCAGAGGCAGAAGAGACAGGCAACACCCAGGGGCCCCTTAGGACTGGAAGCAAATAGTTGGGATCCGGGTGGAGCAACTGGGAAGCCTGTAGAAATGAGGACCGGGGACCAGGGGCTAGTCCTGCCCTTCCCGTCCATCCTTCCCTGGGGGGCTTATCCTGCAACTCCACCTGAAGGAGAGAAGAAAGCTGCTTGAGGGGCAAGGGGGCCAATGTGGCGGTGGTTAGAGGCAGCATTCTCCTCAATCCAGGCATTCTGTGTTTGAATATGTGGTATTTATTATGCCTGGCTAAAGATCATTAAAGCCTTTGTTGGGGGGTGGGGGGAGGCGGCGACAAGGAGAGTGGATTAATATTAGAACACCCTGTCGCAGCTGGAGAAAAGGCGGGATTGATTTTATAGGGAGTTTAGTCAGAGCAGCGTGTGAAACCCCGCGGGTTGCGCTGGAGTGTATCCATCTCCTCCATTAGGAAGGCCCCATGGGAATATTCAGCTGCAGTGTTTATTACGACCAAAGCTGCGTATCATAGAGTGTGAGCCGTCCGTATTCAGCCGCCTTTGTAGCGAATGCCTAGCCTCCCAGAGTCTTTGTCCTGGGGTCTCACACACCTGCCTTGACCAACCCAGACAGTCCTGAGCTGGACCACGAAGGCACAGAGACCACAGAAGCACCGCCTGTGTGCACCCTTGTTCTGGCAGGGCAGCTCTAGAGCGCCCCCTGCTGGAGGATACTGGTGAGTCTCCTCCACTGTCTCCTAGAAATTTCCAGAGCCTCTTTCTCTGCCTAGTTTGAAGTCTGAAGATTGGGCCAAGAAATGTGGTCTATCTTCTCTTCAGAAAACGTGAATCGGAGGTCAGAAAACATGATTCTCCCAGAGTCTGTTTGGCAGAGTGGCCCTTTAAGACGGCATATCAAAGTCTCTGGCCAGCAGTCAGATTCCACTTGTTAACTGGGTGACCTTGGACATGTCTAGTGACTTCTCCAGGCTTAGTTTCTTCATTGGTTCTGCCTTTCAGAGGTGTTCTAAGAATTAAATGGTTATCACAAGGAAGTTCCCAGCACGTAAACATCACTCAATGCTAGTTAATGCTATTGTGTCATCCACTGACAATTCCAATATATTCTCAGTAGGATTTAATTTGCAAACATTTAGTTTAGACAAAGCTTCTCTGGAACACCTTTATTGTGGAAGGCATGGCTACCTGTGGACACAAAAGGTCCGTCAGCCTTCTTTCCAACTAAAATGTTCATGGAGAGTGGGGAGAAAACTCAGGGCCAACTGGGATAGCTCTGTGGCTTATCTGTGTTTCTGTGCACCTTGTCTCCTGGGGTAGGGTCCTAGATATGGCTTGCTGGGTCTGAGGTGATGTGAGCAGGGTCTGGCCCAGTTCACTCCCAGAAGGCCATTGGTAAGGTAGCTGCATAGAGGTAGCTGAGTAACATCTGTGTCTTGTTCAAGAAACCAAGAGTCATGGCTGGGAGATGGCTTAGACGGGAGATGCCCAGAGTTTGATTCCCAGAACTCATATAAAAAGCTGGCTGTGGTCACCTGAGCTTGTTTCTTCATAGCTGGAGAAGTAGAGACAGATTACTCTGGGGCTTGGTAATCTGCCAGCCTAGCCCAGTTGGTACGTTCTGGGCCACATGAGAGACCCAGTGTCTAAGAGCAAGATGAGTGGGGCCTGAGGAAGAATGAGACTCAAGGTTGTCCTCTGCCCTTTATCTGTATCCGCACACACTTGCATGCAAATCTGAGTATACACACATGCATCATTACCACCCATTAAAGGCATGCACACACACACACACACACGCACACACTCACTCACTCACAAACACACTCACATATGCATGCATGCACATGCACCCATATACAAAGAAGCTAAGAAGAATTCATACCTCATTCTGCAGAGCTTCCACCACCCTTTGGGTAAATGTCCAACACAGTGCTCAGCAGTTCTGCCTTTTGGGACTTAAACACTAAAGCCCCAATTCCCCAGGAGCCAAAAGACCTGGGTTCCGATTCTTGATCTTCCTTCCACTCACTGATCTGTTCCTTTGAAGAAGTTATTATTTTTGCCTCAGTTTCCTAGACATCTGAAAGGGTATAATGACACTCACGGTAAAGGGTAATAACAGTGTTGGACGAGATGGTATGCAAAGCATTCACAGCAGGGCCTGGCACTTACAACCTCATATGGGGATGGTTGATATGAGGGGCATCATGCAGGTGGTTTCAGAATGGAACTTCCTATTGCTTATGTGTGCCTAGACACCTCATAGCTGTCAAGAGAGGACCCAGGTTCTCAGAGGAAGAGAATTGAAGGGCTGGAAATTTTACCAGGCCTGTAGAGGTTAACTGGCTGCAAGAATCTCTGCTATGTGGGGTATCAGCATAAATCCAAAGCAAAAAGTCCCAGTGCTTGTGAGTCTTTTGTAAACAACAAACACTACAAAGCAGCTTTGTAAAATACTTAAATAATAACCAGAAGTTTAAAGTAGAAATTAAAACAACTCAAATATCACATCTAAGAAATAATCACCATGAACATATTGGTCAACGCCTTCAGCAGATGGAGGGGTTCTCAATCTTATACACTGTCCCTCCTTGTCCTAATGAACACATTCTGAGAAGAAAAAGAGAACACTGATGGTTGGTTAGCAAATGTAGTCTCAAAGTGAGAGCCCAATCCTGTCCCCACAGTCCCCTCCCGTTCTAACCAGATTGCAACCTTCAAGCCCCCCTAACGAAGCCAACAGCGCTTCAGGCATTTTGTTCTGTAAGATGCATTCAGATCTGCACATATGATTTCACATAAAGGAGCTGGGCTTTGCAGGCTGTTCTGTTATCTGATTTTTTTTTCTCCCTTTCCCTTTCCACCACAAAATGTCAAAGACATCTTTCGAAGTCAATAAGTATAGAACCACATTATCATTTTTAATGATTGCATACTACTTCTCTCTTTTTTATGTCTCACGCTTTACTGCATTGCTCTCCTATTGATTGGCATGTAAGTACAATTTTGCTGTTACAAATAAGACTTCTACAAACATTCTTGTACTTACACTGTTTCCTACTTAGCCAATTATTCCCATAGGGTAAATTCGAGAACTGTTAGATGAACAATCATACACAGTTTATACTTTGATAGATAAAACTGTATGGGTTTTTTACCTGCTAGCTATGCAAAGGGAGATGAGTCTACTTCGTCATCTGAGTAACAAGCAAGGTGCAATTTGTAGGCTTTAAAGAAAGATCAATGCTGATCAGATGTGTAAAACCATCTCATTCCTCATATGGATCGCAGCTGAGGCTGTTTCCCATGTTTCTAAGCCATTTGTATGTCTTCATTTGTGATTTGCTTGAACATTAAAAATCAAAAGGCCTGGAGAGATGACTCAGCAGGTGAAGACACTTGTCCCTACTCCTGCCAATCTGAGTTTGAGCCTGCGACCCATGGAGTCAAAAGAAAGAACTTGTTCTGACTCCCACACACACACACACTTTTATGCACACACACAGACACACACACACACACACACACACAAAGTAAATAAATGTACTTTTTTTTTAATCATGAGAAAAAAGCACAAATAAAAGAAAATGCCATTTTACTGGAAAATACTGATGTGAGAAGATATTTACAATGTATTCCAAATTATTAGAATACAGACTACATAACATTATTTGTTATGTAGTGTAGTGTAGTATTTTTTGAGAAAGCATATAGCTAGGTAGACAAAGACTGAAGACTTAACACATTCCACAGGGTTAACAGACCTGGATAACATGCAATTAAAATAGTGATTAATAAAACAACAAAACATAAACCCCGTAGGTTAATGAAGATTTGGGTTATTAGGAAATAGGTGTATGTTTTTAAATTTTATTTATTTTAATTAGCTTACAAAGTAACAGAGTTCCTTACAATATTTTCACACATATTTAGTCTGGGTTGAGTCTGTCCCCTTCCACACCCCAATCTCCCTTGAGCCCAACCCCCAGCTTTAAACCTCAGTGGCTCCCCCATCTGTTTTTATATCACATGTGTTCTGTAGTTAAAGAATAAATAAACAACAACAATAACAGGTTGGACTGGCAAGATGGCTCACTGGGTGGCGTCTGCCATCCAGGCTGATGATGATGTAAGCTTGGTCCCTGGATCTCAAGTGATGGAAGGAGAAAAATCAACTCCAGCAAGTCGTCCTCTGACTTCCACATGTGCCTGCACGTGCATGTACACACACACACACACATACACACACACAAGCGCACACACGCTTGTGCATATGCACACGCATGCACAAGGAATAAAATAATAAAATGGAATTTAAAAATAGTACACCTAGTAATTATTTTAAAGCTTACTCTTCGTTCTCAACTTCTCTGCAGTGAGATTTTGCAATTTTAAGAATCCCCTCCTCTCAAAAACAAACAAATGAAAAGCTCCAAGAGTCATACATAAAGCCAACGAGCACCCTTCCTGTAGTTTGCACTTCTTTGCTGCTCCTTGTGTGTAAATAGCCTCAAAAGAAGACATTTTGAGCTAAGAGGACCTTTAAATGTCATTTATTCGCCTTTTCCCCCATTCAAAAATGAGCAAACTGCATTCCAGAGTGGTTCAATGACCCAACCAGGTCTGCCAGCCAGAGAGACTGCAGTGAGGCAAGTGGCCTCACTGAGAGGCAGGGAGGAAGGCCGAGGCCACGCCCAGCTGCTCCCCTCCCCTCCCCTCCCCTTCCCTCCCCTTCCCTCCCCTTCCCTCCCCTCCCTTCCCCTCCCCTCCTGTCTCCCCTTCCCTCCCCTCCCCTCCCCTCCCCTCCCTTCCCCTCCCCTCCTGTCTCCCCTTCTCTCCCCTCCCCTCCTGTCTCCCCTCCCCTCCCCTTCAGAACCCTGTCTGGGACTAGGCTCCACATTGAGGTTGGAGAGAGCTGCACACTGCCTCTGGAAATCGTTTCCCTTGCCACATGACATCAGTGGGTTATATCGCAACTTTCCACATGGCTGCCCCGACACAGGCTGCTGTGTTTATGAAAATCCTCTTGATACCAGCTCGGAGCCTCCTTGGCGCTGGAGGCTGCATGCTGGCCAGACTGTGTTCTGTGCTGCTGACACAGGTTCTGGGGAAGGCCAGCTTCTCGGCAGGCGCCTTAGGGGATGCCTGGCTCTCCTCATCCAGAGCAGAAACATCTGCCTACAATTGCTCAGTGCCAGGATTTCAGGTGCCTAGGCTGGGTCACCTGACAAGAGGGGACAGTAGGTTGGGGGTCAGAACCCCTGTGTGGCCAGCTCTTTGATTTGTAGTGTGGCTTTGGTTTAGCCATTTTACTGAACCCAATGGCGACTCTTCCTCCCAGTGCCCCAAACCTGGCCACACATGGGAAAGGCACCCTGTCTTTGCCAGCTTTGGTTTCCTTTCCCAAAAGTGAGGGGTGAGGTTATTTACTTTCTCAAGTCTGCCTGCTTCCCTCCCTCTCCCTTTCCTCCCTCCATCTTTTCCTCTCTCTCTACTGCTATGCTCCCTCTCCCTCACTGCCTCCTTGTTAGCATCTTTTTAACTTGGATTTTTTGATATAGATTTTTCCAGTGTCGCCGCAGGGTAGCCTTTAACTAACCTCATAGCCCAGACTGTCTTCAACCTTCCGAGCGCTGGGGTCACAGGGTGCACCACCATGCCCGGCCTTCCAGTTTAATAAAACAAATAAACGAATAACCACACCACAGTGTGGTGACACTTGCAAATCCTTGGCCTCGAAACACGGACAGATAGGATCTACTGGTTAGAACTCAAGAATCCGCGTGTCCTAGAAGATCTGGGCTGTGTGCGGGTGCTTAGAAGGCTGAATTCTGAGTAAATCTTCACACTGCTTTAGCCTTTGGACATGAGTGTCTCTCAGTGCTCCCCGCGTGTTGTGGTCTCAGGAGAAGGGGTGTGGCCTTTCACAGCCTCAACTGCCTGTTTCCTCCTCTGTGAGTACGCATGATGCTGGCAGATATCTTCAATGGTATCTATAAATGCCACGGACACAACAAATATGAATATCTAAGGATACCATAGAACCAATGAAACGCTGTCTATGATGGAAGCTAAGATGTTAACAGCTTCGTATCCCCTACTGCCGTGCCCTGTAATAGTCATTCATTCATTCATTTATTCCCTCACTGGACACATGTCAGGGGGTGTCAACATTCAGTATACTTCCTGAACTCTTCTCCATGTCATCTCCCCCTTCCAATGAAAAGAGAACAGCAGTTAACAAGGGCTGATTTCTTAGTGGATACCAGCTCCTGCTCTGTTCCCTCTGTATGTAGAATTCTCACAGTGACCCTAAGAAGGGTTCATTTCCATTATCCTGCTTTCTGCTGCTTAGGAAACAGAGCCACAGGGAGGTGAGGCACCCTGTCCAAGATCATAAGTGATGCAATGTAGGTTCAAATCCAGATGATCTGACTTCAGAGCTGATGACCTTAACCATTGCCCTCATCTATCTGCCACCCCAAATGCTAAGAGGGAGTAATCTGTTTCTAAAAGAAGGACTGGGAAGGAAGGGTTTTGTAGAGGAGGGAGTGGGAGAGTAGAGCTCTAGTGAATGAAAAGCCCCTAGAACAGAAACCTATTCCATATTCTGGAGATACATGTGGCTGGGAGCCTCACCTCTGACCAGCTGTTCTGGTCTAATCTGTCGAGAAAGGGAGCTGGCAGCAATTTCACCGTTACCTACTTCATCCCATGGGAACACAGAGGAGCATCTGGTAGGTGCTCATCTTCTCTTAGAAGGATGATACTCCTTGGGCCTATACCTATTAACCCTGACATGGCGGGGTTCCCATTTCTGCAATATCCTAGCTGTGTATGTGTGCGTAGTTATTTGAGGGAGTGTGCACATCTGTATTCAAGGGTTTGTAAATGTGTGTGCGCATGCAGGCTCTCTCACTGAACCAATTCAGATAGAGGGGCTGGCTAGCATCACAGAAATATGCCACCATGCCTGGCGCTTTACTTGGTTTCTGGGGGCCGAACTCAGGTCCTCAAGGTTGCACAGCAAACACTTTACACACAGAGATACATCCCTAGACACACACTAGCTTTTGGAGACCAGCTTCTCAGAGTTCTACAAGAGGGAGATACTGCCAGAAAGGCTTGAGGGAACGAATACCTAGAAGGTAGAAACTACCAGGAGGCTGACACAGAACACCAAAGTCTTGGATAGTGGAGACGGGGGTCAGGTGAAGGACCTCCCATGTTTCATTGCTTCCTGCAGCTCTCTTTATCAACTAGCCTAAACCACTGCAGCATCAGCACCGATCTCCCTGGGGTGATTTAGGAGGGGCTGTGCTGAGCAGTCATCCCTTCCATTATAATGGGCCTGAGTCATAATTCTCAGCCACCATCGGCCTCTCCCTGCCTCGACCTTCTCCCTGAGGCAACAGCTCTGAGGCATTTAGGGTAGATTTAAGATCAAAATCAAATCAGAGTCACCAAACAAGGTGTCAGGCCAGGCAAGAGGGGTGGGAAGCTTGGAGTTATAGTCTGGAAGGCTTCACAGCTCCTTGGAGACTATTAAGTGAGTATATTTTATGGCCAGACACAATGCTGAGTGAACCATCTATAAACCAATTATAGAAAACTTCCCTGCACATCTCAGAGGATGCTGGTGGACGTGGGTGGGCGAAGAGGACATCTGCCTTTGGGCCAGTAGGCATTCCCCAGGGTTCCCTGCTGGTGGCATCCTGTCTGGCTTCCTCCTCACAGTGCTTGAGGCTCCTGTGGAATGATTGCACAGGAAGGGTCAGCAGCGCCTTTAGAAACAGCAGTCTCGGGACCATGGAACCCAGTTAATCTGTGAGAAAAACTGAAACTTGAGATGGGGAGAGTCCTTACTCAGGTTCATAGAAGGAACTGAACTGGGCAGTACCAGGGTATCTGCAGTCTCTAAATTCAGCCTCTGCTTCCAAGACACCCAACCACTTGTGGGAATGGCAGAAAGCAGGTTTCCTCCAGTGATCCCCTTACCGCTCCACTACAGATGCTATTCTCAGGAACGTTACAGGTCTCAGGCCTGGGGGAGGCCATTGATGCTGACAGCTGGGGATGGTCCGTACTTAGCATGTCTCTGGATACCTCCCATCCCAGTCCCAGACCATTTGATCTGAAGCACATGCATTTCCTCATCTGAGGGCTCTCTCTCTAATGTCAGGGACCACACCAATTCATCTCCATACCACTTGGGGCCTGGTGAAGGAGGCATGGTCAGCGACTCTGGTAGAGGAATACACCTAGACCTCTGCCATCCACACACAGTGCATGGAGGCAGATGCTGCTCACATAGGTGAGGGAGGTCACTTGTCTAAGCACACATAGTTAAGAGTGAAAACACACTCTTCCCTCTACTCAGGCAGGGACTGTGGGGCCAAACCACATGATCTATAATGAAGTTATCCTGATCTTCTGGTACATGTTGGATGCTGAGTGTCTCCACAGAACTACATATTAAGGGCTGTTTCTCCAGGATGGTGCAATTGGGAGGCTCTGTAGATCTTTAGGGTGTAGAGCCTCAAGAGACATCCATGTTTATCAGTGGCTGTGCCTTCCATGGGTCTCCGTTCTTCCATCTCTCTTATTTCTGTCCATGAGGTAAGCAGTTGGCTCCACCACACCTCACATCATTGCCAACCAGGACACCCACTAAAAGCCCAAGGCAATGGGTCCATCTCAATCACACATTAGAATTTCCCAAACTGTGAGCTAAAAACAAACCCTTTCTGTCCTTGTTAGAATCTCAGATGTTTGGTTTTACGGGAGGAAGGGTGACTGATTACCTCCACCCCCCACCCCCCAATCTGGAAAACCCACTTGTCTCCTCCAGTCTAGAAGCTGATATCCCATTTTAAATAGATAGAGCTTTAGGGGAGAATGGAATCTTATAAAGTGAAGTTTTGGAGAGGGCCAACGATCCCCTCTTCCCATTGCAGTCCCCAAGTGTCCCCCTCCGTAGCATCTGCTTCCTGGATATTCCTGTCCTTAGAAAGTCAGCTCTGAGCTCTTGTTGGCCCGTCTCTGAGGACCTGGCAGAGGCTCAAGGGAAGCAAAACCCAGAGGACCCAGCTGCTTCCCTGTCAGGTCCAGCTGCCCTGAGAGCTGACGGCTTGACAAGTGACATTAGCATAAAAACTTCCACAGTGGCAGCTGTCAGCCCTGTGCCAGAGCCCATGGTGCCCCTGCTTGGTATCACTCACTGTCACAGGGGGCGGATACTTACCAGCCAAAGGTGCATGGCTGTCTCTCACACAAGAGCCTCAGACTCTCTACCTGCCCCATTAACTGCCCCGTAGCCTCACCTCTGTCTCCAGACTTCCCTCTTTTTATCTACCTAGAAGGCTCTGCTCTATCCCCTGTGTCCCTCACAGGTTCCTCTTCCCTGATCTGGGTGCCTGGGTGCCACCCTCATCCTTTTCCTATCCAGGGCAAGAGAAGGCTTCCTAAAGTACTTCTTGAACAGCTTAGTCCTATAGAGGCACAAGGGTCAGATTTACTAAATCCCATGCTTAGTGCCCCATCAGGAAATGACTCTATACCATGAGTGGAGGTATTTGAGTTAATGGTCTTGTTAAAACAAATGGCAGGATTCCAAGGTCAAATGAGAGGAAGGAATCGGGGTGCAGATGGGGGGTGTGAAGAGAAAGAGAGTCCATACCCTGGGAGTTCCCTCACATCCAGCACCCAGCAAGGTCTTGATGTCTCCTTTCCAATCTTTGCAATTCTGGCACACAGATATAGGTTTCCATAAACATTATCAACACAGAGTAAGATTGGAAGAAGACAAAAGAGTATCAGTTTCTAGCAAATAGCACAAGAGTTGTCTGGCTGTCTATCCAGAGCCCAGAGCTCAGAGACCCAGTGTCCCTTTCTTCTTTTCCTCTTCCTTCCCCTCTGTACACACACCTGGCCCACTGCCCTTCTTAGTCCAGCCTTGGACCTTTCTGACTCTCTTTTTGTTTGTCTGAAACCTCTCTGTCCCTACTCAGAGAAGCCTTCCAGAACGCACAGCTATGGAGCCCTAGGCACCTCTCAGCACCGTGACCCCTTGCCTTGTTTTTCATTACAGTTCCAAAGAATGAAATTGTACATTCTTGTGCAAATGTTTTTAATGATTTAATAAACATCTCAATATAAAAGCTCTCTTCCCTTCTGAAAATTAGTGTTTTTAACTAATTTTAAAGTGACTTATACAGAAAATTTAAAAAATCAAATAATAGTATAAGATTTTGTAGAAAATTCATCAGGCCTGGAGTGCCTCTTTTTTCATCTGCTAGAGACAATCACTCCCAGCTCCTGGATGGTTCTCCTGTTAGCTAGATCCTCTCATTTAAATAACACACCACTATGTTTTTACCCAAGATTTTACTACATATTTTATTTTATTCTAATTTTAAATACATAGAAATGCCAAAAGAATTTTTAGTGACAACCTATAAACCCTGAATTCTGAAATTAACATTTTGCTGTATCTTCATGTTTATCTGCCCATCTACCCATCCATCTATCCATCCATCCATTCAACCACCTACACATTTATCTATCTATCCATTCACCTATCCATCTACCCATTCATCCACCTACCCATCGATCCACCCATTCATCCATATACCCATCCATCCACTCACCCATTCATCCATCTACCTATTCATCCACTCACCCATTAACACATAAATACATCCGTCCATCCACCCATTCATCCACCTACCCATCCATCCATTCACCCATTCACACATAAATACATCCATCCATCCACCCATTCATCCATCTACCCATCCATCCACTCACCCATTCACACATATACACATCCACACAGCCATTCACCCACCCATGAACTCATTTACTCATCTGCTCATCCACCCACACACTCATCTATCCATCTACACATACACCCATTCATCCACCCATCTACTCATATACACATCCTACTTTTGATTTATTTCAGTTAGTTGCAGATACAAATATACTTTATCTTCAG
Source organism: Cricetomys ansorgei (assembly GCA_026225945.1). Classification (NCBI taxonomy): domain Eukaryota; kingdom Metazoa; phylum Chordata; class Mammalia; order Rodentia; family Nesomyidae; genus Cricetomys; species Cricetomys ansorgei. The sequence continues at coordinate 1,057,997 of JAMJFZ010004023.1, forward strand.
ATGCTTTACACTGTGTCTCATTAGAGGTCAATATTTGCGTCTGGTTTACTTTGTTTTGTTTTTCTTTTGAGATAAATTTCACATGTAATGGAATGTGTAGATTGTGAGTGTGCCAATCCATGAGTTCAGAGAAATATATCCAAATATGTAACCAAACTACTACCACAAAATCAGAACTGCTCCATTGCCCAAGGGCTTTCTCTTACACACCTCAGTGAATGTCAATTGCTACCTGAGGAAAAGGTAACGATTAATGAGTGTTCTCTCTTTGTGCCTTTCTCTCTCTTTTCCTCTTATATAGTTGAGTGAAAAGTTTTTTACTCTACCTACTGACTTCCTATTATAGCTCAAATATTAGCTCATAGTCAAGAAGATTGCCATGACTTACATAGTGAAGTCCAAGTCAACCTGGACTGCAAAGTGAAATAAAAAAGGAAAAAGGTCTTAGCTTAAAGCTTTATTTTCCTTCCTATAACATACTTACATCACACTTTAAAAACTTTAGTCAGTAGCATCTTCTTACACAACAATAAACAAAAGTTCTTTCCTGAGACAGCACCATGCAATGATCCCTCTTGTACACTTTGTTCTCCTTATTTCTGGCTAGCTTTTTTTAGAACACACACACACACACACACACACACACACACACACACACACTCACTCGCAGTGATTTAACAGAACTAGAAAATTCTATCATCCTTATTTGTCACCTGAGCAAATGTATCAGATAATCTATAACTTATTTTCCCCAGAGACGCTGCCTTTCCATCAGCAGAGAGCAGCTTTCTCCAGGTTTCAGAAGTCTCCCATCGCTGGTGTCTGAGACATCACCATCATATACCTTAGACCTTTAATGACCCTTTCAATCTGCAGACCAACATCTCTCAGCTTGGGAAATTTTCTTCTATTATTTCTTTGATAATTATCCCCTCCATTTTCTCTGAACCTTTCTAGAATTCCTAACGGTCAAATGACCAACCTCCTGAACTGATACTTTAATGTTCTCATTTTCTTTGCCATTATCTGCCTTTCTCTGCCTCGGATTCTCTCTCTTTCTGTTCCACTTTTGGGGAAATTTCATCTATTTTATCTTTCAAACCTTTTATTGAATTTTGAATTTTTGCTATCACTTTTAATAGCCAAGAGCTCTCTCTGTGCTTTGATTGTCATGTCTGATAGCCCGAATCTACACCTATCTGGGATCTCTCTGTCTCTCTATCTCCCATCTACTGTTTTTTATTTCAAGTGAAATCTTTGCTTGTATCTCTATGAGGATATTATCCACACATATGAACCTATGAATGTTCATTTGTGCATGTATCTGGTGTGTATATGTGGGTGTACATGAACATGTGTGCACATATGTATGGAGACTAGGGGACAACCTTGGGCGTCAATCCTCAGGCATCATCCATTTATTTTAGAGACCTGGTTGTTCATTGGTCTGAAGATCTACAAGTAGGATAACTGGAATGATAAGAGAGCCCCAGGTATCTGCCTGTCTCTTTCTCTCCAGTATTGGGATTATAAGCTAATGGTACTATGTAAATATATATGTATATATCATTGTAAGTCAAGCACTTTACTGACTGAGCCATCTTATCAACCCCACATTTAAAGTTTTCGTCTACTCTCCTTTTGCCCCAGTCTCTTCTAAGTTCCTTTTCTTCCTTTTAGCTTGTATGGCATTAATAATGACAGGAGTTCCTTGGCTGCCTATATCTGAGTGAAGGAGTCACTAAGAAAGCCTGACTGGGGACTGGAGAGATGGCTCAGTGGTTAAAAACACCTGCAGCTCTTCCAGGGGACTTGGGTTCAGTTCCCAACACCCCCATAGTAATGACCAACTTCCTGTAACTCCAGTTTCAGGAAATCCGGTGCCCTCTTCTGGTCTCTTTGGACACCAGGCATGCAAGTAGTACACATACACACACTCAGGTATTCACACATGCTTAGGGAATAAAAACCAATCTTAAGCAACAAAATAAAATTTAGGGGACTTACTGATCCCCTATCTGCATTTAAAAAATAAAAACAGAAAAAGAAAATCTGATTTGAAGTTCTCTGGACATGAGTGGGTCCTGTCCACTGATGGGTTTCATTGTGAGATGAGTAGATAGTGAACTGCCTTTCTGGGGGGAGGACACTCCCAAATCAGTATTCTCTTTCTTCCCTCAAGCCAATTGGGTTCTTCAGAGACACCTACTGGCCTAGCTGGGGGAGGGGATTGATAGTTGCCCTGTCATGTGTCTGATGCCTTCTTTCTGTCTGCAAGTGCTTTCCAGTTCCCTCCCCATTCACCTTCTGAGAATGGCTCCTCCCACTCACCTTGCTGGAGTGGAAGGTGCTGGCCTGTCTGCACAGGCCAGGTGAACAACCTGCAGACCCAGCCTTCTCCCTCTCCCACCTTCTGCCATGCCAGTTACCCCTAACTCCTCAGGAGTGTGTCTTCTTTTCACTCACTTTCCTCTGTAAGCTGGCCACTCAGAAGCCCTCCATCCTGTTAAGTCAGTTGCATATGAACATGTACTTAGGAACTCCCCCAAATGAGACATTGCCTCTCCATTTCTGTCGTCTCTACTTCCCTTTTCCTGGTGGGATTTTGGAGACTCGAGTCTCACATTAGTCTGATTTCAGGGAGAACTGTGATAAACAATCATGATCTGCCTCCCAGGTCTAACCTGAAGCCTGCAGATTTAACATTGCCTTCCCCTAGCACAGCCGCACCTGCTTCCTTCCTCAGCTTTCTCAGCACCTAGCAGAGTGCCTGCCACACACAGGCAGCTTAGGAAATAGGTGTTGACTAAATTAAAAGTGTGGAGGCGAGCAGGTTTTGCAGGACAGAGTGTCTATTGTGTTGGATGTGAGACCCCAGGCTGCTCAGTGGTATAAAAGTCAGGTTTGGCTTGAGGGGCCAGGCAGCTATGCTTGGTCATACTGTGACAGCAGAAACCAACAACTACTACTACAAACCCTTTAGCTACATCCATTCTGATACTCTGGATAGAAAACCCCCCAGCCAGGCAAGGGGAGGTCCTGGGGTGCTTAAGATCTCAGAGGAAGAGCCTGGCTCCAACCCGCTCCTCCAACTGGTCCATTCCCCCATCCAGAGAAGGGCCTTCTACCTCAAGCCTGGCAAGGAAGGGAACCAGAGGCCTCCATTCTAGAAGTCTGGAGGAGGGAGGGAGGAGGGAGAGGAGTGGGAGGGAGGAAAGAGAGGGAGAGTGGGAGGGAGGAGTGTTGGAATAAGGGAGGAGGGTAGAGAGGAGGAGGAGTGGGGAGGGAAAAAAGGTGGAATAGGGAGGAGAGGGAGAGGAGGGAGAGGGCAGTCTGGAGGCCCCAAGCCTCCACACCAAGCCAGATGCTGGCTGAGGAGCTAAAAATACAGGGCTTCCGCCCCACCACTGTCTTAATGCAGTTTTGAAATCAGGCAGCCTCTTTCTAGTTCTCCCATTTCACTGTCATCTATTCCCATTTTTATCTCCACAACAAAAATTCCTTCCAACTTTTCCCCCCTGTCTCCCTCTAATGCTCTTCACTCTCAAATGCTAATAACCTCCAGCTGTAAAAGGCTTAGAAGTGGCTCTAGATTGTTTGATCTTTGGCCTGTGATCTGCTTTCATCTCTCTGCTTTCAAATGTTACTTTAGATTTACTTTAACCTATTAACATGCTTGGTATTCATAGGCACACACACTCCAAAGCGGCTTCCAAGCTCCCCAACCGCACCCCGCACCCCCACCAATCCCCCATTATAGCCAGGCAGGAAACTGAAACTCCCAGTGCAGACCAGAACTTTCTTGTGCTGGATGGAGGAGGAGGAGGCCCTGAAGGCAGGGAAGATGCCAGCGAGCCTGAGGAGGCAATGCAGGAGGATGGTAGGAAGGAAGGAGAAGGAAGAAGAGGAGATGAGGGAAAACAGAGAAGGAAGTAGAAAGGAAGAGAAGGCAGAAGGGGGGAAATGGCAGAGAAAGGGACAGGGGTGGGGGTGAAGAAGCCAGGAAAGCACCCAGGACAGGCAGCCTTCCCAGTAGTTACACAGGGTCTGAATCTACTCTCCCCAGACGGAGGACGAAGACCCAGAGCCCGCTGAGTTAGTGCTTGAGATTTCCAGCTTGCGGTTGAGCTGGGATGTCTGGCGTGTTGTTTCCACAGGAAACGAGAGGCATGAATATGGATGAAACTCCTCACCAAGACCACAAGGGTACAGTTCAATTATTTGCCATATAAAGTCGCACTCGAGGATACTCAGTGCTTGACTATTTCTTCTGTGTGTGATTGTGTGTGTTATGATGTGGGTGTGTGTGAGATGATTGTGAGTCTCTCTCTCTCTGTCATGATGAGTGTGTGTGAGATGATGTGAGTGTGTATGTCCATGCATACAGGGCTGTGTGACTGTGACAGGGTGTGTGGAGGTGGCGGGGGAAGGCCTGGGGAACCTTTGAAAGGCACCCTGCCATTCTGGCCCTCCTAGACCTCCTAGAGAGCTCTAGTGCGAATTGAACCCCGGTGATGATATGGGTGGAGGGTTTCCCCTTTTATTCACCTGCACCCCCGACCACAACACACAACACGCGCGCACACACACACACACACACACACATGTTCACTTTTCTCAAAGCTGCAGCTGTCACTGCATAACCTCCAAATTGACCAATAGACAGAGACCCAGAGGAGGACCGCGGATCTCAAAACCTTTGGGAAGCCTTGGGGCAGAAGCCATTCCAAGCGCCAAGCCAGCCCTTTCCCCAAGCCTGCTTTCTTGTCTGGGAGAAGTAGATGTCTCTGTCTCCCCTGGGGAAGACCTGACTACTGAGGGGATCCTGAGTTCTCCTGAGCAGTCTCTGCAGAGGAAAAGTCACCAAAGCCACTGAGAGAAGGTGATGAAACCTCACTTGTAGTCAGAAAGTCTCAGGTGCAGGTGTGAGGCCAGTGACTCAGTCTCTCTCACCTCAGTTTCCTCATCTGTGAAATGGACTAGTACCTCTCCTTGCTTTAAGGAGCAAGATGTGCTAACAAAAATAATCCTAGGAAGGATATAATTGTAATTCTCGGGATGCTCATCATGTAGCGGGTACTGTTTTAAGTGCCTTATGAATATTAACTTTCATAATCCTCCGTTAATCCCGCTTAATTCCCTTTTAACCCTATGAGGTGGATACTGTTATTAGTCTCATTTTCTAGATAAGGAAATGGAGACACAGAAGGTTTAAGTAATTTGCACAAGGTCACACAGCTAGGGCTATTATGTTCGTTTTAGACTAATTAGGCTACAGAGGTCATATGAATTCATCAATTACCTCATCCAGTTCCATGCATCCCTCAGAGATAGGGGCTAGTGCCACTAGTTCACATAGAAAGGAATGGGCCTATCTCACCCGAGAAATCCAAGTTCATTGCCACAGGAACCCAAATTCCTTAACATGTTCTGACATGAGGGTGTATCTCCCAGAACAGGACTAACCTTGCTGCTGTTTTCATGCATGAGTACTGGTGAAGCTGCAAAGAGGGAGACTATTGTCTAGGGAGTTAGGAACTAGGGTGCTAAGGAAAGGGCAGTGTGTCTGGGCTGTCCTCTTGCTGGGATCTTCTCTAGTGCTGTTCGTGGCCTTTGTAGTACAGCAGGTGGGTTGCTGGTCCATTACAGGAAGATGGGCAGAAGCTTCTTTGCTGGACCTACACTAGAGTTGTCGCAGCCCTGGGGTCCTAGCTCAGAAGATTCTCTTCTATGGCTTGACTCTTTGGCTTCCCTTGGTGATGAGGGCACTGGCTCTGGGAACTAAGAGAACAGGTGATCCTAGCCGAGCCCACCTATAGGCTACGCTGGTCACGGAAGCAGATCTACCCACTTTAGATCCATCCACATTTATCACTGTGTTCAAACACCATTGACCCTGCAAGTTATACTTCCATCTGCATCACCATCTCATAGATGCTGAGTTTAAGTGACTTTAACATGGCCACAGCATCTCCTTGCCACACCCATCTATACACCCGTTGGCCCACTACAGTTATAGATTGATCACAGTTGAGAATTAGACCAGGAATCTACTTTGTGGGCCTCCTGCAGCACTCATGACTCTGTGAATGCCCTGGACCTTGGTCTGCCGATGATCTGGTTGGAATCCAAGTTTAAGGCGTGGCTGCTTCCTTTCTCTGGTTACTCTCCCCTCTAGCTTGCCCAGTCTAGAAGCCAGCTCTACATAGTAGTAGCCTTCATGAGAGCAGAGCCTCTGGCTAAATTAAAACTTGACCTTTCTACGCTAAGTAGCTGACCAAAATTTCCCCATCTGCTTAAATAGTGTGGTGTTTTCAGTAAAGCATGATTTCTTGGAAGTGCAGTCCCCTGACAAGGGTGTCTTTTTTACAAGCTGGCTTCCTGCACAGCCCATTGAGGTCTGCCTGTGAAAGAGCTGAGTGTCACACAGAGCTCCCAATTTAGGGACTTAGTGAAGGTGCATGCTTGTAGGGAGAGAAGGGTATCTGTATCTTTCACTCTGCTGGTAGCAAAGGTACCAGACTTTGTCATTCTTTTCAGGACATTCAGGTCAGAATCTAGATGTGCCTACTCTAGGTCACAGTGAATGGTATTATGCCCAGCTTCTGTTCTCTGTAGTGTAAGGTCTCCCACCTGGAACTCAGAATGGTACTTCAGGCCAGAAAGAACAAGTCTAAGTTGCTGTGGAGGTTAGGGCAAGGCTGATTAGGGCTCTTTTTTTTTTTTTTGCTGTTTTGTGGCATCCTTTGGTGCCAGGCTCACTGGGGGTTCAAGGAAACTGGGAGGGGCTGTAGGTACTGAGGAAGTGTGCCCCCCCTTGCACCACCCACCAGCCCTTAGTTACTGGAAAGAACAAATGCAAATGGACCTGAAGCACAATACCCAGAATACACTGCCACACTTCCTAGGGGCTTGCTGTAAGTTAAAGCTGGGCTTCTCCTGGGGGCTGACATTTTCCCTGGTTCAAACAACATCTGCGCCTCACTGAGCTTGGCAAAAGGTGAAGGAGTCAGTTGCTGCCATTGTAGATTCAAGTGAGACAGAAGAGAAAGCCACATCCCTCCCACCTGACAGGAGACCCACATAAACACCCACCCATGTGCCTGTATATGCCCCCTCACTTGCCATACAACATGTACAACTGGAGGTGCCTCTCATACACACCTGTAACCCTGCAAGGTACTCCTACAGATGTACTGTGTCTTGTGTATGCTCTTTCACAAACCCTTAAGGTTATACAAACACACACGTACATACACATGCGTGTATCTACCATGACGGGCCCACAGGTTCCTGGGACTTGTCCATTCTCATCCTTCCCTACCTCAGGTCATAGCCCCTTCCCTGCCATCTGCTTCTACCCTGTGACTGGGCAGAAGCAGCATCGGCTGATGAGGATTCAAAATAAATGCATTCTTAGAAGGACCATCTTCCCCTCCAGGCTCCAGGCCAAATCTCCAAATGAAATCAGGCTGGGGAGAAATGAACAAGCGAGATGCAGAAAACAATGTGAAGAAGAAACTCTGAAGATACGAATAATAATAGAAAAAAAGGTGAGAGTTATTTTTCAGCTCACTGGCTTTCTGAAAAGTAATATAAAGTTGGCCAGCGTCTTCTTGGAATCGACCTTTCTGAGCCGAGACCCAGGCCACACACACATCTCTTTCCTCTCTTTCTATTACCCGAAATTTGTATGGTTTCATCTCCTCTGATTTTCTTTCATTTGTGCGCCTGTGCAAACCCCTGTGTCAGGGGCTTGTTCCTTACCTGGCAGGCCTACCAGGCTGCCAACACTTCTTCCTGGGCCTCCTGCAGGGCTGAGAATTGAGATCCTCCCACCACCTCCAGCCTTCCTGCTTCAGTTCCCCCACTAGCCTGGACTCCCAGCTGTCTTTGTTCCTAAGAGGTCTCTCTTGTTCTTTCTTGCACATTGTCCTTTCTGTGGCCTGAGGGGACAGGTCCTGGAGCAGAGCCGAGCCCAGAGTCTGCTGTACCTTGCAGCAGAACACATATTCATGAGAAAAGAGTGTGTCTTCTTTTTCCTGCTCCAAATTTTCCAGGGTAAAGATTCAGGAGAAGTCTAGAAACATTGTTTAGAGTAACAGCATTGCCTGTCCGCTGTGGTTCCAGGGAGTCCTCTTGAGGGCGTGAGATATGAAGGTGTTGCCTACAGGTATTTCCACTGCTCTCTCCTTCTGTCACCTCCTACCCAAGGCACACACACACTCACACATGCACATATGCACAAACACATATGTGAGGTCCTCAAGCATAACAGCACATAAATACCCATACACTCATCAAACATGAAAGCTCACCTATGTGTGTGTGTATTTTAAATGCATCCATATAACCACAACCAGGTACCTTTTAACACATGTGGGTGGATAAACACATCCATACAGATATATGTACATGCACATCTCACAAACACATACAAATAAATGTGTATACCCCTAAAAAGACCCACACATGTGTGTGTATGCTCAAACACATGTGTACACACACTGAAATGCATACATGTGTATGTACTGACACATCTTAATCAAGTATACATGTATTCACACACATACACACCTCACAAACACATGTAAATATATGCGTGCACAGCCCTAAAGAGACTCAAATATATATATATATATATATATATATATATATATTCACCTCTTAGATGCATGCACATGTATTGACACATCTTAATCACACCTTCATAGTCACTCATATGTGCCCAGGTACACATGCATGTTCTGCAGGGGTGCCTCTCAAGGTGATGCTGATACTCTTTTGGTAGCCTGTGTCCACTCTCCATGTCTTCCCCTTTGAGGGAGTGGGGATGCTTAGGAGTCTGAATCCCTATTGACTTTTGCAATAAATACACCAACATTGGATTTCACCTTCCCTGTAATTGTTTGCTGAAAGGATGAGTGAAGGGAGCTAACTCACTCCAAACTAGAGTGTGGTCCTTCGGCAGGACGGTTTGGTGCCTTCTCTGAGTCCACCCCAAGAGTTAAGAAAGCCTTAAGCAGGGTGGTGGCGGCGCACGACTTTATTCGCTTGGGAGGCAGAGGCAGGTGGATTTCTGTGAGTTTGAGGCCAGCCTGGTCTACAAAGTGAGTTCCAGGACAGCCAGTTACAAAAGAGTAAACCTGTCTCAAATCTCAAACAACAACAACAAGAAAGTTGTATGTGTGGCCATTGAGTTTGGGAATTCAGGCATGGGGACGCAGGGAACGTGATTGATTTTTTTTCCCAAAGGAAAGTAGAAGGAAATAGCTAATTCTTGTGCCCTCTTTATACATTCTGTCATCCTCATTCAAATTTTTGAAGCACATGAGGGGCTCAGGATGTGACTCAAGACAGTACTGATTATTGACATTACTGAGTCCCTGGCTGCTTGCACAAATGAGCCCTCCTTCTTTAATTCATTTCTATCATTATATTCCCCATTTAGTACAAGTGAGACAGCTATTAGCTGCCAATCTGACAGGCAAGGATTATGAGGCTCAAATGAGGTCAATGACTTAAGTGTATCAGCAGGCTAATGCTGCGACCATCCCCAGATCTCAATGGGGAGCAGTTCTACAAGCTTGCCCCTTTTCAGTGGGAGTTGGTAGAATGCTCTTCCTGAATCTGAGATTCAGGTTGCTTCTCTCTGTGGCTTTGTTGCCCCATCAGGTTCTTGGAGTGTCTCAATTAGGAAACAATATGCGAGGATCCTCTGTGGTATGCTCTTCTAGGCAAGACCTGTCGATGGCATGAATCACCTATGTTCATACTCCATAGCTTAGAATGTAGTCATGTAGGCTAAGCTTTCCACTATACTGCTATGGCTCCCACCAGCCATAGGATTCGAGGTAGGCTGGACAGGAAGTCATCCTTCTGTCCAACAGGATGGGATAACCTGATGACACTCAGGTAAGCTGCTAAAGTTGTCAGGAGTGAGCGAGTCCTTGCAGCCTCTTTGCTCTTTGGGAACACCTGGAAAACGGTAGTCGTGGTAGCTCATTTGGGTTGATAACTATAAACGTGAGAACTCTGGATATTGATTTCTGGTTGTACAACCTTAAATGAGACTCCTGAATTAGGAGTGGGAGATGTTCATGCTGAGAACCATCTGTAACTGACAGTCACTTGGAGCATCTCACTTAAAGTCCTTGGAATTTGGTTCCTCTATCATTTCCCCTGGAAATTGAAGACTATAGCCCCTATTCTCATTCTGCATCTCAACCAACTTCTTGTGGTCTCTCAACCCACAAAGTGTCTCTTTTTGCGCCCTTCCGGCACATCCATGACAGATCAGCCTTCTTTCTTAACCACACATACAATCTCCCTCATACTGCTTAACAGGTTTATGTGTATCCACTGCTAGAATGTCCAAGCTTAATAACAGAGCCCCTGCCTTTCTTTGAACCCAGTGCTCGTATTGCCTGTCCAGACGAATCATTCTTGATTCTCCTGAAACACACCGAACGCTCCCATGGTGAAGGTTTTGTCGTCCTCCTGTAGCCCCGTGACCAGGTGGCCCTCCTAGCCTGCCCATCCCAGTGCCACCTCTAGAATCCCTTGGTTAATCCCAGCTCATTTTAAATCTTACGTTGTCACCTTTGGACGCCCACATAGCCCTTCTCCTGGAGGGCCTCTTGGAGCATGGTCATCCTTGACTAGTTCTTCATTAGATGACAAACTTCATGAAGGGGAGAACTGAGTCCCATGAAGTTTACACCCTTAGATATGTAGACACATAAACGATCACAGACTCTCTGTGATATGCAAAGGAAAGATTCAGTTTGGAGGCCAAATGATGCTTCAACTAGACATAAGGAGGCAGCCCTGGCATATGCCTGGTAACTTCCTTATGTCTATCTTCAGAGCTGTCTATCTGTATGCATGGATTGAGACCAGATTTTCAGGCACCTTTGGTTATATTTTCTTTGCTTACTGAGGGGACAAACCCAGGTGTCCCATAGGCTAACTTGTCAGTTGAAGCAAGTGGGCAGGTACCTTTAGGGAGCTCCTCAAATTAAGCTCTCTTGGCTTTTTGCCCACACTCAACCTCTTCACACCAGGCTGAAGCCAGTGGAGAAAGTAATAGATTGGCACTGGGATGCTCAGGTTAAGTGGGCCGCTTTGCGGAGCTCATCCATAACCCTGCTGGAGCCCAGAGAACAATACGTTAATTAGAGCCGACGGCAAGGCTCCCATCAGCCATCCATCCTGCCTGTGTCTGCAGGCCTTCCCCATGGACATGCCATCCCACTCCCTACTCTGAAAGAGATTTATTCATGATCAATGTGTGGCTATGAGAGGGACCTAGTGGGAAGGGAAGTAAGAGAGAGGGAGATGCTAAGAGGGACGGGACGTGAAAGAGGCGGATCCCAATCTGCTGTGGCTGATGAATGGTTGTGTTTGGGGGCTGGGAATGGGGTGTTCCCAATTAGGGGGATAAAGCAAAGCCACCTGGTTAGGCACCTAAGCCAAGAGAAATGAGAAGCTATGCTGTAAATGTGTCCAACAAGAAGGAGACTTGAGCAGCTTTGAACGCAGCTCCTTTTAAGTCCCAAATGATAGGAAAAAGGAGGCAAAGAAGAATCTGTTTACCTTAGAACTGTATTCCCAAGATCTCTTTCCAAAGCAGCACCTGTTGAATGAAGAAATTATGCTCATAGTATGGTTTCTGGGATTTTGTATTGTTTTATTTTATTTTAATCCCAGGAGTTTTTTGAAAGAAAGGGGGACTCATTTTCTTGTTTCTGGGTCCTGTTACTTGTGTGTTGTAAAGAATTTTAGAGATGATAGAAGCAGTTCTCTTCAAGGTGATATAGGAGCCTGTAGGGTGAGAAGTGAACAGGTCTGAGAGGGCCTATGGCTAGCTGGGCTGCGACCCATTGACCCAAGGTCTAACAACAATGAAGGAGAGTGTCACAGGTGATGCAGTCACTGCCTCGTACAGTGGCTTCAAAACAGATGTGTAAAACACTACGATAGCCCTATCGCCACTCCTGCAGCCCGGTGACTTTCCCCACACTCCACAGTTACTTTTTCCAGGACAGTACTTTTCAGATTGTGATGCGATTGTAGGGGTTGTCAACCAGGAAGATCAGGTTCCATGGACACAGGTCCTTGTTCCCATCAGTCAAATACTTCTTAGAAGGACACAGAAGACCAGCCAGCAAATGTTTTATGAGAAGATGGAGTGTTTAACAAGAGGAGGGCAGGGAAGCAGTGCTGGTGACCTCAGGAGTGAGAATCTCATTGGGGGAAGGGTGGGGATTGTCTGTGATGAGCTCAGAGATACTGAGGCGCAGGGAGTGGTTCATTGGGGATTACTTGACTAGTTATACTTTTATTGTAATTAAGTAGTATATCAAGTTTACACTGTGCCTTGGGTGTTTGTATTGTTAATACGAAGCTGCAGGACGTGTGTAGAAGGACTAATTTTTCCTTGAAATTGTCTTTCCTGATGGAGTACTACCTGTAGAAGGTCACATACAAATCCTTTCATGGGATTTTAGGACACTGCTCGTGGCTGGGGTGCTCTTCAGTTGGGAATAATTTGAAAGTTCCCTGAGAGTATCCAGGAGGGCTGAATCCGTCTCTTTCTTTTGTATGAGAGAGATGGCCAGTTTGTCTCATATGCAAGATAAAGATAATGAAGAAGTTGGCCACTGTGTCTGAGCCCTGCCATCCATATATCAGCTCTTTCTTGATGCTGGGCTAGTGGAGCCCATCCCCCAGGAACCCTATTACAGATGCGGGAGCTTGGGCTGCATGTCAAGGCTACTGAACCTGTTTCTGCATTTTCACCAGATCCCTGTGTGATTTATGTAGACCCTAAAACTTGACAGCTTGTCAGTTTCATTGCATATCTCACACTTTGGGGTAACAAGATACTTTGGGTAGAGAGCCAGTGTGGGGTCCACTCACTAGGTGAGCAATTTAACACCTTAGTTTACTCTTTTTTCATATTAAAAGACTGAACTAGAGCAGATATTTTTTGTTGTTATTGGGTTTTTGAGGGGGTTGAGACAGATCTTATATAGTCTTGATTGACCTGAAGCTTGCTATGGAGACCAAGCTGACCTCAAACTTGTAGTGATTCTCCTACCTCTGCCTAGAAAGTACTAGAATTTCAAGCATGCCCCAGCACAACCAATTGAGACCAATTTCCATCTATCTATCTATCTATCTATCTATCTATCTATCTATCTATCTATCTATCTATCTACCTACCTACCTACTTACCTATCCATCTATCTATCTATCTATCTATCTATCTATCTATCTATCTATCTATCTATCTATCTATCTGGATGTGTAAGCCAGGAGTCAATATTAAGAGTTTCCCTCTATTGTTCTCCATCTGATTTTTTACAGCAGGCCCTCTCACTGAATCTGGAGGTCATTGATTGGATAGACTGTCTGGCCAATGAGCTCCAGGGATCTTCCTGTCTCTACCTCACCGGGGTTGGGATTATACATGCTCACCACACACATCTTCTTATATGGGTGCTGATGATCCAAACTCAAGACCTTGTGCTTACATGGTAAACACTTCACTGACTGAGTCATCTCCCCAGGCCCAGGTCAGTGATTCTTAAACTTTAGCAGTCAGTGGTCACCTGGAAAGAAGAGTAGTGTCTGTGGAGGATCTGAGACTTTGCACTTTTAGCAGGATCCCAGACCATGACCATGTTGCTGGTCTGAGGAGCCCTAGCTCAAGAAATGCTGACTAGATCGTACCTGGGTTGTCATCTGCTCATACATTCTATGAGCTACTCAGCCAGCCTAATGCCATCCCCTCTGCCATGTACCTACTGTTGGAGGGAAGGCTCTCTCATGTCCATGGTGTGTGCCTCTTCCAGGTGGAAGAGGCATGTCCTATGTCATATCTGACTTCCTAGTCCAGACAGTTAGTGCCACGTCTCCAGCATACCCTGAATGGATGAGCTAAGCCCTACAAAATGTGCGGAAGGCAATTCAGGCGAAGTATTATCAACAAGATTTAAGAAGAAGCCCACGGAACACAGCAATAAAACCTGGAAATAACTATCCATTTCCTACCCACAAAATGTCTCATTTCCGAGTCCATAAACGCTCCCCACTCCGGATCCCAGACCCATCTGTTTTGTAAGTGTGTATAATTATTAGCATCATAAAGTCAGTTTCTATACCTAATGTAATTATCAGGAACCAAAATAATATCAGGTAAAGGCGGGGGAGAGAGGAGGCTTGCTCACTGTAAACTTAGACTATTCCTTAAAAGAGAGAGAGAGAAGTAGTTACACGAGAAGATAAGGATTCTTTATGGTGAGATTATACTTCCTGTGGAGACTTTGGGGACCACTTTGCAAATAAAGCTGAGCTGGCTCATCTCAAAGTAAAGAGAGGCTTCTTGGCCTGTGCTATGGGTTCAGTTGCTGTTGGGAATCAGAAATTGGGTTCTGTGCTTCCTGTGGTCCAAGCTACAGCTTCTCTGGAGGCCCCAGCAGCATGTCTTTCCCTCCAGAGGCACTACCAAAGCTAGTTCCTTCTTTTCCATCCTTTTGCTCAGCCTCCAGAGAGTTAAAAGGCAAGTTTCCAAAGCTCGACTGAGATACTAGTCCACGGTGAGTTCCTGATTCGGAAGGAGCTCAGGCCTCTTGTCTTGGTGTCTGGCCTCAGCGGCAAGGCTGGTTAGTTACCCACGGAGTGAGTGAGTCAATGGATGAAGTGATGGATGGGTGGAGAAGGTACAGATGGCAACAGCAATTGCTATCACAGGAGACGGGGAGCATATGCCGGCTCCGCCGCCTATGTCTTATTGTGCTGGCGGGAGGCAGCGTACGGCTCATTGAGGCGTTATGGAGAGGCTGGCTTTTATTTACTTCAGCATCCTGACCACTAGATCTTTCCAAATGGAATGCCCTTCTTTGCACAATGGTGAGTTCTACATTACTACTGTTTTTCAAGACCGAGCCTGGCCAGCCCTTCCCCAGCCATCTCATCCAGGAGGTTGAAGGTTAGGTTGGAGGGACAACGAATAGAATGTTTACCAAGCATTAGCTGTGTGTCTGACTCTTCTAACCTCACTGGTTTTACTCCACAAACCAGAAGTAGGCACTCTATTCTCTAGTTCTTGACATTGATGAAAGCAAGCTCAAAGGTTCATGGAACTAGTCCGTCACACTAACTAATGTGCACAGCTAATATCTAAAGGAGGATACGCCTTCTCCAAGGTTCCGCACCTTCCACAATGGCTTGAAAGACAAGCCTAGGCCTTAAAATCCTCAGTGCACTTGTTGGAGCAGAACTCGGTGTGCCTGGCTACTGAAAGCACAGGCTGCTGCCACTGCTGCCTTCTGGATCCATTGCTGAGGATTCAAAGCTATCTTAGGAGGTCCTGGAGTAGGGGTGTGGCAGTTCTCATGCCTGTTGTCTTTGGGTTCAAATGGGTTTGTCAAGCTGCCTTTGCATCTTCCTGTCTGTGTGTCTACCAGATTCCAAATTCAATCTGATGGTGTAGGGATTTCTTACTGTGGTTCTGAAATCTGTGGATAATTTGGGCTCCCCTCAACCCCCTACACCATACTCCTCTGTTGCTGAGGAGCAGGCTCCTGTCTCCAAGTCTTACCCCAAGAGTATTAACGAGATGAAAAAGGAGTGTGTCAGCAGGGCAAGGGCAGATGGCTACGGGTTCAGGCTGTTGGACTGTTGCTAGCTTGTAGAAATGCTGAACTCCAGAGGCACTGGCAGTGCAGTCTGACAGGGTTGGGGAAGTTGGGTTGATGGACTGACTCTCTGAAGTATCTCCACAGCCTTTGGAGACAGCTCCATGCAAGCCTCTTTTTCTCCTGTGTCTGTCACTTGTTTCCATGCCAGCACCCTCCAGTTGTCCGCCAGGTCCCTTCATGCCTACAAGCCCGGTCTCTAGTCCCCCTGGCAACTACATGGCAGGGACTCCTCCTTCCTCCTGCACTAGGGGAGTAGTTGAAGAGGAGAGGAGAGGGCCTGGGAACCATCAAGATGCCATATTTCTTTCTTAAGGCTTGCCCCTTACTTTGCTTCCAACATTATTATTTTTTTTGCCACCAGTACCTTCCAGTCTGGCTTGATACAGCACTAGGACAGGTTGCTGCCAGAGCAGGGCACCCGCCAAGCCTCTGGGAGGGCTTCTGCTTCTGCTGATAAGTGCCCTGTCTTTCCTCCCCTCCAGCAGGGTGGAGATGCCCTCCCTCCTGAGTCGGGGAACTAAAACAGGGAGCTAGGCTTTGGCAACTGGCCTTCTCTCTGGCACTAGGCCTGCACTATCTCCATGGGTTTCTCTCAGACTCACTGTTGCCTGATTAAAAATGATTCCTTCTTGCAAGACAAAATAGGGTCTTGTCTGGAGTTCACCCCAAAATTGGATAGAGACTTGAAGTTCCAGGGTGTCAGAACTCAGTCCACAGGAAAGAAGGGCTGTGGCAGGGGGTGGGAGTGAATTCCTCTTCAGGTGAGGGGAAGGGCTACATGAAAAACAAATCTGTCCAGGCTGCCTCATGTCCATTCCAACCTCACCTGTTTGAAGAATTGTAGACTGGGTATCTAAACCAAGGAAGCACAAGCCAGGCATGGTGGCACATGCCAGTAATCCCAGAACTTTGGAAGCTGAGGTAGAAAGATTGCCATGAATTTCAGATTAGCCTGGGTTACATAGTTTGTTCCAGGCTAGCCTGAGCTACGGTGTCTGAAGCAAAACAAAGCAGCAAAACAAAACAACAAAACAAGCAAAAATGCATTGCTTGAGAGAGCTGAACGCAGAAGTCTAATATCAAGGTGTGACCTGAGAGCTTGGTTCCTGCAGAGGGAAGAGGAGAGGGGAATCTGGTCTGAATCTTTCTGTTGGTTTGTAGATGGCTGCCTTCTCTGCTTTTCCACATTGAATTCCTTCTTCATGTGTCCCAATTTTCCTTTTTTTTTTTTTTTTTGGTGGGGGGGCTGGTTATAGAGTGTGTTCAACCTGTGATAATAAAATACCAGAGTTGACATGGCCTAAGCAACAGACACTTATCTTCATACAGTTCTGGAAGCTGAGCAGTCTAAGATCAAGGTGGAAAAGCCTCTTCTGGCTTGCAGAGCGTTTTATTCTCCCTGTGTCTTCACATGGAGAAAGGACAGTGTCGTGGAACCTCCAGGAGGGTGCCAGCACTAGCCCTGTCAGATTAGGGTCTTGCTTTCATGACTTCCATTTGTCTCTGTCACCTCCTCACAGGTCCTACTTTCTAGGATGGTTGCTTCGAGGGTTGATCTTCAAGATCAGAAATTTTCAGGGAAACAATTCAGTCCTTGGTGCCAGTCATACTGGGTTAGGGCACACCCTGATGACCTTTCTTTAAGTTATCTCTCTATGCAGATACATTCTGAGTTACTGGCGGAGTTATGATGTTAACAGAAACATTTACTGGGAGACAAAGTCAGTCCATAATACCCAGGTTCCATAGACCTACTGAACCTGCGTAGACCAGACGGGGGAACATGTATGCTCTCCTTCCCTGGCCCTGCTTGTTTTCTGGGGAGATGGGCCAGGTGGAGTCCCCCCAGAAGCTTCCTGGGCTGAGTCTTGGAATCCGAAGCCCCGAAGCCTCCACTCACTGTCCCCGGATGCACTCTCAGAGGCCACTGCTCACGTTGTCGGCTTCAGACTCATGGCACCGCTGCCCAGCCACTCGCCTCTCAGTCAACAGAGGACAAAGACGTGTAGCAGCATGGTTGCCATTTCAGGAGTCCTCTGAGATATCAGTACAAGCCGGCCTGAGCAGGAGAGGAGCGCCTCGTAGGAAGATTTGGGCCTGGAGTCTGTTCAAGAATCAGGGGCCAGATAGAGACAGGAGCAAGAGGAGGCAGGGGTAAAATCTAACCCAACTCTCCTTCATTCTGAGCTTGCCATCACTGCTGTGGAGGGAACCTCTCCTCCTGTCCTGATAGGATTATTCCCCACGCACCTCGAGCCAGAGTAACGCTGTTTCCTTCTAAATCTTTGTTTAGAGTATGCAAAGACTGGAACTCTCCTTTCTGGGTTAAGTAGACCTTATACCTTCTTTGTGTTCCACTATTTCCTTGTAAAAATGCTCCGAGTTCCTACCATCATCCCGAGGTCCACACACCACACTGTGACTGTGAGTCATGGAGCTGGGGAGGGGGTTCATGGCGTAGGGATGCCTTTTCCTTCATCCTTTCACGTGGCCCATCACCTGCCACCCTGTCTCCTGGTGGTGTCTAGGACTCCCTAGACTCCCTGCCTATCCTCACCTATATTTTAGCATCATTGTGCAAGGGTTGGGAGTCAGGAGAGCTCACTTGCCATGTGAGCTAAGTGGTGGGGGTGGGGGGCAAAAAGAGAAGCTTGTGGACCAAGCCCATGTCACATGACTTCTGCCCCTGCTGATACTTCGACAGAAAGGCTGCATTAGGCTTCACTGTCTCCATTCTAGAGCAAAATCTGAGAGTTGGAAGGGTCCTTGCAGAACACAGAGCTTGTCTCCTTACTAGGTGCCCCAATGCTGCTCAGAGGCCTGCTTTCATAGTTCATGGGCTAGACAACTCTCTCCCCCTCTCTGCTAGGCTTTACAGCTTAGCATGCCATCTCTGAGTAGGGGTGGGTCTTCCTGGATTAGTCAGGGCTCTCCCAAGAAGCAGAGCCAACAGAAGATAAAATATGCATTTTATATATTATATACATACACATATACATATATTCAACTTGTATTATAGTATAAGGAACTGTCTGGAATGACTCTGAAGGCTGACAAGCCCTAAATTGGAGACTCTACATAGCCGAGGGTGTGCATTCTAGTCCAAAGGCTTGAGAGCCAGGAAGAGTTGATGTTGTGGCTTTCAGCTATAAACAAATAAACAAAAAACTGATGAAGCAGAGAGGTTCTTTCTTCCATAGGAAACAGCTTACTTTTTCTACTGAGTTTGCCTTGTTCAACTTTCCCCTGACTGGACAAGGCCCCTCTCACGCTGGGAAGGTGATCTGCTTTTAGTCCGGCCATCAATTCAAACACTGTTATTCTGAAACACGCTAGCATCTCTTAGAATAATGTTTGTCCAAATATATGGCATTCTACGGCACACTCAAGCGCATAGTCAAAATAACCACCACACTTCCTTTCTGCCATTCTGCATTAGACTGGCCCTCCTTATTTGGTGTTACAGGTGGGGGCTCAGTCCCTTTATGAACCCGGATTGTTCAGTCCAGTCATTTGCTCCTCAGAAGGGATCCTGTTACCCAGCTGGGAGACACCATTCTTACCAGTTGCCTTCCCCTGTGGTACAGCTGCCAGCTCCTCCTGCCTCAACTGGCCATTCGGGATGTCTGCCTGCCCACCTTTCCATGCCACGTTGTGTGGCCTGGCTGGACACGCCTGAGCTGCTCAGGCCAGAGATCTTAGAGTCAGTACGCAGCTCTCGGGACAGGGGTGCTCCCTTCCCTGTCCCACTCTTCTTGTTAAATCCCAGAGAAGCAGCAGTCGGGGCTAATAGGAGCCTGCTACTGACCTATGGGAAAGCTCCTTGCTGTCTGTTTCAGCCCCTGGTAGGGTCTTCAGAGGAGGTGAAGTGGGTTCCTACTTAGATAGGACTCTGTGTGTATCCCATCCTTTCAGCGGTCAGAAAACCAGCGCGAGTCGTCTCATCTCTATATAACCACAAAAACACTGACATATAGTCACAAACGAGTCACATAGTATAGTTCTCAGTTCCAGGGACAAGGACTTGAATCCAGATCAGGCGTACCTCAGGTCGTGCTAACAGTGATGTGTGGGGCAGAGAGGCTATGGTTAAGGTGAAAGTGATTTCAACCTTAACAATATCACTCTTCTGGGGAGTTCCAGGAGCTTAGCTGGTGGCCATCCCAGGAGGTCACTATGGGTTGGATGCTGCTGTGACATCTTCAGGAAACAGTAAATGAGGTGGCTGGAAGAGAGGACTCCTAAATGCCCTTCTTGCTCACACTGGAATCTTAGGGGTGACAACCTTCCAGCAGACAGGAGGATTCCTAGAAAGGGTGGCTATAAAACTCTCTTATATTTGCTGTCTGGAGAAATGAGAGGGCCAGGGTCCCAGAGTGTCTCATAGCGCCCAACTCCTTCCTCAGTGCTGGCCCTTGCTGGGGGAGGAGGTGGAGGCACAGCCTTTGCAAAGGGCACAGCAGAAGTGAGGCTGCTTGCTGTTTGTCTGGGCCCCTGCCAGCACGTTCTGAAGAGACACCGGAGAGGAGAGCAAACAAGGGGATTTTCGGATGGTCTTTCCAGGCCTTCTACTTTGTTTTCCCTTGGAGGGAGAGGCAGCCAGGATTCTAAATCTTGGCCTGGAGGAGCTGGGCAAGAGCAATTGGAGAGGTGGATGGCTTATGTGAGATGAGGAAAGTGAAGCCCCGCTAAGCTGATCTGGGGAGCGCTTGATCTGAGCCCTGCTCAGACAAGCTTCAGCTTCTCTGGAGAGAATGCGAGCTGACCTTTCTGGAGGCCATTGCTTCACTTACAATGGACTTTTCAAAGGAACTGTCATCCATTTGGAGTGTCGGGAGAGGATCAGCTGATATTCCTCAAGTACCTGCAGAGACAGGGACCTCACTACCCTCCCACGGTCACCCGTTTCACCTTCAGGCAAGCCCTCCTAACAGTCTGCCTCCGGGTGGGTTAGGTAACTCCACCCAACAGTCCAAAGGCCCAGAGACTCCCAGCCATGACTCCTCCCATCTGATCCCACTTGTGCGGTTCTCTCAGAGCACCTTCATGCTCTTGCTGGGGATGTGGCTGGCTGCTTAGTCTGAGTCATTTCATTTCCTCAGCTGGACAGTAAGCTGCCGTCAGCAGGGACCAGATCATCTCCATCTTTTATATCCCACGAATTCACTCCCAGCAGGCGGAGCATATGGCGAGCCTTAATCACCGCATCATGGAAATTGGGACGGAAGAAAGGAAATGGAGAGAAAAGAAGATCTGCCCTCACTCTTTTCTCTACTAGATAAGGTCCCCACCCGGGAAAGAACAAGCAGTGGGTGCTGGGAGGATGGATGGCTCAGTGGGTAAAGTCTATGCTGTTCAAGCTTCCATGTGAAAGCTGACCAGGGAGGGTGTACCTCTAACTCAATGCTGGGGGAATAGTCAGGCAGATTATGGAAGCTCATTGGCCAGCCAGTCTATCTGAAACATAGAGCTCCAGGCTCAAAAAGAGACCTTGTCTCAAAACATAAGATGGAACATGATTGACAAAGACACTCAACATCAACCTCTGGCCACCACACACATACTCATGAAAACACACACACACACACACACACACACACACACACACACATACACACACACACACACACACATACACACACACACACACACACACACACACACACACACACACTGATTAGTTGTTTTTGACAGGTGAGAGGCATCTTGGCATGAAAAAGAGATCTGGGCTTTGTTTTCTATGTGTAGGTGCCTGCTCTGGAATTCTTTTTTGGGGGGAAGGGAGTTCGAGACAGGGTTTGTCTGTTGTAACTCTGGCTGTCCTAGAACTCACTGTGTAGACCAGGCTGGCCTTAAACTCACAGAGATCCACCTGCCTCTGGTCCTGAGTGCTGGGATTAAAGGTGTAGGCCACCACTGCCCAGCTGCTCTGGGATTCTTAAAGCAACCAGCGTAATTATTTGCCTGAGCTTAGGGACACTGGGCAGGGCTCTGATTCCGCTATGAGAGTCTAACAATAGCCATGTCATTATTATTTGACTAATTTCCACTGCTGAGAAGTGTGTTTATATGCAGTCTCAGTGTGTAGCTTATATGATGGGCAATTGACAGATGAGGAAGCAAGAGAGAAAGGCTAGATGACCCAAAAACTAGGATTTGAATCTATATTCCCTATGGTTTGCAAGTTCAGATACTTTTTCTGTTAAAAAAAAAAAGAAAAGAAAAGAAAAAGCAAACATTTTTGTTGTTATTAAAGGCAAGTTAGGGCCAATGGCCACGGGGCAGGAGAAAGTGGGAGGGGTCTGGAGTGACGATGTGCTTGGTGGCGGTGTTGGACTCTAATAGGGACCCTAAACCCCGTGACTGAATGTTTCCCCATGTAATACGGTAACACACCCTAAAAGCTCATTTGTTCCCCAGGCTGTTTTGGAAGCTTCCTCCTTGTCTTGAGCCATTTGTAGTGAAATTTCGATCTGTTAGCCAGGGACTGTTTCTTTTTCCAGGAACCAGGAACTGCATAACTATAAGGGTTTCCAAGGGCACTCTGAGGGGGCATAGGAGAATTCTAGAAAGCAGGCAGAGAAAGGGAAGATCGGGCTTGGAGGCAGTCACCGACTGATCATTCTGCAAACTTTATTGGGCAGTTCACAAGTGCCAGGAGTTGTGCCGAACCCCACTGGGTTGAAGAAACACGGGGTTCTGATCCCCAGAAGCTTGCAGATTGGTGGGAAGGCAAGATTTCCAGAAGACGGGAATTCCTTGTGCAGAAAAATGGGCAGGGGAAAAGAGGCTGGCTGGAGGGCTGCTTGCGGAGAGGCACACGCCTGGGTCCCTCCCTGGAATCCTCTACCTCACATTCCCCTCAGGCCTGGCTCCGAGTTTAAGCCAAATAGCGTTGGTCCCCAGTTGCCTCCTGCCTGCCACGTTCCAACTCAATCATTCTTTGAAATTTGGAACTGGAGCTAAAACGCCTTTGCCCTGTAACGGGATTTGCACAGTCTCCACAGCAGCGCCCGCGTCGCTCGTCACCTGCTGTTGTAATCTGCACCACTAAGCCTGAAGCTAGAGGCAGAAAAGCTTAACTCGTTTTTCCTGGCACAGGAGCCATATTCCAGGAAGGGAGGCTAATCCATACCCTATCTCCACACACAGAGGCCCTCAGAGGAAGTACCTGTGGCAGAGAGGGCTATGGCTCCTTCCTTCCCAGAGGATCTCTGAAGACCAGGTTCCTTTTACCCAGATGGACTGCAGGAATTGTGTGTCTGAGTCTGAGGGTAAATTACTCTGGGGACATTATCCTCGGGAGTGTTTGTGGCAAAGACAAGATGGCTAATTTTTCTCATGATTCTCGTGATGCCTGGGCTGGATGGGCCTCTGTATCTGCACTGGGAGAGCTGACTTTGTCTAAAGAGTTATGCAAGTGGATTTTGAGTGTGTGTGTGTGTGTGTGTTGTATACCTGCTTACTCATGGATGCTGATTTAAACCCTTAGCATCTTTTCTAAAAATCAAAACAACTGCTCGTGTTTTGTTCTCTTTAACTTTATCTTAACTCTTCAAGCTCTGGAAAAACAGCCCAGAATAACACTAAGCAGGAGTTTACTGAATGCTTGCTGGCGCTCAGCTCTGTTTGAGGTACTGTGCTTAAATGCACGAGGTTGGGGATCCCAATACATGCACACTAAATGGAAAAGCAATTTAGAAACAGAAAAAAAGGTTGCAAATTCCTTAGAGACAGGGGCCAGGCACGTATGCATCCATGCATTCATTCAGTGAGTCATTCAGAACATATTTACTAAGCCTAGCATGTGCTAGATGCTCTTTATAGATGCTGAGAGGAACCAGAGCCTCCCTAGTGCAAGTGGAATGTGCTGGAAGGACTGGGCAGTGAATGGAATCTGACTTGACCTAAGCAATGAGTTTCTGTGAGTCTGACTTTCCAACAATGTAGAAGGGAGCCATGTGAGGAGTAAGTTCCTCATATCTGGAGAAGTTACACGTTTGAGTAGAGGCTTTGTGGGCAGACCTCCGCAATGGAGAGGAGAGCATAGCTGGTCCTACAAATGCCCTTTTAGCCTCCACCCGTATCTTCTAGACTGCCAGCACCTGTTTATTACTGCCCCAGAACCTTCTTTGTCCACTTCCAGATGACAAGCTGGAAGTCTCAAGGTATAGATGGCACCTAGGAGCAGCCCTTCACAGATGTCTGCCAGGAGCCAGAATGTAAATGTCTCAGTCCTCTCCTCCCTTGCATGGATCCCTATGAGGCACTGCTTTCCAGAGTTTTCCACCCTTTGAAGCTCTCTTCCCTGCAGTGGAGACATTCTCTGTTGCCAGCCCCCTTGGCTGCCTTCCCTCCCAGCCTTTCTTCCTTATCCCCCTCCTGGTATTTTCTGGTTTTACTTCTAGAATGATGACCAGCTTTGGTCCCTGACCTCTGTATCTCCTTTTTGGATAACCTTGAGGAAGACAAGGAAGGGTATCTTGCCCTGTGTGGAAGCTGAGACCTCTGAGGATTCCCTTCTTCCATTTCCACCAGACTCTGCTTGAATTAAGAAACAATGCAACACCGGGCCAGGACTTTGCTCCTCTGTCGGGGAATGGAATGTGGGCGCTCATCACTCATCTGACAGAAGATGCTTGCCTTGCTCTCCTGCCAGGTCAGGAGGTCCCCCAAAAGCCTCTGGTTGCAGCTGCTCTAGTGATGCATGCCCTATCTTCCATTCCTTCAGAGCTCAGGCTTTGGGGCCCAGGACACCTCATGGACACTTGTGGATATGGTTCTCCTTGATCTTTGGACCTCTCAGCTGTTCTAGCTCTGGGCAGGGCTGAGCCCCCACATCTATTATTCCCAAGGACTTCTGTTTCACAGTTGATGAGCCAAGGGTTGGGCAGGCCTAGTCTGAAGGTCTTATCTGTGTCACCTGGCTAGAAGGCATAGAAGAGCAAACAACTGGGCCAGGCTAATTGCCTGCTACTCCACAGAGCAGGGCACTGACTACAGCAGCGTATACCATACACCCACAGAGTGTAATGAAACACATGCTTTGTGGAGTCAGGAAAGGATGACAGAGACAGATTATTCAGTAGGTGTGGTAGACACTGTGATAGCCATCACAGTTCTTCATCAGTGAAGAACTTGCTGGGCAGGTGCTGGGAAAGTAGTCTCCACTTGGAACCTTTAGGAGACAATTCAGTAGCAGATCTCCTACCCCAGGGTGAGACCCTTCTGGGATTGCTCATATTCAATAATAAATTGATACACAAATAGGAAGATATGCCATCTTGGCTGGATTTGGGGTGGCTCTAAAAGTCCTTTTATAGGGGGCTGGAGAGATAGCTGGTGGTTAAGAGCACTGGCTGCTCTTGCAGAGGATCCAGGTTCTGTTTTCAGCCCTCAGATGCTGGCTAGAAATCATTTGCAACCCCAGTCCCAGAGGATCCAACGCCCTCTTCTGGCCTCCTATAGCACTTGTATGCATGTAGTACACAGACATGCATGCAGCCAAACACTCAAACACATAAAATAAAAATAAATTTTTGAAGTCCCTTCATGCTCCAGAGAATCCTGTAGTGTTGTGCAAGGGAGCACAGGTTGCATGGAAGCTGGTTCTGCCTCCGCCCAGGTTTGCCTTCTACCTTTTATTTGTTGTTGTTGTTGCTGGTGTGAATTTTGTGACACTTCTTAGGAAATACTCTCCAAGTAAAATTCAGTTTGAAGGTTGTTCTCAGAGACCCTACCTTGGGACAATGGGGCATTGTCCTTGCTGTCAGCTGAACCTCTGAATCAATCTGCTACACCCTAAAATTGTCAATATCTAAATCGTACCTTCTAGAAAGACCTTGGTACCTTTGAGAGTAAGATAGGGTGAGTCTCAGCTCTTTCTCCATTGGCCTCAGAAAATAGGAGTGTGAGTGGTGTGCACATGTGTGTGTTTGTGTGAATCTGTATGTGTGTGTGCATGCACATGGGTGCGTTTGTGTGTGTGTGTGTGTGAGTGTGTGTGAGTGTGTATGTTACAGGGAGTGGGGTATCCAGTCCTGCAGGTCATACTTCCTCCCCCTACATGCACATGCCACCACATACCCTTGGGCATACACATATAGCTCCTCTATGTAGTCAGGGGTCCTTCAGAAGATATAACAGTGTCTCTTAGTCCCAGACACATTCCTACAGCTGGGACTACAATGGGAGCTTGCTTTATTAGATCCCATTATAAATGGATGATTTGCCATCTCTGAAGATAAATGGGAAGCTTAATGCAGAGGTACCCTGTCTGGGGAAACTGGAGAGTTATGGATGTTAGCTTTGTAGCTTTGTGAAAGCACTTTCTTAGGGAAACTGAAATGACCAAGATGAGATTGAATTAGTATGTACTGGTATGAGCCTTTTCTCCCCCTATCCATCTTGATTTTTTTTTTTAAAGGGAAAAAATTGGCCTCCTGTGTGAGCAGTTTCATAAAATGCAAAGCTGAATTTGGGGTTGGTAATTAGCAGGGTTGCCTCCTGGCGCTAAGGAGGCAGCTGCCCAGCTGGAGTCATCTGTGGAGGTGGCTAAGGAAGCGCCCTCTGCTGGCTTCCCTCCTGGTGGTGTCTCTCCCACTCAGTTTGCTCCCACTCCTGCCAGGTGCTTCCTTTTCCTGTCTTTACAAAGTGATTAGCAACACCTTCCATTCCAGCTGTGGGCTACTGGATTCTGCTTCCAATTCTGCGGCTCTCCCACGTGTCCTCTTTATCACCCTAGCCCATCCTGAATCTCAGATCCAGGTCCTAGCTAGGAGGTAAACTCTTGCCAGCAGGCGACTCCATTGGCTCTAGACTAACCAAGGCATGAAGACGAGGATACAGAGACTCCTGCCCTTCAAGAGAGGGATCTAATGGCATGAGGTAAGGCAGATAATTTCCAAGCCAGTGCTTCCTGATGGAGCTGTCTGAGATGATGGAGGCGTTCCAGGGTTGTGGTATCCATTGTGGTCCCCGGAGAACAAGAAGGAGCAGGTATCAGGAGAGGGACAGGTGTCTGGGTCTTCAGCCATTACTCAGTGCCTTCCTGTCCTGTTTTGGTTTTTCAATTTTTATTCCATTTGCTTTATGTATATGAGTGTTTTGCCTGAATGTGTGTCTGTGTACCATTTATGTGCCTATTACTTAAAAAGGCCAGAAGAGGGCATCAGATCTCCTGGAACTAGAGTTATAGATGGTTGTGAGCCACCATACTGGTGGTGGGAATTGAAGCCAGGTCCCACGGAAAAGCACCCCGTGTTCTTAACCTCTGAGCCATTGTACTAGGCTCTATTTTCCTGTCATTAAGAGAAGAATATTATCTTTGTGGCACTGGCCCAAAGAAGACGCCAGCCAAGACATTTCTGCTCTCCAAATCTTATCTCTCAGTGAAAGAGCTTTTCCAAATCAGAGTTTCTCTGCAGGTATACTGCAGCACCCTGCTGATCCACCCCCCTCAAAAAGGGTGCCTGTGCTGGCACAGTGAGCCCTTCCTTCAAAAAGCTGGGTATGTCAGGATAACCCCTGGTAGGATCTCCTCCAATTGAGTTTGGTCTGTGCTCTACCATGTAGAACAAATAGTTCCACTTTCTCTGTGTGCTGTGAAGTAAAAAAAAAAAAAAAAAAAAAAAAAAAACAGGAAAAAAAGCAAAGCCTTGAAACCCTAGAAATCATCCCTGAGGTCTCTGTTGAGATAATATGACTAATGTTCTGTGAGTTGTCTTTCAGCTTCAAAACTCGTCTCCTCTGAGAAATCTGCCCCTACAGCATTATTCAGTGGCATCCCTCCATCTCGGCCTTTTCAGCAGTCACCAACTGCAACATCCTGGAATTAATTCATTTATTTATGCTTCTTAATATGTGACCTGTGGGTTGTTTCCCATAACAACAATGACAATGGCAACAGTCACTGCCATTTATCATGCACGTAGGTGGCAGACACCTTAACAAGCACTTCGCCATTGGTGCTCACAGTGGCGCTGTGAGGTGGTGGTGAGAGCATAAGCGTGTACACATTGGAAACCCGGGACTTTGTGGTTTAAGGTGCTTGCCAAGAGTCAACAGCTGAGTCACGACTTGGATACAAGTCTTCCTGGGCTAGCTCAGTCTCTAAGCCTGTTAAATAACACGTGTTCTCTGCATGTCCTACTAGATCATGGACACCCCAGGAAGAGACCCTTTCCTGCATTCTTCCCATCTCCCCTTATTTGAAAGCTCTAATCGTAGTAAAAATCAAGATTATTGTTGAATATGTAAGATACATTGGTTGAAGCTGAAAATGAAGCATAGATTACTGCCCTCCTGCCCCCCCGGGGGTTGTTGTATAGACAGAAGAGGGTACAATTAATTTGCAGTTTCCTTCCTTCCTTCCTTTTATATATTTATATATATGTATATGTACATATATATACAGGCATATATGTACATATATATGCATACATATATATGTATATGTGCATCTATGTCTATATGTATATACATATATGTAATGTATATGTGTGTGTTTGTACAGTGTTCATGTATGTGTGCATTAATGTGTGAATGCAAGCATGATTCCATCATGGTATGGGTACAGAGGTCAGAGAACAACCTCAGCTGTTGGTTCTGTTTGGCTCAACACCAAGTCTGTTGAGCTAACTGGCCTGCAAGTTTCTGGGGATTCTCATGTCTCAGTCTATGTTCTCATGGACGTTCTAGAATTATAGATATTTATGCTATGTGTCTGGCTTGGGTTTTGGGGCTTTGAGCTTGGATTGAACTTGGATCCTCATGCTTGTGTCACAAGTGCGTTAGCCACTGAACTATCTTCCTAGCCCCAACTTCCAGTTTTACCTAGTTGTAGATGAGAGTGATCTTGCAGACCCCACAGAAGACACTCACCTGGCCTTCCCACTGCCTGGGACTCTATGGGGGATTTCATTTTAGGCTCCAAATGTGTTGTCTGTGAGTGGCCCCAGGGGAGCCCTCATGTCTCTCTTTCTTCACCTGAACAGTTGAATCAAAATACAAATCCGCTTTGTTGTTAAGGGTTAGGTGGTTATGAATTTAACTTTATGACCCATCACTCATCACTATATAACCTTGAACTAGTCTGTTAGCATTGATTCAATAAATATTTACTGAGCACCTACTGTGTGCCTAGATACTGGATATATGGCAGATTGGTGTGTAGACTCAGGCAGGAAAGTGGCATGCTAGGATTAGCAGAGCCTAGAACATCCCTGGGAAGGGCAGTTAAGGGCCACTTTTGAAACCTGAATGATGGTGAATAAAGAAGTGATGGAAAAGTAGAAAATGTTACGGAGACACAGGAGACAGTGAGTCCAAGGCCTTAGAGTGAAAAGCAGGGAGGGAACCACTGACAAGCCTAAGAGGCTTCTAGTTTGCTGCCACACAGGCAGTGAATTGCAAGGCCTCAGGGTGGAGGCAGAGAGTACAGTTACACAGCGGCTGCAAGAGTTCAGGCCGAGATCGATGACGTTTGGGGCATCTACTCTCCGAACCTCAGCTTCCAAAGTGAAGACAGCAAGAGCACCTACCTCCCAGGCTGGCAGGGAAGATGAAATGAGTAAGCACTTGGCAGGCAATACACTGAAACTATTATTAACAATAAGAAAGTTATAATCACGGGCACAAGCCTGGGTATGTGATCCCTCCAAGGAGAACTGGGCCTGTAATCAAGTCTGGACTTTTCAGTCAGCAGGTCTGCGGATGGGATGCAGGCTGCCCTTCCTGACTTTCTTATCCTAGGTTGTTAGTGATGCGAAGGGCATCCGCGGTGCTTGGCACCCACTCCAGTGTGGTCACCAGGCAGGAGGGAGTGGACAGGTAGTCTGCCTCATCCAGTAAGCCTGCTGAGTTGAGAAGGGATAGGAGAAAAGCTTAGCTAACAGGACAGGCAAGCTGAGATGCAGAAGACATGGGGACAGTCTCTTCTTGTCCTTGATTTTCTATCCACAGGGGTGGGGTGGGGGGATGCACAGGAAACAGAGGAAGAGAGAAAGAAGAGGTGGGCAGGATTCTTCCGAAGTTTTCTGTCTGTCCTATGAGACGAGAGAACATAAGAGAAGCTGAGGTTATGAAGAGGGATTTGCTGGGACACTCTCAGTATGCAAAGACAGCAGCTGGACCCTGGAGCGTATTTCTGCTCCAGCGAGCAGGGTCTTCTCTCCTGCAGACATTCACCTCTTCGGAGTGGTGCTGAGACAAGCCTGCTGAGGCTGTGGAGCTCTGATGCCCTGCAGCCACGCCTCGGCCTGCTCTGGTTGTCTGCCACTGTTGTAAAGGGAAGTTTTATGAGCTCTTCATTCCTCAGGTCCCGCGAGGCCCTTGCCTTGCTCAGGCCATCTCGGATACACACATATATCTTCAAAAGAAAAAGAAAGAGAGAGGAAAGCTATTTTATTTCATTGCCAAACTATCCACTTTAAATACCCTTTTTATTACAGTATCTGCATAGTAATACTAATAATAGATCTTGCTGGCAGTTCTAATGAGGCTGGAGAATATAAGGTTCCCAATAAAGTTAATTGTTGCCTTTAATATTCTCATACATTTATACATGGTAAATCTTTAAAGGAGAAAAAACACTCCATTTCATCCCTGTTAAGCAGCTGGTCACAGACTGGATTGAGACCAAGTATGGCTGGGAATGCAGGAGACCTTGGGTCATCAGCTCCCAACTTCTTTTGAGTGGGAAGAGCCTGGACCTTAAGCCAGTGGGAGCCAAACTTCTAGGCTGGCTTTGATGCTTCTTGACTTCATAGTTTGAACACAAGACTGAACCTCTCTTAACTTCTTTCTCTTTTTTTTTTTCTTTTTCTTTTTGTCTAAAACACGGAATTCATGATACATGTATGTAGTTCAGCATGGCATGTTCTCTGTGCTCTTCACATGGAAATTATTATCATTATTCTCCCCTCCATGTGTATGTGCACATGCATGTGTGTATGCATATGTGGAGTGCAAGGTTGGCTCAGGTGCATACACGTGCATGTGGAGGACAGGGAACAATATTCAGTTATTTGCTCACCACCTTCTCTATTCTTTAAGGCAGGATATCTCCCTGGCCTGGACTCACGTATCAGGCTGGGCTGACTGGCCAGGGAGCCCCAGGGTCGGCCATCTCTTCCTCTTCATTGCTGTGAGCACAAGCACGCACCACTGTAACCCAACATTTTACATGGGTTCGAACCCAGATCTTTGTGCTTATACAGCAAGCACTTTATTGGTCTCTCCAGCTATATTACCACAATTTAAACTACTTAGACACAATATTTTATCTACCCAATATGCTTTCTCACTGAAGGCAAAGTAAGTAAATGTTGCAAAGATTGTATGTGAACTCCAGAGCTGACCACAGACTTCTCTGAAGGTCAGTTCTTCAAGGTTATCCAGTGACAAGTGTCAACCAGGGCTTGAACCCAGGGTTCTTAGTACCCAGGATCAGCCAATATTTATCAGTTCTTAGGTGATCCCTGACCTCTGCATCTCTATCTCCCCAGGAGGGTCTTATCAACTTTGCTTTCCTTCTACCTTTTAATGTGCTTCGGCTCTCTACTGCCTGCGTCTAGACCAACCTTGATTCCAAACTGAAGTAAGGGAGGGCTCCTGTCTTGGGACAGACACTCCTGATTCTTGTCTCACCACTCCTAATAGCCATTCTTCTTTTTTGCTTTCTCTTGGAGAAAAAAAAAAATCACGTGAGCTTTACAGTGGCAGAACAAAGAGGAGCGTGTGTTTTGCCATTTCTGCCGCCGCCAATTCCATGTGTTTCTGACAGTTCCATTGCAGCTGCTTTCACTTAGGGTATTTTTCCTCCCAGGAGGGGCAGCAGAGGGAGGTTTTACCCCCAGGCCTGACCCTAGCAATCTGGGAGAGAAAGTGAGGAACTGAGCTGTCCCAGGTTAGGGACAGCCCTTGTAACCTTGTGGTTTGGCAAATAGTTCACAAACAAGGCTCTGCCCTTCCCAACCTTCCCCACCCAGCCAGGGTTCTCTTCTACACATCAACGCCTCTCCTACTGGCAAGTGGCAAGAAATACTATGTGACAGGATGGTTGCCATGGCAACTCTCATTTCCAGTTAAACAACCGGGCACTGATGAAAGGGGTCTCGTTTGCTTTGGTTAAAGGGTTTGTTGAGAAGGGGGCGGGGTGCCTTTCTACCTTTCTTTTTTGTCTCTTTTCTTATTCCTTGCCTTTGGTCTCTTTTGTGTGTGAGAGAGAGAGACATGAGGTAGGGGCCCTAATGGGCTAGGGCTGCTCAGTTCCTGGAGAAAAGAAAGGTAGCATCAGGCTGGACCAGAGGCAGGCGAATGGGAGTCTAGGTCTGAGAGAAGAGAATGTTCCTCCTGTCCTGCATCCATGGTTTCCTCCCAGATCCACCTGCTTGTGTCTGTATTCACTTGGAGGAAGGAAGGACCTGTTGGGGGAAGAAATGGGTTGGTGGAGGACCCTGTGTCCCAACAGGTGGTTGGGTAATTAAGTGAGCTTTATGCACACAACACTGTTTTGCCCGATGTAATTGCAGTTTCCATATAAATAATTCACGGGAAATTATTAGAGTGAGGACATCGCCCGCCTCTTCATAATTTGCTTAACCGAAATAGGCTCTTTCATCATGCACGTTGATTTGCCTTAAGACCATGCACTCAGCATCCTTCATAGGCCTGCTCCTCTGAAAACGAGAATGCAGAATTTAATTAAGTTATGCAAATCTGGCGTCCCCTGCCTGGGGAGAGACAGAGTGTTTGCCCACATGGCTGTGGGGTGGTGCAGGGAAGGAAGGTGGGGCTAAGGTGTGCTCCAGGTGGTGGAGAGCTATTTGGGGAGGGGCCAGAGTGCTCTCTCCCCATAATAAGAACAGCCTAGGGTGGGTGAGGGTTAAGGTTAGGGTATGGACTCCATGAGTTGGGCAGAGCAGACTCCAGGGACTAGATCCCCTAATTGACCGGCTGTGTAGCTTTGGAGAAGCTCCTAATATGAAGAAACCATCAGGATCCTTCCATATAAGATGAGGATAATAA
Source organism: Cricetomys ansorgei (assembly GCA_026225945.1). NCBI lineage: Eukaryota > Metazoa > Chordata > Mammalia > Rodentia > Nesomyidae > Cricetomys > Cricetomys ansorgei. The sequence continues at coordinate 1,090,735 of JAMJFZ010004023.1, forward strand.
AGGCCCTGAGCTGGGGTTGATGGGAAAGATCCATTTGAGAGCTTGTATACCATGCTTAATGTGGTTCTAGCTCTACAGAGTATAAGAAGCGCCGGCCGTCCCATGGTTACTGTTCCTTCCGCTATGTTTGCTATTACTGTTGTTATAGTACAATACTGAGTTCTCTGATTCAGGCTTTTATTGCTTTTCATGGAAATCTGACTGAAGCCACCCTGCCTTCCTGCCAGAAGGAGGGTCAAACTTAAACTTTCTCCATAGATTAACCCACGATTTGAGGAAGGAATTATCAATTAGAGGAGAAAACCTTGCATTTTGAAGCTGTAAAGATGGAAGTTCAAATCCCAGGCCCACTGCTTGAATACTGTCATGGGTAAATCAATTGCCCTTAGGAAACTCAAGGGCCTCTTGTGTACAGTAGGCAAAGCATTCTTGACTCTAGGGCTTGGGAAGGTTAGGAGGAACTTCCCCCAAAGCACTGAGCATGTGCATGTTTTGTGGTTTATGCTCTACAAAAAGCCACAACTCTGCCAGCAACTCCAGCCTGTCGTCCTCCTCTGGATACCCCCCTCTGCCTTCCTTCTCCACAGCCCTGTCTCTCCCTCCTTCTTTCTTTCATACCATCCATCAAACATGTCTATTAGCCTACTTTTCTCATTTCTGGGATAAAGTATCTGCACATCAGAACTTAGAGGAAGAATGTATTTTAATTCAGTTTCACAGCAGGGAAGGCATGGTGGTGGCGTCAACGATGGTGGCTTCTGTCTGTGACAGGAGGATGGAATGGCTGGCTTGCTCATATCTTGTTTGCCAATCAGAAAGGGGGCTTTAGCTATAACTGGAGCCAGGTTGTGACCTATGAACTTGGCCTTTATGACCCTACGTCTGCCAGCAGGGCCCAAGTCTGGAAGATTCCATAACATCAGAAAACAGTAACACCTGCTAGAGGCCAAGTGTTCAAGCCTGTGGGGTACAGCTCTCATTTCAACAGTAACAAAGACCATAGAATTCAGTATGATATCTACACTGAAGGATATGATGACTTTAAAGACTTTTCCCCCCCTTGAGAGCACTGCCATTATTTAAAGGGACTAAGAATGCTTAATTTTCAAATGCCCAAAGGCTTGGTAAGCCATCAAGTCAGAGGTGTTCCCTAATCTGTACTAGGAAGGGGATCTGTAATCTCTACTAGATAGTCAAGGGTTCTTAGTGAACCCATGAACTTTGGAAATTTATCTAATGGTAGGTTTCATATTTTCCTATCCCTCCCTTCTTCCCTCCTTCCTTTTCTCCTTCTCTCTCTCCCTCTATCTATATGTCTATGGATCTCTCCCTCTGTCTATTTCTCTGTTTCTGTCTCTCTGTCTCTCTCCCTTTCTCTTTTGTCTCTCAACCTTTGTCACAGAGCCAGTTGTCTCATTCATTAAACAAATCTTTATTGATCACCTACTATATATAAGATACTGTAAAAAGCATTTGGGTTTACACTGACAAGCAAAACAGATCCAGTTCCTGTCCTACTTGAACTAAAAAACTGGTAGGTGCCGGTCATAAAGCAAGAGGTAACATCTCTAAGTGTATCTCCATACTCAATAAAGACTGTGAGGGAAAGATGAGAGAGAACAGGAGAATAACGGGGGATGGTTTAAATGACAGGTGTTATCTCAACAGGACTAGGATTGAACTCATTGAAAGGTGAAGGGAAGGGTATTCTGGGCAGTGGAGGTGAGTGAACAAAGCTTGAAGACAGGAAGAGAATTGATGCCTTTGAGGAGCTGGGAGGGGACAAGTATCCAGAGTAACTGAGGGGACACAAGTGCTAATCTCATCCAGTGACCTGTCACTAGCTCATCACCAGACTGACACTAGTGTGTCACTAGATATTGGAATGTCTCAACAAGTATCAGGATACCTCATGGCCCAGGCATCGGTCTAGTCATCACACTTTTTAAACATGTGGTCAGAGCTAAGGAAACATGACAAGGCATGTATAGCATGTGGGATTAGTGACAGCCATGTGCCATTGCTTCTCCCCATCCCTTAGGCTCATGGGACTGGGAAGGAGGAGTGACTAGAACCAGCTAGTGAGGGATAGGAGATGAGGTGTCAGGAGAATGGAAGGTCATCTTGAGCAGAGACATGGCTAAAGCTCACAGAAATTGCCCTTCAGTACCAAGACATGTGTTCCAGAAAGGTTCTTGGTCCACTCAAGAAGAAGGGAAGAGCAGGCCTGCCCACAAGGGGCTTGGAGAGAACTGGGGACTCAATATCCGAAAGATAAGTTTGGTTCTGGCTCTGCCAGTTGTTTTTTTACGGAGTGAACTGCTGAGATCTACTGTCCTCACCTACAGTGGAGTGTGCTGTGTGCTTCCTGTTGGAGCCCTCCGGAATTGCTGTCCACATTTCTCTGGGTTCTAGGATGCTGACCTTTACGGGCTGTGTCTTAGCTTTTTAATCCCTGTGAAAAAGTACTGAGAAAAATCAACTTAGAGGAATGAAAAGTTTATTTTGGCTTGTGGTTTTTCAGCCACGGTCACTTGACCTAGTTGCTTTGGGCTTGTGGTCCATGATGGAAGAGTGTACTGGAGGACTGTTTACTTCATGCTGGCAGCAGGAAAGCCAAGACAGGAATAGGTCAGGTTCTCATCCCTCTCAAGGGCACACCTCCAGTGATGACTTCACTCTAGCTCTGCAAGGTTCCAGCAGCTCTCAACAGTACCAGCAGTTGGGGACCAAGCCTTCAGCATGCAGTGTTTGGGGGACATTGCAGATCCACATCGCAACAGAGTGCATTAATGGGATAAAATATCTAAGAGTAGATCTTTTCCCTTCTGGCTTGGCTGATGTGAAGGCTCAAACATTTCTCCTGCTCCCTCATGGCTGGGTTGTGGGTGGGCAACATCGTTCTCTAAAAGGCCATGCTCCAGTCTCCATTGTGCTACAGATCCTGAGCCCAGGCTCTGGTCATTATTGCCTTCCAGTCCCATCAGCCTAAGGAACGGGGAGAGGCAATGACACCTGGCTGTCACTGATTCCATGGGACTGTGTCAACCTTGTCATGTCCCCTTAGCCATGCCCATGTGTTCGAAGAGTCCCTTTAGTGAGGGTGGTAATGAATTTTATATGTCAACTTGACTGGCCTATGAGGTACTCTGCTCTTTGTTGAGATGTTCTGGTGTGTCCTGTCTCTGGGTGAGGTTTGAATTTGAATTAGTATGCAGTAAAGCTTGTCCTCCCTAATGAGTCATGCACTATCCAACCAAGAGATCTGAATAGAAGAAAACTCATGAGGAAGAAGAAATGCTTGACCATCTTGTGTTGAGACATGAACCTTCTACTCTTATATTGCAACTTATACCATTGGTTTTCTGATTCTTCAGATAGCCAACTGCAGGTCTTATGAGCCATTCACCTCTTGGCAGAGACACAGAAAGGGGCTGTGGTGCCAACTGGACAGGATCTAGAATCACCTAGGAGACAAATCTCTAGCACACCTGTGTGAGACTTCCAGGTTAGGCTAACTGAAGAGGGATGGCCCACCCTAAATGTGGGCAGTACCGTTCCATGGGAAGGTCCCAGACGGAATGAAAGAGGATGCAAGCTCAGCACCAGTATTCACCTCCTCCTGCTTCCTGACTGCAGATGCAATGTGGCCAACGCCTTCACACTCCTGCCACCAAGACTACCCTGCAATGATGGATTTTGCAAACTGTGAACTAGAACCAATTCTTCCTTCCTTCAGTTGTTTTTGCCAAGTATTTGTCACAGGCATGAGAAAAATAGTTAATACAGGCACTTGGGACAAGATACAGCCCCTGATGACATACCCTTGGTGACCTTTCTCTAGCTAGGCCTGGAAGTTCCCATAACCTCCCAATGCTGTCACGTCATGAGTCCATCCGACCTAATCCATAGATTAGGTCAGACCCTGCCCCCAGCATAGTACCTCTCAATAACTGGATCTGCCAACTGGGGACCAAGCTTTTGCCACATGGCTCTTTGGGGGAAATATTTCATATTCAAACCACAACATCAAGGAACCTCTCAGATTCAATAATTGTGTGAGCCAATCTCCCTCCTGCCCCTACTTCTGACTTTTCTCCCACATACCAGCCTTGATTGGAAAATTAGTATCAGGAAAAGGGAAGAGATGAAACAATTATCTCCATTACTGCTCCCGTACCTCTTCACAAATCCCTTTACCTTTCACTTCATTAAAGCTTAATTGACATACAATAAACTGAACATATTTAAAGTGTACCATATGATGAGTTTTGACATATGTGCGTTCAAGATAATGAACATATCCATCATCCCCCCCAAAGTTTCTTTGTGCCTGCCCCCTTTGAAATCCCGGGCTCCCGTTCCCCACCCCCACTCCCTAGGCAACCAGATCTGCTTTCTGTCACTACAGGCTCATTTGCATTTCCTACAATTATATAAATGGAAGCATACAGTGTGCACGCTGTTTGCTTGCCTTCTTTCACTCAGCATAATTATTTTGAGCTCCATCTGTGTCCTAGTATGTATCAATAGTTCACCCTCTTCATTTCTGATGGTATTTTGTTATATGAATATCCCACGGTGTGTTTATCCATTCACCAAATGATGGACACGTGAGACGTTTCCAGTTTTTTACTATTCCAATGTCGCTAAGAACATTTGGGTAAAAGTCTTGGCCTGGTTGTATACTTTTAGTCTTCCTGGATAAACTCCTAAGAGAGGAATGGTTGGATCACATTCTAGGTAGTTGTTTAACTTTTTGAAAAGATGCCATATTGCCTTCTAAATTAGTCGTATCGTTATACATTACCCAGCAGTGTATGAGAATTCCAATTGATTCACACCGTTGGCAGCGTTTGGTATGTTCAGGCTGCTTAACTTTAGCCATTGGAAGAGTTGCACACCAGTATCTCACCGTAGTTTTCATTTGCATTTTCCTAATGAATAGCGTTGTTGAATATCATGTCATATGCTTTTTTTCTGTGATGTGCCTTCTATGTCAGATTTTTAAAATTAAGTCTAAAATTTATGCTCTTATTCTTGTTTTGAGATGTATTTATATATTACAGATATAAATCCTTCGTGAAATATGATTTAGAAATGTTTTGAACTGGGAAGATGGCTGAGTGGATCAAGTGTTTGCCATACAAGTGTGAGAACCTGAGTTCGAATACTCAGAATCCACATAAAGCTGGATGCAGTAGCAAACACAGCTATAATTTCTGAACTCTTACAGAGAGATGGAAGGTGGAAACAAGTGAATCCCTGGAAGATCACAAGCCAGGTAGTCTGGCATGCAATGTGAGAAAGAAAAAAAAAGGGGGCAGGGGAGACCCTGTCCCAAACAAGGTAGAAAACAAGGACTGACTTCCAAGGTTGTCCTCCGACTTATACTTGTGGGTTATCGTGTACACATGCTTGGATTCTCTCTCTCTCTCTCTTTCTCTCTCTCTCACACACACAAACACACACACACATACACACACACACACACACACAAATTACACACACGTACAAAGATAAATAACAACAGCAATACTTTCTTGGCCAATGGCTTGTCCTTTCATTCTCTTAACTGTTTTTGAAGAGCATAGATTTTAAGTGCTGGCAAAATTCAATTCACCAATTTTGTTCTTTAATAGCATTGTATCTACAAGATATTTTTCTTCCCCATAAGGGTTATATCATGTCTCTTGATTTGTCAATTGGCCATAAGGAATGATTGATCTATCCTATCAAAGTTTGTGAAGTATACTCTATGACATTTGCACAATGTAAAATGGTTGTTTTTCAGAGCTTAAACTCTGACTGTATTGTGGATTTATCTATTACTCTGTGTAGTTCTAGCTTTACTGTACAGCATTCAAAACTTTGCTATCAAATGCATAGATACTTGGGATAGTATCTTACTGAATTAATTCCCTTTTTTACTATGAAATAACATTAAAAATATCCCTGATAATATTTCTTTTTGTGCTGAAGCCTATTTTCTTTAATGTGTCACCATCACTGTGGGCTTTCTTTTTAGTAGCTTTTATTGGGTTGTGCTATACAGGATAACTTCTAGAAATTTTTTAACTTTACCCCAAATGTTGTTATTTGTATATAAAGTGGCCCCTCAAAGGCTCATGTGTTGAAGGCTTGTCCACTGATGCAGGCAATGTTCAGAGGTAGGACTTTGCAGAAGTGATTGGATCATATAAGCCTTGCCTTCATCAAGGGGTAATCCATTGATGGGTTCATAATTTGATAACATTATTGGGAAGTTATGGGGATATTAGGCAGAGAGGCATGTTGCTGTGGGCATGCCTGTGAAGGATATATCTTGTTCCATGCCTCTTCCTATTAGTTTGTCTCTTTGCTTCCTGGCTACCATGAGGTGAGCAGTTCTATTCCAGCATTCCTTCCCACAGTGAAGCACTGACACCTCTGAAACCATAAGCCAAAATAAATCTTTCCTCCTCTGTGCTGTTTCTGTCAGATATCTGCCACAGAGATGGAGAGTCTGACCAACAGAGTTCTTTGTGCTCTGTAAGTGATTTTTAATAAGATGTTCAGAATTACTTTTAAAAATTTTTTTGTACTTTTTTGGTAATTTTTTTATAAAATTTGTACTTTTGCATGTGGCCATCCAGTTGTGATACTTTTACTTGAAAATATTGATCTCTCCATACTGAATAGTCTTTATAGATTTGTCAAACTGGCTCTCTTTCTGGACTCTGTCTTATACTGATCCATTTATTTAGCATTTATATCCAGATCTCACCATTTCATTACTGTAATTTTATAAGTCTAAAAAGAAGGTAGTGTTAGCTTTCTAGTTTTGCTCTCTCCAAAGATCTATTTTCAGATTCAGGAATTGTTAGTTTGTTTGTGTTTTAACCAAATTTAAAAAATCAATTTTTGTTAAGTGGTATGGTGCAGCTATATATGGTAGTACATGCCTTTAATCCTGGAACTAGGAGGTAAAGGAAGGATGATTACAAGTTTGAGGGCAGGGCTAGGTTACACAGTGTCAAAAGACTAAGTCTGGAATGTTGGTTGGTATTATGCTGAATCTAAAACTGACTTTCTTACAACATAGAGTCTTCCAATTCATGAACAGAGTACATATTCCTATTTATTAGGGTGTTTAAATCCTTCTCCCAACAGTATTTAAGGCTCTTTGGTGTATGTGTCCTTCAAAGATTCAGAAGATTTTTCCCCAAATACTTCATGCTGCTGATAATATCATAAATGATAATTTTCATAATTTCTATTTTTTATTTTTTATTTTAGTATTTATATCAGATTTGCAGCTTTGTCATACATCTTTCAGCTTTTGTAAACTCATTTGTTAGTTCTAACAGCTTTGTAGAATTCTATTGCACTTTTAATTTGTGAATAACCATGCTGTCTTTGAATAAAAACAATTGATTTCACTCTTTCCAAATCCCAATTCCTTTTATGATTTTTCTTAATGCTAGACCTCACAGCACAATGTCAAACAAAACAATGTGTCCTGTGTTGTTTTATGACACATGTGAAGGCAAAGCATGGGTTTTTTTTTTTCTTTCTTCTTTTGTTTGGTTTTATTTTATTTTGAGTCAGAGTTTCTCTGTTGTAACTCTGGCTGTAACTCTGGAACTCACTCTGTAGATCAGGCTGGCCTCTAACTCACAAAGATCCACTTGCCTCTGCCTCCTGAGTGCTGGGAATAAAGGCGTGAGCCACCGCCGCCTGACATGAGGGTTTGTTTTTTTTTAATACATAAATATTCTTTGTTGGGCCATGGGAAAATCTCTTCTACCCATACTTTGGTGTAGATTTTTGTTTCAAATGGATGTTGGATTTTTACCAAATACCTTATCAGCATCTATTGAAAGTATGTGGGTTTTCTTTAAAAAATTTATTCATACATTAAATCACATTGATACATTTTGAATATTAAACCAACTTTACATTCCCAGACTAAATCTCTCTTACTCATAATAATTACCTTTTTTTTTCATAGAAGATTCAACTTGTGCTAATTTGCACAGAACTTTTTCAGCAATGATATTGGCCAGTAATTTTTTGATAGTAACCTCTGGTTTCTAGATATGGATAACAGTGGTCCCATAGAATGAGTTGTTAATATTGTTTTGTCTTCAATTTTCCAAGAGAATGTAAAACCTGGTACTATTTTTGTAAAAATATTAGATAAAAGTTTTGAATGACTCTCTGATCTTGAAGGTTTCTTTTTTGTTTAGTTGTTGCAACGTGTCTCACTACATAGCCTAGGCTGTCTTTGAACTCCCTATGTAGCCCAGGCTAGCCTTGAGATCATGATCCTCCTACCTTAGCCTCCTAAGTCTTGGGATTATGGGCCTGCGACACCATGTCCAGCTCAAAGTTTTATCAGAAAATTGTTCACTTTGGCTGCAATTTCTTTAGGAAATTGATGTCTATATTCTTTTTTATTGAGAACTGGTCGTTTTAATCATTCAGTTCATCTATTTTTCTAAGCTGTTTTACTTATTGGCATAATTATTTATGATGAGCCCTTACTCTTTAATGTGGAATCTGTAGAGCTGAGATGCCTCTCATCATTTATACTTGTGGTTTATATCTTTTTCCTATTTCTGATCAGCCTGGTTAAAGATTTAATTTATCAATTTTATTGATAATTTCAAAGAATCACATTTTGGTTTTATTGATTTTCTTTCTTGTTTTCTGCTATTGATTTCTGTTCTGATATTTATGACTAACTTTTCTTCTTCTGATTGCCTTGGGTTTCATTTACATTTTAACTTTCTTACAGTGGAAGTTGAGTTCCTTGATTTAATAATTTCTCCTTTGCTTATTTTCTAGTGGCCACTTCTAGTGCTAAACAGCTTCTCCTCTGTACCAAGTGCTGCGTCTGTGGCTTCCTACACCTCTAATTAAGTCATGTCATGTTTTTATCTACCTAAGAGTGCTTTATACTTTCCATTCTGAATCTTATGGGATCTATAGGTTACTTGTTTACTAAGTATTTGGGTATTTTTCAGAGATACTTTTTATTTTAATTCCTGATTTAGCCTACTTAATTAGAACATTTTGACTGCTTGAACTCTTTTATATGACCTGACTTGTTTGTGACACAAAGTCTATTCCATCTTATGAAATAGTCTTTGTACCTTTGAAACAAGATTCTCTACATTATGCAAAATATTGCTGGGCAAAGTGATCAGTAGTGTTCACTGGGCCGATTTGTTTGATAGTGTATTTCAGACATTCTTCGCGTTTCCTGTCTACTGATGAAGGAGTATAGCCAGCCACTGGATAGCATTATTCCAGCAAGCAATGGATTATATACATGACCTGTGTCCCATAAAAATATAATGGAGCTGGGAAGTACGTGGCCATGTAGCCATCACAGTGTAATTTGTTATTCACGTGTTGGTGGAGATGCTGGTAACAACGAACCTACTGTGCTGACAAGCACATACGAGTCTATCAAACACAGTGATTTATAGTATATTCTAGTAATGAGAATAAATGATATATCACCAGCTTATATGTTTACTATATTATACCTCTTATCATTATTTTAGAGTGCATAGTTTCTATTTATAGAAACATTTACTGGAAATAGCATGTTGCCACATGGGTATCAGTCACATCAGCTCATCTTCCCAGCATCTCATGATTGTACCAAGTAACCACATGGAGTGATTGGCATATACTGTCTAGGCTTTGTAAGCAGACTCCATGTTTACACAGTGACAGAGTTGTCTATTATTTTTCTAATGTGTACACAGCTCAAAGCATCTCAGGAGTGTATCTTAATCTTGATGTGTCCTTCACTCCTGATAGTTCTGTTTTTGCTTTAAGTTACTTAAAACTTTGTTACTAGCTCTATGAACACTTAGGATTATATGTGCTTTTAGCGAATCAACTCCCTTTTCATTATAGAGCACATTTTTTAGAAAAAAGAAAAAATCCATGATATTTTTGTGCATTGATATAATAACCACTCCAGATTTCTCTTTCTTTTTCATAACATCATGGAGAAAGGTTGTACAGTATAAATTCACCCACTTCACATGTGGAATTCAGTGGGTTGTAATGTAAAAGTTGAAAAGCTATCATGGTAATTTAATCCTAGAGCATTTTTATCAGCCCCAAAGGAAACCCACACTTATCAGCAGCCACCCCATTCCCTTCTCCACCACCTACATTTATAAGCTACCATCTTCATTTTTTTTTACCTATTTTATAGTTGTGCTTATTCTAGAAATTTCCTATAAATGGAATCATATATTATGTGGTCTTTGTATTTGGGAGCCTTAAAACTACTTTCAATTACACATTCTATTAGAAGGTAACAATAATTATCTACAAATTCATAGACATTTTAACAACTAGGACAGGACAATACCATATCCACTTTAACCAGCTTTCCCTATCTTGCGAAATTCGAGTACACTATCACAATAAAGATTCCTACACAGACACAGTAAAGCCACCACACATTTTCACCACTGTAAGGACACCTTGTGAAGTCTTTTTACTGTGTTTTCTTATCTCCAACTTCTCAATCTTCGACAATCAAAAATCTAACTCTGCTTTTCTAAAATTTTATTCTTTTAAAAATGCATAAATGAATGAGATTGGCCTTTTTTTTTTTCAACCTAACACAGTTGTCTGGAAATAAATGAGGTCATTGCATGTGGAAATAGTTTGATCCCTTTTCATAACTGAGTAGTGTTCTACCGTACAGATGTAGCATGGTAAGCTCAACAATCACACACTGAACATATCTTGGTCAGTGATTCCTTTCAGCTATTATGAGTACACTTGCTGTAAATATTCACAAGCTAGTCTTTGTGTTCTCTTAAGTCTTCATTTCTATTGGATACGTACCTAATAATCCAATAGTTCAGTTGTAAGATAATTTCAGGCTGTTTTTTCACAAAGCTGATGAACAGTTTTCGTGTGTCTGTACCATGTGACCTGTGTAGCAGTGATGTGCACATGGTTCAGTTTCTCTAAACCTTCAGTTGTGTTTACATTGTCACTATTCTTTTAATTTTAGCTTTCTGATGGGCGTGCCGTGATATTTCACTGTGATTTAATTTGCATTTCCCTAAAGGGTAATGACGATGGACGATTTCTCATGTGCTTACTTTAACCATCTGTCTATCCTCGTTGGTGAAATGCCTCTTATGTTTGTCCATTTTCTAATTGGATTTTTAAAGTAAGTTTTGAGGCTTCTTTCCATGCTCTGGATGGGATCCTTTGCTGCTGCACACACAGTTTCAAAACACGGTCTCTCACCCTGCAGCTTGTCTTCTCAACACACTTACAAGGTCTTTCATGGAAGCAAAAATCTCTATTTTAATGCAATACAATTTATCATTTCCCCCTATGTAATGTGGCTTTGCTTTCAAGTCTAAGAACTCCATTGCTAACTTTAGTTTTTAAGCTCTTTCCACTTCGTTTTGTTTTTTGAGACAGGGCCTCACACTGTTTCGCTGGCCTGGAACTCACTATATAGCCCAGGTTGGCCTCTGCCTTGCACCAACCCTGCCTCCATCTCCCGAGTGTTGCAGGTATGAGCCACAACACCTGGCTTAGAATATTTTTTAAATATAGATACAGTTTTACGTTTGACATTTAAGGCTATAATCTATTTCAATTACCCTCTGTTCAAAGTGCGAGAATTAGCTTTGAGTTCTTTTTTGTTTGCCTATAGATGTCCTATCACACAGATATCATTTGTTGAAGAGGCGATCTCTCCTCCATTGAATTGCCTTTGCACCTTTGTCATAAGTCAATTCTGCGTATTTGTGTGGCTCCATTTCAGGTTTCTCTATCCTGTCCCATTTATCTGTCTCTCTGCCAATACCACCCTGTCTCAATTATTGTAGCTATATTAGTCTAGAAATCAAGCAGGCACTTCCTTCCCCTCTGTTCTCTTTCAAAATTCTTTTTGCTATTTCCATTCCCGCATCTTTTCATATAAAGTTTAGAACTTCTATATCTATAAAACATATGGTTTGGAATTCGATCGTATTGCTGCTAAAGCTCTCCATTCATTGGTTTAACCCTGCTGAGTCTTTGAACCTGTGAACACTGGCGTCAAGTTATTTAGGTCTCACTGATTTATTAACATTGAGTAACTTTTAGTATGTAAATGCCATAGGTGTTATCTTTCATACTTAGCACCAAAGTATTTATTTTTAAATATTGAGTTTAATTAGTATTGTATTTTAGCATGATGATGCATACCTGGAAACCTCAGTGTTCAGGAGGCAGAGGAAGAGAAATGCCACACGTTCAAGGACAATCAGGTTTACATAGCAAATTCCAGGCCATCCAGGGTTACATAGCATGACCCTCTTTTAAAACAGAACAAAGCAACATAACCCAACAACTTGGTATTATATTATACATTTTTATTTCCTTGATTTTGTTGCTAGTTTATGCAAATATCGTTGACTTGTATATGTTTATCATGTACTCTGTAATCTTACTAACCATACTTACTAGCTCTAGAAGTCTCTGGTAGGGTCTTGGGATTTCTGCATAGACACTCATTTTGTATAAAATAGGAATGGTTTTATTTCTTGATTTCTGGGTCACACATGGAAATTAATAAGCATGGCTTGTAAAATTATAGAGCATGATAAACATATGAATCAATGATATTTGCATATACTAGAAATGAATTTAAGAAATTCAAAATTTATAATACAATACTATATTGTTACAATTGTGTTGTTTTGTTCTGTTTTGAAAGAAGATATTGCTATGTAACCCTTGCTAGCCTGGAATTTGCTATATAAACCTATATATAGCAATATATACATATATATATTTCATATATATGAAATATCACATACACATATATATAATCATTAGCACTGTTGTTTGAGTCATATTCCTTAGTATTGCTAAGAGTCTTCTTAGTAGATTAGCCCCAGTATCACTATATAATGCCCTTTTAGCTTTCCAGTAATATTTTTGTTCTGAAGTATAACGACATAATTCTGTTCATATAGAATGTTTTATCTTTGCATTTTCAACTGCTTTATATTATTAAAATGAGTTGCTTGAAGAAAGCATGTAGTTATTCATTAGTTATGTAGTTAAATCCCTTTTAAAATTTGTAGTTTTATATCATTTATAATTATTGTAAATATTGCTATATCAGGGATTAATTTATTGTTTAATTTATGCTTATTGTCTAATCTTATTTTGTATGTGTTTGTGTATGGTGTGTGTGTGTGTGTGTGTGAGACATGACACACTGTAGCCAATAGGTACTGGATGGCTCAGCAAGAAAGACAAGCAGGCATTTTCATAAGTGCATACCCTGCCAGACCTCAATGGAGGGAACCACCTGTCATGGCAAGCACCATTCTGGACAGTGTAACCTCGATTGTCTGATCTCAGGGGTTTTTATTGACACTAAAGCTCCTCAAGTGTTCCATTGGTAATACATGCAGATCAAGGGGAATCAAACATCTTCTACCTAAAGCCAACAAGCCAACTCCTGCAGACAATGCAAAGTGTCAAGGCTTAGGCAGCCCTGTCCCCAGCTATGCAGAAAACAACCATTTTAATTTAAACATAACTAGAAATAAACTTCTGCAGCAACACACATGTGGACATCAGAAGACAACTCTGTGGAGCCTGTTCTCCCCTTCCACTTCTACATGGGTTCCAGGAACGAACTCAGGTTTTCAGCTTGCAAGGTGAGCACTGAGTATCCTTACCCATGAGCCATCTCACCAGCTCCCAATCTCATTTCTTCACTGTGTTTATTTTCTTAATTTCAGTTGGGATTTAAAAGAAACCTACTTTTGTTTATTAATGTTTTGAGTGTATCCATTCATCTAGCTTTTCTAGTAAATTCTCTACATGTCATACTTTGTGTACACAACATGTCACATTCTACTAAGACCACCATGCTCCCAGTTCCCTCGATGTCAAGAAGTTACTCCTTCTATACCTCTTTATATTCTTTGATTTGTAAAATATGTTTCTTTAATGCGTCTTCCACGTGCTTCTAGAGAAACAGTAGGCAATGTTAGCATTTCTGCTTCATCTGTCACGTAGAGCTCAGCGCACTCGGCAGAAGGAAAGCCATCAGTCTTCGCCTGCAGTCTGCTTGCTGTGTTCTTCCTGGTGTCCCTCACTCTCTTCCTTCCATCACTTGCCTTCTACTTGAAGACTCCTTTAGCCATCCTTTTAGGTTAGATATCTGGTAGCATGTTTCCATTCAGAGAACATTTATTTCCATCTTGTCTGTGATAGACCATTTTGTCAGATATACAGCATAGAGTCCCAGGAAAAAGGTTTTGGAGTTGATGATTCTTTTCTTTCAGCACTTGGAATATACTGTGTGACTCCCTTTGGGTCTCCATGGCTTCAGCTGAGAATTTTGCTGTAATTTGAGTGATTTCTCCATCATTTGTGAGACGTTGTCCTTTTCTGTCTACAATCTTCTGTTCAGTCACCACATGTGGTTGTATAGTTATGATTGGATTTATATTGTTTGGGATTTTGTACCAGTTCCAGTGTGTAGGTTTATGTCCCTGGACAAATTTGCAAAGTTTTCAGTCATTATTCCTTGGAGAGTTTTTTCTTTCCTTCACTGTTTCTTGAACCCTGGTAATAGAAAATGAGATAGCTTGTTATAATTGCACATGTCTCTGTGGTTGTGTTCATTTTCTATAGCCTATAGTCTTGGTTTTTTCTTAATTATTCAATTTTGTCCTATTTTATGAGCTGAAACTTTGTTACTGATTATGCTAAGATTTTAAATAAATTATTTTATCTTGTGTGCATGAGTGTTTTGCCTCCATTTGTCTGTGCAATATGTGTGTGCCAAGTGTCTTCAGAGGCCAGAAGAGGACATCATACACCCTGAAACTGGAGCTATAGACAGTTGTAAACCACCACATTGGTGCTGAGAATCGAACCCTGGTTCTCTGGAAGAGCATCCAGTGCTCTTTACCAGTACCATCTCTACAGCCCCCATGTTGAAGTCTTACAACATCTTTACTTACCATAGTTTACTTTTAAGAAATGTTTTGCCAGTAATGCTAACAATAAAATATTTTCATTTTTCTCTCACAGTTTCTTTTTTTTTTTTTTAGAAGACAGGGACTCATGTAGTCCAGGCTAACCTTGAACTTACCATGCAGATGAAGGTGATCTTGAACTTCAAATTCTTCTGTTTCTACCTCCCAATCACAGACAAGTGCCACCACATGGGGTTTCTTTGGTGCTGAGGACTGAATCCAGGGCTTTGTGCCCATTAAGCAAGCACTGCATCAGCTGAGCCTCATCCCAGCCTCTCCTCATCCTCTCTGTGCTATTATTTTAACAAGTTCCGCACTGCGTGGTTATTTGTGTTTAGTCATCTGCTTAACAAAGATATTTAAATGGTTAAGGAAAGAGCCTTACATGCTCATCTATATAGCTATCATTTTCAGATATTTTTCATTTTTTTGCAGATTCATTTTCCCTCTGATGCCCGGAAGATACCCTTTCCACCTGGTAGAAGTAATTCGGTATTTCTTAGAGTATGGATTTGCTGATAGTTAATCATCTCAGTTTTTTAAATGTCTGAATGTCTTTACGCTGTTTTTGTTCTTTAGTTACTTTTACTGGATACAAATTTCTCCTTGATTATTCTTTCTTTTAGTATTTTACTTTACAATACTGCTCTATGGTCTCCTCTTTTGCCTTACATATTAGTTACTTTTCTTGCTGCTGTGCTAAAATACTCTGATGAAAGCAACTCAGGGAGAAAGCGTTTGTTTGGTTCACAGGAGCCCAGTCCATCACAGGTAAAAAGGCATGATGGCAAGAGCATTGGCAGCAGGTCCGGTTGCCTCCAGTCAGAAGGCAGAAAGATGAATGCTGCCCGGCTCACCTTCTCCTCTTTATTCAGTCAAGGACCCAGCCTAGGGAATGGTGGCACCCACAGTAAGAGTAGTTCTTCCCACTTCCCAACCTAATCTAGATAATCCCTCAGAGGATTCTCAACAGCTTATCTCCTTGGTGATGCTAGATCTTGTCAGCAACAGTCAGGGCTAGCCGGCACACTCTTATTCTAAGAGGATATTTATTGTTATTCTTATCTTTATTCCTTTGTGTATTGTCTATCTTTTTAAGGTGGTGTTAAGATCTTTCTCTCTATCTTTTTAAGATTACAATCAGTAGCTTAATGCTGGTATGCCTTATAGTTCACGCCATGATTCTTATGCTTGAGGTTCACAGAGCTCCTTAGATATATAAACTTACAATTTGTTTAAATTAGGTAAGTATTCAAATACATTTTCTACCTCTCCTCCCCTATAGACTTTAACTGCCTGTATATTAGGGTGTTTGAAGGCACCTTACTGATAATGTGTTAATTTTAAATGTTCTCTTTTCTCTGGTTCATTTTCTTTTTTTTAATTTTGCTGTCTTCAGATTCACTGATTTTTTCCCCTTCTGCTTTGTTTAATCTGCCATTAGTCCTACCTTGCTTATTTGTCATTTTACATAATGTAGCTTTTATCTCTAGAATTTTAAGTTATTCCTTTTTGTGTGTTTTCTACATCTTGGCTTGTTTTTCCAGTACATAAAATACAGTCACAGCTGGATTGATATCATGTCCTGATTCTGATACCTATGTTAGCTCTGAATCTATTTCAATTGATTAACTTTGTTTTCTATTAGATTATATTTTTCTACTTTGAATGTTTGATACTTTTTTTAATGGATGCCAGAATTGTGTTTTTCTTATCGAGTGTAGGGTATTGTTTAATCCATTCCGTGTTACTCCACCAACAAATAACAAATAACAAATCATGATACATAGTTACTGCTATATAGGCGGTGATCAGCATTCCCCCAGTGCTGTGGCTGAGAGTAATGGATACCTAAGATGATGCGTGTGGGCCTGGTTTAGACTGGGGGCCAGGAAAGTTCCTTCTGGGAAGGTGCCACTTAGTCGGAGTCCTGCAGGCTGAACGGAGTTAGCTATATTAAGTTCCCTTCTCTTTCTGCTCGGGCACAAGCTCCAAATCTCAGCTCTTGCCCAAAACAGTGAGACGAGAAAGACACCATGACAGGGGTTAACAGAAAGAGCTGGAGCTTGCTTTGCAAGAGGATCTGTGCAGGTCAGGATCTGTGCAGAGAAGGATCACCATGGGACATGGAATGTAGCTCAGGGAACTGTCAGTGCCACCCTGTGGCTTGCAAGGAGGAGTGAGGCTTGGTGAGGGAGTAGTGACTCCTGTCACTAGCTGTTCAGATACAAGGCACCATAGGCCCTGTACCTTAGGGTTGTGTTCTCAGCTTAGCACTGTTCTTGCTAGGGTTAAGTTCAGATTGTTGAGTTGGGATCCTGGACCCAACTACCTGGTCAGTGTCCTACACACCCTTGAGTGTAATTAGCTTTGAATATGAATCTAAATACAGCGGGATTTCTCTGAACCCAGGGTAAAGACTGTGGGGCTGCAGTGGGGCTGTCTCACACATGATATTGGAGGGGAGACTGGCCACCAACACCACTACACCGTGGAGGAGCAAGACTTTGCCTGCCAGCTCCAGACATCCTGTAGCCAATATTTGTCTTGTGACTTCAGGCCAGTTAGGGAGTGGACCGTTGAAGTTAGAAGCTGGCTTAGAAATTCATGGCTTCCCAGCATTTGCTTCTAGCCACATGGACACAGTTGACCTGGGAGTTATCCTGAGAATGCAGTGTCACCTGTAGGAAAGAAGCATTTGTACCCATCAACACATGAGGCCCGGTGGATTGAAAAGGGAATGGGACAGTAAACACAGAAAAGTAACTAAATACGCAAGGCAAAGGAGTGTTTGATCGTTGGAGCTGTATATGTGATAGGTTAATTTACTAATTCAGCCACTGGGTTTGGTACCCAGGATTGTGTCAGGCATGTTCGGTTACCTCACTTGTTGTCTACAAACTGCCTGCACATGAGGCCACAGAACTTGGAAACTGCCTGGTGACTTAGTGAGATACAGGTCCAGGCCCCCTATAACCATTGCTGCTCCCACAAAATGAATGAGCCAGTGAATGAAGGAAGGGATAGAGGACTCAGATCCGTACATGCTAGCACAGAGACCAAAAGAGCAAGGGGCAGGGATCCTCGAAAGCAAGATATGCCAGGCTGATGATCTACTTGGCCAGAGAATACACACATGAAAAATGATGGGATAACTGCAGCCAATACATCTGTCAGGAAATATGAATGGAGCCATGCAGAGACTTTCATGGGAAGTAGAGAAAGATCTTATATAGGAGACTGGAGGTGCCAAGAGTTTAAAGAGGGGCTCACTGAGTAAAGGCATGAGTATGGGAGAGGAGTCTGAGACAGGCCTACTGAGGGGTGGTTACAGGGCACATTCTGGAAGGGAGCAGCATGCATGAGCAGGTCACAGCAGGGGTGGGGATGTTTCTGTCTTGTAGGGCTCCTGTGTGAGAAAGGAAGGGCTGCAGAAGATGGAGCCCACAGGGCACAGGAGTTGAGAGGAAATGATACCATGTAGATCTGAAACATTCTCTAAAGGCCTGTATGTTAACTGTTTGGTTCTCAGCCATGGTGGTTTGTGGTAGAATCTTTAAGAAGTGGATCTAGTAAGAGTGTTTTGGGGTGATTTAGTGCATCTCCTTGAAGGGGATGATGGGACCTGTCTCTCCTGTCTTTGGACCCCTGGTGGTGAAGTGAATGGCTTTTCTTTGCCTGTTCACACTAGCTTGTGTTTCCTGGTCTTCAGCCCAAAGCAATGGGTCCAACTAATCGTGGAAGCTGAAATTAACCTTTTTTCTTTATAACTTGATTATTTCTGGTGTTTGCTTTAGTTGCAGAAAGATAACTAACCCAGAGAACAAACTGGCTTCCCTGCAGCCCAGAGCTAATTCTAGGCCTGGCCTTACCCCTGATCATGGCACCTGGGTCTCAAGTACTAATATATCCCTTCTAGCTGGACACCGTCCTCTGGGAGGACTTGGTTTTTCTTGAACATCTTTGTAGCTTCCATTTCTCAGAGACTGGAGCCCTCTGTCCTTTCCCCAGCCTTGTATTCTGCTCATCTCCAGAAGATGATGAAACTTCCTGCTAGGCATCCATTGTGGTCCCACACGTCACTTTGAGTCCAGCCTGTCCCTTTTCCCTTGTTTGTCTTTCTGAATAATCCTACTCCTTCTTTGAGATGTTCAAGTTACCACTTCTTCCAGGAAGCCTACCCTGCTCTCCCTAGTCTGAAGCAGCCCCTATAGGATTTGAAGTCCACACATATTTCCACAGTTAACATATTGCATTTACATTTTTCTTGTACAGCTGTGGGGGTTGGGGGAGGAGTTTGCTGAACTAGTATGATCTGGCTTCAGGGCCTGTTGGACCTTCAACATGTTAGGTAATCTTTTTGAGCTTTAATTTTTGTTTGTATAAAACCAGCACAGAGGGTTAATGTAGCTGAATTCTATTGTGAGGATTAGAACAACCCGGTTTATGAAACAGGGATAACAGACAGAGCCCAATAGGTGCTCACAGAATGCATGTGGTTTTCTCCTTCCATAAACGCCTGTCTGGAGTGAGATTCTAGACACTATGAAGGGTCAACTACTATCTTCTGGGAAACCCAGACTGAGATCTGAGTCTGTGTAGCCCTGCTCTAGCCAGTGTCCTGTGTCTCCTTTTCCTGATCCAAGGCAGGTACACGCTCTAAGCTCACTGAGAACTGTCATAAAGTTGTGGTTCAGGGCCACTGGGTATTATTGAGCTCCTCAGAGTTCTCTCAGAGTTCCTGAGAATCAGTTCCTTCTTTCCAAGACTCTTAAACAGGTCCTCAAGGACACCCCTACCCCCAGGGATTTGTTCCCCTTTTCTTGGTCACAAAGAGTCCTACTTTCCTAATGAGCTGTTAAGGAACTGCCAATTATGCATATAAATGAAGAGGCTGGAAACCATTATGGGTCCAAAAATGAGCTGAAGGGAGCAGTCTCCCCTCAGTTTCTTGGGTTTGCCTTGCCATTCCTGGGGTCAGGGGACTGGGGGAGCAGGGGAGCAGGGGGATGTCCTGGGGCAGCTTATCTTCCCTACCAGCCTTCCATCTACCTGTTCTTCCTAACAAGGTCCTACCTTTTCCCTTTCCTGGGGACTGTTTATTTTTTTTTAAATTCTAAAGTATACAAAAATGTTTCAGTAAAATATTTGACCAGGATACCACTAGGAGTACAGGCTTGTATACCAGGCCACTTGGAGGCAGATATAGTCTCTTTTGTTTTAGTACAGCAACATAACCTTGCCATGTTGCAGTGCCCTTGTTTGCACAGGTAGATGATGACAGGAAATGACTTCTTTTAGGAGCAAGGCAGAGGATCCAGAAAAAAAGATTAACAAGAGAAAACCCTGTAGATTTGTTTAATAAGTGCTTCATATATGCGGAGCCTTCAGAAATGAAGACTCAAAGATATAAAGAAACTTTTGCATGCTAAGTTTGGTGGGGAAGTGCAGAAGTATGATTGGACAAAGAGAGCATTCTAATGAGACAGGTCTTTAATGAACTTACCCTTAGGAGAGGGCCACAAGGTGAGCTGTTTATCCATCCTTGATGGAGCATTGTAAATTCTAAAGAGAGGGCCCTATCGTGAGATGTTACTGAATAACTCTGCTTAGGTTTATAGAGACTGGATGGCCTTTTTAAAGCCTTCTGAGACTTTCAGTTCCATCACTGGATTAAAGCAGTGCATTAACATGAGGCTTAATTTACCTAGAAGTTGAAGAAGCGCTAAAGGGACTCATTCCCTTCCAGAGTTAGAAATTCACTATAACATTCCAGAGCAGAATATCAACACAACAGTCAAAAGAGATTTATGTCCTGATAATGAAGACACCCCCACATCATAGAGCCTTCCTGTCTGGGTTCCCCTTTCTTACTCTGCTAAAGCTCTTCACATGGACCTATGAGAGGAGAACTCCTCTGTGGTTTTGTGATTGCTAAATCTTGAATGAGCTCGTTTCCTATCCATGAGGTCCATCCCAGGGGTATCGGCTTTTGAGTGGTGGGAAGTCTAGATATAATGGTGCTAGACTTTGTGAGCCCTGCCCAGCGTCTTTTCTGCATCCCTTTGTCTTAACAGATAAAGACTCTTTTCCATTTTAATATTTGGTGGACATGAAGATTTATGATTTATTTTAAGGTCAGATAAATCTTTCTAGGTTTTATCCTTCCATCAGTGGAGAAAGATGGGGGCTGGGAGATCAGAGGAAAATTCTTGCTGTTGCTTTAGTAGATGCCCAGGCTAGCATGATCCAGGCGCTGTCATAGGCCATCATAGCACTGCTTGGATAGGAATCTGGAAAGCTGAAAAGGTACAGTATATGTAAAGAGTGTAATGGTATTTAAACTCCAATAAGCCTTTAATCAATAACGATGGCTTTCTCAGATAAAGTAGGACCTCATGGTGAGCAAATATGCTCCTTTATCAAGGCTCAGGATGGTGATTCTATGAGGAGAGGGAAGCCTACAATGCCCATTTTGTTAACAAAGAAACTGAGGCAAAGAGAAATTAGCTTGAGGTCACTAGCAGAGATGGGAGTCTCACTTCCATTACCTGAGTCTGGCAATCTTCTTTCCATTAGCTGTGCTGACTGCTAAGCCTTATTGTGTTCCCTCTCCCAAGGGATTTGCATTTTAATGGTGGCCAGAGGTTCTATGTTAATGCACAAAACTATGAATATCTAATTGTAGAATCTTAAAATACCACCTAGAGGGGTGGGGGTAAGTGGGCAGGGTCAGGTATTGAGTAGGGAAAGGGGGAGTTGGTTTTTTTTTTTTTTTTTAATAGCAAGGAGAGAAAGAAAAAAAAAATCGCACTCTTTTGAAATCATGTTACACAAGCAGAATGTCTTTCTTCTAGCCTGATTGAGAAGGAAGAAATCTCACCCAGGAAAAGGGAAGGTAGAGAAAATGGGGCTACAAAGCTGTTGACTTTTAGATAAAGAACCATTACTACTGAGTCTTTGGAATTTGGATGGTTGAGGCTCAGGGACAGGCTCCGAGGACAATTCTAAGCTAGAACAGAAGAAGACTCTTGAAGGATGGTGCTGTTATGGGTGCCTCTAATCAGTGCAAGGAATGGGTTCAATTACAAAGGAGGACCTAATCAACTCTCCCATCCAGAAGTGTTGGGATAGCACTGGCTTTGGGCAAGCTAGATTTACAGGCTCAGATGATGTCATCAAGGTCCACTTCATCATCTCCCTCTCAACTCTCCTAAGGCTTCATCTTGAGGCAACTCAGAATACTGCCTAGCAGAGCCAGTATAAGGTCCTCCTTACAATTATTATTACTGAAATTTTAGGAAGTTCCCCTAATTGGGGAAATTTGAGTCTCCTATCATGGTAATGGACTTCGAAGAAAACTCAAGTGCCCTCTTTCTTTCAAAGTACCAAAGAAAGCACCTTAGATTCTGGAGGCCTTTTGAAAGAGATAGAAAAGGAAAAAAGGAAAAGTTCTCCCTTTCTGAGCAAGGACTAAGAAAGACATGCATTACTTAAAGAGCCTCATGGTAGCTCTATAGCAGCTGCACAAAGAGCAGGGACTAGAGAAGAAAAAGTACATTATCTTATTAGGGGTATAATTATTCCTCCCATCTCTTTAGCACAGTGTTAGGTGAATGCACCTTCTCGAGGAGTGGTCTCTTAGCCAGGTAACTGACAGGTCCAACTAGATTCACTCTTATGTTTTCTGTAGCTTAGAATGTTAGGTTTCCACCCAGCCCAGAGGTAGATTCCATTCTCTTGACTGGAAAATCCCTTAGTGGGTCTTCTCCCATATGTTACGTGTTATGCTACCATAAGATTATTAGTCCTGGTGAGTATCCTTGCACATATCATCAGTATTTGATTGGGAGAACAGAAGCTAGTTTTGGCAACTAGAGGGAAAAAAAATGAATTCAATGCAGGGAGTTAAACTTACACAGCATAAAAGAGCTGAGGTAACAAATTCCAGGAAAGCAGAGGTTGAGATCCAGAAAACCTAGAGTTCAGGGACCACAGGAAACCTGTCACTCAGAGTCTCAGGTGCCTGAAGCATCTAGGTGAGCAAGTCTAGAGGGAACCCAGAGGCCAGCAGAGCTGCATGTGGCTGAAGAAAACATGAGCTTTCCTATGTTCCTATCTCTGGGTCTGCTACAAAAGCTTCGTTAATAGAATCTTACAAAGACACAGGGTAGTACCAGAGTCTAAGACTTCCTGCCCTGTAGACGTAAATTCATGCCAGATGTAGCTGTTGATTCAGGTTCAAAGACAGTTTATTCTTTGGTTAATTCAGTCACCAGTCTTATTCCTGGAGCACTAGAGCTTTTTGGCCTCTGTATAATCAGAAACATTTAAGCATCCAAGGTATACTGCTGACTGAGCCACACTGACTAGCTCCTTCTGAACTCTGACTCTTCTGGTTCAACTCACTCACTGCTCTGGCTCAAACTTTCCTACAAGCCATAGCTCAAACTGACCTTCTGAGCCAGCTGACTGTTTCTGACTGTACTCTTTAGACTCTGGCAGATTCTGGCTGACTCTCTTACTATCTCAGACTGAACTGCTCTGCTCAGCTTCAAACTGATTCACACTTCCCATCTGATACTGACTTCTTCTGCCGAGCTGCCTCTATGTCTCTCTCTCAGACTCCTCTCTTTGCCTCTGTGTCTTGTTCCTCTCTGAGTACTCACTGTTCCATACTGCCTCAGTCAGCCTCTCTGCTTCTCTTCCTTATCCTTAGTCAGACTGCTTCTTTGTTTTTGTGTCTTGTCCCCTGTCTTTCTGCTTCAAATTGTTTGCCTCATACTGTCTGATGTAACTGACTCTTCTGTAACTGACTGTTCTGAGATGAGAGCCTGCTTTTCTATCGTGAGTGATGGGTGTGTCCATACTCTGACGCACTCTTCCTCTGATTAGTCACTTTGCTTGACCTTCACTGACTCATCTCAGATGACACTTCTTGTGTGATGCTGACTCTGAGTTCTGCTTCCCATGTCTGTTTCCACACTCTGATTCTGTCTTAGGGATTAAAGGAGTAGACTACCACTGCCTTCTGAATACTAGCATTAAAGGTGTGTACCAACATTCTTAACATTCTTTCTACATTCTATCTGGACCACACATGCCTCTGATTGTGATTTCTTCATCCAGACCTCCAGATCCCTTGTATATAGACCCTTCCTAGCTTTCATACAAGCCTATTCCTCTACACTGCCTGTATGTCTGGAAAGGGCTACTGAGGATAGAACATCACAGATCAACAAAACGTCCTTTTCAATTGTTCTTTTGCCAGAGTTGCTTCTATTAACTCTGCCTCGATTGAGTAACTCTCCCTGAACAAAGTACTGGGTTGGGATCTGCCAAGTTTTAGGAGTGTCCATCTAAGTCACAAGGCACCTGGAAATCACAGTGAGTCCATGCCAAACATATGGACTGGGGGTTGAGAGGCAAGCATCATGAAGGGCAACTAAACTAGGATTAAAATGGAGCCAGAAAAGCATACATTATAGCTTCTGTCTAGATAGATAACTGAAAAAATGAACTTTAGAACCAAGTGGATACTGGTTCAAATACCTGTATAATTTGAAGTAACATCTTAAACTTCCTGGAGCTTAACTTCACTCTAAAACAGCCATTTGATATGAGGTGTAGTTAAGGATTGAGTAACAAAGCCTACCTGCTCTCTGGTGCAGAATGTGTACACACAGTGCTACTGTATGCTCTTCTTCCTCCTTTACATTTAGCGGCTGATTTAATAAACAGTAACTGGAAACTGACCTGCTCTATCATCACCAAGCTGTTAGTATTGCTATGGGGAGCCCACCAGAGATGACCACTCAGATTCTAGCCAATTGAAAGTCTTTATTCCAGCTTCTGGGACTACACTCAGTATTTGGGGACCCAGGTGTATCCCCAAGTGTCCAGCGCATGGAATTTTTGAAGGCAAAAAAACACAACCTGGTATCTTGTTCAGCAGCTGCAGGAGGCACTTCACAGAAGGAAGTAGTTTAACAGAAGCTATGGTAAGTGGTTAGCTGGAGGGGGTTCTGCAGAAGCAGGCCGTATAAAAGAAGCTAAGATAAGTTAGCTGGGGCAACTTGACCTCAGGTTTCTAGAATAGAGTTGGATAATTTTCCATGAGATTCTCCATCAAAGAGATCAAATTCTAGTTAATTCTGAACTGGGTTCAGCAAGAATCAAGGCGGAGGAAACTCTGCACTGTCTTGCCCTGTCACAATAACAAGGTTGAATATGATGGTTTCTTGATCTTTATAAGCTCAGAGTCCAGGGAGTGAGACAGTCACAAATAAATATGGACACCGTCAGAATTCATGCTATGTTAGTTACTTTCATATTACTATGGTCAAAATACTCCAAATAATCATTTAAATGAGGAAGAATAATTATGGTTCTTGTTGTGAGAAGTATCAGAGGCATCAGTCCATTATGGCCAAAGGGTATGATAGAGCAGGTTGGCTCACATGGTGGAAGAGGAAAAAGAAGAGGAAGAGGAAGAGGAAGAGGAAGAGGAAAAGGAAGAGAAAGGGTAGGCTGTTGCTCAGCTAGATCTATCCCTTTCCCCTTCTTACTCTACCCAGATTCCCATATTATGGTGTCATCAACTGAGTTGTTCCCCTCGGTTGATCCTCCTGAAGATATTTCTCTATCTCCTAGGTGACTTCAACATGAAGATTAACCATCATCATGGAGAACTGATTACAGAACCCTTCCTCAATGCCAAATCCATGAATAGTCAACTTGTATTTGACCTTCATGTCACTGTGACACAATTACCTGACAGAAACAACACAAAGGAGGAAGTATGTATGTCACTCTTGGTTTCAGAGCTTTCCGTGCATTGTGGCAGGGAGTGTATGGCAGGGATTAAGGACAGGAAGTAGACTGAGGTAGTTACAGGACCTCTGTGACTTCCTCCAACTAGACTCCACCTTCAGACATTCTATTACCTTCTAAAATAGAGCTCCCGGCTGGGAACTAAATATTCAACACAACAACAAAATCTGTGGCAGCCATTTCACACTCAAACTATCCTTCATATAAGATGGTATAGTAGTCACATATAGCCTACATACATCCTCTTGAATGGACTGAACTCTAAATTGTGTATGATACATCAGTTAATTAAATACATGTAAATGGATGCTGTGTTGTATTATTTAGGGAATCATGGCAAGAATAAAAGACTGTGCTGCTCAATACAGATGTACTTTTTCAAATACTTTCAGTCTGCAGCTGGTTGAAATGCATATGCAAACAGATAGACACACTGTCCGAAGAAAGCATGTAAAGTGCCACAGTGGATTATATAACATAAACGCAATGAGAAATGTGTTAAATAACATTTCATTATATAGTTAATACTAGCACTGCATGCGATTAGGGCACCTTTGGAACGCGAGCTTCAAGTTTCTATCATTTTCTACACCCCATTTTCTGCCCACCATGGACTGGAGCTGTCTGCTACACAGTTCAGTTCATTGCTGGCCTTCCACAGCCCTTTCCATACCATACAAACTGGGAATCTGCCCTAGGACAGAAGGAGTAGGAATTCCTGCCTGTCGGAAACTCAGCCCCAGGGTAACCAAACCCATTGTTCTGAGCTCCTAGGGTTTTGTTCTTAGCTCTCTCTCTCTCCTTTGGAGGGACAGTGCCTTTCTTTGGTGGCTGGTGGACTACAGAGTCAGGGAGTTGTTAGGTTTGGCTTTTGCCTGCAAGAGACTTTTTGTGAAACATGTGAGGAACATAATCTGGGTTTCTCTGCAATTCAGCCCACAAGGGGTTAAACAGCAGAGGAAAAGGTTCCAAGAGGCTGGCCCATCTCTTCACTGCACAATGGCAAAGCTCTTTCTCTGCAGTGACCTTTGATCTAATTGCACACTTACCATCATTCAATTGGACTCACAATTCTTTACCCTGTAGGGAAATGACAAGAGACTGAAGGGCCTTGAAAGTTCAGTCCTTAGCTTTGTGGCTTTTTGCCTCAAATGCCACCCAGGCCCCTGCAGGAGGAGCATGCTGTGGTGGCTCCAACATTCAAATACCCTAATACCAAGAGTGCCAGGGGATCAGAGCTGTGGCAAAGGGGAGGGCAGAAGACAGTAGGGGGCCCCCGAGGACCTGGTCCTAATGTCCAGCTGCCACAGAAGTGGCATTGGAAAGGTACCCAAATAGTGACTATGTGGGAGCAGGTGTCAGGCTGCATCTCCGAAGGCCTCTGGCAGTGTCCCAGATGGAAGCTGGGGCAGGCCCAATAGGAGGGAGTAGTGTGGAAGGAAAGGTGGAAGGTGCTGGCTGCCAAGCACTAGCATGCAAGGACCAGGGCAGGCAGAGGGAAGGAGTCCACATGGCTCAAGAGCAGGCTGGGCTCAGAGACAGACCCTGAGAACACACAGTCACCTGTTCTTGCCTCCACCAGGGCCCTTTGACCCCTGCTGAGGCCACTGGATTTGCTTGAAGTGAGGTCTTCCCACCTCTACTCTACCCTCAGCCCTCCCTGCTGTCACATGAGCATTCCAGAAATATGAGTGGAGGCCCTGGCCTTCTCTCTAGTCCTTCAGCATCCATCAAAGCCATGCAGAATAATCTCAGACTCTTTTGTAGCTTTCCAGGCTTCCAGGAACCTCTACCCATCACTCAGTCTTCTTTCCTGTGACATCACTCCCAGCTCCTTGGGCTGCTGTCAACTCACCGACTCCTCCTTTCCTTGAGCATCCTAGACCCTGTCCAGCTTGTGTGCATGTCACCTTCTCTGCCTCTGATTATCTCCTTTGCCCTTGGATATTTTACCTGCCTGGCAGATGCCTCTGAGGAGCCATCTCTGATCTCATTGAATATATCTGGATCTTTGTACTTCTCAACCTAAAGTCTCATAGGAGACATACTGCACATAAAGACCTGGGTCCAGATTCTAGCTTCACTGGTATAGTACTGAATGACCTTGGCTTGACCAGGCTGAGATTTCCATTCTCACCTCCCCAATGCACAACAGCTCATGAAGATTAAGTGGGAGAATGTCCCCCATGCGTGGGAGTAGTCCTGCAGGGTTACAAGCTATTTAAGGTTAAGAATGACATGAAAAGGGTTGAAAGATGGTATCGTTGGTAAAATGCTCACTATGTAAGCTTGAGAATCTGAGCTCCATCCCCAGCACATATGTAAAAATCTGGGTATGGTGGTGTGTGACATTATGCCCAATCTTAGTGCTAGGTAGAATGAGACAGAAGGATCCCTGGGGCTCGCTAGCTATCCAGTCTAGCCTAATCGCCCAGCCCCAGGTCCCAGGGAGGGGCTCTATCTTAAGGAAACAAGGTAGAGGGCTTCTCAGGACCAATACCTAGGTTGTTGATCTCTGGCTTCCACACGCTCAACGTTACACACACGTGCATGACCCTCACACACAGTTACGTGAAAACCCTTAGGTCCTTCTCTTTGCCCAGCTCTCATCTAGATTTAAGCAAGTGACTAATGTAGGGTAAGTAAAGGAGCAGAGGCCCTTGCTGGAGGTGGGTAGGAAGGAACCCCAGAGCACTGTCCATCAGGGAAGTAGGGAAGTGGCGACAGTTAGAGAAGCAGGCAGGATCTGGCGGCCTCTCCCCTACCATCACTCATTTGCCTAGCTGAGCTCAGCAGCTCTGTCACAGAGGATATAGGGCTCCAGGCCCGGAGGCCTGTTCCAAATGGGCCGGGCTATTCTTGGGAGCTTTTTGTGTCATAAAGAGAGTCCCCTAACTGGCCTGTTGACCTTTCCCCGGGCTTCCTGAAGGCTGAGTTATCACCTGGTGTATAGTATGAGAGCCACCTCCCTAGAGAAAGCAGAAAAAAAGCATGCAAGAAGGACGATAATAATAGCTCCCACCTGGTGAGATTTACAGTGTTCCCAGTGTTCTGCTGAGCACGTTAGATACATTTGCTCTCTGTACCATCAGCACAGCTGATGATGGGGTAGGATGGGAAGAGTAGCAGTTCAGAACCACCAAGGCACATATCTAACCTCACACAGCTAGGAACCAGCAGCACCAGGATATGGACTCAAGCTCTGTTTGACCCTGGAAGTCCTTGCTTGCAGTATCTCACCTTCTTGGGGTGGAGTAGGTCAACTGCAGAACTGCTGCTTCTTAGGCTCAAGGACATATTGCCCCAGAGGTTGGTTCCTGGACTCCAGGCAGGCAACTGGTTTGTGAGGACTGCTCTTTTCTTAGGGTAGGGTCAGAGAGAGGACGATGATCTATTCTACTGATTATGCCATATGTTCGTTTGTGGCCAAGCTGGTGACAGAACCATGAATACCATTAGAGAGTATCTTTATGGCAGGACTGACTGCATCGTCACCAGCTGGAGCTAAAGTCAGGAGAGATAGATCAGAGGCTGTTGGGATCGCTCCCTGGAGGCAGGCAACCAAGGCCCAAGTCAGCTCTTCCTCTGTGCACACTCAGGTGCAGCCACAAGTGGAGGTGGCAAGCAGGGAGCTTGGCGATTGGGGCAAGGTTGCTCTCCCTGTGGGAGAGTTCCATGTGCAAACTATCTACCTGTGTGAGTTTCTGTACCGCCTCTTTCTAAGAAAACATGGATATGGAAGGGTTGCCTTGTAAACACCACATCTAATTACAGAAAGGGTGGAAATCACCAAACAAAATTAGTTTTCAGAGTCTTAATTATCATTAATAAGCAAAACGGGCAATGACCAAGCCAAGGTCCTTAGTCTGCAAAGATGTGTTTCCTCTCTGCACTTGGGAGGACGGGGAGCGGGAGAGGACAGGTGAGTGGGGTGTTGGCGGCACAGTGTCAAAGCTTCCAGAGCCCAGGTGGACGTAAAAAATTAGTATCCCAACGCTACATGCATCTCAGAAGCTCGAATGCCTTTCAAACTTGGTTTGCAAAGTTTGTAGGTCATTCCTTACAGGCCCCTTCCTTTCCCAGGCCTGGAGGCCAGAGGAAGGCAGAAGAATTAGAATAAACAGACAGGCCGCCTTCCCTTTTCTATCCTTCAGAGTAACGGGCTCTGGGCCAGAGACTCTCAAACCAATTGATGATAACAAGCTGAAGTTCACTGCCATTGGCTGTCTGGTGAGACCACCCTGGCTTTTCTTGAGTCTGCTCCTCTGCTTGTGGTTTTTTTTTTTCCTCTTTCTTTTTTCTTTTCTTTTCTTTTTTTTTTTTATTATTTATTCATTTTAGTAGTAGTGTCATATAAATAAAACACCATTACAAAAATGTCGCAGAAAGTTCAAAACTATTCATTATCCATTTCGTACAGATTAAAATTGCCATCAAGGCTGTTTGGATTTGACTTGCATTCCTTTCCTTCTAATGAGCCGGATAGAGAAGGCGAAGGATGCTAATTCGTCCTTACATCTCTATCATATCTCGGCTTTTACTATATAAAGCATCAAGGTCGCATTCTGGGGAAATGTCTTTTTACCAAAGGTGCTATAATAATAATGAAGAAGCAATTTGTTTCAGCAAACTGCCTGCAGTAATGAGGCTTAATTATAACCATGTTATTAATACCGCTGCTTAAGGTAATTCACTTCTGAGCGGGGTGCAGAACAGTAAACTATAATTTAAACAAGAATCGAGACCTAATTTAAATCATCGGATCTACTGCGGAAAAAGGCAAACAGAGTGACTATAATCCACACGTGATTTAAAGCTTCCCCTCCGTGCCATTTCCAGAAGACCTGGGTGACAGTCAGAGGGGCAAGGAACCCCGATGTGGGTCTTGGCCTTCCTGTTCTTCCAGGAGGCTTTGTAGGTGACACAGCTGTGCTGACCTGAATCCAGGCACCTGTTGGCTCTTACCTCCTCCTCTACAAAGGTGAAGGGTGACAGGGTGGAAGGAAGGTCTTCATCATCTCAAGGAGATCTTCAAGGTGACCTTGAACTCACTGTATTTCCTTCTCTGCTACCTTGTGATGACAACATGGGATTTGTGATGGAAGAGACCTCAATTGACTCTGAATTTCTTTTTTTTTTTTAAATGTAGTTTTATTCTTTGAGAATTTCATACATATATGTAATGTATTTTGATCATATGTCTTTTATACCAACTTCTCTGGCCACCCCTAATCTATTTCTATTTTCATATCTCTTCTCTTTTAAAAATAACCTACTGATCCAATTAGTGGTGCCTGCTGTGGGGATAGGTGTAGGGCACCCACCTGGGACCTGATCAACTTACCAAGGCAAACTGACTCTCCCTACCCTCGAGGGGCCAATTGTGCCTCAGTTAGACTAGACATGAAGCCTTTTGACTCCCTCCCTCACCCATGCTGGAGTGTTGACTGGCTTGATCCTGTGCAGGTCTGGTTTGACTCTCAATTTCTACAAAAGCCCACACTCAAACTGTAAAAGGAGATGATTTGCTGCCCAAGGACACACAGTAGCCTGTAGACTATAAGCCAACACCTTCCATCTATCAGTCTGGTGTCCTGGCAGCCGTATTAGCTTAATTTGCCGATCTAAGCCTCTCTCTGTCATTTTAACAAGGCACCTCAGATACTAACCTAAAAATTTCCAAGATGTAGCTTGTTCCCGGGGATCTCCTGAGATGTTTGCTCTAGGAAATGTAAGTTCCTCAAACCTAGATTCTGACATCAGCGTGGCTTTGGGTTGGGGGACTCAAGTGTTTATCAAGAACTTTGAATACCATGCATGATGTTCATTTCAGTTCTCATAATATCAGTACACAATATACAAGGAATGCACATATGTGTGTGCATGTGTGTACATGCATGTCCTTGGCTGCCTTGGGGGTT
This sequence comes from Cricetomys ansorgei, assembly GCA_026225945.1. Taxonomy (NCBI): domain Eukaryota; kingdom Metazoa; phylum Chordata; class Mammalia; order Rodentia; family Nesomyidae; genus Cricetomys; species Cricetomys ansorgei. Next base: position 1,122,527 of record JAMJFZ010004023.1, read on the forward strand.
ATATTTGTTAATTTACCTGCTCAACATGTATGTGCACCAATTATATGCACGACACTTTATATTGCTGCTGTATTTTCAATGAGTTTTCCATTTCTTGATTCAGGACTGTAGTCCATGTTATTCTAAAGGAAAAAGAGTGGGAAATTGAGAGAAGAAGTAAGTGTGTGATTGATATTGAGAGACCATGTGAACCACCATCTAATATTCAGAGATATTAGATATCGCTAAGGAGAGGAGATGTCTTTTCTAAAGAGTCAGTGTTAGCTAGCTAAGATTTAGGACTCTCCATGTTTAGGCTGAGTTAACGAGGCAATTACGAATGCTCTGCTGTATGAAAATATGCAGCGACTTCTAGAGTCAGAGCAATGAACGTCTATTCACAGCCTCGGTTCCATGAGAACCAAGGGCCTCTGTACCAGAGGGTCTCTGACCTAATTCTGTCTGCCCATTTTCCACCCAACCTCCTGATCAGACCCCAGAGTAAGCCACTGCCCTTGGAGCTAGGAGAATGCAGGAGGTGTCGTGGTAGGTGACCTACCTCGCCTCTTCCAAGCTCCATGCACATAGTGGTGAAGTTCCACAGCAAAGTTCAGGGTGGAATACACTAGATTCAAATCCTGGTATCTTGGGGGAATGTCCTCTGTCATCCAGACCTCTAAGTTCTAGAGGGCTTTTCCAACAAGCTTATAAAGTGGTAAGGAGAAATGGATCTTCCAGATGGTTCAAAATGCAACAAAACTCTTTTTCATCATCATTTCTCCTTTTCATTTGACATATATATAGTAATAAAAAGTCGTGCTGTATCCAAAGGTCAACCTTTTTCCTCAGACAACTCTCCCCAGGCTTGCCTCAGTTTATCTGCCACATCATCCCTACACACTTCCCTAGCTCTGCTCCCTCTGAGAAGACAGTGTTTACTTCCCTCCCTCTCCCACCTCTGTGTTTTATTTTGCTCTCACCTTTGTTGCTTTCCAAGACAACTCTCCCCTCCTGGGATTTCCTACTGGTAGGAGTTCTGCAAAGCCAAATGATGCCAAATGATGTCTCCAGCTGATGGTAATGATTGGGTTCAGGCTGAACTGCAGTAAGAAGGCACATAGCTATGAGTCAGAACTTAGTCTTAGCTGTACTGGGAACACCCCTTCCCCCAAAAATACATACACACTCATTTCATCTTCTATGCAATTGGATGCATACATACATGCATGCACATGTAATGTAACACAACTTCCTACACACAATGAAAATACAGACAAATGCTGATTTACAAAAGCAAAGACATGGATAGAGACCCTCACAGAACTCTACACAGCAATAACCCTTATTCCTCCAACAGTTAACCCTTCTTAACTTCCCAATGTGCTATATTCATTCCCATCAGTGTTAGCGGCAGGAGTCTGGGGATGCTGTCCATTTCAATCTTGAAGACACTGTGAAACTGTCCAGAAAATTCTGACAATACAGGCGGCAATACAATGGGGTAGGAGGAGGGTGTGGCACGTGGAGTCGTTTTCTTTGGAGAGAGAAAACTTCTTGCCCCGTTCCAGATCTTTTCAACCTCCTACAGGCTGTCATCCCATGCTGTGTGAGCTCAGAGGCGTCCAACTTGATGAACAATACCCATAAAGCCATTTGCAGTGTCCCGCTGTGACGCAGTATCCAACTGACCTGGCTAAACACTGCACTGGCTCTGCCTCCCTGAATATCTTCCACGCTCCCACTGCTGACTTCCCTGACCACCTTGTTTCCAAGCAATGACCTTGGAGCCCAGACTCATGTCTCTCAGAGCAGAGTCTACAGTTGTAACTTTTGCACTTGGAAGAATTGAATCCACCTCGTACGAGGAGGTTAGAGGAGAGGGTGGTGGGCAGGGACCGCAGAGAATGTTAGGGTGTGAGAAAGCACTTACACCAAAATTCCTCTTAGAGCTTGTCTCTGGACACTGGGCCTCCTGTAGCTACACATGACTTATCGCAAGGAGCCTCGGGGCTCACTTAAAAGCCGAGGAAGTTAGGATCCCTTTAAGATAACCCTGCTGAGTAGTGTCACTTCCTCCATAGGTCAATGGGGCAACCACTTGGCATCCAGTTAAACTGGCTTCCCCTCAAGTCAGCATTCCTGGGAAAGTCTTTGTGGGTGGAAAGTACCAGTTAGCCTTCCTGGGTCACCATTCTGATGATAAAAGTATCTTTCATCTTGTTCTTTCCAAAGCACTTTCATACGATTAGCCTATCGATTGAGTCATTGTACATGTTTATCGAACACACGGGCACTTCTGATCTTGGTAGAACAAGGCAGGATCTAGATAAATACCTGCACTCATGATGAGTGTACACAAAGACCAGGCCATGCTGACTGACACCCTGAGCAGCGAGGTGGATTTAACAGACAGAAAGGAGGGCAACCTTCAAGAGAATCCCCCTCTTAACACCCCAAAGGTCAGACAGCAAAGCAACTGAACTGGTTTCAGAGACCAACTGACTTGCTGACTTTGCCCTGGCATTGGAGGCCGAGTCAGAGTATACCTTCTGATACAAATTGGATGTGCTGTGCTCCTCTGTTTTCCAAAATGCTACTCTCTAGAAAGTTTTTCCTGTGGTCGGATCTCCTCTTTCCTTCCTCTAGTCTGAATGGAGAAACAGTCACATCCTGATTCTTTCTATGCCCACATGTACCTCACTCCAGGGACAAGAAGGGAAAAATAAAAGATGTCCTGTCTCCTCTACTTCCCTAAGAAGGTCAGCGCTGAGCAGCTGTCTGCACGTCACAGTCACACGCAGCCTCTGCCAGGATGTTCATTTTCCCCAGGGGAGCCCTGCTGTGTGCAATATGCACCATACACAGTGGCAGGGACAATTCTGTTCTGTCTTCCCACTCAGAATCCGGGCTCCAGATGACTGTTTGGGCCCCGGCCCCATGGTAGGGCCTGGGTATGGGAGGGTCTGTTTTTGCTTTTCTGTGGGAAGAGATTAGACAGTGGCAAAAATGTCTGTCTGTCTGTCTGTCTGAAAGTGCTGGAGAATTGGGTGTGTCTCTGTGTGAGAATTAACCAGAGTAACAAGACCAAGACAGACTTGATGAAACTTTTTAATAACAGGAAGGACCCCTACCCCCGCCTTTCCTAGTATGATGGAAAGTCCATTGAAGGAGGGCAAGGGTGACTGTGTGCAGGGGCTTCCTGGAAGTGGAGGGCTTCTGGGCCTAGAGGCGATGTCTCTGTAGGATGCAGCCTCTCCTTCGGAGCAGAAGGAGTCTCATAAGTTACTCCTCTTCCTACTTCATCTTAAAGGTCAAGGACTGTAAACTATAGCAGTATCTAGACAGTAAGGTGCCGAAGGGCAGGTTGGTGGAGACTGAAGTAGGGTGCTTATATCTAGGGTGTAAGACAAGGTGCTCTTAGGGCCTCCACTTGCAGATCTGGGGAAATGAGACTTGCAAGAAGCTGGAAGGTTGGGAGGGTTGTGCTCTTTGAGTCAAAAAGTGGAAGAGCCACCCATCTTCGGTGGGATCCCACGGAAGCTTTAGATGGTTCTGAATAACCTAGGAAATGTGCAGACCTGGTGTCCTGTTCCTTTAAAGCCTTTCCCACCAGATACCACAGCCCACATGGAAATGGATGGCTACAGCTCTCTGAGGAACCAAAGCCATAAATGATGAGCGTCTTCCCTGAACTCATCTCCCTGTGCCTGGTGCTTAAAGTGAATTGAGATGAAGATCTGATAAATGAATAAACCTGTAAATGGAATAAAAAACCTTATGAACCTGAAGGAGAAATAGGAGTCCCAGGTCTGTTAAGTCTAAATTGAATAAATCTGATCAACTCCCTGACAATTTCTGCCAACGCTCTTGAACAAGGAGGAGAAGAGGGGTGAGCAGGGAGGGACTGAGAAGGGAGCGTGTGTGATTGAGAGGAAGGCAGGAACCGGCTCCCTAATTAAGTTATTGCTGGAGCCAAAAGAGGGGAAGACCCAGGCACCCCCAGTTTCACTGTTGAACTAATAAGTAGATGGCAATACAAGATCCTTGCAAGTCAGCTGCTCCTCTGTGTCTGCCTGAGGACACCCCAGGAGAGCAATCAGAAATCTACACAAAGTGGGTGAGGCCAAAATCTCTCTGTGGGGCCCTCTGGGGTCCCTGTGATGCACAGCAGGTGTTGGAGGGAGGGAAGTCACATGGGGAATAAGCTAGGACAGCCTGGGGCTCTTGCCTCACCATCACCGCACACTCTCTCTACTGTGCTAGGTGTATAACTTCCCGCGATGGGAAAACACAAGCTTCTTTAACACTCACTCCCTAAGAGGTGATGTTGAGAGCTGAGTCCACAGCCGCTCCTCCTGAATCTGGCACAGGGTGGGATGGGGGCTCCTGACTGTTTCCATGAACACAGAGCAGAGCAGTGGCATTGATGCTGCATGACTTTCAAAGCTGGGGTCAGGAAAATATCAGCTTCTGTTTGATGTTTCCAAACATTGTCTCTGGGGGAAGCAGCCATTGTAAGGGACGTGAAACACTCCTGAGTTGCTCTGATGGTGGTGTTTCAGCCCAGATGAGCTCCCAGCCATCACACAGCATCAGTGGCTAGCTTTAGGAGTGCGCCTCTAACCTGGGTGAGTGCTACCCAACCCACCTCTGACTGCAACATCCAGTGGGAGCTGCCTTATGAAGTCACTCCTGAATTCCTGACCTCTAACATGAAGGTGTTGCTTAAAACTAGTAAGGTTTAGAGTAATTTGTTAAGCTGAGGTAAAACACATCCCTTGTGGGGTCTTTTTTAAAAATGAATGGGTAAATTAGGCTGATTTTTTTAATCATAATTTGAAAATTATGTATGGAGTTAATGAACTTTAACCCCAATTTTTGATGTCGTAAAACACGCATAACATGAAGTTTACCAATTTAATACTTAGGTGTATATTTCAGTGGTATTAAATACATTACTATCAAAATCCACCTTCATTATTCTTTTCATTTTGTATAACTGATTATACATTCATACATATTTAATATGTTTGAATATATTCATATATCTAATAACATATAGTATACGTGTGTATATATATGTATGTACATATGTGTGTGTGTGTGTATGTTTCCCTAACTTCCCTTCTCACTGTAACCTCCATTTTACCTCTGGGTCCACCATGTTGTATCATAATGCTCTTCCTTTTGAAGGCTAAGTGATATTCCATTGAATAGATGTACCACATTCTGCTTATCCATTCGTTCATCCATTGGCAGACATTTTTGGTGGATCCTATGTTTTACACATTGTGGATAATTCTGGGATGAACTTGGGTGTGTTAAAATCTCTTTAGGATTCTACCTTTAATTATTGCTGACGTATATCCAACAGTGTAGTTGATGAACTGTATAGTCATGTTATTTTTAAATTTTTGAGGAAGCACCACGGCGTTTTCCACAGCAGCTGTGCCATTTTGTATTTCTACAGAGCACCAGACTTCCAATCTCTCACACCTTCATCAACATTTGTTTTCTGATTTTTTTTCCTTATGGGTGTGAAGTGGCATCTATTTTAGACTAGATTTACATTTTCGTAATGACTAGTGATGTTGAACAATTTTTTCAGAACTGTTTTCTTCACAAAGCAGAATTCAAATGGCACAAAGTAGTAAAAAAGCAAAAAACAAAATTAAATAGTTTCCCTCCTAACTCTTGAATTCTTCCCAAAAGTGAAAGATGATTACCTCCAAAAATTGAGCGGATCTTCTAGAAAAGTTTCACGTGATTAGAACATGTGCCAACAGGTATCCTTACAAAATTACACATAGAATTATATAGTGCTTAATTTCTTTATTACTCGCTGTTTTCACCAGCTTGTGCAGATTGGAATAATTTACATAGCAATACACATGGATACCTCATCCTTTCCATGACTATACAGCTTTGTAGGTGTGTCTGTGGGAATATTTTGTTCCCCCAGTCAGTCACAGTCTGGTTTGATTGGTTGGCTGGATTTTACTCTTCCGGTACAAGTTGGCCATTCCTTTATATTTATTCATATTATCTTTGACACACGAATATTTGCAAGTCAAGCCAGCAGTGCTGTTTCTGGGTGAAAGGATACATGCGTTTAACACTGTGATAATTCTTGCCAACATTGCCTTTTGAAGGCATGCACTTAAAGCAGTCCCACATCAGGGGGGCCAGCCTTCTGCCACCCTGTGATCTTTTGGGTTGCACCAATATGCTAGAAGGAAAATGTGTGCTAGTTTGTAGTTTTATGTCTTTTCTTACGAGTTGGACATTTTTATCTGTGTTGTGATGATTTTTGATTCCCTGTTCTTTGAATAGTTACTTCATGTCCTCTGCCAACTGTACTCAGACTCTTTTTAATCCCCATTTGTAAGAACTTTACTATTTTTATGTTACAAATATTTCCTTATTATACATCTCTTTTTGACATTGCAGATGTGTGTGTGTGTGTGCTGTGTGTGTGTGTGTGTGTGTGAGAGAGAGAGAGAGAGACTATTTTGTTTCTATAATGTCATATTTATTAGTCTTTTTATAAAGTTGCTTTTGAGGTCTGCCATGATTTCAGATGTCTTCTTTACTCCAGAATTATAAAACAAAATAAATTTGTATGTGTTTCCTTCCAGGACATGTTACTTGACAGTTAAAAACTGTGATGTGTTTGGATTTTATTTTTGGTATAAGGAGTGAGATAAGGACTCAGATTTACTTTCCCTCAAATGGTTAGACCAATGCTCTCCAGTACAAATATAAATTGAGCCACATATGTAATTGAAAATATTCTATTAACCACATTTTAAAAAGTAAAAAGAAACAGGTGGAAGTAATTATAACAACATATATTATTTAACTCACTCTATCTAAAATATCATTTCATCATGTAATTGATATAAAAATTATTAATGAGTTAGTTTACTTTTTTCATACTGAGTCTTTAAAATCTCACGTGTACTTGGGACATTCTGTACTTTGTGTACCCAGTGGTGTGTGAGGCCAAGAGCCACTATCCTAGAGAACTCAGAGTTGGAGTAGCTACCCCAGGAACACCGTCAACTTTCTTTCCTCCAACAGCTTCAAATGCTGCCTGCGTCACTGACTATATTATGTTTCGTATAGGGATATTTATAGCTTCTACAGTACTTTTCCATTGAGCCATCTGTCTCTTCCTTCCCATACCGATCATGGGCTATTTTAATTATGTCATCCTGACCTCTTTTACTACCTTGTAGAGTCGTCCCCTTTATTCTCTTTGTCAGTGTGCCTGTGGCTCTTGCAATTTAGCTCTGACCTTAGATAGACGTGATTATCTGTTCTGGAAGTGGTCCCACATAGGCCCAGGTGTGTAAGCACTTGGTCCCCGGCTGGTGGTCATGGAGCCTTTGGGATATGCAGTATAGCTAGCAGAAGCGGGTAGCTGAGAGTATGTGTTGCTACACTGTGAACAAGTCCCATGTTCTCAATGCTGCCGTCTAAGCTGCTGCAGTCTTATGCCTTTCCCTCCATGATGGAGTGTGTCCTCTGAAACTGCAAGCCAAAACAAACCCTTCTCCCCTTAAACTGCTTCTGCCACGTCAACTAAATAACTAATTCAGCACCTAGCATTAGGTACTATCTAATACTACAGTATGGACACTATTTCGCTGCATGATAGTATGTTCACTGTGTAGAGATCACACACAGCTAGTACACAGGCTGTGCTATGATATGGTATAGGGTTGTGTAATATGATCCTGATTTTAGTATGGGATCAGCACCAATATCTGGTAGTATATTATATGAAACAGCAATGCAGCTGTGCTATGGCACTGGCGGGGGTCACAGGCATCTTGGTCCAGATAACCCCTAATTGCCTTGAATCCCTTTCCACTCTCAACTTCAAGGGCTCCATTTGCTGCCCAGAGAAGGAATGGGCTGTCTAGGACAGCTGTGTTCTTTGACTGGGTAGGTGAGCCTTTCTGAGCTGTGTGTGGAGTGTTGCACCAACTGTGGCTTGGCCTGTGGGGGATCTGTGAACACGGTGTATGGAAAGTGTTTGGGAAATATCCGAAGGTGATGGTTTACTGTGCCCATTGCCAGGACAGCTGAGGCCTCTGGCTTGAAGTGAGAACCCCAGTGGTTCCTGAGGTTATCACGGTTGTCTTAGAATATGGAAAAGAGGAAGTTTGAGGAAGGAAAGAAAGGAGTCAAGGGCTGAGTAGGGAGAAGTAAGAGGGGCAGAGAAGGCAGGGAAGAGAGGACAAAGGAAGAGGCATGGAGAGACAGAAAAGGGTAGGGAAGGAGAGAGGGAAAGGATGCAGGGTAGGGGTGTCAGTAGGCAGTGGGATAGCAAAGGTGGAGTATTACAAGGAATCTGGGTAGGAAGAGAGGTGGACAGGGAGGGAGAGAGGGAGAGGCATGCTGGGAGGAGCAGGCTGGGGAGCCTGGAGCATTGCAAAGGCCTTTGAAATGGCCAGTGATCACAGTGGAATGTGGATCGGTTGCCGGGCTGTCCTCGGGGGACAGGATGAATGGAGAGGGGAGCAGTTCTTCCAGAGGAACCTGGGGAGTTGGCATGGAGCCCAGAACAATGGCTGGTGCTTCCTAACTTTCCACTGTGCTGTGATGGGGTGCGGAGACTTTTCTTTACCCTGGGGACCAGTCTGTCCCTGGTAGGAGAGAGACAAGGATGCGGGTCCATGATACCACTCCACAAGAAGGGGAGCCAGAGCCTATAGAGGCACCAAGTCCCAATGTGTCATTTAGGGCCTCTGAATGCTGGCCTTTGGGTAGAGGGGAGTGTACCTTTCTTTGGGAAACCCTCTTAGCTTTCAGTATCACCTCTTCTACTGTGGTTGGACAAGCATGCCTACTGCTAACTGCACAGAGACATATCCTACTTATCTCGGGTGGCTCAGCAGGCCAATGGCAGGCAGGGGTCTGATTTAAATTCCTATTTTTCACTTCCTGGCTGGCAGCTCCAGTCAGGATTTTTTTCCCCTTGTTCACTCAGTGTCTAGAGAAATGGAAAAAGGAATGTCAGGTGTTAACTGGGAGTCACTAGATCTTCAAGGCATCACAGGGTCACACTGAGCCAGAAACAAAGGGGTGAGGGAAACTCACCCACCTCCGCAGCTTCCTCGAGATGCGTAGCCTGTCTCTCAGACCACTTGTTCCTTAGCACAGCTGCGACAAAAATGCTATTTCCCTTTGTGCAATGTGCACAGGTGCCAATCCAAATGAATATTACTCACAGACCTCTGTCCAAACACTGTGCAGTCTTCAAAGGTTGATGAAACCTCATGTTGCTGCCTACTCTTCCTGCACGCTCTGCTAGGAGAAGCCCTCCCAGCTATGACCTTACCCCCCTGGCCCTGTCCTTCCGTGCACCCCATCTTTCTCAGTGGAGGACCCAGGGTTCCCAAGAAAGGAGGGTGTCACAGCTCCTGGGAAGGGAAGAGAGAACAGCAGAGAGTCATGGCTCTCTGGACATGGCCTTGCTCAGAACCTTAAAAGCAGAGTGCAGAGGGCACCTTGTGTACAATGGGAGCTGGTGAACGGGGCACTCAAGGGTGGGAAGAGCAAGGGCCAAAATCCAATCCCTGCTCAAAATGACTGACTGATGTGTATTGGAAATTACAGCCTCCCTGGTCCTCTCTGTCATTAGTCCCCAGTGGAGAGGTGTCTCATTGGAAACCACACCTGCTGAAATGAGGCACTGTGTACAACTCCAGGGATCTGGGTCCCTGTGTATCCACTGGCCTGGGATCTCTAAAAAGCCCCAGAAATCTTTCTAGTACCAATAGTCATGCTGGTGTGGGGGATGGAAGCCTGCAGGGTCCCCAGCCGTCCCCTTTTCTTTTGGTAACAGTATCCTAACTTCTTCTGAAGAGTCACACCTTATCTATCCCATCCTGAGGTTTCTGGGAGCTTCATCACCACATCCCCAATACTAACTTCTGGGATGAGCATTTTACCAAACGTTAGTCAATCTAAAGGCACCATAGGGGAAAAACAGTTGTAATTCTTCTATCAGAAAAACAAACAAACAAACAAGCAAAATTATAGTATTTGGAAAGCTGTAGAGAGGGTTCAGTGGTTAAGAGTGCTTATTGCTCTTGCAGGGGACCAGAGTTCAGTTCCCAGCACCCACATCAGGTAGCGCACAACTGCCTGAAACTATAGCTCTTGTGGAGTTCACTGGCACTGCACACACACACACACACACACACACACACACACACAGAGATGAAGTATTTTAAAACTATAATTGTTAGAATATTGGTGTTAGTAAGGCATACCCTGAGATAAGTGTTTTTGAAATTTTCTTTTCAAAAAAGATATTTATTATTTTTATTTTGTTTGTATGAGTGTTTTGTCTGCATATGTGTCTGTGCACCTGATGAATTAAGAGCCCATGGTGGGCAGAAGAGGGCATCAGATCCCTCTGGAACTGGAACTACAGACAGTTGTGAGTCACAATGTGGGTGCTAGGAGCTGCTCCCTAAGAGCAGCAAGAGATCTTAACCATGCTCCAGCCCCCAGGAAAACTCTTTCCAGGTACCACTGAGGCTAAGTATACACTAGCTACATTTTTCAACATCTCTAATCTAGGGTATACATGTCCCCAGAAAAGATTTTTTTTTGTCTGCCCAAAGATATATGCAAAGTTTCTTAAAAGCAGTTCATAGTAGCCAGCAGGGCCTAGGTGTCCATCGACACTGGTTTGAACTATATTCATGTAATTGTATTAATGGAATACTACACAGCCGCGAAAGAACAGACTCCAACTATACACAGGGAGTGTTCATTCCACAGTCATGATCTTGTGCCAAGTTGGCTCTATGAGAACGTGATTCCACTGACGGAAGCCAGGATGGGGAGGGATGATCTGTGGTGACAGAAGTCAGCACAGTGGCGTTTTATCTACAGGGGAGTCAGATGATGTCTTTTTTTTTTTTTTTTCAAAACAGGGTTTCCCTGTGTATCCCTGGCTCTCCTGGAACTAGCACTATAGACCAGGCTGGCCTTGAACAAGAGATCTACCTGCCTCTGCCTTCAGAGTGCTGGGATCAAAGGTGTGCACCGCTACACCCAGCTCTAGAGCTTGTCTTAAGGACTACAGAAATTGTACCTCTTGGAGTGATAGTCTTATGTGGATTTCATTATGATCTTCCTACTGAAGATCTTTGCACTTCACAGATGACATTATGCCACAATTAGAAAAGGGGTAATGAGGAAGGAGGCTGTGTCCCCAGAACTACAGCTGAACTCCTGGCTCAAGCCGTACCTGAAGGTGAACACGTCTGCATAGACAGCTTGAGTTATTCAGATACAATGTGGCAGCACCATCCTAGCAACCATATTTCATGCTCCCCAAACCCCACTCCTAGAAGAGATTACACAGGTATTGGATTGCAGTTTCTGGCCCAAGCGTGTATAAGTGTGTGTGTGTGAGTGTGCATGTGTGTATGTGTATGCATGTGTTGGAGTGTCGTGTATGTATCTGCCTGTGTGTGCGAGTGCATGTCAGGGGTGGGAAGAAATGGGGATGGGGCTCATCTGAGGCTCAGGGTTCCCAACTTGGCCGGCACAGCCAGCTCTATCAGATTATAGGTTCCAGAAGGGTAGGGTTTTGAACACCTTCCAAGGTGGTGCTCCAGAGCCTGGGGTGCTGGTCTCTGGAGCCCTTAAATGGGGGCTGGGGGCTAAGATCAAGAATGCCTACACCTCACAGCATGGAGCACACCAGAATTTCTCAGCCCAAATTTGTTAGAATAACTGTGCGAATGAAAGTTTTCCTGTGGATTACATAACAGCAGCCGGTCGTGTGGGGAGGTGTTCTTAGTGTCCCTGAGATGCAGGAATCCCTTTTGCTCCCAGGGCCTCTGATGCAAAGGAATTGGGGTCTTGTGACCGGGTCTTGTGTAGGTCAGTTTCTCACAGGGTCAGGCTTGGGAACAGTCTGTATTGTGGCCTTGTCACAGAGGACAGATTCCCAAGAAGGAACAAAGGGGCCTGGGAATCAGGCCAAGGTGGAAAACACCCTTTTGGGGTTCTTTAGTGCTTGTTAATTGGTCACCTCGTTAGCAGCCCGTCTGTAGCAAGTGAGTGGTGTGGCAAATGGGTGATGGGGAGAACTGCCCTAGCCAACAGGGGCCTCACGGACTAGTAATAAGGGCACAGCAATTACAGGAACTTCTAGAGCCAGTTCCCTTCAGGGGCATGCCAGGCTGGGGCTTTGTCCTATGGAGAAGCAGAAAAGGTCAGAGGAGGAGAAAGAAAGAGCCCTTCACCACCAAGGAGCCAGCAAGAGAGGGAGACAAATAAAAGGATGCTCCACGGAGGCGAGAGACTAAAGAAAGAGTGGCATTTGGACGACCCTCAGATGCGAGGCGCAAGATAACACTAATGAAATCACTCGGCAGAAGGAGCTGTGGGGGGAAGTGGGTCTGAGGGTCGGTGTTGTCCTCCACGGAGCTTGGGGTAAGGGTAGGGGGATTTCCGGTGTAACTAGACTGAGCACAAACCCTCCTGCTCTCAGTTTCTCCACACTCTTGGATCTGATGGCCTAAGAGTTCCCCCATGCAGTACTGTGCTGTGCAGGTGTGTGCAAGGGGGAGGAGGGGAGAGGCTGGAGCTGAGGTTCATGTTAAATGCTTCCATTTCTCTCTGATCTGTGCCCTAAGTGTCCCACCATGTAGCCAGCCCCTTACACTAAAGTGAAGCCCTATACCCAGGTCTGAGCAATGAGCTATGATCTGTTCCAGTATCATTTCTAGGCCCGAGCATACTACAACTCCAGCTGTCTCTTCCCCATTGCGATGAATTGTGAAGCCTGGGTTATTGAGGGGCTTGTGGGGAGCAGAAGCCTCTGTTGAGCATATAGGGTGGCTATGGCCACAGAAACTCTCCTTTGCCTATAAGGCACAGAGCACTAGGCTTGTTCACAGCTTAAGTGCAGAAAGGTCTGCCCTGAAGAGGCACAGAGGTGTGGGCCCTTGACCTCCGAGCTTACAGAGGTTGGGTGTTGGAGGTACAGCGTTGACAGGCAGCAGTCCCAGCCTGAGTCCTGTGTCTGAGGCAAGCGTGGTCTCCACAGGGTCCCAGGTTGTGTGGGTACCGGGAAGCCCTGTACTTCCTTCATATCTATGTATACCCGCCCACAGACTCCGTGCACTAAGATGAAAGGGTGTCTGTCCCCTTGATCAGATGAACCCAAGGAACCGAGAGAAGCAGCAATCTGCAAGATCCATCTACAGATCAGCTCTCCAGACTTGAGCCCCAGGATAGGGCATGGAGACTTTCTGATCCAGGTGTGGGGCCTGCCCTCCCTGATTGAGGCCTGCAAGGGATGGGTGAGCCTGCAAATCAACCATTGCTCCTCTCTAAATGCCTCAGAGTCTGCCTGGGCTTGGCCTCCATGACTGCATGGAAGATTTCCTCTGTACTTCTTGGTCTATCCCTGGAAGTCCAGGTACCAAGTCAGCCTCCCATGGACTCACTCTAAGACCCCCATAATAAACTCAAGCTCTGTCCAGACAACTGTGGGATCCATTGTGTGTGTGTGTGAGAGAGAGAGAGGGGGGGGCAGGCAGACAGACGCAGAGAGGGGCAGAGACAGAGAGAGATACTTTCTTCTGCTATTTCCTTTAATTGCACTTCAGAAACCATGCTACTGCTTCCCAGGGGACTGCGGATGGGAGAGAGGGGGAAAGGGTGGTGGATGGTGTGTGGGTGTGTTTCTTCAGGGACTCAAGGGTGAGATATTGCTCCAGCGGACTTTCCCTCTTTGCTCTCGGCCTTCCTGCCCGTCCTCAGATCACCCCCTCCTCCTGTACTGTTCTGACTGCCGAGTCTGTTCCCAGGCTCAGAGCACTGTTCCAGGGTCCCTAGCTTCTTGCCTCCCTCACTCCCCTCCACCTTCATCACCCAAAGCAGCAGGTATTCATTATTTAAACAACCTGTGCCTCTGAAGCCTTATTTATCTAACATCTTTCCACAGCATATGTCAAAATTTACAGTAAGTGCGTTCATCCCATAATAAACATTTGGCTTTGCTGGGCTACCAGAGGCAAGGCTAATTAGGGAGAGCGATTCCCTTGTTATCTGAAGGGAGGTCAGTACAGCAATTAGCATCCTCATGTAGCTTTCATAATTGTGACTCTGAGGCTAGGCCCTCTGGTGCCAGGTAGGGAAGAGAGAAGTTGGCAGGAAGGAAAGGGGAGCCTTCCCCAGCAAGTTCTGGGAAGCCAGAGCAGAGCTGTGAAGATGGCACTCTGGATTCCCTTTACTCGGCATGCATCCGTGCTCTCTGCTGGCATCTCGTCTTTCAATCAGAGCCTGGTCCCCAGAATGATTTGCCACTTATCTCTGTCTACCCGACGGTCTCTGTAAATATACAAAAGGGCACATCCACCAGAAAATCCTACCATTGCTTCAAAGTTAGAGCTTGCAGCCAATGGACACATGTAGATACCAGCCTTATGGGTAGAGAGGAACGTAAGATTATAGGGTTGACTTGTCAGCCCCTTCACTTCATTGTCTTCATCATTTCCACCAAGCAGTTTACAACCTCCCCTTTGCTTGGGAGATAGAAGCAGAGTACGAAAGTCTGGCCTGCAGTTCTCTAGGATCCAGGACTAGCCGTGGGCATGGCTGAAGTCCTAGGTACCACTGGAGAGGGGGGGCAATGTAAACATGAAGTAAAGCATTCCAAGAAGCAGGTGTGAGGGAGCAGGTTGAGAGGCAGGAATGATATCAGGAAACAGGTGGGATCAATGGCGCACAAGAAGACTGCCATGCAGGACTCCGGTGTTCACACCCAACATTCACTAGAAGGACTCTCAGAACGGAGACTCGTGGTTACAGCTGACAGGAGGATATTTGTGAGAATCCACAGGGAGGCAGATGCCTAGACAGAGGCTGGAACTCTCAGCCCTGCCTTGCAGCCATCTCCTCCAGACAGGGCAGATAGAGCCGTGCAGATGCCACTCAGCAATGTGTGGCACAGAGCCCCAACAAGGAAACTTGTGGGAGCTTTGGTGTCTAAACTGTATCTAACTGGTGATATGGGAAGGTTACCCTTAGAGAGGTAGAAAAGGGGTAGATCTCACTTGCCCAGGGAAGACATTCAAAAGCAGAAGTGAAGGGCATATCAGGGAGCAGGCCCTGTGGCCATGGAGGTGTAGGCTTGCCTAGGGAGAAACCATCCTTCTCTCTAATCCTGACTACTCTGGGATGGATCAGAGAGACACCAGCAGCAAATATAGAAAAGGCCTTCTGGGAATTTGTCCAATAGTGTGCTGGTCTAAGAAGTCATTGAAGGAGGCTATCTGAATGCAGCCCCAGAAGGAGGCATGGTACACATCAGATGGCATCCCACAGGCCTGGGAGTCTGCTCTTTGTGGAACACAAAGTTCAGTGAGGGTCTAAGTTAGGGATCCTGGGTTTCAGCTTAATCCTGCTAACAGCTTCCTCATTTGTTGGCAGATGTTTGCGTTTCAGTTTTTCACCTGTAAAGTAGTGACGTAATTCTTCCTGTGTCATCATACTGCAGTGAGTGTTGTATGAGATGAATGGGAGACAAACACTGCCTTTGTAGCCACCGTCCTTATGAAGCAGAGTTCATCTTTAAATGCCCTATTCTCTCTAAAGGTCTTCTGCGTATTGAGATGTGTGTTAGTATCTTTTCATTGCTGTGACCAAACTACCTGGTATAAGCAGCTTCCAAGAGGAAGAACTTACTTGGGCTCATAGGGAGATTTCACTCCATGGTTCCTTGGCCTCATGTACCTGGACAGAACATCATGGTGACAGGAGCCTGTGGTGGAGGCAGTTCTTTCTTCTTTGCAGGCAGGAAGTACGAAGCTTGAATCAGGAAGTGGGGACAGTTATAACCTACAAATGCCCCCTTTCAGTGACCTACTTCCTCCAGGGAGGTCCCACCTCTCCGAGTTTCCACAGCCATTCAAAATGGCAATTTATCTGTGGGCATTCTATACAGAAACCACAACCAGACTAAGCCTATTTCTCTTTTCCTAGCGTCTATGTAACTGAATCTGTCTCTCCTTCTAAACTTCCATTTCTGTCAGTTGTATCACTATTTGTTTTCAATTACCCATTCATTCTTCCATTCATTCACTCGTTCATTCAATATAGTGATGTCTGTCCATTTACATCGATGTTGTGCTAAACACGGAAGGCAGAAGTCAAAATAAAAAATGTCTAACTCTCAAAGGATCTAGAATTAAATGAGATGGCAAACAAATGTTGGCTGGTAAATATACAAGGTTTGGAGTGTTAGATAACCAGTATGTGTATGTGCGTGTGTGCGTGTGTGTGTGTGTGTGTGTGTGTTTAACCTGTTTTTTTTTCTTCCTGGCACACCCTTATACCTGCCTTCACTCCTTGAGATCTTTCCCTTTCTGTTCTTGCTGTTGTAGAAGGCTGCGGAGAGGCCAAGTCTAAGGCTGGAGGTCAATATGACTGCTGCTGGTCTTCTGGAGAGCTGTGATGGGAAGGATCTAATGCCGTCGTGTCACTGGGACTGCATAAGACCAGAGTTGAGGACACGGAGAAGGCTATGATCAGAGCGAGTTCTAGGACAGGGGGGCTACACAGAGAAACCCTGTCTCAAAAACAAACAAAAAATAAAAATATAAAAAAGAAAGAAAGCTATGATCATTTCCAGCATGACCATGAACAGCCTGAGTATTTCCAAAGTTCAAACAGGATAGAAATCTTCCCTGCAATGCAAAGCCCCTTCTACACTCCACATTCCCTGTCAGGAGCACCCAGGTCAAGCACACTCCTTGAGTCAAGGTAGCCTCTCCCTTACAGGAATGACACCCACTGTATTCCTCAGCTTCCTGTGGGCTGTGACTCCTCACTTGCTTGTAGTGCGGTCCTGGGGTGAGAATCACACTTTCATATGTTTAGTGTTGCTCCCACCTCCTCATCCTGGGTTAGTGCAGGCCTGAGCTCATAATTTGTACTTCTCATCCCTGGCACTGGCTTGTTGATGGACAGGCAAGCATCCCAGGTGAATATCAAGCATCTCCAGTGCCATCACATCTTTCTTGTTAGAAACAATTTCGCCACGTTGCCTCTGGTGAGATATTTGACCTAAAGTCTCGGAGAGGCAGTACGATGGGAGAACATGAATACCCGCTCTCCTCTCTCACTTTCTCTGCTGTTTGACTCTGTCCTGTCTTGTAGCAACACTCCCAGCATAGAATCTTCCTTCAATGCAATCCAGGGAAAATGTCTATAGTTCTGGAACAGGAATGGAATTAACTGATGGACACTCATTCTGTTAAATCTGCCTTCAAAGAGATGATACCTCAGAAGGAACCTTTCTGTGGGGAGAGGAGTTTGGGGGCTCCTTGCAAGGAGATCAGAGTTCCAGGAGAAGAACATGGAGTGGCAGAGAATTTAAAAACAACATTGTCATTCTGCAGGTCTGCCACCCTACAGTCCAAGCATAGGAAGACAAGAAGGATTTCAGGCAGGAAAAGAGAAGCCGTAGGAAGCTGGTCCTGAACACAGGAGCTGCTACTGTTGGCTTCACAGGAAAGCTGCAAGGGCTGATGAAGCCTGGGAGCTGAGCTCTGTCAGGGGTGGGCGGTGAAGTGAGGTGAGTTGAGTGTCTTTACCTAGTGGAAGATGGGACACTTAGCCAAAGGAAGAACAAATGTGCTCATGGGGCTGTAGCAGGAGGGTGGCTTGCAAGGGAACAAGCAAGGATCAGAAAAGCCAAGGGACGCAGATGGTAAGGACTGCTTTGAGGAATAGGTGGGAAACGATCTTTCCTGGGGAACCATCATTGTTGAAAGCAGTCACCCGTCTTTGCCAAGGCAGAAGGGTGAGACAAACCAGCTATTAGGGCTAGTGTTATGGTCAACTTGGTACAACTTAGGGCCACCTGGGAAGGGTCTCAATGAGGCTTGTCTACATCGGGTTGGCCTGTGGGCTTGTCTAGGGGTGGGGGATGGTATCTTTATTATCTTAATTGATGTGGGAAGACCCAGCCCTAATGTGGGAAGTACTTTCTGGTAGCTTTGCTTTTTGCCTGCTTGGCTTCTGCTCTCACTGGTGAGTTCACCTACCCTGTTGCTCCCTCTGCTCACTTCTTTGCTGACTTTGGGACAAGCTTCTTTAGGCTTCTGACATTGACTGAAGACCAGCAGCTCTCTGGAATCCTCCAGACAATTGGCACCACGTGGAGAGTGAGGTACCCAGCCTTATAGATGGAAGCACTACTGAGTTCTTGTGAGACAGCCATTACTGGGCTACTCTGACGCAACTGTGTAAGAGAACTTAACAATTCCTGTTTTAACCTGAGTGATCATCCTATTGCTTTTATTGCTCTAGAAAACCCTGACTAATATACTTGCAAAGAAGAGTTGTGACCTGCCCCCCCCAAATTCAAAATCAAAGAAGCAAATTCACTCATATTCTGTGAAAATTCACTAGTATGAAGAGGCAGGATAGAAAAATGGCCCCAGGGTCTGTCAGACCAATAGTTTGCTATGTTCTAGTCATGCAAACTTGAGAGTCAGTCATCCCCTCTGTGACTCAATTTATTTATCTTTAAAATAGACTCAAATTGTATTTGGATGATAGTGTGGTTTCAAGGGTGAAATGAAGTCTCTGTATGTAGCACTTAGCATAATGCCAAGGATAAAGCAATCTCTCATGAAGTGTGAGCCATTGTGCACATTACTGGGGATTAGTTGACAAAAGAGCTTTTATTGTTATGGAGTGTCCTTTTGCATGGGAGACTGGGGAAGGAGACAGGCAGTATAGGAGACAGAAGTAGGCTGGCTAACCGTGGGCTAACTTTGTAAGTAGCAATGGGGCAGCATGAATATCTGGGAGTTTAGCATAATTCAGTATAGAGCAGTGCCCAAGCTTTTGACTGAATCTGTGGTTTAAATATCTTTAAAAAGTATGCATGTTGAAAATTATGTGTGCAATATGTATGTCAGTTCTCATGTATTAATATTGCTTGGAACTTGTGTTGTTGCTTTTAAGATTTTATTTTTCTTGGTGTGTGTGTGTGTGTGTGTGTGTGTGTGTACCATATATGTGCAGTACCCATAGAAGCCAGGAGAGAGCATCAGATGCCCTGGAGTGGGAGTTACAGGCAGTTATGATCCATCTGATGTGGGTGCTGAGAACTAAACTCAAGAGCAGTAACTTCTCTTAACTGCTGAGCCATTTCTCTAGTCCCCTTGATGTGTTTTGAGTGGGAAATGTCTCCATAGCCACATGGACACTTGGCCTCCAGCTGGGGGTGCTGTTTGCAGATGGAGCTTTGTTGGAAGAAGTGTCGCTGGGCTCCACTTCCTGTTCATTCTCTGCTTCCTGGCTGCAGATATGATGTGATTAGCTGGTCTGCTCTGGCCTCCATGTCTTCTCTGCCTGAAACTATGTCTTCCCCTCTATGATAGAATGATCCTCTTGAACTGTAAGCTGGAATAAACCTCTCTCATGCTTCAGTGGCTTCTTGTCAGTTATTTTGTCTCATTAGCAAAAAGTTAACTAACAGCCCGCTTTAGGGAAGTAGTTAGGATTTTATGAGGTCATGAGGGTGGGTCCTGGTGATGCTGTTAGTGGCTTTTGTAGGAAGAAGAAGACCCATGCTGTCTCACCACGTTGCCCCTTGGCCATGCTGTGATGTTTAGGTAAGTCTTCACCAGATGACAGGCAGACCCTGGCACCACAACTGGGCTTCTGGATTCTAGAAATAGAGCAAAAGAAACCTTTATTCGTTTCTCTTTTCTAGAAAAACAAACAAAGAACGCCACTACCACCAACTCCACATTTATTTTAAACTAGTGACAGATAAAGGGAAACTTCTTCTTTTCATAATGACAACAAATATATGCAGAGAATATGGATTTTTTTTAAATCACAATTTTGCCAACGTCCTACTGGAAGCTATTCTGATATAGGATTATCAAATTTAGGAGAGGCAGGGGCGATGAGGCCTAGAATTGTTAATGCAGTATCAAAGTTCCTTATAAAATACTAACTGTAAAAAGAGAGATGATGACTGGACAATGGACAGCCTCTTTTCCATGTGATGCAAATTAACAACAACAATAAGGGCCATTCCATGCATCTGGGCGTGGTACCCAGGAACACATCACTTTATAGTACTCTCACCCATGCCCCACAAACCAAATCATAAGAAAAGATCAGAAAACTCCAGCAACGCTGTTCTTGTCTTCAAACACATTGATACTACAAAAGACTGGAAAAGGCAGAGGAATTGTTCCACATCAGAGTAATGACAATACAATCTACAGTCCTGGATTGGATCCTGTCTCTGAGAAATCATCAACAGAGCAAATGAAATCAGAGTAGAGACTGCAGATTAGTTGAAAGTACAGTCTGAATAGGAGATTGCTGGATTTGTGTGCTTGCTCTTGCGAAGTGCATGTACAGTATTAAGCACAGAGGGCTGGGTATCTGTACTATACTCTCACATGGGCCCAATAAAAAATATATATTAAGAAATAGAAAGAATAGAAAAATATATATTAAAAAATAGAAACACAGGAGTCATCAAAAAAGAAGTCAACATGTGTAACAATGAATGGATCTTTCTTCTATTTAAATTTCCTCCCAAACAAGCATGGACATGTCAGTGTATGTTTTTAGAATATTAAAACTCTCAGTACTACCCACGTCCCCTAGGTAAGGGAAGCAGCTCAAGGGTTCTTTAGCGGTTTGTTGTTAACACACGTGGGAAGGGCTATGTCTTTCCCAAGGAACATAGTACTATAGCTTCCAAAGTTTCCTATATGCATACACAAACTTCTGTACACATAAAGTTTTATCATTTCCCATTTCCTTTGCTGTAGTTTGTGCTTGGCTTTAATGCAGATATATTTCGGTCAAGCTAGTCTTCATGCTTTCCTTCAGGAGCAGTGCTAGACGTGTCGTGTTCTCAGCTAGCAGCAGCAGCTAGCCGACTCAGTCTGGGGGGCATATCGTTAACAGAATGTGAAGATTTGTGGTGTTTGTTTCCTGTTCTGAGGTATGGAACTAATGAATTCTGGCACAGGAGGGTCTGAATCTGGCCACTGGACCCACTCGTGAGGTGTGTGTGTAAAACGAGAGTCAAGTCTCAGACTGACTACCCAGACTTAACCAACTCAGCTCTTAATGGATCTGTGATACTCTGGGTTCGATTGTGAATTCCTTCTTAAACTTCCATTCTTTATAAATCATCCAGGCTCTAGTATTTTGTTTGCTCCGATAGTAAAAAAGAAAAGGAAAGAAAACAACAGCAACAGAACCACATGGAAATACCGCGTGTTGCTGAGCTTGCTTACCCACCTCTCGGAGGGATGACTTCTGTGTGTCCTCCTAGTCTAGTACAACATAGAACAAAGGAGAAGTTGAAATTCAACCAGGCTTTTGCCCTGACTTTGTATTTTTTTTTTAAATTGTGTGTGTTTGTGTGTGTGTGTGTGTGTACTTGTGCATTCAATTGGCCAAAGACCAGAAGAGGGCATCAGATCCACTAGAGCTGGAGTTACAGGTCATTGTGACTCACCTGATATGGATACCGGGGTTTGAACTCTAGTCTTCTGCAAGAGAAGCAAGTGCTCGTAACAATTGAGTCATTTCTTCAGCCCCCAGACCATAAAATTTAGAGGCAACAAAAACTACTCTAAAGCATGGTGCTATGTATGTTTGTAGTCCTAGCACTCCAGAGGTGGAGGCAAGAAATCAGGCTCTTCCTTGGCTACATAGCAACTCTGAGGCCAGATTGTTCTACAACAAGATCTTGTTTTAAAGCACACACTCTCTCACGCACACACACACACCAGTCAAGTTTCCAAGTTCCTTAGGCCCTGTTCTCTGTTGGCTGGCCCCTCTCTCACATGGTAGCCATCTTTATCGGGAGGCAAAGGGGATCTGCAAAGAACGTAAGCTCTTCCATAGTGACTTCTAAAGGGGAGCCAGAGTGATGGGTGAGCTGCTTCTCAGGCATGAGAACTTTGTCTCACGACAAACTTTCTTTCCTCACCTACATGGCAATGTCTCCTCCAAGAGTGTTTGAGGACAGGATAGAAGAAGTCAACCTCCAGGCTCATCCCCCTTAGGCCAGGAATGACTTTTGCCATGTTGGTGTCCTTGGGCACCCACTGTGAAGTGTCCATGGCTACTTTTTTTTGTTCCTTCTCTTCTTCATTCCATCTCATAATCCTTTACTAAGAACTTACTATGTGCTATGCACCACATCACATCTCATCTGATTCTTACATCCTTGTGAGGGAAATGATCTTGTCATTCCCTTTTTCAAGAGCAATAACCAAGGTATGGAGAAGTCAAACATGTTGTCCCAGGTCATTTGCTAACCAGCAAAGTCAAGACTTAGACTTGAGCCAATTTATTGCCAAGGGGTAGCTTCTCTTCCTTAAGACCAGCAACTGTCAGTGGGGCTTATGGATGCCTGGGTTCCCTGGATTCTTTATAGAGTTCTGTGAAAACAAAGACATCTTAATGATCTTATTTCTTTTCTCACTGTATTGACTCTGGGAGAGATAATGCAAAATCAACATTTTACTCATGTGGGTAACACTTGGGTTCTTTGGACTAGGCAGCCTATCCTGTGAATATAGAATGTATGTGAAGGGAAAAGCCTACTTTTACTTAAGACTGTCCTGATGAAGTCCGGAGAGGTTGCTCAGTGGCTGAAGTGTTTGCCCCGCAAGCGTGAAGACTGGAGTCCTTATAAATGCCAGCGGGCATGGCAGCCTGCTTAAAATTCTTGCCTCAGAGGGTGAAGGTGGGATCCCCAGAGCAGCTGACTAATGATACAAGCCACATCAGTGAGCACTGGATTTGACTGTGAGATCAGCCTCAATGATAGAAGATGAACTGAGGGTGATTCTCAACATCAATCTTCTGCTTCCACATGCATGTGCACATGTGGGCATCATGTGACCATATAAATGAGAAATATATATATATACACATACATTTGCACATGTGTACCACAGACATACATAAAAATGGAAAAACAAGAATATCCTCATGAGAGAGTAAAAGTACCAGCTGTATTAAATCTCCACCATTCAGTACCTGTCCATTTAATAGCCTATGCAATAAAATGAGAGGTATGCACACTAATTTATGCTAAATATGTTGGTCTTGAGGAAAAGCACACATATGAATGTTTGAGTCGTGAGCTGAGCCAACCTCTTTCTTCATAAAATACCCTTTATTTGAAAAAGTGGCTGGCAGACAAATGATGATTGTCCGGACTGGGGTATATGGAAAGCATTTTCCTGCAGATGAACAGAGTGAGGCTGTCGCTTCAAGGAAAGCAATCAACAGCATTTGTTGTCATTGCGAACCTTTACATTTTCAAGCCTATTAGGATTTGGGAAATTTGTATGCATACTGTATCAGTCATGGTCTAGCCAGGAGAGAGAAACCACCTAGCAATTTGAATAGGAAAGATTTTATATAAGGAATCAACTATTTCCAAAAATGAAAGAGAATAAAGAACACCTTAGGATTAAGGGAGACTATCCAAGAGAGGGGGAAAGTTGGGGAGAGGTTCCCTCCATGAGGCTGGGACTTGGGTTTCAGTGGAGTGACTGCATGGCAACCTGCTGTGTAACAGAGGGTTACCCTTGGCCAAAGTCTGTCCACATATATGGGCCCAAACTGTCTGGAGGGAGATTGTCTGCATTACATCAATGAAATTGCCCCAAGCCATTGCCATAGGACATGCTTAACATTCTAGAAAGCCAGTTGGGACATCCACAGAGACCCCCCAAGAAACTCCTGTCTATGGTTCTTTGGGCTGTCCCCAGGGAGATGCTGCCATGGGTGTGTGTGGAGCTTCCCGGGAAAGCCTTTCATGGGATGCAGTTAACAGTGTGATGTTCTGGCTAGTATGAACTCACCGCTTTGTGTAGTGTGGTAGAGGGACAGGTGAGATTACTGGAGTCAGGAAGAAAACTCTTTCCTTCCTCAGTGTCCTTCCAGGCCTGCCTGTGGGTGAAACTGCTTCAAGACATAGAAGAAATATCCCTGGAACACAGGCAGGAATGAAGCCCAAGGAGCTGGTCAGTAACCATCTGATAAAAGGTACAGACCACTCCTCTGCCTGCTCAACCTCTAAACTTTTCTTTTTCCTTTAAATAAGACATAGCCAACCTTCAAGCAACCAAAGCCCACATCCCTTGTCCACGCAAGACAATGAGGAGCCTCCGCAGTTATTATATCCATTACTGGCTACTAGAATGTCCTCCTTACATTCAGCCATGGCGCCGCTGAATAATTTATAAACACTAAATTATAAAGCTGCTTTCCCAACAACTTATAAAAAAAAATGAGCACGGAGACTCGTCCCCGGCAGTTTGACCCTTACTTGTGGCTGTCTTCTCTCGTCAACGTGCCTTAGGTTTTTCTGTTGTTGTGCTGAAGACCATGACCAAAAGCAACTCGGGGTAGAAAGGGTTAATCTCATCTTAGTATTTTCAAGTAATTGTCCATTGCTGAAGAAAATCAGGGTGAAGAACTCGAAGCAGGAACCTGGAGGCAGGAACTGAAGCAGAAGTCGCATGGGAATGTTGCAGGTTTGCACTCCATGGCTTGCTTAGACTGCTTTCTTATACCACCCAGAATCACCTGTCCAGAGATGGCACCACCCACAGTGATCTGGGTCCTCCTACATCAGTTATTAATCAAGAAAATACCCCAAAGATTTGCCTACACATTAATCTTATGGAGACATTTCTTTAAGACTCCCTCTTCCCAGATATTTGTGTCAATATTTGTATCAAGTTGACGAAACCCAACATCATCTTAGAGCAGTGGGTCACAACCCCATTGGAGGTGGAAGAACCTTTTCACAGGGAACTCCTGAGACCATTTGCATATCAGATATTTACATTTAAGATTCATAACAGTTGCGAAATTACAGTTATGAAGCATCAATGAAAATAATTTTATGGTTGGGGGTCACCACAACATGAGGAACTGTATTAAAGGGTCGCAGCATTAGAAAAGGTGAGAATCACTGGTCTAAAGGGATGCTGCCCAAGGAGACTTGCTCACTTGGTGAAGCACTTTCTCATGCATAGTCTTCCCAGAAGGCAGCTACCTCGTGATCTTTTGTGGGTTATCCATCTGACTTGCTCTGTCTTCAGCAACACCACTGAAGACGGCTTCCCTACAGATTCCACAAGCATCTCTATGGGACTCCTTGTTTCCCATCTCTCCATTTGCCAGACTCAGCCCATTGACTGTGGTCCAACTCTGATCCAAAGCTCCCCAAAGGACATCTCTGCTACCCAATGTGCACAGCCACATCTTCTCTAGTGAGGCATGAATCCCAGTGGTTCATGTCCTGAGTATCCTACTACTTGATGATTGCTGGTGAGATCAGAGGTGATATTAACAAACGTTATTTTCCAATACTGAATCACGAAATATGTCACCGGTGCAAAATAAGCAAAGCACAGGTAACCAATATTTCCAGGTGATCAATTCATGATGTAAAATTCCATCAAAGAATAAGACGGATCAATGGATTTTAATGTAACAGCATATTAAAAGGTTTCCAAGCTGTAACTCAATTTAAGAAACTGCCATTTGTTGAGTGTTGCTGTAATTTCCACTAAAGCCCACACTTACCAGAATGCAATCAAATCAAATACTCCAACTCTTTGTCTGTATGAGGCTATGTAGCATTCACATACTTACACAAAACAATATCACAACAGACTATCTAAAACCCATTATAATCATTGAGCTAATTTCTATTAAGATGAACACTAAAGAGATTTTTGAAAATGGAAAGCTCAGCTTCCTGGGCATGGGGGTGTACATCTTTATGGGGTCAGCCCATACTTAGGAAGAAGAGGAACCAGAGTTCAAGGCTGGCCTTGGGTTACATAAAGAGAGATCAAGACCAACCTGGGCCATATAGTACCTTGTCTCAAAACAAAATAACATAAAAGAAAAAGTAAAATAAAGTAACTGTTCATGCTAATTTTGTTTTGAGAACTAAAAAGTAATTCCTGCATTCACATGTAAAGAATTTGTTATTATATTTGAATAAAATAGTACTAAAGTACTTAAAGCTTTTCTCGGTCTTAAATTTTCTGGTGCAATAAATATGGATAGATATAATTTCCACAAGCACAAGCTCATTGGATCATCAACAAGTTTAAGACTGTAAAGAGTCCAGGACCACATTCTTAGAAGCTGCCGTTTTAGGCTAAAGAAACTTTTCTTCCCAAAGTTAGGCCTCTGAGCTTGAATGTGAGCAGTGGGCAATGCCATGTGGTGGATGCACCGGGAGGATCTCTTTGTGTTTAGAAATTCGTAACTCCTTGCGCTCAGTCAGCTAGCAATTTTGCTTTTGTTCCTGCTGTATGTACCTGAGCGTTTGCTGAACCTGAGCACTGCTGAAGGGTAAGTTTCTGTTCCTGTGTATGTGTGAGTGGACACATGTATCTGTACATTTGCATGTGTCATGAAGATGTTCTTTTCTTTCTTTCTCCATCTCCCCTCCTTTCTCTCCCCTCTCTCTCTCTCTCTCTCTCTCTCTCTCTCTCTCTCTCTCTCTCTCTCTCTCTCTCTCTGTGTCTGTGTGTGTTTGTACCTGGATACACTCAAGTGTATGAGCATGTTGGGGGGGGCAGTTAAGGTCAACCTTGAGTGTCATTTCTCAGGTGCTAACCAAGTTGTTCTTTGAGACATGGTCTAGAATTTATCAAATAAACTGGGGCTTGCCCTAAAACTATGCTCATCTCTGTTTCTTCTGTGCTGGGATTGCAAGTACACACCATCACACCTGGCTTTGTTTTAATATGGATTCTGGGGATCAAACTCAGGTCCTTGTGCTTGTAAGGGAAGCACTTTAAGGACTGTTCCATCTTCCTAGCTTCTTCCTGCTGTTTTGAGGAAGCTTGTATTGAGAGAGAGAATCCCTGACGACCTGTCACAAGTGTCTTTGGGACTGGGGAAGCCGCTATAATGCTGCCTGATGGAGCATCAGGACCAGTGGATGCTCAGTTCTCCCTCTTCCCCTGGAGCCTCATGGCTTCACATGTACTAAACCCACTGCTGATGCTCTTTACTCCCTTTTGTCTTAGGGTGTGCTGGTCAGTTGGCTGTAGCATCTACGTCCCTTGCCTGACTTCATAATAGCCTTTGGGGAGGATGTCAGAGATGCCCTTGGTGTAAGAGGAATGAACAAAGACCCCATTACTCAACTCGCTCGGACAGGTGCTCCTATACCTCAAGATGTCAAACATTCTCACTAGAAATGTTGACATTTAAGAACCTACCTCCAAATCTCATCCCAGCATTACTTCTCACGGGAAACAATGGCTCATCCACACTCCGAGGAAGGAGAAGCTCCCCTCACTGTATGTTACCTAAGCAACGGATGCCTGCGCTGAATGTCAGCTTCCTCGGAGAGTAATCCCAACCTGTGGCTTCTGACCTATGTCCCAATCTGCATATGGGCTCTGCCTCTGTTCCCCTGAGAGGATGACCAGCTCAACAGACAGGAGCCCAGAAAGAGGAAGCCTCTTCAGTCATCTTTGAGATAAAAAGAAAAAAGAAAGAAAGAAGAGGAAAGAGAAAAGAGAAAATCAAAGACTAATCCTAAAAACCGTCCTTTAATCTTGGAGCTTCCAGACCTAGTTTCTCTTTCATCTAGGACTTCCAAGTTATCTAGTTATTTTATGGGTCGTGAAGCCACAAGGCGGAGAGGGGGTGGTGAGGGTGGTAGTGGGGAGATTAAATTAATGAGCAGGTAAGAAGGTTTATTATTTTTCCGATCCTTCCTCCCTTCTTGCTAATTTCTCTGAGCCAATTTGGGAGGCAGAGCCTATCATGTTAACTCAGAGGCAGACTATTGTATCCATGTTCTTTCTGAAGCCATTTATCTGAAGGATATTAAACATCCAATTTACATAGACATTATAGCATTGTTAGGCAGATGTGTGTGCACATGCATAAATGGTAAAAAGTATGTGTGTGTGAGAGAGAGATGTGTGTGAGAGAGAAAGAGAAGGAAGAACATTAGGGTATGTATCAAGTAAACCTGTATGCACATCCTCAATTCACATTTAAGTGTCATCTGTGACAAGTTTTTAAAGAGGTCTGAAGGCATGTAACAAGCTACTTCAGAAGTCATTGGTTCTTAGCAGAAAACAGACCTCAGACAATAGCAGACATTCTTATTAAATATATTTCAACCCTTAGGTTCCTAAATCTATCATTACTACTAGGTTCATGGAAGTGGAAATGGGCCACTCAAGCCTGATATCTGCTTAATTGGATGTTTGATAGTGCTGCTTCCATTTGTGTGTGTGTGTGTGTGTGTGAGAGAGAGAGAGAGAGAGAGAGAGAGAGAGAGAGAGAGAGAGAGAGAAGGAGAGAGAGAGAGAGAGAGAGAGAGAGAGAGAGAGAGAGAGAGAGCACAGGGGGAAATAAGTAAGTATCAAGAAGAAGGAGCCCAATTGTCTGGTTGAGTAAGAGACACATCAAATTGCAGGTCCATCAAGATCCCCGTGACCTCCTCTGGTGACCTCTCAACCAGAGTGGCCATCTGCTAGGTTAAAGCAGAATGGCAGGTGATACCAGGCTTGTTCTCCACTCAGGTTCCAGCCACATATGTTCTTCCGCAGGTCATCAGGAGCCCTACTCCCGGGAGCCATCTGCCTCATATGTTTTCCTCTAGGAGTTCCCATAACATTGACTTAGTTTCCCTTTCGTAGCCTGGACTCCATTATAGCTATAGGAGATGCTGCCACCATGACTTGCTTCTGAAATAACAAACCTCACCTGAAAGGTGAACAGATTGCTTCATTGGTAAAGTTCTTTCCTTGCAAGCATGAAGACCTGAGTGTCCTCCCCAGGACATGCATTAAAAATCTGGGGATGGTGGTTTATGCTTGTAATCCTGGTTCTGGGAAGGCAGATCCTTGGAACTCACTGGCCAGGCAGGCTGGTCTCCCTGGCAAGCTCCAGGCAGTGAGAAACCCTGTCTCAAAAACAAGGCGAGTAGTACCTAAGAAGCGACACAGGGGGTTGATTTCTGACCTTCATACACACACCCACATATATGCACACTCATGAACACCCACCCACATATGCACACACATGAACATACCCACATATATGCATACACATGGACACCAACCCATATATGCACACACATGAACACACATACATATGCACATACATGAACATACACCCTCATATATGCACACAAATGAATACACACACACACACACACACACACAAAATGAACAAAATGGTGAACAATGGCTGTGCCCTTACTGATGAATCTAGATCAGGTAACAGCGCCTGTCCCGTCATCTTTAGGCCCTGATGATTTGGTCAGGAGACTCCTTCTGGCAATCAGCTTTCATAGGAGGTCATTGCCCACACCACGTCTTTGCCCTGGAGAACTCCATATCTTGGTTGGGGTCCTTTCCCTGCCCATAGTCCTCCTGTGCTTACTATAAGTGAAGGAAGTACCACTAGCTGGGGTTAAGATCTAGCTTTGTCTGGCAACGGAAGCCAGGCATCCCAGGCACCCAGTCAGTTGTTCCTTCCTTCACTCTGTCTTCAGAGCTGTTTGCTACAATTGAGTGTGATTATGGTCTTTTATCCTTCAAGTCTGTTAAGAATCTTTTTTTTTTCCCCCGATCAAAATTTCTTGTCTTCCCTGGGACTTAAAATACTGTCCTTGAACCAAGATGGGGTCCTTGCACATTAAACACACTCTCAACTTCAAAGCCTTGCATGTGGTGCTGCTAAGGGTCCCCTGGGATTGTCATTGTGAGACATATGTTTGTTATAGTATAAAGAGAAGTCTTGCTTCATGGTGGAGCTTATATGAAGGGTAGAGGCCCTGCACGGGCTTCCTGTCTGTCTCCAAAGAGAGAAGGATTAGGGGAGGAGAGGTCTAAACTCCAGGTGGAGTTTGGCATCAGCAGCCTCTTTTTCAAGGAGGCGCACAGTCTCCAATGGCAGCAGGGGCAAGGATGGCCCCATGACCCCTGAGACTCTGCCTTTTGAAGAATCACAAAACACCATTGGTATTCAGTACTTTTCCACTGGATGCTCACCCTAGCCTTGTGGGTAGGAGTGTTAGTTTCATTGTCTGTTGCTGTAGTAAGATACATTGACTTAAGTAACTTAGGGGAATAGGGACTTATTTTAGCCCGTGGTTCCAGGTTATAGTCAATCACACAGGAAGTTAAGATGGCAGGAAGCTGCAGCAGCTAGTCACATCCATGGTCAAGAGAAGGGAGAAATGAATACATCTATGCCTGTTCTCAGCTTACTTTCTTCTTTTTTATGTAACCCTGGACTCAATCCCACAGAATGACACCGCCTACTTTTAGGCTTCTCACACCAATTAACATAGTCTAGAGCAGTGGTTCTCAACCTTCCCAGTGCTGCGCCCCTGTAACAGTTCCTCATGTTGTGGTGAACCCCCACCATAAATTATTTTCGTTGTCACTTCATAACTGTAATCTTGCTACTTTTAATGTAAATATCTGATATGCAGATGGTCATAGGCAACTCTTTTGAAAAAAATCATTTGACCCCCAAAAGGGTCATGGCCCACAGGTTGAGAACTGCTGGTTTAGACAATGTCAGACAAACATGCCAATTATTTGGCCAGCCTAATCTAGGCACTTTCTCGCTGATAGTCCCTTCCCAGGTGATTCTAGATTGTGTCAAGTTGACAATTAAAACCATACAGAAGGTAAGTGCCACCTATCATGTGCCTAGTGAAGAAACAGGCTCAGAGAGGTCAGATTGCAAGTCTACATTACCCAGGTAATACTAGACTTATGTTCTTCCTTCTAACAAGCATCTAGGAGATTTCACAGCTGTGCTGATTGATAGTTGTGGCTGAGAGACTGGGCTACGTGGAGAAAGGCTGTGGGTGGTATCCGGACTCAGTGAGAAAGAAGGCTCCATTTGATGTACCTGTTCGTTACTTATCATTGCTGTGACCAGACACTGGACATAAGCAGCTGATGGGAAGGGAGGATTTATTTTGGCTCACAGGTCAAAGGGAACAAAAATTGGAAGCTGTGGCTTTCTGTCTGTGGCAGTGACAGCTTGTGGTTAAGGGCTGCTCACACCTTGGCAGTGACTAGACTGGAAGTTGGTGGAGCGATAATCCTCAAGGCACCCCCCCACCCAGCAATGGTCTACTCCAGCCAATCCGGCCTCACACCTTAAAGGTTCTATAACACTTCAAAATAACAAAACCATCTGGCCACCAAACATTCAACACATGAGCTCGGGGGCATTTCATATGCAAACCATAATAATGTGGAAGGTCAACATAGTTTTCATCCAAAACTTTGTCATTTCTGAGAGTGGAAGGGACTGGGTCAAAGGTCATAAATGAATAACAAGTATAATTCAAGACTGCCCTAGACAAATCAGGATATTTGGTCACTAGACTAAAGAATAGCGAACGCTCTGGGAATCAGGAATGTCCAGTACATAACGAACCAGGCCAGGTCCAACTATTTTGTGATTTCAACGGGGTCTTCCCTTTTTACCTTACTTTCAAGGAAGGAGATGAGCACATCTTTTTATGTTCTTACAAGAAATAAAAATCAAAATAATGAAGTTAAAAAAATGGAGGGCGGAGAGAACTGACACCCTCAAGTTGTCCTCTGACCTCCACTTGACCACAAGCGTGCAAACACACACACACACACACACACATACACACACACACACATACACACATACACATATACACATACACACACACATACACAGTAAATGTAAAACATTTGGTCACAAAACAGAGGCTATCTCATGTGATTGCAGTCAAGGTCGAAAGATGTATTACTCATCTGTTCTCCTCAATGGCCACCCCACGCCTCTCCTGGAGGAAGAACAGCCAGCTAATGAAATGAAAGTCCTGGGCACAAGTGCTGATGGAAGAGACCCTTTTGCTACCCGGCCAGCACTGTGGCTGCCCTTACCCACCCCATGTGATGAGAGCTTGACATCCTTCCAAACTCCCACGTATGCTGAATACGATCACCCGGGCTGGGATTCGCTGCCAAGCTCATTCCAGCTCCTGCCTTCACCAGTGCGGTAGCCTCCAGACTCCTCACTGCCTCCACTCTTGTGCTGCCATCCTGCCATTCCCCAGGTTTCTAGGAGGGTATTTTTGAGGTCTCAATTTGATGAGATTGCCTTGTAAAAAGCTTCCTAAAAGCTTTTGATTTGGGGCTCTCACATATGAAACTGTTAGGCCCACGGATTCTCAGACTTCTACAGTCTCTTTCCATTCCTTCTTGCAGACCTCACTCTAGCTGTGCCTGATTATCTACTAGTCTCTTGAATACACGTACAGCAGAGTTCCCAGGTCTTATACCTTTGTACAAGCTACCCCTGCTACTACAGGCTCTTTTCTCACTTCCATGCCTTAGCCCTTAAAAGCTCAGAAATCATGACAGACCCCTCTCACCCCTCATCCCCAGGCTGAATTACTTCCTGTGTCCATGTGACATGTTGTCACTTAGATCGTGGATGCTTACTTACAGCTTGTTTCTCCTGTTGGAGAGAAAGTGCAGAGGTAGGCTTTGACCTGGGCTTGCTTCCAACATGGCACCTAATATAGGAACAGATAACTGAATGACATTGACCCCTGGACAGAACTTTGTTCTTCTAAAACATTCAGGCTGTCACAACTTCGCCTCCAGAGACTTTGCTCACAAGAGAGCCAGGGAGAGGTTCTGAAGAAGATAGAGTGGATGTGCAGTTTGCCTGCTGGCCTCTGGAGGCTCACTTAATATGGGGGCCAGAGGTTAATACCAGGGAATAGTGTGGTTGAGGTTGTACTTTATGGCCCACCTAACTTTCTAAGAAAACTCATATAAGAAGTGGAAAGTGAGGATCAGGTTAGAGAACTTGCAGGAAAAGCCTGCTCCTCTCTTGATGTTCACCTACTCTAGTCTCCATCTTAAGCACCCTCTGCTCACAAACCATATTGGCCTGCTGTGCTTTCTGCTAGTGACACCGGCCTCTGATTTCCTTCTGTGACCCTGACCTTGACCTTGGGAGAGGCACCAGGATCCTGTCCTCTGACTTTTCTTCTTAGTCTCCTTGGTAATCTGTATTTAGAAACATATCTTCTCTGCTCCCAACCAGCAGTTTACCCTGTAGTTCTGTCATGGGGGTGGGGGTGGTGAGAGGAGGTACAGTCTTGACTTGAGTCTGGAAGAGGATGTCCAGTGGCTTCCAGTTTCCCCAGCCTTGTCCAGAGCCACCAAATCCCCAGACCCTGCTTGGTGGAGAGGTTTGACTGTACCCCTTCTCTTGGCCCACATTGACCCCCTTTGGCCAAACTATTTGTCTGCCTTTCTTCTCTTTGCTCTGGCACATTTTGGCAGCCCAATTAATGCCTGGTGGATAGTTACTGGAGTCTGAGCAGTACTCCAAGCCAGCCTTTGCCTCCTGACTTCCTTTTTCCATCCTTACAGGGATATTTGACAAGCTCCTTTCTGTTTGTCTTCTGGCAGGCTGATATGCTCAGAGACCCTCTTCCAGATGAAAAGCAGGTTAATTAAAGCAGATTTTCTAGCTTGTTCTTAAAAGGGAAAACAAAAGAGAGAGAACAGGTATCTTAGTTAATTGTTCCTAATTGTTTCTTTCCTCAAAAATCTTTAGTGGAAAACAGCCTAATTGAGCACTTCCTGCTCTGGCATTGAAGAACAGAGCTGGGCTGTGCGAGGCCCAGTGAAAGGACTCCTCTCTCCCTCAATAGCCAGTCCTCTTGCTCTCTCATGGTGGAAGGCTTCCCTCACTTGGACCATGTCACAAGATAGTTGTGGACACTGTGCTGTTTGTGCATCAGTTGATTGGCTCATGCTAAGGGGAGGAGGTGTGGATTCTGTCTGCCTGGTCTTGCCTTTATTTTGGCATGTTAATTCAGCTCACAGTCTGCTTGCACAGGAATCAGAAAAATAGCAGTTCTCCTTGGTGTTACCATAGTATCTTTTCAAGTCCTTACCACCATGTTCACTGTGTGCAATTGTACACTGGGTACTCAAAGGGGAAAGGTAGGAGGGGTCTAATGCAAGGTGGTTATTTTCCAATATCGGGCTTACATTTCCTTCATCTTTGCAAGATTGTCATGTTTCATTCTTACACAATGATACCTGCTTATCTACCTATGCAGCTATCTTCTTCTCACCCACCCATCTGTCCATCTGCCCATCTATCCTTTCTTCCTTCCTTCTACTCATCCATCCACCCCTCACCCATCCACCCACCTATCCATCCATCCATCCATCCATCCATACTAGACGCTGCTGGTGCCCCACCCAGATCCCTTTTATTGACTGAAAGATCCACCCTCATTCAGCTGCTGTAACTACTGGCTCAAAACATTCCAGACTACTTTTCTATAGATTCTCCCCTGGCCAAAGGGGAGCTGCTTTCCCCAGAGGCTGTGAACCTATTAGGTCTTCCCTGGTGGCAGACCTCTGCTGATGGTTGACTAGCTTAGTTGTAAAAGGGCAGCTCTCTTGCTGAAGGTGAGACAAGCACCTTCATGATAGCCAGGAGATGAGACCAAAAGCCAGTTCCCAGTGAAGAACACACTCTTGCTTAGCTCTCCTCCTGAGACAGTTTACCTCCTTCAGCTCTTTTCTGAGTACCAGCTTGAAGAAGCGTCCTCAGCCCTGTTTCTGCTTTATATTTGGTATCGAGAGTGACCCTAAAATCTGAGAATATAAACCCCAAAGAAAAACATTCTCTAAGTCATGCAGCCCAGGGCAAGGTTGCTATGAAGTTCCCCTTGCTGACAGTAGGTGGAGCACTGATGGTCTCTGGGAGCTGGAGCGGTGAGATGGCCGAGACCTTCCCTTAGTGGACCTAGGTGAAGACACACTGGCTGGTTCTATGCCTACGGGATATGGAAGGTATGTTGAGGGTGCTAGAGCTGGCAGGGGAAGCCCACCAACTTGGGGGCTTCAACAAAACAAATTCATTTCTCACACAGCTAGGGGCTGAGAGTCCAACATCAAACCGGGTCTCAGCTTGGTTTCTCCTGTTGTCACTCACTGTCCTTGAGTGGCAGGTCACCCCCTTCTCACTGTGTCCCCACAGCCTCTCCTCTGTGCATGGACTTTCCTTTTGTCTCTTTCTCTCTCCTTATAAGACCTCTAGTCATTTTGGATTAAAGCACATCCTCCTTTTACCTTAACTACTTCTTTAAAGTTTCTATCATCAAATACAATCACACTGGAGTTTGGAGTTTTGTCATCTAATTTTGGGGTGAGGGACACGATTGAGTCCATAACAGAAGACTTCAGAAGGGGGAAAAGGATTGTGAGGATTGGGTGATTTTTGAGCTAAGTGGCATTGATTTGTTGAAGAGAGAAAATGGCAGGCCTGAAGTTATAATTAACAATTAAAACCAGTGTGTCAGCATTTAGAAAGAACCCCCCAATGCCTGTAGCCAGAGCACAGAGCAGGGAGGAGGAAAGACAGCCCTGGATTTCATTGTTAAAGTGACAGAAATTTGGAAAATCTGCCTTCCCAGCCTGTGCTGATCATACTGTAAATAAGGTACTGAAAGGCAAAGTGTGGTCCCTTCCACTTGCAATGGAGTATCTGTGTGGTCCACGGTGAAGAGACAGCGGCCTCTGCTTTGCAGAAGATCGTGTGGAAGTCTCTTAACTGATGCAACAGCCCCATGATTGCTCTCTGGGTGGGGGACAGTTCCCACCTCCCCTCCTGGACTCCAGAGCATAAGTTGAGGCCAAATCTCAGCAGAGCCAGACTGGGGAATTCCTGGGCCTGTTAAGGGATTAGAGGATTGTGTCCAAAGCTGTAGGACCTGGCTACAATGCAGGAAAGCCGGGAACTGAGAGTGGGTCTGGGCTGGAGGGAGGCCAGAATATAAAGCTGGGTATGAAGAGCTTTGTCAACACAAGGCAATCTCCCATGACACAAAATGCAACACCCTGGCAAGGACCCCAAGTTTGAGTTCTCAGACCCTCCTGAGACATCTCTTAGAAGCTTGGCTAAAAGAACAGCTCAAATGAAATCAAATGATTACCAGTATTGTTGTGGCAAACAAAGCAGGAAGATATTGGGAGACTTAAGTGTGTTCCTAGGGATGCTCTGTTTCATAGTTCCAGAAGTTCTCCTAGCTGCCTGTTTGTCCCATGCGGCTCTGGAGAACTCTGCTCACTAGGGTGATGAGGAAGGCACCAGTAAAAGGGCACCCACATCACAGAGGGCTCAGGAGGATGGCTGGTGGAGATCCTGTCATTGAGTTAACAAAACCCCATAATGGCCAGCTGGTAACACCTCACAGTAAGAAGCAATGTGCTCGTCATTACTGTTAAGGGCAGCAATGGCTGTAGGAGAGCCTGGCTTGTGGAGATTTCTAAAATGGTCCCTAGACTGTGGTGCTCCTAGAGGCAAGAGAGGCAGATAGGCACCCAGTAAGACAGAGAAGGCCCACTTCACACTTCGCAACATTTCAGATCCCTTGCTTGGTTTCCAGACTTGAGGCTGTTCTCACACATAGAACTTCCATAATGAAAGTGAGGTCACATTCCCAAGAAGGAATCCCTCATGTGGTGGCAGATGTACACCGTAGTGACCTCCTCCCCTTTCCCGTGCTTTCTCAAAGGACCCATAACTACTTATTTGCACAGCCAGGTTCTGGAATACTGAAATCCCCAAGCATTTTTGAGGTCTGTTGGATGCGAGGTCTGAGTTGGCACTGATATCTATTACGACAGGCGTCATGGCTAGTCTTGGTTGTCAACTTGACTACCTATGAAATTAACTAAAATCCCAGCAGCTGGGTACACCTGTGAGGGGATTTTTCCTGACTGGATCATTTGTAGTAGGAAGACCCATCATTAATCAGGATCTTTTGAGGTGAGAGGGTCCACCATGAATCTGGGCCATACCTTCTGGTGGCATGGAAGAATGAAGCGCTTGCTCTTTGCCTGCTTGCTCTCAGTGGCAAGCTCACTCATGCACTGGTATTAAAGCCTATGTCTTTTGGATTCCGGTGTATACTGAAGGCCAGCTGAGACACCAAGCCCCGTGGTCTGAATAAGATTCTTGAACTCTTCATCAGGAGAGACAGTCATTGTTGGACTAGTCAGACCACAACCTGCATAACCTGTAAGCCACTCTAATACATAAATATACATATGTATATGTATATATATATATGCATACATATACATACATACATGGCAAAGAACTTGTGGTGGTGTAGAGTGTCACATGTGGGAGGAGGGATCACACCTCAAAATCAGAATCCAGGGAGATTGGCAGGACCAGCTTTCACATACTCTTCTGGTGAGAACCAATCAGGATGCCACCAACAATATATTAATCCCTTCTCATTGGCCCAATTAACAGGATAGCATTAATTCAGGGGGGACATGCTGCAGTTTACCCCTGCCCATATATTTATTCATTCTATGGGTTCCGTTTCTCTAGAGAACTCTTAAGTAATGTAACACCTTCTTAGAGAGGTCAGAAATGACCAGGTAATCTGCCCAGTGTATCTCAAAATGACTCACCTGTTGTGTATTTCCCTGATTATTGACATATAATTGGAATAGGAATAGTTACCAAGACATTAGTATTTTAACCTATAGAATGAGGACTAGTGACTACAAAGGTTCTGGAAGCTCCCTCCCTCTACCAGAGCAAGAAATGAAACTTGAAGTCTTATTCCAGGGAGAATGAAAAAAATTAGTGACATCCCACTTCCTGGCAAGTGGTTCCTGTATACCACAGCAGTCTGCCTCTGCAAAGCCCAAGCAGATCGTGACTCATGGTAGATGGCCTGGTAGATGGCTTGGGCTGTTGTAATGCTGAGCAAATAGGCATTCCTGTTTTAACTGCTACTATACCAGTCTACATAGATTCACTAGAGTTGATTAACATAGCCTTGGGTAAATGCTATGTTTCTATTGATCTGGTGAATGCATTTTCTTAGCCCATCAGCAAGAAAGATAAAACATGGCTTGCATTAATATGGAATAGCTGGCATTATACATCCACCGTCGTGTCTTGGGGAGAATGTTAATTCCTGGTTCCTAATGCAATCAAAAGTGTCCTAGACTCTTTGGACATCCTACAAAACACCAGAATGTTCCCCCTGAATTGATGCTATCATGTTAATTGGACCGATTCGAAGGGATTAATACTGTTGGTGACATCCTGATTGGTTCTCACCAGTGAAAGCTGGAGCCTGGCCCTGCCAGTCTCCCCTGGATCCCCATTTTGAGGTGTGATTTTCTTCCCATATGTGCTTCTGTTTCTGTGACACTCTCCACCACAAGTTCTTCACCAGAATTGAGCCAATGGTGATGCCATGACTTCGAACCTCCAGAATCTAGTGTTAAGTAAACATCCTTTGTAAGTAAAGTTAACCTTCCTGGAGCATTTGCTAGATAATGAGAAACAGAGTAACACACATCACATAGGAACTGTTACCTACTGAAACTCAAACGATGCTGTGTTTAAATGGAATCAGGCTAGGAGAACAAGCAACTGGCACAGACCCTGGTGGTGCCTGCCCACATGTGAATTTTGCTTACCTGACTTGAAAAATTGCAGGCTCTGGACTCTAGGATCAGAACTCAGTTAGTGATTGGCATGGGGCAGGGGTAGACTGTTCTCTAGGTTGACTAGTTCTGAGGAAGATTTCCCATGATCACTTGTTTATGGACTCCCTCTGAAGCCAGTGGTAGCCAGGTTTGCACTAGCTCTTGTAGTAGTAAGCTGCTGTGGCAGCTCACGAAGGAAGACAAAGATGCATTCTCATATGTGCAAACCCTGCCACCTCAGTAGAGGGAACCACCATCCTGGCCAACTCCATACTGGAGAGTGGAACCCTGAGTGTCTGAGCTCAGATGTTTTTGTTGATTCAGAACGCCTCAGGTGTTCTACTGATAGCATGTGCAGATCATGAACAATCAAACATCTCCCCACATAAATCAAACACCTACAGACAATACAAAATGCCAAGACCTAGGCAGCCCCTCACCAAACACTGCACGAAAAACCATTTTAAACAACTAAAAATAAACTTCCACAATAAGCTTTTAAGTTGTTCTTTCTACACCCACCTCCCTCATTTGCTCAACAAGTCATTTGAGCAAGAACTCCCTACTCAGAATCTGCTTCAAGATAATATACACACTTGATTGTGTTCATTGATTTTTTTATTTTTATTTTTGTGCACTGTATTGGTTACTTTACGTGCTACTGTAATCCAGTGCCTGATACAAAGCATCTTAAAGGAGGGACAAGTATTTGGCTTACAGTTTGAAGGGATAAGTCCATCTCTGAAGGGAAGACCTAGTGGCAGGAGCGTGAAGCGGCTAGTCACATGATATCATAGTCAGGAAGCAGAGAGTGAGCAGGAAGTGGATCTGGGCTGTTCAACCTCAAGAGTCATCCCCATGACTCAGTTCTTCCAGTAAAGCTCCATTTCCTAAAGGTTCCACAACCTTCCAAAATAGCACCATAGATGTGCTTAAACACTGAGCCTCTGGGGGCTTTTCACATTCACACTAGAGCACACAGTACCTCTTTTTCCAATGCCACCACCCAGTGCGTGTCTCATACCATTAGTAACCTCATTGCCCTTCTGGGATTGTGTTTGTTGGCTATCTGACCCATGAATACATATGCCCAATTTCTTTTGATTTTTTTTTTTTTTACATCTCTCTTTTAAATCAGGATCTTTGCGCTAGTGAAAGTAGATTAGTTCAAAGTGAGGTAGTAGTGGAATCACATCATATTGTTGAACTCAGCCATAGAAGGCAGGAGGTGGGGGAACTTCCATTCACTTGCTGTTGTTTTCCATGGGGAAAATAGAGAAATCAAAGGGAAATAAAAGGAATTAATTTTTGGCTTTTGAACTTCTGAGAGCCCAGCTTTGGGAGGAGGTTTTTAAAAGATTTTTCAAGCTGCATTTTGAGGACGCCCATTTTAACCTTGTGTGTTTCATTTTAAAGCAGATGCTCCTGCCTGAGAGGAAGCTTGATTGTGATAAACTCTTGGCGTTTTCCATAACCTACACTCTCCACTACAGATTAGGCTTTCTCACTTTGGTCTGAATTAGTGAAGTTTGACCTAATGTGGACAGCAAGTGAATTGCAAATTATATGTAAATGTGTATAAATTAGCACCAGTTATTAGAATAATTTGCATCTACAGCTCTATAATTAGGCAGCAGCCTGGGAGAGAAGGGCAGTGGGCAGGGCACCCAAGAAGCTGGGAAGGCAGCTCAGAAGTCCTGGGGTCCCCACCTCTATGATAATGAAGCCCAGTGTTACCATCCCCAATCCCCATAGCACAAGATGGGAGGGATCTGAAATCCATTATCTGGCTTCCGCTTCGGATTCCCAATTCTTGCTAAGATTGAGGAGGCATCTTGCAGGCACTGTTTAGGAGCCTTGCTGCTCCTGTTCCCTGCAGCACAGCCAGAGGTCAGGCATTCTGAGTGGGGACTCTCAGACCTGTTGCTCAGGGTGACTGAGGCACACTCTCTGACCTTTAGTTTCCTCATCTGAACAATGGGATTTGTAAGAACTACCAGATCCAGGATTACCTTCTGGTACTATGAGGCTTGGCCAGGATTTTGCACAGAAGGTATGAAGTAGTCTACATGCATTTTCAAAATCGCTATTTTTATATAACACAATGTAATTGGTTTCCTCATGGCGTCTTCACATTGTTATACTTTGTTTTTGCTGCTCCCCATCTTCCACTGCCCTGCCCCTGTTCTCATTTCCCCTTCTTGCAGGTCATCTCCATTCACCCAGATAGTCCCTATTGCTTTCCTGTCACATGCATCCCATCGCCCCTTCATCCCTGCCTTAACATCTCTTCCAATCCTTTCTTAGTCTCCTTTCCTTTCAACACACACACACACACACACACACACACACACACACACACACACAGTGGCATTTGCTTTTATTGAGATATCTGAGTGCATTTACCTACCGTGAGGCAGATCCAGGGTTGACACTCATAGCCCCTGTCTCAACACCTCCCCAGTGTTGCAGCAGGAGGCAAGACTTTGAAGACTAGTTCATCCCTGCACTCTCCAGGCCCTGCTTGGCTTCTTCTCTCACACTGAGACCAGCCATGGGGCCTGTGATGTTTTGCTCCTTCTCTTCAGTGTACCTCCTGGTAGAAAATGCTTTGGTGAGTGCCAGGGTGTCTAGGGTGTTTCCCTTTAGCCTGGAATGGCAGTGGGAACAGCACATTTCTTTATTCCTTGCTGGCTACCATCCTTAGTGAAGTCATTTTTGGGGGAAACGGGTAGATGGAAAGAGCACACAATGAAAACTGATCATTTTGGTTCCGGGTTTAAAGTGTTTGCCTCACAAGCATGAGGTGGGCACAGTGGCTGCCTGTGATCCCAGTGAGTGGGAGGTAGAGATGGGGGATTCCTGGAGCAAGTGAGATTGAATGGTTGCATTGGTGAGCTCGGGGTTGAACTGAGAGACCATGCCTCAATGGATAAGGCTGAGAGTGATTGATAAAGGCACCTGATGTCAACCTTGGACCTCCACATGTACACCTGCATACGCATACATGTGTATCCACACATATGTGAACACACACATGCACACAACATACAGATGAGAAAAGAAAGAAAGGATGAATGATGACCTGTTTGCCCTTGGAAGGATCCATATAGGATTTCTAACAGATTTCCTGTCTAAACCGATCTGTGATACCAGACACATATAGGACAAACCCTGGGAAGGACTGGGGGACTGAATACTCATCATGGAGAGTTCACAGGGCTCCAGCTCAGCATCAGGACCAGATCCCTGCTCTGGGACCTTATAAAACTTTTGGAGCCTATTTATATCCTTCACAAAGTGATTGTTGGTAAAATAGCATTTTAGACATAAGTGGAATTTGCTATCATTTCCTCCTTACCAAGGCTACCCAGGACAAATCAGGCAGACCTCGCTTGCCCGTCCTACCTCATACCTGCCCCCTGACCCTCCACACACTCACGCTAATTGTGGAAAACAGAAGATCAATCCAGCTGTCATTGTTTACATTGCCATCCTGACTTACTTGCTCAGCCAATGTCTACAGACTGATCCATCCATTCAACAGATTGAGCTTCGTAGAGAGTCTACTGTGTGCCAATCAGTATGATACACATGGGCACACTGGTAAACTGAACAAGGCCAGTCCCCTCTGTCACGGAGCTTACATTTTCT
This sequence comes from Cricetomys ansorgei, assembly GCA_026225945.1. Classification (NCBI taxonomy): domain Eukaryota; kingdom Metazoa; phylum Chordata; class Mammalia; order Rodentia; family Nesomyidae; genus Cricetomys; species Cricetomys ansorgei. The sequence continues at coordinate 1,164,802 of JAMJFZ010004023.1, forward strand.
AAATGGTTTAGCACTCTGCTTATGTATTTCAGCCTGCCTTGAGACCCCTAACCCTCCATAGACCGCAGCACTGTCCGGTGTCGAACCTTCTGCTCGAAGGCCCTTCGTATTGCACAGGCTCCTATGCACTGTCTGCTCACCTCCCCCAGCCTTCATCCTCTCTTTCTTTACCCTCTTTCCTGCTTTTCTTCTCTTACCCTTCCTGCCTCCCGCCCTCCCTCCCACTGGCAGCCATCTTCTTTGTCCTTCCTAGGAGTTTATGAGGCCAATCCTTGAAACGAGAAGGTGACTACTTTCAAACAGATAACAGAAAGCCCTTCTTTTCCCAGCAGATAATTAATTTGTGTCACTTGCTGGTCGTGGAACATAATTGAGGCCAAGGGCTTAAGAAGGCCCCGAGAAGGAATTAGACACATAGTCCCACGGGAGGGAATGTATCACTCCTTCTGCTTCCTGTCCCTGGGGGGCGAGGTTAGTGAGCTCTGGCCTGCATCTGGTTGCAAAGAATTCCTCAGCCTATTAAGCAGCCTGGCCAGGTATAGTTAGAAGACTTCAGACTTTGGATCTTATACCGGGGAGGGCTGTAGCTGAAGGGTGTGTGGAGCAGAAATCTTGAATTTGGAGCTCAAGTCTGTTGTTTGGCTATCTAAATGATGGCTATCTAAATAAATTGGCTAATTTCTCAAAGCCTCCAGTCCTTGAAGCCCCAACCTTCCTGTTGTATTTTTTTTTGAACCTCTGTGCAGCTCTGAGAGTGATAGACAGTGAAATGGCCAGGCAAGCTGCAGAGTGCCAAAGACTGAACACTCCATGGATACCCATTATTGTACCCTTGGATGCAGTGAACAAACAGCTGGACCCTGGAGAAGAAGGATGCTTCCTGGAAGCTTAAAGTCTGAAGTCCTTGACCTCTAGACCTTACATTAAATGCATATGACGGTGAGATTCAGGAATTACCAGCCACACCGGCACCTTGAACCTGGACCCTGCTCTTAGCACTAGTTGATTGTGAGGGTTGGCAGGTCCTTTGTCCTTCCTTGAGTCAGTGTATAAAATGAGCAATAGGCACTGTATCAAATTATGACTTCCAAAGTAGAGTCCTCACATGTCAGTAAGAAATTTTAAACCAGAGTAGTCCTACAAGAATGAAAGGAAACGTCTGTCTGTCCGGGTGATGCTGCCTGCCTAAACTGTCAAGAAGCTGAGAGCGGGGATTTGCATTCTGGATCTAATGAATATCCCAGACCACCAACTGCTTGTGGTTTAGCTCGATCTGGCCCATCTTCCACAGGACCCTTTATTACCATGATGTGTTTATAGAGCTCTCAGCAACACACTTTAATGAACATGCAACAAAGCGAAACCTTGGGTTGTTGCCTCTGAAACAGTTTGTGCCCCAGTGAGACTCATACAGTGTCTACTCCACTCAAACTGGGGAGGAAAGGCCTTCCAACACCATACTAAGCATCATTTGGAGGTCGGTGCTGGGCTCTTTGAGGTGTCCTATTGAGTCTATCTGTGATCCTCACCTCTCCACTTGTGTTTCAGTATGGTAAGTGGTACTCAGCCAGTTTTCCTAGGGGTAGGAATGGGTGGCAGGGAACCTAGAAGATAGAGAGACCCCAGCGAGTAATTGAGAGTACACCTGCAGGTGCAGGCATGCTGTACACATTGCCAGTTATCTCTCCTAGGCTGCACATATGTGGCATCCCAGGCAGCCAAAAGAAGATGTGGTAACCCAAAATGCTACCTGTGGAATGCCAGCAACGACAACGAAGCCATTCCATGGTGTCAGAATCTCTACAAAAACACATGGAGTGTCAGGCTGGACCAGCTACTGTGTGAACTGCTGGAAACTCAGGGTTGACTAAGACAGCCTCTTCACATGTAGTTCTCCCAGACTGGTGGAGGGAGTAAACAAGAAGCTAGCAAGTAATGGCACCTGTGGCCAAGCACGCATGTACAGTGAGCCCGGGAAGCTTGTTAAAATCCAGAATGAGATTCTTGGCCTCTTCCTCACATCTTGAGAAACAGACTTCATGGGACATGGTCTGTGTATCTGCTTACCATGGTATGTAGCTGGCCTGAATGAAGGATTTTTAAATAACCTGAACAGAGTTCCTGGGACAAGGGTGCAGTGTGGAGCCAGAGTGCCGGCTAGACAGTGCCTCCATCTCTCTAGGTCTGTTTTCAGATGCCCACATGCTTGCGGGAGGAGTGAGGTCCAAATGCAGAGTGTGAGGCACCAGTCCCAAGTCTAGCATCCTACGTACCTCAGGGAGTGTCGAATATTCTAGAAATACTCATTAATGTGTGACGAGGATGAAAGAGCATCCAGTCTACTTCATTTCCATAGGCCTCACTTCTGAGAGCAGGGAGGGTTCTAGATAGATCTGGGGTGGGATAGTCAGAGGTTTCTGGGTGGTACGTGCTGGGAACAAAACTTGCCATTTAACTCTAAGAGCTGATTTTGGACCAGGTGGTTCCGCGCTCTTTGCAAGGCACAGCTTTCTCCAGGAGCTGCGGAGGCTCTGCGGAGTTGTATGGCTCTAAGGGAAGACTCATCATCCCCCTCACAGGAGCTCCTTTTACCACCAGGGAACACAGGCAAATTAAGTTGAAAATGGACTCATATGGAAACCAGAGGACAAGTTTATTAGAGCTTTAGAGACACAGCAAGCTGAGAGTCCTGGCAGATGCTGGGAAAGGGAGATGGGTAAAAGGAAGAAAGTCAAGAGTTCTGAGTTAGAAGTCAAGAAAGTAGGCCATCTCATCCATGGCAGTCCTCAACCAACTGCATCAGAGAAGGTCTTCAGAGAGAAGGGGTACAGGGTACGTGCCTGCGATGACAGGGTACCTTAGTTAGGATTTCTATTGCTGAGATGAGACACCATGGCCAAGGCAAATTGGGGAGGAAAGGGTTTATTTCAGCTTACATGTCCGTATCACTCCCTGTTCATCATGGAAGGAAGTCAGGACAGGAACTCAAACAGAGCAGGAACCTGGAGGCTGGAACTGACACAGAGGCCATGGAGGGGTGCTACTTACTGGCTTGCTCCTCATAGTTTGCTTGGCCTACTTTCTTATAGAAGCTAAGATCACCAGCCCAGGAATGGCACTATCCACAGTGGGCTGGGGCCTCCCCCGACAATCACTAATTAAGAAAATGCCCTACAGGCTTGCCTACAGCTCAGTCTTATGGAGGCGTTTTCTTAATTGAGGTTCCCTCCTCTCAGATGATTTTAGCTTGTGTCAAGTTGACATAAAACTAGCCAGCACACAGGGATAGCAAGGCTTTAGGGATTTGGCAGTGTCTGAAAAAGGATATAGATAGAGGAAAAAGAAAAAGTTAACTTTTCTGTGTTAAAACTCAGAAATTAGGCAGGCTGAGCAGTGAAGATCTTAAAAGCAACAACAGTAACGGGGGGGTGTGCTTCTGAGGTGTATAAATATATATCTCATATTCTAAACCTGTCAGGTATATCATGGTTTTTTTTGAAGTTTTTGGAACCTTATAGTACGGGCCATTTTTCTGTCTGGGTGATTGACAGGCTCATTTGGATTAACTCCTATGGGAGGGGACAATAGTATATCTTCATAATCTTATAATCTTTTGGGTAGTTTAGAATGTCACATCTCTATCAAACTACAGAAGTACAACTCAGATCCCATTCTTTTGACCAAAAATTGTGTAACAGTATAGATTTCAAGGAATTAAAGAAAAAAAATGTCTATAGAACAGCCATGTGGAAATACTTGCTTTCGATGGCCCTTGACAAAACCCTACTGCCTCTGCCTTCCTCCCCTTCTCAAAGCATCTTAAATCTTAAGGCAACTGGGATACTTTCCCCTTCCTTAAAATTAGCATGTAGGTGTGGATAGACATAAACTTGGGTCACAAAGTTGATAAGGAGGGAGAATCCATCCCCAGTGACCATCAAACCTGCTAATGTCTGACTGGCTACCTAACACTTTGGTCTGGTTCATACATTTAAGTAACAACGTACTTATAATTTTAGTCTCTACCCATTCTCTGTGTGCATGTCTCTTGTCTCTGTTTGCTCTTTAAGGTCACGGACTGGACATCTGATGTCTTTTGTATCCTTAACCTAGTGCAAACAATAGATGCTCAATAAATCTGTGGCTAATTGATCAGACACCAGCTGCGCCTGTTTTGTCTTCAATTTGGGTCCGTTTTCACCTTTAGAGAGCCGGCACATTATTATATTATCTTATTATGCAAACCAAATAACCTAAAAAGACAGATAGTTAACAAACAGACTACTAGATTAGGGATTGCCTGTGGGATTCGTCCTAATCAACTATCCTACTTATCTGCCTGTGATCAGGGCCCTGCATCTTTATCATTCAGCTGAGTGAGGCAACATCCCGGGTTCCCAGAGGAGTAGAAAGGGATTTCAATTACATATCTGAAATAACATGGACTCCCTGGCTCTAAATTGCTAAAACCCAGTTTAAGTTAAGGAGACAAATAGATACTAATTATAGAGCAAAGTGGAGTCCGAAGCATCTGGGAAACCGACTGAGAGATGCCTTTGTCCTCCCTCTAGTGTGAAGCTAAAGGAGCTGCAGCCACCTTTCCGGGTCTTGGCTTCTCAGGGGTTGGGAGGATGGGGTGGGTTTGGAAGAGCCATCAGTGAAGGGAAGTTGGGATTTTCCTCTTTTATCAAAGGCTGGCTATTCACTTGAAAATCCTGCATCTGTTTGTCGTGTATAATCTATAGCTTTGCTTGTCCACATTCTTATCTACTAGGAAAGACCCTTTAAGTCCTAATTAGTGTGGCAGCTTCCCCGGTAAAAAGAGTAATGATGTAAAAGTGTCAGGGCTTGACTCATGCTACTGCCCACCGGCTGTGTGATCTTGGAAGCGATGGTTTGCCTCTTTAGTGCAGTGAAAGCCCATAGGGAGATGATAAACCTTTAACCAGCTCTCCATGGGGAACAGGGGCGGGGCAGTCCTGATTTGTACCTCTTGCCAATCTCTGTGGCATAAATATTCCCATTGTGGCTGATGTCAACCTGCCAACCTGATAGTGCTAAATACAATAACATCTGGGAAGAAAGGCATCAATTAGTTCTCGTGAGAGGAAAGATGGAAAAGGGGAATCACGGCGGAAGATACAGAGGAGGAAGCAAGGAGGTCAGTTTTGGAAGTGAAGAAGGAAGCTGTGACGGACCCAAGAGCCAAGCTCCATGGAGTAGAGACCTGGCTGTCCTGTGTAAGATTTTCATGGTAGGTGATAATGTTATGGGAACATCTGAGAATAAAAACATGCGTGTCCTTGAACTTTTGTTGAGTTTGACTTTGTCTTGACCATTGCAGAACCACAAAGGATAAGGAAGGAGCATGATGAGAGATATTGTGGACCAAGCACTGTACATAGAGGGTATAAGGCAGCTTCGATGAAGTACTAGCCAGGAAAACTTGGAGTTCTGGGTCTCAGGCCAGCATAAAGCCAATGAGTCTAGAAGGGCAGAAGCGAGAAGAGTCAGGACAACTAGGGGCTGTTCAAGATGTGTGAAATGGTGGGTGGCTATGAGAAGGATGCTGGTGATAGGATCTAGAGGGGGACCTGGGAGTCTAGAAAACCAGGAAGATCCATTGTGAGTATTCTTTCTGTCTTTCTCTTATGGACCACAAGATTAGTTTCTCTCCCTGCTCCTAGAATCCACCCTCCTTCTACATACCTCTCCAGTCTCTTCTTTCTCCATTACCTTTCTCTGCTCACTTGCTTTTCCCTCTTCCTAAACAACTTCAGTTTTTGGGTCAACCCTGACCCTCTATCTAGCCCAGCCATGACACAGTTGCTCAGGGTGTGCCTCGCTGCACTTTGATATATGAATGCAGTTAACCCCATTTTTGTACCTGTCACATTGGAAGGACCACCAACCTGGGTCTTGACTGGTCTCGTTTCAGATGTATATAGACCCAGTCCAAAATGCTGGGGTCTGGTGGTAGGGGTGATGATGTAATGGCACCAGAGTTGTGATCACATGATCAAAAGAATAAAGTTCCAATAGGATAGGAATAACTTAGCAAAACATACCAGTGGGAAGACATCCAAAATATCACCTCTACATAGTCTTTGGGTTGACATAATAAGGAAAATAGCAGTGTCGGTGTCAGAAGTGACTAAAAGGTCCTGAGCCGGGCTAACTAGAATAATATATGAAGCAGTGACAGAAAAATAAGGAAGTGTGTACCAGGGAGTCTGAAAGAGGTGGAAAATGATAAATTCATTTGAGGCAAGTCGAATTATTTGATTTATTCAGCAGGTGTTCACTGGGTGCCTACCATGTGCGAAGGATGCCGCTATGTGGGTACCGAGGAAGAAGCAGTTGGGGTGACAACTCAACGTCCAATCACATCGTAGTGATGCTTACATCTGTGATGCCTTGACCCCATACAAAATGTCTTAGCTAGACTACAAGCCTGCTCATCTCCTAAAAAGGGAAGAACCTATTGTTCACCCAACAATAATGGAGAAACAGGGTCAGGCATGCACGTGCAATAAGGCGTTATGAGGCATGAAAAGGAAACGCCTCTGGTGTAGGTTACAGCATAGATTAAACTCAAAGATAAAGTGCTAAGTGAAGCAAGCTGGACACAGAGGTTAAGTAAATGTGAGCGTGTACTTAGGGGACGTTTTCAGAATCATCAGATGCACAAAGACAGGAGTGGACCAGGATAGGGGCAGAGATGCGGTGTTGCTGTGTGGTAGGTGCAAAGCTTTTGTTTGGGGTAATGAAGACATTTCTGGAAATGGACAGCGGTGAAGGTTGGGTGATGTTGGGACTGCACTGAATGCTCCCATTTTCTTAAACACAGAATGGAACAGCTTATGTTCTGCCTGCCTTAGAACAATAAAAACATACTGCACAGGCTGTCAAATGAGCAGCGAGTGGATGTACGGAAGGAGGGATGCAGGAAGGCCAGTGGGGGCTAATTCACATAATGGTGCCTGTGTCTGGAGTGGTATCAGCACTCCAGTGATAGACTGGGGGCCTACCTTGGGTGAAAACAGCTGATTGGTGCTGATGCATGCAGGTGGTAGGAGAGGTAGGTCTCATGTGACTTGAGGTGTAAGTACATGGTAGTGCCTTTAGGGAGAAATGGCTGAAGTGCTGATAGGGATCCGAATATCACACTTTCCTAGTGTCACCTAAGAGGAGTGTGGCAGCTCAAGGAGACAGAGTTGGGCTCAAATAATCAAACTATCTTTTGTCATCAGCTGTGAGCATGGATGAGGGTATATAGGAATCAGGACTGAGCACCGCATCACTGAGGCTACTGTAGAGACAGTTACCCCCGAGAGCCCTAGCGACCCTCGCTGACCCTCACCTGAACCTTTGGCAGCTCTGTTAGTCATTTTCTCGTTGCTATGATAAAATATCCAATAAAAGCCACTTAAGGAATGGGGGTTTACTTTGGCTCACACTGTGCAGGTAAAGCCATCAAGTGGAGAGAATGTGAAGAGGCTAATTTCACTGAATCTGTTTTCAGGATGCAGAGAGAGATGAAGTTGCCATCCAGTTCATGGACTTTTAAAAAAATATATCAGTTCAGGACCCCAGGCCATGGAATAAATGGTGCCACCAACGTCCAGGGAAGTCTTCCTTCCTCAGTTAAATCTTTCTGGGATCACTCTCCTGGACAAACCCAGAGGCATGTTTCCATGGTGATTCTAAATCAATTCAAGTTGGTGATGAAGCTCAACGGTCATAGGGACCTTTGGAAATGGATTGTCAATGCACATTGATGAAGAGGTCAGAGATGATTGTCAGCCAAAGGAGGCCAATGGAGTCAAAGAGGGGGTTTCTGTCTTCCGTCCCATCCCTTGCCCCTTCCTTTCCATTCTCCCCCCCACTTCCTCTTCCTTTTCTTTCCTTCCACTTACCTCTCTTTCCCTCCTCTCTTTTCTGAGTGAGAATTAAATGGCCCCTGCACCCCTCCCTACCCCCCCACCCCCACCCAGTGTGTGCCCTGGCCAGGGACCTGGGAGCTTGATGATCTGAGGTCAGCTGATCATTTTAGATTTGAATTGGAGCCCAGGAATATTTTCTATTCTTCTTCTCAGCCAGGTCCCAACTTCAGGGTCTTGCAGATAACACAGATTCCCTGACATATCATCACAGACAGCCTCCTGGCTCAAATCACTTCCTGCTGTGCACCGTAACACACAGATTGGAGGTAACTTCACTCTAGAGAACCAATTAGCAAAGACCCAGGATTGGTAATTACAGTTTGATAAGCTCCTACCAGCCTGAAACCAGTTCAGAGGAAGTGCTAGGAAGCCATTTCTCCATAGGACTGAGGGGACAGTGGCAGTACAACCCCACTCTTCTTCTGCTCTTCTCTGCCCTTGGCCCTACCACCCCAGCCTCTCCCAAACTTTAAGCTGGCTCCCAAGAGCAGAGGATAAGGAGATTAAAGAGGTCCTTGGAGTGAGTGCTCTTAGGAGCTGGATTTGGGGGATAAGGAATGGACCCTGTCACCAAGCAAGCAGAAGCATCTAACCCGAGTGTATGTGCTAGGAAGAGGACCAGGAGCTGCACTCAATCCGCAGGTGCGTGCCATGGCACTCTCTCAGAGTGCATGTGTCCTGAATGGCCCTCCACTGTCCCTCAGGGCCCCAGGATCTTTTCCTTACTTTTCTCTTATGGTCTTTGGACTTGTGGGGAGCAGAGACTGTGTGAAGTGGCTCCTCTTTGTTGTCCTGTGTAAAGCCACCTTTCCACTCTCCCTGTACCCTGGCTTTCACATGCTCCTCTAAGGCCTTCTTTATTACATTCCACACACTACAACCCAAAGGAGGGATCATTCCCAAACACAGGTATAGCGCCACCACTCTGCCAATCCCCTGCTTCAAAACCTGTCGCTGGGCCCACATCACCAGGATAATATATAAGCATAGTGTTAGCATGGGTGTGTTTTTCTTTGCCTCAGGTTTTTTTTTAGATCCTAAACATTGCAGGCCCTGTTGAAACCCACATATGCTCTTCTTTGTGCCCAGTTTTCTTCTTCAAGGTTTTCATTGGTCAACTTTCCTTTAGTGACTTGAATTCTTATTTTTAAACTACCCAACAAGGTAGTTGATTTCTACATCCTAAGTCTGAACATAGATATAGATACAACGTTCTCACAATCAGAATACAAAATAATTCAATTGCTTCCCAATTTCTACTGTGCTTTTCCTCTTTATAGTCACACTGTCTCCATCCCCTGGTCCCTGGAATGAAGCAATCTCTTCCCCACCACTAGAGTTTCCTATTAAAGAGATGGAATGAATGAAATTATATCATGTGTGGATTTGGGGATCTGTAGTCTTTGGGATCTACCTATGTTGTGATGTGTATCTGTGGTTTCTCCTTTTTATGCCTGGGTTGTATTCCATTGCTGGGACAGAACATGCAGTAGAGTATCACCGTGCTTCTAGTCTTCTGTGACATTGTTTCTGAGTCTCTTGACATTGTGCATATTGTTCTTCCTCCTGGGAACAGTTCTCTCTTCTGTCAAACTCCTTGTTTGTTTCCAGATACCAGTCTGAACACATCATCTTTGGAGAAACTTCCTTGGACTCTAATTGATGAGCCTTTCCGTACCATGTGTCCCTGCCTACCCTGCCCTTCCACCATGAAAGTGTATTTCACCCTAAGGAGCTATTGGCTGATCTGCCTGAGTCCTCTAAAATTTTCTAAGCTTCTGTGGGCAACTGTAGTAATGATGGCTGGGTTTCTATTACCTGGCAACAAACTTGTTGGATGAATGAGTACTATATTTTCTTTAGTATCCCTATGGTGATTTAAATGAGAATGACACCCATAGGATCATATATTTGAATGCTTGATCCCCAGTTATTGGAACTGTTTGGGAAGGATTAGGAGGTATGGCTTTGCTGGAGAAGTGTGTAACTGGATGTGGCTTTGAGGTTTTAAAAGCCCATCTATTTATTCCCAGCTCCTCTCTCTCTCTCTTTCTCCCTCTCTCTCTCTCCCTCTCTTTCTGTTTCCAACTTGTGATCATATGTGAGCTCTCAGCTACTGCTCCAGTGTCATGCCTGCTTACCTGTTGCCATGCTCCCCAAAGTGATGGCCATGGACTCAGCCTCTGGAACTCTAAGCTCCAAATAAACTCTTCCTTCTACAAGTTGCTTTGGTCATGGTGCTTTGTCAAAGCAGTAAAAAATTCCCTCAATCTTCATAGCGTCAACATTCAGTAACCTGCGGCCAATGTTTATGGGCTAATAAGAACTGGCTTATGTGTTGATCTCTCAGAAGATACATGGTGCATGCATTCACTTTGCCCTTGTGTGTGTTGCATAGACTTTTCTTTTGTGTTTTAAATCACTAGTCTCTTTCTTCTCATGGCAAGAAAAGGAAATTGAGAGTGCTTGTAATGATGAATCATAAGATGGTTGGGTTAAAGGGAAACAGTCAAGGAATAAGAATAGAAGGTTTAAGAAAAGCTAGAACGTAGAAATTCATGCCTTAAAGCCCGAGCTTCCTAGCAACCAAAGACAAAGCAGAAGCTACCAGCAACAAATTTTGCAGTGTCCCTAGGTAAAAATTATACCTGTTGCCTTGGAGGAGATGAAGCTGAGGGAAATTTCTCCTGGACTTCAAAATATGACACAGAGATCTACCAGGCACCTTAAAAAAGACCTTCCTCGCGTTAAACTCAATAGCTAAACTCACGTAGATTTTTCTTCAAGCATCGCTTCAGTGCAAACTTAAAACAGTATGCCTAAACACAAACCAGAAAATCTCCTTTTACAAAAAGCCAAAACCACTTGGTCCAGATGCACAGCTCTGATTGTCTGCCTTGATCCAGGGATAAAATCTAGTATACCTATAGCAGTGGATTGGCCGGGTGTCCTTCAGATAATCCTCCGTGAATACTATTTTCTGCACCCGGGCTTTTCCTGACAGCCATCAACAGACAATTTGAGTTTATGTTTCCTATCAATGCTGTGGAGCGTAGGCATTCTGTGCTGTCAACATGGGGTAGATCTACATCCTTCGCAAATCAGCCAAGTGGGCAGCAGGATTGCCATCCCCTTATGCGATCCAGTTGCTATTTGCCCACCATGCTTATCCTGGTGGGCCACCCACATCCTGAAGTTCATGGGGGATTGGAGCCTCCCTCCCCCACTTTCATGTTCCAGGTACATGCAATACCAGGAAGATCTCTTTGGTGAATTTTGACTCATCTTCAAGAGCATTTGGAAAAGAGAATATCGAGAGAATTTCCAATCCCAAGATTAAATACGCAGAAGAGGACAGAGTTATTGGCTAACTCGGGGGTGCAGCATGCATTCCTATGAAACGTAGTCTTTATTACATTCCAAACACAGAGCTGGAAGAAGGCTGGGCAAGGCTTCCCAGCACCCCCTGTTACAAATGACACAAAGACATTCAGCAGGTTGAATAGGCTGCCTGAAGCCACTCAGCACATAGTGCGAGAATCAAGATTCATTAAAAAAACAAAAAAAACAAAAAAACAAAAAACTCAAATCCTGTGCTCTTGGCAATTCCTGTTTAAGATACTAACATCTTAGAATACTATATGCTGAAGTAGTATAATGATTTCCTGGAATGATAAGAGAAACAACCCTTATCTTTAGAGCTAGAAGAAGAGGGCGTTTCCAGCTAAAATAAAAGGATTTGAAGCTATTTCTGCCAGAAGCTATGAGTCATACGTACTGGCCACCGGGGGAGACTTTGGAACTTTCTTACTTATAACCTTTAAAAATGCAAGGGTTGTTTTTGGCCTGAGATCAACTTCGGGGATATCCCATTCAGAAGCACCCAAGTCTTCCTTGAGCTTTCTTCCGCCTCCTTATACCTTTCTAAGCCAAGTCTGGGCATGTGAGGGCCACTGAGCTGCAGGCCTGCCGAGCCACTTACTCATTCTTTCAGCCACACTTGTTGTGCAGGACCACAGCTTTATCAGAGTCTCGGTGGGAGGTATCTGTCACTTCAGAGAGTGCTGAGGAAGGGCTATGATGAAGGGACAAGTCACCGAGGTGTGAGGGAGCTGGGAAGCCAGGGAAATACAGGGACAGATGGAAGAGCAGGATGGGACTCCGGAGAATGGGATTGTGGAGGCAAGGATTCTGCTCTCAAGGAACCTTCTCCCTTCCTGCTTGTCTGTGATCTCTGTGAGGCCTCCATTGGCCTCATCCAAGGAGAACCTGGCAAGTGCAAAAGCCAGAGGGTCATCCTCCTGAGATGAGAGCACAGGGCCCATAGAAGAGAGTGGATTGGAGCAGGCCAAGGTCAAGTAAAGGATGACCAGCTCAGTGGGAGCAAACCCCACAGGGCCGCTGCTTCCCTGTGGCTCTGGAAAGTCCGGATGTCAAGCATAGGAATAAAAGGAGATAGAATTGTCTTAGCAGTGAGTGCTGTGGAGGAAAGCAGCCAGGAAAAAGCTAGGGATGGCAGAGAAGCAGCTGAGGCGATGACTCGGTGCGGACCAGGATGAATGAGTGAATGACGGTTGAAAGCGAAGTAGCCTTATCCAGTCAAGGGAAAGGAGCTCTCATTAAACAACAAACAAACAAAACAGGTGGGGTGGGGACTGAAGGGAAGGTAGGTTCCACAGTGTCCCTAAGCACGGCTACAGAAAAGATAAGGCCTGCCCTTGGCCGGCAGCTACTCTACTGCAGTACCCACAAAGAGTGAAACATCCCAGAGTCCTCCGCCTCATCCCAGCCCAGAGCTGCCACCCTGGGAGCCTGGATTTTGCTGCTCATAGAAGCTTGCCAAGCCTCACACACCATGGCAACAGACTCACTGAGGTGAGGGAGGGGCTTCTGAGCTTACTCAGTAAGACACAGCATGGGGAAGAGAGGCCACTGTTACCAACTGCCAGGCAGTGACCCAGAAAATGCTGCAGACTCCAGTGGCTTCTTCCCAAGAGCTGGCGGACAGTTGGTGGAGCACCCACACTCAGCCAGGGTTCTCTCAAGTGGTCTTGGTGCTCTGGAGCTGGTTATAAATAGTATTATGAGGGACTTAATCTCCCTGCAACACTCTCTCTCTCTCTCTCTCTCTCTTTTTCTCCCCCCGCCCCGCTTTCTTTACCTCCTCATGAAGTACAAGATTCTATATTGTGTGAAGCAGAAACACAGAACCAATGTATATGGCTGTTCTGGGAAGACTTCCTGGAAGAACTGACTTTTAAACTGAGATAGACTAAGAGTTGGCTTGGGAAGAAAACCCCAGATTAACAACCTAGAGACAGGGAAGCAACAGTCAAAACACAGAAGAGGGTAATGTGGTAGTCTGAATAAGAATGGCCCCTAGGCTCATATATTTGAATGCTTGGTCTCTAGTTGATGGAACAGTTTTGGAAGGATTAGAAGGTGTGGTCTTGTTGGAGGAGGTGTGTCACTGAAGAGGACTTTGAGGTGTCAAAAGCACATGCCATTTCCAGTTAGCTCTTTCTCTGCCTCACAGTGCTTTTCCAAGATGTAAGCTCTCAGCTACTGCTCCAGCACCATGCCTGTCTGCCTGTTGCCACTTCTCTACCATGATGGTCATGAAGGCACCCTGGGAAACTGTGAGCCTCCATTAAACTCCTTCTTCTGTATGTTGTCTTCTTTGTGATGTTTTGTCATTTGAGAAGGACCCACGACAGGGGAGGAGGATGGACAGGGGAAGGGGAGAAAGAGGAAGAGGAATAGGGAAGAGGAAGGGGAGGAAGAGGAGAAGAAAACGAAGGGGAGGAGAGGAGGAGAAAAATGAAGAAGAGATGGAGGAAAGGGGGTAGTAAGAGAAGGAGAAGGAGGAAGGGAGCGAAGCGTGGGATGAAGTAAGAAGCTCAGAATGGCCAAAACATAAAGTGGGAGAGATCCTAAAGAGGAGGCAGCAGAGGGCTGCCAAGACTCACCCTCCCCAGCGAGCTCCGGACTGGGAAGTTGACAATCACTCTTATTTCAGAGAGCTTTAGACTATGTAGACTATGTAAAAGGCATCTTTGTCCCACATCATGGGATTGAAGACAGCTATGAGGACAATGGAGCTAGGACAGATACTCGACATTCAGTAATCTGTTCAAAAGCACAGAGCAGCCAAGGGCCTGGGAGGGTGAGCAGCACTCCCGCCTCTGGTCTGTGAGTCATCTGCCACCACTGCCTACTGTCGATGTCCTCTCTGGGGTGACCTGCCTTAGTAACCAGCTCCAGCTGCCCAGTACCCAGCCTGCTTTCTGGTAAAGTGAAAAACCAATCCATTGCTAACTAGCCCTGACCACACTTGTGTGGGTGTTCTCATGCTCAGTCACTACAAGGCCCCTCCCAGCACCTGGCAGTGCCCCCCAGGCTTTGTTCTGGGCTCCCTTCCTGTGAACACCCCCCCCACCCTCCACCACCCCCCACCCCCTAGTCTTCCTCCTGAGCTGATCAGAGAGATTAACGGTTCTCAAGCATTTTGCTTTCTTGGATGTCCTACCTCACCAGGCTTCTCCACCTGACAGTCTTCCTCACTTGTTTTCCGCCTCAGGTCTTCTCCCTGGTTCTAGCAGCTCTGTGACCTGAACTGAGGTCTCTAGCCTTTCTCAAACCCTCTCTCCTCTCCCCCTTTACCTCTCTGCTCCTTCTCTTCTTTCCCCTCTGGTTCCACACACTCCAGAGACCATTGTTTTCTCACAGCTTTCCCACACTTCCCCAAAAAGAAGAGGCCCAGATCTCAGGGAATCTGGCACAGGAGGGCTTGGGTTTGTCCCCAGACCTCCACTTCTAGGAGCTAAAGGGCTTAGACAGCATCAGGACTCAACCGATGCCTTTGCACAGGGGAGTAGGGAGCGAAGGAGGAGGGAGACCCAGACTCTGCAGGAAAGAGCAGCTATTAGTCACCAGAGGGAGAGAAGAAAAGGAATTGGTCAAACAGCAGGTGGTCCAAGCAAGCTCACACAGCCCAAATCAGCCCTGAATTTAATAAGAGATGAGAATGAGAGGCAGTGATGGGAAGACATGACACTGCTGCTGGCTGCTTTCCCTCCCTCCTCCAGTCCGTGGGGAGGAAGAAAGGTGAGAGGCAGACTTGTGGGATGGAGGCTGTCTGGGAGTCTCTGCAGGGGCTGAGGGAGTCAGAGGGAAGCAGGTGTAAGTAGGCAAGGGCTGCGAACATTCCTTCTGAGCCTTTCTAGAAGTCCACACTACCTTTTGCATCCCAGTGAAAAGACAGAGTTCTTGTTAGCAGACCGCAGGCTTTCTTCCAGCTCTTCCCTTCGGTACAGCGCAACCACAGGAACACATACTGTTCAAATACACTTACCAGGAGTGGACAGTCACCTTTAACTTTCAGGCTTTGCATAGGTGCTGGGAATCGTGTGGCTGTTGCCTGAGGGTTGGATAAGACCACTGAGGGGCTTGAAATAAAGTAGCAGGGATCCCCTGCATGAGACCCATGCAGGATCATATAATTGGATATTTCAAGGTAAAATGCTGGGCCCCTTCAGCCCCAATGGACTCTTGACCTCCCATATCCAATCTGCTGATAAACAAAACAAGTGATGGAAAAACAGAAGGAGGAGATTTATTTAATGTGGCCACCATGGGAAAAGTGGTCCCATATTTATCTTTGGGAAGTTAATGTGGGACAGAGTAGGGAGTAAGAGACATCCATAATTAAGCCGTCCTGGGCAGGGTGTGTTCTGGCTGACCACTGCCCTGATTCCGGTTCTGTAAGGCAGTCTTGTCTTCACTTGAGGGAGGCAGTCTGGCTCTCAGGAGATGATTGCTTCTGCGTCTGAGTCTAATTTCAGTGTCATAGATAATTACCCTGGGGCCCTTTTGGGGGTAGTCTATCCTGTAGGCTTGTCCTCTGCTTGGCAGTAGTTGGAGTCCTGTGAAGATACAATATTGTGAAAATATCTCTTACATTCTGAGAGACTGGAACTTTTGCTGGACCTCACAGCTGAGCTGATAATACACCTCGGGGTCACATAAGACTCAAGGCTGCTATCTCTGTGTACTCAGCCTGTTTGTTTAACCTGCCTTTAAGAGAGTACTCTAACAACCTACCTTGCTTGCCTTGGATTTCCTATGTAACCAACTTTTACAACCTAATGCACAGCTGTCATCTTAAGTTATGTGCTTTCCCATGCCCCTGACCCAAAGTAATGCATGTGTGGTATGATAATCATTTGCTGGAAACAGCAAACAAGCAGAAAACAGCCTTATAAAATGAACATCCGTCATCAGTACTAGAAGCAGCATTTGGATATTGCTTGAAAGCATTTGTTTGTTTGTTATCTGGGTCAGTTGGAGTCAGTGACTTAATCCCTTATAAAATTCTGTTAAAGATTTCTGTAAAGTATCCCTCATTCTTTCCCCATGTGATGCTTTCTGTGATGTTCAGTAAAAGAGAGAGCAAAGCCTTTTGTTAAGGACATACACACAGATGCAGGGACAAATTCACAAGACAGCCTTCAAACAGGCACAGACTCGGACACAGCAGACAGAAAAGGAGTGCAGAAGACACACAGAGGTAGAGAATTCAAATCCGGGTTAAATGATATCAAGAGAAAGTGCTTCGATTCATTCCTCAATGTGACACCAGTGCATTATCGGTGGCTCTGAGTTTATTATTAATGCTTGCAAACCAACCGCAGAATCCCATGTCACAAACATGTTTATCCTGAAATTCAAGGTAAAGCAAGAAGAAAGACTAAGGAGACAGCAGAGCCAGCTGGACAAGATGGTTTGAGTTTGGCCAGAGACCTTTGCCCTCCTTCAGCCTGGCCTCTCAACATTCCATCAGGAAGGGAGGCTTATGGAACTTGGCCTTTATCAGATCTTCATGAGGTTGCTCTGTGTAGTAACAGGAGAGGTAAACAATCTGTTAGGTTGGGACATTTCCATAAAACAACTGCCCTAAAGTTGCCCAGAAGATTCTTCAGTGATATAGCTGTCTGAAAGTCAACAAGGAGAACTCCTAGTCATAGTTTTCCCACCTGGGTTTGGATGGGATCTTTGGTTTGCCTGTGCCTCTCTACTGCCACAGGAGACAACACGTGATACAGATCAGAGGTGAATGAGGGGTGGACTTAGAAGAGACACATTTGCACAAAATTCAGTCTGGGACAAATAAAGTAGAACCAATGCCTACAAAACTCTTCAGTAGTTCAGCTCTGCATGAGCTGAGTTCCAGAAAAGCTTCATAGAGTGTGGCTGGGAATAGATTCAGAAAGGAAGAAAGGCTGATGCAGACAGGAAAAGGGAGAGGGTTCCTGCAGGGTGGTCACTCCAGCCTTGCAGTCTTTGATGGGTGTGTTGTTTTCTTTGTGGGAAGCAAGAAGGAAAAGAAACCACAAGATTGGCCAGTGGCCGATGTCCCCCTTTGTCCTCTGGTGGATGTGTAGGCTGCTCTACCCACCTGCTCAGTCTCATCTCCTCTCATTTCCCCCTTAAAATGCTTTCTGTTCCCACTTGTGCCCTGGAATTTTCACTCCACTAGCAATTCCTGGAATATGCTATGCACTCTACCATCTGAATTAGAGCTGGCTATTTTCTTTGACTTGGGTTTTCCTTTCCTATCTTTTTCATCAGGCTGACATTTTCTGAAATCTTCAGGACAAGCCCTATTCTAGCATGACTTGCTTGGTATGTCCCTCTTCAGACTCTGGGACCCCTAAGGTATAGTCTCTAACACAGGTGGAGTGTTTATAAGACCAAATCATTTGTATGTCTTTTTCCCTAGTAGACTGTGAGTTTCTTGATGAGTGAGACTAGTCTTATTTTATTTTGGTTTTCCTAGGCAGGGTTTCTCTGTTGTAGCTCTGGCTGTCCTGGAACTCACTCTATAGACGAGGCTAGCCTGGAACTCACAGAGATCTTCCAGCCTCTGCCTCCCGAGTTCTGTGATTAAGGGTGTGTACCACCACTGCCAGGAGACTAGTCTTAATAGCTTTATGCCTTAAGGACCTGGCAGTTTTCAGCACATAGTAGGTATTTTTTGAAAAATATATGGGAAAGTGTGGATGTATCATTTAACATCTTTCTATCCTTATTAGTATGTAACTGGAAGCCACCTGAATGTCAATGGCAGTAAACTGAGTCACAGCCTGTAGGGTCAACATTGATGAGAAGAACCACTGAGGCTATGTAACAATGTAAAAAAAAAATGGTACATACCTAATATATTCATTATGATTAGAATTATTTAATATTATAATCAAGGTCTAAAAGACAATGTGCATAAAAATTAGTTGTCAGACTAGGTTAGTTAACTAAAGTGATTTATTTGTCCTTCTCTAAAGTTCCTTGTAATGCTATTATGATAATATTGATGTGGAGAAAGGAAATAGAGGCTCCGTCAATAAGGCACCCAACCTTGGGCTTTGCCTTTAAGACAGGGTTTGAGGAATAGTTTCTCCTTCCGTGAAACAGCCTCAGAAACCTGTAGATGACCCTAAATGCCAGAGCATTTAGCTCCTCCTATTATGACCCCAGGAGCCAAAGCATGCCCTGGCATCTGAATGCTCCTCACAATGCCAAAGCATGGGCTATAGCTACTTTCAGCATCTCTGTCTCACCCCAACACAGCCTTGTCTTTATAAGCCTTCAAAAGTGCTTCCCACAGTGAACAGAACCTTGTCACTTTGGTCATTGCCTAATCTTTCCTGCCTCTGCTCCTTATCTACTGCAACAACTGTAATTGTATGTTAGTTATTTACCAAATACTACATGCCAGGCAAGGTGACCAGCATCTCCATTTGCTAGTGTTATTCTGGCTATACAACTGAACATCTGTCTGGTGTCATAGAAAAACATGCAGACGCAGGCAAATAAGGGTGGCTGGTCACCCTAGCACCAGCTTTCAGTATCTATGCTGAAGTTAACATTCTGAGCCAGCTGAACAAATCCCTGCCCATATGGAGCTTACATTCTAAAATACAGGAGAAAGCTGACCAAAAAAGCAGCAGGCATTTTGTGCATGCTGCTACAAAGTTAAACTCCAGCTTCTATGAATCCATAGGATAAAAGCAATGGGTTTTGCACACGTGGGTGAGTGTTCACATGTGCATGCATATGTATCTGAGTACTGTGCGTGTGTGTGTGTGTGTGTGTGTGTGTGTGTGTGTATGTGTGTGTGTACTTGGGGACTGAGGTGGTCCACGAAGCAGTTGGCATCTGAAAGAAATGCAGCTGTTATTCAAACAGACGAGGGAGGGTGCTTATGAGTACTTCTTGGGGTCTCAGGTCTTGTCCTCTATAGCATAGTGTGTGTGGATGCCCAAGTGTTCCATTGTTGAAGCCCTAACCCAACATTGTAACTATGCTGGGAAATAGAGGAAATGAAAGCTGTAGTGTGGTCCCCTAACCCGGTAGAACTTCTGGCCTTATATTAAGGGACGCTAGGAAATGTCTGTCTGCTCATGCATAGAGGAAAAGTGTATGCAGACAGAGGGAGAACTAGCTCTTTACACCCCAGGAGGAGGCTGCTCAGTGGGAATTAACTCTTCTAACACCTAAATCTTAGACTTGCAAACTACGTTGAATACATTTCTATTGAGCCACCTCCCCCAGGATATTCTGTTAGTGAGCCTGGAGGACTAAGACAGGATGCTTTACTAGTTTCCCGTGTGTTCTCCCGAGCCGGGCACACAGCCGCAAGGTCTTAGGCCAGGGATCCCCCATTGTACCAAGTGTGGGTCCAATCCAGAGGAGGTGAACAACAAAAAGCTGGTCATTTATGGAGGAAGGAACAGGAGAGAGGATGCCTTCAGTATCAGGAGGAATGAGCCATGGTCTTTAGGAAGAGACCACTGGGCATGTGGAAGGGGACTGTAGAGCCTCTCCATCTTCCTCCCCACAATCAGAGCTGCAGGCTCACTTGGGTGATATTCTGAACATTTGAAACTGTAACCAAAGCCCCAAATCTGGAGGCCTCACCATGTTCCAGGATCCAGAACTCTTTCCTTTGGCCTTTTGCCAGATTCGGATTAGAGCCTGGAAACTGTTGACTATCACATTCCGTTCTAGCCTCACCACCAGGCTTCCATGTGCAGAGGTTCTTGCACTTATCCTTGTTTATCAGGTGAGCAAACTGAGGTTCACAGATCAAGGACCTCGTTCAAGGCCACACAACTACAATCAGAGACCTTGGTCCCAAATAAGTTTGCCTCCTGCCAAATCCTGTGATTTTTCTCCCCACATGCCCTGGGAACAAGAAGCCATCAAATATTAGCCCGATGCAGGCTGTCCCTCTGCCCACTGCCTGCAGGAATCTCTTCTCATTCTTGTCCTGTGGTCAGGGAACACGTGTCCTGGGGTGAGAGGAAAGCCCAGAGCTATTCATTCGACAATTGTGCCTTTCAGTCTAGATTTGGTTTTTGATTTGTTTTCTGTTTGTCTTTTCTTCTGGGGAGGGAGGGAGAAGTGGGGGAGCTGCAGCCTTTTCTGGGAGCTCTGTTGATTTCTGCATCTGCTGTGTAGGGATTTTCAATGACGAGGCTTTGATTTTTCTGCCTCCTTGGGAGACTCATGCAATTTTTTAAAAACCCACTGGCTCTGGTAGTCCATTTCTGCTCCACGCTACCTGCCGAGGAACCCAAGAGCTCCCAGACTGAGCCAATTTTCCTTCTCCCTGTCTTGCATACAATGTGGGAAAGTCCTTGACTTGGGGTGCTTTTCTGGGGTTGAGACTGAGAGCTGAAGGAGAGAGAGAGGAAGAGGGAGGGAGGGAGAGGGAAAAAGAGAGAAAGAGAGAGAGAGAGAGAATGAATAAGAGAGAGGGCTTTTCTGGAGAGGTGGGAGAGGGAGAAAGAGAAAGGGAGACAGAGAGCATCAGAGAGAGAGTATATTCAGGCAATGTGTCTTTGCAGGTCTGTACTGGACTTCTTGAGCTGGAACACATGAGTCTGTAGTCTCAGTTTTGAGATTCCATTACGTGGCCAGAAGAGAACGTGAGTGAGCATGCATCTGCTCAGGTCAGTTGCATAACTGGAGAGTGCAGATGCTGACATTAATTACAAGCATGCTCAGGCGGGTGGAGTATCAAGACATAGGCCAGCCACATACACTTAGATATACCAGTGTGCCCAAGTCTATGTGTAATCTCAGGTGTGAAGACCTCCATAAAACACACAGCCAGAGACTTCCCGTGTGCAAGCATGCCGATGTGTTAACTGTCAGATGGAATCGTGAACACACACAGACTCACAAAAACTTGTATGGGGCCTGCACAGGGCCGAGACACCAAGTTCAAGTCTTCATCTTATTACTTCCTACAAGAGTAGGTGTTTTTCAGCATATGTAGGAGTGAGGATAGACAAACATGCATTTGCATTTGTGTTTCTGTTTGTGTGAACATACTGGCATCCTGGGGCGTGTCTTTGTTGGTGTGGGTGCACATTCCCCAGTGTGCACCTGCAGCTCCAGAGCACATGTTCAGAGGTCCCTCAGGAGAAAGGTGCCTGGATGTGAGGTTGAGGATGCAGGGCCTCATTTGTATGGTGTTCCCCTGTGTTTGAGCTTGCTGTATTCACAGCTCTGGAGAATTTAAAACAACAACAGTGACACCAACAAAGAGGAATGGAAAATGATGTAACCCTGCATACATTGCTGGAGCCTCGGGAACGGTCCCTGTGCAGACTATGATTCCAGCAGTGTCCGTTACCATGGCTATGGCTAAAGAGACGCTGCTGGCTCCTGTTTATTTTTAAATCCCTATCCCTGTGACACCCCTTTCTGAAGCTCAAACCTCATTCCCCCATCCCAAGCTTCCCTCCCTCTTAGCTCTTAAGGTGAGACCTCAACTCCTTCCACTCCAGAGGGTGACCTAGGAGGATATTCCAACCCTTACATCCCCGCCCTCTAGAAATTCTGTTATTCTAGTTTTTCTGGGAGTTATTCTAAACCAGGAGGCTACTGGCAGACTGCAGAACTCAGTGGAAATGGCTGCCTTCCTGCTTGGCTTTAGTGTGAGCTCCTGGCTTATAAAATGGCTATCTGTTAGGGTTTATGGTCATAAGTCCATACAGAGAGTGGAACTGCTAATTTCATGACAGCTGAGCCCACCAGCCCAGGCTGAGAGTAGTGGAGCAGATGGGGGAATACCTTGGGGAATAGGGTCCTGATCCAGGGTCCCTTGGGCAATATAAACTATTTCCTATTAGCCCCCTGTCTGATTTGTGCCTGGGTGAGGAGGAGGCTGAAGGAAGTGGGGATTGCCTTGAGAGAGCAGAAGAGCAGGGCAAGACTGGGCTGAGGTATGTCTTTCCTTGCTCACAGGGTTTGGGTTTGTACAAAAGCAGGGTAAACTGAGCCTTAAGTCATGGGTTACCTTTGTTATTTTTTTTCTAGTCCAAGCTGCACTGACACCCAGTTTTGGGTTCAGGGTAACATAGAATGGAAAGGGCTCACACTCACAGTTCTCACTGCTGGTAACGAATGTCAAAGGCCCGTGGCTTCTCTCCCCAGGCACTTAGCTCCCTCAAGCAGATCCTTTCTGACTC
Source organism: Cricetomys ansorgei (assembly GCA_026225945.1). Classification (NCBI taxonomy): domain Eukaryota; kingdom Metazoa; phylum Chordata; class Mammalia; order Rodentia; family Nesomyidae; genus Cricetomys; species Cricetomys ansorgei. Next base: position 1,187,288 of record JAMJFZ010004023.1, read on the forward strand.
TACCCAACATTCTTCCTCCTAGACAATGCCTTGTGGAAGGGGTCTATATTGGTTACTGTTCTATTGGTGTGAAGAGACGTTATGACCAAGGTAGCTTATAGAAGAAAGCATTTAGTCAGGGCTTGCTTACAGCTTTGGTGGAGGGTTAGTACACGGTGATCATGGCAGGAAGCATTCAGCCAGAAGGGAGGCATGATTCTGGAGCAGCAGCTGAGAGCTTCCCTTGTGATCCAAAGACAGCAGGCAGAGAGAGAGAGAAAGAGAGAGGGAGAGAGAGAGAGAGAGAGAGAGAGAGAGAGAGAAAGAGAGATGGAGGGAGGTCTGGGGGGCAGAGACAGACAGAGACACTCATCCTGGTGTGGGCTTTTGAAACCTCAAAGCCCACCCTCAGTGACACACCTCCTCTAACAAGGCCACACCTCCTAATCCTTCCTAACCGATCTACCAGCTGGGAATCATACATATAAACCTGGGTGTGTGTGGGGGTGGTGGTAGTGCATTCTCATTAAAACCTACGGGGCCCTTATTAGAGCAGGCCTTCAGTGAATTAATGCTGATCTAGTTAAGACCTCCAAGCCCAGAGTCTCCAAACCCAAGTACTTCCACACAGAGTATTGGCTGTGTGCTTTTCCTTTCTCAACATAGAAAGCTTTCTCAGTGCTTTATTATGTTTTTTTTTTTTTTCCAAAATGAGAGGCTAGATTGAGTTATCTCTACCCATCCAGCCTGACATTTCATAATTCTATTAACTAATTGAATTGGATGGACATTATGGAAAATGTTGAACAACAGGCTAAGATGTCTTTGAACATGAACCAGATCCCCTAGGTCAGAGTTAGGTCAGCAGAAGGCAAAACAGGTGGACAACGACACCCTCTGGGCATGTAGGTGGGCTGAATCAGCAGGTCACAAGGAAGAGTTGGGAGGGAAGCCAGCAGTGGGAAGCTGCAGATGTGTGTTTACTGAGAAATTTCCCAATGATGAGGTCACTAGCTCCTTTTTGCTGTGGCATCTAGGTGAGTCACCGCAGTGACTTCAAGGGGCTAAAACAGGCAGGATAGAAACATTTTGAATTGGAAAAACAGGTCCCCAAGTCCTTCAACAGAAACAAATGAGGGTGTGGCTTGGTGATGGCTGAGGACACAGAGACGGATTCTCTCTCCACTCCTTGGTTTCCTGGGCCATCCTCTGGATAATCCCATCCCCTTCTAATTACTATGAATTACAGATTGAATTGTGTCACTAAAATTCACATTCTGATGGCCCTTAATTAGAAATGGGGTCTGTGTAGAGGTGATTAATTCCGATTAGGTCATGCTGGAATGTTTTGTGCAAAGGGCAAAATCTGGGACAGGGATTCCATCTCAGTGTCAGAGCACTTGCCTAGCACGCAGGAGACTCTGAGTTCAATCCCCAATACTGCCAAAAGATGTGTGTGTGTGTGTGTGTGTGTGTGTGTTAGGGGGTTGGGGGTTGAACACAGAAATGCTACCCGAAGGTGAAGGTCATGTGACGCTGAAGGCAAGTCAAGTCAAAGCCAATGGATGTCAAGAGATATTGCCAGAAAAGTCAGTGTTAGCTTAGGAGAGGCATGATGTAGCTTCTCAGTGTGCTTAGGATGAATCTCCCTGGTCTCAGACGTCGGGGCTCCAGAGCCCCAATGTAATGCATTGTACTTGGTTTTGGCTCCAGCCTGTGGTAGCCTGTTACCTTTAGTTGTAGAAAACTCACACAGCAAGAGATGCCACATGCTTGTAGAAAGCCTCAAGTCTCAGCCATTCCCCACTCTGGACCCCTCATGCTTCTGGATGTCACTCAAATACATTAGGTGTCAGGTAACATAACAATAGGAGAATATCTCCAAAGAAAGTGAATCTTTTCCAGCTCAACTCAGCTCTGCAGCTATTTCTATCCCCCAGGAGGCCCTTCCTTCTCTCCCACCTAAATCCCACCTGCTGAAGTTCCAGGCCATTCTGCTTTGTTTTGCTCTCAAGAGACAATGATCAACTAGAACGCCCACCTCCAGAAAGCAATCCTTTGTGGTCTAAAAGTTACACCTGGAATCTCCTTCCCTGCCAGATGACAGTTCCCACCTTCTAGTTCAAGGTAAACCTTCAGCTCTCAGCGTAGGGAACGCCCAGGCTCTCAACCCCACAAACATCCCTGTGCAATGACCTTGTCTGTGACATCCCCACCCCAGCCATCGCCCCATCCCTCCCCTGCTTCCCTGGACCCTTCAGCACAGTCCTTCCAAAGACATAGCTTGTTTTGTGTGCCTGAACATGCCTTGTCTCCAAACACAGTGTGGAGAGGAGTCATGGGGACTGAGCTGAGGTGGCTGCAAAATCACGGTGACCGATGAGAGGGCCTGATTGCTTGTGCATAGCTGCTGAAAGGGGTCTTGACATTTTAAGTGCTCGTCAGAGTGAGGAATGACAGCAGCAGACAATGAGACACTTCCTCTTTGCCTTTTGCTGGCTATTAATAAGTGTTTCTGATTCCATAGAAGTGGGAGAGATTCTGGGCCACTTGCTTGGCCACACTGTGTGGGTTTTTTTTTTTTTCACTGTCTTTCTCCCCACCCCTCTCCCTTCTCCTCCCTGCCTCCCTCTCCTTTAGTTTCCAGGCTCTCTCTCTCTCTCTCCCAGGTGTGGCTTCCTGTTTGTCTTGGAGTTAGATCTGTTAGTGATCAGGAAATGGCATGGGCTGCTGATCTCAGCCATGCCTTTGGCTCTCTACTGGATACTGGAATAGTGGTACCAAATCCCCATCCTGATTTCCCCAGGGCTGCAGTGGAATGGGAGGGAGGTTAGGGACCTGCAGGAGACACACAAGGGTGTGAGGCTGCCAGGGGAAGAGGGGTGCTGGGAAAGGCCACTCACAAGGACCATTAAGGCAGTCTGGGACAGAGAGATGGGGGACAGTTTCCCTCCCACCTTCCCTATCTATATTCATTTCTCCCCTTCCATGGTCTTTCACCAGTGCTAGTGGTCATGTGGTCCTCCTCAACCTCTCTGGGCAGGGGCTGTCTCCCGGCTCAAGGAGAATATTCTACAGCTAGATCTCAGAAGGGAGTCTTCCTAGATTCGTGGTTCTGAAGTTTATCCTCTTCTTAAACCAATGAGATCAACCATCCTGACGATTCCTGAATGTGGTTTTCCTTAGTGCTAAAACCGGGGCAGTGCCCAGTGAACCAAACAGCTTAGTTTCCCCTCTTCCAGATCACACCATGTCCTGGCTTCTGACTCTGTGAGTTGATATAGAGGATGGATGGAGGTGAGCTGGACAAGAATCCTCTGACCGGAACAGCCTGGCTTCTCATCCCAGCAAATGCACAAAGAAGAGTGAGCATCCAGCCTCAACTTTTGACAGAGAAGCAAGGTTTAGGGGACCCATATGAACTGAAGAACATGCCCCAGTTCTCAGGCTGCCTGGAATTTTATCCCCTCTCTCCTTCCCTCCTCCAACCACCCCCTCTAGCCTGGAGTTCAGGTCCAAAGCTTTATCCCTTTCTTCTCATTCAATTACATACACAATATGAGCTTTGCAAACAGAAAATTACATGCTGCAATAATTGAATCTTTCCCTGGACTTGAAGCTTGCTGGGCTGTGGTGTGGAGCACCTTCTTGATATCCAGCCTTGCCCGAGGGCCTCACTTTCACTTAGCCAAGTCCTAACTAACATTTAAACATCATTTTATAGTTAATGGTGTTTCTACCTTTACCAACTCCCTTGAATTTTACAACTATATGAAGTCAGCTATCTAGCAAGCCTTCTGTGTCTGGGTTTTGCATCCATGGATTCAACTAGCCACAGATGGAAAACATTTGGGAGAAAAAATATTCCTCTGTACTGAACATGTGCTGATGGTTTATTTATTCATTTATTTATTTTTTGTTATCATTCTTAAACAATACAATGGAACCACTATTTGCTTGGCATTTATATTGTGTAGTGTATTATAAAGAATGCAGAGATGATGCAGCGCAGGTGGGAGGCTGTGCATAGTATATTTGTAAATGCTGTACCATTCTGTGTAATAGACTCTAGCATCGTAGGATTTGGGTATTCACAAGAAGTCTTAGGACCAATTTGCTGTCACCTCTGAGCCTATTACTGTTATTATTCTCTTTTTACAGAAGGGGGAAATATGAGACAAAGAACGATTCTGAATGCTCAAGGTGACATAACAAACACTTGCTTCACAGCTGAGACCCAGGACCAGGTTTTCTGAGATGGATTTTATGTTTTCCCAAGTGTAGCCACATCCCACTTCCCACCATCTTTGACTGGCATGTGGACTAGACTACTCTTGTCTTCCGTGGTCCAGGGTAAGTAAGAGGAAGGCCATTTTTCTCTTGCAATCCCAAATCCATGGGGTGTCTTCAGCAATGTGCAGAATTGATTCTGTCTGTAACCTCAAATCAAAGCCACTGTCCCAAAACCTGTAAGAAAAATTCTACAAAGATAGTTAGTTACTGGGCACTGTCTGTCAGCATTTCCCCACCAATGCTATTTGGTCTCTCATCTAACCCTCTTGCGTTCATAACGGAGGGACTACAGTTTTATCTTTTAGAGTTGGGAAGCTGAGAGTTGAGCAGCAAAGACATTCTTCCAGCATGGAGTAGAACCCAGGTCGCCTACCAGCTGGGCCTAGGTCTCCAGCACCATCCCACAGGACTGGTTGGGGAGATGGCTCCCACAGTCTTCCCTTCTCCAGAACAACCTCTTTGAATTGGCTTTCGGAATGCCATCCTTCCCAGTCTCTTTGCTTTTCAGCTGATGTCCATGAAATCCCTCTTTATTTCTCAGCTTCTACGTTATTTAATAAACATCTCTCAAAGTCAGGCTTCAGCTCTAAGAAAGACTCAGTTACTCCTGCTGTTCGCAGGGTAATAAAAGTTCAGGCTGTGTAAAACTGCACAAGGTACTCAGTCTGTGATATCTGCTTCTCCCCGGAGCCCCATCTCCTGCCTCTTTCCCCCAGCATCATACTCTATAGTTACGCTAAACAGCTTATAACTCCTTTGCCGTCCGCGGCGGGAGGCTTCGCTTTCCACTGTTTTTATGTACACTGCTCCATCTCCCTGGAGTGCCCTTCTACTTCATAGGGATCCATCCTACTCCATCATCCAGGCTCAGCCCAGTCATCGCTCTCTCCAGAAATCCTTAGCAAGTCTGAGGTGGCTCAGTCTTCGATGCCGGGAGTCTGTAGTGTTGCGGACACCTATTTTATTCAATTTATTTAGGTATTTAGAATAGGGTGGTGGGCTGCGTCAGACGAAATGCCACTGTGCCCGCCCGTGGGGAGGTCTGAGTTTAACTGATGAAAGTCAGCTTTCTCTTTCCACAGTATGGATCCCTGGAACTGAACTCAGGTCATCTGGGTTGCTGGCAATCACCTCCTTACACTGAGCCATTCTGTTGCCCCACCTGGGTGCTGCTTCTGGTGCCTAATCTCCCACCAGAGATCCATGTTCTCTGTGCAGCTAATACGAGTTCATGAGACCACTGGTCAAATATGTTGAAAGTCCTTCAAGCCCCATGTTTAGCTTGGGTGACGTGTATGCATAATCGTATTCTCCCAAATACCTAGACTCAGAGAAGTTTCCATGGGTCCCAGTTCCCTCCACACAAAAAGAAGTTTATATCAACTTCTTAAAAGCTGTCCAAGTAGCCAGAATCACATGTACTAAAGGAATCTGTTTCTTGCCCTAGGAGTGTTCCTAGTACCACAGAATCCTTTCTCACACATTACCAATGTGTCACTGATTTTCTAGAGCAGTGGTTCTCAACCTTCCTGATGCTGTGACCCTTTAATTCAGTTCCTCTTGTTGTGGTGACCCCAAACCATAAAATTATTTTCTTGCTACTTCATAACTGTAATTTTTCTAATTGTAATGTAAATATTTGATATTCAGGATGGTCTCAGGTGACTCCTGTGAAAGGGTCATATGACTCCAGGTTGAGAACCACTACTCTAGAGGATTCTGGAAATCCTCTAGATTTCTAGGAAGGAAAATCTGAGGCCAGTGCAAAGTTCACCTGTCAGTCAAGGTGATGCATAAGACAAAGCAGAGCAATTGATGCCTTTTCTCCTAAGAATTTAAAAGGTTCTTCAGTTCCAAGGAGTTCCTACACAGATGTAGACATTTGTCATGATGCTGGCAAATACCATCAAACACCAATTATATATATATATATATACACACACACACACATACATACATACACACACACACATATATATAGATATAGATATATAGATATAGATAGATAGATACATACATACATACACACACATATATATACATATATATGCACATATATATGCTCATATATATACATTATACATATATATGAGTAAAATTTTATGATAACCACATGTAGAAATCTGAGAAACCAGAATGCCAGTCTAGACACACACACACACACACACACACACAGTACTTGGGGCTAACAAATAAAGGTGACATTTCATATCAGTGGGACAATAAATTATATAGAGAGAATTGACTATTCATTGAGGGAAAAAAAGTAGATTCAATACCCACTATCAGTCACAAAAATCAATTCTAAGAGCTTATAAGCCTACATATGAAAATATCTGTAATTTTTTTGGAAGGGACTAAGGAATAGTTTATGGGCTCAGGGTAAGGAGGGCCTCTGAAATAAAATAAAAGATATAGAGCTGAGCTGGCAAACTACTGCTTGTGGGTTAAGTCTCCGCTACCATCTCTCTTCGTCTAAAACACCCACAAAGTTTTATCGGGACACAGCCCATCTATTTGCTTTCATATTGTCTGTGGCTGCTTTTATGCTACAACAGTGGTGTTGAATACTCAGCCATACAGATTGCATTACTTGCAAAGCCAGAAGTATTTACTACCTGGCCATTTACAGGAAGAATGCTGACCCTTGACATGGAGTTAAAAGATTGATAAATATAACTACAAAAATGTAGCACATTTTAGTCACAAAGATGCTATGAGCAGAGTTCAAAAGGCAACAACAGACTTGAAGACGATATTTGGAAGATATATAGCGGACAGTGGGTTATGGCTAAGGATATGTGGAGACAGCCTACAAATCAAGGAGCCTCTCTGACAAGCAAGGGACCATAACCCCACAGAAATGGGCAGAGGCCAGGGACAGAAAATTTACAGAAAACGTTCCAGTGGCCAATAAAAACACAAAGGCATAGCCTCGGCCTCACTGTGGTCATTGCTCCAAGCCCAGCAGAAAGGATAAAGCAAGGGAATTTGAGAAATGTTCTTTTTAAAATTTTATATATGTCTGTGTACGATATGTGTGTCTGGTGCCTAATGAGGCCAGAAGAGGGCATCAGACCCTCAGGGACTGGAGTTATTAATAGTTCTAAACTACCCATGGATACTGGGAATCAAATTCAGGTCCTTTGGAAAAGCAGCCAGTGCTCTTAAGTGTTGAACCATCTCTCCAACCTCCGAGAAATGTTTGATGAAAGAATTATTTAAAAACATGTGATCTAGATTAACCACACATGTGCACACATATATGTGCACATGCACAAGGCATGGCACAGTACTTTGAGGTTAATAATTTCACATCGTACATATTTTATATGTATATATATGTATATGTATGTATATGTACATATATACACACACATATATTTACTACAATAAAATGTCATGGATACTCCCCAGAAGATATTAATGAACAGAATATACAATGTCTTAAAACATTTAAATATAGGGGTGAAGGTGGAGTTCTGTGGTACAGAACTTGCCTGTTAAAACCCCTAGTTTGAGTCTCCAGTACTGTACACACACATGAATGCACACAGACACACACATGCACACATGTGCACACTCACACACAAAGGCACAGGGAAGTTGAAGATAAAAGATGTAGAAACTCAAAGTATATGCATAAGAATCTGATATGGTTATATTTGTACAAAAAAAGTTTTTGTTTGTTTGTTTGTTTTTAGCGCAACTGATAGTCCTTGGTCATTGTGTTTAGCCACATGACAGTGTCTTGAGGGCATTAGGAAAGCCAAGACAGGAGAAGTCTGAGCTCAAACATAGCGTATTTAGGGCTGGCCTGGGTAATGTAAAAAGATGCTGTCTCTAAAAGCACAAAGTAAAAGTAGATTGCAAGACTAGGGATATCACTAGAAAATTTTTTTAAAGTATTGATCCCTTAAAAAAGGTGATGAGTGAGGAACCTGGGAAGAGCGGAGGGAGGGAAAACTGCAGCCGGGATGTATTGTACGAGAGAAGAATAAAATAAATGAAAAAACCCAAGCTTAATAATCCTAAGCATTTATGTTCGTGAATGTCTCCAGTAGCATGTGATGCAGTTAGTCTGACACTGGAGTCCACTCCTTCTGTATCTGCTTCCCCTGTACATCTTCCGCTCTTGAAGACCAAGCACTAGGCCTTCATCCTGAACATTTTATTTTCCAATCTTTACCCCTTTCTAGAAATTGCTTTGACTTAGGTCCAATCCTCAGGGTATTTCTGATCCTACTTATTGATAGAGAGCACATGGGTAACAGACACAAACTGGGACCACTGATACATTTTCCTGGAAAATGAAGAACTGGGTAGAGGAAGTCAGCCCTATAATCTGCCATATTTTTACTATGAGAATCAGAGAGATACAGAGAGATAGGCTCTGGAAAAAAGGGGAGCAAATGAAAATCCTGGCAGAAAAGAGCAAAGAAGGAGGTCCTGTTGGGTTTGGAGAGCTGACTCTGGTCGACTTCAGCAATGACCTTGAACTTTAATACAAGCACCATCCCTGCATCTTTATCTCAAATGTCCGTGCTGGTTTCTCTTAGAGCCAGAAGAATCCTGATATGGAAGAGTCATTTGTGTCTGTATCTCCCATCCCATGCATGTCATAGCAGATTCTGTTTCCTGCTAGATGCTCAACAATTGGACCAAATGGGGCGACCGTTCCTCCCCAGCAGCATCGCAGATGCTTGCCCAGCGATGTATACTTGCACGCTCGTGTCTTCTTGCCTCTTAAGACACTCACGCCACAGATGGGCAGCTCTGACAGGGCCTCAGCGGCCTCACAAGGCTTCTTCACCATGGCAGCTCTGCAAACGTGAACTCTGCCCATCCTGAACTAAACATCCCCAGCTTCGCCAATTGCTCCCCATAAGGCACTCTTTCCAGATCTTTCTCCCACTGATGACACTCTTCAGGCAAACTCCCGTTTGTCAGTGTCTCTCTTAGACTAAAGTGCCTCAAATTGACTCTTCAGCCCTTGAGCTCCTCTGGCCTGTGAGTGATAGGCAGAGCTGTGGAGAGGTCATAAAAGACTCCACAGGGCTGAGAATTGGTAAGGGGCTATATTACTTTGCTGAGTATTTAAAAGAGAATTATTAGCTGCAGGGAACTGCTTGGAAATTGCTCCAATATATAAACTCTTAAAAGTATTCGTATGAAATTCATTAATACCTGTGACTTGTTTTGCCAATACGAGGCTCTAAGCATAAAATGTTACCACAGCACAAAGCACACATCTCCCTAGTCAATCCCTCAGTCCCTTCGTGACTGTGAATCACTCACACTTGAGGGGCAGCTGGCATCCTTCAGGCTTGGAATTGAACTGCAGACTTTGCAAAGTCAAGTGGAAGGTAAGACCACCAGAGCGTCCTGGAGCCGGGAAGACACCTTAAAAGGGATCATCTAGTCTAATCCCTTCATTTTACAGATAAGCCACCTTAAATCCGTTCTGGAACAAGTGGGGCATTAATAAATAAATAAAACAAAGTAAATTTTACCTATGAGGAAGCTGAGACTAAAAAGCAGTTAAGTGGCCAGCCCAAGAGCATGAGGCTGCTTGGAGAACAGAGCCAAGGCCGGTCCTGGCAGTCCACAGATCTTAGGTCCTGTACCCAGCCTGTCTCAAGAGGAAGTCAGCATACCATAGGGACAGCCCCTGGGTGCTGAGAAGTGATTACCGTCTCTCTGAGAACAGCAGACACAGGCTAATGGCCATTTGTTCAAAGTTAGAAGCAGCAAGTGAACTAACCAAAGCCTTCAAGTAGCCAGCATCCATCAACCAGCCTGCCCTGCTGGAGCTGGTTTCCCAGGGTACCCTCTTCCCCCAGGGTATCCAGGAAGTGAAATTATTATTAGACTTAAAATTTCCAATCTTCTTAAAGGTTGAATCTGGAACTGTAAGAACCAGGCATCAATTTCAAACAGGGTTTGGAATTCTCTTAGCTTTCCTATAGCCCCCCGAACCTCAGCCTCTCCTGTGCTAAGACTTCGGGAGACTAGAAAAGTCCCTTGTCGGGAAGGACTCAAACACACCTCACCCTTCTTGGGTACTTTTCCCAATTCTGGCCCTTCTAGTTCACAGAAGAAAACCTTTGTTTCCTATATGGGGGGGGGGGGGCAATAAAATTCTTTACTTGCAGTCTCCCTAGGCATGGTAGGAAGGCCGCAGGCTTTGCAATGTGGAGTGGAAGGAGGAATGTTAGTCAGCCTGAGCCTTTCAGTGGTATTTCCATTCCCACCAAAGGGTTCCAGAGCCAGAACTGAGTTCAGATCCCTCAGGAGTTGCAAGGAGCTGAAACTTCACTCCTCTCCGAAAAGTGAGCAGTAAGAGAGAGATTCTCCAGGACTCTGGGAGGGAACTACACATACAAATCGTACAATAGCCTGCAGAGGAAGTAAGAAAACTACAGCAAGAGGGTCAGAGAAACCCAGAAGGGATTAGACAGTGACTCAAGCCCAAAGCTTTCGGTCTAGGAGAAAAGCCATGACTCTAACCCCACGCTAGCTATGAACCTCCCCTCTGCCCCATCAACATCTTTCCAAATGGAATACCTCTTTAGTTGGTGGCTTTGCTTGGATGCCCGGTTTCCCATGTCTTTCAGAAGGAGCGTTTATCTGCCTTTGAAGGTCTTATTCTGGGAACATTTCTTATTTTCCTTCTTTCTTCTTTCAAAAAGAAAGAAAGAAAGAAAAAACAGCGGCTTTGACTAGTCTGAGGGTGACACGAACGCCTGATTTTTATGCAACGTTGCAAGTGCCTTTCAGCAACACAATGGCAGGTTCTTTGACAATGTCATGCGTCTATTCAAAACAACCGGCATGTCAGTCAGAGGCCTGGGCGTCTGCACAGTGCTTGTTCTCAGTAGTGATAAGGCATGTTAGATTTTCCCATTCTATTTGAGAAATAATTCTGGTCTTTTTTTAAGTCCCCTGCTTTTTTGATTATTTTTTTTCTTGCCTCTTTGGTGAACAATAGGACCTGTCCCTGTTTGATTCCTTCCGTGATGCCTGTGTGGTAACAACTTGAGAAAGAGAGAAAAGGAGAATGGGGACAGGCTGGGGGTTGAGAGGGGAAGATGAAGACTTAACAACCCCTGCCAGGTGCTGGCTGAGAGAGAGGTGGTATTAAGGAAGGACTGGGAGATTAGCACTGATAATTTTGTTGCGTCGATTTGTACAGCTCCTTTTGTTGGAAGCCAGGGTGTGCAGGAGGCTGGGTTAATTAGCAGCTCCCCTGTTCCCTGGCCTGGTCTTCAGCAGCTAGCCCTCTCTCTCCTTCTGCTAGATGCAGCGTCAAGGATGGGAATTCTCCTTTTTGTGCCTGTTGGAAGCATGGTGGATAAAAGGAGAGAGCAGAGACCTGAGCTGGGTTTGGTGGGGCATGCCCATGATGCCAGCATTTGGCAGGTAAAGACAGGAGGACTGGGAGTTCAAGACCATCCTTGTTTACACATCAAATCTGGGCTTTAGGAGACATCTGACCAAAAAAAACAAAAAACAAAAAACAGAGAGGGGGAACTGGGAGAAGAATATATATATATATGACTAGAGAAGAGTTGGGGTAATATAAGATCACTCCCTTCCACAGATGGATATAGAAAGGCCCCAGCCTTCCAGTCACTGCAAGTGTGAGTTGCTGCATCTAACTGTCTTATCTATAGCTATCCTGCACAACTGGTGGTGTTGGTTTTAGCTGAGTTACAAATTACCTCAGTCCTCAGCAGCTTACAGTAGCCGCCCTTCACTTACGTCACAGTCCTTCTGAGTAATTCTGGGCTGGCTCAGCTGGTCTGGTCTTGGTGGTTCTCTAGTGTACTCCTGGGTTGGTCATGGATAGGGACCTGTTAGCTAGCCAGGTACTCTGACCCACATGTCTGGTGCTTGGCTGAGGAGATGAGGGAGGCTGAACACAGATCAGTCCCAGGGTGGCTAGAGTGATTTAGGGTCTTGAAGCAGCAAGAAGACAAGAGGAAAATCACTTGAGTCTTTCAAGACCCTGCTTTATGACAGCTCCTAATGGCCCACTGGCTAAAGGAAGTCACACTGGCTAGCTGGATTCAAGGAGCAACGAGTCCTTTGGGTAGCACCTCTGGATCAAGGCCAGGGAAGAGACTGTAGCCATTTTTCCTTTGAATGCTGCAAACTGGGTTATCTTTCCCCTCCATATCCCATCTATACAAAGTCACACCCACTGACAGCTGATTTACACACTGGCTCAAAGCTTCCGCAGTGTTTCTGCCTTGAACCCAGCACCCAGTTGCTCTCTCTTATTCACGCTCTGTATGTTTCTGCCACACTATACCTATTGTTTGTCTACTTGGAAACTTTTCCCACAAGGCAGCATCTGCAGAACTCACCTGCCATCCCCGTTTTATGGATGAAGAAATGGAGAAATGAAGAGACTAATAACCTGTCCCCTCCTTGAG